>OV702283.1:338771062-340081062 GCA_916181665.1 Avena sativa | reverse complement strand
AAATTGATTCTGCAAGAAGCACACAATTCACCATATTCTATTCATCCGGGTAACACCAAGATGTACATGGATGTGAAAGAAAGATTTTGGTGGAACAATCTCAAGAAAGATATCACGGAGCACATTGCTTTGTGTGATGTGTGTAGTAGAGTGAAGGCGGAACATCAGAAACCGGCAGGGTTATTATAACCACTACCTATACCTGATTGGAAGTGGCATAAGATTGGTATGGATTTTATCACCGGACTGTCGAGGACCAGATCTGGTTATGACTCTATATGGGTTGTTCTGGATCGCCTAACTAAAGTGGCTCATTTCATACCCATGAAGACTACTTATACAAGTGCTAAATTGGCTAAGATTTATATGAATAGGATTGTATGTCTACATGGAGTACCTAAGAGTATTGTGACTGATAGAGGAACTCGGTTCACTTTGCATTTTTGGCGACAACTGCATGAATCATTGGGAACCAGGCTATAATTAAGCACAGCTTTTCATCCTCAGACTGATGGACAGACAGAAAGGACCAATCAGATTTTGGAAGATATGTTGAGAGCTTGTGCACTAGATTATGGATCTAGTTGGGATGAAAGTCTGCTTTATGCGGAATTCTCTTACAATAACAGCTATCAAACAAGCATAGAGATGGCTCCATTTGAATTCCTTTATGGAAGGAAGTTTACTACGCCATTACTGTGGAATGGGGTAGGAGAAATAAATTTATTCGTACCAGAAATGATCAAGGAAGCTGAAGAGAAAGTCAGATTGGTAAAGGACAAATTGAGGATAGCCCAGTCCCGACAAAAGAGTTACGCAGATCCAAATCGTAGGGAAGTCACCTATGAAGTAGGTGATAGAGCCTATCTTAGAGTCTCACCACTTTGTGGTGTGAAGAGATTTGGAGTCAAAGGAAAGTTGGCACCTCAATATGTTGGACCATTCAAGATCTTGAGCCGCAAAGGAGAAGTGTCTTATGAGATTAAATTGCCTGAATCAAAGTCAGCAGTTCACAATGTGTTTCATGTGAGTCATTTGAAGAAATGTCATCCGGAGATGGAAGAAACTTCATTGAAGCACACTATACCATTGGAAGAGGTACAGTTAGAGAGTGATCTCACTTATGAAGAGAAACCTATCAAGATTCTTGAGATGGTAGAAAGACTCACTCGCACTAAGACTATCAAATTCTGCAAAGTACAATGGAATAATCATACCAAGGAAGAAGCAACTTGGGAAAGAGAAGATGACCTTCGGAAAGATCACCCTCACCTATTTGCTAGCCAATCCGAATCTCAATGGCGAGATTCATCTTAAGGGGGTTAGATTTGTAACATCCCAAATTTCATCAAATGCAAAATCATGTTGTTTCATTCATATCATCATGGCATATTGATCTTGCACAAAAAATTTCAAAACAAAACCCTAGATAAAACCATATTTATACCCCTTTAATTATATACATATGGGGCATGGTTTTTATGTTATTTTATAACCTCAAAATGTTTTTGAGTGGATTTATGTGTTTGTCACACTTTTTTACACTAGGATCACAATACAAAAGCCTGGTGAAAATTTGAATTCAAACAGATTTCAATTGAGCTTTAAAACCATTTCAGAAAATCAAAACAGAAATGAAAAAGGCAAAAAGGAAAATTAAAGCAGGCGCCACCTTTTCGGCCCAGAAAACCTAGAAGCCCACTAATCCTACCCTGGTTTCCCCCTCCCTCTCTCTTTCTCACCTTGTGCATGCACCCACTCGTTGACTCGCGGACCCACCACAATGATAGCTCAGCATCGTCAATCTCGCGCAGGAGACCAGCTCGTCGTGGCCGTTTCCTCCCCTTTTCAAAGACGACGCAAATGCGCTTAATTGGCATTGATTGCTCGCGAGATTCTCGCCCCTGCTCCGTCTACTTAAGAACCACCCCTCTGCGACCATTTCCCCCCACGCAGCACCACCAGAGCGCAACCAGGCTACCTGAATTTCGTGTTGCACCGCCGCTGCC
Organism: Avena sativa; assembly: GCA_916181665.1. NCBI lineage: Eukaryota > Viridiplantae > Streptophyta > Magnoliopsida > Poales > Poaceae > Avena > Avena sativa. The sequence continues at coordinate 340,079,053 of OV702283.1, read as the reverse complement.
CGACGAGCTCCGGCGATGCATTACGGTGAGCCACGTGCGCCCCCTTACCTCTGGATCACACGATCGTGATCGCCTTTCTCTTGTGTGTCTAACCATGCCTCTTGTCTGTCCCAAATCGACCCAGGTCGTCGTCCCCATCAACCCCTGCAAACAACCGAGGCGCCGCTCGTCTCCGGCGAGCAATTAAGGTAAAACCCGAGCGCCCCTTGCCCTCTGCTTCACACCATCGCGTTCCCTGTGACCTTGTGCACCTGCTAATGCCCAGCGTTTGCCTTTTGGTGACCTAGGTTGTTGCCTTCGTCTCCGCCAGCGAGCACCCGATGCCAGTGAGAACTCCGACGAGATTTTTCGGCCGTGTTTGTGCGCCCCAGCCCCGTCCACGACCACCTTGAGCTTACTCGCATCCACGTGACTCTGTTAAGCATCGGCACCGCCCCTTGTTCCCCCTATAATTGCCGACGTGTCACCAGTAGTGTCGTCACCGCCGCCAGGGCCATGCGCGCCGCCAGACTTTGGTCAGACAGATCTAGGCCTTTAGATTTGCATCCAGCGGTTTAGATTAGATCACTTATCCAAAAGGTACGGTTAGATCTGGAGTGTTAGATCTAACTTAAATCCAACGGCGTAGAAGCGTGATCCAACGCGAACCGGTACGCACCAAACAGGAAGCGTCGTGTGTCACTGGATTAGATTTAAAATATGATTTTTGATCTATTAGATATTCAAACTTGTAAATTCAATAACTTTTGATCTGTTTGTCCAAAAATCACAAATTTTATATCAATGGATTCAGAAAATTGAGCACTTTGCAAATATGGCCTTGGTTTGGCCATTTTCTTCTGTAAATTTAGGATTTATTGCAGAAACATGTGTAGGCATATTTTGGCTATATAAAATGTTTAGAAAATTATTTTTAAGTAAATTTTAGTTTATTTGGACTATAGAAAGTTTGCCTTGAATTCAGTACTGTTTAGTTTGACTTGTTTTGTGTGGAAAATCATTCCATTGTACTTGCATGCATTCATATGTATTTTTGTTTGTATCTTGAATGTGAATTTGGTGTTATGATTTTATGTGTAGATTTTGGTGATTGTTATTGTGAGGATTGTTCCTATTCCCCCAACTACCAAGGCAAGTGATGATTCATATTTTGTCCTACTATTTTATCTATGCATTAGTAATATTTTGAGTAAGATTTGCATGGTTAATTTTCTAAGTATATGCTATGCTTGGGAAACCCTATATATATTGTCTTAGTAGAATTATCTTAAGGTAAGAGACTTGTTATGTTAGCATGATTAGCCTAGCTAGTAGAAAACAAGGGTAGAATATTCATACTATGTTGTTATGAAAAATCTATGACTTTGTTTTTGAATAATAAAACAACATGTGAATGAATCACCTGGGTGGAATGGAAAGATTGGTTTTTGTTGAGTGGTTACACAAGGCCCATGTCTATGGTTTACCTCGTGTATCACACTTGTGGATGGCCACCCATGAACAAAGGGATTTGAGATATTTAGCATTGAGAAGCTTCTAGTGAAACCACATGGCATATGGGCTCTGCCTTGACCAACTAGGTTGCAAGAACTTAGCCAGATGGACAGTTGGTGGTAGGGTTGATAGGAAGGAACGCGTCCATGGTGGTCTAAGGGAATGCTTCTAAAAAGTCTCGTCTCGATGCATGTCGAGTCTTGTGGGGAAAGTGCACCACCTCTCGAGAGGGTAAAACCTAAGTACTTAGCCGTGTCCCCGGTAACATACATTTTGAGCCTCAAAGACATTGAAGTGATCAATGATCTCCTCATCCCAATTTCTCTAAGTTAAAACTTGTGGTTGAACAAGGGTAAAAGGTTCACCAATGTCTATTGGTGGTTCCTTGGGTGTTTTTGTCAAACAAAAACTTAGTGTTTTCAACTAATAAGAAAAACCTTATTTTGAGCAAAGCCAGCCTGAACTACACTTAGCCAAATTCATATAGCTATTAGATGCTACTATACTACTATGGTATCACTTGCCAATACAATCCAAATGTATTGACCCTCTGTGGTTGTAACTTATTATGTTGCAGGTTACTCTGATGGAGACTAGGGTTATGAGTCTACACTCAACATGTTTGCCTGTGGCACATGATCTATTTATTTACTTTATGTTATGAACTCTATGTATTAGCCTTGGGCTAATGAGTTGTAAAAACTATGTTATCTCTGGAATGACAATGTAAGAATGACCTTTGTATCTATGTACTTCATCTTAAACTGTGGATGCTAGCATTTCGACCAGGGACTAGTATTGCAATCACAAGGGCCTTTACCTTAAAAGGTGGGGTCTTACACATCTATCCAACTCAATCTTCCTCTCTAGTGAAAAATCCCGGAACTACCAAATTTGGCTAAGTCACAAAATGTTACCAAGATCCAATCTTTGCAACCCTATCTATAATCAACCATGGGCATTTTTGATAATGCACTTGTACCATATTGCACACCATCATGTGAACTTGCAAACCACTCCATTTCCCTTGACCATATCCCTCTTGGGTCCACCTGTCCTTAATGGTTTTGTAGTTAAGATAATAATCTATTTTGTCGTCTTTTAAAAGAGTCAAACTTTGGAAGATGTTTCCAACTCCTTTGAACCTTCTCTGGAACAACTCCTTGCTTGGATGTCATCTATGCCATCTAGAATAACATCCCAAACCTTCCTTGTTTCCAATGGAGCTTTGAGCAACTAAACCCAACATGATCTTGTAGGCATGATAATATTCTATTTTGGCACCCTTAAAATCAACAAAAAATGGCATCTAAGTTTAACTCACCTAAGCATGTGTTAGACCAAATGTTTGCATCACTTAGTATTCAATCCCATGTCCTTGTTGGTGCAATTGTACCCCTAGAACCCATCTCTCCATCTAGGTAAGGATGCCTAGTCAATAACTTTGCACAAGATCATTTTCCCTCACTTATTCTTGAATTCTTGATATTAACTTTAATCCTAAAAACCCAAGGTGTAGAAATGAGATATACATTATGTTTCCATCATCTACCTTGGAAATAAAAATTTATTAAAATCTTTTCCATAATTATTTTGGCCCAAATCAATTTATTTCTCCTCTTTTTCCAAAAAAATTCAAAACTCCTCTTAAGGAAGAAAGTTGTTTTTATACAAAACACTTTTTCAACTTAAGGCACATTTGAGGCGTATATTATTTTCCCTATCTTTCCACTTTGATTTTTTTATTTTTGAAGTGTTTTACTATTTCTTTTTCCTATTTTCTTAAATGGAAAAAATAGAAAAATATATGTTTTAAATAATTTTCTTCTTTAATAAATCTTGGGAAATTATCCAAGGTGTGATATGGTGTTTGGGATCATCCCACACCAAAAACTCATCTTGCCCAATTCAAAAATATCAAATGAGATCATAAAAACACATTCAACACTTTTTGAACATTTGATAAATAATGAGTCAAAAATCATCTGAAAAATATCAATAAATCCAAGAGATATGTCTTGACGATACCAATCTACTAGTACCACCAACCCACCTTGTCATGTTCAACTCTATGAATTTGAATCCCATAAACTCCTTCAACACATTTTGAACTAAATCATTTTTGACAAGCAAAACAAATCTTTATCTAGAAGGTGTGACCAATGTGATCTTCACTAACTTCAACATCATCTATGAGAATCATCTATACTTTGTCACTTGGATTTAAGTCATCAAAAAAAATAACAAAGTTTGGGAATAAGCATGCATATGACCATCTCCCTCTTTAACTCAAATGGACAATCCTAAATCTTTCACCTAGACCACTCCAGCACCCACCCTCTGGTCGTGTGTACTATAGCACTATAGTTCCACCTCTCTCCTTTTGTCTTTGCACTTGGAGTGAGAAATAGAGATATTATTGCACTTATTAAAAACTCTTGGATATTAAAGGCAGCAGCCAGTCCACCCTCTACCACTGCCCTAGCCTGTCCCCTTGCCCTCTCACCACATTGTCCACCTATCCTCTCGACCAACCAGACCAACCCTCCCTCTTTTCTTTCCCTAGTGGACAATGTCCACCATGGACCAACCCCTCGGATTTTAAGCCCACAAGCTACCCCGACCAACCCCACCCTAGCTCATTCCACTCCCCTTTTCACCCCTCTCTCACCCCATTATCAATAGACCCAACCCTCTTGTTGTGTGGATGAGGAGATGGTGTTATTCACCCTTGTCCTATGAGCTTGCTTAGAAGGTTGCCATCGAACCAGACTACCCCATACTCCCTCTTTCATTGAGATGTTCTCCCTACCTCTAATATACATGCCCCTTTCCTTCCCTTTGTCGCAAGGACGCCGGAGATGCCAACACCGGTGCATGTCAAAATGAAGCTCCTTCAGAAAACATGACATCTCCGAGCACTTACTACCTCTTCAATATCCTTGCCATGGCCTCATCCATCCTCCCGGTCCTGTCAGGCACCTCTCCTCCAAAATGCAGGCACTCAAGGGCGGGCCCCGATAACCACCTGAGCATATATAAGCAATAGGGCATGACGCATGTGTTGTATTGTGGCTGTCATTAAACAAGGTCAAATGTCATATGAGTCAATGATAGGCTAGGCTTGCATATGTCAGACTCCTATATGTTAGTTGTGTTTGGCACTCCGAGCCAGTCCCGAAGGTTGCAGGCGAACAAGGGGGTGTAAAACACTATTTTGGGCATGTCCTGACTGATGTTGGACGTTGCTCGAGACCTGTTCGTATCCGGACCCCCATTGGAATAGTGGGTCTATGTGGACACCGATGGATATGCTCTTACATTGTTCAAATCCTTTTGCATGTAGATATAGATGTAAACTATGTATGTACGTTAGACATTGGTAACCAGGGTGCCCTAGTGCATCTACTGCTAGAACCCTACAATGAGGCGGTCACTAAGTCTCGGGGAGACATCGTCAGCAAGCTTCAAAGGGCGTCTCACGCGAAGCACCTTCACGGGACATTTCTTCCTAGAGACCTCCCCGATGAGAGAAACCTCTTGCCGAGGACCTGTGTGGAGCGCATCCACACCATAATGGTCTCATCTCGCTCCTGTCGTGAAAGAGAGGCAGCTACTTCCTCTACAAGGTAGAGGCTTTCCCCTTCTCCAAGCGAGGAGTGGCCGACAGGACTGTAACCCGAGGGGACCCTCGGGTTATCTGCGGGGTGATGGCTGTGAAATATAGCCATCCACGTCCGCATTTAAACTAGATATTATTCATATATTTGATGCAATATCTCTCTAAACCCTGCCACTAATTCCTAATGATCAAAGGGGTATGCAATCCTTTCTTGCTATTTTGCCCTGCGCAGATAATGACATATGATGATGGGAATCACAACATAAATGTCAAAGATACGAGATTTCCAACATGTCAAAGAAACCAGGAGCCATGAAGTGGATCCAGAAGACTTAACGACCAACTATACAGCGGGAAAATTATACCGGTTGTGTAGTTCCGGCCGTATAGTTGCCATCGACTCCATTAGGTCAAACAAAACAACTTTCATGAAGGGAACCCTATATAAAGAGGCTTCGAGTGACGAGGAAACAATTCTTCTTTTCGACCTCAACTCTCCCTGCCACCAGAAGCCGCCACGCCTGAGGAATAGATCTAGATCTAATCTCCAAACCCTTCTCCACCACCATAGCCATATTCCACCACTTGTAATAGTAGATCTCTTCTCCAATTGGCGACATTGTAAGACTATTTGCTATCAATCTTATGATCTCTATTATAATGTTTATGATTGTTGATTTCATCTCTTTGTGTGAGTAATTCTCCTTGGGCAAGGGCTTCGGCCTAGCCATGTAGCTTTTTGTGCATGTTATTTATCATAGATGGGATCATGTATTAGTTTGTATGACACGATGATTATAGTATCCTCTATTGACTCAATCTAAGCATGATGATTATAGTACCCTCTCTTGCCTCAATCCAAGGACTTGTCAGGTACCCAAGACCCCGAGGATTGATCCAGGTATAGGGAGTGTGAGTGATGGCTGATCTACAGGTTGGGAACCCCAGTGACAGAAGGGGTAGTACGTGAAGGGAATATGCCCTGAGAGGCAATAATAAAGTGTTTATTATGTGTATTCCAAGTATATGATAGATTTTTATTTTGCATGCTATAATTGTATTAATACGGAAACATTAATACATGTGTGTTTAATAAACAAACAGAAAGTTCCTAGTTATGCATCTCTCATAAACTAGCTCGTTGATTAACAAGATGATCAAGGTTTCCTGATCATGGACATTGGATGTTGTTAATAACGGGATCACAATATTAGTGTAATGGTGTGATGGACATTCATCCGAAGTATAGCATTACGATCAAAGTCATTGAGTTTATATTGCTATAACAACTTATGAAGTGATCCTAATCCTTAGACCATGAGATCATGCCAATCACTAACACCGAAAGAGTTTCTTGATAACATCAAATGTCACACCGTAACATGGTGATTATAAAGATGGGTTCAAAACTAATAAAGTGTTATGTTGAGGCCCATGGATCGAGAGTGGAATTTGTTCATCCCGATGACGGTTAGATATACTCTGGGCCCTCTCGGTGATATCACATTGGTTAGCTTGCAATAAAGTGATTTGATCACTAGAATGTTTTATCACGGGAACGAGAAAAGATTGCATGTCAGTAACGAGATCAAACTAGGTATAGAGATACCGATGATCGAATCTCGGACATGTAATATATCACGAAACAAAGGGATTAAGATACTAGCGTAAAAGGTTCCGACGATCACAAGAAAGTCATCGTTGAATGTGTGGGAGTCAGTATGGGTCTCCAGATCCCGCTTCTAATTATTGATCCGAGAGGGGTCTCGATCATGTCCGCATTATTCACGAACCGTAGGGTGACACACTTAAGAGACACCGACATCCAATTGGAGCAAAAGTTTCATGCCGGAAAGAATAACAAGCGCAGGAATTTATTTCACTAGATACCGAAACAGGTTTTCGGGTGAAATTGCATAAAGTAGTTATGCATGTGAAATAGAATTCTAGCAAGGGGTTATATGTGAATGTTTGTCATTAAAGTAGTTGACAATATTCTGAATAAATAAAAGAGTTTTATTTAATGAAAGTTTGCATTAAATTTGGTGGAAATTTAATTGCAAGTTTGAGTGGGATTTTGAGTGGAGGGAAATGAAGAGGTTTTTGTGAGTGGAGTGTCCACCCACATGAAGAGGGGAGGGCAAGGGGGCAGCCCCCATGCGTCGGCCACCCCCTTGGGGTCCCCCCCTCTCCTCACTTCTCACTCACACCTCCTCGTGAAGGATCTCTCTCCCCCTCTAGAATTTATCCCCCATGGTCTCGGACTAGCGAGATACATGTTCCCGGTGGCTATTTGGCAAGAAAGAGTTGTGCTTCCGCTGCATCGCTGGAGCGAGGAGGCGGAGGTTGCGCGGTGCCTAGGACGTGTGTACGAGCACGGATGCGCTGCTGATTCGCGGCGTTAGGACTTCCTCTCGATCTTGAGATCGGTAAGAGATCGTCTACATCAACCATGAGTTTAACTCGTTAAGATTTGTCGGTCTTCAAGGGTATGTTCTCTACGGATATACATCTTCTCGTTGTTTGTATCTAGTAGATAGATCTTGGTACATAGTTGTTCCCATCGTAGAATTTTTTTTGTTTTCTATGCTGCGAACCCTACAGTACGGCTGTATGTGAGGGATTTGCTTGGGATTAACGGTGAAATCACTATGCATATCATTAGTTCTCTTTCTTCTATGGATGAGACTAGTAGGTTATTGCTTAAGCGGTTGCGGAGGCGATAACAATTATGGATGCATTGCCCACGTATAATTATCTTGCTCTAATAATTATATATATACTTTATTATTATCTTTTATTCCCATCAGATGTTTTGCACAGCTAGTGGTGAAACCGAAGGCCCTAGGCCCTCTCTCTCTCTCCATCGTCAACAACAACTCTAGGTCCAGTGAAAACACAAAAGGAATTCTAAAACTCTCGAAGGTCCGTTTAAGTAGCTTCACTGTGCTTTCTGCTTCCCGAGGATTCAATAAACCTAGGTATAATAGGGAAAAAGAACTATACTACATATGTAATTCGGATCGAAGGTATCACGGGGACAAGGAGAATGTGACGAAGGCGAAAAGGACCATCTTTGACTCACCTGCCCACTTCCTTGTCGCCATGTGGGAACCCTTGGTGGGAAGAGGACCGGAGTGCCTATTAAAGGAAGGGTGCGGCACCGTAGGAAGGGACCTTTTTTCACCTCGGAAACCCTAGCTTCTCCTAGCCAGGAGCACTAGATTAGATCGTCTAATCAGCAGCTTGTACTTGTAACCAGTCAAGCGATATAAGCAATCCAAACAAGCTGGAGTAGGGTTTTACACCGCACGATGGCCTGAACCTGGGTAAACTCTCCGCGTCTGTCTTGTCGTGATTTCCACTGTTCCTTGCCAAGGTCAGAGAAGGGTCGGTCTTGGAGAGATTGTGTTCAGCCCCCTTGCATTCGATTTCATCCTACTTCGTGAGATATCCTGTCAAGACAAATCTCTGACAATGTATCAATCAATAATCTACGAACATGTCAGCATAAATAGCGCGACGACTTCTACCTCTTTTCTACTGTGTGTTGTGACAAGGCCCGTTTTCTAATACCCTTTAGATTGGTGGTGAAGAATTTCAATCATTCGCTGCTTGGGGTGCTACCATTTTCAATATCAGATATCAGATGCATTTTGGGTGTCTTTTCTACTTCCTCTGGTCTATATTAATGGCATCAACTTTATCTAGATTTGTATGTATTTAATTAAGTATTTAGACTAGATTCATTTTTATTTAGACAAAGTTGAGATCATATTACCGGAGGGAATAAAAAATGTAATATATGTCTTTTGCTTTTATGGACCCCCAAACTTTTTATTTTTTTTATAGATTAACATATTTTGTAGTAATTATTAAGATACATGGAATACACCCATATTGCATGTGAAAAGTATTCAACTTTTTTAAAACTTCTGGGATTTTTTGTATCTTTAGCATATTAATGTAGCATAAAGCAAAAATACGTATGCATCCGGAAGGTAAAAAATATTCACAATGGCATTTTCTGTGAAGTATATAATCTTTTGTCACATAAACTGAAACTTTTTGCATTTGATAACTTTTGTTGTTCTAATGTTCTAGAAATACAAATAATATAAGTTGCACACTTTTAAGATGTATGCAACTTTTGTGTGAAATATCAGTATATATTATTTCTTCGGTAGATTATAGATCTACTGAATCTTTTTTTAAGGAAGATCTACTGAATCTTTTTAAACCTGTATATATCTACTGAATCTTTTTAAACCTGTATATATCTACTGAATCGAGAAAGCAGTAGAAACAAATATGGCTTGGCTGAGATTTGGACAGTGAATGATATTAGGCCTGGCCCGTTCTATCGGATACGCTGGCGGTCGTTAAATGATTTATTATTGGGTCGGCCTTTCAGACTGGGTGGGTACAAAATCTTCTGGACATGGACAACGAGCTCTCAGCAGGCCTATTTGTTGCGTCAAATAGAGAGTTAACGCGTACCTCACGCGTGAGTGGATGGGCCGGTCTGTTTGTTATTTTCCAAACGATTCTTGTGCTCTTTCCTCCACGCCTGGACTTCCGTTTTCTGTTTTAGACAGAAATCCTACCTTCGACTTGTTTTTTTTTCATTTTCCTGCTTTCTTTTCTAGCTTTCCCTTTCTTCAATTTTTCTGCTTTCTAATTTTACAATCTCTCTCTCTCTATTTTTTTTTGCGGAAATAACCCCAGATCTATTAGCCATCACAGTTGGTACAACACACCCCAAAGAAACCAGAAATTACATCCGGGTCCTTGGGAACCCATCTCCCTATTTATTTCTTCTATAAATAGAGAAATAAATTTTATTTTTATCTTTTTATGGTTACTCTTTATGATTACATGAGTAAGTTTTAGCTATCTTGAATTGCACGGATATTTATTTTGAATCTCGTGAACAATTATGTTGAAGATTTACTATCATCGTAAAAAATGTTTTATTTTTCTCTGCTCTCTTTTATGTTTAATTTTACACTTTTCTTTTCTATGTTTTAATTTTTTTGTTTCTTTATTTTTCTTTTATTTTTTTAAATCATATGAACTCCTTTATGTGTATATATTTTTGAGCCTCACGAAAACATATTTTAAAGCATAAGAACTTTTTTGGACTAGAGAATAGCTTTTATGAACCGTGCAAGCATTTTCTTTTCTCATGTGAACATTTTTTGGATTTGTGAAAACAAAAAATTTGAACCCCTCGGAAAACAATTCCTCCCATATGAACACTTTTTAAAACTTGAGAACAATTCTTTTGAACTATGCGAACATTTATTTTAACTTTTTGAACAATTTTATCGCATGGTTTTTCTAAAATTTGCAAAACAAATTGAACTACGTGAATATTTTTTCCTCTAATATGAATATTATTTTCCTAAACTCGTGAAAAAATTAGACAATATGATCATTTTTTGCCATTCTCAAATATTATTTCCTCTCATGTGAACATTTTTAAAATCTTGAACAATTTGTTTAAACTATACAAACATTTTCTAACCATGCAAATATTTTTTCTTATCATGTGAACATTTATTTGAACTCTTTAACAAAAAAATCATACTACACAAAGATTTTTACCACGCGAACAATTAATTTGAATAACTCTTTTTAAGTGGACAATTTTTAAAAACTAATATAAACATTTTGGAAAGTTTCTAGAGATTTTTAAAACATGTTGAACATTATTTTCAACTCTACAAACACTTTTATCTCAAATTTATGAATATTGAGAAGGAAAAAAGGAAAGCAGGAAAACTTGTTCATCGATTGAAAAGGGGAAAAGGAAAAAACTTGAAAAAAAAGTGAATGAAAATAAAACAAAAATAAAACATGAAGAAATAGAAAATAAGAATAAAATACAAAATAGATAAAGAAACGCTTGAAGAAATCACGTGAACTCAGGCTATGCGCGAGCTACATTGAAAAAACCACCGACATGGGAGAAACTTGGGAAGCAAGAAAAGAAAAGCAATAGAACCAGAACACGAGGGATAGATGATCCTAGACCGAAGAACCGGGAGGGGGTATGCCTATGGTCAAGCCTTAACACTAAAAGCCTCCAAGATGAGATTTTTGGACTTTTTTTTGCTATATTAATATAGTAACCACAATATAACCACCAGAGTCTCGAAACGAAAGAAAATGTTGGGTAATATCAAACACACACAAAATAAAGAAATAAAGAAACAAATAGATATAGAGACAGATCAACTAAATGAAGGAGAGCCCCAACCGCCGCGGAGGGTATCGTGCTCCTAGCAACGACTTCTCAAGCCCCAGGCAGCACCTTCAAGAAGGAAAGCCAACGTTATTGCTCGAACCAGAAAATGATCCTAGGGTTTCCTCCGACACACAGAGGGAAGTGGACATAGGGTAGCTACGATGCCATTCGGAAAGGATGGTGCCACCCAAGGACGCGTCGGTGTCTGATACGCCCAATTTGCATCACCATTCTATATCATAATCTACCTCTATTTATTGATATTTGTCTTATTATGAGGTATTACTTATAGCTTTTCATCTTTTTATGCATGTTGGATGATTCCTGGAGGATGGACTGCTGGAGTATGGATTCTGATGGAAAAGAAGGCGTTTCGGTGCAATTTTGTGAACATCAGAAAAATACCAGAAAAATATGGAAACATATTATTTTCCCAGAAGACGAAGAAAGCCAGAAGGAGGAGCGAAGAGGGGTCGCAGGGGCCCACACCCCTCCTAGGCGCGGGCCCACCTGACCCCGCGCCTAGGGCAGGTGTGGCCCACCTGCCCGGCCTCCGACTCCGCCCCTTCACCTATATCTTCCCTACGGAACCCTAAGCCTGGGGGAGCGACCACAGATAGATTTCTGCCGCCTCTGGGGGCGGAAAACACCGAGAGAGAAAGATCTCTCCGGCAGACAGATTTCTGCTGGGGGAATTCCTTCCCGGAGAGGGAGATTGTCGCCATCAACACCATCATCAAGCTAGGCTTCATCAGGATCATCATCATCATCCACACCATCATATCCACCAGAACCATCATCACCACTCCGTCCTGCTGTAACAATTGTGTTGGATATTGCTTTAGTTATTAGGGGGAACTTTCCCGGTGTTAATTACTATTGTAGTTGATGCTTGTGAGTGGAACCATTGGATTATTGTTTATGTTCAGATTGTTATCCATTACCCTATCATCTTTGATCTTGATCCATATGATGTCTTGTGAGTAGTTCGTTGTGTTCTTGAGGACATGGGAGAAGTCAGGTTGTTAGTAGTGAATCCGTGATGATTTATTATTCAATGGTTTAGTATTTAAGTTGTGGTGCTATTCTTCTAGTGGTGTCATGTGAACGTCGACTACATGATACTTCACCATTTATGGGCCTAGGGGAATGAATTGTGTATTTGATACTAATTGTGGGGTTGCCGGAGTGACAGAAACCTAAACCCCCGTTAGGACACCTTTGCACAAGGGAGCGTAGGATCTTAGAGTTTAAGGTTGTGGTTAGATTTATATCTTAATTACTTTCCAGTAGTTACGGATGTTTGCAGGGGGTTTAATCACAAGTATGTATTAGTCCAAGTAAGGTCGTTACATTAGCACAGGTTCACCCACACAACACTTACAACACCAGAGAAGAGTATTCAGCTATTTGAAGCGAAAGCACTTGCAGAATTCCCATGTGTCCTCGAGAACGTTTGGTCCTTATAAGTATTTCCACCGGCTTGTCCTTTGTTAAGAAAGGATTGGGACATTTGCTCCGTTTGTTCGTTACCTTTGTTCGTTGCTCCTTGTTTTGTTGCTTTCTCAGAAAACCACTAAAAATCCGTTTGCTAAGTATTCACAGGGATTTCCTGCTCCATACCACTGTTAAGCACCTTCTGCTCCTCATTGGGATTGACACTCATATTTATCAAAAGTACTACGATACACCCCCTATACTTGTGGGTCATCAAGACTATTTTCTCGTGTCGTTGTCGGGGAGTGAAGCGCTATTGAAGAGTGAAACTGGTAAGGGAAACTTTTACTGTGAGTACTGCTTTTGTTGTTACTCTCCTTGGTTTTCTGTTTGGGAAAACTACTACCACTGCTAGGGTAATAGATGAACCACCACCTGTTGAGATAGATCCTTTTAAGATACCTACAAGTATTGTTAATCGTGTTATCGATAATTATTATTTAGGGGATGGAACTGTCCATCCCGGTGATCACTGTAGGGGTTCGTAGCATGGAAAACAAAAAAATTCTATCGCATACAAACAAACAAGCCAAGATCTATCTACTAGATTGTAGCAACGAGTCGATGGAATAACTCACCCTCGAAGATTCCAAAGTGTTTAACGAGAGCGGATTCTCGTGGGTGATGTAGTCATACTCTTGTCGATCTCAAGATCGCGTAGACGATCCTTCCGGCGCTATGTTCCAGCAGCGCTCCCGCAGTCGGTCGCACGTTCGGTACTCGACGAAGACCTTCCTCTCCCTTGTTCCAGCAGGCAGCGGAGGTTGTAGCACTCTCCTCGCGATTCCGGCAGCACAACGGCGTGGTACCGGAAGTAGAGGGGAGATCTCGCAGGGCTTCGCCTTAAGCCGGAGCGAGTATGGTGGACTATGAGAGAGCCTCGGTGATCTAGGGTTTAGACGCACCAAGTAGAAGGGGCTAGTCCGGCGGCTAGGGCAACTAGAAGCCCCAACTCGGCGGCTTGGGAGAAACCCTAGGGCGGCGGCTATGGTGGGCGGCGGCGGCTAGGATTAGGGTTTAGAGAGGGCAAGGTGTGTTCTTGGAGGGGCAGCCCTGCCCCTCCTTATATAGGTGGAGGGGGCGCGTCAAGGGGAGGGGAGTTGTGGCATCCCGCAAAAACCACTACTAGAAAATCGCGTTGTTTTTGTGCATTGCATCATCATGACCGCATGCTCATGTCATCATGCCACATTGCATTTGAGCATCGTCATCATCTTGCATGGTTTGTTTAAAAACTATTTTCGTAAAGCCTGATTTTGTTTTCTAAACGCCCCGTCTTGATTTCAAATTAAAACCCGGGCCTCCGGAATATTTTGTTTGTCTACCAACGGTTTGCAAAAGCCTCGTTTTAAATAATAAAATATTTATTTTATTTCTAGGGGCAGCCGTACCGGGCCGATCCGACCCAGTCGACCACCCCTAGTACAAAAACCAGCCTACCCAAAAACTTTTCCTACCCAATCCTAGTCTAACCAAACCCCCTCCACCTCACCCCACCCAATAGCCTACCGCCACCTCACCACTCCCTTCCCCCTATCCTATCCCAGCCCGCCACCTCATCCTACCCCACTCCCCACTCCCCACTCCCTCCACCGCCGGACCCACACCACACCCTGCCGCTGGCACAGCACACACACAACACACGCACGCCACACCCCCAGGCCCCACTCCCCCGTGGCCCCGATCCCCTCCCTCGGCCCACCCCGTCACCCACCAACTCCCCGACCCCGCTCGCCCCGCACCTCTCCTTCCTCTCCCCTCCGCTCTGCTCGCAGCCGCCAATGGCCTCGCTCCCCACCGGTGCGCGAGGCCACCTTTCTCCTCTCCGTCGATGCCGCTGTCCCCGGCTACCCTCCCTCGCGCGCGAGCCATGGTCGCCACCGGCCGAGCTCCGCTCGTCCGCCTCCCAGTCGACGCGAGCTCCGCCTCTGGCCACCCGCGACGCCGGCCCCCTCCCTGCCTTGGCCGCCTCCCTCGTGAGCTTCCTCGGCCGCGAGCTCCACCCCCGAGCACCTCCTGCAGCGTCGGCCGCCCTCCGCCGTCGGGCCGCTCCTCTGTCCCGACCTCAACCGCCCCGCCAAAACCCCCGCCTCCTGAGCCCGCCTCCGGCCGTCCTCGCCTCCGCCGCCAGCGAACGCTGCAGCTCGCCCCGAGCCCCGCGCTCGCCGCCAGGCTCTCTCATCTCCCCGGCCACACCCTCCGCCGCCATGGTGTCGCTGCCTCCCGGCCCCTCAACCCCGCCTCTCCCCGCCGACCTCCCCTTGCCGCGTCCACCTCAAGCTCCGCCTGCCTTCGTATCCGGCCTCCCTTCGCCCGGCTGCCGTCCCCAGCAACCTCCTCCATCGCTCCCCTGCTGCCAAGGCCGCGGTGCCCCTGCCCTGTGTCCGCACTACAGTCAACGGCTGCCGCCTCTAGTTTGCAGTGAGGCTGTGTGGTGACACGAAGAAGACCCGGAAATCTTGCAGGGACACTCGGATGCCCGACAAAAACTCCTGCAAGGATTGATGACTGAATGTGAGAACCCATGCCGTTTCCGATGCCTCGGGAGGTTGCAGCAGATGTACTCCTCTGTTCATGTGTTGTTGTCTCTGTGCTGATGTTTTGTCAAGCACCTCCCGAGGACACGTGAGTTGATTCAAGTTCATCATTGACGCCGAACCCTCGAGGCCTTCCACACGGAACACCGAGAACTCCTCCCTGAATGCCAAGGTCGTCGACACGGATACGCCATGTTCTTCCTCTCGGACCCGAAGACACCGAGACCCGGGACGCCAAGATCTCCGCCGTGAAACGACAAAACCGACGACATGACCCGGCGACCACACATGCGACAAGACCTTTGTCCCGGATGCGAAGTCAAGAACCTGAACGCCAAGATCGCTGATGCGAATACGCCAAGTTCATCTACCCCGGACACCGTGCAACTCAAGTTCGCCATCGACGACAAGATCGACTTCCGTTGTCCGAGACCGATCTCGTCGAGCCGTTCTCCCGTCGAACCCTGAGACCGAAACCCAGATCCGGACCCTGAGAACCGATCCTGAACCCCCGGAGCCCAAGTTCGCCGAACCCCAAAGTGTGACCTCTTTTCCGTGACCTATATTTTATAAATAATATAACTTGTTGCATTAAATCATTCATCTCGCATGCATATTTGTGTGGTTTGGGGGCATTATGCCGAGTCACCTCATAATTAAATATGGGGCCCATATGCAGACAAATCTAGTCTCATATTGGTTCCATTTAAATTTGTGTAGCGAACCGGTGATATAATTTTGCCTTGTTAAGACAACATTTAAATTGTGGGGTAGCTAAACAACATGAACCATTTAATTAATTGTCGGGACTTCGGTTCCACTTAATATTTCCTAATTGCATCGCATCTTTGCCATGTCATACATCATACATGCATCATGCCCGATCTTTTGCCGTACTATTAAATAGTGCATCCGGTGTTTATTCTAGTGTTTTGCTTCTTCGCGGATAAGGCCGTTGAGTTGATGTGAGCTTCGCCCCGATCTTCGGATGAACCTTCGGCAATGTTTTCAGGCGAGCATCTCCCCCTTTCTACCTATCTTACGTTTATAGTATTTATTCCCTCCTGTTGATCTATTGCTATCTGTGTTGCGATGCTCTAGTTTTCGTACCCGTGATATCCCTTGCAGCCTTATATTGCCTTGGACACCTCCTATTACCTGTTGTTTGGTAGATAGTTGGACCTGCGCGTCGTAGTCGCTTGCTCAAGTGCTGTTGCGTGTCGTCAAGTACCACAGTTGTTGGAGTATTGCCGTGTGTTTATTGTTGGAGTTGATCAAGACTTTAATTACTGTTTAACAACTAAAATTGAAGTAGGTAAATGCAGAGGCACAGGTGGGCAATAGATGTTATTTGGTTGTTAACCGTCCACTTGTGTCCCGTAGGACCCCGAGTACTTGATACCTGTTCCTTGAATATTCGCGCTATCCACATCCGGGAGGATTATGGGACCCCCCTGAGCCAGAGCTTGATTCATTCTTATTTCTTGGGGCCACAAACTAGTTTGAGGTTTTATTTACTATCCTGTACTTATGCCATGCTTTACTGCTTTATTTAAATTGTGCGAGGTACTGCACCTGTACTGTTTAGGGAAGCGGAGTGTTTTCGCGGTATCGACAAGCCCAGTCACACTTTCGGGTTCCCGGTCGTTTACAGCCATTGACGCAAACCTTGAGTCCGTTTCGGAGTCAGCTAACTTCGTTGCGGGTAGCTTAATAGGGTGGCCCCCTGAAATATTTCTGAATCTTGTGATTGCTTTGTCGTGAATGCCTCGTTGGGTTTTGATTTGGTTTTTCCGAGGTTGATCGAGTGTGTGTTGCTATTTGTGCACCCCTGCAGGGTAAAACTTTCTGAAAGTCGTGTCCGCGGTTATGGACGACTTGGAGCACAGTATCTCGATCATAGACAACTATAACTAAAGTAGTGCTATAAATTTGACTTTATAATGACTAGTAACCAGCTTCACTATAATGGAATGGCTAAATAAAACTGCCAACAATTGCTTGTTTGGGTTGTCGCTTGCTACTATGGTATCTGACTAGTAAGTATTGCAACTACAACGTAATGGATAAATAAAAGTACCAACAACTGCTGGGTTTGGGATATCTCATGCTAATTGTATCTGACTAGTAAGTGTTGCAACTACAACGGAATGGTTAACTAAAACGGCTCACTGCTTATTTTATCAGGATGATTATCTACACCTGACTAGTAATTGCTGCAACGATAACTGAATAAATAAAACTGCCAACTGTGTGAGTTCCTCGGTTGACTTCCTCGTTTGGTCTCGAGGGGGAAATACCAGGATGGGTATGTTTGGTGGTAGCATCAGGTTGGTTCCGAATAGGTCTTTCTTACCCCTCTCTGATAGCCGTCAGTTGTATCGAGTCTCTATAGGTTGTTTAGTGCATGCTGCGCTGCCGCTTTAGTCCACCATACCGATGTAGGCGAGGACCGCCGAATTCTAGCCTCGCCGTGTACTGGCCTCAGTACTGACCGCTCTCTCTTTTTCCTTTGCCCTTTGTCGGCACCCCTTTTGTTTAAGCAGGTTTGAGGTCGACGTCGTTAGCAGGGTTACCCTTCCGGCTAGGCCTGGGCAGGGTTATGGACGCCATTGGTTATCCTTCAGGGCTCTTAGCCCCATTTGCATCTTGTCCGTAGTCGGACGCTGTATCATTTTCAAGGTGATTTGGATCTTTGTATTGTATATCCGTATTCTTGACTCATTGAGTCGCTGTTGTATATATATCTGTTCTGTGGGTCCCATCGAGGACTGTTGTGTAATGATGTTACTTCGTTTTCCACCCGCACGCAAGTGCCTGGTGGGCACCTTTGAATCGTTTCTATGCGGGTTTGGCGGGAATCGCTAAAACTTGCATAGGGCCGATTCTGAGGGTGTTACAGGAGTCCCTCCCCAACTCGGCTTCCAAGGCCGGCGGTGGAGGGAGAGGGACTTCCTCCCCAAGTAGGTTTCCTACTCTCCCTCCACCAAACAAAATAGCCGTT
Organism: Avena sativa; assembly: GCA_916181665.1. Lineage (NCBI taxonomy): Eukaryota > Viridiplantae > Streptophyta > Magnoliopsida > Poales > Poaceae > Avena > Avena sativa. Next base: position 340,060,646 of record OV702283.1, on the reverse strand, counting down.
TGACTTTTCAAATTGGCGTTTGACTTTTCAAACTAGGATTTGATTTAACCCTTTATTTTGTTCAGCGATAACACCTAGTACATGATGCAACCATTCCAACTTGTTATGACACATTCATGTACCCTTCCTCTCCGGAGTGCCGGACATTCCGGAACCTTCTAGAACATTCCCGATGAAAACACCGGAACCATTCTCTAACCCCGAAACAGGACTTTCCTTATATGAATCTTATTCTCCGGACCATTCCGGATCTCCTCGTGATATCCCGGATCCCATCCGAGACTCCGAATAACATTCGGTCTCTTACTCATCATTCCATTACTACTCAAACAACGTCGAATCCTTAAGTGTGTCTCCCTACGGTTCGTGAATTATGTGGACATGATCAAGACACTTCTCCGATCAATAACCAATAGAGGAATCTGGAAATTCATATGGCTCCCACATATTTCTACGATTACTTTGCGATCGAATGAACCACTTACATACGATACCAATTTCCCTTTGTCTCATGATAGTTTACTTATCCGAGGTTTTGATCGTCAGTATCTCTGCATACCTAGTTCAACCTCGTTACTGATAAGTACTCTTTTCTCGTTCCCGTGATATGTGAGCCAGTCACATGCTTGCAAGCTAATTGGATGACATTCCACCAATAGGGGCTAGAGTATATCTATCCGTCATATGGATGGACAAATCTCACTCTTGATCTATGTGTCTCAACCAATACTTTCCGAACACTCAATGCCACCTTTATAGCCACCCAGTTACGGTGTGGTGTTTGATGTCATCAAAGCATCCTTCCGGTCATGGTGATAAGCATGATCTCATGGTCGAAGGAATTAGGTTACTATGTATCAGAAAGCATATAGCAATTGAACTATTAAAAATGACTTGATCTTTATGCTACGCTTATCTATAGGAGTATGTCCATCATATCATTCTCCTAACGATATGATCTTGTTTGTTAATAACATCTCAATGTTCATGATAGGTAAACGACAATCATTTATTAACCAACAAGATAGTATTATGAAGAGGCTTTACTAGGGACTTTAAATTAAGTTTACAAATCACACAAGTATTAATGTCTCCTTGTTAATACTATTATAGCATGAATGTAAACATTTATCATAAACACAAAGATATAATAATAACTACATTTACTATTGCCTCTAGGGCATATCTCCAACAGTCTCCCACTTGCACTAGAGTCAACTAATCTAGATTACATCGTAATATACCGAACACCCATGGCAGTTTGGTGTTGGTCATGTTTTGCCCTTGGGAGAGGTTTAGTCAACGGATCCGCCACATTCAGATCTGTGTGTACTTTTCAAATCTTTATGTCCCCATCTTGGACATGTTCTCGAATAGCGTGAAAACGTAGCTTGATGTGCTTCAGCTTCTTGTGTGACCTTGGTTCTTGCGCATTGGATATGGCGCCCATGTTATCACAGTAGATAGACATTGGGTCCAGCGCACTTGGAACCACACCAAGCTTTGTAATGAACTCTTTCATCCATATCGCTTCTTGTGAAGCCTCCGAAGCAGCCATGTATTCCGATTCAGTTGAAGATCTCGCCACAACGCTTTGCTTTGCACTCCTCTAGCTAACTGCTGCACCATTCAAAGTAAATACGTATCCAGATTGTGATTTAGAATCATCCGGATCGGTGTTCCAACTAGCATCGGTGTAACCATTAACAACGAGTTGTTCATCACCTCCATAAGAAAGAACCATATCCTTAGTTCTTCTCAAGTACTTAAGGATGTTTTTGACCGCTGTCCAATGATCCACTCCTGGATCACTTTGATATCTGCTAGTCAAACTAACAACATATGCAATGTCGGGTCTAGTACATAGCATGGCATACATTAGAGATCCTATGGCTGAGGCATAGGGAGTCTTACTCATCCTTTCTCTATCTTCTGCCGTTGTTGGACTTTGAGTTTTACTCAATGTCGTATTGGGCAACATGGGCAAGAACCCTTTCTTGCTATCTTCCATTCCAAACCTCTTTAGAACTTTGTCCAAATATGTACTTTGTGACAATGATATTAGGCGTCTCGATCTATCTCTATAAATCTTTATGCCCAATATGTAAGCTGCTTCGCCAAGATCTTTCATTGAAAAACTATTATTCAAATATTCCTTAACACTATTAAGAAGGTCTACATCATTCCCAATCAACAATATGTCATCTACATATAGTATTAAGAATGCTACAGAGCTCCCACTCACTTTCTTGTAAATACAAGCTTCTCCATAAGTTTGTATAAAACCAAAACTTTTGATCACCTTATCAAAACGTTGATTCCAACTTCGGGATGCTTGCTTCAATCCATAGATGGACCGTTAAAGTTTGCATACCTTGTTAGCAACTTTAGGATCGACAAAACCTTTGGGTTGCATCATATACAACTCTTCATCAATTTCTCCATTGAGGAATGCTGTTTTGACATCCATCTGCCATATCTCATAATCAAAATATGCAGCGATTGCTAACATAATCCTCACAGACTTTAGCTTCGCTACTGGTGAGAAAGTCTCATCGTAGTCAAATCCTTGAATTTGTCGAAACCCTTTTGCGACAAGTCGAGCTTTATAGACAGTAACATTACCATCAGCATCTGTTTTCTTCTTGAAAATCCATTTGTTCTCGACAGCCTTCCGGCCATCCGGTAAGTCCACCAAAGTCCATACTTGGTTTTCGTACATGGATCCAATCTCGGATTTCATGGCTTCTTGCCATTTATTGGAATCTGGGCTCATCATCGCTTCCTCATATGTCTCGGGGTCATCGGTGTTGTCAACCAACATGACACTCATAACGGGATCATACCAATCTGGAGTGGTACGAGTTCTCGTTGACCTACGAGGATCTGTAGCAACTTCAACCAAAGTTTCATGATCATCATCATTAGCTTCCTCTCTAATTGGTGCAGGCACCACAGGAACTTCTTCCGGTGCTGCGCTACTCGCAATTTCGAGAGAAGGTTCGACAACCTCGTCGAGTTCTACTTTCCTTCCAGTCACTTCTTTCGAGAGAAATTCCTTCTCTAGAAAGGATCCATTCTTGGCAACAAAGATTTTGCCTTCGAATCTATGATAAAAGGTATACCCAATAGTTTCCTTCGGGTATCCTATGAAGACGCATTTTTCCGCTTTGGGTTCAAGCTTGTCCGGCTGTAACTTCTTTACATAGGCTTCGCATCCCCAAACCATAATTCATACGGTGTCGTTTCAACGGATTTAGACGGTGCCCTATTTAAAGTGAATGCGGCTGTTTCTAATGCATAACCCCAAAATGATAGCGGTAAATCTGTAAGTGACATCATAGAACGAACCATATCTAAGAGAGTTCGATTACGACGTTCAGACACACCATTACGCTGTGGTGTTCCCGGCGGTGTCAACTGTGAAAGTATTCCGCATTTCTTTAAATGCTCGCCAAACTCGTAACTTAGATATTCACCTCCACGATCAGAACGTAGAAATTTAATCTTCTTGTTACGTTGATTCTCTACCTCACTTTGAAATTCCTTAAACTTCTCGAAAGTTTCGGACTTATGTTTCATGAAATAGATATACCCATATCTACTCAAGTCATCCGTGAAGGTAAGAACATAACGATAACCACCGCGTGATGCTACACTCATTGGACCACATACATCGGTATGTATGATTTCCAATAAGTCCGTAGCTCGCTCCATCATACCAGAAAATGGAGTCTTAGTCATTTTACCCATCAGACATGCTTCGCATCTATCAAGTGATTCGAAATCAAGTGATTCAAGAAGTCCATCGGAATGGAGTTTCTTCATACGCTTCACTCCAATGTGACCAAGACGACAGTGCCACATATAGGTCGAGTTATCGCTTGATTTCAACCGTTTAGCCTCAATGTTATTAATATGTGTATTTCCACTATCGAGATTCAATAAGAATAGACCATCTATCAAAGGTGCATGTGCATAAAACATATTACTCATATAAATCGAACAACCATTATTCTCGGACTTAAACAAGTAACCGTCTCGCAATAAACAAGGTCCCGATATAATGTTCATGCTCAACGCAGGCACCAAATAACAATTATTTAAGTATAAAACTAATCCCGATGGTAGATGAAGGGGTAGCGTGCCGACCGCGATCACATCAACCTTTGATCCGTTTCCCACGCGCATCGTCACCTCGTTCTTCGCTAGCTTCCGTTTATTCTGCAGCACCTGTTTCGAGTTACAAATATGAGCAACCGAACCAGTATCAAATACCCAGGCACTACTACGAGTACCAGTGAGATACACATCAATAACATGTATATCAGATATACCTTTCTTCTTGATGTTGCCGTTCTTCAAATCCGCCAAGTACTTTGGGCAATTCCGCTTCCAGTGACCTTCTCCCTTGCAGTAAAAGCACTCAGTATCAGGCTTAGGTCCAGCCTTGGTCTTCTTCGTCGGCGTGGTAACTTTCTTACCACCCTTCTTGAAGTGTCCCTTCTGCTTAGACTTGCCTTTCTTGAATTTGGTGGTCTTATTGACCAACAACACTTGGTGCTCTTTCTTGATCTCCACTTCTGCAGATTTCAACATGGCAAAGAGTTCTGGCAACGTCTTGTTCATGTTTTGCATGTTGTAGTTCATCACAAAGTTCTTGTAACTTGGTGGTAGTGATTGGAGGACACGGTAAATCCCCAAAGCATTAAGAATCACAATACCCAAGCTTTGAAGTTTGTTTGCGTGCCCAGACATCTTAAGCACGTGCTCACTGACGGAGCTGCCCTCTTCCATCTTGCAGTTAAAGAACTTTTCAGAAGCCTCATATCTTTCAATTGCCGCATGAGTCTCAAAGATCAATTTGAGATCCTCGACAATATCATATGGGTCTGAATTCTCAAACCTTTTCCGAAGCTCCGATTCTAAACCATACAAGATAGCACACTTAACTGTGGAGTACTGATTCTTCCGAGCGAGGTAAACGTTCTTTACTTCATCGGTAGCATCAGCTGCAGGCGGGTCACCCAGCGGTGCATCCAGCACATAGGTCAAATTACCAGCATTGAGGACAATCCTCAAATTGTGGAACCAATCCGCGAAGTTGCTTCCATTGTTTTTCAACTTTTCTTTCTCTAGGAACGCATTAAAATTGATGGTAGGGGCCGCCATTGATCTACAACATATTTGCAATAGTTTAGACTAAGTTTATGACAAATTGAGTTCTAATTAATAGTTAAATTAATCTAGGTGAACTCCCACTCAAAAAAATAACCCTCACATTCTTTTAGTGATCACACGAACCAAATCCACCACATCAACACCGATCATCACGAGAGTTGATGTAGCTTCAATGGCGAACAATCGACATGTTCATCATATCTACTATATGATTCATGCTTTACCTTTCGGTGATCCGTGTTCCGAGACCATGTCTGTACATGCTAGGCTCGTCAAGGTCAAACCTTAGCTTCTGCATGAGCAAATCTGGCTTGCTCATGTTGTATACACTTGCAGAATCTAACACACCCGATCATCACGTGGTGCTTCGGAACAACAAGTTTTAGCAACGGTGCTTACTAAGGGTGAACACTTTAGAACTTGAAATTCATGTGCCTGAGGGATCATCTTATAATGCTACCATCGTTAACTAAGCAATACAAGATGCATAAAGGATTAACATCACATGCAATTCATAATATGTGATATGATATGGTCTTTCTTGTTTGTGCTTCCGATCTCCATCTTCAAGCACGAACATGATCTCCATCATCACCGGCATTGCATCAAGGTCAATGACGCTGCTTCATGGTTGTTGTCCACCGGCTTCAACTATTACAACTACTTGAATAGACACGCGGGTCTTAACAGAAATTAAAGACACCATATGGCTCCTGCCGGTTGCCAACTTACAATAAGGAACATTGCATACATCAAATATAATCACAATCATGGCCATATCACATCACATCACACCCCTGCAAAATAAATTTAGACGCCTCTGATTTCTTTGCATGTTTTACGTGGTTTGGGGCTTTCAATAAGTGTCGATCTAACTTACGAACAAGAACCACAACGTTGATGCTTGAACTATCAAGTGCCTGTTGTAAATTGGATCTATACTATAATGTGAGAGACAAACACCCGCAAAGCCACTTATGCAATACAAGTTGCATGTTCAGCGTGGAGCAAGTCTCATGAACGATGTCATGTAAGGTTAGCCCAGGCCGCTTCATCCCATCATACCGCAAGATGCAAAGTACACAAGAAGCAATTGATAATAAAAGCACCACCGCCCACAATGACCATTGTGTTCTACTCGTGCAACAGATCTACATATAGACACGGCTCTGATACCACTGTAGGGGTTCGTAGCATGGAAAACAAAAATTTTCTATCGCATACAAACAAACAAGCCAAGATCTATCTACTAGATTGTAGCAACGAGTCGATGGAATAACTCACCCTCGAAGATTCCAAAGTGTTTAACGAGAGCGGATTCTCGTGGGTGATGTAGTCGTACTCTTGCCGATCTCAAGATCGTGTAGACGATCCTTCCGGCGCTGCGTTCCGCCAGCGCTTCCGCAGTCGGTCACACGTTCGGTACTCGACGAAGACCTTCCTCTCCCTTGTTCCAGCAGGCAGTGGAGGTTGTAGCACTCTCCTCGCGATTCCGGCAGCACGACGGCGTGGTACCGGAAGTAGAGGGGAGATCTCGCAGGGCTTCGCCTTAAGCCGGAGCGAGTATGGTGGACTATGAGAGAGCCTTGGTGATCTAGGGTTTAGACAGACCAAGTAGAAGGGGCTAGGCCTGCGGCTAGGGCAACTAGAAGCCCCAACTCGGCGGCTTGGGAAAACCCTAGGGCGGCCGCGGCTATGGTGGGCGGTCGCGGCTAGGGTTAGGGTTTAGAGAGGGCAAGGTGTGTTCTTGGAGGGGCAGCCCTGCCCCTCCTTATATAGGTGGAGGGGCGCGCCAAGGGGAGGGGAGTCCCTCCCCAACTCGGCTTCCAAGGCCGGCGGTGGAGGGAGAGGGACTTCCTCCCCAAGTAGGTTTCCTACTCTCCCTCCACCAAACAAAATAGCCGTTTGACTTTTCAAATTGGCGTTTGACTTTTCAAACTAGGATTTGATTTAACCCTTTATTTTGTTCAGCGATAACACCTAGTACATGATGCAACCATTCCAACTTGTTATGACACATTCATGTATCCTTCCTCTCCGGAGTGCCGGACATTCTGGAACCTTCTAGAACATTCCCGATGAAAACACTGGAACCATTCTCTAACCCCGAAACAGGACTTTCTTTATATGAATCTTATTCTCCGGACCATTCCGGATCTCCTCGTGATATCCCGGATCCCATCCGAGACTCCGAATAACATTCGGTATCTTACTCATCATTCCATAACTACTCAAACAAAGTCGAATCCTTAAGTGTGTCTCCCTACGGTTCGTGAATTATGCGGACATGATCAAGACACTTCTCCGATCAATAACCAATAGAGGAATCTGGAAATTCATATGGCTCCCACATATTTCTACGATTACTTTGCGATCGAATGAACCACTTACATACGATACCAATTTCCCTTTGTCTCACGATAGTTTACTTATCCGAGGTTTTGATCGTCGGTATCTCTGCATACCTAGTTCAACCTCGTTACTGATAAGTACTCTTTTCTTGTTCCCGTGATATGTGATCCCTTGTGAGCCAGTCACATGCTTGCAAGCTAATTGGATGACATTCCACCAAGAGGGGCTAGAGTATATCTATCTGTCATATGGATGGACAAATCTCACTCTTGATCCATGTGTCTCAACCAATACTTTCCGAACACTCAATGCCGCCTTTATATCCACCCAGTTACGGTGTGGTGTTTGATGTCATCAAAGCACCTATCCGGTCATGGTGATAAGCATGATCTCATGGTCGAAGGAATTAGGTTACTATGTATCAGAAAGCATATAGCAATTGAACTATTAAAAATGACTTGATCTTTATGCTACGCTTATCTATAGGAGTATGTCCATCATATCATTCTCCTAACGATATGATCTTGTTTGTTAATAACATCTCAATGTTCATGATAGGGAAACCACAATCATTTATTGACCAACAAGCTAGTATTATGAAGAGCCTTTACTAGGGACTTCAAATTAAGTTTACAAATCACACAAGTATTAATGTTTCCTTGTTAATACTATTATAGCATGAATGTTAACATTTATCATAAACACAAAGATATAATAATAACTACATTTATTATTGCCTCTAGGGCATATCTCCAACAATCACTTGCTTTTTATCCATGAATTATGCGGGTTGTTTAAGTGTGCAGGTATCACAACTGAATAGTGAATAAGTTACTCTCCATATCCTTGAAAGGGACAGCTGAAGAATGGTATAAGCTGTTGAAGAATGTACAATCCATGGAATAGGAGGAGATGTCATCTCTCTTTTACTCTAAATTTTATCCTCCCAGTGAAATTCATAAAGATATAAATCTTATATATAACTTGTGGCCTCTTGATGGAGAAAGTACAGCTCAAGCTTGGGGGAGATTGAAGTTACTAATGCTTAAATGTCCTATTCATGAACTCCCTAACAATATTATTCTCAATAACTTTTATGCTAGGATTTCTCTTCATGATAAATATTTACTAGATTCTTCTTATGCTGGATCATTTACACGTATGAAGGAAGAAGCTAAATGGGATATACTAAACCGTATTCAAGAGAACACTGAAGCTTGGGAGAATGACAAAGGAAGAAAGTCAGGTATAAACTATGATTATGAATGCATTAAATCTTTTATGGGAACTGATGACTTTCGTGATATTAGTAATGAGTTTGGTCTTGATCCTCAAGTTCTTGCAAAATGTTTTAAGGCCTTTTCCTCTTACATAGAAATTCCCAAAAAGAAGTGGAATAAGTACCATGCTCCTTATAAAGATGTTGTTAATCATGTTCCAGTTAGAAGTACTCAAGTTTATACTACTAATCATATTGTGCCTGAACCTCATGTTGAGAAAATTCCTTTCCCAGCTAAGGTAAAGGAGTATTATATGATTATTAGTGCAAATAACAAAGGTACAAAGAGAACTGTGGAGCCTGGTAAGCATTTGAGTGATGAACCTGTGGTACCTATTGTGAAAGACATTGTCACTAGAAATGTAAAGGATGAGCACATTGTCTTCTGTGAAGACGCTTCTAATATTATCTCTCATCCTAGTAAGTCTAGAAAAGCTAGTGTTCATGTGCTTTCTGTTAAAATTGGTGATCATTGCTACTATTGTTTATGTGACATTGGTGCTAGTTATAGTGCAATTCCTTATGAGCTTTACAGGGAAATTATGCATGAGATTGGTCCTTGTGACCTTGAGGACATTGATGTGGTTATTCACCTTGATAATAAGGAAACCATTTGCCCCATTGGCATTGTAATAGATGTGGAGGTTCTCTGTGGTAAGATTAAATATCATGTTGATTTTCTAGTGCTTAATTCAGAAGCTAGTAAAACCTATCCTATTATCTTCGGTAGACCCTTTCTAAACACTTGTGGAGCTATTATTGATTGTAAAAAGGAAAAAGTTTTAACTAAGTTTGATGGAGATTCTTATGAGTTTAACTTTTTCAAATTTGCTAAAGCTCCTTGTGAAAACAGCTTGCCTAATAAAGATTTCAGGATGGAGCAACTTGCTTCTATTGATCTGGTTTATGACCTTGGACATCTTTTTGATGACTATAAGTATGCTTATTCTGATGATAAAGTTGTTGCCAGTGATAGTTATATTGTCAACTTTATTCAACGTGCTACTGAAAGTTATTATGTGAGAGGGAAACACGGTATTATGCATCTCAATAATGTTAAGTTTCCCCGTTTTATGTTGAAAGCTTTGAAGTTGCATCTGTTTTGTCTTCCTATGCTAGTGGCTTTTTGTTTCAACAATTTGTTTTCTCATGATACCCCCATGCATAGGAAGTGGGTTAGACTCAAGTGTGTTGGTTATTTGCTTCTTGATGCTCTCTTTCACTTCAAATATATATATCCTATGTGAGCATCTTTGGAAGTTTCAAACCTAACTTAAAGGCATTAAAGAAAAGTACTTGTTGGGAGATAACCCAAGAGTTTTTTCGTGTCTTGGAAGTTAATACTTTAGTAATAACCGCTCCTTATCCTTTTTGTTTTGGTTTTTGTGTCAAGTTCAACTACTTTTGTGAAGTACAGGAGTTGTGAAAAGTGGCTGTCCTAGGACAGATTGTTGTGCTGTATTGTAAAAATTCGCGAGGGAGCTCAGTACTTCGGTTGGAGCTGCATTTTTATGTTCTTGTTCTCCAAGTTGTTACCCAACTTTCATCAGTTCTGCACTTTTTAATTTGAGCAAAGAAGGTCTTCGAAAAAATCAATCTTTACCTGCTGGTCTGTTTTGACAGATTTCTGCCATCATTTGCATTTGCCTCTTACGGAAGCTTTTATGTTGATGGGTTTTCAGTTGAAGTGTGTACCAAAGGTTTATTATTTTTGCTTACACTAATGTTGTCATTGAGTTTGTGCAAGGGTTTTGTAAGAAGGAAATTTTCAGGAGAAGGAGAAGAGGAATCTGCAGAGTTCGTCTTTGAATAGGTAAAAGTGGTGAAAACAGAAGGTTCGTGAAACTCCAATCTTTTTATATTTTTGATTTTTTTAATACATAAGGAATACTACGAGATGAAACTAAAGAGGAAACAGAGTCCGGGGTGGACAAACCCACCCCAGGCGCAGCCCCAGCCTGGCCGCGCCTGGAGGGGGTGTGCCACCCTCGAACTCCGTCTCTGCCTCGTTTCCGTGTTAGTGCCTTCCTTATGCCTTGAAACTTCGTAATATATAATCCCCCAGATCCCCCGAGGTTCATGCATCGTGTTCTCTTCGTGTTTTAGTTTCAATCTGTTTTTGTCAGGAAATCTTCTCAAGTTTAGAGCGCCATGGCCTCCGCCAACGACAAAGGCAAAAAGCTCGTGGAGATAAAGTTGGAAGAACAAACCACCGCAGGAACAAGGGTAAGGAAACCTACTTTTGTAGGAGCAATTAACAATGGGATGCTTTTTCTCGTCACATGCAGGGAATCATAGCCTTTGGTCCAGACTTAAGATACTGCTCCGAGGCAGCGGAAGCCCTTCGAACCACTGATGAGTTTTGTGAAAGATACCATACTTTGAGGATGAAGGTGGATGAACTTCAAGAGGAGAACAACAAGCTTCATAAGATGCTAGAGGGTTTTATTATCCTAAACAGGGGGGCAACACCACCACCACCGAAGGAGTAATTCATCATCAGGTTTGGCATCCCCTTGGCTTGTTCCAAGCTTGAGGGAGTGCCGCGGTATCACCACCATTATCTTTTGTCTTTTACCTTTTTTGTGGAGTCATATCTTTGGTAGAGAGGTTATCTTATAGCTTGGTTTGCATGTGGAAGTATCTCTCCTTTAGTTGATTATCTATGTATCTCTTGGTGTGAGTGCCTTTATTGGAACATTAATGAGAAGTCTCATCTTTTACTTTTTGCACTTCTTATTTTAGTTTGCAATCTCTATTATACGATGGATCTTGTTGATCAGTATTGGCACCACTTTGGGAGTATCAAGTGGATCTAAATTGGTTTTGGCAAACCAAGCTCTGGTCAGTAGCAACAATTTTGAGGTTTGAAAGAAGAAGAAGAAAAAAAGAAAAAAGCTTATAGGTATTTTGTATCATTTGTTTTCTTTCTTGTTGGCTCATAAGCTTAGTATTCTTTATTTAAGATATTTTGTGTTTTCAAGGAAGATTGCATGTTTGGCTTTATTACTTGTATGTTTGCCTGTTTCTTTCAACTCTCTTGCTTGCTACCCAGCCTTGCTAGCCAAAAACCTGTTTTGAGAAGGCATACTTCTCATGTTTCCAAACCCTTTGAACCAAAACTTTTGCCACTTATGTCCACCATATCTACCTAGTAGCTTTGTTGCTATTCCAAGAAAATTCCCAAGCTTCATCTACCTTTCAAATTAAAAAGTATTTTGTTATGTGAAAACTAGTTAGTAAAGCTCTCACAAAATTGATGGCACACTTTATTTTCTTGCCCCTAATAAACGTGAACCATTGTGCCATCAAAGTTGTATATGATTGCATCTATACGTTGGAATTAGCAGAACCGTGCTGTCACGGGGAACGTTTTCAACATTGCACTTGTACTCTGTACACAGTTGATATCGTGCTCTTTTGTCTATGGATGTAAACAGTGTGAAATAAAGAGGGAACTTGTAAGTTCATGGAGTTTGTATTTTGTGTTAGAGAAACGCCTGGGCTGCTAGCCTAAGCCATGCCTAATCATGGTGGAAACTTGCAGCATCGCTATAGTGAGCTATCTATGAAGCATCCTCAATAAAAAGGTATGCACATAGTAAATAAAAAGATCGCTGAGATGCTCATTGTCTGCTTGCCTTGTCATTTTGGTTATGGGAAAGCTCCTATACCATGTGCAAGGGGTACCCCATTGGCGGTTCTCAATGATATGCAAATACTTACAATGACAAGAACTTACCTGTGACCAAAGTTGAGTAGCATGAGGAGTGGCCCTCGTATTCAAGGGACATGAGATTGCCAACTTATATTCCGTCAAGCATATACTCCATATTTGTGCACTTTAACCTTAATCATCTCAAGATGCCTATGATAGGGGCAATGAGGGCTCAAATCTATTAAGTACCATAATCTTTTGGAAGCTTTTTATGACTTGTAATCCTTGCTTCCCTCTATAAAGGGACCTTTCTCCCACTTCCAAGTTGAGTCAGTAAACCTACTTCCTCTCTTTCTCCAGCAATAATTTGAGTTGTTGTGTTTCAAGCATTCATATGGTGATTTATTCAATCATGTTCTTTATCTTCCTTGTTTGCACAAAAATCTTATCTATTGAGTATTACTTTGAAAGCCTTCACTTGTAAAAAACCTTTTTGAGCAAAGAGTGCTCCTATTTTGAAACTTCTACAAAAAGCTTTTTGTGAAACTGTTTGCCAGGTGTTCTCTGACCAATAACAAGTTTGCTAATTCCAATTATGATTTATCTTTATGCATCTCTATTGTGACTGTTGTACTTGGTTGCAATCTAAGTTATATAATGGTGAGTTGCTTTCTTCTATGAGTTATGCAATGGTAAGTGTGATGCTTCTTGTTCGTATTTTTTTATTGACACTTCACTCCATAAACCTGTGGACATGTTTACTGAGCTTAGTTTTCGCTTGGGGACAAGCAAAGTCTAAGCTTGGGGGAGTTGATACTCCTAATTTGCATCACCATTCTATATCATAATTTACCTCTATTCATTGATATTTGTCTTATTATGAGGTATTACTTATGTATTTTCATCTGTTTATGCATGTTGGATGATTCCTGGAGGATGAACTGCGCCTAGGGAAGGTGTGGCCCACTTGCCCGGCCTCCGAATCTGCCCCTTAGCCTATATCTTCCCTACGAAACCCTAAGCCTGGGGGAGCGACCACAGATAGATTTCTGCCGCCTCTGGGGGCGGAAAACACCAAGAGAGAAAGATCTCTTCGGCAGACAGATTTCTGTCGGGGGAATTCCTTCCCGGAGAGGGGAGATCGTCGCCATCAACACCATCATCAAGCTACGCTTCATCGGGATCATCATCATCATCCATACCATCATCTCCACCAGAACCATCATCACCACTCCGTCCCGTTGTAACAATTGTTTGGATATTGCTTTAGTTCTTAGGGGAAACTTTCCCAGTGTTAATTACTATTGTAGTTGATGCTTGTGAGTGGAACCATTGGATTATTGTTTATGTTCAGATTGTTATCCATTACCATATCATCTTTGATCTTGATCCATATGATGTCTTGTGAGTAGTTCGTTGTGTTCTTGAGGACATCGGAGAAGTCATATTGTTAGTAGTGAATCTGTGATGAGTTATTATTCAATGGTTTAGTATTTAAGTTGTGGTGCTATTCTTCTAGTGGTGTCATGTGAACGTCGACTACATGATACTTCACCATTTATGGGCCTAGGGGAATGAATTGTGTATTTGATACTAATTGTGGGGTTGCCGGAGTGACAGAAACCTGAACCCCCGTTAGGACACATTTGCACAAGGGAGCGTAGGATCTCAGAGTTTAAGGCTGTGGTTAGATTTATATCTTAATTACTTTCATGTAGTTACGGATGTTTGCAGGGGGTTTAATCACAAGTATGTATTAGTCCAAGTAAGGTCGGTACATTAGCACAGGTTCACCCACACAACACTTACAACACCAGAGAAGAGTACTCAGCTATTTGAAGCGAAAGCACTTGACAGAATTCCCATGTGTCCTCGAGAACGTTTGGTCCTTATAAGTATTTCCACCGGTTTGTCCTTTGCTAAGAAAGGATTGGGCCATTTGCTCCGTTTGTTCGTTACCTTTGTTACTTGCTCCTTGTTTTGTTGCTTTATCAGAAAACCACTAAAAATCCATTTGCTAATTATTCACAGGGATTTCCTGCTCCATACCACTGTTCAACACATTCTGCTCCTCGTTGGGATCGACACTCCTATTTATCGAAAGTACTACGATACACCCCCTATACTTGTGGGTCATCAGTGTCGGTGGGGCCGACAAGGATTTCTCCCCAAAACCCTATCAACAACCCCTGAGTGATCCTTTGCGTGAGAATCCCGCAAGGTCGAGGCCTTACCACCTACAAGACATAGGCGACAAGTAGCTTGAATCGGGGCTAGCAGTACTGCGACCGTGTGTGAGGGAACTGCCTCCATAAAGCCCCCGACGGAGGCACAACAGTCCGTCGGGGGCTTGAGTTGTCAAAGTCAATCTTCACAACTTTTGACCAAGTATATATGATAAAATATCAAAATCTACAATACAAAATGGATCTAATATAAAATTATAATTCATTATGTTTCTATTAGTATAAGTTTAGCATTAAAGAATTTTGAATATGTTTTCCATATAATTGGAGTTTGACCTTGATCGAGACTAAGGCTGACTTCTTTTGGGCTTCTGATTATGCATAAGCCTAATTATAGATTTCGGTGGAGAGAAACCACGGCGGGCAGAAGCTTGTAGAAACTCTTGGGAGACTTCTTTTGTCTTACACTGTTTTGGTTTATTTGCTACGATGAGTTGTGCGATGTCTGGTATGCCCCTGGACTTGATCTGGCCACTTAATAAAACGATATATAGTATACATATGCTAGTTATTAGTAGAAAAGGAGCTAGAAATAAAGTTAAAAACATGGTGTTTTAGTATAATTTAGGACATGCCAAAATAATAGAAAATGTCATATGATTATGAAATTTCAATAAAATGAACTTCTCAAGCTACTATTCCTTCAGCGATGCTCTGTCATAGTGCACCCATGACGCTGTCAGATGAAGAGGGAGCGGTTGCATCAGTATACGATACGCTATCCTCGTGAATATTTGTGCCTGCTCAAAGTTGTGGAAATGTTGATCATATAGTTTACTGTTACAGATGAAGTTATGCAAACACATGCACGCAGTGATGATATTCATTTGCGTCAGAGGATTGTGAAAATGCGGCAATCTTTGCAGAATGCGCTACTTCTTCTTTAGAATGCCAAATGCTCTTTTGACAATATTTTGTAGACAGGAATAAATATGGTTGAATCCCTTCATCATGTTTTGTGGAGGTGCCCCTTGAAATTCGAGAACATGGTAGCGTTGTTCTTTGAATGGGGCGAGATAATAAT
Source organism: Avena sativa (assembly GCA_916181665.1). Taxonomy (NCBI): domain Eukaryota; kingdom Viridiplantae; phylum Streptophyta; class Magnoliopsida; order Poales; family Poaceae; genus Avena; species Avena sativa. The sequence continues at coordinate 340,044,906 of OV702283.1, read as the reverse complement.
TTTTTTTGGATATCCAGAGTCAACAAGATAGTATTTTCTGTAAGTAGCAAACAAAGCAAAACATAAACATATAGTATTTATCAGCATATATTTTGTGTACGTACTACATATGTGAGAAGATTACCAGTAGGAGGGTGCGGATAATTAAAGAAATGGGGCCAATCAACACAAATATAAGGTGCACTCAAATAACATAGTTCACAACAAGATATAAATAACATTTATACAGACACAAGTTGCTAGCAAATAACACATCTCAGTACGGATACATGTTAGAAAATTGCATAGCTTAGTACGGATACAAGTTGCAAGCAAATAACATAGCTCATTACATATACAAGTTGCAAACACTACTTGTTATGATGCTCCCATGTCATTTTAATCCATTCTATCCCCTGGGCAGGCGTTGCACCCTCCACCAAATAAGCAAATATTTTATGATACTCCTGTAAAATAAAAAATTGTGTCGCATAGAAGTACTCCAAACTCCCAGGCTTAGCTCCATACTGATATACTAAGGCAACCAACCGCCTAATTTTATCCCTAGAAGATTCCTTACTCTTGCAGATGTCATAGAATTCTTACTCTTGTCTTCCTCCACCATCCTAATCTTCTCCTTGTTGTTCTCCATCTTTTTCATGAAGTCCATCATACGGTCCAACCTAGAAGCACTGCTAGTTGTAGCACTCATCTTTGGCGTGGCTGTAGGAATAGGTGAGTAGGGGCATCCTCTCTTCTTTTTGCCATGTGTATGCACATGTGTGACAAGAGGATTGTCAGCTTACCTTCAACATCCAGTTCAATGTCCACTCGAACCAGAGAAGTTGGAGGAACCCTAGCAGCCACATTGGTCACAACATTATTGTCAAACAGTATGTTCAGGTCCTCCTCATCCTGCAGTGGAACTATCCAAAACTTGGCAGCCTCCAGACACATCTGCATATCATAAAGTGCAATTAGAACAATGTAACATCCCAGCATTAGAGCTTAGAAATAAGCTGAACACAGAAGTGTGCATTGCATTCATGCATAGAAAATCTGAATAATTTTTCGCGCTTTTAAATAAAAAAACTTGTCAAAGAGATTGAAGCTTCTCTTAACTTGATGGAATGGAAGTAGATCATCAAGTTGACTACGATAAGTTTCAATATGATCTTTGCTAAAAACTTATTTTGGGTAAACATGATTTGATCTAAGGATAGATCAAATGTAATAAAATTAAACCCTAATACATTACTTAATGATTTATATTTGATCCTTAGGTGATCATATCATAGTATTCATTATAATCACTCATGAATACCAAATCATAAATATAACACAAATAATAAGAATGTAACAACTATATCTTTAATCTCATCTACGTATACCATAAGTGTCATGGTAATACAACCCTAACTCTCTAGTGAGATGGAGTAGGAAAGGAACCAAGTCAAGATCAATCACCATATATCTTTCTTTCCATATCAATCTTTATCATCTCTATTGAATCCTATCCTTATATTTGTTGTTCATCAATATTGAGTAATCAACTATTGATTCACTAATTCTTAACCTATCAACTCTTGTACTTATCATAGCATCCCCTTAAGGCCTATAAAGAAAGAAGTAAGAAAAGGCAAATAGTAATGCTAGATTTGAATACCATTTATATGATGGGAGTGATTGGAGGAAATCAAATTAATATGGCAACAAAGAAGATTACAAGGATGAATTTTGAAGATAGTTACCAGGAGTAGTCCTATTGGATCAAGTAGGTATAGTCAATGAATTATATCTCTTAATCCAATAGAGCTAAACAGAAGATAATTAGAATACAACTATAGTGTTGTATTGAAGAAGCCTTGTTTAGTCAACTGGAAACTTGAACCATAAAAGATCAAAGGATTATAATTATCATGCCTTACTCACCAATATTGAATGCGTATACCAAGTATAAGTGACATTGGTGGAGAAAACATGAGTGAACCATAGTATAGATTTATTATCCTAGATTAGTCATTACAAGTCACATTAATATAATGTGAGGTTGAAATGTTAGATATTGGAGTTAATAAGAGACAAGATAGTATGAATAAGATGATGTTAAAATAACATTGGATTATAGGAGTAGTATTTTCCTCTTTGGAAATACTAAACACTAGAGGAGAGTAGAACTTGATATAAACCTCTACTAGAGTAGTATTTGTGATGGATGATTTAGGAAGGGTATGAATGGAGTTAGAGGTAACCACTTGTTGGGTTAGAGATTATTAATAGTAGAATAGTTGTTATAGCCAAGTATAAATATGAGAATATTATGAAAGCTTTAGTGTTAAGCACATTGCATTTATAAATGGATTTAGAATAATAAAGGGTGGATAAGAAGTTTCCATAAAGCAAAGCTCATCATGTTAGTACATGATGATGGACATAGAGAAGTAATATATCTAGGAAAGGAATTCCTTAATCAGAAGTTCAGAATTATGAAGTATAGAAGATAGGAATTCCTGGTAAACATTAAACCCTAAATCTATAATCAAGTTTAACATCCATCCCATCTGTTGATCTACCATCTTGCTTTCTCAATGTTTTATAGGAATATTTTCCTATAACCAATCAATTAAGCACATCTTTGTCAATTATTTCTCATAATATAGCCCAGAAAACAATTCTACTACTTTACTTTAAATGGTGATGTTATTAAAATCACAAACCTAAAGACAATAGGTTTAGCCATTAATCTTTATTCACATCAACAAAAGAAGGTAAGTATAGTAAGTACTTTAAACCCTAGGATGAGTAATTACAATTCAGAATTCTAAACTTATTAATAAGTTTTCTCATCAAAATCTCATCAATATTCTATATAGAATCATAAGACAAAATCTTTAATTCATTTCTCTAACAACTTATCCCATATGATCATGGAATAAGTGGGGACCCAATAGTATAAACCATTCTATCTTATACTCTGTGATTAAATACATATAGAAAAACCCTATGGATATTATTAAACATTTAAAAACTTAATTACTCCAAATAAGAGTGAAAACAATGTTATAGGAAAGAATATATACAATGAAAAAAAATATAAAAGGGTATTTCTATAAAGAAAATAAAGAAACCTAAACAATATATAATAAAAATTCACCAATTGATTCTTAATACTTTTAATATTACTGCAATTATTCAGAAGATAAATTCCATAAAGAAATTTCAATCAAATGTGTAAAATCCAAACATGAAATCAAAACAGAAAATGAAAAAAGAATAAAGTTAGGAAAAAACCCAGAGGAAACACCCAGCCTGGCCCACGGCCCATTTCCTCTTCACCTATCCATCGCCCACGAGCGGCCAGGTACAACCCATCTGGCCCAAGTGCGGCCCGTCACTGGCCCAGACCTTTTTGACCTTCTAATCGCGTCGTCTTCCTCGCAACGCCGGCGACCCCACGATGCAGCGAAGCAGCTCGCTGGCGGACACCCCGTCACCGGCCGCGTCAAGATCCGTGCCACCGTCCCCATTCGTTTACAAGAAGCCCTAAACGCCGCCGAAGAACCCTAATCCCTTTTCCTCTCTCCATTTTTCTGTTCTGCCAAAACCCTAGCTGGATGTGGTTTGGGCTGGAGCTCGCTTCCGGCCACCCCTTGCCATTCAGAGGCCACCACGGAGACCGCGACGTTCGACTTCGTCGTTTACCCTAAGGCGCGCTGGTCGGGGTGATCCCTAGCCGCCGGATTTAGGCTGTTAATCGTCGTCGTCTCCAGCTGCACCTCGCTCCCACAACCATTTCTCTGCGTTCCGGGTGAGCTACTGAACTCGCCGCTGTCTTCCTTTGCCTCGCTTGCTTCCTGAATCGAGCCACCGTCGTGCATCGTCGTGCTCAACCGTCGGCCACCATCGTATCTCCTGCTCTGACGACCTAAATCGAGCGGCGCCGCCACCGTTGGGTTCCTGGCGATGCTCTCTCTCCGAAACACACAATCCCAGCCGCGCGCGTGAGCTGAATCATTCGATCGGTAGTCGATCTGGGAGGTTCCTGCTGGGATGATGTCACTCTGACATCATCACTGTGTCATCCATAGCCACGTCAGCGGGTTGGACTTAGTCCGCTGCTCGCGTGGAGAGTGACATGGTCACTGGCATTGTCTTTTCTGTTCAGGAATTAAACAAAATCATATTAATTCCAAAATAAAATAAAATGATTAAATCTTGTAAATTTGATATCTTTTGTTTTATAAATCAGAAAAATACATATAATATATGAAAATGTTTAGAAAAATAAAATCTACAACTTAAAACTATCACTAAATATTATTATGATAATTATTTAAATAAATATTATTTAATAAATACTTTATAAAGTTTTAATACTTTAATAATTAATATTTTTATAATGGAAAATGCTAAAAATATAAATAAAATATTTAAAATCTTAGGAAAATAATAATTAAAGTTTAAAACTATAATCATGCACTATTAGTCCTCTTAATTAAATATTTATTATTTATTAAGTATTTATAAAGTAATAAACCTTATTAAAATCATATCTTATTATTTATAAACCACAAAAATAAATGTAATATGCCAAAATGATCACAAAAATAATACCTACATGTTAAAAATGTGGTATTCCACTTTTGAGCTAAATAAAAAGTTAAACACCTTCATAACTTGAATTTAAACCTATTACTTTAGTTAATAATTCATATTATGTCAAATAAAATTTGTTAATATTCCTTAAATTAATGAATTGAGTCTAATAAAAAATATTAATCTTAAATACTTATATTATGAAGTCAAAATGATTTAACACTATTTAAATACAATTTTATTAAATTATCTTTCAACTATAAGTATAAATTCTTTTATAAAAGAATCCTTATCTAATATAAAATCTCCAAGAATAATTGTAATAAGATAAAACCCATTCTTTTACTTCAACTACAATTATAAACAAACTAAAACACAATATTGAATCCATAAATTGTTAAGTAATATTATTTCTTTGTTTACAAACTATAACCACTCATCCATAAAAAGGAAAATGATTCTATCCCACTAAACAATTAGAAAACCACTATACAAAAGAAGTAATGCCATTCTTAAGTAATTCTAAAGAAACAATATAAAGTGAACAAGATACAAGTATCATAAGTAATACACCCTAAGTCTATCTACATTCTCAAAGTTACCTTTAGTTTGCAAAACTTTAAGTATGATACTAAATACTTTATTACATGTTTTATAGTTAACTTTGGTCGGCTATAACTAAGTTATAAAGTATCTTAATACCAAACCAACTCAGTTAAAAACCAAGATAGATAAGTCTCAAATACTTCTAATTTCAGTATTCCAGTAAAGGCAATTCTTTCTGACTTAAAGACTATAACTAGAAAGAACACCTCATAAGGTTAACTTAATAGCTTAAATGCTTCTACTTAGTTGAGAAAGATTTTCTTCAAAAGTTATTCATTTTGCCACTTCAATCAACATATAACAATTAATAGTAAACACTTTACTTTATACCTTACTTGTATAATAAGATTGTTAATACTCAAATTCTTTATAAGTGACATTACTTGCAAGTCAAACTTGAAGATAAACAATTAAGATGTAAGCAACCTTGAGTAGCATTCCATATGTGTGTATGTTGTTGTATAAATACATGTTGTTTTCCACACACTCACAAGCCTTAATAAGAAGCACATGTGTGAAACTTAATCTAAAAGGGCAACACATTCCAAGTAAACCCTTTCCAGTATCCAAACCCTAGAACAACATTATTATCGGGATTCGCGTTTATCAACCTGCATTACATTACTTATGCATCAAAGCATCTTGCATCTTTAAACATTAGTCCTTACCGGACCAATGATGCAGATTTCCGCTATTGGATCTTTTATTGTCTTGAAGACCGTGAGTGCATAATCTTGCAATCACAAAAGGCAAGTTCACACTTGCTCATGTCCTTTGATTATTTTATGTAAAGTATTTTGCAAATCCAGTGTTGTCATCACCTGCATTTGAAAAAGGACAGAAAACACTATTTTCATAATAAAGTGATTATAGGTTATTTACCATGAGGTAATAACCTACTATAAGAGTTTCGGTGGTAAAGGAACATATTATCTAGGACTTAACAACCAATGTCGCCAGTGATTCTTGCGCCGTATATTACGCGTTGACCATGAGATTTGGAATGGGACGGAGAAGTCAGCTGTATCTTTTCCCTCTCGCATGGAGCTAGATGTGCGGGTCGTGGCTGTTATCGCTCGTAGCGTGCATATTATTTATGGTAATTCGTAGAGGATATGCAGCATATGGATGGGAGCCCACAACGTCCCACGATAGTTTCGGCATCTGAACGGTCTGTACTGCCATTGCCGTAATTCAATAGGTGGGCTGGCGTACACCAAGAAGACATGTGGGGTCGCGGAGAAGGCAGTGATTGGCTTGGGTCTTAGTATGGGCCTCACACCAAGGAAGTGTGAACATGTTCGCGGCCCGGATGGACAACAAGGCTAAGATCTCTCATGGGTAAAGTAACGCACCTCTGTAGAGTGTAAGAACTGTAACTTGTTACTCCCTGTTCTGGGAAGAAGCTGCGAACGCGGCGGGAAAGGAACCCCATGAAGGTTCTAGTAAACCCGTGAAGGCTGACGGACATAGCTTTTCAGAATAAAAGCAACCTTTGAAGAAATGTTTAAGAAAACTTGCATTGTCTACGACCTATGGTCTGTGGCTGTAGCTATAGTGCATCAAACACTCCTTTTCTAGTGGACTTGCTGAGTACGCTCGTACTCAAAGTATCTTCTTAACCCTTGCTAGGTTCTAAAGCCAGTACAGACGATGTCTACATCAAGTATGCTCCAGGAATCATCATCAAAAGCTAGAGCTCTTCAAAGGAAGAAAGTCAACATATACATCAACTCAAGTGAAGACGAAGTTGCTGATTAGATAAGAATAGAATTTCTAACCATAGAACCTACTTCTGTAGAGTATTGCAATAGCAGCAATGCAAGCCAGTAGTTCAGCTACTAGTTTTATAAATATGGTAGCTATGAGTTATTTATTCTTGATTCTTCTTCATAAGAAGTTTCTTTCTCTCTCTTTAACCTAGAGTGTTCTCTAGATCTTGTGTAAAGAGTTGAGTTGTAACCTATAGTCATGTCTTGGACCTGCTGTGTTTCTGTTGTACCACTCTGACGGATGTAATACTAGTGAACGGTGTTTCATTGGTATTATGTCTACGACTATAGTGTACTACATCATGCAGTGATATGCTGGGTCACCGCAAACAACAACAATTGCCAAACATATGAACAGAATAACAATTTCCAACCAAGTTATCATTACCTGTATCTCATGTGCTCACCAATCTTCGCTAGCATCAATGATATGAGTGACAGGATCAACACCCAAACCGGATGCATGTTGGAGCAATCCCTTTCAAATAGTGTAATCATTTATAAGTTTTTTCACCTATTTTTCATTTGTTTCTTGTCATAATTTCTCTTTGTGCGCTCGTTAAACTTCATAACCAAATTTCCATAACCATGTTTGGTCAAAACTTGCACCGGATGATTATTTGCATTAATCTCTTCGATGCACACATCAAGAAATACACAATGCGCTACGGCATCCCAACAAGCATTTACCTGTTTCGGTTTGACAATCTGGATGCATAACAATAAAATGATGTTTTAGGTCTCGCCCTAAAACATCCCAACAAGATCCAAAGGTACTCTCACATATAAAACATCATCAATATCATATTTTAACAATACATGATTTTTTTTACAACACCATCAGTATATCCAAAGCATATACTAGAAAGCATCAACAACTAGCATCCCACACCAAGCCTACACTAGCATCAACAAGTAGCATCAAACATCAGCCTATACTTGCATTTGACCACATGCATCTCACAAAAAATTTGGAGAAATCGAGCATGTACCTTTGGAGCTTCGGAAGTGGACATGGTGCAGCGGCTGGGCGGCGGGTGAGCGGACGAGGAGGGCTGGCCGGCCTTGGAGCTGACAACAGGGTCGGGGCAGAGATGGGCTGGGAGTGGGAGGGCGACAACAGTGGAGGGGCTGGGCGGCCTGGGAGCTTCAGGAGGAGAGGAACAATGGAGAAATCGGGCTTGGAGGTTGGGATTCCGACCAAGGCTGTCGGGATCCGGCGGTGGACGGCGCTTGGAGCGCGCTGGTGGTGGAGCGGCTGGGCGGCGACGCCGCGCGTTCGAGCGGAGCGAGGGGTGTCGAGGGCGAGGCAGGTCCGAGTGGGGTAGGGTCAGGAGTCGGGGGTAGGGTTGCAGATGCGGGGTCTGCTTAGGCCCGCAAAACGACATGGTTAGTATAAATTGCACTGCATGTACATATTGGAACCGGTCTACAAATTGTACTACACCTGCATGAGCTCAGCCTAAATCTTTGCCCGCAAACCCGCCCCGCTTGCAACCCTAGTCGGGAGTCGGGAGCGGTATTGCTTTTTTTTTCTCGTTTCGGTCAATCGCTCAAGAGTAATCGACGGTAGCATTCTGAGCGTAATATTTGACAACAATATGTATTTTTCTAGGAAACAGTCCACCATCTGATCGGAGAAGATCGGGAAATTGCTCTCACCAGTCTCTCTCCACTCAATGCACGTGGGCCTCCAAGGTGTTTTTCAGTGGAAAAAAACTGGACACTTTTTTTCGCTGCGGTTTGGGTCTATAAGCCACTGTACAAGCCAAAATAAAGTCACCCGTAGCGGAGTACCAACGAATCAAGAAAAATGTGGGGAAAAAAAACAGACACGCAAAGGCGAGGAGCAGAGCCGGCCATGGCGCCCAGATCTTCCGAACACGCCACGCACATTCCTTTCCGGCTTTCCTCGATCGGATTCTTGCCCCTGCCGTGAAGGCATCACATCGCAAAAATCAGAAGAAAAATGGAGAGGGAAAAGGTGAAAAGCCCGACATGTAGAAGAAGCTTTGCAGGATCGGGGGAGGTCATCACGATCTCCACAGTTCCACCCCACCTCCACTGCTCCACACGCCGGCGTCTCGCCAGCTACCGTCAACATGTTACGCGCAGCTGCCTCCCTCCTTCGTGCGCATGCACATTCTCCGTCCGGCACACCCCACGCGCCCCGCCGCCTCTTCTCGCGGCCGCCGGTGCGAGTGGAGCCACCGGTCACGGCGGCGGAGGCGCGGCGGCTGGTGCGGCTCGTGGGGGTCGAGGCGCTGAAGCGGAGGCTGCGGGACAGGACCGGCGAAGCGGTCGGGTACGGAGAGCTCCTTGATGCGTGCGTGGAGGCCGGGGCGGCGCGCACGCGCGGCGAGGCGGAGGGGCTCGCGCGGGCCATGGACGACGCCGGCGTCCTGCTGCTCTTCAGGGACAAAGCCTACCTCCACCCCGAAAAGGTCACATTCTGTTTGTTTGTTTTTCAAAAACCTATTGGTTCAAATTCTCTTCAGATTTCCCAGAGACCCAAACACTCCATTTTGATTTTAAAGAAGGACGAGCAATGGACATTCCTCTACATTTGTTCTTTGACCGTCGGTGTTCATCTGCATTGGCAATCGTTAATTAAGTTACATGTAGAATCTGATAACTGAAAATGTTTTTCTGTCTTTGCAGCCGACTCTTATATTCAAATACAAAATGTATAGATTAGGGGTGACGTCTTCTTGCTTAAATGTTGGCGGACACAGATTTTCACATGTTTACGCTCAAGATTATATTCAAAATTGATTAGATGAGGTTTACTACTCACACGACCCGGGTTCGAGCGCTAGCTCACTGGGTTGTGCCCTGAGGTCTTCTTCTTAATACAATTCCATAGGGTTCCTCCCATGCTGGACTCGTTTTTTAGAGAACCAAGTGCTGGCTTGGTGGCTAGAGCTCGAGGTGCCGAGCCAGCCCACCCGGGTTCGAATCGCAGAAGCGCTCGTTGACCAACGGGGTGCTATCCCGTGTTAGAAAACACGCTGGAGAGGTCCCATCAATCTACCAACGTATAGCCAAGGGAGGGATCATTCCCCCGTTGATCAACGTTTTTAGGTGTACTACTCATTTACATTGGGTAACTGTGCTGCATTTAGATTCCAACCCAGGTTCGACTCTCGCATCTGCTATCAAAATTGTGTAGTGGAAGTCTTTATCCACACCTTCATGAACTAGAGCAGTCCAAATTATGTCCATTAGGTTTAACTGAGAGGTAGCAACAGTTAGATAAAGCACCATAGAATCAAGTAGTTTGGAATTTGTCGTACTAATTGATCAAACCAAAATGTGGTAGAAATAAGAGTTTCTCCTTTCCAAATTCATGTCTGAATTGGTGTAGGATCTTTTAAGTAAAAATAATAATTGGCTGTTGAAATTCTTCAATATATTTCAGGACAATGAATTTCTCCGTGCACAGTCATCTAATTGGTCACCATAATTTTAGCCTTCTAAACTAAGATATAGATGAGAAAAGAAATCCCATCACTGACAATGTTTATTCTTTCTTGCCATTATATATAAACCATGACTTATTTGGAGAACAACTCACCTCATAGTAGAGCTATTTCAGGTTTAACATTTCAAGACCTCTTAGAATCAGTATCATGCCATCAAACTGTTGCATGAACACGCGAAGAGGAGTCAGTGTCGTGCAGGGCCTCTGGCCTCCCCACAAAAAAATCTTGCCACAAGCCAAACACTGAAAAGTATATGTAGTAATTTACCGTCTCTGGATCAATTACACGCTCAAACCCCTCAATCCTGGCATTATTCACCTGTGGATTGAACTTGTTATTAATCGCCTGTCGTGCCAAGATTTCAATACTCCCTCTGTATTGGATAGAAGACCACTACTTATTACGAGATAAATTCTGACTAATAATTTGACTAACGAAATATGAGTTATATGTCATGAAAAGCATACCATTGAATTCATATTTGAAAGATATTTTCAACAATATGCCTTTTGTGGCATATAATTCATATTTTATTGCTTAAATTAGTAGTCAAAGTTGTCACAAAGTACGAAGTGGTGTTGTATATAAAAATTTATATTATTTGCGAGAAAATAAGTTCAGTGTTGTTGTTCCAAAGTAGATAGCGACGATAAAATGTTGAAAAGAGGAAAGACTTACCAGAATGTTCAAAATACGTCGTGGCGTTGTATATAAAAATAAAGGGAGTATAAAAAGTTATTTTAATTGCAAGAAAATAAGTTCAGTGTTGCTTCTCTAAAGTAGATAGCGACGATAAAATGTTGAAAAGAGGAAAGACTTACCAGAATGTCAAGCTTCTGAAAATGAGTCTTGAGGAAATCAGCCAGCCGAGCGATGCTTGAAGTTCAGTCTTTACATTCCCTGGTCACTGGTCAGAACAAAGACCACTGAATGCTCTAATGAGGAAAAAGGGATTCTTGCATTACTTTTTTAGGCGACCTCTGCGCCACTTAAGCATCTACCTGACATGAACTTCATTACTTTATTATTTAGTTGTAGTTTGGAACTAGTAAAGTTTTTCTAAAACTAGAGTATACCAGTACCATAGTATTTTAGTGTCTGGCAAAGCAATACTTCAGTTTTTTTCCTTTCTTAGGCCCTGTTTGGCACCCAAAGTATTTTTAAAGTATTGAGGAAATACTTTGGTTTCTAAAAAAACTGAAGTATTCAATACTTTGAGGTGTTTGGATCCAACAAATAGTATGGTTTTAAAACTTAAGTATTCTCCAAAACTATGGTTTTTTGAAGTATTTAAGAAAGAGGTTAGACTCTCTTTTTTCTAAAACTTAGAAAAGGGAAAAACTGAAGTATTGCTTTGCTTGGCACTAAAATACTATGGTATTGATATACTTTAGTTTTAGAAAAACTTTATTGCCAAACTAGGCCTTAGTTTTCGAAAAAAAAGAGCCAGACCTCTTTATTCAATACTTCAAAAAAACCCACAGTTTTAGAGAATACTTCAGTTACAAAACCATAAAATTTATTGGATCCAAACACCTTAAAGTATTTAATACTACAGTATTTTTAGAAACCAAAGTATTCTCCGAATACTTCAATAACACTTTGATGCCAAACGGGACCTAAGTGTTTCTGTTGCTTTCAACCATGGAGAAGCAGCCGTTTGGGGCACTTTCAGGTGAGCAGTTGCACATAGTTATCGTTCTGACCCATTTGACAAGACCTGAAAACTTTGCTTGAATAATTTATGCATAAGATGCGCAAAATGGCTGTCTGGTCACAATGAAGTATCGAACTTCACCCTCTTGTGTTTGCCAAGATGCAATGGAGGGTTTGGTAGGCTGAGCCCCTTCTGAATTTTTCCCAGCTAGGTGAAGCTCATACTGATGGATCGTTCACCACTCTATAGGTAGTGGATCTTGTCAGAAAAGCCGTACCACTTGCGCTGGAACCAGAGAACGCCCAAATGAAACAAGAGTTCAAGAAGCTCCAGGAAAAGAAGGACGACATCGACAGGCTAGCGCACAAGCAGGTCCGGCACATCCTCTGGTCGGGCCTCGGGTTCCTCATGTCCCAGGCCGGCCTCTTCTTCCGCCTCACGTTCTGGGAGCTCTCGTGGGACGTCATGGAGCCGATCGCCTTCTTCGCCACCACGTCCGGGCTGCTCGTCAGCTACACCTACTTCCTCGTCACCTCCAGGGACCCGACGTACCAGGACTTCATGGAGAGGCTGTTCCTGTCGAGGAGGAGGAAGCTCTGCGTCAAGCACAGGTTTGACATGGAGAGGTACCTGGAGCTGCAGAAGCACTGCAAGTGTCCTCTGGAAGGCCCTAAGCTTCACAACTTCTCTGGATTGTACAATAGGTAAAATGGCCGCAGCAGTTTACCTTTCTCTTACAGAAAAAACCATATATTACCAGCTTCCAAAGTGCTCTTTACAATAGCCCACCTGACAGTTTAGCCTTAGAGTCACTGTCATCATGCAAATTATGGTTCTCTACTTTTCAGAGGTTAAAGCTGATATAACTGTATGTGTTCTTATCTGTATCGAATTTTATCTACTTCCTCCGTCCGGACATAAGTGGCTCGGATTTGTTTAGATTTGCATGTATCTACAAACTAAAATGTGTCCAGATACATGTGAATCTAGACAAATCCGAGTCACGTATTTCCGGACGGATTATGTACAACTGATTCCAACCACAGTAGTACAGCCCTTCTGAGGAACAACCATGTGAGTTCTTAAATTTCCTTTACAGGACACTGAGAACAGAATGGAAATTGTACAGCATAAAAAAAGGACCTCAAACAAACATCCATTTATCATGTCATCAATGGAGATCAACATCCCACAATAACAACGGCCGTCCTTGCGGCGAAGAATGACAACTAAATCGCTGCAGGCTGAGGCATTTGTTCTCTGTACATGCCATGCCGCACTCAACATTGGCATGCCTCAGTGTAGCTCTTGCACAATGGGCAAAAAGGAATAGCACGAAAGAATTTATACAAAAAAATTATCAGCAAAGAACTGCACTTTTGCAGTTCCATGCTGCAATGAAAAGACTCATCTGACTATAGTACACAGGTTTCATGCTGGTGTGCTGCTGACTTCCTGGCTGTAAAACTGCTAGTGTTTTGGCCGGTAGCATTTTAGTTTATTTTCCTTTCTGGAATGGACCTGTACTTCATTCATCATACATACCGCATCATCCAGTTTCTCCTAATAATATCCCTTTGCTGAAGCAAGTTCATGATATTTGCTGCTTCAAATTCCCACCAATGCAGACTATGCACTGTGTTACATCTCATTTCACTGCTGTTAATGTATATTGCATTCTGCCATGAACCTCTCCCCATTAGTCATATACTTTCTCCAATAGCTCTTATAATCATGTATACCCAAATCAAGCCAGGGTTTCATTACACCATTATAGTGTAGTGTAACCGCCTTTTCTATATCGACACGGCTAATTCCATAATCATATCCAAGACCAGATTGAACCCATGAATCTTCCAAAGGATATATCAGATCTTGAAAGGCAAGTAAACCTCTAGGGAGTGTCTTAAGTCTGTGTGATACCAAGCTGTCCTCTGGCAACTGCAAAAGGGAAAATAATGCATCAGACAAGTTGTGTTTTCAAGACATAATTATGACAAAGGAATTCATTGAAAGGATAGTTCTAGGATTACCAAAGGAAACGACAAGTTCTTTCATATCACAACAAATTAATAACTAATGTTGTTTCAAATAGGCCTGTACGAGGAATGGAAAGTACTACTGACCTTTGGAAGCAATTGACCATGCAAGCTGCTAATGCCAAGATCCCTCCATTTTTCCAGATCAATTACATTCAGACCAGAGAACCACACGCATGAATCGGCGTTGAAGTTATGTTCCTCTATATAACCTTTCAACTGACCTAATCTAACTCCACAGAACTGTACTGCACCTATCACTTTATCTCCCATGTTGAGGTTCCAAAGAGATGACAAGTCTTTCTGGACAACCAAGTCATCATCTAGGACAATAACTCTATTCAAGTTTGGAAGAAGATCAGGCAACAGGAAATGTGAATGGCCAAAAACAGATATATACTCTGTTTTCATCTGCCTCTGGAAAGGTTGAGAATGATTACGAAACGTGACACGGTATTCCTCTGTAGGCCTTAACTGTTGCCTCTCAATAGATCCGGCATTCTTAGAGAGCTTGTGGTGATCCTCAATGTTAATCACATGAACATTAGCCTCTAAATATGAATTTCTGTCAAACCAATGCTTCATTGCATAAAAGTTCTGTGTGTCCGTGAATAGATGAAAAATAACACTGCCAGAATCCTGAAAAATGTCATACGGCGTTAGCTCCCTCAATAAAAAATGTCATACGGCATTAGCACTGAGACGAATCACTAGTAAGATATTAAGATTTTCAATTATTTAAAAATAACATTATTACCTTTGAGTTCATGGCTGTTGAATTGATAGTAGTCGAAGCTGCAAGTACATTCCTGGAAAACATTACATAGTGAAAGTAGGCAGGGTCGTCAAGTGTCTGCTCATATAAAAGTTCCCTGTGAAGAGATGCGGATTTGAAATACTCTACTGTCAGTCTCATGCTCAAGCAATGATGAGTTTTTGGCATAGTCTGAACCCCGAGATGATATAGAAATGCACTCTGCCTTGTATGGAAATACGCTTCATCTTCAGTTATGTCGAGTAGCTGCCTAAGTTTCCGTTCAACATTGGAGCAGCCTACTTCACAAGATTTGACTCTTTCAATTATGTGGTCCATTTTCTCTAGCTTCTTTGCGAAACTGAAAACAGTACATAGTCATTACCTTCAGAAATAATCAATACAAGTGTAAACAAAAGTGGTGTTGTACATGCCAATCATTTTCTTATGTTGTATAGTCCTTTGCTTGAAACAAGAAATTTTTGAAAAGACGCAATAATAAAGATATGGCAGCACTACTTCTTAAATCAGTTAAATACTCCAAGCGATGCATATACACCAAGAAAACATATAATCCCCATTAGAGATGCATTCAGTAAAACTAACAGCTTAATGCCTCCATATACATGGGTCGGATATAGGTTATATTTCCGTGGGTACCAGTCTGATTAGCAAGAGGGCCTCAGCAAATATTTACTACTAACTCCGACCCATAATAAGTGTTGCTGATTTAGTTCAAAGTTATACTAAATCGACGATACTTATTATGGATCGGAGGGAGTACAACATATCACAACAAAAAATCAGAGTTGAAATTGCTAACACTCACATTAGTTATTTATGGAGTGTAATATTTATTATAATCAATTTAAAAATAGATAATATATTGACACTAAGATAAGACTCACAATGGTGGAAGATCAGCATCTGCAATGGTTTCACTGAGCATGCGTTCGTGTTCTTGGATATTTTGCTTCAACTCACGTGTAAATCTCTCCTGGTGCTTCAATTTGGCAATACTAGGATAATGGGCTCTTGCCACAAAAAGTTGATCTTTAAGCCTCTTCACCGCAGCATCTTTCATCTCTTCCTTATGCTCAACAGACCAGAGGCAGTAGCTTCCATATTCAAGTTCACAGGACTTGGGATTCTCCTTTTGTGCTACTTCCTGACCTTGGTTCTCCTCATCAACAGTAGTCTCCTATCACAAAATAAATTCAGTGTCCTATGGTAGAAAAAACGGACAGTTCCGAATGATCTGGTACAAAATTCTGGTATTTTCAGCGCAGATTTAAAAATACTGTGCCACTATCTTATTAAAATTCATATCTCAAAAGACAAGCTCGTATAACTTCAGATACCCTTTTACGGTAGCAGATTATTGCATTGTTCGCCTGATTCCTGCTCGACAAAATCACTACTGCATCCGTCATGACATCTAAAGCAGACCAATCAAATCGAGGATAAAATGACAATATCTCTACAGCAAATACTAAGTCCTTCAGTAATATGTTTCTCACGGATTAATCTTAATAAAGTTTCTTCTTAAATAAAATATCTTAGTAAAGTTGAAAAATAGAATCATCCATCAAATTCCAGAGGGAAAACAATTGTGCATTGCACTGCAGACTACGATAAAAGCATGCATATGTTGCCACCTAACTGAAAAAAACAGGCAATTCTGAAGGTGGAAAACCTGGCCCTGAGGATACAGTAACTATATATAAGATTTGCTGCACATTTAGCCCACACATAATACAATTTTTTATATTAATGCCACACATAATACAATTTTTTTTTATTAATGCCACACTGAGATGCAACAGTGTTTTGTGAGAAGTGAAATGCAGTGGGCCTAAATAATTTGACAGCATCAGAAAAAGGTAAACTGTCCCTTACCGTTGATCTCCACGACAGGTCCTTCAGTTGATACCTTCTCTGTGTATGAGATCCTGAAACACCATCATCTTATACAGTAAGAAGGCTGATGATGGAAGGGTGTGCTAAACCAAGTCAAAGTAGCAGCACGTATCGTCTGATCCCACCACATATCTTACCTCTCTTTTTTGAGGCGTCATCTTTTAAAGCACCCTTGATCTCTGCTTTTGATTTGGCGGCAAGATTCCTGGACTTTGATCTACTAGATCTCTCGCCGGGAATGCCGTTGGATCCTGAAGTCATCATTTTGGAGACATCCTACTTACACAGGACAAAGGAGGTTGGTCAAATGACTTCAATTTTGTTAGTGCAGCAGGCGTTTAAAGTCTTACTAATAATAATTACTACTACAAGCCAAGGAAAACTAATTTGGCAGATGTCATACAAAATAGATGACTCGTTTGATTAGCTGTGCATCACAGCATCAGCGTGGGCACGAGTTCGTACTTCACACAAAATTGTGTTCCTCAATTTGGCATCGCTTGGAGTATTCAGCACAAGTCTCGCCGTGCAAAGTTTATGGCATGACCCTGAAGGCCACATGTGGTGTCATCCCAAAACATAGAGGAGACAGAAAACCGAGCACCAGAATAGCAAGTGACCGGCCTCTCCCCATGAAGCAGGCAGGTAGGTGGTGACAAGCTGTCAGCAGGCAGCAGCACACACACGTCCACGGAAACACCAGCCACGCACGCACACGCGCATCGCATGATTGAACTCCCTAATTACGGACGTGAGTTTTTTTTTTTCTCTTTTGATGAAGAAGAAGAAACTACCGGGAAGGAAGAATCACCGCGGAAACTGGGGCATATGATATTCAGAAAATCCAAACCGGATTAAGCACAAATTTAGGACATTGCGAGTACCTTGAGCAGCTTGTGCTTCATGCCCGGCCCCTCCAGATGCTTGTGCTTCCCGAGACCCAGCTCCTGGACGCAACACAGATAGGGAAATCCGTCGTCAGAAGATGCAGTCGGTGGATAAAAGAAAGCTCAGAAACAGGTGGGCAGAATCTGTGCCGTGCTGATGACGACGGCGGCGCGCTCCTCCGATCCGTACCCTGCAGCCAGCAAACACGCACGCACGCAGGCAGAGAATCAGCACAGATCCGCGGAGAGACGACTGAGGCAGGCAGGCAATTGCGGTACTAGTGATTTTACCTGTGCGGTGGAGGCCGAGGAGGAAGGCGAGCGGCAGGAGGACGGAGCAGAGCACCAGCGCCGGCACGGCGGCCGCCATGCCGCTGCATCGGCGCTTGGCCGCCGCCGCCGGTGACGGCGACAGCGGCGCCGAGTGGTGGCCCTTCATGCGCGCGCGCGCGTAGGTACGTACCTCGGCGCGCTGCTGCTGTGCGATTCTGTGTGATTAGTTTATTGCTTGGTTCAGCATTAAGCTATGCGGGGGAACTGGGCAGGGAGGAGAGGCGGGGGCGGGGGAGACGGAGGCGGTTTTCTTGGAGAGTGCTACGCGCAACTGATTGGCCAAGCGGAGTGGACACTGCCGAGAGCGGAGTGGGAGTGGGAGTGGGAGACTGGACTGTGGAGACTGAAGTGAGCAGCCGAGCCGACCACCTCCTGGCTCCTTCTCTTTTTCTCTCTCGAGTTCCTTTCTCTCTCGGAGCCTCACTACTCTGCTACTCCCATCTTTTTTGCTTTAGCTTTGGACGCGTCCCTCTCTCTCTCTCTCTAATCCTCGTGGGTCACTCGCTGTCCAATACTGTAGATATATTGGCCGAGCCTTTTTTTTTTCAAGAGAAAACCGGTCCTAAACTATTCGGAAAAAGCATGTGAACAGGGGATCGAGGCGTTTCTTTTGACGGCACAATCATTATTAGTCAAAGACATGCAGCAAATTACGCTTCACGTGATCCTTGTCTTTTACTTTGGAGCCAGAAAACAGTCTTGGGTTTCTCTATCATTTACATCGTCAATTTCTCTAATCTGAGTACACAAATGTTTCCGTAATTAGGAGTAGTATCTCAAACAAAAACAAAAATGCGCACCTACTTTTACCCGCGCTAGAACTGGAGAATGTATGAGTGGGCCAAGTTTGGGCGTCGGTTGATGCGCCAAGTAGTAGGTGTCCAGTTTCAACGACAGCAGCAGATCCCATCAATCTGCATTCTTCCGTTCATAGCTCGCACGCAGCTCCAGCGTCAAGTTAACTTGGTGCGTGACAGGGATAATCGACCGGTCGATCGGATTGCCACTTTGCAATTGAGTTTCTCCTTATAGGGGGAGAGCGCGTACGAGCTAGGCCGCGATCCCGGTCGCTTTCTGCCCAGATCTCCCTCCGTATTTGTTTCTCTTCTCCCACTGCATGTGATCGATGACGACGATCCATCTCTCTCCCTCTATATCCAATTTTACCTCGATATATCTACCTATGTTTTCGTTCATGGTGGATGAGACATAATAAAGCTCAAGAAAACAGCAACGCCAAGGAGGGGATCCGACCGTAGGTTAGATGGATTTGAATTAATTCCATCATCAAATCGCCAGCCCCGTGGACCGCACCGCCCCCCCCCCCCCCCCCCCCCCCCCCCCCCCCACACACACACACACACACACACGGCCACCGGAGGCGTGCGTTGCGGCAGAGCAGAGATCGGCAGCAGCGCATGTCGTCGTACGCGCGTACCATCGAATTCACCGGCGCTACAGATTTATTACTGCTCTACCGTTGCTAGTACGGTCCATTTTATTGCCCCCTTTCCGCATCTGTCCTCTCGCTCTCTTTTTCTTTTGGCAAAGTCCGAATCTGTCCTCGCCGCGTCACCTTCCTCGTCTCGTCTGCTCTTTTTTCCATCAAGAAATTTCCATCACTGCGCGCGTGTCTTCTCATCTGCCGCAACTACGGCTACAAATGCTTCTTCTGGACACTATTTTTACATCTCTCAGCTACGCAACTGCAACTAAACCTCGACTCCTTGAGCGCCAGCTGGGTACCTAGACCCGAGATACAAGAGGGTCAACATGGTGGTTTAGTTTATAAAAAATGGTTTATTTTTTGAATTACAGAGGATAAATATAATCTAATGGTGACACATTTGCATATCTAAGAGTATCTCCACGGATGCTCTCCAAATCATAGCCGGCAGCATTGTCGGCACAACACATTGTCAGCGTCCCGGGCCCAGCTCCACACACTCGTGCTGCGTTTGGACGTTTCCTGGCCCACGGCCGCGCACGCGGCCCAACATTCAGCGGAGAGTCCACTCCATCCCAAAAGCCCGGACTGAAAGGCAGATGCCCACGACGTCGTCGTGGTCGAGGCGGTGATGTCTTGGGCCGCACATTTCGTCGAACAGGTTACAGGCGCCAGAGCGGTGGTGTCAATGGGAGCACTCAGAGCGATTGCTAGTGACTCCTCCGTGATGGGGGCTGTAGCCGGGGGCTCGGCCAGCCCTACAGACACGGTGACGGGCTCGGTCGTGCCAGAGCTCACCAGCTCGGGCCCAACGACGCCGTCGGCAATGACGGCGGGAGTGGAGTTGTCGTGGTCGTCTGCATCGAATGATATCTCCACTTGACGAAGAGCGTCGTGTATCTCGTCGAAGACACGCTTGTTTCTGGACGCCCACTCATCGAGGTATGCTTTGAGCTCGGGATTCATGGCGAGTATGAGGTGGGTGAAAATAATTGGGGAAATTTTTGGGAGGTGGAGACTGGCTCTGATACCAGATGTTAACAGCCAAACTGCTCAAATCCCTCAAAGATACACGGATTCACTAACTAAACAGAAGAACAAGCATGAAGAGGGAGGAAGAACAGAGCCGAGGTGGGAGGAGAAGTGTCGCCGTTCTGTGCCGTGATCCTTCTGAATGCCTTGATCGTTGTCTCCTGCCAGGTATAAGTAGCGTCCAGTCCTGATGGTCGACGCCGGGCCAGGCCCATGAGGCCAACCCAGGTAGCATCGGTAGGGCTCCTAACACACATTGGGAGCGTCGGCACACGATACACGTGTACAAGGAGGGGCTGCCCACACCGGCACACCCGGTATGGCTAGACACAATACAGATTTGGCCAAAAAAAATGCATGCCGCCGCAAGGCATTGGTCCTTGAACAACTTTGGCTTCGGACTATGGCTCCCAACCCTCCTCTTCTTCATGGTGGCGCCGCTCTTGAGATAAACCACATTGCTCTCTGTTGGAGATATGCCCTAGAGGCAATAATAAATGTAGTTATTATTATATCTTTGTGTTTATGATAAATGTTTATATTCATGCTATAATAGTATTAACAAGGAAACATTAATACTTGTGTGATTTGTAAACCTAATTTGAAGTCCCTAGTAAAGCCTCTATATAATACTAGCTTGTTGGTTAATAGATGATTGTGGTTTCCCTATCATGAACATTGAGATGTTATTAACAACAAGATCATATCGTTAGGAGAATGATATGATGGACATACTCCTATAGATAAGCGTAGCATAAAGATCAAGTCATTTCAATAGTTCAATTGCTATATGCTTTCTGATACATAGTAACCTAATTCCTTCGACCATGAGATCATGCATATCACCTTTGCCGGATGGATGCTTTGATGACATCAAACACCACACCGTAACTGGGTGGCTATAAAGGTGGCATTGAGTGTTCGGAAAGTATTGGTTGAAACACATGGATCAAGAGTGGGATTTGTCCATCCATATGACGGATAGATATACTCTGGGCCCTCTCGGTGAAATGTCATCCAATTAGCTTGCAAGCATGTGACTGGCTCACAAGGGATCACAGGAACGAGAAAAGAGTACTTATCGGTAACGAGGTTGAACTAGGTATGCAGAGATACCGACGATCATAACCTCGGATAAGTAAACTATCGTGAGACAAAGGGAAATTGGTATCGTATGTAAGTGGTTCATTCGATCGCAAAGTAATCGTAGAAATATGTGGGAGCCATATGAATTTCCAGATTCCTCTATTGGTTATTGTTCGGAGAAGTGTCTCGATCATGTCCGCATAATTCACGAACCGTAGGGAGACACACTTAAGGATTCGACGTTGTTTGAGTAGTTATGGTATGATGAGAAAGAGACCGAATGTTGTTCGGAGTCTCGGATGGGATCCGGGATATCACGAGGAGATCCGGAATGGTCCGGAGAATAAGATTCATATAAGGAAAGTCTCGTTTCGGAGTTCGGGAATGATTCCAGTGTTTTCATCGGGAATGTTCTAGATGGTTCCGGAATGTCCGGCACTCCGGAGGGGAAGGGGTACATGAATGTGTCATTGCAAGTTGGAATGATTGCATCATGTACTAAGTGTCTTCGCTGTCCAAAATAAAGGGTTTATTCAAATCCTAAATTGAAAAGTCAAACGGCTAGTTTGAAAGTCAAATGGCAAGTTTTGGAAAGAGGAGGAGGAGTGGGAAACCGAGTTGGGGAGGGAATCCCTCCTCCAACCGGCGGCGCACCACCCAAGCCGAGTTGGGGAGGGACTCCCCTCCCTCCCCTTGGCCGGCTGGCCCCTCCACCTATATAAGGAGGGGCAGGGCTCCCTCCTAGACCACACAAGTTCCCTACCCCAAACCCTAGCTTGGCGCCACCACCTCCTGCAGCTACCGCCGCCTCCTAGGGTTGCCCTAGCCGCCGACTTGGGCTGCCCCTTGCCCTAGCCGCCGGCTCTAGCACCTCCTCCTTGGTGTGTCTAAACCCTAGATCGCCGAGGAGCTCTCTCATACTCCACCATACTCGCTCTGGCTTAAGGCGAAGCCCTGCGAGATCTCCCCTCTACTTCCGGTACCACGCCGTTGTGCTGCCGGAATTGCGAGGAGAGTGCTACAACCTCCGCTGCCTGCTGGAACAAGGGAGAGGAAGGTCTTCGTCGAGTACCGAACGTGTGACCGACTGCGGGAGCGCTGCCGGAACGCAGCGCCGGAAGGATCGTCTACGCGATCTTGAGATCGGGAAGAGTACGACTACATCACCCACGAGAATCCGCTCTCGTTAAACACTTTGGAATCTTCGAGGGTGAGTTATTCCATCGACTCGTTGCTACAATCTAGTAGATAGATCTTGGCTTGTTTGTTTGTATGCGGTAGAAATTTTTTGTTTTCCATGCTACGAAACCCTACAGTGGTATCAGAGTCGTGTCTATATGTAGATCTGTTGCACGAGTAGAACACAATGGTCATTGTGGGCGTTGATGCTTTTATTGTCGATTGCTTCTTGTGTACTTTACATCTTGCGGTATGTTGGGATGAAGCGGCCCGGACTAATCTTACATGACATCGTTCATGAGACTTGCTCCACGCTTGACATGCAACTTGTATTGCATAAGTGGCTTTGCGTGTGCCTGTTTCTCCTAGCATAGTTAAGATCCAATTTACAATGGGTGATTAACAATACTAGTATCAATGTTGTGGTTCTTGTTCGTAAGTTAGAACGACACTTATTGAAAGCCCCAAACCACATAAAATATGCAAAGAAAGTGGAGGCGTCTAACTTTGTTTTACAGGGGTGTGTTGTGATGTGATATGGCCATGATTGTGATTATATTTGATGTATGCAATGTTCCTTATTGTAAGTTGGCAACCGGCAGGAGCCATATGGTTGTCTTTAATTTATGTTAAGACCCGCGTGTCTATTCAAAGTAGTTGTAATAGTTGAAACCGGTGGACGACAACCATGGAGAAGCGTCATTGACCTTGATGCAATGCCGGTGATGATGGAGATCATGTTCATGCTTGAAGATGGAGATCGGAAGCACAAAGAAGAAAGGCCATATCATATCACATATTATGAATTGCATGTGATGTTAATCCTTTATGCATCTTGTATTGCTTAGTTCACGATGGTAGCATTATAAGATGATCCCTCAGACACATGAATTTCAAGTTCTAAAGTGTTCACCCTTAGTAAGCACCGTTGCTAAAGCTTGTTGTTTCGAAGCACCACGTGATGATCGGGTGTGTTAGATTCTGCAAGTGTATACAACATGAGCAAGCCAGATTTGCTCATGCGGAAGCTAAGGTTTGATCTTGACGAGCCTAGCATGTACAGACATGGTCTCGGAACACGGATCACCGAAAGGTAAAGCATGAATCATATAGTAGATATGATGAACATGTCGATTGTTCGCCATTGAAGCTACATCAACTCTCGTGATGATCGGTGTTGATGTGGTGGATTTGGTTCGTGTGATCACTAAAACAATGTGAGGGTTATTTTTTTGAGTGGGAGTTCACCTAGATTAATTTAACTATTAATTAGAACTCAATTTGTCATAAACTTAGTCTAAACTATTGCAAATATGTTGTAGATCAATGGCGGCCCCTACCATCAATTTTAATGCGTTCCTAGAGAAAGAAAAGTTGAAAAACAATGGAAGCAACTTCGCGGATTGGTTCCGCAATTTGAGGATTATCCTCAATGCTGGTAATTTGACCTATGTGCTGGATGCACCGCTGGGTGACCCGCCTGCAGCTGATGCTACCGATGAAGTAAAGAACGTTTACCTCGCTCGGAAGAATCAGTACTCCACAGTTAAGTGTGCTATCTTGTATGGTTTAGAATCGGAGCTTCGGAAAAGGTTTGAGAATTCAGACCCATATGATATTGTCGAGGATCTCAAATTGATCTTTGAGACTCATGCGGCAATTGAAAGATATGAGGCTTCTGAAAAGTTCTTTAACTGCAAGATGGAAGAGGGCAGCTCCGTCAGTGAGCACGTGCTTAAGATGTCTGGGCACGCAAACAAACTTCAAAGCTTGGGTATTGTGATTCCTAATGCTTTGGGGATTTACCGTGTCCTCCAATCACTACCACCAAGTTACAAGAACTTTGTGATGAACTACAACATGCAAAACATGAACAAGACGTTGCCAGAACTCTTTGCCATGTTGAAATCTGCAGAAGTGGAGATCAAGAAAGAGCACCAAGTGTTGTTGGTCAATAAGACCACCAAATTCAAGAAAGGCAAGTCTAAGCAGAAGGGACACTTCAAGAAGGGTGGTAAGAAAGTTACCACGCCGACGAAGAAGACCAAGGCTGGACCTAAGCCTGATACTGAGTGCTTTTACTGCAAGGGAGAAGGTCACTGGAAGCGGAATTGCCCAAAGTACTTGGCGGATTTGAAGAACGGCAACATCAAGAAGAAAGGTATATCTGATATACATGTTATTGATGTGTATCTCACTGGTACTCGTAGTAGTGCCTGGGTATTTGATACTGGTTCGGTTGCTCATATTTGTAACTCGAAACAGGTGCTGCAGAATAAACGGAAGCTAGCGAAGAACGAGGTGACGATGCGCGTGGGAAACGGATCAAAGGTTGATGTGATCGCGGTCGGCACGCTACCCCTTCATCTACCATCAGGATTAGTTTTATACTTAAATAATTGTTATTTGGTGCCTGCGTTGAGCATGAACATTATATCGGGATCTTGTTTATTGCGAGACGGTTACTTGTTTAAGTCCGAGAATAATGGTTGTTCGATTTATATGAGTAATATGTTCTATGCACATGCACCTTTGATAGATGGTCTATTCTTATTGAATCTCGATAGTGGAAATACACATATTAATAACATTGAGGCTAAACGGTTGAAATCAAGCGATAACTCGACCTATATGTGGCACTGTCGTCTTGGTCACATTGGAGTGAAGCGTATGAAGAAACTCCATTCCGATGGACTTCTTGAATCACTTGATTTCGAATCACTTGATAGATGCGAAGCATGTCTGATGGGTAAAATGACTAAGACTCCATTTTCTGGTATGATGGAGCGAGCTACGGACTTATTGGAAATCATACATACCGATGTATGTGGTCCAATGAGTGTAGCATCACGCGGTGGTTATCGTTATGTTCTTACCTTCACGGATGACTTGAGTAGATATGGGTATATCTATTTCATGAAACATAAGTCCGAAACTTTCGAGAAGTTTAAGGAATTTCAAAGTGAGGTAGAGAATCAACGTAACAAGAAGATTAAATTTCTACGTTCTGATCGTGGAGGTGAATATCTAAGTTACGAGTTTGGCGAGCATTTAAAGAAATGCGGAATACTTTCACAGTTGACACCGCCGGGAACACCACAGCGTAATGGTGTGTCTGAACGTCGTAATCGAACTCTCTTAGATATGGTTCATTCTATGATGTCACTTATAGATTTACCGCTATCATTTTGGGGTTATGCATTAGAAACAGCCGCATTCACTTTAAATAGGGCACCATCTAAATCCGTTGAAACGACACCGTATGAATTATGGTTTGGGAAGAAACCTAGATTGTCGTTCCTTAAAGTTTGGGGATGCGAAGCCTATGTAAAGAAGTTACAGCCGGACAAGCTTGAACCCAAAGCGGAAAAATGCGTCTTTATAGGATACCCGAAGGAAACTATTGGGTATACCTTTTATCATAGATCCGAAGGCAAAATCTTCGTTGCCAAGAATGGATCCTTTCTAGAGAAGGAATTTCTCTCGAAAGAAGTGACTGGAAGGAAAGTAGAACTCGACGAGGTTGTCGAACCTTCTCTCGAAATTGCGAGTAGCGCAGCACCGGAAGAAGTTCCTGTGGTGCCTGCACCAATTAGAGAGGAATCTAATGATGATGATCATGAAACTTTGGTTGAAGTTGCTACAGATCCTCGTAGGTCAACGAGAACTCGTACCACTCCAGATTGGTATGATCCCGTTATGAGTGTCATGTTGGTTGACAACACCGATGACCCCGAGACATATGAGGAAGCGATGATGAGCCCAGATTCCAATAAATGGCAAGAAGCCATGAAATCCGAGATTGGATCCATGTACGAAAACCAAGTATGGACTTTGGTGGACTTACCGGATGGCCGGAAGGCTGTCGAGAACAAATGGATTTTCAAGAAGAAAACAGATGCTGATGGTAATGTTACTGTCTATAAAGCTCGACTTGTCGCAAAAGGGTTTCGACAAATTCAAGGATTTGACTACGATGAGACTTTCTCACCAGTAGCGAAGCTAAAGTCTGTGAGGATTATGTTAGCAATCGTTGCATATTTTGATTATGAGATATGGCAGATGGATGTCAAAACAGCATTCCTCAATGGAGAAATTGATGAAGAGTTGTATATGATGCAACCCAAAGGTTTTGTCGATCCTAAAGTCGCTAACAAGGTATGCAAACTTTAACGGTCCATCTATGGATTGAAGCAAGCATCCCGAAGTTGGAATCAACGTTTTGATAAGGTGATCAAAAGTTTTGGTTTTATACAAACTTATGGAGAAGCTTGTATTTACAAGAAAGTGAGTGGGAGCTCTGTAGCATTCTTAATACTATATGTAGATGACATATTGTTGATTGGGAATGATGTAGACCTTCTTAATAGTGTTAAGGAATATTTGAATAATAGTTTTTCAATGAAGGATCTTGGCGAAGCAGCTTACATATTAGGCATAAAGATTTATAGAGATAGATCGAAACGCCAAATATCATTGTCACAAAGTACATATTTGGACAAAGTTCTAAAGAGGTTTGGAATGGAAGATAGCAAGAAAGAGTTCTTGCCCATGTTGCCCAATACGACCTTGAGTAAAACTCAAAGTCTGACATCGGCAGAAGATAGAGAAAGGATGAGTAAGACTGCCTATGCCTCATCCATAGGATCTCTAATGTATGCCATGCTATGTACTAGACCCGACATTGCATATGCTGTTAGTTTAACTAGAAGATATCAAAGTGATCCAGGAGTGGATCATTGGACAGCGGTCAAAAACATCCTTAAGTACTTAAGAAGAACTAAGGATATGGTTCTTTCTTATAGAGGTGATGAACAGCTCGTTGTTAATGGTTACACCGATGCTAGTTGGAACACCGATCCGGATGATTCTAAATCACAATGTGGATACGTATTTATTTTGAATGGTGCAGCAGTTAGCTGGAGGAGTGCAAAGCAAAGCGTTGTGGCGAGATCTTCAACTGAATCGGAATACATGGCTGCTTCGGAGGCTTCACAAGAAGCGATATGGATGAAAGAGTTCATTACAGAGCTGGGTGTGGTTCCTAGTGCGCTGGACCCAATGCCTATCTACTGTGATAACATGGGCGCCATAGCCAATGCGCAAGAACCAAGGTCACACAAGAAGCTGAAGCATATCAAGCTACGTTTTCACGCTATTCGAGAACATATCCAAGATGGGGATATAAAGATTTGCAAAGTACACACAGATCTGAATGTGGCGGATCCGTTGACTAAACCTCTCCCGAGGGAAAAACATGACCAGCACCAAACTGCCATGGGTGTTCGGTATATTACCATGTAATCTAGATTAAATAACTCTAGTGCAAGTGGGAGACTGTTGGAGATATGCCCTAGAGGCAATAATAAATATAGTTATTATTATATCTTTGTGTTTATGATAAATGTTTACATTCATGCTATAATAGTATTAACAAGGAAACATTAATACTTGTGTGATTTGTAAACCTAATTTGAAGTCCCTAGTAAAGCCTCTATATAATACTAGCTTGTTGGTTAATAGATGATTGTGGTTTCCCTATCATGAACATTGAGATGTTATTAACAACAAGATCATATCGTTAGGAGAATGATATGATGGACATACTCCTATAGATAAGCGTAGCATAAAGATCAAGTCATTTCAATAGTTCAATTGCTATATGCTTTCTGATACATAGTAACCTAATTCCTTCGACCATGAGATCATGCATATCACCTTTGCCGGATGGATGCTTTGATGACATCAAACACCACACCGTAACTGGGTGGCTATAAAGGTGGCATTGAGTGTTCGGAAAGTATTGGTTGAAACACATGGATCAAGAGTGGGATTTGTCCATCCATATGACGGATAGATATACTCTGGGCCCTCTCGGTGAAATGTCATCCAATTAGCTTGCAAGCATGTGACTGGCTCACAAGGGATCACAGGAACGAGAAAAGAGTACTTATCGGTAACGAGGTTGAACTAGGTATGCAGAGATACCGACGATCATAACCTCGGATAAGTAAACTATCGTGAGACAAAGGGAAATTGGTATCGTATGTAAGTGGTTCATTCGATCGCAAAGTAATCGTAGAAATATGTGGGAGCCATATGAATTTCCAGATTCCTCTATTGGTTATTGTTCGGAGAAGTGTCTTGATCATGTCCGCATAATTCACGGTAGGGAGACACACTTAAGGATTCGACGTTGTTTGAGTAGTTATGGTATGATGAGAAAGAGACCGAATGTTGTTCGGAGTCTCGGATGGGATCCGGGATATCACGAGGAGATCCGGAATGGTCCGGAGAATAAGATTCATATAAGGAAAGTCTCGTTTCGGAGTTCGGGATTGATTCCGGTGTTTTCATCGGGAATGTTCTAGAAGGTTCCGGAATGTCCGGCACTCCAGAGGGGAAGGGGTACATGAATGTGTCATTGAAAGTTGGAATGATTGCATCATGTACTAAGTGTCTTCGCTGTCCAAAATAAAGGGTTTATTCAAATCCTAAATTGAAAAGTCAAACGGCTAGTTTGAAAGTCAAACGGCAAGTTTTGGAAAGAGGAGGAGGAGTGGGAAACCGAGTTGGGGAAGGAATCCCTCCTCCAACCGGCGGCGCACCACCCAAGCCGAGTTGGGGAGGGACTCCCCTCCCTCCCCTTGGCCGGCTGGCCCCTCCACCTATATAAGGAGGGGCAGGGCTCCCTCCTAGACCACACAAGTTCCCTACCCCAAACCCTAGCTTGGCGCCACCACCTCCTGCAGCTGCCGCCGCCTCCTAGGGTTGCCCTAGCCGCCGACTTGGGCTGCCCCTTGCCCTAGCCGCCGGCTCTAGCACCTCCTCCTTGGTGTGTCTAAACCCTAGATCGCCGAGGAGCTCTCTCATACTCCATCATACTCGCTCCGGCTTAAGGCGAAGCCCTGCGAGATCCCCCCTCTACTTCCGGTACCACGTCGTTGTGCTGCCGGAATCGCGAGGAGAGTGCTACAACCTCCGCTGCCTGCTGGAACAAGGGAGAGGAAGGTCTTCGTCGAGTACCGAACGTGTGACTGACTGTGGGAGCGCTGCCGGAACGCAGCGCCGGAAGGATCGTCTACGCGATCTTGAGATCGGGAAGAGTACGACTACATCACCCACGAGAATCCGCTCTCGTTAAACACTTTGGAATCTTCGAGGGTGAGTTATTCCATCGACTCGTTGCTAAAATCTAGTAGATAGATCTTGGCTTGTTTGTTTGTATGCGGTAGAAAATTTTTGTTTTCCATGCTACGAAACCCTACACTCTCCACCTCTTCATCGTCCTCATCAGCATCATCTGCAGTACTAGGGACGGGCCTGAAGTGGTGGGCGCCTCGCTCCTACCACATGCTGCTCAAGACATCGGCGCCCATCGTCGCTACACGCATACAAATGGTCAAACAAATCGCGGGCGTGGCATGTCACACAAATACACATTCACACAGTGGTCAAACACTGGCCGGTGGTGGTCTCGTACCTCGTTGTACTCATAGCGCTCATCAGTCATTTTCTCAAACATGTTGTCAGCGTCACCGGCATCGCTGGCGTTTTCGGACTCGAAGCCAAACAGGTTGTGGGGGAAGGCCGGTGTGTCGTCGGTCACGTGGTCGGGGTGTGGCTGGAGCCTGGCCCAAGGCAGGCAAGCCGGAGTAGGAGCGGTTAAGGTCAAGGCCAAAACCGGAGCGGCGTTGAGCCACCAAGACATGCGAGTACACGGAGATCGGTTTTCACATCGCTCTCGCCCATCTCGGGGAAGAATTGGATCTGCGAGAGTCGTACCTCTCTTCATAGTACGCCAAGTATGTTGGTGTGAGTTCGTGCTTCCTTGCGTGTCTCCAGGGGCGGCTGGTACACGCGACTGCCTTCCGAGTTACCGAGGCCAAGGCCAGGCAATGACGTCATTGAGGCCTTCTCCGCAGCAGCCGCCAAGGACGCGTGCCACCGCCTCTTGTGGTACAACGTCGATGTACTTGACCCTGGCATCCTGCTCCTCCCACTCCTTCTCATACATGGTGGGCGGTGAGGGAGGGGAGGATCGACAAGGGAGATGAAACGGGCAGGAACTGGAGCATCGACCAAGAAACTAGAGCGTCGGGGCAGGAGGATGAGTGGAAATATGGAGTGGAAATGAGGGAAGTGGAATTGGACATGGAGGGAAACTATATTGGAGAGGTAGTGTTCTCACTATGTGGTTGCAAGGGGTCCGCGGCCAAAATCTGACGTGTGGAGTGTCGACGCTCTCAGATGGACCTTGCTCATAGGGAGCGGGCGTGTCGTGTTGACTTTTCTATAGGACTCCAAAGATTACCGGCGGGTATTTGGGGGCATCGATGTAAGATCAAGTCCAGTAGTTCCCCTATCACCTCCCCGGTACCGTTTTTAGGGGAGAAAAGGCAAAAAAACACGGTCCAGCAGTTCCCCGATAACCTCCCTGAAAAATCGGCGTCCCCGACCCGAAGCCTTCTTCTCCCCTACAGATCGGGGCGGTGGAGGCCTCCCCTATCCGTCGATGTGAGCAACTGCCCGCCCCGGAACACTCCTCCCGCCACGAACTCCACCGCGGTATGTCTCCTCTTCTTCGTTTCTTCATTTTTTTCTCTCCAAATCGAGGTCAAAATCGAGCTCCATTCCCAAATCAAGCACCAAATCGAGGTCAATATAGAGCTCCAGATTGATTTCCAGGGAGGGGAAGAGGAGAGGGGCGGGGATGGCGATGGGCGATGGGTCGGCCTGGGCAGGGCGATGGACGGGGCGGGGATGGCGATGGACGGGGCTGGCGATGGGCGGGGTGGGGCGCTGGGCGATGGACGGGGTGGGGCGAGCGATGGGCGGGGCTGGCGACGGGGTGGGGCGAGCGACGGATAGGGCGAGCGCGCGGCTTTGGGCCCGCTGCTCCCGTCGCCGGTGGTCGCTGGCTGCTGCAGATGTGTGTGTTTTGCTTGCTGTGTTGGTGTTTTTCAGAAATGTACATATTTCTTTGTTTTTTTTTCAGATTTGAACAATGGACAATCAAAGTTTTACCGATCTTTTGCATGGTGATGCCGGATTGAATGATTTGTGGCCTGAAGGTCATGGAGAACAACACATCAATCTTGCAGGTTATGAAGAACAACACATCAATCTTGAAGAGTGTCAAGAAACTACCCCTCCGGTAAAATCAAGCGGTAAAAAGCAAGGGTTTTGAAAGGTAGCACTCTGAAATTAAGTGCTTCAAAGAGGCAAAAAAAATTTAGCAAGGCTGAAGACTTAACTTTGTGTGATGCATACCTCGAGATAACTCAAGATCCCATCATAGGAGTCGACCAATCTCGTGATTGTTATTGGAAAAGAATAAATGCTTACTTCCATGCCAACAAAACTGAAGACTCGGATAGAACACAAGGTTCTCTGCAACATCGGTGGGCTGTTATTCAAGAACAAATGAATAATTTTTGTGCATGTTATGATCAGGATCTGAATAGAAACCAAAGTGGGATGACACATGACAATAAGATTTGAAACTACGTGTTGTAATATGTACTCAGTATTATCTTCCCACCATTTGGTTACTGAACTATGTGTTGTACCTTCAAGTTTAAAATCATTATTGGCATTAAGTATAAAATAGTACATGCATCGCTTACAAAATCTAAAACACACATAAGCTACATAAGCTACATCTGTCCGCGGAGTTGCCATAGATGCTCAACTAGATCAACTTGTCGCTGACAATGAACTTGTTTGTTTCGAATTTCAGTGTGAGCTTCAAGAAACTGAGTCAATGTAGCTGCCTCTTGGTGAGAAGGTGTCACTAGTTCTCCCATGTTCTCAAAGCGGTAGTCTACACGGGTTCCACGCTCATATTCTGTTATTATGTTATGCAGGATGATACAAGTTGTCATGACGTCTCCGAGTGTCTCTAAATCCCAATATCTTCCTGGTCCACGTATAATAGCAAAACGACCTTGCAGAACTCCAAAGGCTCGTTCAATATCCTTTCGACATGCTTCTTGACATCGAGCGAAATTTTTGTTCTTTTCGGTTGTTGGATTAGAAATCGTCTTCACGAATGTTGCCCATTGCGAATATATACCATCTGCAAGGTAATAACCTCGATGGCATGGAGCATCTAACCGCGCCTGTTCTTCCTCGGTTAATACTACAACCATCATGAGTTCCTCGTCTTCGGACGAGGAGTCTTCGCAAAACTGTCGTGCCAAGCTTTTGCGGTGACTCATTTCGTGTTCGAGATATGCAAGAGAGATGGTGAAAGGGAAGTAGAGGAGGAGGCAGAATCAAGAATGTTGTGAGAGATATGAGAGATGGTAAGTATATATAGATCTGAAAACTAGCCGTTGGAAATCGAGTCGTTAAAAAACTAGCCGTTAAAAAATAGCCGCTGGGTTTTAAATGGTAGTTATAGAAAAATCTTAAAATATAGAATAAGGGAGATGTTTTAGGGGAACTGCCTGAGTTGGGAAACTTTTAGAGGAGAATAATTTTAGGGGAGTCCAAGATTTTAAAATATAGGGGACATATTTTAGAGGAACTGCTGGACTTGCTCTAAACCAAAATTTGGATAAACCTTTGGGGAAAGCTATTGGGACTGGAAATGCTCTATTTCAAGCAATGCTACTGCCGGTCGCCTATCTACAGCTACGGTACGGACTCCATCTGTACTCATACAAGATCGGGTCTGAATGATACTAAGATCGGATCAGAGTGGAGGAGTATTAAACAACGCGCTCTACTGCGTGGTAGTGGTAGTATTATATGACGACGTCTACCTGCCAAACCAAACATCCTGCCAAATTGGGCTTCACGCACGTGCACACGATCGGTACGATAGCTTCTATCCGCAGGTAAATCTACTTGTTTCTTTCTCCTCACACTGTGCGTGCACACTAAACAATGCCCATCTTGTTCAGTTCTGTGGCTAAGCTGATGTTGTACTGTTCTCATGCTTGTACCTTGCCCATTTTATTGTCCTTTTTCTTTCGCTCAATATATATTTTCTTCGTATATTTCTTCCGTTTCGGTATATTTTCTATAAAGGACGGGTCTTAGATACGGTTTTGGAAGAATAAGTGGCTTGGCTCCACTTCACTCCGCAAACAATATCCTGCTCTGTATTCCATAGGCCGGTAAAAGAAGGAAACGATTGCCACCGTGCTGGAATCATTTCCTCCTAACATGACTTTTCGGAGGAATTTATTTGGAGCAAGACTTGACTTTTGGATCATGTTGCTACATCGGTTAACAGATGTTCAACTATCAGCTGGCATGATGAATTCCGGTGGAATTTAAGTGAGAATGGCTCCTTCTCTGTTAGTTCCTTATACAATGCCTTAATTCAGCCACTCTTACCTTTTCTAGATAATAGGATGATTTGGAAGATGAAGATACCTCTCAAATAAAATCTTTTCTTGGTATCTTCGTCGAGGAGTCATCCTTACTAAAGATAATCTTCTTAAGCGGAATTGGCATGGGATCCAAGGTGCACATTTTGTCAGCATAACGAGAAAATAAAACACCTATTTTTCCAATGCAATATCGCTAGATCTATATGGTCAGTTATCCAAGCAGCTTCTAGCTTGTATCCACCGAGTAGTATTGCCAATATACTTGGAAAATGGTTACACGGTAAGATAGCAAGTATAAGTTACTTCTTCGGACGATTGCCATTATATGGTCGCTTTGGCTATATAGAAATGATAAAGTGATTAACGATTCAAACTGTTCACTTCTGCAGGTTATTTACAGATGCACGGACACCCTTCGGTCTTGGGCTGCACTTCATCGTGTGGATCATCGCGAGCTTTTCACGGAGATGTGTACACGGCTGAAGGACACGGTACGGGATTTGTTCACCCGGCATGCTGGCAACATAATCTGTGGATTGACCTACCTTCAGCTCGCGTTTTACAATTTCTCATTATGATATGTAATTCGGCTATGTTATTTCATTCATTGATGTTTGGATCTATGGATTTTAACGGTTGTGTGCATCCTAATTATGCAGAGGACAGGTGTAGTACTTAAGACCTTTTTAAGTAATATAAAACGCCTTTTATTGAAAAAAAAATATTTTTTCTTTGTTTAGAAATAATTATTTGGATTTATCTAAATTTAAAATAACAATAACATCTCCGTGTTACAGGTGAGTGTAAGATTGATGGTATTGCAACTATTAATCTCCCCAGACAGGACCTGGACCACTCTATCTTATTATGGGACACGCTTAACGACTTCGCGGCAGCTGGAGCAGTGTAAGCTTTCACTACAGCATTTTGGTGTTTAACGCAGAACTGGAGAAAAAAATGCCGTCTTCTGTTGGTTGTAATGCAGAACCTAATCCCAGAATGTTGGCCACCGCGAGATCGCACAAAGAAAATATTCCTTGGAGAAAAGAGATCGCACGAAACAAAGGCTGCCTGAGATCAGGCGGGGGTGGGGTCGGTTTAGACAAGGTAATACGTGCTTCTTCTTTTCTTCCTCCTCTTCTCATGGATAATCCTTTATTTGCCCCTTTCGTCTTCCTGTAAAAATATGTATATGCATACGGCGGTCCTATTCTTAGTGTCATTAATTTATTCGATCGAAAGGAAGATGCGACGCCCACGGACTTTCTAAAGGAGGAAATTCACAAGCAGGCTGCGGTCGTGTTGAATGATCATGCTTCCATGCGAGTTAAACTTTAGCTTTTCCATTATCCAAAAGTGTCAATACAATGTTGCCTCATTGAGTATCGTGGGAGCATTTCTTGTGAAAGAAAAAGTAGTACTCCCTTCGATCCTAAAATAAATGTCTTAGATTTATTAAAATTTGAATGAATCTATATACTAAACAGTGTCTAGTTTTATCCAATTTTAACAAATGTGAGACATCTATTTTAGAACGAAGGGAGTACTACTTCTATTGATAATGGACGCTGTATTACTAGTACACAACGTCAAACTGATATAATTTAAAGGAGTTTAGAGCATGCCCAATGCCCAATGCCCAATGGCTTTGATACCTATTTTCGCTGAGAGTTCGGTATTTAATCCAGAGTCGTCCTTATAGAAAAAAACACCCTTGTTACATCATTTTGCGTCTAAAGTCCTATCAAATTGGTATCAACAAGTAGATTGGTGTCATGACCCGGCGCGTCGCACCATGCCATGAAGGTCAAGGAGAAGGAGGAGGAGGAAGACCTGCCGCGACACCATACAATGTGCCGGTGGACGAGGATGAAGCCGTTCGGATGGCCAAACTCGCGGATCTTTCCATGTGGCCAGACCTGGGCGTCAAGCCTACATCTCTGCGCTGCAGGCCCGGGTGACATAGAACACGCAGGCTCCATAGGACAAATGGCCGCAACTAAGGTATCCACCGGCCACTCTGTCGCCCAACTAGTGGGACCAAGCGACCAACTAGTAGGATGCGTGGTATGTGCATGCGCCCCTAGCACTCTAATGGTACCTATGGCCATGGTCATCGCCGGCCTTTATCAATCTCGCCGATAGCAACGGGGATGAGTACGGTGGCCACGGCCACCAACGGCGCTAACCCTAGATTAGGATTTTTATCTATGTTTCTATGTATCTTTTTTTAGGCCTCCTATGTATAATTAATTTTAGTGAAGTTTAAAAATGCGCTCCTCATCGGGCGCACTTCCAGACATGGGAAGGACAATATGTCCACCTGTCCTCCCCACGATGCAAAAAAACCGAATCGAGCCAATTTCATATCCGGTTTGTACATCCCCGTTGGAGATGCCCTTATCTCCTTGTCACCACTTTTTCCATTCGAAAATTGATTTCCTCGCAGCCTCACATGTGCGAATTGACTCCGCCGAGAGATGGAGCTTGCACTGTGCAGCTGTCCTTTAGCCCTTTCCCTAACACCGCAATCGCCCCCATCTCGTCTCCTTGAACCATCGCCCCCAAACCCCTTATTATGATTGCGCTCGTCTTTGCCATGGCAATGTCTCTAGTGTTATGAAAGTCTGCCGCCGCAGGACACTGCTGCAAACCGTCACCGTCGCTGCTACAAACGCTCCTCGCCTTTGCTGCAAAGGCCAGTTTAAGTTTCTACAGTTGTACGTTAAACACCATTTTGACGCCCCGATGCTGCAAGCTCACCGCCACCATCGCTGTTACAAACACCGTTCGACTTTTCTTCAAAGGACAACCAACATTACTACAGAAGAAGGACACATCTGGTACACACCGTTCGCCCCGTACCTGCAAGTCATGTGCCTCCTTCCGCCAACACCGACTATCACTGCTGATGCGAGGGACAACTTGCTATGAACGCGGGGCGCTACTGCCGACGCTGGTCATAGGTGCTTCCCAAGGGAGACGCTACTAATAACGTCAGTCATGGGTGTTGCAAGGCCCGCTGCCAACGCATGCCCGCCTCTGCTACAAGGCAACACCGTTGATAAAAAGCCGCCAACAATGTTGCTAGTCCGAGAGGCGTTGCAGTTGCAAACTATTCATCGGGGTTTGCAAGCAGGAGGCGAAGGACGAGCATATTCCGTGTATTATTATGGCCATAGGGGTTTGCGGAACAGTTGTGGGACTAGTAGAGGAGAGGAAGGCAATGTGAGATCAGATGGCCTAGAGCAGCCAAATCCTATGGTGGGTGAGGAAGGGTTTGGGGCATCAGATCTCCCGGGGGACGCTCAACGGTGAGTGATAGGATTACTCCTAAGAACATGTACAACGTGTGGCTAGGTCTAAGAAAAAACGGCTAACTCGTGTCTAATGAAGGAAAGTGCTCCACCGCTTAGACTCAGCCAATGGGACCATGGAACTGAAAAACTGTCAGCTTTTCCACCCAACTCCATCTCCTCCCGCAGCAAATAGAGTGATTATCAGCCAAAGGATGAATCAAAAGAGTATTTTAATAAGCTGGACTCGGCTTAGAGGTGTGTCTAGCACTAGACTCAGTTTGAAAGAATGTTTTTCTTAGCATCACATTCTCCACCGTTTAGACCTATGTCTAAGAGCCCTTAGACTTAATATATTCACAACGCTGCACACAGGGGGAGGTGACTCCACGTTGACAGAGAAGGGACACCGCCATGAAGTACAAATCGGGGCCGCCATTCAGGCAAGTTTTGCAATTTTTTGAAGAGAAAACCATGTGAAATGGCCGAGGAATGGAAAAGAATGGAGGGGGCCTCACCGCTACCACAGGCCGTTCATATTTCAACACATCTTCTCACGTCAAGGCTGGACATACGGTAAGACCTTAGAGGTAATATAAACATATGCGAAGACGGTAGAAATGGGAACGAAAGGCTCCAACTATTTTATATATTTAATGGTACTCTCTTAGGTCTATATTAATAGCGTCGACTTTGTTAGATATGAATACATCTTGTCTTAATACTTAAAAAATACAAATACTAATCTAGATAAAGTTAAGGGCATTAATATGGACCTAAGGGAATACGTTGCACGGGTTTGACAAAAAAATCCGAACTGTTGAATATTAGTAGTGACCTATAACCGTACTAGGTGCGTATGAGTTGCACCAATCTGATCAAATCGTGACATGGATGGCATTTGAAAGCTGCGCTTCCGGGGGAGAAGTGCAGAAAGAAGACTAGAAGAGGAACGATGTGTTGCCGGACAGCTCATGTCAGGTCCAAGTGAAATGTTGTTGTACCCAACTGGCCAACTATATTCCCGACCATGCTGAAACGAAAAGCAGTTCTTCTGCATGTTAATTTCAGTCGATGCCCATGCTGAGCTACAGACTGCAGTGTCTGGACTCTTGAGTAACTGGCAGACCTGTGCAACATTTGTTAGTTAGCGTCGACCGTAGGATTAGCGTCGACCTGTGCATCGCCTCTTAATTTTTGAGGGGATCATCGTACGGATGTTTATAAATCTTCGGTTGAACGTTCTCCTAGCTCAGAACGGGTTACACGAAGTCTGAAATATTAAGGTAATATTATTCAATAGCATCTTCTCCTTATTCGAGAATGACAGCTTGAACTGACAGTAATGGAGATACGACACAAGACCCAAACCCTCGACATGCTACACTGTGTTTAGGCTATGTTGCTTCCTTAGCTTCAGAAACCGTAAGAGGCAAAGTTTTCAGTAGCCGAAAATGACCTGCCAAGGATTCCTCAACTTTGCGAGACTTCTTGACTGAGATCACTAGGAGTTTCCACACGCCACTCCTAGCAAGATCTAGTTTAGTCCGAAGACATCGATAATTTGCTCTTGCCGATAATTTCTTCTGCAGGAAGGGCACTGAAAAATAATAGATAAAACTTAGAGATGCAAGTTTGCAACCTACACACAACGTCCAAACTGGCATGCATTTGGCATGTGTACATACCTTGGCGCTAGAGTACCCAAGCCGCTGGCTCCACAACAACCAGTTCTCTAGGCATGATTTGCAGTACGCATGCCCGCACGGAATGCAGCTGCAACAGCAGCATAGAGTAAGCATGGTTTGGAAAAGTCATAGAGTAAGTAATCCCCTGTTCGAAAATAAGTGACTTAAATTTATGTAGATGTGAATCTAGAAAAATCCAATTCAGTTATTTCCAGACGGAATGAGTATATATAACTCAATTACCTTCATATAAAGAAGTCATGCAAAACAAAAACCAATCTCTAGCCTAGCCCCAAATAGGGGTTGGAATTTCTTGCCACCTAATAACAACTTAGACAAATTTATGACATCTTTTTCAACTTTCAAGATGAAGGGAGTATTTTTTTGGGGGCAAGTAAAGCATAATTTGATGAAAATTACTCCCTCCATTTTACAATATAAAACATTATAGTTTTGTCCAAAGTTAAACTTTCAAAGCTTAAACCAATGGGTAGGGAAAAATAACATCCACAATACCAAATAAATACTTCAAAATATATTCATGAAATCAGTATGATAACATTGACGTCACTACTTTTTTCTACAAAATTTTGGCCAAACTGTGGAAGATACTAAACTTTCAAAGTTAATCTCATTTGGTTCTTCGGATCGACTTTTGATTCTGTAACAGTAACTAAGAAAAACACAAATTTTATCTCATCATGTCCTGTAGACAGCAAAATGTTATTTTAACTGGATTTGCTATTGCTAACTTGACCATGAATTTCTCGGTCAACGAGGAAAAACACTCTATGCACGCCAATATTCATGTCTTTTGGATCGCAAAAAAAAGGATTCATGTCTTTTGTGATGGACGTGGTACCATTTTTTCGATTTTTGATTTTTTTTTACTTGTGCAATAATATGTATGCAGAAATGTATAATTTTACAAGCAGTTACACAAGTTTTAGAAAATATAGTACTCCCTCCGATCTATATTAGTTGACTCAAATTTATCTAAATTTGAATGAATCTAGACACTATTTAGTATATAGGTTCATTCAAATTTTAACAAATCCAAGTTAACTAATATGGGTAGGAGGAAGTAACATTATTTTCTGTAGTTACGCCAATCATTTTCTAAAAATTATTAGTAGTTTTTTCGAAAAAAAAAACAATTGTACGCAGCCCTCACGATTTTTCAGAAAAATCCATGTGTAACTTTTGAAAAACGAGTACTAACGTTTTTTTATTCACAGTGTAACTCTTTCTTTAGTACACAACATTTTTCCAGCTAGAAAAAATTTAGTACACCAAATTTGTACTCCCTCCGTTTCAAAATATAAGATGTTTTAGGTTTATGAAAAAAATAAATCTAGATTTTTTTTAGTACATAGATTTATCCCAAAATTGAGTGAACCTACGTACTAAAACAGTCTAGATTCATTTTCTTCACAAACCTAAAACATCTTATATTTTGGAACGGAGGAAGTATTACATACTTAAAAAACGGGTAGAGTGGTCATGCCCTAATTTAAGCTACCCAAGGAGGTGCCAAGTTGAGCAAACATGAATAAATAAGAATTTTGGCCCAGCTCACCTGATGCGGTGCACGCCTTGGTTGTAGGCTTGATAACACATATGGCAAGTGGTCGTGGCGGGCCTCTCTTCCTCCTCCTTTGCCGCCGGCACCGCCGCGGCGGCGCGGGCTTCCTCCTGCTCGCGTACGGCCGCGCCACCTGAAACCGTAGCTGATCTGGAGGACCCACACTCCACCAAGTACAATGGCCTCTCCGCCACCGCGGTCGCACGGGTTTCCTCCGGCACGTGTACGACCATGCCGTCTGAAACCGTAGCTGGCATGGAGGACCCACAGTCCGCGAAGTATAAGAGTAGAATGCAGAGAACAAGTAGTACTATTGCCAAAGTCATCAAAAGAAGAAAGCAGAGCGCCATATCCTCTACCGCCGGCGGGCTCGTCATGGTATTGTCCGTTGCAGGGTATTTGCAAGTTCCGGAGCCTGCAAGAGTCATGCAGGGTACGTGATCTTCTAGTAGGGACCTTGAGAGTTGTCGGATCTCGAGGCAAGAAGACGTACTTGGGTCTGTGGAGGAACGGACGGCGGTGCCGGCGAAGTCGCAGTCGGCGTCCGTGCTGGAGTGGAAGTAGCTGTTGGCGGCGTACGAGCAGTGCGCGAGCAGCGTGTCGGGATCCTGGCACTGGCCTCCTGGGTGCAGCGCGTCACAGTCGGCGCCGTGGCCGCACGCGTAGTCCAGCGTCCGCAGCAGCGCCTCGTCGGGAAGGCCCGGCTTGCACACGCACCACGACGCCGCTTTGCTCGCCGCCGGCGGGCTTGCTGCAGTAGTGGATGCCGCTGCGGTCGCCGGGTACGTGCAGTTTTTCGAGCCTGCGAAATTCCCACGGCGCCGTGGAGGCGAGATCCATGCACGAAATTGAAATTAAAATGGCGATCCGGTTCCCTGGCCGCGCGCGGCAGAAAAAGGAAGGCATGTATGTACGTACTTGGATCGATCTCGGTGAGCGTGGCGGCGCCGCCGAAGTCGCAGGTGGCGTCCTTGTTGGCCCTGGCTTGCCGGTGGAAGTAGCTGTTGGCGGCGTAGGAGCAGCGCGCGACTAGGGTGTCAGGGCTGTGGCACGGCGCGCCGGCGATCAGCGGGGCGCAGTCCGCGCCGTTCGCGCACGCGTAGTCGATCGTGCTCTGCAGCGCCGCGTCGGTCGCGTGCGGCTTGCAGACGCACCAAGACGGAGAACCCCCGGCCCCGGCCCAGGACCGGGCGGCTGCACTCGAGACGGCCAGCAAGATCAGCAGCAGCAGAAGAAGGCGAGTCGCCATTGTCGGTTTCCACATCCTCGATCGCTGGTGTACCACGCAAGGAACGCCGTGACTTGAGGAATAGAGAAACTCGATCACGGGACGGTAGACACAGCTGGTAGATTATATAGATTGTTCTCAGAGATCTTCTCCTTCCTATTTCTCCTGATTTGCAATGTGATCTCTTTCCAAGAATTTCACCGACATGACTAGGATACGATCGGATACGTGACGCGTCAAAGAGAACGAAATCTGGGAAGGAAAGTCTTCTTCTATTCATCCCGGGGAATCGCGGTCGCTCCTTTTTTTACCTTATTACTATTCTGCTTCTCCCTTCCATACACCTACGGCTCTCCAGCCTCCTCCATTGCCGCATCTCCTAGCCTCCTCGGATGACTACTCCGCACATCCACGTTGATGGCTCCAGTCCACTACGGAAAAAATGGTCGATCTCGTGTCTGTCGAACTTTGCCGTGTGCCAACATGTCCGAAACACGGCAAATAACAACGCTGCCATGTAGGCGTTCAGAAGCATACGACAAAAAAATACTAACATGGCATATTCCTGAAAATGCACACGGCAAAGAAAGGAACACAGTAATAACCAAATAAAGACACACGGCAAAGAATTAATCACGGAAATGACGTGGGACCCACGGCCGGAGACGGTCGAATCTTTGCCGTGTGCCGTCGTCGTTACGTACACGGCAAAGATAGGCCTTTGTCGTGTATACTAGCTTGTATACACCGCAAATGGTTTTTTTACTTTTCTTTTATTTAATTAGCAAGACTTTTATTACATATACGTTAGGTGATGTTATTTCATAAGATCATGAGCACATACATATGAATAGGTTGTTGTGGTCTCACTACACCCCCTTATACGATTAGGTTTCACCAGAACACGGGGAGTTTCCCTCTTATACAAGTCCAGAGCCTTCGCTTTTAGTTTAAAGCGCATGCATGCGAGAGGGGACACATGCAAGCACCCGAAGACTAGTAGGTTTTATATGTTTCAACATAACACCACATTTTCATGCATGTGCTAGAGCCACATGCAATTCCTTTAGGTATTCTGATGCCCCGGAGCATGGTTTGTTGCGGAGCCCTGATCTATGGGCCTCAGATCTCTACCCCCTAGACATTCTTCTGATGGGGGTAGTCCGACATAGCTCTCTCTTGTTTTGTGTTTGTTTAGGTCATGGGATGATGTAAAACCATGTGGGTTCACAAGGTGCGGCACTATCCTACCCGGTTTCACCGGAACACGGGGAGTTTCCCCCTTATACAAGTTCAGAACCTTCGCTTTTAGGTTAGAGCGCATGCATGCACGGGAGACACATGCAAGCACCCGGGCACTAGTAGGTTTTGTATGTTTTAACATAACACCACACTTTCATGCATGTTCTAGGGCCACATGCAAGTCCTTGAGGTATTCCGATGCCCCGGAGCACGGTTTGCTGCAAAACCCTGATCTGCGAGCCTCGGACTACCCCCCTAGACATTCTTCTGATGGGGGTAGCCCAACATAGCTCTCTCTTGTTTTGTGTTTTTAGGTCATAGGATGATGTAGAACCATGTTGGTTCATAAGGTGCGACGCTATCCTACCCGGTTTCACCGGAACACGGGGAATTTCCCCCTTATATAAGTCCAGAACCTTCACTTTTAGGTTAGAGCGCATGCATGCGAGGGGGGACATATGCATGCACCCGAAGACTAGTAGGTTTTATACGTTTCAACATGACACCACACTTTCATGCATGTGCTAGGGCCACATGCAAGTCCTTGAGGTATTTCGATACCCCGGAGAGCGGTTTGCTCCGGAACCCTGATCTGCGGGCCTCGGATCGTCTACCCCAGTAGACATTCTTCTGATGGGGGTAGCCCGACATAGC
Organism: Avena sativa; assembly: GCA_916181665.1. Classification (NCBI taxonomy): domain Eukaryota; kingdom Viridiplantae; phylum Streptophyta; class Magnoliopsida; order Poales; family Poaceae; genus Avena; species Avena sativa. The sequence continues at coordinate 340,001,093 of OV702283.1, read as the reverse complement.
TCTCTCTTGTTTTGTGTTTTTTTTGGTCATAGGATGATGTAAATGAAGGGAATATGCCCGAGAGGCAATAATAAAGTGGTTATTATCGTATTCCTTATTTATGATAAATGTTTATTGTACATGCTATAATTGTATTAATACGGAAACGTTAATACATGTGTGTTTAATAAACAAACAGAAAGTTCCTAGTTATGCCTCTCTCATAAACTAGCTCGTTGATTAACAAGATGATCAAGGTTTCCTGATCATGGACATTGGATATTGTTAATAACGGGATCACAACATTAGTGTAATGATGTGATGAACATTCATCCGAAATATAGCATTACGATCAAAGTCATTGAGTTTATATTGCTATAACAACTTAAGAAGTGATCCTAATCCTTAGACCATGAGATCATGTCAATCACTAACACCGGAAGAGTTTCTTGATAACATCAAACGTCACACCGTAACAGGGTGATTATAAAGATGGATTCAGAACTAATAAAGTGTTATGTTGAGGCCCATGGATCGAGAGTGGAATTTGTTCATCCCGATGACGGATAGATATGCTCTGGGCCCTCTCGGTGATATCACATTGATTAGCTTGCAAGCAAGTGATTTGATCACTAGAATGTTATATCACGGGAACGAGAAAAGAGTACATGTCGGTAACGAGATCGAACTAGGTATGGAGATACCGATGATCGAATCTCGGACATGTAATATATCGCGAAACAAAAGGATTAAGATACTAGCGTAAAAGGTTCCGACGATCACAAGAAAGTCATCGTTGAATGTGTGGGAGTCAGTATGGGTCTCCAGATCCCGCTTCTGATTATTGATCCGAGAGGGGTATCGATCATGTCCGCATTATTCACGAACCGTAGGGTGACACACTTAAGAGACACCGACATCCAATTGGAGCAAAAGTTTCATGCTGAAAGAATAAACAAGCGCAGGAATTTATTTCACTAGATACCGAAACAGGTTTTCGGGTGAAATTGCATAAAGTGGTTATGCATGTGAAATGGAATTCTAGCAAGGGGTTATTTGTGAATGTTTGTCATTAAAGTAATTGACAAAATTCTGAATAAAATAAAAGAGTTTTATTTAATGAGAGTTTGCATTAAATTTGGTGGAAATTTAATGGGAATTTGAGTGGACTTTTGAGTGGGGGGAATTTAAAGGGCATTTTTGTGAGTGGAGTGTCCACCCACATGAATGAAGGAGGGGAGGGGGCAGCCCCCATGGCCGGCGGCCACCCCTTGGGTGCCCCCTCCTCCTATAAAAGGAGCCCCCTCCTCACTTGTCTCACACACCTCCTCGTGATGGATCTCTCTCCCCCTCTAGAATTTATCCCCCATGGTCTCGGACTAGCGAGATACATGTTCCTGGTGGCTTTTCGGCAAGAAAGAGTTGTGCTTCCGCTGCATCGCTGGAGCGAGGAGGCGGAGGTTGCTCGGTGCCTCGAACGTGTGTGCAAGCACGGATGCGCTGCTGTTTTGCGGCGCTAGGACTTCCTCTCGATCTTGAGATCGGCAAGAGATCGTCTACATCAACCACGAGTTTGGACTCGTTAAGCTTTGTCGGTCTTCAAGGGTATGTTCTCTACGGATATACATCCGCCCGTTGTTTGTATCTAGTAGATAGATCTTGGTACATAGTTGTTCCCATCGTAGGAAAATTTTTGTTTTCTATGCTGCGAACCCTACAGTGGTATCAGAGCCGGATCTATGCGTAGATGCTTTGCACGGGTAGTACACATATGAGTATGTGGGCGATGATGATCATTTTATTGCTTCTTAGTTGTACTTTGGATATTGGTGGCATAGTGGGATGAAGCGGCCCGGACAAACTTTACATGTCCTCGCACATGAGACCTGTTCCACGCTTGACATGCAACTAGTTTTGCATAAGTGGCTAGCGGGTGTCTGTCTCTCCTACTATAGTCAATATCTAATTTGCAACGAGTTGTCAACAATTTGGTTATCCTCGTTGTGGTTCATGTTCGTAGGTAAGAACGGTTCTATCTCGAAAGCCCTAAGCCACGTAAAACTTGCAATGGATAAATTAGAGGCGTCTAGTTTAGATTGTTGCTGGGCTAGTGTTATGATATGGTAGTGTTGTAAGTAGAAGTATGAGATGATACTCTTACAACACACATAGCGTGTAAACTCCATAGACCTTGGATTTACACATATAGGTATGATAGTGATCATACCACGATGCACATGATAGAGATCATCTGCGGGAACCATGACATTTCACTAATAAACATGTGATGTTTGATAGCATCTTATATTGCTTGTTTGGCGTTTTATTAGCAAAATAAGATGATCCCTCATTTAGATATCAAGATAAGAATGTGTTCTTCCTTAAGTATGCACCGACAATGTTTCGTCGCTTCAAGACATCACGTGATGATCGGGTGTACTTGAATCCACGAGCATATCTCGGGTGTAAGACAGTTACACACGCGAATACTAAGGTTCTTACTTGATGAGCCTAGCATGTACAGACATGGCCTCGGAACACAGACCGAAAGGTTAAGCATGAGTCATATGTTTTGATATGTTGACCATTTGATGCTCGCCTTTGAAGCTATACCGACTCACGTGATGATCGGACTTGGTGTAGTGGATTTGGTTCATGTAATCACCAAAAAGACACGAGGGATGTCGTTTTTGAGTGGGAGTTTATTTCTAATTTGGATTAGTAAAACTCAATTTATCATAAATTAAATCAAAGTGAATTTGCATAATTTGCTGTAGTCATTGGCATTCGTTCACCGCCTTATGCTTAGTTATAATTGAGATAATAGAACTATATAATTCTGGATATATACTTTACGAACTGGTATCGTATTGTGTTGAGTGTTAATCTAAAGTTTAAAGTCCTATTGCAAACTTTTAGCAAACTCTATTTACTCCGGGAAATTTAATAGTTGGTATTAAATCGAGAGTAACAATTCCAGTGTTAGTATCTTAAGTATCATGTTTGCCTGCACGATTCTTGATTGTTTTAATATCAAGTTTATCTAGGAGCTGAAAGAATTGTTTCAGAAACCATCATGTGTGGCAGATATAACGATATCTGAAACAATGTTTTGGTTGCAATATGATAGAGTATAATATATGTTCTCATATTGGATGAGAATTTGCGAAGGTTGGAGATGCTAAACATCCTAATCATCCAAAAGGGTTTTGGAAAGTAATGTTATACTCACGATTCGCCTTTATAAGCTAAAGTAGCTTGATCATGAAAGTCGTCATGATAAGGGTGAATAGAATATGTATGTAAAATGTTTACTACACTAAAAGATTACTAAAGAATGGATTTTGAAAGAATACCGATCATTTGATGATGGTGATCTACTTCAAAGTGCAAGTCCAAAGGTATTATTATTTGAATATACACGTTTTGGACTATGTGTCATGTATATGGCGCCACTTTTGATGTTGATAAATTCTTTTAAAAGGAAAAGGAAATGCTGAAAGAGAATCTATAAAATATATTTGGCAGAAAAGAAAAGATTGGAAATATCCAATTTAGGTATATATATGATATACATGTTATGGTTGTATTCTTTGCTTGTTAAACAATGTGGTTCTTGGGTATTGGATACCGAATTGGTTGGTATGAAATGTCATACGGAACAACGCAATTCATGAACCACAATGACCTAAGTAACTAGCAAGAGAATATGTGATGATGTTCATCGAAAACAAACAAACCGTTGTTTGTATTTCTCGTTGACATCAAAGCTTGACTTCAAGATTTGTTTTAATAATTGTTATTTAAATCAGGTATTATGAGAACAAAGGTTGTTCAAATAATTACCGTGTTCCATATAAGATGGATGATTTACAAATCTAGTTGGAGAAATCACGTCCATAAAACCTAATGCTAAAATGTCGCAAGACAAATGATTGAAATATCACTTATGAAGTGACATCGCCGTTTAAATTATATTGGAAAGAAAACATGAAGAATCTCCATATTCATGGATTTTTGGAGTCTTTGATTTGATCAAGTGACGCTTGTGAGACTTTCCTCGGGATAATTAAAAACTTCGTTCAAAGGCCAAAGAAGAACGAACGACTAAAATATTGGAATTTATACATATCGATGTATGTAGTCCATTATGTGTTGTCGTAAGCGATGAGTTTCAACTTCATATGCTTTCTCCGAAAATTTGAGTGAATGTTCACTTAATGAGAAAGAAGTATGAAATATTTGAAAAACGTTTCAAAGACTTTCAAGATGAAGTGAAAATCATTGTAACAAGAAAATAAATGGTTTATGATTTTACCATAAGGGATTTATTTGAGTTACAAGTGTAACAAGAAAAATAAATGAATTATGATTTTATCATAAAAGGGATTTATTTGAGTTACAAGTTTAGCAAAACACCTAGATTTACATCTCCTGAAACACCATAGGAATATGGAGTGTTTGAGATTTGTAAGGAAACCTTGTTTGACATGGTTGGATCAAAGGTGTTATTTATAAAACTGCCATTATGTTTTAAAAGATTAAAGCTTTAGAGACTACCGCTTTTACACTGAAAAGAGCTCCATCTTGATCCGTTGAAATGACACCATATGAGTTATGTTTGGGGTAAAACCCAAGTTGTCCTTTCTTAAATTTTGGTATGCTAAACATAAGTAAGATTTTTACAACCGAAGTCGGATGAGCATGTCTTTCTAGGTTATTTCGAATAACAATTGGTTATTCCTCCATAACACCAAAGACAAAAGGGTTTGTCGCTTGAAACGTGAAGTTTCTTGAAGAAGGAATTTTTCATAAATGTTAAGTGGGAGGACAATAGAACTTTGATAAGGTTAACGAACCTTAGCTAAATGTGCTGAGTTGCGCAGCGCCGGAAATGGTTCCGGAGGCTGCCATAATGATCATAGCTTATGTGCCTCAAAGGTTGTGGTCACGGAGATCTAAGTTCTTATTGAACCAAGTCGGCCGGATAAACAATCAAATACTAAGATTTGAGAGTAAATCATTATTGTTTGACAATGATGAACCGACTATATGCAAAGAAGCGATGATGGGCCCTGACTCCGTCAAATGGCTTGAAGCCATAAAATCCGTGATAGTTCCATACACGAGAAATCAAGTTTTGAACTTGGAATACCCTCCGGAAAGGTGTAAAAACCTATCGGTCGTATTTGGATCTATAAAGAAACAGACATGGATGTTTCACATCTATGAAATAGTCGACATGTCGTAAAGTATTTTACGACAATGTTCAAGGAGTTGACTATGACAAGATTTAATCTTTCATAGCGATATTTAGTCTGGACGGATTAAAGTAGCAACCACTACATATAATTTGGTATATGATAGATGAATAAACAAAACAAAGTTCTTTTAATAGAATGGTTACCTAGGACGTGTACATGACACGATCCAAAGGGTTTTGTTAATTCAAAGGATGCTAAAAGGGCATGCAAACTTTAATGGTTGAAGTAAGCATCGCGGAGTTGGAATCTTCACCGTGATGAAAAGGAGTTTTCATCAGGAGACGATGAAGATGCTTGCATTTGCAAGAAATTAAGTGGGAGCGCTAAGACATATTTCTAATACATTATGTGGAGGACATCTTGTTGATTGGAAATGATGTATCTTTTATTGACGAAGGTTAAGAATTTCATTTTGATGAAAGACTTAGGCAAAACTCGAATATTTAGCGTGAATGTCTATAGTGGATAGACTGTGACGCCAATATGGTTGTGCCAAACGTACATATATGAGATATTGAAGGAGTTCAATATTGAAACGACAAGAAACAGTTCTTGTTGCATGGAAAGGAATTGTATCAAGATTCAAGTGTATCGACACTTGATAAGTGAAACAAGATTCAAGTGTTTTGACACTTGATGAGTGAAATCACGAGAATGTTTTGATCAATCATACCATGATATGTACACCTCCAGATATGTCCTATGCTCTAAGTGTTATGAGCATATACCAGAATGAATCATAAAATGATCATTGGATGATAGTGAGGATATTCTTATGATCTTTTGGAAGAACTAAGAATATATTTGTGTAGAGGTGACAAACAATTACAAATAGTTCATTGTAAAGCGTTACATTGATACTAGTTTTGTCACAAGATACAAATTAAGTTTATCTCAATTTAAACTATGAGTGGCACAATGAAATGGAAAGAAAGTTTCCATGATGGATTTGGAAGAGTTCCAAAGTTAAGACATTGTGACGAATACTACAACAAAAGGCTAAGTATATGACTGCTATAGTAGCAGCAAAGGAGGGAATTTGTGTCAAGAAGTTTGTTATCAAACTAAGGTGTGGTTCGCAACGGGCTAACACTAAAGATATATTGTATGACAATAGTATCGACGTGTTTTAACCCCAAGGAACTAAAGGTCTCACCGAAAGACCAAATTTATACAATGCCATCTCATTGGAGAATGAGTGATGCGTGAAGACGCAAAGACATGCAAATACACACGGACCTGAAAGCGTCAGATCCGTAGATTATGTTAACCACTTGCAATTGCGTATATGGAACACCAGAAAGCCATAGGTGTTCAATACGCAAAGTTCTCAAACTAGATTATTGTCTCTAGTGCAAGTGGGAGACTGAAGGGAATATGCCCGAGAGGCAATAATAAAGTGGTTATTATCGTATTCCTTATTTATGATAAATGTTTATTGTACATGCTATAATTGTATTAATACGGAAACGTTAATACATGTGTGTTTAATAAACAAACAGAAAGTTCCTAGTTATGCCTCTCTCATAAACTAGCTCGTTGATTAACAAGATGATCAAGGTTTCCTGATCATGGACATTGGATGTTGTTAATAACGGGATCGCAACATTAGTGTAATGATGTGATGAACATTCATCCGAAGTATAGCATTACGATCAAAGTCATTGAGTTTATATTGCTATAACAACTTACGAAGTGATCCTAATCCTTAGACCATGAGATCATGTCAATCACTAACACCGGAAGAGTTTCTTGATAACATCAAACGTCACACCATAACAGGGTGATTATAAAGATGGATTCAGAACTAATAAAGTGTTATGTTTAGGCCCATGGATCGAGAGTGGAATTTGTTCATCCCGATGACGGATAGATATGCTCTGGGACCTCTCGGTGATATCACATTGATTAGCTTGCAAGCAAGTGATTTGATCACTAGAATGTTATATCACGGGAACGAGAAAAGAGTACATGTCGGTAACGAGATCAAACTAGGTATGGAGATACCGATGATCGAATCTCGGACATGTAATATATCGCGAAACAAAAGGATTAAGATACTAGCGTAAAAGGTTCCGACGATCACACGAAAGTCATCGTTGAATGTGTGGGAGTCAGTATGGGTCTCCAGATCCCGCTTCTGATTATTGATCCGAGAGGGGTCTCGATCATGTCCGCATTATTCACGAACCGTAGGGTGATACACTTAAGAGACACCGACATCCAATTGGAGCAAAAGTTTCATGCCGAAAGAATAAACAAGCGCAGGAATTTATTTCACTAGATACCGAAACAGGTTTTCGGGTGAAATTGCATAAAGTGGTTATGCATGTGAAATGGAATTCTAGCAAGGGGTTATTTGTGAATGTTTGTCATTAAAGTAATTGACAAAATTCTGAATAAAATAAAAGAGTTTTATTTAATGAGAGTTTGCATTAAATTTGGTGGAAATTTAATGGGAATTTGAGTGGACTTTTGAGTGGGGGGAATTTAAAGGGCACTTTGTGAGTGGAGTGTCCACCCACATGAATGAAGGAGGGGAGGGGGCAGCCCCCATGGCCGGCGGCCACCCCTTGGGTGCCCCCCTCCTCCTATAAAAGGAGCCCCCTCCTCACTTGTCTCACACACCTCCTCGTGAAGGATCTCTCTCCCCCTCTAGAATTTATCCCCCATGGTCTCAGACTAGCGAGATACATGTTCCTGGTGGCTTTTCGGCAAGAAAGAGTTGTGCTTCCGCTGCATCGCTGGAGCGAGGAGGCGGAGGTTGCTCGGTGCCTCGAACATGTGTGCGAGCACGGATGCGCTGCTGTTTTGCGGCGCTAGGACTTCCTCTCGATCTTGAGATCGACAAGAGATCGTCTACATCAACCACGAGTTTGGACTCGTTAAGCTTTGTCGATCTTCAAGGGTATGTTCTCTACAGATATACATCCGCCCGTTGTTTGTATCTAGTAGATAGATCTTGGTACATAGTTGTTCCCATCGTAGGAAATTTTTTGTTTTCTATGCTGCGAACCCTACAGTAAAACCATGTTGGTTCACAAGGTGCGGCACTATCCTACCCGTTTTCACCAAAACAGGGAGTTTCCCCCTTATACAAGTCCAGAACCTTCGCTTTTAGGTTAGAGCGCATGCATGCGAGGGGGACACGTGCATGCACATAGAGACTAGTAGGTTTTGTATGTTTCAACATAACACCACACTTCCATGCATGTTCTAGGGCCACATGCAAGTCCTTGAGGTATTCCGATGCCTAGAGCGTGGTTTGCTGCAAAACCCTCATCTGCGGGCCTTGGATCGTCTACCCCTAGACATTCTTCTGATGGGGGTAGCTCGGCATAGATCTCTATTGTTTTGTGTTTGTTTAGGTCATAGGATGATGTAAAACCATATTGTTTCACAAGGTGCGGCACTATCCTACCCGGTTTCACCGAAACAGGGAGTTTCCCCCTTATACAAGTCCAGAATCTTCGCTTTTAGGTTAGAGCGCATGCATTCAAAGGGGGCCATGCATGCACCCAGAGACTGGTAGGTTTTGTTTGCTTCAACATAACACCACACTTTCATGCATGTTCTAGGGCCACATGCAAGTCCTTGAGGTATTTCGATGCCCCGAAGCACAGTTTGCTGCGGAACCCTGATGTGCGGGCCTCGGATCATCTACCCCCTACGCATTCTTCTCATGGGGGTAGCCCGACATATCTCTCTCTTGTTTTGTGTTTATTTTGGTCATAGGATGATGTAAAATCATGTTGGTTCACAAGGTGTGGCACTAGCCTACCTGGTTTCACCGGAACACGGGGACTTCCCCTTATACAAGTCGAGAACCTTCGCTTTTTGGTTAGAGTGCATGCATGCGAGGGGGGGGGGGACATGCAAGCACCCGGAGACTAGTAGGTTTTGTATGTTTCAACATAACACCACATTCATGCATGTGCTAGGGCCACATGCAAGACCTTGAGGTATTCCGATGCCCCGGAGCACGGTTTGCTGCGGAACCCTGATCTGTGGGCCTCGGATCTTCTACCCCCTAGACATTCTTATGATGGGGTAGCCCGGCATAGCTCTCTCTTGTTTTGTGTTTTTTTAGGTCATAGGATGATGTATAACCATGTTGGTTCACAAGGTGCGACACTATCCTACCCGGTTTCACCGGAACACGGGGAGTTCCCCCTTATACAAGTCCAGAACCTTCGCTTTTAGGTTAGAGAGCATGCATGCGAGGGGGACACATGCATGCACCCGGAGACTAGTAGGTTTTATATGTTTCGACATAACACCACACTTTCATGCATGTACTAGGGCCACATGCAAGTCCTTGAGGTATTCCGATGCCCCGGAGCACGGTTTGCTGCGGAACCCTAATCTACGGGCCTCGAATCGTCTACCCCACTAGACATTCTTATGATGGGGGTAGCCTGGCATAGCTCTCTCTTGTTTTGTGTTTGTTTAGGTCATAGGATGATGTAAAACCATGTTGGTTCACAAGGTGAGGCACTATCCTACCCGGTTTCACCGGAACAAGGAGTTTCCTCCTTATATAAGTCTAGAACCTTCGCTTTTAGGTTAGACCGCATGCATGGGAGGGGGGACATATGCATGCACCCGGAGACTAGTAGGTTTTGTATGTTTCAACATAACACCACACTTTCATGCATGTGCTAGGGCCACATACAAGTCCTTGAGGTATTCCGATGCCCTGGAGCGCGGTTTGCTGCGGAACCCTGATCTGTGGGCCTCGAATCGTCTATCCCCTATACATTCTTCTGACTGGGGTAGCCCGACATAGCTCTTTCTTGTTTTGTGTTTGTCTAGGTCATAGGATGATGTAAAACCATGTTGGTTCACAAGGTGCGGCATTATTCTACCCGGTTTCACCGAAACGGGGAGTTTTCCCTTATACAAGTTCAGAACCTTCGCTTTTAGGTTAGATCGCATGCATGCAAGGGGGACACATGCATGCACCTGGAGACTAGTAGGTTTTGTATGTTTCAATATAACACCACACTTTCATGCATGTGCTAGGGCCACATGCATACAGGTCCTTGAGGTATTATGATGGTGATATCGTTTTCCTGAATAGGCCACCTAATAGTACTCACAAGAATTATGTTCACCCATTTAAAGTATACGTCAATGATGATCATATAGTCAAAATTGAGAACAATCTAAATAATTTCAAACAACAAATTTCAGACTCTGTCGTGAAATCCTCTCATCTTGGTGATGGCTTCAAGTCAACAAATCGAAGTTTTGACAATATAGCTTATGCAAAATGTTTAGACCATTATATTTTACTTACTACCGTTTTGCACTTCCTGTATAGATTATATTCTTTTCAAGGATATGCAATGCAAATATAATATATGTTCTTTGTTTGGTTATGTAATTATCGGATGTTTAGACATGTCAATTTCTGACATTGTGCTGTCTGAATCCAATTTATTATTCTGCAAAACCTTTGGTGAAAGTCAGCTGTATAGGTGACTAATGCCACATGGTGTAGAAAATATATTGGGTATATAATATGTTGAGCGAACTGTATACCATCGATAAATTTAAAATTGATGGTCCTGGCTACCTCTTATACCTACTAAGTATCAATTGCGGGACGTATACACAACTAGGTATCATACTAACCGAGGGTCAAAAATAACGTCGATGGGGAAAATATATTGTTGAATATTATAAGACCGACGGGAGGTAACAATGTAGGCGACCTATTAAATATAATCATCCATGACGCGACAATGCACAATCAATTATAGTAAAACTGAGAGATCTAGCACCCATCAGAAGCTAAATACCCGACAGGGCACCATCGACTATTACTATCGTCGAGGGGTGGTATAGCGGCTGGTGACTAGAACATGGGCGACGGTTCCCGTCAGGTTATCCCCGTGGGCAATGTTAGTACCCAAGAGTACCAATGGCTACTCGAGTGATGTACGAGCGAGCTAGGCCGACGGGGCATGACCGACGGTACACCGTCGGATTTAAGTTTAGCCTACGGTAAAAAGAAATAGCCGACGGTAATTTCACCCTCCATGTATTTACTACACTAGACTTTCTTCTTATTACTGTTTAGTAATTATCTGAACTTGATCCAACCTTCAAATTGTGTTGAGACTCCTTATACTTTGCTTCATTCTTCATGTAAGTCTTCATCTTGGTCTTTAAAAATCATCACTCCTTTACACGAATTTCCTTTTCTATCTAGGTCTATAACATCAAGTAATAACTGGATGTTGCAACATGCATTTTCACACCAAGTCAAACTTCATGTACCGATCTAGTCAATCAAGAAGATCCAAGAAAAACTAATAAATCCAAATATGGTACATATAACACTGAATATTCTAAGCCCGGAATATAGTAGTTGAGTATAATATCTCTAGAATTCAGGCTTAGTTGTGTAGTATATGACACCTCCTCATATAGGTTTACATTGTGATACTTAGCACTTAAATGGTTTAACTATTATTTGCCTCAATATTTACCCAAATTGCTCAAGTGCACAGGATAATCTTAAACAAAGTGGTCTCAATTTGGTTTTGACTAAACTTCTGTCTCACCTTTGGAATGACTAACTATAATCATCCTTTACTTATTTAGTAAACAAACCTCACATGATCTCTCCAAATGACTAACCAGATTCTATTACTAACTTATACCAAAGATTATTGGAATTTTCTAACACCTATGACTTCTATCATAGTTATACTTTGTTCTATACTTACTCTACCTCAAGATAATTTACTAATTACTCATCATATTTATACTCTCATCATGGTTTCGAAGCTAATCTCACCATGATCTTGTTATGCCTTACCTTTTTTTATCATGATTCAAGAGCTAACCTCACCATGATGAATTTATTTCTCATAGTACTATCATTGATTCTTATCACCATTTCACTCCTTCACGTAGAATCCTCAAGTGAATCCTGCATGATTTACTTCTTTAAACATCTATACCTGCTCTAATGGTCTTCATTATGTTATCTATTATTAGCAATTAACAATAGGATTTTACTGCCTTACTTGAATTCTATAGTTAGGCTACACTATTTGTATTACTTCAATTTACATACTAAACTTGATCTAACTCTATGGCAACCAATTGACTTTCCTGAAGTATCTTGGTGGTCAGGTCTCCTTCGGAAGACACTAAATAGCACTTCACTAAAAGAAGATAGACAACTATTTCTAAGAAAGATGATTATACACCTCGTGACAAGGTTATCCTCAAGTGGATACTCATCACAATTCATAAGATTATTTGGACAACTATTTGCTTGCTTGAATAGTCTGGACTTGAGACGCTTTAGGTCTTAATTAAAATAGACCAAAGTGAACTATAAAAAACATAATAAAGTCTTTAGCTTTATACTTAAAGTCTTGTAGGCTTAAAGTTAATTTTAAGAACATAGATGGACCTAAGGTGTATTGCTTATAATATTTGTACTTTGTTCACTTCATAATGTTTCCCTCGGGATACTTTAAGAGTGGTAACACTTCTATTTGAATAGTGGTTTCCTAACCTTATAAATGTATAAAAGTATTTATCTCCTTATAAGGGTATGGTTATGGCTTGTGAATAAGTAAACAATATTATTTACTACTTATGAATTATCTTTGGATTTATTACATTATAAAGTTGTGAGTGAAACAATGGTAAAATATTTTATTTGGTTAAAAATATCATTATTGAAGATTTTATAATTGTTAAAGATCTTTTTAGAAAATAAACTACACATATGGTTGAAGGATAATTCAATAAAATTGTATTTAAAATGTATTAGACCAATTTGACTTTATATTATAAATATTTAAGACTAGTATTACTTATTAAACCTAAATTGGCAATTTTATAAATATTAACAAATTTTATTTACCCTTATATGAATTAACAACTCAGGAAATAGGTTTAAATTCAAGTTATTAAAGTATTAAATTTTTATTTAGCTCAAAATTGGAATATTCTTTTTTTAACATGGAGGTATTATTTTTGTGATTATTTTGGTATATTACATTTATTTTTGTGATTTATGAATAATAAGATATGATTTTTATAAGATTTATTACTTTATAAATACTTAATAAATAATAAATGTTTAATTAAGTGAAATAATAATGCATGATTTTATATTTAAATTATAGTTCTTATTTTTATAAGATTTTTGGTATTTCAATTATCTTTTTAATATTTACCAATATTAAAATATGAATTTTCAAAGTATTAATATCTATAAAATCTTTATTCAATAATTATTATTTAAATTCTTGACATAATAATGTTTAATAATAGTTTAATGTTATAGATTTTATTTTTCTGAAAATTTTCATATATTAAACATATTTTTCTGAATTATAAAACAAAAGTTATTAAGTTTTTAAGATTGAATCATTTTCTAATTAAATTCTAAATAATATTACAAACGAGGAATTACTTTTCTTACCCAGATTTAATCTACCCCAGTCACTGAATAGTGGGCCACATGCCACATGGCACACACAGTTTAGTTAAAATGTTTATTATTGGACTAGTTTCTACCCACAGTCAATGACATATGGGCCAAGGACCACGTCACATGCCACATTGGCAAGGACCAGTCAAATAGCTAACCAGGTCAACTTTGACGCATGCATGATGTCATTGTGACATCAGCACGGCCACTACCACCGGAAAATGGTCACCGGCGGCGAACCGGGGCTCTCCAGTAACCGTGGATGTTTGTATTAGAACCGTGATTGCAAGGCGATCCTAGGGGTGGTGTCAACGCTAGGTTTTAGTCGCCGGAGTTGCTCCGGTGACGTCCTACTGCAGCAACGCTCGTCGGCCCAACGACAAACTCGAGCTACGAATGATGCTAGGAAGCATAGTTAGGGTGGTTCGATGCGAAAACTCACCCCCGACGTGATGATGTGTTCAGCGATGTAAATGGTGACCGGAGGCGAGTACACGGTCACCGATTCCGACCGGTAGTTGCAGGGAAAATTGATGAAATTCACTCGTCTCCGAACTCCTCTTGATTCCATACTGCCCAGAGATGATCAACACGCGATGGCGCTTCTCCTCGACCCCTCCACGCACGTTGAGGTAGACCACAACGACGGCTAGCCAAAGCTCGCCGGCGATGGCGTCGGGTTGGAAAGAAAGATAGAGAGAAAGAGAGAGAACAATCGAGGATGAGGATTGATTAGAAGCTCGAGACGGTCTCAGGCGTATGCTTTATACGGCTCGGCAGGCTCGGACACGTCGGCACGACGGCGAGGACGGTCGAGGCCCGGCGGTGATTTTGTGCTCGATTCGAGCACGAATCTTGATCGGACAGGTGGATACGGACTCCAGGCGAGTAGGGAGATGTTAAGGGTCAGTATTTGCGTCCGAAGCGGTCCACAATGACGGCAGCGACGTGTCTCACCGGTGGTGTGTCGACCAGGCAGAGGAAGACGAAGACGATGGTGCTCTGTTGGCGTGGGTCCTGCTCGTCAGCGACAGAACGAAGGGGTATCCTGGGCTGGGCTGTTATTGGGCCATTTCCAAGTGAGCGAAGCGCGGGCTCGCGAGCGACAGTTAAACAAATAAGTAAGTGGGTTGTGGGCCAGGAAGTTTTGCTCTGTTTTTTCCTTCTTTTTTCCTTTTTTCTTTTCTGTTTTGTTTTCAGATTTTTCTTTTACATTTGTTTTGAATCTTTCTTATAGAATTTATTTGTTAAATAATTGCAGTAATGCTAAAATGTATTTAGTATCATTTTGTGGACTTTTATTATGTAATGTTATCATTTCTTTATTTTCTTTATATATATACTTTCCTCTTATTATTTGTAGGGTCTTTTCATATGAATTTAATTTATCTAATATCCATAAACTTATTAAAGAATGCATTACTATTAACTCATGAGATTTTATTCTTATTAACTTATAATATTAAAGAAACTTTTATATATATTGATCCTTCATTATTATTTGATACATAAAGTTCTAGGGAACTAATATGGTTAATATTATTCCCATAAATCTAGGAAATAACAATGTATATATTTTATTATAACTATCAGGAAAAATTAACTATCAGGAAAAATCCCGGAAAATATGACAAAAAAATATATTTTACCAGAAGATCCACGGAGCCAGAAGAAGAGACGGAGGGGAGGCCTGGGGGCCAGACCCACCCCAGGCGCGGGCCCACCTGACCCCGTGCCTGGGAGGGGTGTGGCCACCCCAGGCAGCTCCTCGGCCTCCCTCTGCGCCTATAAGTTGCTTTTTGACCTAAAAACCGAGGGGGGGTTTGATAGTTTTCCAGAAAGCGTTCTGCTCCACTGCCGCCACCAGAAACCAAGATTCGGATCCAGAAACTCCGTTCTGGCACCCTGCCGGGACGGGGAATTTGGAGAGGATCATCGCCATCGTCATCACCAACGCATCTCCATCAACCACCGATGTTTCCCTCATCCATGAGTGAGTAATCCCCCGCTGTAGGCTTGGGGATGGTAGGGATTGGATGAGTTCTATCATGTAATCGAATAAGATCTCTTAGGGCATAGTGCCTAGTTTCTCTTGTGCTATTTGACTTTGTTGAAACTTTTTGTGCTTAATTCTTGTCACAAGGGACCGAGTGCCATGATCTCAGATCTGAACTTATTATTGAATCATTATGATAGTATTGTTTGTGATCTTATCTGCAAGTTGTGTACACATATCATTGTCCGAATCCTAAGGCCCCAAAGTGACAATAATTGGGACAACCGGAGGGGATGGCTGTGGTGTGAGGATCACATGTGTTCACGGAGTGTTAATGCTTTGCTCCGGTGCTCTATTAAAAGGAGCACCCTAATTGCCAGTAGTTCCCTAGAGGCCCCGCTGCCACGGGCTGGCTGGACAGAAGATGTTGTGCAAGTTCTCATTGCGAGCACGTATGACTATATTTGGAGCACATGCCTAGGATTGTTTAGTCCTTGGATGGTTGTTATTATTTATCTACAATGCCCTAGATCTTGAAGTTACATATTTAGACTCGTCCATGCAACGCCCGTCCATCCATCCCCATGCCTACCGCACTCGAATCCTACTGTTACTGATACTATTACTATTGTTACTATTTCAATGTTGCTTTGCTGTTGCTACTGATAAACTTTTGTGAGCAAGAACTATTTCCAGGTGTAGCTGAAGTGACAACTCAGTTGTTAAGGCTTGCAAGTATTCTTTGGATCCCCTTGTGTCTAATCAATAAATTGGGTAATACTACCCGCGAAGACTATTGCGATCCCCTATACTTGTGGGTCATCAAGACTATTTTCTGGCGCCGTTGCCGGGGAGCATAGCTTTATTTGTAAGTTCACTTGGATCTATTATTGCTCACTGCTACTCCTTTTATCGTGGGGAAGTCTCGTGATGGAAAGTTCCCTATTTTACCATCCACTACAAGAAGAGGTACAGTCCTAAACACCTCTGCTGCTCTTGATTCACCGTCTGTTATAAGTAAGCTTGTCACACCACCACCACATACTCATGCTACACACACTGCTACTACTGCTAAGTCTGAAACTGCTTTTGATGTTATGATGTTACTTCTACTGTGCTTGATGCGAGTGGTTCATTAGGTCCTTTTCTAGATGCTACTATGGCTGGTCTAGGAAATACCGAAACTCCTAGTGAAGACACTGTTACACCTGTTAGCTCACCTAAGGCTAGTGAGAGTTATGATATTAATGATGGTTACATTGAGGTCACTGATGATTTTGTTGAAGAGTGCCGAAACACACATGGTACTAGTACTATGAAGAGTCTCCTTGCTAGACGTACTATTATGCCTAAGTTGTCCTCTGATCCTAAGTTTGCCACTTCTCCCATAGATATTAAAGATGAAGATTGTGATTTCTCTCTTGATTTATCTTATTTAGATATTGTTGATAAATAACCTTTTTGTGGGACTGAAAATGAGAGTGTTGTGGCTCATATGAATGAGCTTTCTACTATGAGTGCCTTATTCTCTGATGATTTTAAGATGCGCAAGTACTTTGTTGCTAAGATCTTCCCCTTTTCACTAAAATGAGAAGCTAGGGCTTGGTTTAATAGATTACCTCCTGGTTCCATTGATAGCCCTCATTGCTTGATTGCTTCTTTCTTCCAGAAATATTTTCCTCCCAGTGCTAGACATGCTACTTTGCAGAGGCTTTTTGATTTTAAACAGGGAGAAGAAGAGAAATTGCCTGAGTCATGGAAAAGATTCTATGCCTTGATTTATGCACATCCTGGATGTCCATTACCTAAGAATGAGCTTCTTGATATTTATTATAATGGACTAACTATGATTCTAGGACCTACCTAGATAGCTTTGCTGATTGTATTTTCAGGAAAAGGACTCCTATAGATGCTGAAGAATTAATGATGTAGATAAGCAAGAATTATGATGATTGGACTTCAACTGAGCTGAATACACTTGAGCCTATTACTCCTGAACCATTTGTTCCTGAACCAGTTCCAACACCAACAATAAAGAAGAGGAGAGTTATTGCATTAAATGATGAAGTGATGGAGGAAGCTAAGAAGTGTCTAAAAGAGAAAGGTATTAGAGCTGAAAATGTGAAGAATCTACCTCCTATAGAAGAATTATATATGCCAATTCCCCACTCATCCACTATTGAGGTAAACTCTCTCCAACACTTTGATGAAGGTGATATTCCTTACGGCAAGCCTCGTGATCAATGTTTAGAGGAACTTGACACATTTATTATTAAGCAAGGGTATTTTAATAAACAAGTTCAGAATCATTTATTGGAAAACTCTAGAGATATCCATGAGTTGAAAGATATTTTGGAAAAAACTTCTAATGATATTAAAATGCTTTGTAAACACTTTCAAATGGTTCAAACTCAACTTGATAAACTTGCTAAAGTACAAAAGGATATGCTAGTTAATGCTTCAGGAGATAATCATGCTTATGGAATTAGAACTAGGAGTGGTATAGCTACTCAAGATCCTTTATATCCTAAGGACACCCTAAAAGAATAGAGCAGGATTCCCAACAAGATGAATATAGTGGTAGTCCTCGTAAGAGGAAGAAAAAGAAACATAAAAAAGTTGAGGAACCACTTGAACCTGCTGTAGATCCTAATAGTATGTATGTCTCTGATGCTGAAATTGAGAGTGGTAATGATAAAAATGAGTCTTCTGATAAGGAGGAAGGTGAGGAAGAACCTAAGAAGCACACTAAGAACACTAGGTACAGTAAAGAAGATTTTATTGCTAATAAACATGGTAAAGAGAGAACCTTGGGTGCAGAAACCTATGCCTTTTCCAGGTAAGAAACACAAGTCAAAGGAGGAAGAACACTACAACAAGTTTTGTGAGTGGATGAAACCTTTATTCTTGCAAATTCCTTTGACTGATGCTATTAAGTTGCCTCCTTATTCAAAGTATATGAATGATATTATCTCTAATAAAAGGAAGATTCCTAATAAGGAGATTTCTACTCTGTTTGCTAATTATTTCTTCAATGGGAAGGTTACAAAGAAACTTGGTGATCCAGGTATACCAACTATTCCTTCCTCTATTAAGAATAATTCACTACAACAAATGTGTTAACTTATGACCTTCTCATAGTGACGGGAAATAAAATCGTCATAGATTTATGACAATTTCGCACAAGATGGTCATAGGCCGTTTGTAGAGGTAAAAATCCTATAAAATTACGATGATTTGTATCAAAACGTCATAATTTTATCATACAAAATCGTCATAACTTGCATCATATAGGTTAGAGCATTATTTATAACTGATTACGATCAATTTAAATCTAATATATTATATATTAAAATAACTGGTTGGCCATGTTAAAAATATGTCTACATGTCATGTCTATGTGTCAATATTTAATATGAGTATGTCTACGTGTTAAGCTCATGAATAGAACCGCCTACTTGAAATAATGAAAAAAAAGGGTCCAACGAAAGCTCACACAGGAATCGAACTTCCAACCCCTCGCAAGTGAAGTACGACAGCAACCACCAGGCCATTCAATGTTTGATGTCTACACATTGCCTGCTGTGTATATGAATCTAGTTCTCATCGCTTTGGACCTTGGCAGCAGAATTTGATTAGGTCCAGCCCACGAAGTAAAGAAGATTTTTATTGGGCCGGCTTGCTGTGCGGTATATTATATCCGGGCCAGGTCGGCTGGTGCGGTTATGAATTTTTTTTCTATTTTTTAATACTTTTGTATCTTTTTCATAAGAAGTTCAAAAGAGTTGATTTTTCTCTCTATTTTTTTATAAAATTCAGGGGATCGTCTTAGGTTTTTAATTAGGAATAATTTTATTATTTAACAATAGTAGCTTTACTAACTCAAAATTAGTCCAAAGTAGAGACACTGTAATAATTAAAAATATGATTTTGAAATTAGGATTTTTAATTCAAAATTTTGTGTGAGTGCAATGGATATTTATAATATTTCAAGTTTGATATTTTTTCTTGCAACTATGTCATATTACATGACGCCACACGAAGGTTTTACATTGTTCTGACTTTTTTAATTTTTTATGTCCATTTCAAACTATGGTCAACGGTGGGCATGAATGTTCTTAGTCTGGGGCTAAGCCTAGATAAACTTGCATTGGATCTCTGAAGAAACATGATATTGTGAGTCTAAAAATCATTTTTTCAAAAAATAATGGGCATCGGATCATATACGTGTAGTTCAAATCTGACCCACTTCCTACCGATTCGGTAGGAATTTGTCTTTTTAGCCAAGGGTGAATGGAAAGGTTTGAGATACCCCTGTTGGGACATTGTCCATGTAAGATGGTCTAATATTTTTACAAAATATGGTGGTACCATTCTAAAACTGTCATTTGGTGGTTGCTTCACAAAACACCCTGTTTTTTGTGCTCGGAAAATGGATTTTCCGTGTGTCAAAAAGGAAAATTTCCCCCTGCAACATTATTCACCATCCCATGATACATATGTGTGCACAATATGAGCATATTATCACAAACTATACCACGATTCTGGCCATAACATTGGTCGTTTTGCCCGAAAGCCATGAAACCTCAAACATGCTAGGTCATTTCTGAGAAGGTTTTTTTGAGACACTTGCAATATACCAAAGGTTGGTATTTTTCCTTGCAACTATGTCATATAATAAGACACCACGTGAAGGATTTGCATTGGTCGGACCGTTTTTGAATTTTTTCTGCCCGTTTCAAACTATGGTCAAAACAACGGGCACAGAGGTTCTTAGCTAGGGACCGAACCTCGCTAAACTTGCATTGGATATCTAAAGAAACAACATATTGTGAGTCTAAAAATGATTTTTTCCAAAAATCATGAGCATCGGATCATGTACCTGTAGTTCAAACCGGGCCCACTTCCTACCGATTCGGCAGAAATTTGTCTTTTTCGCCAGGGGTGAACGGAAAGGTTTGAGATACCACGGTTGAGACATTGTCTATGTAAGGTGGTCTAATATTTTTATAAAATGTGGTGGTACTATTTTGAAACTTTTATTTGGTGGTTGCTTCACAAAACGCCCCATTTTTTGCGCTCGGAAAATGGAAAATGGATTTTTCGTGCGTCGAAAAGGAAAACTTTCTCCTACAAAATTGTTCGCCATCCCATGATACATATGTGTGCACAATATGGGCACATTATCACAAACTATGCACGATTCTGGCCATAACATTGATCGTTTGGCCCGAAAGCCATGAAACCTCGAACATGATAGGTCATTTCTGAGAAGGTTTTTTGAGACACTTGCAATATACCAAGGTTGGTATTTTTCCTTCAATTATGTCATATAAGAAGACACCACCCGAAGGATTTGCATTGATCGAACCTTTTTGAATTTTAATGCCCGTTTCAAACTATGGTCAAAATGGTGGGCACGAAGGTTCTTAGCTAGGGACTGAGACTTGCTAAACTTGCGTTGGATCTCTGAAGAAACAGCATATTGTGAGTCTAAAAATGTTTTTTTCCAAAAATCATGAGCATCGGATCATGTACCTGTAGTTCAAACCGGACCCACTTCCTACCGATTTGGCAGAAATTTGTCTCTTTCGCCAAGGGTGAATGGAAAGGTTTGAGATACCCTGGTTGGGACATTGTCTATGTAAGGTGGTATAGTATTTTATAAAAATATGTTGATACCATTTTGAAACTTTTATTTGGTGGTTGTTTTACAAAACACCCTTTTTGGCACTCGGAAAATAGAAAAATAGTGCTAGCCAATTAGAGTAGAGAACCACAAGACCCACGGATTACCCTCCAAAGCTGATCTCAGCCGTTTACATGCTCTCCATCTAACGCCCCAAATTTCATATGTGGCCTCCTTGTCCGCCTGTCTCTGTACGTGAAATGACAGAAATGCCCTAGGGTTTCATGTACTTCACCACAGAATTGAACAGGGCTAATTTCGTGATATCAGGCACATACAGAACACGGTCAAGAGGGACTGACCCCCAAACCCTAATCCCCTCGCTCTTTCCTGCAGACCCCGCCGCCACTTCTTCCTCTCTCCCTGCTCCTCACAGCAACCCTAATCCCCTCGCTCCTCACCGCAACCCAGGATCGTCCCTCCTCCAGATCGTCCCCCTTGCTCCACCCGTTCCCCCTGTCCCCGTCCGTGCGCCGCCGATCTCCCCCTGCTGTAATATCCTCTAAGCGAGCCCGCACACACAGGCGGCGAGAAACCAGCCATGAGGGTGCTGTAGTGTATGGAGGTGGAGGTGGATGTGGCGCAGCTCGGGTGGGGCACAGCGGCGGCGGCCAAGAGTGTGGCCGACGCGGAGGAGGTCGCGTCCGAGCCCCGTCGTCTTCTTCATAGGAGGGATCTCCTTCCTGGGCCTCGCCGTCGTCGACCGCCTCCCCCACCATGGCTACACCGTCCGCCTCGCCCTCGACCACATCTTCAAGACCCGTCTCACCGGAATGGCACCCCCAGATGCCGACGACACCACAAATGAGTGGATCCCAGGATCTGGCCCCGCCTCTTTCACCGTGAGCGTGACGAGGACCCGGACGATGCTCCAGGTGGCCAGCAGCAAGGACCCGGACCAGGCGCTCACCTACCTCCACCGCGCATGCTCCCTCATGAGCCTCGTCGTTAGAACATCGACGCCGCCGTCACCATCATCGCCAGCTTCCTGGACCCCCAGGAGGTTGCCGAGATGGCCGACGAAGAGGCATACATCTCTGAGGTACATACATTCTGTAGTCTGTACTGGCTTTCCTACTAGCAGAACTTTTTAGATTGTACCATGTGATCCTACTGCCATTGAATTAGTATGACCATCACTAGTATAAGATTGGGTACTGTCATTTTTATTTCTCTATTGTACTGTATATATACTGCTACTATAGTAGCGATGCTATATTCTGTTGTGCTGCTCCTTCAGTATCTTTGTTGTGTTAGATGCTTGTAAAACCACTAGATATGTTCTTCTGTAGCATGAAACTAAACCGGGATTTTGTTCAGTTCTGCAGTGCCCTTGACTTGTTTGATGATGCTTCAAAATTTGCATGGTTATGTGTTATGTGACTATGTCACTCCCAAATTCTAATGCTAGTATATGATTTATTTTGCAAGTACCACAAGGAGGATTTATTTGTCCGTCGCCAGGATCCCAGGTAATGTATCCCTCTCTCCCCCTCGCCCTTTCTCCCCTCCCCTCTTTCTTCTCCCTCTTGGTCCCTCTCTCTCAATGCAGACGCCGCCGCACCCGAGGGAGGATGATGACGAGGCGATCGCGTAGGCATCTGTGGCCATGGAGGGCAAAGAAACGAGGCAGGGCAAAGAGGCGCTGAGCACCTGTGTCTATGCCTCCTGGCTTCACAACTCACCGTCGCTGGCGAGATCCCATACCCTTCCCGTGGTCTCCAGTTGCGGGCTTCCCGTCCCACGCATCTGGCAGCACCGGTCCACGACACGATGAGGTCATACGAACTGTAAGCCCCCACTTCCTTCCCACGCCTGTCTCTATGTTCAATGCATATCTGCGCCAATGAACTAGATGCAGTAATTGATGTACTAGTACATAGACTTATATTGTCTAAGATTAGCTGTTCAAGCACCCATCTCTCTCATCATAGATGTTCAAGTACTTGGAATATGTTGATGTGGATGATTCTAAAGAGTGGCCTTGTTCAAGCCCAAATCAAGTCTTATCTTTGATTAAGTGTGCAATCTGATGTTTCCATGGAACTCTGAGCTACTCTGTTGAAAATGCTCCATGCGTGTATGCTTTATCTGGTTCTAGTTAAGTATACAAGATATGTAGATAAATCTGCATGATGTTTAAGTTACAACTGAAAAGATTATCTAGTTTAGCACATAGGTTTGCACTTGTTATTTTTCACGAGCTTTTTACCTGAATAATATATTAAGATGTTTTTTACCTTTGTTCTTTTCTTCTACAACACATGAGTCTCGAAATTTGAACTTGTTATTTTCTGTCATAGAGCATAATCAAATTAACTCAATGCTCCACATTAAATATTTCAACAGTGTGAAGCTATTTGAGCTGTTTTGAGTCGGTGTGATTTCTTGAGTACTTTGTTATATGATTTCTTCTACTATATTAATTTGTCATCTTGTTTGTTCGTGTGCTTGTTTGTGTGTCTATTGTTGATGTGCATGAAGTTGTGAAGCAGCTATCTATCTCCTTATGTATGGTTCTGATGTAACCTGTGAATGTGCATAAAATTTGTGCCATATCCATTTCACACTTGGCACTTGCGACTGTATCCCCATACTTATGTAACATGTGAATCTGTTGTTCCTGTTTATGATCATGTTGTTCCTGCTAATATGGTTTTGCTTCCGTTTGGTGCTCGTAGTCGACAGTCAAGAAGCAGTTGAACCCCATGCGGTAGATAGAGGTGTAGAAGCTCGTCCTCAACATCTCCATCGGTGTCAGTGAAGATCGCCTCACTCGCACCTCCAAGGTATAATATGCTTATCTATTTATCTTCCTGCTAATCTTGTTAATGAGCTTGTGTGATAATGCAAGGATAGAACTCTATCATGTAGTGTTCTCGGGTTCCTCATTTTTGTAACTTTGTTTGGTTGAAACCATTGGACACTTTTATGATTGCCATGTATGCCCAATTTTACTGGTAGAGGCAACGAAATTATTTTACTTCTTCCTCTACCCTAATCATTTCTATTACCTATAGCATCTGTGCATAGTAAGATCGATTTTAGTGTTCAAAATATTTTTGCATCATTTCTGTTAACTTGCTTGTTTTTTGCTCTGAAGTAATAAATACAATTGAACCTTGTAAAACAATTACTAGATATTTTGGGATCTTTGTTGTATTTATATGCTGTCCTGAATTAACTTGAATAGGTTTTGCTTTTAATATCTCTATTGCTGATGTGACAATGATAAGCCATAATAATCCCTCAGCTACTCCTAGGAATCTATGAGAAGTGCTCTGCATCCAGCAGCGCGCCGTGCTCCCCATCATCACATGTCATGACGTCATTGCCCAAGCCTAGTACAGTACCGACAAGACCTCCATGATTTCGCTCTCTGTCTGCCAGATCGTCGATGCCAATGTCCTCGAGTACGGTTCCTTCTCCACTCAAATAAATATCGAAACATATAGTCTAGTATGGTTTTAACGCCTGTAGGCATTTGTAGTTGTCTTGTTTTCTAGGTTTTTGGTAGTGGTGCATGATTTATCACAAGATTTATGGTTTAGGATGGCCATTGAAAGTTTTGTTAGTTACTTAATTGCATATGGCAGGTATTGGCAGGAGCTTGTAACATATAGATTAGCACTTGTAATTTTTATGACAGATTTATGGAATCTATTGGTTCTGTCTGTTGGCATATGTATTGCCTTTTTTCCATTTGTTGAAAGTACCCACATCCTCAATTTTCTATGTTTTGTGTTTTACACTTTGAGATGACCTGTAGGTACAACGGGAGGAACTTTTGGGCCAACAGATATTGATTTCATCTACTTTTATGAAGTTCATCTAAAGTGTGAAGGCCTAATAGGAAGAAAGCCATAGTATATTGTTGTAACCATGGAACTATTGTAATCAACTGTTGTGATTTGTAGTGTGTGAGCGCTGGGATATTATTGTATAGCTTGTGATTTGAAGTGTGTGAGCGATGGAATATTTATTGTATATAATATGCGATTTGAACCATGGAACTATTGTAATGACTTAATTATGGATACTGTGAAAAGAATTTTGTGTATTCTTGCCTTTCTGAATAAATTATTAGCTAATCAATTACTGTCAAATTGTGGAAGATTAACGAGTGTGACCTGTTAAAAATGAGACTGACAAGTGGGACCTGCTAAAAATAAAAGGTCAAAAATAAAAAGTCAAATAAAAAGGTTATTCCTATAAAAGGCCAAGACCAGAAAATAAAAAGGCCTACATGTTGGGCTTGGCCCATGTAGTACGTTGAAGAGAACTGATATGAAAAAAACAAAAAACAGATTGAATTATTGGGCTCGGCCCATATAAATAGCTAAAGTGGATTGGGATAATTTCTTGCCACGTTGGATCGGCCACGTAGGATCTGACCTGGCCAGGCCACTTTGCCCGTGACGATATTGGATCGTCATAGAGTTTATGACGATGCAGTATCATCACAGACGGTTATGACGATCTCGTGGAAAACGTCGTTGTGCGCAATTACTGACGCTTAGTTTTTGACGATTTGTTTTTCGTCATAAGATTGTCATATATTGTACACAGTGACGATTCAGTGACGAAAATGGAGGGTCATGTATCAGGAGATTTCTTGTAGTGATTATGTTAGAACTATTTTATGTGATTTGGGAGCTGGAGTTAGTGTTATGCCTTTTTCTCTTTATAAGAGACTCCAACTAGAAAAGTTGATACCAACTGATATATCTTTGCAAATGGCTGATAAGTCAACTATATTCCTGTTGGTATATGTGAGTATGTTCATGTTCAAGTAGCTCATAATTTCTTGGTTTTGACTGATTTTGTTGTGCTTGAAATGTCTGAAGATGATAATATGTCTATTATTCTTGGGAGACCTTATTTTAATACTGCAGGTGTTGTCATTAATTGTAATCAAGGAAAAGTAACATTCAATATTGATGACAAAGAGCATACTGTTTATTTCCCCAAGAAGGTTGTTAGAAGCTATTGCCTGAATTCCATTAAAAATATTGAGAGCATCAAGGTTGGAGAAATATATTGTCCCATTCCACAAGAAAATTTTGAAACTATTATGATTAGGACCATTTCTATCAAGTATGAGGTAACATAATCATCTTGTGGAATGCAAAGTATTATTTCATATAAGATTGTTTTGGTAACAGGACTTGATCAACCTTGTTAACAAAAGGATTTTAATGAACAAAATAATGTTTCCACTTTGGTTATACTTGCTTTCTTTTTTCCTTTCTCCTTCCTAGTCTTTGCTTTAGCTCTAGTTTTGCTAGTTGTTTGCTTGTTTGGGTTTCTTAGAGCTGTTTTAGTTTGGCTTTTGGTTTGCTTTTTCTTCTCCTAATAAAATATTTCTGCGAGAAAATCAATTTTCATACCCTGAAAATTGGCAAAAAATAAAATTTCCCGAAAAATCCCAGAAAATTCAAAATAAAATGTTCCTCGAAAAAGGGGCAGAGTGGCACCTGAGGTGACACAGGGAGCCACCCCAGGCCACCAGACTCCTGGTAGGCGCGGCCTACCAGGTGGCGGCGCCTGGGGGGGGGTCTGGCCCACCTGGGCCCCTCTAGGCTTCCTCCTCAAAGCCACCTTCTTTCTCTCTCCCAAAAAACACCGGAAAACTTGCTCAAGCTTGAGTTCTTGCTGTTATTGCTCGCAATTTTCGATCTCCTTGTTCAGCCCATCTCAAGTGCTGATTTTTGGAGGGTTTCCTCCTTGGTATGTCCCTCCTTCACCTGTCCAATTAGATTTGTGATTGGTAGATTGTATCTTGAGTATTTTGCTGCTATAGGTGACAGGTTGTTTGAGCTTTCATGCTTGTTCTTTGCTTAGAAACTTTGTTTTGATGCATGTGTAGTCCTCTAGCAAGTTCCTATAGTAGTTGCTCTTCATTTATCAACTTAGAAATCACTTGGTTTGATGGTTGTCTAAAAATTTCAGCAAGGAAGATGAGTGCTTATCCACTGAATCAATATGACTTGATGGTGCATGAGCCAATGAAGGTTCATCGTGAGGAGGAAGTTTTTCCTTCCATATATCCATGCCATGAATTTATGAGAGCTGCGGGGATCCTCCAAGATTTCCAAACTATGGTCACAAATGCAGGGTTGGAACACTTTGTTGAAGGTGAACCAATCCAATATGTTAAGCTAACCATGGCTTTTGTGTAGGACTTACGGTTCACTTGGTCTACTTCTAATCCCATGGTCCATTACAAAATATATAATATACCTGTCGACCTACCTTTTGCTGATTTCTGTGCAGCACTTAGAGTACCTCAGTGGGTATCTTGTGAGAATATCAAGGAGAGGCCCAAGTCACTTATTGATTTGTATGCTGAGATTTGCCAAGGTTTCGACTTCTCAAAGTAAAGTGGTAAAATTCGGAACATTCAGCTCCCAGCTATT
Source organism: Avena sativa (assembly GCA_916181665.1). NCBI lineage: Eukaryota > Viridiplantae > Streptophyta > Magnoliopsida > Poales > Poaceae > Avena > Avena sativa. The sequence continues at coordinate 339,973,276 of OV702283.1, read as the reverse complement.
AGATACTTTGCCTATTTCATTACCAAGTGTGTTCTTGCTAGAAAGACTGCTAGAAAGTTGTCTTCTTTTGATCTAGCTTTTATTGCAGCTGCTCTGAATAGGAATAGTTCTTATAATTTGGGTTCTTTGATAGCTCACCGTCTCACCACCAACCGTGAGAAGGATGGAATTTGTGGAGGTCTCATTGCTTCTAGGTTGCTAGCTTTCCATGGTTTAGAGCCTCACTTTTCAGATTTTCAGTTCCCCATAGAGAGGCTTGATATTGAATCTATGATTCAGCATGGTTTTGTTTCCTTGGGGGCTAATGTGATAAGTTTACCATATGAAATATCTTTTGCCCAGCAAGGTTGGAGAAAGGGCAGGACTGAGAAAAATAGTTTATTTGCCTGCACCTGCTTTGTTTAACTTTGATAGCAGGCAAGGATGGTCACTTACGGAGGAGGAGGTTGACACTTATGTGGGGGAGCTCTCCCAACAAGAGGAGAATGTTGAATAGGATGCCGAAAACTATTCGGTTCAGCCCTCCAACTTGGGAGAGTCTTCATACCAGCAGCCCTCATTTGATTGGGGCGCGTCTTCTTCTTCATCGTAGGTGCCTGACTATGATCATTCCTATGATGACCCACCAACATGGGGTTACTATCCGCACTATTGAGCCCCACTTAGGCCAAAAGCCTAAGCTTGGGGGAGGAATACTGATATCACACTCATCTATATATCATGTTCGGTCGGTTCTTTGTATATCCATTGTTTCATTTTCTTTTTGGTTTTGTTGCTTCTTTCTAAAAACCCAAAAATACCAAAAATATTTTCGTTGTTTCTCTTGGTTTGTTTCTTTGCTTTGGTTTGCCTTAAAAGAAAAATCCAAAAAGATTTTGCTTTGTTTGGTCTACTTTGTTTTTGTTTAGTTTTTCTTTGTTTGCTTGTTTCTAAAAAATCGAAAACACCAAAAATATTTGTTCTTCTTCTTTGGTTTTGTGAGTTCTTTGCAGGGTTCAGACGTCCTCAGTGGATTTTGGTTTCATGTTAATTATTCAAGTCACACAAGTGAAGGGCAATAATGAAGATTAAGATAACTCGAGGAGTGGTAACAGGCTGGTAACAAACTCTATTTGTTTCATTTTTGTACATATAATCATCATAGTGAGCATGCTTAGCCTATTTGTGTAAGGTGTATGTCATTATGGATGCTTAGTAGTTCTTTCTTGTCTATGATTAGCTCCATCTTGCTAATAGTTTGTAGCATGTCATATGAATGTTTGCTTGCATTGTTTTATTCATACTTCGGTATGATATTGTGGTATCCTCCTCTGACTGTTCATGTGAATCGACTTGGCACATGCTCACGCATGCATATGACTAATCAATAGTCAGTAAGCCTTGATGATTTATTTTGCCTCAGAGTTCTTGTATCACTTTCATGCCATAGTTAGTCGTGTTTTGTTGCAAGCATGATTATGATAGCTATTGCTCTCTCGTTTGTCGCTCCCTCTCTATTGCTAGCCTTCACTTGCAGTGAGTATGTACTCTACCTGTGCTTCCAACTCCCGAAAACCAATATTGCCAGCTGTGTCCACCATACCTACCTATTAGCATCATTTGCTATTTCAGTGCATATTCCATATGTCGTGTTTTCTTCCAAAATAAAATGTTTGTCTGTTTTGAGAAAGTTAGTTAGTAAAGCTCTCACGAACTTTATGGAGCACTTTATTCCTTGCGCTTAATAATCCTGAACCATTGTGACTAGCCCATGAAATTTATATGCTTGCTAATTATATACTAGGAGTCAGCAGAACCGTGCTATAATGGGGAACGCTTTCAACACTTTTTGGATATCTCATCCAGTTGATTCCTTGCTCTTTTGTTTACGGATGTCGATGATGTGAAATAAAAGGATAGGTTGTGAGTTCATGGAGTTTATACATTGTGTTAGAGAAACGCCTGGGCCGCTAGCCTAAGCCATGCTTAATCATGGTGGAAACTTGCAGCATCACTATAATGAGCATCTATGAAGCGTCCTCAATAAAAAGCTATGTATATGGTAAATAAAAAGATTGCTGAGATGCTCATTGTCTGCTTGCCTTGTCATTTTGGTTATGGGAAAGCTCCTGTACCATGTGCAAGGGGTACCTCGTTGGAGGTTCTCGATGATATGCATGTATTTACAATGACAAGAACTTTCAGGTGACCAAAGTTGAGTAGCATGCGGAGCGACCCTCGTACTCAAGGGACTTGGGATTTCCAGTCTGTGGTCTGTCAAGCATATGATTCAGAGTGGACCTCACTTTCATCTTAACCACATGAAGATGCCTATGATAGGGGCAATGAGATCTCAAAGCTAATGAGTACCATCCTTTCAGCATTGGGAAGCCTTTCAAACTTTCACAAAACCGTTTTCAAAACCTTGTTGAGTCACCACTTATTCTATGAGCACCTTCTTGAGAGCATACTTGTCATTTTTGTGTTTGTTCCAAAACTTGGTTAACTATGTCATGACTTTGATGCTTGTATCTCTAATATCTTTATCTCTAGTCTTCATGTGAACTTCAGAGGTGCCTTGGAATTTATATTGTGCTGTTCAAACGAAGGCAAGCGAGATACCACTCTATCATACCTTATTATGAGCATTGCAAAGTTGCTTATGTTTATGTTTCATGCTATTTATTATTATTAAGTTGGTTTCTCTTGATAGCTTTCAATGACTACTGAGTAGACTTAGTTGCATACTCTATTATGAATTGTCTAAGCATCTACTCCTATGCTGAGAATATTTACATCATATGAAGCAAAGTGTTCGTGAAAGTTCTTTTATCGCACTCAGTTTTCAACTGAATTGCTTGAGGACAAGCAATAAGCTAAGCTTGGGGGGAGTTGATACGTCCAAAACGTATCTACTTTCTCGAACACTTTTATATTATTTCTCCTCTAAACTTGTGTGATTTGGATACAACTAACACGAACTGACGATGTTTTTAGCAGAATTACCTTGGTGTCTTATTTTTGTGTAGAAAATGAACCATGAGGAAAAATCCCAGAAAATATGCCAAAAATTATATTTTACCAGAAGATCCACGAAGCCAGAAGAAGAGACGGAGGGGAGGCCTGGAGGGCCCAAACCCACCCCAGGCACGGGCCCACCTAACCCCGTGCCTGGGAGGGGTGTGGCACCCCGGGCAGCTCCTCGGCCTCCCTCTGCGCCTATAAGTTGCCTTTCGACCTAAAAACCAAGGGGGGTCGATAGTTTTCCAGAAAGAGTTCCATTCCGCCGCCGCCACGAGAAACAAAGATTCGGATCCAGAAACTCCATTCTGGCACCCTGCCGGGAAGGGGAATTTGGAGAGGATCATCGCCATCGTCATCACCAACGCATCTCCATCAACCACCAATGTTTCCCTCATCCATGAGTGAGTAATCTCCCGTTGTAGGCTTGGGGATGGTAGGGATTGGATGAGTTCTATCATGTAATAGAATAAAATCTGTTAGGACATAGTGCCTAGTTTCTCTTGTGGTATTTGACTTTTTTGCAACTTGTTGTGCTTAATTCTTGTCACTAGGGCCCGAGTGCCATGATCTCAGATCTAAACTTATTACTGAATCATTATGATAGTATTGTTTGTGATCTTATCTGCAAGTTGTGTACACATATCATTGTCCGGATCCAAAGGCCCCAAAGTGACAATAATTGGGACAACCGGAGGGGATGGCTGTGGTGTAAGGATCACATGTGTTCATAGAGTGTTAATTCTTTGCTTCGGTGCTCTATTAAAAGGAGAACCTTAATTGCCAGTAGTTCCCTAGAGGCCCCGCTGCCACGGGCTGGCTGGACAGAAGATGTTGTGCAAGTTCTCATTGCGAGCACGTATGACTATATTTGGAGCACATGCCTAGGATTGTTAAGTACTTGGATGCTTGTTATTATTTATCTGCAATGCCCTAGATCTTGAAGTTACATGTTTAGACTCGTCCATGCAATGCCCGTCCATTCATCCCTATGCCTAACGCACTCGAATCCTATTGTTACTATTGCTACTGTTTCACTGTTGCTTTGTTGTTGCTACTACAAATGGTTGCTACTAATAAACTTCTGTGAGCAAGAACTATTTGCAGGTGCAGATGAACTGACAACTTAGTTGTTAAGGCTTGCAAGTATTCTTTGGCTCCCCTTGTGTCGAATCAATAAATTGGGTAATACTACCCGTGAAGACTGTTGCGATCCTCTATACTTGTGGGTCATCAATGGTTTAGGTTTCCAGTTGGCTAATCAAGTCTTTCATCCATACAACATTACAGTTGTATTATAATTATCTTCTGTTTATCTCTATTGGACTAAGAGATATAATTCATTGACTATACCTACTTGATCTAATAGGATTACTCCTGGTAACTTTCTTCAGGATTCATCCTTGTAATCTTCTTTATCACCATATAATTATATAATCCAAATAACTCTTCTATCATTTCAGGAGTGAGTTAACCCATCAATTATCATATTGATTTAATTCTCTTCCAACACTCCCATCTTATAGATGATATTTAAAACTAGCATTACCACTTACCTCTTGTTAGCTCCTTCTCTAAAGGATTTTTAGTGAATGTTATGATAAGAATAAGAGTTTATAGATCAAGAATTGATAGGTTAAGAATTGGTGAAGCAATAGTTGATTACTCAACATTGATGAATAACAGATATTAGATTCAATAGAGATGATAAGGATTGATATGGATAGAAAGATACATGGTGAATGATCTTGACTTGATTTCCTTCCTACTCAACAAGTGATAAAGAATTAGTGTTTAAGAAATACCATGATTCTCATGGTAGGAATGGATAAGAATGATATAGGTCAAGACTTAGTTATTGAATTCTTGTTACTTGGGTTATATTCTTAACTTGGTATTCATGAGTTGTGTAATGAATACTAGGATATAATTACTTAAGGACCAAATATAAATCATTAAGTAAGGTATTAGGGTTTAACTTCTATTATTTTATCTACCCTTATATCAAATCTCCTTTACCCAAAATAAGGTTTTAGCAAAGGTCATATTGAAACTTTATCGCAGTCAACTTGATGATCTACTTCATTTCCATCAAGTTGAGAGAAGCTTCAATCACTTAGACAAGTTTTGTTTAAAAGCGCGAAAATTATTCGGATTTTATATGCATGAATGCAATGCACAGATCTGTGTTCAGCTTATTTCTAAGCTCTAATGCTGGGATGTTACATACTCTCCCCCTTAAAATAAACTTCGTCCTCGAAGTTCATAAAATCCGTTTCGGAATGAGTAATTGTTCTGTATTGGTTACGACATTGCTCAACTCCATGGTAACCTCAAATGGAATAATTGTAGTATTCCATATCCAGATCCTTTTCCTTGAATTCTCATCATTCTTTGCAATCTCCAACTTGTTTTCTTCAACACTCTAAGGTTCCTTTTACTATCCACCTCTAAGGATATGTCCTTATTATAAACTCCTTAATCTGGGGTCTCTTCTTTAGTTCCATAACCTAATTAGGTATCCTAATCCAACTCCTTTTATTTAATCATCGAACTTTCTTACTATACTGTGTAAGGTATAGGAAGTCTCACTAAAACAGGGTTTTAATTGTTATAACACAATAGTTGTGGCCAAAAGGCTAAATTTTTGGCTTGTCATTTTATGATTTATACTAGTGGTCCTTCCGAAGTTTGGATTTGAACTCATTTAGTCCATACCCATTGGAATTTCTTGTTCCTCAATACTTGTCCAATTTGATGTGCTTTGTTCCCTCTTAAGTATCATTTAAGAGTTGTTTTTATTAGAATGAGTCTATTGGAATTAGTCTATTCTGCCGCCTTCAAGCTTTTACCTTATCAGGCTTTTAGACAATCTTTTGTTATTACCTATAGTACTTCTTCAACTTTAATTTATTAATTACCTTAAGGTTTGAGTACTACTACCTTGAAGTACACTTCGATCTTTCATCCAGACATACTTCTGAAAGTACTTTTATATTAGTGGCTTCTTTTAACCTTATGAAAATAAGTCTTAATGTTGTCATAGGTTAGTATTTCCTCTCCAACCTTTATTCGGAAAGTCAGATAATAATACTTTCATTTCTAATGTTTACTCCCCCTTAGGGTTTACTAATAGTCTTTAAACTGTCTATATAGCATTTATTGGCTTTATAATTAGAATGTTGGTCTCTGTTCCAGCTTATACTCTACCTGTTTAAGGTCTCATGAAAGAGCTTACGGTATATCCACACAATTGTGGAACTCCGTATTAAATCTTCCAACATTATTTGTATTACTAGCTGTTTAGACATTCTCTCTTTGGTAGGTTAATTTTCACGAAAAGTCTCGAAAGATGTTCACTTTAATTTTTTTTATACTCCTTTATGTTATACTTATCTTAGGCCAAGTTTTATGCTCTTTATGGAACACTAATATGATCTGGTTAACTAAGTCAACCAAATATTAGCTGCGGACAAGATACCAGTTGCGAACCATCCTAGGGTGTATGAATTACCCTAGGGTTTCCGACATACTACTGGCATTCTCTCTGAATTGTCGGAGCTTGAATACCATTTTGGTTCCAAAACTTCTTATTTGCACTTATTCATGATACTTCCATGAACTTGGTACAACTACTTCAGTAACTTCTTAGCAACATTACCTACTTTGAATGAACTTTAAGTTTATTACTTCTTGTTGCTCCATGTATTTTTTACACTAGACGTTCTTCTTATTACTGTTTAGTAATGATCTGAACTTGATCCAACCTTCAAATTGTGTTGAGACTCCTTATACTTTGCTTCATTCTTCATGTAAGTCTTCATCTTGGTCTTTGAAAATTGTCACGCCCTTACACGAATTTCCTTTTCTATCTAGGTCTATAACATCAAGTAATAACTGTATGTTGCAACATGCATTGGCACACCAAGTCAAACTTCATGTACCGATCTAGTCAATCAAGAATATCCAAGAAAAACAATAAATCCAAATGTGGTACATATAACACACAATATTCTAAGCCCGGAATATAGTAATTGAGTATAATATCTCTAGAATTCAGGCTTAGTTGTGTAGTATATGACACCTCCTCATAGAGGTTTACATTGTGATACTTAGCACTTAAATGGTTTAACTATTCTTTGCCTCAATATTTACCCAAATTGCTCAAGTGCAATAGGATAATCTTAAACAAAGTGGTCTCAATTTGGTTTTGACTGAACTTCTGTCTCACCTTTGGAATGACTAACTATAATCATCCTTTCCTTATTTAGTAAACTAATCTCACATGATCTCTCCAAATGACTAACCAAATTCTATTACTAATTTAGACCAAATATTATTGGAAATTTCTAACACCTATGACTTCTATCATAGTTATACTTTGTTCTATACTTACTCTACCTCAATATAATTTACTAATTACTCATCATATTTGTACTCTCATCATGGTTTCGAAGCTAATCTCACCATGATCTTGTTACGCCTTACCTTTTTATCATGATTCAAGAGCTAACCTCACCATGATGACTTTATTTCTCATAGTACTATCATTGATTCTTATCACCATTTTACTCCTTCACATAGAATCCTCAAGTGAATCCCACATGATTTACTTCTTTAAACATCTATACCTGCTCTAATGGTCTTCATTATGTTATCTATTATTAGCAATTAACAATAGGATTTTAGTGCCTTACTTGAATTCTATAGTTAGGGTACACTATTTGTATTACTTCAATTTACATACTAAACTTGATCTAACTCTATGGCAACCAATTGACTTTCCTGAATTGTCTTGGTGGTCATGTCTCCTTCGGAAGACACTAAATAGCACTTCACTAAAATAAGATGGACAACTATTTCTAAGAAATATGATTATACACCTCGTGACAAGGTTATCCTCAAGTGGATACTCATCACAAATCATAAGATTATTTGGTTTAGATAAGATGGCTCCTATAGTCACTATCCAACCTACAGATCTTCCTAAAAGGGTTTTAATCCTAAGGTCAAATCATATGCTCTGATACCAGCTGCGGGGACCCAGCATACCACTGCATAATGTAGTACACTATAGTCATTGACATAACACGAATGAAACACCATTCACTAGTATTACATACCTCAGAGTGGTACAACAGAAACACAGCAGGTCCAAGACATGACTATAGGTTACAACTCAACTCTTTACACAAGATCTAGAGAACACTCTAGTTTAAAGATAGAGAAATAAACTTCTTACAAAGAAGAATCAGAAATAAACAACTCAAAAACTATCATACTAATATGACTAGTATCTGAACTATTGGTCTGGCATTGTTGCTATTGCAATACACTACAGAAATAGGTTCTATGGCTAGAGATTTTATTCCTAACCAATCAGTAACTTCGTCTTCACTTGAATTGATGTATATGTTGACTTTCTTGACTTCATTGAAGACTTGAGCTGTTGATGAATACTTCTTCGAGTAGAAGTTGATGTAGACGTCGTCCGTATTGGCTTCAGAATCTAGCAAGGGTTAAGAAGATATGTTGAGTACGAGCGTACTCAGCAAGTTCACTAGAAAGGAGTGTTTGATGCACTATAACTACAGCCACAGACCATAGGTCGTAGGCAATGCAAGTTTTCGTAAACATTTCTTCAAAGGTTGCTTTTATTCTAAAAAGCTATGTCCATCAGCCTTCACGGGTTGACCAGAACTTTCATGGAGTTCCTTTCCCGCCGCATTCGTAGATCCTTCCCGGAACAGGGAGTAACAAGTTATAGTTCTTACACTCTGCAGAGTTGCGTCACTTTACCCATAAGACACCTTAGGTTTTGTTGCACGGCCGGGAGTATGTCCCTGTTCAAACTTCCTTGGTTTGAGGCCCAACCTAAGATCCAAGCCAATCATTGCCCCCTTCGCGACCTCGCATGCCTCCTTGGTGTACACCATGCCCACCCATTGAATTACGGCAATGGTTTGTACAGACCATTAGATGCCAGAACTATCGTGGGACGATGAGGGTTCCCACGCATATGCTGCATATCTTCTACGAATTACCAATTAATATGCATGCTACGAGTGATAACAACCATGACCTGCACATCCGGCTACATGCGAGAGGAAGAAGTTACAGCTGACTTCTCTGTCCCATTCCAAATCTCATGGTTAACGTGTGATATACGGTGCAAGAATCACTGGCGACATTGGTTGTTAAGTCCTAGATAATATGTTCCTTTACCATCGGAACTTTCATAGTAGGTTATTACCTCATGGTAAATAACCTATAATCATATTATTATGAAAATAGTGTTTTCTGACCTTTTTCAAATGTAGGTGATGACAACACTTGATTTGTAAAATACTTTACAGAAAATAATCAAAGGACATGAGCAAGTGTGAACTTGCCTTTTGTGATTGCAAGATTATGCACTCACGGTCTTCAAGACAATATAAGATCCAACATCTGAAATCAGCATCATTGGTCCGGTAAGGACTAATGTTTAAAGAAGCAAGATGCTATTATGCATAAGTAATTGATACGTTGGAAACGTATCTATAATTTTTGATGCTCCATGCTTGTTTAGTATCTACTTTGCTTTACTTGTCCACACTTTGAGGTGATTTTTACATGTTTTCTGGTACTAACCTACTAACAAGTTGCAACAGTGTCAGATGCCTGTTTTCTGTTGTTTTGGTTTTAGAAAAGTTAGTAAAGAAATATTCTCGGAATTGGACGGGACAAAGGACAAAGTCATTTACTTTCCGTGGGGAACAAGAAGTCCAGGGGAGAGCCCGGGAGACCGGCCAGAGGGGCCAGACCCATCCCAGGCGCGGGTGGGCCCCACCCACGCCTGGCTAGGGTTTGGTCGCCCTGGCGGCCGCCTCGGTCTCCCCCTTCGCCTATAATAACCCCCGATGCAGAAACCCTGAGTACCCGATCAAATCTCCACGAAACCGTTTATAGCCGCCGCCACCATCGTCCCTAGATTGGGGGAGATCTGAAGTTCTTCTTGGCATCCTGCCGGAGGTGAGATCATCCTGGAGGCCTTCTCTCCGGCATGATGCGTGAGTAGTTCCACCTTGGACTATGGGTGTGGCACCCCAGGTTTTTGGTCCGGGATAACCCATCATGCAATCCACCATGATCCCACGATCAGTGACTCGTGGAGCATAATCGACATAGTATCAAGGTACACATCTATTACAGTACCGAAACAATAAGTCTTACATAGACAATCTTACAAGGGGGCCACTTGGGCACAAATAGATAGTAGCAGCGGAAACACTAAACATAGAAGGCCCGAGTCATGCCAAAGCCCATAGGGTGCCTGACTCGAGATAACGCCCTAGTTCGCGAAGTCGTCGTCGTAACCTTCGTTATTCCCATCTTCCTGCTCATAATCTGGCCAAGTAAATAGCCAGGGACAATGCCAGTGAGTACTTTGAATGTACTCGCAAACCACCTTAAGACAATTAATAATAACGGATGTGTAATATGGCCGTGGTAGGATGACCCCAAGGGAGGTTCTTTTATAAACTATGTTCTCTTGTGTATATAGCATGTCTCTATATCCTTGTTGAGAACTTTTGTGAAACATTTTGGGAAAAAACCTTTTTGTAATGTTTTAAAGGAAATACTAGGATTGGGTCACCCCTTTGTTTCTCCTCCCGGTCATCTCATGACCATACTCCTTCCTCCATTTTCCCGACCATCCCAGGGTCAAAACAGTTTCAAGCCATTGCTTTTCCGAAGTCCTTTTTGAAAACAAAACCAACACCGCTCTACAGCAACCTTCCCAACCGTCCATGACCGTGGACATGGCTATTCGAATAGATTTACACTCTGTAGAGGTTGTACACTGTACCTACACCATGCGATTACCCGTCCCTAATCTACACTGATCGTGGGTCAAATAACCGATCAAGATTTTCCGAATGTCCTTCCCGATACAAGTGCCTACCCTATGAGGTTAATCCCCTCAAAATCGGGACGTCCTATATAGTCACAAGCCAACCTGAGCATGTTTTGCACCCTGCAGGGTGTGCGCTTTCAATGAGGGGCTCATAGTATCGTCTGTCCGCCATTTAGACGGTATTTACCAACCCCAGACCGATGTTTCACATGGGCCTTTACAGGGGAAGGCCCAGCCTCCGGGAATTTGTTCTTCCCCATAGTAGTTTGAGACACTTATACCGGGTTAGACAACTTCCAGCCCAGCCCCGTCCCATTCCAGAGTAGTGTGGTTGCACGGTTTAATTGTTCTAGCAAAACTGCAAAGAACCGCGTGCGTTTTCGTAAACATTTTTTCCTTCTCTGCCAACTTTTTTTTGTAAAACAGAAACCTTTCTTATTTTCCAAACCACTTGATAGGCCAAGCGTCACCAAGGTTTTCTTATAAAACATTTTTGAAAGTCTTTTCCCGGGGTCTTCCCATCCTACACTTTTGCTTAGGCTAAAACGGGGTCTCCAAGGGGTTATGGTGTTAAACACCATCTACCATACTAAGGGAAGGTAGGTATTGTGCAAATGGGTTGTACCTAAAGGTACTAAGGAGTAATTATTTGGAGCAGCCAAACATTCCCCATATAAAACAAGTATAGTAAAACCATACATTTTTGCATAAACGGGTAGATAAAACATGCATAGATAAAATAATAGGACAAGGCATATGAGAAAGAAGGTGGCTTGCCTTCGTTGGCAACTTGTCCCTGATCTCCTTCTTCAAGATACTCCCAATCACCTTCCTCGTACCCTTCCTCGTTCTTATCTAACATCGTAAAGAAAGATAAACAAATCAAGCAATACACCATGCATCCAACAAAGAGCGAACAAGTCAAACAGTACAGAACAAGTACTCAACTAGACCAGCCAAAACACATAATTGTAGTTACTGAAATGATCAAGCCAAAATCCTTGGAATCAACTAATTTGGACACTCCTAGAAATAATGGTGAATTTAAAAGTGAGCCTTAAACTAGTAAGAAAAATAGTGCTTCACCACTGTTCTGCAAGGGAACAAGGATCAAAATAATATTTCTGGGTAGGTAATAGGAAAACTAAACTAACCCAATTGGATTCATAATTTTAGCTTATAAGGTTGATTTATAACATTTTTAATACTGCAGCAAAGGCTAGAATCACTCAATAAATTTCTCAGCTTAGAAGTAATCACCCTAAAAATATAACCTTCTAGAATTAGTTGGGGGCAGATGGTGCTCAACTCCAGGAGTTGGAATTACTCAAAAAGGAGTTTCACAGAAGCCTCTAGAATTTATGCAAAAAGCGTATGTTCCAAACTTGTAAAAATTACTACAGGTGCTAATCTACTGGAAAAGGGTTGACTCTAATTTTACTGGATAGGTTGTTCACTAAGGAAGGCCTGGGAGTTGGTTTCATATTTTTTCTGACTAGCAGAAAATTTACTAAGATTAAAACAGTGAAAACTGTCTATTATTATGCCAAAATTTACTGGGGAGGCTACAAGCATTATTTTGGGCAACTTCTGGTGGGAGGTGGTAGGGATTTACAGAGGCTACCCTCTAGAGTTTGAATCAGGTTAAAACATGGTCTTAGTGATTTTTGGTGGATTTAAAACTACAACACAACTTTTTGGGATTTAATTAAAAAGGAAAAAGAGAAAGTGGCTGGGTAGATCTGGGCCTGGTGAAAGCCTGCGCAGCAACTGGGCCGGCCCAACAACACGGCGGCGCGCGCGGGAGCTGGGATTCAAATCCCCGGCAGGGGGCCCGCGCGTCAGCGTCTGCGGCTGGCGAAGGGGTACCCAGCGCCGTGGGTCGTCAGATCTAAACAGATCCGACGGCCCCGGGCCTTTCTTCCTCGCGAGGGTGGCATCGCCGGCGACAAACCCATAGAGGATACTGGGGATGCTCGGAGAGGCTCACCTAGGGGCATAGCAGCTTTGGGGAGGGCATGGTTCGATGCGGTCGACGATGCCGGTCCTAACAAGGGGCGACAGCAGCAGCCTTCGGCTCTAGGGACGTCAGGGACGGGCTCGCGGCGTCGGCGTCCTTGGTTCTTCTCCGGCGAAGCTCCCAGTGTGCCCGCGAGAGAGAGAGACACGGGGGAGGAGAGTGCGGTTAGGATTCTGCATGCATGCAGAGACAATGGGGGAGAAAGGGGAGAGTCGTGGCTTCCTCAACCTTCACCTTCCCACGTCGGTACCGCGGCGGTGTGATGGATGGGGAAGGAGAGAGGAGCCGAGCGAGCTCGGGTCCTCCTAGAGGTGGAGTGGTAGGGGTTTGGGGTGGAAATGAATGGGGAGCGAGGGCGGTAGGTGGTGACTAGGTTTTTAAGCCGAGAAGGATCGGCTCACCGTGCACCGCATGCAGGGGCCGTCTAGGGCGACCTTAGGGAGTGTAGGTGGACTAGGGGAGAGGGGGAGTGTGTCACTGGGTCGGGGTATGGACCGTGGAGGCGTGAGGGCGGATGCACGGCCTCGGGACAGCACGGCTCGGTCCAACGGTGCCTTTGCCCGGCAGGTGTTCGACGCCAGGTCTTGTTTTGGTCGGGCTAGGAGCGGTCTAGGGGTGGCTAGGTTTAGACGTGGGGTGGGGGAGGGTGCAATGGGCGGTGCCCTCTGCGCGAGCGCACTGTGTTTCTATACCATGGAGCTGAGGGATGCGGGGGCGCTCGACGTGGCCACGGTGACGTGGCCAGCGAGGGTTGGGGGTAGAGGGGGCGTTTGGTGAGTGAGGGAGGATGGGGTGGGCGGTGCCTGGGGAAGACGCGGGTTGCGCGGGCCCAGGGACAAGACGTTGCAGTGGTTAGTGGGGCTGGGGTGATCATGGCAAGATCTTGTCGATCTGTCGCCCGACCACTCCCTCTCTCTCTCGTGGGTGATCAAGGTAGGGTAGGGTGAGGGAGAGGGGTGCGTTGCAGTGCTGGATACGTGATAGGGGCCAGCATGTGTGACAACCGGGTTTGGAGAATGGGGAGGGTTTAGGATGATCTAGGGTGGCACATGTTCGAGGTCGACTTTGATCGATGCCCTTGTCAATCACAAACCACCAATGGCAGGATTAGGGGCATGGGGGAGTAGAGGGAGGTGGGGTGAGTGAGTCCAGGCCCTGGTTGTCTCTTGGATCATCTTCAAGAGCATGAAAGGCTCATCCAAAGTGGGTAAGAATTAAGGTGACCATTTGATGAAGTGGTCACATGTGATCATAGCATCAACATGATAATTGTGCAAGGTTGGGGATTTAATCCTTGTACCTTGTGTGCTGGTTTGGGGTCATTGAAAAAGTCAAATAGGCATAGGGTTCTTAGGGACTAAGGGTTTTTGTGCATTCCTTATAGTGGTGCTATGGTTTTAGGCAGAGTCCAAATTACTGCCAGATCTACTAGGTCACACACAAAAAGGCAAACAAAAGATTTAAACTAGACAGGGCTAAAGATCAGACAACTAAGTGAATATCAAGTAGGGGTTAGGTTAACTTAAAAGTTTTATTTCCCCCTAAACTTTGGATTTCTTATTTTAACAATTTAGGAAAGAAAAGTTGGGATGTTACAGACCTTCCCCCCTTAAATAAATCTCATCCCGAGATTTGCGAGTTGAGGAGTGAAGAGGTTAGGATATTCCTTCCGAAGGTAGTCTTCGCGTTCCCAGGTAGCTTCGTCTTCGGAGTGGTTGCTCCATTGAACCTTGTAGAGGGGTATGTTATGACGCCGGGTCAAACGGTTTGCCTTCTCTATGATGTTGATAGGGACCTCTCTCTAAGTCAGGTCTTGATTGAGATCAATCGCCTTGAAATTGATCTTCTTGAAGACTTCCGGCTTGTCTGGCACTTGGAGGCACTTCTGGAGTTGGGACACGTGAAAGACTTCGTGGAAGTCACATAGTTCGGTTGGCAGCTCTAGTTGATATGATACTCGACCCCGTTGGGCCAGGATTTTGAAAGGCCCAATGCAACGGGGAGCGAGTTTTCCCTTCTCATGGAAACGTTGCATTCCTTTAAGGGGAGAGACGCAAAGGTACGCGAATTCTCCTTTGTTGAAGGTCACTTCCCGGAGCTTGGTGTCGGCGTAGCTCTTCTGGTGAGATTGTGCGACCTTCAAACGGTCACGGGCTAGCTGGACTTGTTCTTCAGTGGCCTTGATTATGTCTGTACCAAAGATTTGGATTTCTCCGGTTTCGGCCTAGTTCAGAGGTGTTCGACACTTTTTCCCATAGAGGAACTGGAATGGGGACATCTTCAGGCTTGCTTGGTAGCTGTTATTATACGAGAATTCAGCGAACATCAAACAATCCTCCCACTTAGCTCCATAGGCCAGAACACACGATCGAAGCATATCCTCTAGAACTTGGTTTACTCTTTCGGTCTGTCCTCCGGTAGAGGGGTGGTAAACTATGCTGAAAGAAATCTGGGTACCTAGGGCTTTATGCAACTTCTTCCAGAAATGCGAGGTGAAATGGGGCCCGCGGTCGGACACTATTTCCTTGGGTACTCTGTGCAAACAAACTACTTTGGCTATATAAATTTCTGCCAGTTGTTTCCGTCGTAAGAAGTCTTCACGGGAATGAAATGGGATACCTTTGACAAGTAGTCGACAATCACCCAGATGGAGTCGTGTCCCTTGCTGGACGTGGGTAGTCCGGTGATGAAATCCATTCCTACTTTCTCCTACTTCCACTCTGGAATCTTTATTGGTTGCAGCAATCCCGCTGGACGTTGATGTTCAGCCTTAACTCTCTGGCAGATATCACATTTGGCTACAAATAGGGCGATTTCTCTTTTCATTCCATGCCACCAGTATTGTTCCTTCAGATCTTGGTACATCTTCGTACTCCCCGGATGTATGGAGTAGAGCGTCTCATGAGCTTCCTTCATGATGGTCTGCTTTAGTTCATGATGGGTAGGCACGCAGATGCGTCCTTTGTACCATAGGACATCCTTATCATCAACCTTGAATCCGGGAACATTCTCTCTCTCCATACGCCGCTTGATTCCTTTTATGCTGGGGTGACCTTTCTGGGCGTCTTTTATCTGGTCCAATAGTGTTGGCTTTAGCTCAAGGTGATCTAGGAATCCTGGACTGACTAGCTCTAACCCGAACCTTTCGAACTCTTGGGATAGACTCGGTTGTTCTTGTGCAACTATGGTATTTAGGGAGCAGGGTTCTCGACTGAGGGCGTCGGCTACTACATTGGACTTTCCTGGGTGATAGTGAATCCCTAAATCATAGTCTTTGATCAGTTTTAACCATCTTCTCCGCCTCATGTTTAGTTCCCTCTGGGTGAAGATGTACTTCAGACTCTTGTGGTCCGTGTAGATTTCACAGCGATTTCCCATCAGGTAATGACGCCACGTTTTTAGGGCGTGCACAACGGCGGCCAATTCGAGGTCATGGGTGGGATAATTCATCTCATGAGGCTTCAGCTGCCGGGATAGGTAAGCAATGACTTTTCCTTCCTGCATTAATATGCTTCCCAATCCTAGCTTGGAGGTGTCATAGTAAACGTCAAAGCTTTTGGATATGTCTGGCATGGTCAGGATAGGGGCTAAGACTAATCTCTTTTTAAGTTCTTGGAAACTCTCTTCGCACTTGTCTGTCCAATCAAATTTCTTATCCTTTTTAAGCAACTAGGTCAATGTCTTGGCAATGCTTGAGAATCCCTCAACAAACTTGCGGTAATAACCAGCTAGACTGTAACATCCCAAAAATACTAAACTTGGATCATCAAACTCTAATCATCAAAAAATAGGGTTAACAAAAACTTTTCTAAATAAAATTATGGAAGCATGCATGTGAGTATGCATTTCATTTTGAATTCTTTTGAACCAACTTGTTTTTGTGTTCCTTTGCTTGTAAATGGATGCTTAGGTGAAATAAACATCATCTAAACATTTCCCAAACTTTTCCTAAAGAAAAGTAAATCAAAACAAATAAAATAAGGGAATGGTCATTTTGACCAATTTAACTCCCATGCCTATTTTGGCTGTCTCAAACTTTCAGAACCTAATAGAGACTTTTCTGGATCTTTGCACCCCTTGAATGTACTCATAACAAAGTATCAAGGCCCACTTTGTGATCATCCAGAAACTTTCAAATGCATAGTTTAAATGACATTTCAAAATTGAATCTTTATCATATGAGAAGATCCCACTTTTTCAAGAACCACTCAAACAAGTTTAACTTTCAAAACCCAAGCATCTACAGACTCACCAGCACCAATCTAGCACACCCACCAAAAATCTTTTCAAAATTCAAAACTTGAATTCATGCGGCCATTTCATCAAACACTTGGCAGACACAGATCAAACAAAATCAAAACACTATAGTGTGCAGTGTTTTGAGCCTAACTGGTTCCCTATTTGGCTCACAACCATCTCAGTAGATCATCTAGCAAGTTAAACCAAGCATTAGCCTCACTGTAAGCTTGGCATTGCCATCAATGGTGAACAACCGAGCACACCCATGCCACCCCAGTGGAGACAGCAAGCTAGGAGAAGATTAAGCCGTACCAACCTTGTCTGGGAGGCAGCCCACCGTCCACCGCCACTCACTGTCCAACGCTCGAACCCTGCCAGCCACTGGACCACACGCACGGACCGCGCCCAGCTCGCCAGCTACCATGCCGAGCATGCGCCAGAGCGCCACCCTCGACCGAAGCCCACAGACCGCGCGCCGCCCTCGCCGCGTGCATACACGATCGCCACCGACCCAGGAGACCGCCAGACATCCCCGTTCGCTGCCCCATGCCGCACAGCCACCGCTCGCCGTCGAAGACGCCGCCTCTGCCGCGCAGAGTGTCGCGTGTTCCAGACCAAACCGCACAACCCCTACAAGCGCATTAAAGCCGTAGAGCATCGCTAGGAGACCACCAAGCGATCGCCACCACCGGCCATGCCTCTAGAAGCCCATAGCCATGTCGCCACCGTCGCCCGCCCATGCCGTTCGGTCTCACCGTCGAGACTATAAATAGAGGACTCCCCCGCTCGAATTCTTCACACCATTCCACTCCTCTCTCACCCAGAACCACCCCACCTCAGTCCTGGAGCAAGGAGAGTAGCGCATCGACGGAATTTCACCGGAGCCCGCCGCCTCTGGAGAAGAAGGGGGCCATTGATTTCCTCCACCCCAGGAGCTGCCGCGACCACCCCTGAGTTCGCCGTCGTCGACTTTGTCGTTCGCCCGCCTCGCCGACCCTCGCCAGCACCCCGGTGAGCCTCCAGTAACCCCCACTGTCCGCGCTAGGTTTCTATCTCGCCGACGTTGCTCAACATCGACGATGACTCTCAGTCGTTGGATTAGAATCAGATCGAACGACCCACATCGTCCCATACCGCTTCGCACCCCGCTGTCTCACCGACGTGTGGGGACAGCCACTTAAGCATCCCGCGGAAGTGCTACGCTTAGCAGGTCGGCCGTTAAATTTTCCCGCGTAGCCCAGTTATTCAAATTAAACCTTTTCCATTTTATTTCAAACACACTTCTGTACCTAGTTTCAAAAATCAACCCAGATAGATTCAGTGCACCAAATTGAATGAAACTAATTTTGTTAGAAATATATGGAAATGCTGAATCCAAGCTCGTTGGATTCAAGTCATTTGGATCTATAGATCACCCCTGGTAAAAATAACAAGGCAGAAGCTTTTCTGCATTCAAACATTTTTCAAATTTAAACCATAATAGCTTTTGAGTTGATTCCAACTCTCAAAATCACATTTAACCATACCTTTCAGAATATATAAAAATATATAGGTTTACTTGCAGAAATAATGTTCAAGTAATAAAAGAATGCTACATAGGCATTTCTAGACACATTAATTAATTAAAATAAAAGGGTAAAACCTTATTAAATTGTGACACCACTTTAATTCATATTCCCATGGACTAAAATATGTGGTGATGACATGTGTAAACATGATCCCATGTTTGGTTTGGAGAATATTAAATCTTAAGTAGTTTTTCAATGAGTAGAAATTACTTTTCTAAAAATAAAAAGAATTAAACCAAGCCTTAACCTTGTAATGTTAGAGATGATGCTAGATCATCTATAGGACCCTTTTGTGTGATGATTGCAAGTAGTTAAGTATTGTTTGGTGATTGTGTACCTCGTATTTATTCATAGATGCTAGTACCGACCAAGGATACGAGGAGGAAGGAGGATTCTACGAAGAAGAAGCCGAGGAGAACTTCAACCACTGCTCTGCACAAGGCAAGATGATACTATACCTATGCAAGCCAGTAACCTTGCAAGCTAACACTTGCAATTTATCAAGCTTATACTGATATTGTGTAAGTAAACCCTTACCTGTTACCCTGCCTACTATATGCCATAAGCATATGTGATCATACCCATTTGATAAACCAATCCTAGTTTTACTTGGAAGCTTCTTACTTTATTTCTTTATCAAAGCTTACTTAGAGTTTACTTAAGAGATTGGTAGATACTAGAAAGATATGTGAAGGTTGCATAAAGAGCATAAAATTTGGCCTAAGTTAGAAACCTTGATATCAACCTGAGACATAAGGTTGTACTTAGTTGAAACTCCACTAGTCCACCAACCCTCATTAGTGACTACCCCCATTTATAGATGCTAGTGCTAAGTATAAAACTTGATCAACTTTTATATGGGAATACTTGGTGGAAAAATGGTTATGAAAACCTTGGAATGATGGATCATTCTATTGAAATGTTTTGGACATGTGTTTGCGAAAACACCGGATGATTTTGGTGATGAAAATGTTGAGGCATGAGCCTTAGCCCTTTATAAAACTGATGGTTGTCTGGATGCGATACCATTCCAATTTTATCGTACAACCACAATACCCGAAGATTGGGTAGGGCTTGACTGGAAACTTATATACCTTAGTATTAGCTCCCTCATGGCCAAGGTCTGAGCTGAGGCTACCTTGTGAAGATTGTCCACCTGTGCAGTACCCAAGATGACAGTTGGTCATGTTTGGGAGGCCAAACTCACAAGAGAGGTGCTTATACTAGGGCGTGTAATCGAAAGGTTAGGATTGATAATCCGCATACTGAGTATGGTGAATTCAGGATTTGTTCCTGACGGATGTATCAAATGTTGTGGTGAAAGTGTACAATCTCTGCAGAGTGTCAAACTATTCGAATAGCCGCGTCCGCGGTTATGGACAGTTAGAGTGGCCATACTGTTCCCCCGTCAGACTTTTCAAAATGACTTGTGAAATGAAGTGAGACTTTGACTTGACCACAACAGGGTTGTGACATGAGTTACAAGATCCCACTTAGGAGTTATAAAATTGTTATTAGCTTTGGAACTTCGTAGAGATAAATCTGGCTTTTGCAAAACAACCCTAGAGCCTAGTGTCCTATTATCCAAAAACCCCTTTACCTGTTAGTACTAGTTTGCGAGTACTTAAAGAGTACTCATGGCTTTGTCCCTGGCTATTCCCATGGCCAGACTATGAAGAGGAGTACCTGGAGGATGGACCCCAGGAAGGTTACGACAACTAGGATCATCTCCCATCGTCAGCATTGCTCGTGACCCCGAAGATGGAGCTTCGCCTACGCTACCGTTATTATTACGTATTCCGCTGCTTGATGTGGTATTAAGAACTGGATCAAGAGATCCCTATTTGTGTAAGAACTTATGTATCATTTGTAATGGATGATGTACTATGGTATCGAATTCTGTTATGTCTCGCAAAAATGGTAATCCTGGGATTGCGATGTATGGCATAACAGGCATCTGGGATTAAAAATCCGGGTGTTGACAAGTTGGTATCAGAGCCATCCTGACCATAGGAGACCCTCGTTAGACTGGACGTTTGAATCAAAAACTTAGTTTCCAAACCAAAGGAAGCAAATATTTACAAAAACTTATTCTCATTCTTACCTCTTGGACTCCTTCATAAAAATCCACGCTACTCCAAAATTATTTCAAAGCTTACATCAAATTTTGCACCTTAGATCACTTTTAGTAAAACTCACAACTACGCTAGTGCACAAACATAGTGAGTAGTATTCGGTCCCACTGTATCGTAGTTCTCAGAATGGTTCTTAAAACCATCTGTTTTTCTTTGTTGTGGTGTGTGTTGTACTGTGTGCTATGAATGAATGAATAAATGAAAAAGCAAGTTGCTGGAAAAATCCGAGTCAAACTTTAAATTTTTTTCAAAGACCCAAAACTTTAGAAATTTCCCTCTTTTCTCACGATCTATCTCAATCTTCAGATGCCACGTGGAGGAAGTGGTTCATCCCCGGACCCGATGTTGCAGATTCTGCAAATGTTGACGTCTGACCGTGAAGCTGAAAGAGCGGAACGTCAAGCCAACCTAGCCACCCTTCAGCAAATAGCCCAGCTAGCCCATAACAACCAAGGCCACGGAAATCAGGACAACCATGGATCTAAGCTCAAGAATTTCCAGAATACCAACCCACCTATTTTCACTAAGTCCGAAGATCCCCTAGACGCCGATGATTGGCTGCAAACCATGGAAAATAACCTAGAAGTCGCCGGAGTGGAGGCCAACGAGAAACTCATGTTCGCCACCCACTATCTAGCCGGAGATGCCAGGGCATGGTGGAACAGTGTTCGCGCAATGACCGGAGGCCAGATGATGACCTGGGAGGAATTCAAGGTCAAGTTTAGCAGAACCCATGTGCCACCAGGTTTGATCAAGAGAATGAGAGACGAGTTCAGAGAGCTGAAGCAAGGAAGGATGACTGTAGTGGAATACCGTGACAAATTTTTGTCATTAGCTAGGTATGCCCCAGATGAGATCGACACCGAAGCCAAGAAGAAAGAAAGATTCCTGAATGGTCTGCATGACGAAATGCAGACGGTGTTAGTCAATATCCCCTTTGCTGATATTGAAGCCCTTGTGGACTCAGCTATCCAGATGGAAGGAAAGATCAACCAAGCCAATGAGAACCGCAAGCATCGCATGATGCATCAACCAGGAACCCATCAGACCCCAAAGTATCGCCCCAACCCATCTCTAGGATTTGCCCCAGGAACCAACAGATCCCCGATGAACCGTCCGACCTATCCCAACCGTGGAAACCCTAGACCCAGAGGAAATCACAACAACCCCGGCAACGCTAGCAATTTCAATCGTGCCCCACCCAAGTTCAACAACAACAATGTTACCGCCAACACCAACACTGCCCCGAGGACTGGAAGCAATGTTGTGCCTGTAGCAGCCAAGGACAAGTCGCAAGTGACTTGTTATGACTATGGAAATAAAGGCCACTATTCCAACGAGTGCCCCAACAAGAAGAGTGCTACCACCCCCAATGCCAATGCCCCAGCTCAGCAGCAGTGTCGTGTTCAGCCAGGAAGAAGATTTGCCCCAGGGAATTCACTCAACCGCAATGGCCGTCTTTTTCTCATGCATGCCGAAGAAGCTCAGGAAGCGCCAGACGTCGTGCTGGGTATGTTTTCTGTTAATTCAGTAATTGCAAGAGTGTTGTTTGATTCTGGTGCATCGCATTCATTTGTCACCAAAGAATTTGCATGCACTAGTAAAATTCAACCAACCAAACCGAAGCATGTTATGATTGTTCAAATTCCCGGATCAACCACCAAGGCTAGGCAAATTTGCAAAGCCGTCCGTATCCGAATCCATGGCATAGACTTTTATGCAAATCTGATAGTACTTAGAACCAAAGGTTTGGAAGTAGTACTAGGAATGGATTGGATGTCCAAACATAAAGGATTGATTGACTGTGCCAAGAAAGCCATAACCATGACCAGTACAGCCGGAATATCAGTCGAGCGTATATCTGAAACCTTACCTCGTCAATTCAAGTGCAACAAGAGTATAGCCCAACCTACCATTGACCAAGTACGGATAGTCTGTGAATACCCCGATGTATTTCCAGATGTTTTACCCGGTAGGCCCCCAGATCGGGATATCGACTTCATCATCGAACTAATTCCTGGACTGGACCCATAGCCCAGAGACCATATAGTATGAACCCGTCAGAGCTAGCAGAATTGAAGAAGCAACTGGATTCCATGTTGGAAATAGGATTAATTCAACCAAGTGCGTCCCCATGGAGATCACCTGTCTTGTTTGTGGACAAGAAGGATGGAGGTAATCGTTTGTGTACGAATTATCGGAAGTTGAATGATGTCACCATCAAGAACAAGTACCCCTTGCCCAAGATAGAAGATTTGTTTGATCAGTTGACCGGTGCCAAAGTGTTTTCTAAGATTGATCTTAGAACTGGCTATAATCAACTCAAAATTCGTGCAGAGGATATTCCAAAGACTGCCTTTACCACCAAATATGGATTGTATGAGTATACAGTCATGTCTTTTGGATTAACCAATGCCCCCGCTTATTTCATGAATCTCATGAATAAGATTTTTATGGACTTCCTGGATAAGTTTGTCGTTGTTTTCATCGATGACATTCTTATTTATTCCAAATCAGAAGAAGAACATGAGCTACACCTAAGGACCATTCTTGGAACCCTTAGAGAGCATCAGCTGTATGCAAAGTTTAGCAAATGTGAATTCTGGTTACAGGAGGTAGGATTCCTCGGTCACATTGTATCAGCCGGAGGAATTGCCGTTGACCCTGCCAAAGTGAAAGATGTAGAAGATTGGCAAGCCCCAACCACTCAAACCCAAGTTCGTGCATTTCTCAGATTGGTGGGATATTACCGCAAATTCGTAGAAGGATTCTCGAGTATCGCCAGACCCATGACCCAATTGCTGAAGAAGGACAAGAAGTTTGAATGGACCAACAAATGTGAAGCGAGTTTTCAAGAACTCAAGGGGAGATTGATTTCAGCCCCAATCTTGATCATGCCAGATATCACGAAGCCCTTCGATGTGTATTGTGACGCATCCAAGATCGGTCTCGGATGTATGCTAATGCAAGAAGGCAAAGTTATATCTTATCTATCCCGACAACTGAAGCAACATGAGCAAAACTACCCAACCCATGACCTCGAACTCGCAGCCGTAGTTCTATCCCTGAAATCATGGAGACATTACCTAATGGGAAACCGTTGTGAAATTTATTCGAATCACAAGAGCCTAAAGTATATATTCACTCAGAAGGATCTAAATATGAGGCAGAGAAGATGGATTGAGCTAATCAAGGATTACGACCTGGACATTCACTATCACCCTGGTAAAGCCAACGTGGTAGCCGATGCCCTAAGCAGATTGCCGTGCCGCTTGAACTCCATGATTTTGAAGGAGCAACCAAGTTTGCACAAAGAGATGGAAGATTTTCGAATGGAATTAGTAAGTGAAGGATTTTTGGCTAGCATAGAACTTCAGCCCACTTTGATCAGTCAGATTAAAGAGGCGTAGAAAGGAAATGCCAGTATCGACGGAATCAAGCGTCGTATCGGTACAGGCAAAGTACCCGGATTCACCGAGGACGAAGAAGGAGTTTTGTGGTACAAAGGACGCCTTTGTGTACCAGCAGGTTCTGAGTTAAAAGAAGTTATCTTGAAGGAGGCTCATGATACTCTTTATTCTATCCATCCCGGAGGAACTAAGATGTATCAAGATTTGAAAGAGCAATTTTGGTGGCATAAGATGAAGAGAGAAATCGGAAGCTATATCGCCAAGTGTGATATATGTCAGCGAGTCAAGGCCGGACATCAAAGACCCGCTGGATTGTTGCAACCTTTGCAAATTCCGGAATGGAAATGGGATTCTGTAGGAATGGACTTTATCACTGGACTACCTACTTCTAGTAGGGGAAATGACTCTATTTGGGTCATAGTGGACAGATTGTCCAAAGTCGCCCATTTCTTGCCCGTCAAAACCACCTATCAGAGTTCGAAGCTAACATAGTTGTACATCGCTAGAATCATTAGTTTGCATGGAGTCCCCAAGAACATAGTATCGGATCGAGGAACTCAGTTCACCTCGAGATTCTGGAAGAAAGTCCAAGAAGGTTTAGGAACCCGCCTAGATTTCAGTACCGCGTATCACCCTCAGACCGGTGGACAAACGGAGCGAGTAAATCAAATACTCGAAGATATGCTTAGAGCATGTGTGCTAGAATATGGATCCAAGTGGGAAGATTGTCTGCCGTTTGCAGAATTTTCATACAACAACAGTTACCAAGCCAGTTTGCAAATGGCCCCATTTGAATTTATGTACGGAAGAAAGTGCCGCACCCCTTTGAACTGGTTGGAAGTAGGAGAGAGTCAGATCTTCGGACCCGACATCCTACGAGAAGCAGAAGAGAAGGTTCACAAGA
The DNA here is from genome assembly GCA_916181665.1 of Avena sativa. Classification (NCBI taxonomy): domain Eukaryota; kingdom Viridiplantae; phylum Streptophyta; class Magnoliopsida; order Poales; family Poaceae; genus Avena; species Avena sativa. Next base: position 339,948,100 of record OV702283.1, on the reverse strand, counting down.
TTCGTGAGCACCTCAAGACAGCCCAATCCCGACAGAAGAGTTACGCCACAAGAGACGTCGAGACCTCGCCTTCAACATCGGAGATTTTGTTTATCTGAAAGTGTCGCCATTGAAGGGAATGCAGCGTTTCCAACTCAAAGGAAAGTTAGCCCCCAGGTATATCGGACCTTTCAAAATTTTGAACCGTCAAGGAGAAGTATCGTATCAACTAGAACTACCTGAAGAGATGTCAGCTGTGCACAATGTGTTCCATATCTCATTACTTCGCCAGTTTTTTCGAAGTCCCAGAGAAGACCGAGGTGTTCAAAAATATCGATCACCGGACCATAGAGATCAACGATGACCTAACCTATCCCGAAGTACCCATCCGCATTTTGGAAGAAGCTTTTCGAACTACCCGAACCCGAAGCATCAAGTTTCTCAAGATTCAGTGGAGCAACCACACAGAAGAGGAAGCTACCTGGGAACGCGAAGATCACATCAGGACGGAGTTTCCAGATCTCTTCAAATCCTAGGTAATCTTTTCGTTCTTTTTCAAATCTCGGGACGAGATTTTGTTTAAGGGGGGAAGGTTTGTAACATCCCAAAAATACCAAACTTAGATCATCAACCACTAATCATCAATATTAGGGTTAACAAAAACTTTTCTAAATAAATTCATGAATGCATGTATATGTGTATGCATGGATTTTTAATTTCTTTAAAAACCACCTTGTTTGTGTGATCCATTGCTTGTAAAATGTTTCTTAGGTGAAATAAACATCATCTAAAACATTTCCCACACTTTTCCTAAAGACAAGTAAATCAAAACAAATATATGAAGTGAATGGTCATTTTGACCAATTTAACTCCCATGCCTACTTTGGCTGTCTCAAACTTTCAGAACCTAACAGAAACTTTTCTGGATCTTTGCACCCCTTGAATATACTCATAACAAAGTATCAAGGCCCACTTTGTGATCATCCAAAAACTTTCAAATGCATAGTTTAAATTACAATTCAATATTGAATCTTCTTCATATGGGAAGATCCCACTTTTTCAAAAACCACTCAAACAAGCTCAACTTTCAAAACCCAAGCATCTGCAGACTCACCAGAACCAATCTAGCAAACCCACCAAAAATCATTTCAAAATTCAAAACTTGATTTCATGCGGCCATTTCATCAAACAGGTTGCAGACACAAATCAAACAAAACATCAAACACTATAGTGTGCAGTGTTTTGAGCCTAACTTGTTCCCTAGTTAGCTCACACACAACTTAGTAGATCATCTAGAAAGATTAGCCCAACACTAGCACCCCTGTGAGCTTTCCATTGCCATTAATGGTGAACAGCCGAGCACCCCCATGTCACCCCATTGTGGACAGCAAGCTAGAGGAAGAACTAGCCGTGCCAACCTTGTCTGGGAGGCAGCCCACCGTCCACCGCCACTCCCTGTCCCAGCCTCAAGCATTGCCAAGCCCTGGACCACGCGCACAAACCGCGCCCAGACCATGTCGAGCGTGCGCCAGAGCGCAACCCTCGACCATCACCCACAGATTGCGCGCCGCCCTCGCCGTGCGCACACATGATCACCACCGACCCAGGAGACCGCCAGACATCCCCGTTTGCTGCCCCGTGCCATACAGCCACCGCCCGCCGTCAAAGATGCCGCCTCTGCCGCGCAGAGCACCGCCCGTTCCAGACCAAACCACACTGCCCCATGCCTCGCGACCATGTCGTTGAGCATCGCCAGGAGACACAGCGCCGTCCCCTACCCTTGCCCATGCCTTTAGCCGCCTGTAACGTCGCCCCCGACGAGCTCATCGTGCACCCCGACGGTCCCCTCGCTCGACTATAAATAGAGGCCACCCCCGCACGATTTCTTCACACCATCTCACTCCCCTCTCCTCACTGACCGTGCCACACCATTCTCAGAGCAAGGCGAGCACCACCTCTCCGGAATTTCACTGGAGCCTGCCGCTGCCGGAGAAGAAAGGAGCCAGCGATTGGAGCCGCCCCAGGAGCTGCTGCGACCACCCCTGAGTTCGCCGTCATCTGCTTCGTCGTTCGCCCGCCTCGCCGACCCTCGCCAGCACCCCGGTGAGCCCCCAGCAACCCCCACTAGCCGCGCTAGGTTTCTATCTCGCCGGCGTTGCTCAACGTCGACGATGACTCTCAGCCGTTGGATTAGAATCAGATCGAGCGACCCACATCGTCCCATACTGCTTCGCACCCCCCTGCCTCACTGACGTGTGGGGAAAGCCACTTAAGTAGCCCGCGGAAGCGCTACGCTTAGCAGGCCGGCCCGTTAACTTTTTCCGCGCAGCCCAGTTATTCAAATTAAACCTTTTCCATTTTATTTCAAACACACTTCTGTACCCAGTTTCAAAAATCAACCCAGATCGATTCAGTGCACCAAATTGAATGAAAATAATTTTTTTAGAAAGATATGGAAATGCTGAATCCAAGCCCGTTGGATTCAAGTCATTTGGATCTATAGATTACCCCTGGTAAAAATAACAAGGCAGAACCTTTTCTGCATTCAACCATTTTTCAAATTTAAACCATAATAGGTTTTGAGTTGATTCCAACTCTCAAAAATCATATTTAACCATACCTTTCAGAATATATAAAAATATATAGGTTTACTTGCAGAAATAATGTTCAAGTAATAAAAGAATGCTACATAGGCATTTCTGGACACATTAATTAATTAAAATAAAATGGTAAAACGTTATTAAATTGTGACACCACTTTAATTCATATTCCCATAGACTAAAATATGTGGTGATGACATGTGTCAACATGATCCCATGTTTGGTTTGGAGAATATTAAATCTTAAGTAGTTTTTCAATGAGTAGAAATTACTTTTCTAAAAATAAAAAGAATTAAACCAAGCCTTAACCTTGTAATGTTAGAGATGATGCTAGATCATCTATAGGACCCTTTTGTGTGATGATTGCAAGTAGTTAAGTATTGTTTGGTGATTGTGTACCTCGTATTTATTCATAGACGCTAGTACTGACCAAGGATACGAGGAGGAAGGAGGATTCTACGAAGAAGAAGCCGAGGAGAACTTCAACCACTACTCTGCACAAGGCAAGCTGATACTATACCTATGCAAGACAGTAACCTTACAAGCTAACACTTGCAATTTAGCAAGCTTATACTGATTTGTGTCAGTAAACCCTTACCTGTTACCCTGCCTACTATATGCCATAAGCATATGTGATCATACCCATTTGATAAACCAATACTAGTTTTACTTGCAAGCTTCTTACTTTATTTCTTTATCAAAGCTTACTTAGAGTTTACTTAAGAGATTGGTAGATAATAGAAAGATATGTGAAGGTTGTATAAAGAGCATAAAATTTGGCCTAAGTTAGAAACCTTGATATCAGCCTGAGACATAAGGTTGTACTTAGTTGAAACTCCACTAGTCCACCAGCCCTCATTAGTGCCTACCCCCACTTATAGATGCTAGTGCTAAGCATAAAACTTGATCAACTTTTAGATGGGAATACTTGGTGGAAAAATGGTTATGAAAACCTTGGAATGATGGATCATTCTATTGAAATGTTTTGGACATGTGTTTCCGAAAACACCGGATGATTTTGGTGATGAAAATGTTGAGGCATGAGCCTTAGCCCTTTATAAAACTGATGGTTGTCTGGATGTGATACCATTCCAATTTTATCGTACAACCACAATACCCGAAGATTGGGTAGGTCTTGACTGGAAACTTATATACCTTAGTATTAGCTCCCTCATGGCCAAGGTCTGAGCTGAGGCTACCTTGTGAAGATTGTCCACCTGTGCAGTACCCAAGATGATAGTTGGTCATGGTTGGGAGGCCAAACTCACAGGAGAGGTGCTTATACTAGGGCGTGTAATCGAAAGGTTAGGATTGATAATGTGCATACCGAGTATGGTGAATTCAGGATTTGTTCCTGACGGATGTATCGAATGTTGTGGTGAAAGTGTACAATCTCTACAGAGTGTCAAACTATTCGAATAGCCGCGTCCGCGGTTATGGACAGTTGGAGTGGCCATACTGTTCCCCCGTCAGACTTTTCAAAATGACTTGTGAAATGAAGTGAGACTTTGACTTGACCACAACAGGGTTGTGACATGAGTTACAAGATCCCACTTAGGAGTTATAAAATTGTGATTAGCTTTGTAACTTCGTAGAGATAAATCTGGCTTTTGCAAAACAACCCTAGAGCCTAGTGTCCTATTATCCGAAAACCCCTTTACCTGTTAGTACTAGTTTGCGAGTACTTAAAGAGTACTCATGGCTTTGTCCCTGGCTATTCCCATGGCCAGACTATGAAGAGGAGTACCTGGAGGATGGACCCCAGGAAGGTTACGACAACTAGGATCATCTCCCATCGTCAGCATTGCCTGTGACCCCGAAGATGGAGCTTCGCCTACGCTACCGTTATTATTACGTATTCCGCTGCTTGATGTTGTATTAAGAACTGGATCATGAGATCCCTATTTGTGTAAGAACTTATGTATCGTTTGCAATGGATGATGTACTATGGTATCCAATTCTGTTATGTCTCGCAAAAATGGTAATCCTGGGATTGCGATGTATGGCATAACAGGCATCTGGGATTAAAAATCCGGGTGTTGACATAGACCCAGGAAACTTCGGATTTCAGAAGGGGTGGTGGGGGCATTCCATTCAAGTACTAATTGAATCTTGGCAGGGTCTACTGATACTCCTCCGGCATACAGTACGTGGCCAAGAAATCCTACTTATTTTAACCAGAACTCACACTTACTGAACTTGGCATAGAGTTGATGTTCCCTGAGGGTTTGTAGTACTAGTCTCAGATGGTTCTCATGATCCTCTTCCGGTTTGGAATAGATCAAGATGTCATCTATGAAAACCACCACAAACTTTTCCAGATATGGCATCAATACCTTGTTCATAAGATTCATGAAATAGGCAGGTGCGTTGGTCAGTCCAAAGGACATGACTGTATACTCATACAGTTCATATCGGGTGGTAAAGGCGGTCTTGGGGATGTCGGATTCTCGAATTTTTAGCTGGTGGTATCCGGTGTAGAGGTCTATCTTGGAGAACACTTGAGCTCCATTTAATTGATCGAACAAGTCGTCGATCTTAGGTAAGGGATACTTGTTCTTAATGGTGACCTCATTGATCTTACGGTAGTCGGTGACCATCCGGTGGTCCCATCCCGCTTATCCACAAACAGAACTGGCGATCCCTAGGGAGGGGCGCTTGGCTGGATATGGCCCTTGCGTTCCATGGCATCTAACTGCTTCTTTAGCTCTACCAACTCCTCGGGGTTCATATGGTAGGGTCTCTGGGCTATTGGGGACGTTCTAGGGATTAATTCGATGATGAACTCGATATCCCTGTCAGGGGGCATACCGGGCAACTCATCGGGGAAAACATCCGGGTACTCACAGACCACTCGTACTTGATCTAGGGTGGGTCCAACAACACCTTTTTGGCAATAGAGCCGGATGATGGGGTTGTCGCCTGGTACATGACAGGATATCCTTCAGTACTCTTCAGGAAGATGACCTTTCGGGCACAATCTATCATGCCCTGATAGCGGGACATCCAATCCATCCCTAGGATCACATCTAGACCTTGGGCTCCTAGAACTATCAGATCAGCCTTGAAAGTTTTTCCATGTATTACTATTGGGATGTCTCGGCAAACGGCTTGTGTTTTGGCCATTGAGCTAGGAATCTGCACTAGCATTGGCCTATCCATCCAACTAGATACCATACTGCTTTTCTCAGTGAAAGGTTGTGTAACAAAAGAATGCGATGCTCCTAAATCAAAGAGTACTGTAGTGGGTACGGAGTTGACAAGGAACGTACCCAGAACGATGTCAGGAGATACCTGGGATTCCTCCGCGCTGATGTGATTCAGGTGTCCCCTAGCTGGTCCCTTAGGAGCAATACCCTTTGATGGTGCTCCTCTGGCGTTCACTAGGGCCGCATTAGATCGCGGTGCATCTTTCTTCTTGGGGCAGTCGCGGGAGCAGTGTCCCACTTCTCCACAGGTGAATCATCCATAGGTGTTGGGGCGATAGTTGGGGTTGACAGAGCCTCGGGAAGCAGGCTTTGGGTAACCACCTCCAAGGCGAGGATTATTTTAGTTGCGATTGGGGTTGTTGGGGCATGGAGCATAGGTTGGGGCCCCCTATGGTGGAGGTGCAGGGTTGGATGGGGGCATGCTTCGCGACCTGATTCCACTGGATCCTCCTTGCTGCATGATTCGTCGCTTGCGGTTTTCGATCATTCCCTTACGCTTGCTCTCAACCATGATAGCAGCATCAACCAGAGCATCTAGTTCCTGGAATCTCTGGGATACTAGGTGACATTACAGCTCATCATGTAGTCCATTTAGAAAGGTATCCACCTTCGTTTCTCTAGTGTTGGTGTCTTTGGGGGCATACCTAGCCAGATCAGTGTACTTCTCCAAGTACTGGACAACGGACATTCCTCCTTGCTTCAAAGCTCGGAACTGATCTCTCATCATCTTGATCAAGCCAGGGGGAATGTGGCGCTTGCGAAACCTCTCCTTGAAGTTCTCCCAAGTGATCTCTTGCCCGGCCGGCAGGATTTCCTTAACGCTGATCCACCATTCCCTGGCCTGGCCTGCGAGGAAATGGGTGGCCAGGAGTACTTTCTCTTCATTGCCCACTCGGGCTACCTATAGATTGTTCTCTATGGTGTGGAACCAATCATCGGCATCCAATGGGTTAGTGCACTTGGTAAACACTGGTGGGTGTACTCTGGAAGTCCTTGAGACGAGGCCGGGGTTCTCTGTTCCCTCCTTCACCCTCGTTATCATGATAATTTCCTGCTGCGGCTTGGACAAGCTGCTGAAGTGCTGCTAGGTTGGCTTGGCGCTCCGTGTTGGCAGCTTGGCGATCTTCCAGGAACATGCGTAGGAGTTGAGCCATGGTTGGCTCGGGTGGAGGGGGTGGCGGACCACGGGGACGCACCATCCTGAAGGTTGTTTAGGGGTTAGGTAAGGTTGGAACGTGATGGTTCTCTTAACAAGAATTAAATCGAAGAAAGAGCATCAAGACAACACTCATGCATAGAGACAAGTAATACATAACAGAGAAGATAGCAAGCACATGTTTTAACATAACCATGCATCACATAACGTCACTAGATGGGGGTACTAGAGATCCAATATTACAAAACAAACAAAGACAATCCACTCGCCACTCAAAAGGGGGACACGACGGTAGTTTCTAGTACTCTCATCACATGACCTACTCCTCGATCTGAAGTGCGGTGGTATCCTCCTCGATGATCACCTCATCGCCCTCCTCAGGCTCAAAGACAAGCTCCTCCGGATCCTCAGGTTCGCTCTGGGGGTCCATGTTGAAATCCTCCTTGTGGGCAGCATCATTGTCGGTCTCATCCAGCAGATCGTTGTTATCCTTGCAGAGGTCAGCACACTCCTCCTCTAGCTCCTCAATCTTGGCTTCCATAGTCACTAGCAGCTCCTTCTGATCTTTCATCTTCTTCATGAGGCGCTTATTTCTAGCGACCGTAGCTTTCTTCTCTATAGAGATAGAGCACGACCTGCCTTTGCCTCCTCTAAGCTCTCCTCGATGGCAAGCAACTGGGTAGCCTTGAGATCCAGATCCATTCGGACTCGGTCCAGGTGTGGCTGAGTCTTCTTCAGGGTGTACTCCATGTTCTGGATATACGCCCCAAAGTCTAGATGAAAGGGTGCCTGAAGCACATACCCCTCCTCATGACGCCTCTCGAAGAACCGGAAACGGGAGTCCTCCAGTTGCTGGTGATGGTGATATGCCAGACACGCCAGGGCTTCCTGGGCTACCCTGAGTATGCCATCTTCCCACTCTTTTTCGATCATGCTGACCTCAAATTCCTCGGAGAGTGGGGGCACTATTTCTCCTCGAAGGGTGCACACCACGAGCCAGGAAAGCTCCCCCTCAATAAGAGTGGGGATGTGGGCGCCCTTGATATCTGGAGTAGGGCGTCCCACCACATAGGCCAACTCTCCCAGCTCGGCCTCAAATAGCTAAAGTGGCAGCTCTAGTCCCACTTGGTGGTGAACACCACAGCCATCTAATTTTTTTTAGAGTATTTAGGGTTAGTGCATGGTGTGCAGGATTTTAAATAATTTAAAGACGGAAGTTTTAATGTAAGTGGCTTTGAAAATAGAGAAGGGGATACCTAGGTAGTATTTTTGCAAGTACTCCTGTTCTTCCTTTTTATAGTAAAAATAGTTTTTAGGTCCTCGAATAACGTCCAAGCTATCTAGGGGCTCCTATAGTCAGGATGGCTCTGATACCAAGTCTGTGTCACCCCAGATTTTTGGTCCAGGATAACCCATCATGCAATCCACCACGATCCCATGATCAGTGAATCATGGAGCATAATCGACATAGTATCAAGGTACACATCCATTACAGTACCGAAACAATAAGTCTTACATAGAAAATCTTACAAGGGGGCCACTTGGGCACAAATAGATAGTAGCAGCGGAAACACTAAACGTAGAAGGCTCGAGTCATGCCATAGCCCATAGGGTGCCTGAATCGACATAACGCCCTAGTTCGCGAAGTCGCTATCGTAACCTTCGTTATTCCCATCTTCCTACTCATAATCTGGCCAAGTAAATAGCCAGGGACAATGCCGGTGAGTACTTTGAATGTACCCGCAAACCACCTTAAGACAATTAATAATAACGGATATGCAATATGGCCGTGGTAGTATGGCCCCTAGGGAGGTTCTTTTATAAACTATTTTCTCTTGTGGATATAGCATGTCTCTATATCCTTGTTGAGAACTTTTGTGAAACATTTTGGGAAAAAACCTTTTTGTAATGTTTTAAAGGAAATACTAGGATTGGGTCACCCTTTGGTTTCTCCTCCCGTTCATCTCATGACCAAACTCCTTCCTCCATTTTCCCAACCATACCAGGGTCAAGACAGTTTCAAGCCATTGCTTTTCCGAAGTACTTTTTGAAAACAAAACCAGCACCGCTCTACAGCAACCTTCCCAACCATCCAATATATTTACACTCTGCAGAGGTTTTACACTGTACCCACACCATCCGATCACCCGTCCCTGATCTACACTGATCATGGGTCGAATAACCGGTCAAGAGTTTCCGAATGTCCTTCCCGATACAAGTGCCTACCCTATGAGGTTAATCCCCTCAAAACCGGGACGCCCTATATAGTCACAAGCCAACCGGAGCGTGTTTTGCACCCCGTAGGGTGTGCGCTTTCAATGAGGGGCTCATAGTATCGTCTGGCCGCCATTTAGACGGTATTTACCAACCCCAGACCGATGTTTCACATGGGCCTTTACAGGGGAAGGCCTAGCCTCCGGGAATTTGTTCTTCCCCATAGTAGTTTGAGACACTTATATCGGGTTAGACAACTTCCAGCCCAGCCCCGTCCCATTCCAGAGTAGTGTGGTTGCACGGTTTAATTGTTCTAGCAAAACTGCAAAGAACCGGGTGCGTTTTCATAAACATTTTTCCTTCTCTGCCAACTTTTTTTTGCAAAACAGAAACCTTTCTTATTTTCCAAACCACTTGATAGGCCAAGCGTCACCAAGGTTTTCTTATAAAACATTTTTGAAAGTCTTTTCCCGGGGTCTTCCCATCCTACACTTCAGCTTAGGCTAAAACGGGGTCTCCAAGGGGTTATGGTGTTAAACACCATCTACCATACTAAGGGAAGGTAGGTATTGTGCAAATGGGTTGTACCTAAAGGTACTAAGGGGTAATTATTTGGAGGATCCAAACATTCCCCATATAAAACAAGTATAGTAAAACCATGCATTTTTGCATAAACGGGTAGATAAAACATGCATAGATAAAACAATAGGACAAGGCATATGAGAAAGAAGGTGGCTTGACTTTGTTGGAAACTTGTTCCTGATCTCCTTCTTCAAGATACTCCCAATCACCTTCCTCGTACCCTTCCTCGTTCGTATCTAACGTCGTAAAGAAAGATAAACAAATCAAGCAATACACCATGCATCCAACAAAGAGCGAACAAGTACTCAACTAGACCAGCCAAAACACATAATTGTAGTTACTGAAATGATCAAGCCAAAATCCTTGGAATCAACTAATTTGGACACTCCTAGAAATAATGGTGAATTTAAAAGTGAGCCTTAAACTAGTAAGAAAAATAGTGCTTCACCACTGTTCTGCAAGGGAACAAGGATCAAAATAATATTGCTGGGTAGGTAACAGGAAAAACTAAGCTAACCCAATTGGATTCATAATTTTAGCTTATAAGGTTGATTTATAGCATTTTTAATATTGCAGCAAAGGATAGAATCACTCAACAAATTTCTCAGCTTAGAAGTAATCACCCTAAAAATATAACCTTCTAGAATTAGGTGGGGGTAGATGGTGCTCAACTCCAGGAGTTGGAATTACTCAAAAAGGAGTTTCACAGAAGCCTCTAGAATTTATGCAAAAAGCGTCTGTTCCAAACTTGTAAAAATTACTACAGGTGCTAATCTACTGCAAAAGGGTTGACTCTAATTTTACTGGATAGGATGTTCACTAAGGAAGGCATGGGAGTTAGTTTCATATTTTTATGACTAGCATAAAATTTACTAAGATTAAAACAGTGAAAACTATCTATTATTATGCCAAAATTTACTGGGGAGGCTACAAGCATTATTTTGGGCAGCTTCTGGTGGGAGGTGGTAGGGATTACAAAGGCTACCCTCGAGAGTTTGAATCAGGTTAAAACATGGTCTTAGTGATTTTTGGTGGATTTAAAACTACAACACAACTTTCTGGGATTTAATTAAAAAGAAAGAGAGAAAGTGGCTGGGCAGATCTGGGCCTGGCGAAAGCCTGCGCAGCAACTGGGCCAGCCCAACAATGCGGCAGCGCGCGTGGGAGCTGGGGATTCAAATCCCGGGTGGGGGCCCCGCGCGCCAGCGTCTGCGGCTGGCGAAGGGGTACCCAACACCGTGGGTTGTCAGATGTAAATAGATCTGACGGCCCCGGGCCTTTCTTCCTCGCGAGGGTGGCGTCACCGGCGACAAACCCTAGCGGCTACTAGGGATGCTCGGAGAGGCTCACCTAGGGGCATAGCAGCATCGAGGAGGGCGTGGTTCGATACGGTCGATAGTGCTGGTCCTAACGAGGGGCGACAGCAGCAGCCTTGGGCGTTGGGGACGTCAGGGACGGGCTCTTTGTGTCGGCGTCCTTGGTTCTTCTCCGGCGAAGCTCCCAGGGTGCCTGCGAGAGAGAGACACGGGGGAGGAGAGTGCGGTTAGGATTCTGCATGCATGCAGAGACAATGAGGGAGAAAGGGGAGAGCCGTGGATTCCTCAACCTTCACCTTCCCATGTCGGTACCACGGCGGTGCGATGTATGGAGAGGGAGAGAGGAGCCGAGCAAGCTCGGGTCCTCCTAGAGGTGGAGTGGGAGGGGTTTGAGGTGTAAATGAACGGGGAGCGAGGGCGATAGGTGGCGACTGGGTTTTTAAGCCGAGAAGGATCGGCTCACCGTGCACCACGTGTAGGGGCCATCTAGGGCGAGCTTGGGGAGTGTGGGTGGACTAGGGGAGAGGGGGAGTGTGTCACTGGGTCGGGGTGCACGGCCTCGGGACAACGCGGCTCGGTCCAACGGCGCCTTTGCCCGGCAGGTGTTCAACGCCAGGTCTTGTCCTAGTCGGGCTAGGAGCAGGCTAGGGTAGCTAGGTTTAAATGTGGGGTGGGGGAGGTGCAGTGGGCGGTGCCCTCTGCGTGAGCACGCCGTGTTTCTGTACCGCAGAGCTGAGGGATGAGGGGGCGCTCGACGTGGCCACGGTGATGTGGCCGGCGAGGGTTGGGGTAGAGGCGGCGTTTGGTGAGTGAGGGAGGATGGGATGGGCGGTGCCTGGGGAAGACGCGGGTTGCACGGGCCCAGGGACAAGACGTTGCAGTGGTTAGTGGGGCTGGGGTGATCATGGCAAGATCTTGCCATCTGTCGCCCGACCACTCCATCTCTCTTTCTCTCGTGGGTGATCAAGGTCGGGCAGGGTGAGGGAGAGGGGTGCGTTGCAGTGCTAGATACGTGACATGGGCCAGCGTGCGTGACGACCGGATTTGGAGAGTGGGGGAGGGTTTAGGATGATCTAGGGTGGCACATGCTCGGGGTCGACTTTGATCGATGCCCTTGTCGAGCACAAACCACCAATGGCATGAGTAGGGGCATGGGGGTGTAGAGGGAGGTGGGGTGAGTGAGTCCAGGCCCTGGCTGTCTCCTGGATCATCTTCAAGAGCTTGCAAGGCTCATCCAAAGTGGGTAAGAATTAAGGTGACCATTTCATGAAGTGGTCACATGTGATCATAGCATCAACATGATAATTGTGCAAGGTTGGGGATTTAATCCTTGTACCTTGTGTGCTGGTTTGGGGTCATGGAAAAAATCAAAAAGGCATAGGGTTCTTAGGGACTAAGGGTTTTTGTGCATTCCTTATAGTGGTGCTAGGGTTTTGGGCAGACTCAAAATTACTGCCAGATCTACTAGGTCACACACAAAAAGGCAAGCAAAAGATTTAAACTAGACAGGGCTAAAGATCAGACAACTAAGTGAATATCAAGTAGGGGTTAGGTTAACTTAAAAGTTTTATTTGCCCCTAAACTTTGGATTTATTATTTAAACAATTCAGGTAAGAAAAGTTGGGATGTTACAATGGGTCCATGTAGTAGCTATGATGCTTTCATGTATAGATCTTGTGAGCTCCGTTCATGATCAAGATCTAATCTATTTGTAATCATGCATGTTGTGTTTGTGGGGATCCGATGAATATTGAGATTATTATGTTGGTTTGATTAATGGTTTTGTCTTTATGATTCTATCATGTCTATGTTGTTTGTGATATTGCATGCTCTCCGTTGTTAGTATCTATCTTGGCCAAGTAGTTGCTAGTGACTCCAAGAGGGGGTATTTATGCTCGATAGTGGGTTCATGCCTCTAGTTTCCAAGGGAAGTGACAATAATCTCTTCGGTTGTAGATGTGATGTTGCTACTAGGGCGAAAACAACAGTCTCTTGTTTATGGAACATGTGGACTGTTTACCTTACACACTTTGCTTAAAGCAGTTTTTTGTTGCTTGCAACTTAATACTGGAGGGGGTTCGGATGATAACCTGAAGGTGGACTTCTAGTCATAGATGTAGTTGGATGGCGGTCTATGTATCTTGTTGTATTGCCCAATCAACCTTATAGGATCTTTCTGACTAGTAATTGCATTGTTATGCCTTGCTCAGTTCCTGTCAATTGCCCTGCTGTAATTTGGTTACCCTTCATGCCATGTTTTTTATCTAAGGAGAGCACCTCTAGTGAACTATGGACCCCGGTCAAATCTTTACCATTAATACATCTTCCACTGTTACTTGTTTACTTCCTGCAAACCATTACCTTCTACACCATACGTTTAATCCTTTGTTACAGCAAACCGGTGAGCTTGACAACCTCACTCTTCGTTGGGGCAAAGTCTTGAGTTTGTATTGTGCAGGTCTCTGCGTTGCTTGCAACACCTTTGTGACGTTTCCTTCCTCCTTCTGGTTCGATAACCTCAGTCTCAACTGAGGGAAAACTTGCTGCTTACTGCTTCACACCTTGCTCTTGGGGTTCCCAACATGTTGTCCGTAGATAGTCGTCAAGCTTTTCTGGCGCCGTTGCCGGGGAGGCCAAGGACGTCTTCACTAGGGGAGTCCTTCACTTACTTTCTCTTTACTTTGTTTTTAGTTTGCTTTGTTTCTTTTGCTTGGTTTTGTTTGCCTCTTTTCAAAAAACACAAAAAAATTAGTTCCTGCTCTAGCTGCTGCTGCTGTTTTTGGCTTGCCCACCTTTGCCAAAATGAACTCCGCTGAGAACACCAAGTTGTGTGACTTCACTAGCACCAACAACAATGATTTACTTAACACTACTATTGCTCCACCTGCTCCTGATGCTACCTTTTATGAAATTAAGCCTGCTTTGTTGAATCTTATGATGCGAGAGCAATTTTCTAGTGCTAGTTCGGATGATCCTGCTTCCCATCTTAATAGATTTTGTTGAACTTTGTGAGATTCAGAAGTATAAGGATGTAGATGGAGATATTATTAAGCTCAAGCTTTTTCCTTTCTCCTTGAGGGGAAGGGCTAAAGAATGGTTGCTTTCTTTGCCTAAAAATAGTATTGATTCTTGGACTAAGTGCAAAGATGCTTTTATTGGAAAGTACTATCCTCCTGCTAAGATTATATCTATGAGAAGTGACATTATGAAATTTAAACAACTTGATAGTGAACATGTTGCTCTAGATTGGGAAAGAATGAAATCTTTGGTTAAGAATTGCCCTACTCATGGACTCAGTGCTTGGATGATTATCCAGACTTTTTATGCAGGATTAAACTTCTCTTCAAGAAACCTACTGGATTCAGCTGCTAGAGGTACTTTTATGGGCCTCACTTTGGGTGCTGCAACAAGGCTCCTTGATAATATGATGGTTAACTACTCTGAATGGCATGTTGAGAGAGCTCCACATGGTAAGAAGGCAAATTCTACTGAGGAAACCTCCTCTTTGAGTGAAAAGATTGATGTTATTATGGCTATGCTTGTTAATGGGAAAGCTCCTATAGACCCTAATAGTGTTCCCTTAGCCTCTTTGGTTGCTCAAGAAGAGCAAGTTGATGTGGACTTCATTAGAAACAACAATTTCAACAACAATGCCTATAGGAACAATTTTGGTAGCAAGAACAATTATAGGCCTTATCCTCCTAATAATGACAATTCCTATGGAAGCTCTTACAACAATGCTAGAAGTGCCCCCTCTGAACTTGAAGTCATGCTCAAAGACTTTATTAGTAAACAAACCACTTTCAATAAGACTATAGAGGAAAAGCTTTTAACTGTTGAGAAAAATATATCCTCTTTGTCTGAAGCTTAGTCTTCCTTGATTAATAAAATGGCTGCTAAACCTGAAGCTATGGAAAACACCTTTGTTACTGCTCATGCTATACAAGTTACTATTGATGAAAATGTTAGGTTGTTAGCTCAACTTCATGCTAAGTGGTAAAGGGAAGCTGAAATTGAGAGAAACAATAGTGTGTGCACCATCACCACTAAACCACAAGTAGCCCCTATTCCTACTCCTACTATGCCTAAGCCTATGGATCCTACTACTAGTGATGCCAAGTTTGACTTCGATGTTGATGGTTGCGATATTTTTGAAGTGGTTATGTTCTTGCAAAAGCTTGCTAGAAGTCCTGATGCTAGTGATATGCATGTTGCCTTTACCAACCACATTACAGATGCTTTTGTGAAAATTAAGGAAGAGAAGCTAAAACACAAAGAGAATAGAAGATAGTTGGGAACCCATTATTACTATGCAAGTGAATGACTTTGATCTCAAAGCTTCATGTGATCTTGGTTCTAGTGTCTCTATTATGCCTAGGAAGATTTATGAAATGCTTGATTTGCCACCTTTAGAAGATTGTTATTTAGATGTCCCACTCAATGATAATGCTAAGAAGAAACTCATGGGGAGTATTAATGATGTTCTCATCATGGTTAACAATGCTTATGTCCCTGTGGATTTCTACGTTTTGGATGTTGAATACAATGCTTCTTGTCCTATTACTTTGGGAAGACCTTTTCCTAGAACAGTTGGTGCAATCATTGATATGAAAGAAGGCACCATTAAATATCATTTTCCATTCAAGAAAGGTATTGAACACTTCCCTATGAGGAGAGAGAAGTTGTTTTTTGCTCCTCCTTTGAAAGCAAGATTTGATGTTAATGCTTCTTCATTTGAAAATACTTGATTCTTCTTGCTTCTTGTACCTAACTTAAAGGCATTAAAGAAAAGTACTTGTTGGGAGATAAGCCAAGAGTTTCCTTGAGTCTTGGAAGTTATTACTTCAGTAATGACCTCTCCTTATCCTTTTTGTTTGCTTTTTGTGCCAAGAATGACCTCTAATGAGAGGGAAGTAAGATTTGGGGAGTTGCTGTCCCGAAACAGATTTTTGTCCTCCACCAAAAAAAAACTCGTGAGGAGGCTCTGTAACTCGGATTGAGCTCAAAATTTACGAATAAATCCCCCAGTATGTTAGATAACTTTCGTGAGTACAACACTTTTTGATTTGAGCAACAGAAGATGTACGAAAAAATCGGTTTCTACCTGCTGGTCTTTTTTGACAGATTTCTGCCATTATTTGCATTTCCTTCTTATTGATTCCTTTTTGAGTTCTCTTCAGGTAAATTGAGCTTTTTGAATGATTTAATACAGTAGCTTGTGTTTATTGTGAAAATTATTGCTGTTCCAAAGCTTTGCCAGTGGTCTAATATCTTTTGAATACACTAATGTTGCTAATGAAGATTGTGTGAAGTTTTGTATGAAGGAAAAAATTTCGGTGTAGAAAGAGAATGATCAAATGAGATGAAGAATGGAAAAAAGCACAAGCTTGGGGATGCCACAATGGTGTCACCCCAAGAAATATCCAAGAGGTACAAGTGTGAAATCTTGGGGATGCCCAAGGCATCCCCTTCTTCATCAATAAAAAGCTCAGGTCTGTTTAGACACTTCGTTTTTATTGCTTCATGCACATATGTGTTGTTCTTGGAGCGTCTTAGTTTTCGTTTCCTTTGCTTAGTTTGTCTAGTTTTATTAAGAAGTTTGGACTCCCGCTCTCGCTGTGTTGTTTTGCAAATAAGGTTGCTTGGTGTTTGGAGAGGAGTAGTAAGTTCTTGCTTGAAGTGCAAGAGGAGCTTGCATTGACTGTGACTTAGAATTTAGCATGACATGCTAGGTGTTGTTTTAGCATTATGCTTAGTTATTATTGCTGTAGCATGTCTTTTTCCAAACAATTGGGATTGCTTAGTGTGCCTTGAAGAAATTATGCGTTGTTTTAGCATGCAAAAGCATAGTATTGTGGTATTCTCCTTTGATGTTTTGCTTGGGTTGACTTGGCACATGCTTACACCATGTTATGACTATGAAAATTCACCATTAGCCTCTATGGTCATTTAGTCCTTGACTTGTAGTACCACTCTTTGCTTTGATTAGTATGCTTTGTTGCACTGCATGATTATGGCCATTATTGCTCTCTTAGTTGGTTGCTCCTAGTATTTTTCTAGCCTCCACTTGTATGAGTAAGTTCTACTCATGCCTCCAACTCCCAAGAAACCAAGTTATTCCAAAGTGTCCACTATAAACTCCTATGCATGGTGTGTTACACCATTCCAAGTATATTCTTGTTTTCAACAATCTTCCAATTAAAAACTATTTTGTTATGTGAAAACTTAGTGATTAAAGCCCTCACGAACTTGATGGCACACTTTATTCTTTGCCCCTAATAAACTTGAACCATTGTGACAATTTTGTTGTATATGCTTGCACTTATAAGTTGGAATTAGCAGAACTGTGCTGTCACGGGGAACGTTTTCAACATTGCACTTGTACCTTCTTGTACTCAGTTGATATCATGTTATTTTGTCTATGGATGTCACCGGTGTGAAATAAAGAGGGGACTTGTAAGTCCATGTAGTTTGTATCTTGTGTTAGAGAAATGCCTGAGCCGCTAGCCTAAGCCATGCCTAATCATGGTGGAAACTTGCAGCATCACCATAGTGACATCTATGAAGCATTCTTCTTATAAAAAAAGAGACACATTGAGAAAAGAGGAAAGAGAGAAAAAATCACCATATTCCCATGGTACATAAGAAGAATTGCTGAGATGCTCATTGTCTTCTTGCCTTGTCATTTTGTTTATGGGAAATCTCCTATACCATGTGCAAGGGGTACCCCGTTGGCGGTTCTCAATGATATGCAAATACTTATAGTGACAAGAACTTACTTGGACCCAAAATTGAGTATGCATGAGGTGTGTCCCTCGTATTCAAGGGACTTGAGATTGCCAACTTATACTTCGTCAAGTATATACTCCAGCTTTGCCACTTTAATCTTAACCACTTCAAGATGCTTATGATAGGGGCAATCAGGGCTGAAAGCTAACAAGTGTTCCAAAGCTTATTAATTGATGCATATTGTGTTATTACTTGCTCTTGTGCTACTTGTTTCTAGTCACCGTGAACTTTGTAGGTGTCCTATGCATTTAATTGTTACTCTATGAGGGACAAAATGATTGCCACTATGCTATGTTTTCTGCATGTGAAACAAACAAACATTTTTTAATGCATGTTATTCATGATCTTTGTTTGTAGCTTGTCATGTTGCATGCATAGTTACTATGTCCTATTGTTGGAACTCCATCTTTCATGCACATGTTTAGAATTCTTTGCTCCCAGCTTTCAATGCTTGCAAATGGTTGGATCTTTATTGTGAGGGTGCATGTCACCTAAAAAATTATTCTGTTTATCACTTACCTACTCGAGGACAAGCAAGATTAAGCTTGAGGATGTTGATGCATTGGAAATGTATTTATAATTATTGATGATCCATGCTTGTTTAGTATCTACTTTGCTTTACTTGTCCACACTTTGAGGTGCTTTTTACATGTTTTCTGGTACTAACCTACTAACAAGTTGCAACAGTGCCTGAAGCCCGTTTTCTGCTATTTTGGTTTTAGAAAAGTTAGTAAAGAAATATTTCCGGAATTGGACGGGACAAAGGACAAAGTCAATTACTTTCTGTGGGGAACAAGAAGTCTAGAGGAGAGCTCGGGAGGCCGGCCAAAGGGGCCAGACCCACCCCAGGCGCGGGTGTGCCCCACCCTGTGCCTGTCTAGGGTTTGGTCGCCCTGGCGGCCACCTCGGTCTCCCCTTCGCCTATAAGAAGCCCCCGATGCAGAAACCCTGAGTACCCTATCAAATCTCCACGAAACCGTCTGTAGCCGCCACCACCATCGTCCCTAGATCGGGGGGATCTGAAGTTCTTCCCGGCATCCTGCTAGAGTGGAGATCATCCCAAAGGCCTTCTCTCTGGTATGATGCGTGAGTAGTTCCACCTTGTACTATGGGTCCATGTAGTAGCTAGATGGTTGTATCTCCTCCTTTGTGCTTTCATGTACAGATCTTGTGAGCTCCGTTCATGATCACGATCTAATCTATTTGTAATCATGCATGTTGTGTTTGCGGGGATCTGATGGATATTGAGATTATTATATTGGTTTGATTAATGGTTTTGTCTTTATGATTCTATCATTTCTGTGTTGTTTGTGATCTTGCATGCTCTCCATTGTTAGTAGCTATCTTGGCCAAGTAGTTGCTAGTGACTCCAAGAGAGGGTATTTATGCTCGATAGTGGGTTCATGCCTCTAGTTTCCAAGGGAAGTGACAATAATCTCTTCGGTTGTAGATGTGATGTTGCTACTAGGGCGAAAACAACAGTCTCTTGTTTATGGAACATGTGGACTGTTTACCTTACACACTTTGCTTAAAGCAGTTTTTTGTTGCTTGCAACTTAATACTGGAGGGGGTTCGGATGATAACCTGAAGGTGGACTTCTAGTCATAGATGTAGTTGGATGGCGGTCTATGTATCTTGTTGTATTGCCCAATCAACCTTATAGGATCTTTCTGACTAGTAATTGCATTGTTATGCCTTGCTCAGTTCCTGTCAATTGCCCTGCTGTAATTTGGTTACCCTTCATGCCATGTTTTTTATCTAAGGAGAGCACCTCTAGTGAACTATGGACCCCGGTCAAATCTTTACCATTAATACATCTTCCACTGTTACTTGTTTACTTCCTGCAAACCATTACCTTCTACACCATACGTTTAATCCTTTGTTACAGCAAAACGGTGAGCTTGACAACCTCACTGTTCGTTGGGGCAAAGTCTTGAGTTTGTGTTGTGCAGGTCTCCGCGTTGCTTGCAAAACCTGTGTGACGTTTCCTTCCTCCTTCTGGTTCGATAACCTCTGTCTCAACTATGGGAAAACTTGTTGCTTGCTGCTTCACACCTTGATCTTGGGGTTCCCAACAGGCTATGCGTAGACAGTCATCAGTAATGTAATGCAATTTGATAAACTCGAATTCCGGGTATAACACTGTTCTAGGGTTTGGATACTAGAAATGGTTTCTTCATAATGTGTTTCACTTTTAGATTAAGTTTCACACTGGTGCTTCTTATTAAGGCTTGTGAGTGTGTGGGAAACAACATGTAATTATAATATCATAAAACAATGAGATACACAAATGTGGAATGCTACTCAAGATTGCTTATACAATAATTGTTTATCTTCAAAAGTTACCTTACAAGTAATGTCACTTATAAAGAAGTGAAGTGTTATTCATCCTAAGTATACAAGTAAAGTATACAGTAATGTGATTA
The DNA here is from genome assembly GCA_916181665.1 of Avena sativa. Classification (NCBI taxonomy): domain Eukaryota; kingdom Viridiplantae; phylum Streptophyta; class Magnoliopsida; order Poales; family Poaceae; genus Avena; species Avena sativa. The sequence continues at coordinate 339,927,829 of OV702283.1, read as the reverse complement.
TTATTAATTTTCATCTGTTGTCTGAAGTGGCAAAAAGAATAACAATTGAAGAAAAGATTTCTTTACTAAGGTTTAAACAATCCTGATAGCTTTTAGAATATAGTTGATAGATTGTGATGGATGTTGTTTATGCTTGCTTGAATAGTCTGGACTTGAGACACTTTAGGTCTTAATTAGAATAGACCAAAGTTAACTATAAAACACATAATAAAGTCTTTAGCTTTATACTTAAAGTCTTGTAGGCTTAAAGTTAATTTTAAGAACATAGATGGACCTAAGGTGTATTGCTTATAATATTGTACTTTGTTCGCTTCATAATGTTTCCCTAAGGATAGTTTAAGAGTGGTAACACTTCTATTTGAATAGTGGTTTCCTAACCTTATAAATGTATAAAAGGATTTATCTCCTTATAAGGGTATGGTTATGGCTTGTGAATAAGTAAACAATATTATTTACTACTTATGAATTATCTTTGGATTTAGTCCATTATAAAGTTGTTAGTGAAACAATGGTAAAAGATTTTATTTGGTTAAAAATATCATTCTTGAAGATTTTATAATTGTTAAAGATCTTTTTAGAAAATAAACTACACATATGGTTGAAGGATAATTCAATAAAATTGTATTTAAAATGTGTTGGACCAATTTGAATTTATATTATAAATATTTAAGACTAGTATTACTTATTAAACCTAATTGGCAATTTTAGAAATATTAACAAATTTTATTTACCCTTATATGAATTAACAACTCAGGAAATAGGTTTAAATCAAGTTATTAAAGTATTTAAATTTTTATTTAACTCAAAAGTGGAATATTATATTTTTTAACATGTAGGTATTATTTTTGTGATCATTTTGGTATATTACATTTATTTTTATGATTTATGAATAATAAGATATGATTTTTATAAGATTTATTACTTTATAAATACTTAATAAATAATAAATGTTTAATTAAGTGAAATAATAATGCATGATTATAGCTTTAAATTATAGTTCTTATTTTTCTTAGATTTTTGGAATTTCATTTATATTTTTAATATTTACCAATATTAAAATATAATTTTTCAAAGTATTAATACTTATAAAATCTTTATTAAATAGTAATTATTTAAATTGTTGACATAATAATGTTTATAATAGTTTAATGTTATATATTTTATTTTTCTAAAAAAATTGATATATTAAACATATTTTTTCTGAATTATAAAACAAAAGTTATTAAATTTTTAAGATTGAATCATTTTCTAATTAAATTCTAAATAATATTACAAACAGGGAATTACTTTTCTTACCCAGATTTAATCTACCCTAGTCACTGACTAGTGGGCCACATGCCACATGGCATGCACATTTTAGTTAAAATGTTTATTACTGGACTAGTTTCTATCCACAGTCAATGACACATGGGCCAGGGGCCACGTCACATGCCACATCGGCAAGGACCAGTCAAATAGCTGACCAGGTCAACTTTGACGCATGCATGATGTTATTGTGACATCAGCACGACCACTACCACCGGAAAATGATCACCGGCGGCGAACCGGGGCTCTCTAGTAACCGTGGATGGTTGTATTAGAACCGTGATGGCAAGGCGATCCTAGGGGTGGTGTCAACGCTAGGTTTTAGTCGCCGGAGTTGCTCCGGTGACGTCCTACTACGGCGGCGCTCGTCGTCCCAACGACGAACTCGAGCTACAAACGATGCTAGGAAGCATAGTTAGGGTGGTTCGATGCGGAAACTCACCCCCGACGTGATGAAGTGGTCGGCGATGTAAATGGTGACCGGAGGCGAGTACACGGTCACCGATTCCGACCGACAGCTGCGGGAAAATTGATAAAATCACTCGTCTCCAAACTCCACTTGATTCCATACTGCTCTCAGATGATCAACACGCGATGGAGCTTCTCCTCGACCCCTCCACGCACGTTGAGGTAGACCACAACGACGGCTAGCCGAAGCTCGTCGGCGATGGCGTCGGGTTGGAAAGAAAGATAGAGAGCAAGAGAGAGAACAATCGAGGATGAGGATTGACCAGAAGCGCGAGACGGTCTCAGGCGTATGCTTTATACGGCTCGGCAAGCTCGGACACGTCAGCACGACGGCGAGGACGGTCGAGGCCTGGCGGTGATTTTGTGCTCGATTCGAGCACGAATCTTGATGGGACAGGTGGATACGGACTCCAGGCAAGTAGGGAGACGTTAAGGGTCAGTCTTCGCGTCCGAAGCGGTCCACAATGACGGCGGCGACGTGTCTCGCCGGCGGCGTGTAGACCAGGCAGAGAAAGACGAAGACGATGGTGCTCTGTTGGCGTGGGTCCTGCTCGTCAGCGAGAGAACAAAGGGGTATCCTAGGCTGGGCTGTTATTGGGCCGTTGCCAAGTGAGCGAAGCACGGCTGTGGTAGCTCGCGAGCGACAGTTAAACAAATAAGTAAGTGGGCTGCGGGCCAGGAACTTTTGCTCTGTTTTTTCTTCTTTATTCCTTTTTCCTTTTCTGTTTTGTTTTCAAATTTGTATTTTACATTTGTTTCGAATCTTACTTATAGAATTTATTTGTTAAATAATTGCAGTAATGCTAAAATGTATTTAGTATCATTTTGTGAACTTTTATTGTGTAATGTTATTATTTCTTTATTTTCTTTATATATATACTTTTCCTCTTAGTATTTGTAGGGTCTTTTCATATGAATTTAATTTATCTAATATCCATAAACTTATTAAAGAATGCATTACTATTAACTCATGAGATTTGATTCTTATTAACTTATAATATTAAAGAAAATTTTATATATATTGATCCTTCATTATTATTTGATACATAAAGTTCTAGGGAACTAATATGTTTAATATTATTCCCATGAATCTAGGAAATAACAAGGTATATATTTTATTATAACTAACATAGGAGTTAAGGTTTGAATTGTAAATGCTTACCCTAGGGTTTAGGCTACTTATATTATTTTGTTGATAGGAGCAAATATTAATGGCTAAACATGTTGTCTTTATGTTTGTGATCTTTAATGATATCACCTTTTAAAATAGAAAGTTATTATCTGGAATGTCTTATGAAAAGGATTGATAAAGATAACTCCTAAGCACATTTAATTATGATAGTTAGGAATGAAAAAGATGTGCTTAAGTGATTTGCTATAGAAAATATTCCTATAATCCATTGTGGAAACAAGATGATAGATCAATCAGATGAAATGTATACTATGTTTGGTTAAATATTTAGGGTTTAGTGTTTACCAAGAATTCCTATCTTCCATAATTCACAATCCTGGACTTCTAATTAAGGAATTCCTTTCCTAGATATACTACTTCTTCATATCCATCATCATGTGCTAACATGATGAGCTTTGCTTCACAAAAATATTCTTATCCACCTTTTATTCCTATAAATCCATTTATAAATCCAATGAGCTTGACACTAAAGCTTTCATAATCTTCTCATATCCATACTTGGTTATATCAACTACTCTATTGCTGATAACCTCTAATCCAACAAGTAGTTACTTCTAACTCCATTCATACTCTTCCTTATTCATCCACCACTAATATTACTCCAGTAGATGTATATATCAAACTACTTTCCAAAAAAGCTTACTATTCTTTAAGAGGAATAACACTACTTCAATAACTCCATGCTACTCTAGCTTCAGCTTAATTATACTGTCTTATATCTACTTAACTCTAGTATCTTATATACAAACTTTACATCATATCATGGTGACTTGTCATGTCTAACCTAGAATAACATATCTATACTAGGGTTCAGTCATGTTCTATCCACCAATGTCACTTATACATGATATAAGCATTCAATCTTGGTGACTAAAGCATGATCATTATAATCCTTTGATCCTTTATGGTTTAGGTTTCTAGTTAGCTAATCAAGGCTTTCATCCATACAACATTACAGTTGTATTATAATTATCTTCTGTTTATCTCTATTGGACTAAGAGATATTATTCATTGACTATACCTACTTGATCCAATAGGATTACTCCTGGTAACTTTCTTCAGGATTCATCCTTGTAATCTTCTTTATCACCATATAATTATATAATCCAAATAACTCTTCTATCATTTCAGGAGTGAGTTAACCCATCAATTATCATATTGATTTAATTCTCTTCCAACACTCCCATCTTATAGATGATATTTAAAACTAGCATTACCACTTACCTCTTCTTAGCTCCTTCTCTAAAGTATTTTTAGTGAATGCTATGATAAGAACAAGAGTTTATAGATCAAGAATTGATAGGTTAAGAATTGGTGAATCAATATTTGATTACTCAACATTGATGAATAACAGATATTAGAATGAGATTCAATAGAGATGATAAGGATTGATATGGATAGAAAGATACATGGTGAATGATCATGACTTGATTTCCTTCCTACTCAACAAGTGATAAAGAATTAGTGTTTAAGAAATACCATGATTCTCATGTTATGAATGGATAAGAATGATATAGGTCAAGACTTAGTTATTGAATTCTTGTTACTTGGGTTATATTCTTAACTTGGTATTCATGAGTTGTGTAATGAATACTAGGATATAATTACTTAAGGATCAAATATAAATCATTAAGTAAGGTATTAGGGTTTAACTTCTATTATATTTTATCTACCCTTAGATCAAATCTCCTTTACCCAAAATAAGGTTTTAGCAAAGGTCATATTGAAACTTATTGCAGTCAACTTGATGATCTACTTCATTTCCATAAAGTTGAGAGAAGCTTCAATCACTTTGACAAGTTTTGTTTAAAAGCGCGAAAATTATTCGGATTTTCTATGCATGAATGCAATGCACACATCTGTGTTCAGCTTATTTCTAAGCTCTAATGCTGCGATGTTACAAACTCTCCCCCTTAAAATAAACTTCGTCCTCGAAGTTCGTAAACTCTCACATTTCGGAATGAGGAATTGTTCTGTATTGGTTACGGCATTGCTAAACTCCATGGTAACCTCAAATGGAATAATTGTAGTATTCCATATCCAGATCCTTTTCCTTGAATTCTCATCATTCTTCACAATCTCCAACTTGTTTTCTTCAACACAACAAGGTTCCTTTTACTATCCACCTCTAAGGATATGTCCTTATTATAAACTCCTTAATCTAGGGTCTCTTCTTTAGTTCCTTAACCTAATTAGGTATCCTAATCCAGCTCCTTTTACTTAATCATCGAACTTTCTTACTATACTGTGTAAGGTATAGGAAGTCTCACTAAAACAGGGTTTTAATTGTTATACCACAATAGTTGTGGACAAAAGACTAAATTTTTGGCTTGTCATTTTATGATTTATACTAGTGGTCCTTCCGAAGTTTGGATTTGAACTCATTTAGTCCATACCGCTGGACATTAACTGCCCGTCATGTCGGTCACGCGTCGCCGAATTGCGGCGCCACCGCCGCCGCCTCGGCTCCAGCGACGGACCGGCAGGCACTAACTTCCCGTTGTTTCCCCTTTTCCCGTCCTCGCCACTACACCGCTCCCTCCCTCGCCGCCCACCCCGGCCTATAAGCCGTACCCCTCGCTAGAGTACCTCACACTCTCTCACGGCTCCCCCAGCCCGAAACTCCGACAAACTTTCCCCTCTCACTCACTCTCTCCTCCCCACTTTAGCCATGGCCGAGAGATACCCCGGCGACGGTGCGGCGGTGAACGGCTTCGGCCGGTGCACCCTCCAGGCCTGGGAGGCGCGCCTTCTCTACGAGGCCGACTACATGGCGCCGCCGGACACACGGAACCCTCCGGGATGGAAGCTCAGCGCCGGCGGCATCCCTATACCGCCGGCGCCGACGTCGAAGGAGCTATCGTAGGAGATATAGGAATACATCGCCGCCATGGACGACCCCTCCGCCGCCGACTCGCCGGACAACCTCATGTACTGGGAGGAGTTCTTCGCAGAACGCCGCGCCCAGGAGCTCGCCTGCCATGAAGGGCCGCCCAACGAGTTGCCGCGGAAGCGCAACAACTCGGCGGGTCGCCGGCGTTGGTGGAGTGCTCCAGGCCGCACGCTGAAGGCGGTGCTGGAGCACATCAACACCGGCAACACGCCGCGTCTGGGCTTCCCGTGAACTCCCACGCCGGCGTCGAGGTCAGGACGGCGTCCTCCGGCGAACTGGATGCCGAGGAGGATGGCCAGCATGAGCTCCTCCTCCTCCGCCTCGGCATCCCACTCCTCCGCCTCGGCGCCGCTGCGCACGCCAACTGCACCTTCACCGGGGCTGCACGCAGTCAAGCGCGAGGCGGGCTCGCCTGTGCGCTCGCTGCCGCGGACACGCTCGCGCGGCATCGTCATTGGCGAGCCACGGGCAACGGCGCCGCCAACCGGCCACCTGCGCCTTCGCCGCCCCAAGACTGAAGGCTCGGCGCCGCCCGAAGACAACGTCTTGAGGATAGCGCTGGAGCAGTCGCTCCGCGACTCGGTGTCGCAGCCGCTGCCGGTGGAGCTCTCCTCTCCGGACATCCTGGAATGGTCCAGGAAGGACTGGGAAGAGCTGGAGCGCCAACGCGTCCACCGCCTGCAGTAGCAGGCCGAGGATCAGGCGGCCCAGAGACGGGCGTTGTTCGGTCGCGAGCTCGCCTACCAGGACGCCCCACTCTACGTCCTCGGCGACGACGAGGATGAAGGCCCATCCTACCAGCCATGGAGGTTCGGTGACCCAGGCCAGGGGAGCTCCCGCCAGAACAGCCGCCAAGCGACGACGACGACAGCGACGAGGATGATAGCCGCGCCGATCCCGACTACACGGCGTTCTACATCAACTTCGGCATGTAGAACGGCGAAGGCACCGGCGGCGGCCACGACGGCGGCCCTTTTTTAGTTTATTATGTAATTCGCCCATCTTAATAAAATTTACCCGTCTTTAATGAATTTTAGCCGAACTTGGGAACTCGGCCTGGGTACGCGAGTAGGAAACTGGACGTACCCATGCCGAAAACTTGTTTCGCCCGACCGAAAAAAGGTCCGATTTTCGGCTTATGTTCGTGCAACGAGTGGAGATGCTCTAACACCCTACTAGCTTAGGCGTTGTGCTGATAATGCAACCCTTGCGATTTGTGATTTTCTGTATATAGCAATTTTTTTAAGAATAACTTGTGACTATGACCTTATTATTTTCGTTTAATATAAATAGAATAAAAAGCAATTTTTTCCAAGTTTTGGCAGCTCAAACTCGTTTGCCGGTTTCCTAAAGTTTCTGAGAGCGACAGGCTTCTGAATTTTGTCGCGCAGTTGCAACTGCTGCTCTTTTATCAACAGACAACATCATCACCGGTCGTCAGACAACAGCTTCACGTCTTGTTAGGGCATCACCTATGTATGAGGTGAACTTTAGCCACAAGATGGGACCCACATCTCTTGTAAAATCTTCTACTATGTATAAGGTGAACTTTAACCTTAAGCTAGGACCCACATGTCTCATCATGTGCACTCATGCATGAGAGGGAAGAGATGATAAATTATTTTTCTATTGCTTGTGGACAACCCATAAGCTTAAGGTCACCTATAAGCTTATGGACAACTCATATTTCCTCCACTATGTATAAGGTAGACTACAAGCCTTGCCACATAGGACTTAAGGTGTGGTTTTTTGCACATAGTGGATGCCCTTACAATCCGCATCAAGTGCCCTTTCGTTTGTTTTGAATCTTTGAAAAGTAGTATTATCAATTCCATGCTATAATTTAGTTTTTATAATGTAAATCAAAACCTACTTTCTATACATATACTGCTACTAGGATCAGGCAGTCCACGTCGTGTGATAATGTCTTGATGACTGGCTGAACTCTGACTCAAGACTTGCTGTATTGCATGATGCAATTTGCATCTCTGTCACAAGCCAAGCCACCAAAGCTGACTAAATATACGCAGAAACCGTCGACCACCACAAGAAATTTCACCACTACAAAATACAAATGTATGCACTATGCACGAACCAGGCCGTCAAGCAGAACACTTGATCAGTTCAACGCCACCTCGACCTGCCATGGATCATCAGCAGGAGGATGCGACGTCGGAGAAGGTGCAGCTATTGGGCATGTGGGCGAGCCCCTACGTGTTCAAGGTGAAGTGGGCGCTAAGCATCAAGGGCGTGGAGTACGAGTACGTGGAGGAGGACCTGAGGAACAAGAGCGGCCAGCTCCTGGAGCACAACCCCGTCCACAAGAAGGTCCCCGTGCTGGTCTACAACGGCAAGCCGGTGGCGGAGTCCGACGTCATCGTCGAGTTCATCGACGAAGCGTGGAGCCACCGCGGCGGCCGAATCCTCCCCGAGGACCCCCACGAGCGCGCCATGGCCCGTTTCTGGGCGAGGTTCGTGTACGACAAGGTCAGCGATCTAATCATCGCCCCCTCCTCTGTTCCGAACGAACTCGGTTAATTTGCAGACTCGGTTAATACATGCAGCTCAAGCCGCCTATCTGGAAGTGGTTCACGGCGGCGGTGGAAGAGGAGCAGGAGGCCGCGCGCGAGGCCGCCGTGGAGCAGCTGAAGGTCCTGGAAGAGCAGCTCGCCCTCGGCGGGAAGGAGTTCTTCGGCGGGGAGAGCGTCGGCCTCGTCGACCTGTCGCTCGGCGCGTTGGCCTACGTGATCCCGATGTACGAGGAGATCATCGGCGTGAGCCTGGTCACCGAGGATAGGTTCCCGTCCCTGTACGCATGGATGGGGCGGTTCTTGGCCGCGCCGCCGGTGAAGGATCACCTGCCGCCCCTGGAGAAGCTGGAGCTCAGGTTCCGAGCCATACGTGAATACTTTCTGAAGAACACCTAGGATCAAGATTCAAGCTACTGTATTGTATGCTGTCTTAAGATAGACCCGGTATATAGAACTCCTAATGTTTGAAATGTTGCCAGCATTCTTGTTTAGTTTTCAATCAAATTGTACATTAAACTCGGAAATTGTCATCTAGTAGATACTTTGCATTGTGTCCGTTCTAATACACGAGCCAAATTCTAACTGAATTTAAACTATTGCCGAATGCCCTGACAGAGTTTCAGCCAAGCGAGAAATTTAATCACCTGGGCAAATTAAATATTGCCACTGCCCAAAAGTAATTAGAGTTCTACGTTTGGTTCTAAGTCAAGCTGCTCTGCCTTTAGATGTTGATATGTTTTTATAACCTCGGTAAAACTTAAAATGATTTGATATAGGAGCATGCATGATCTACACTATTTCAGTTGGGGATCTTTAATCGCAGTATTTAGTTTCTATACCACATAGTCTAGGTGCCCTTTTGGTTGTTCAACTTCTATAGTACTTCTTTCTTAGTTTTAACAGGATTTTCAAATAAACTAATTCGAACAAACCTACAGTGTGAACCTCCTAAATCTTGAAATAGCCTTTCGCCCTCCTATATTAATATAGCAACCACCTGATATAACTTTACAAACAATCAGTACAAGAAATCTGTTCACTAGTGACCTTTTCTTAACGACCATGCATTTTTGGTGATAGATCTATGACCATTCTAAAACAGTTGGTCGTAGCAAATTTAGAAGAGTCCAAACCTTATCCTACTCGGCCGGCTGAGCCAATAGCCCATTAGACATTTAACATGTCTATTTTATTGAAAATTGTAGAGTTTATACAAACTTTGAGTCCATACAAATGGATGGACTTAATTTTTTGGGTAAGTATACAAATGTAATTTCTCTATAATTTTTGCATATCACGTGGGATTGAGATGATATAAAAATAAGTTTGGTTCTCTTTAGGAGGTTAAGCTAAAAATGTTTTTTTTCAAAAAATCATGAGCAGTAGATCATATACATGTAGTTCAAATCGGACCCACTTCCTACCGATTCGGTAGACATTGTCTTTTTCGCCAGGGGTGGAAGAAATGGTTTGATAAATCCTACTCGGGACATTGTCCATGTAAATGGTCTAGTATTTTTGAAAAATATGGTGGGGGAATTTTAAAACTTTCATTTGGTGGTTGTTACACAGGCTGCTGTTGTCGAGATATATAGTCTAAGTTGGCTTACACATGCTTAGGAAAGTTTAGATTGTGTACGAGCAAAAGGATGGTGGAATGTTTAGGCTGTGTGTCGATCTGTAGTTTCTTGTGCCGTTGGAGCTGGATCTTTCTTGCTGTGTTGTCTTATAGGTGATGAATGAGCCGAGCTATTCAACCGGTGGCAGTCAGTGGAGCAGATTCATGTTTTTGTCGCAAAGGGCAGAAGTGCTGTTGGTACCGGGCCGAATGGACGCACTTATTTCTTTTTGTTTCTTGTTGATGTATATCCTGGAAGATTATAGAGTGTGCAATGCTTGACCTGGGCATCTGCCATTGATATGCTGGTCCTGGTTATGTATGGCATGTGCCATTGTGCTGCAGCGTATAGCTGTAACTTGTGTTGTACCATTTCCATTTTATTTTATATTGGGCATCTATTTTTTTAAATCAGCATGGTGTACTTTTAGAGCTAATATTTATGAAATAAAATGTGTTCTCTATTGTGTGAATGAAATATTGGCAATTTATTGTGAAGATATAGAATATTGAAATCTGGCAAGTGGGCCTAAAAAAGACCGACCAACGGGGCCAAACAGTGTACCTTTTAGGCTAAAAAAGACCAAATTGGAACCAAATTTGCTGAAAATGGGTTGTATAAAGGTAAGGCCCAAACAATAAATGAACCATAAAAAGACCAACGCCCTAATAGAAATGGACTGAAAATAGCAAGCAGGCTAGGTAAAAAGGCTAGAATTGTTAGGCTTGGCCCATATAAAACACCTAACTGGACTGGGCTAAATCTGGTTGATGACCTTTTCAATTGGTCACAAATTTGCCACGTAGGATAGGCCCCGTAGATCCTACATGGATAGGGCAGACAGTCTGTGACCAATACAGTTGGTCATAGAATCCGGAACCATCTATATTGGTCATAGATATCTATGACGAATTCAGAGAAAAGGTCGTGGTGTTTAACTAGTGACGCTCATCTTTTGACCATCTGTATTTGGTCACAAAAAAGTCATAAATTGAAAACTATGACCTTTCAGTGACGAATATGGAGGGTCATGTATCACCAGATTTCTTGTAGTGAATGCTGGAGTGAATAGCACAAGGCAAGACCAAAAGGAAACAAGCGGCGGTTTGACGAAAACGGAGAAAACTCACAACCGTTACGCCTTCCGGATAATTACCACCGCGCGCCTAGTACATTGAAGCGTTGCGTACCAAGAAGCACCTCCAAGAAGGGAAGCAACAAAAACGACACTACTGCCTGGACTGATACTAGGTTTTCCCCTCGATACGCTACAAGAGGTGGGGAAGAGATATACCCGACGCCCTAGAGGAAGGGTGGCGACACCCACTGATGTCTACGCACTTTCATTCTTGTAGACGGTTGTTGGGCCTCCAAGTGTAGAGATTTGTAGAACAGCAGCAAGTTTCCCTTAAGTGGATTACCCAAGGTTTATCGAACTCAGGGAGGAAGTGGTCAAAGGTATCCCTCTCAAGCAACCCTGCAATCAAGATACAATAAGTCTCTTGTGTCCCCAACACACCCAATACACTTGTCAGGTGTATAGGTACACTAATTCGGCGAAGAGATAGTGAAATACAAGTGGTATGGATGATTATAAGTGGTAACGGTGCCAGAAAAGAGCTTATGGCGGGGAGGAAAAGACTAAAGGCAAAAATAAGAAAGCAAGCAAACATGTAACAGATCTAGATGCAAACGGTGTTTCAATATTTAGAAACAAGGCCTAGGGATCATACTTTCACTAGTGAACACTCTCTCATATAAATATATTCTCTTCATGATACTACTCTTAACAAGTGCCACCACGGTGCACACGCTGTCACTTTCACACACGTGGGGAGAGCAGAGATCTATTGAAGCACTTGAGTAGCAAGGTAGGTCTACTTGATTGCAAAGCTCATGACCACAACAAGATCATGCATAGAGAGAGATGAACACATAGCTACCGGTAGAGCCCTTAGCCTCGAGGAAGAACCACTCCCTCCACATCATGGGAATCAACAACGGTGATGAAGATGGCGATGGAGATCGATGGAGATTGCTCCAGGGGCACTTCCCTATCCTGGTAGGGTGCCAGAATAGAGACTTTCTGTACCCCGAATCTCCCCTTCGGTGGCGGCGGCGCTGTGGAGGTTTTCGTGGATTTTCGCCAGACGATTTAGGGTTTCTGAGTCGGGGGCTTCTTATAGGCGAAGGAGGCAAGGTCGGTGGAGGTCTAGGGGGCCACACCCCCTGTGGGCGCCACCAGGGCTAGCCCACGCCCACCTAGGGTGTGGCCACCCTGGTGTCCTCCTCCATATCTTCTTTGTGGTTCCATGTTGCTCCAGGAAAAAATAGAAATATTGGCTTTTGTCCCGTCCAATTCCGAGAATATTCATTTTTTAGCTTACTGAAACCAAAAACAGTAGAAAACAGGCAACTGGCACTGTGGCATCTTGTCAATAGGTTAGTTCCAGAAAGTGTATAAAAATACCTCAGAGTGTAGACAAAACATAAGAAAGTGATAAAAACAAGCATAGATCATCAAAAATTATAGATACGTTTCCGACGTATCACCCACAGGCGTCACCGCTTTGATGTCTAGACGACAAGGATTTCTCCTGACCCCTCAAAAACCACACCCTCGGACGTTTCGTATGGCTCCACCAAGCTCGCCATCCACCAACACACGCCACCACGGTCTTGTAGTAACCGTCGTTGTCTCACTGTGACCCACGTTGTGAGGCCAGTAAGACCAAAAAGAAAAAACTTTGGCGAGGGTCGATGGTACAACATCACGAAGGAGGGAACTGCCTCCACTGCCTTGTGGTAGTCGACCGGATGTAGAAACATGGGCAAACCAGGCCCTCTCTAGCCGTCCGAGCCTAGGATCGTGAAGCCCAGCCGCTGCACTACAGCAAGGGCGCCACTGTCATCGCCAGCCCCAGCACTAGTCCCTACTCCTCCGTCCACCAAGGGACCCGCCATCATCGTAGATCATGTCGCCATGATGTCTACGCACTTCTATTCTTGTAGACAGTTGTTGGGCCTCCAAGTGTAGAGGTTTGTAGAACAGCAGCAAGTTTCCCTTAAGTGGATTACCTAAGGTTTATCAAACTTAGGGAGGAAGTGGACAAAGGTATCCCTCTCAAGCAACCCTGCAATCAAGATACAAGAAGTCTCTTGTGTACCCAACACACCCAATACACTTGTCAGGTGTATAGGTGCACTAGTTCGGCGAAGAGATAGTCAAATACAAGTGGTATGGATGATTATAAGTGGTAGCGGTGCCAGAAAAGAGCTTTTGACGAGGAGGAAAAGACTAAAGGGCAATCTGAAATAAAGATGGAAGCAAGCAAGCATGCAACAGATCTAGATGCAAACAGTGTTTCAATGTTTAGAAACAAGGCCTAGGGATCATACTTTCACTAGTGAACACTCTCAATAATATATATTCTCTTCATGATACTACCCTGAACTACTCTCCGGTTGGACACTCTAATCCATGGTAGGGTTATAACAGCACTCCTCAAAGTCTGCCTTTCCCATCTAGATAACCCCACACTATCACCTTGAGCGCTAGATGGTTCCAACAAACACCACAATTTCATAAAGACATCCAACTCCAAATATACTCATGATAAATATTTATGAACTCTAGCCTAAGTGCCACCACGGTATGCATGATGTCACTTTCATACACGTGGGGAGAGCAGAGATCTACTGAAGCACTTGAGTATTTATGTAGACTCTAGCCTAAGTGCCACCACGGCGTGCATGCTGTCACTTTCACACACGTGGTGAGAGTAGAGATCTATTAAAGCACTTGAGTAGCAGTGTCGTCGTTATGGAAACGGCAGAGCCTAAGAAGGCTAGACAGAGGTGTGGGAGCGAGCAGGGAAGCGAGTGACGGCATCCGTAGGCGGGATTGGGTACAAGCAAGCGTCAGGGACACAATAAGTACCCAGGTTCGGAGCCCTCGGGGTGAGGTAAAGCTCCTACTCTTGCCGATCTGACTATGAGGATGAACACCAAGAACTACAAGGCTCCTCGAGATGTATCTGCTCTAGCTATCAGTGAATGAGGGTCCAACCCATTCTATGTTGCCCCCTGCCGACCCTTATATAGGCCGAGGCGGCATGGGCAATGACATGGCCGACTGGCGTGTCCCACAGGCAGGCCCTAGCCGGCTAGGTCATCTATAGTGGTCGGCATGGAGGGTGTGTACCCACAGTCAAGCACATGCCTCCACGCCATCTACAGTGGCCGCCGTGCGGGCAGTTACGCACAGTACCACCTACTGTCCACTATTACAACCGTCATCGGTAAAGTCGTCGATATGGGCCGAGTGTCTAAGTCTCCTTTCTGTCTTGTCCATCGTCCTGCGCACTATGCTCTACATCATCTTGTACCTTGCCTGTCTTGAGTGGTCGGCTAGGGTGGCCTAGCCGGCTGATCTCTCTAGGCCTGGTGGCTGGTTCCATCCGGCTAGTCTTCTGCCTTTGCTCGTCTCATCCGGCTGATAGTTCTGCCGGTTTGCTCTTGGTCTATCTTGCTCTATCCGGCTGGCATGTGCCAGCCGGATAGCCGTATTTGGTGATGATTCTTATCCGGCTGACTGGTTCACCAGCTTGGTCTTCGTCTGGTCGTCCTTCTGTCTTTGAGTTTCTTGCGTCCGGCTGCCCATCCGGCTGGCGGGTTGTGCCGCTTTGTATCTTGTCTGGTTAGCCTACCCGGGGGTGATCCCCCCGACACTAGCCCCCGAGCGCGCATAGATTCCACCCTTAGGCGAAATGTGTGCATGCTCAAAAGGCTAGTTCTGAAAATTTTGCCGGCTGGATTTTGGCAGTTGAACTGCCCGGCTGCGTCATCACTGACGTCAGCCACGCGCAATGATGGTCATCGGAGGACGTGCATCATGGGGTCGCGTCGACTGTCATGTCGGGAACCGCTGTCAGTGCCTCGCCTCCCGTGCTGGGATCTTCTGTGCGCTGCACGTGGTCACAAAGGATCCGGACGCCGCTAGGGCTGTGGGGGGCCGCCACGTGGCGAGTCGGCGGTTTGCCTCCCCGGCCCCTTTAAGTAGAGGCCGCGGCGCCCCGCCGCCCCCCACAGGACATTCACCCCCCCTCTTCCTTGCCTTCGACGCTGAGCGCCCTCTCCGCTCTCTGCCTTCGCCTTGCGCTTGTGTCGCCGGCGAGCTCGCACTGCTCCGCTCCGCCCGCGCCGCCAGCCCTTTCCTGACCGGAGCGACGGGTCATCGACATTCCTCCGCCGCTCCCCTTTTACCTTCCCCTTCTCCTTCTTCCACTCAACCGCGTTCTGCCGCCGTTGCCATGGCCGAGAGCAGAGGCGCTTGGTGCGGCTCCTCCGTGACGGAGGCGCAGGTGGAGAAGCACCAGCAGTCGCGCCTCCTGCTGACCGCCGGCGAGGTCGGGGTGCGCGTAGTTTTCCTCGCGCACCTAGCGCGCGGCCTGGCCTTTCCGCCCAGCGCCTTCTTCCTCTCCTTCCTTTCCCACTTTGACCTTTGCCTCCACCATCTCGGGCCAAACGCAATTGGCATTCTGGCGCACTTCGTCGCCTTCGGTGAATGCTATCTCGGGATGCAGCTAGATCTCGGGCTGTTCTGCCGGCTCTTCTTGATCTCGACGCAGGTGTAGTACGCCAAAGGGCCGCTCGTTCCCTGCGGCGGAGCCTCCATCTATTCCTGCACGCAGACCGGTTACCCCAAGTTCAAGCTACACGACACAGTTAAACTGTGGCAGCAAACTTGGGGTCCGAAGACCGACTGAACCTCCCGACCTTCCAGGACACGGAGTCCAGCCGGGCTCACTAGGAAGAAAAGATCTTCGGCGCCAAGACGGAGTTGGACGATCTTCTCTAGCGGATGAGGGCGTTGGTCACGGCTGGCCTAACCGGCATCAATGTGACGCTGAGCTGGGCCAGCCGGCTGATGATGCCCCTGCAGCAGCGAGCACACAAGATGTGCTATTACTCCGGGCGGCTCGACCCGACCCGGCTCTCCCGCCGCGACCCCCCATTCGCCAATCTCTACGTGTGGTTATGGATGATCACTAAGGAGAAGATCAAGGCCGACTGGTGCTTTGGTCTAGCTCCTTACACGCGCGAGAATCGTGCACCCCAGGTAAGTATACTTCCTTTTCTTATTCCTTCTTTCGCTCTTGCCTGATCCGGCTACACTTCCTTATCCGGTCCTGACTGTCATCCTTTCTCGCAGATTTTTCCCTGCATCATCTGGGAGGATGGCGAGGCGCCCCTCCAAGTCTTCACCGCCGACCTCTCCGAGCCATGCCCATGCCGGACTAGTGGCGAGGGTTCGGATGGTGAGGAGGGCTTCTTCCCCAGCCGGGGCGACGAGGCGGTGGAAGACCCACACGGCCCCGCGTCGAAAGAGAGCGACGGCACCACGCCGCCCGAGCCTACCCGGAAGCGAGCCGGTGAGGGATCCTCGAGCAGCACCGCCCCGACTGAAGACCCGGCTGCGAAGTGCAGCCGGGTGGGGGTCCCGCCACGCCCTGGCCGGACCATGGGTGGCCGGAAGAGGTCCGCACCCGTGGTGCAGGGGTAAGCTTCTTGCCTTTGTTTTCTTGCTCTTTCTTCTTCTCGTGCATGTCATTGTTCTTGTCTTCTTTTGCTTCGCAGATCCGTCCTTTCCTTCGCTGCGAGCCCGGTTCGCAGCGCGCCCTCAGCTTCACCGCCTCGCGATCCTCCTCCGTCGGCTGCCCCCGCGATGACCGCCCCGCCTCCCACGACCGAAAACATGCCCCGCCAGAGCCGGCGGCCGTGGCCCAGCTGACTCCTGTCGCGCCCGAGTGCATGGTGAGCCAGTCGGATGCGTCCTCTAGACAGGGTGGGGGCTCCTCAGCTGGCGCGGGAGGCTCACGCGCCGGCAAGGACACGGTGATTGTGGAGGATGTTGACTCAGACGACGAGGCAACGGCGCAGTGGCAGGAGGCCATCCGTGACACCCCGGCTGCTCTAGCCGGCCCACTGGAGCCTCTGCCGATGGAGGCGGGAGCTTCCCTGCAAACCCTCGAGGTGAACCTCAAGGTCGGGCTCGTGGAGGTCAAGCAGCTCCGGGCGACCCTGGCCGGCGCCAACGAGGAAGCCGTGAAGCAGCTGGTTGCGGCGCGAGGGACCGCGCGAAGTAAGCTTCTCCCACCCTTTCTCTCTTGTGTTTCATTTCCCTTTGTTCTACTTCTAGCTATCTTCTCACTTGTATTCGTTTCCTCGTGTTGTAGCCGTCATGGTTTGCGTGCAGCGCGAAATTGACCGGCTGAAGCGCTCCAACGTGCGTCTCAGTCGGGACAACGTTGTGCTCCGGCTCCAGAACAAGGAGTGGCACTCCAAGGTGGACCAGCTGGAGGCCACCCTCAAGGAGCGGGACGACTCCCTCGCCAGCCGGGCCACCACCTTTGACCTCCTGGACAAGGAGGCCACCCGGCTGAAGGAGCATGCTGAATTCCTGGATGACGAGCTAATGAACGTCGGCCTCGTTGCCAAGGGTGAGTCTTCTGTCCTTTCTCTTCATTCCGTCCGACTACCTTCTGCCGGATTACCCCTTTTGACTTGCCCCTCTGATCCCAAGGCTTCTACCCACAAGTAGATGCTCTTGCCTACGGCCGGGTGCAGCAGGTTGCGCCAGGTGAGAGGGCTGCCGTCCGTGACTTGGTGGCGCATCTCGGGGAGGACGTCGCGAACCTGCGCAAAGCTGCGGTTGGCATCCACGACCTCGTCTTCCCGAGAGATCTCCTGCCGGAGACCATGGAGGCTTTGGCGATTAAGCTAGACGACGCGCCGAATTCCATCGACCGGCTGCGTGACCTGGCCGCCCGCATCGGCTCTGAAATGGCGCTGTCCCTTATGCTCTCCTGGTACAAGGACGCCCGCCTCGACAAGCTGGTGGACGGTTTCCGAGCCAGCACAGATCTTGCCGCCATGCGCCAGGCCTACCCTGGACTTCGCTCTACCGCCATCACGATCGCTGGCTACACCGACAACGACGAGGTGCTCACAGACGGTGAAGGAAGCGCGGGAGCTGATGGCGTGGGAGCAGATGGCGCGGAGGCGTCTTCCCAGGTGGGCGGAGCCGGCTCGACCGATCCCCACGGCAAGGCTCTAGCCGTTTGAAGAAGCAGAAGACCCCGGGATGTCGGGCAAAATTGTAGATAACTTTAGCTTTTAGTACTTGCACTTTTGAACAATCTGGATATGCGGAGGCTTCGTCCTCCGCCGTTTAATTAATCTGCCTATCTAGGTTTGCCTTCGTGCACCCACTATCTTTATGCCTTGATCGACTAGCTTTTTCGGCTGGTCCAGTCCAGCCGGCATTATCTTGCCTTTGCCTTGTACTTTTTGCGAACCTTCACTTGTGTTCTGCTACCTTTGACTTGGCGACGATCTGCTCTTTCTCCTTGCCTTTCCGATTGCCACTCGCGTAGCCGGATTGGGAAAGCTGCACCGCAATCCGACTATGCGCGCTTGGCCGTTTCCCTGGACCTTTTTCTCTATTACTTTCCTTATATTATCTCTTCTTTCCTTCTTCTATCTTTCTCTTTCTTTCTTTCCTCTTTCCATCTTTATTTTTCCTGGCTAGGTTTTCCTGGCTTGCCCGACTAGCGGTGCTTAGTCGGACACGAAGCGGGCGGTGCCTTTGCACTCTGTCTGGCTTTATCCTTTCTCTCCATCCGGCTGACGTACCCTTCAGCCGGACACAACACTCTTCCAGTGGGGGCGTGCCAGCGCACCCACTGGGTGTAGCCCCCGAGATTCGGAGTGGCTACCGCAGATAGGTGCTTTGAATCTTCCGTCTTTGATTTCCGGCTTGGTGCGGTTTGTGCAAAAAGAAACATACAAAAACGATTCCTTATCAGTACGTTGTCATGTTACGCGTTATTTTACTATCCGAACCAAATTTCTCTTTTTTCAAAAACTAGCTCGTGCTTGTCTGAACACTTAGTCACTTTCTCATGCGCAATGCTGTTTACACTGCACCTTGCCGGACAGCCGGGTTGTGGACCGGAGCCGGAGCCGAAAGGAGCTGACAATACATCGCGTACGGTACTAGATGCTTAGTATCCAGAAAACACCAACTAGGCACATGATCGGGATGTCCGTTCCGTCGCATCTTTCATCGTTTTTGGTGTGTGATGCTCTCGGGATTTTGCTCTTGCTAGCCGAACAGTCGGGTTGCGGTCTGTAGCTGAGACGAAGAGTGGGCCCCTGGCATTGCCGCACACTACTCAGTCGGTTTACAGACTTGGCACGGCGGGCCAACTGGCGAGCCCCCGCGATTGGGGGTCAACGGAAGCTGGGAAAAACATTGTAGGTTTTAATCGGAAAGCTAACAACAACAGGATGTCTAGCAAGGAGCCCCCAAGCGTCAGCCGGGGTTCCATATCTTTCATTCATTTAGGATTTTGGATACATACACTGATTTTCGCGACTAAGTGTAAAATGGTCAGAGCAGGTCTGCATTCCACAGCCGCTCCGTCTCCTCATCCGACTTGTCCATCTTGTTCTTGCGCGGCTTCTGCGCGTCGACGAGGTAGTAGGAGTTGTTGTGCAGCGCCTTGCTGATGATGAAGGGGCCCTCCCACGGAGGGGACAGCTTGTGCATGCCCTTCGTGTCTTGTATCAGCCGGAGCACCAGGTCGCCCTCCCGAAATGTGATGGACCGGATGCGGTTGGAGTGATACCGGCGCAACCCTTGCTGTTAGATAGCCGATCTGGACAAGGCCAGCTCGTGGGCCTCCTCGAGGAGGTCCACGCTATCCTCCATTGCCTCCTTGTTCTCCTTCTCCATGTAAAGGAGCTTGTGGGGTGAGTCGAACTCGATGTCCGCCGTGAGGACTGCCTCTGAGCCATAGGTGAGGAAGAACGGGGTGAAGCCGGTTGATCTGTTCGGGGTGGTGCGGAGGCTCCACAGCACAGCCGGGAGCTCCTTGATCCAGCAGCCGAGCGGTCGCTCTAGTGTCTCGATCAGCCGGGGCTTGATTCCGGCTAACACCAGGCTGTTGGCTCTTTCCACTTGACCGTTGGACTGCGGGTGAGCGACGGATGTGAGGTCCAGTCAGATCCCCTTGTTGTGGCAGAACTGGGCGAAGGCTCCCTTGGCGAAGTTCATTCCATTGTCGGTGATGATTCTATGGGGATAGCCGAACCGGATGATGATGTCGCAGAAGAAGGTGACGATGGTGGCACCGTCCATCTTTCGGATTGGCTTTGCCTCGATCCACTGGGTGAACTTGTCCACCGCCACCAGCAGGCCCGGGCCTACAGTTGTGCTAAGTGTGCCAGCAGCAAAGGGCCCATAATTTTAGAGGGCCCAATTTTTGTATATGTACTTAACTAGGTATACTTGTATAGAATACGTACCGGAAGAAATCGGAACGAGCGCGCGGATGCTGGGATGCATCGCGGCTACTGGGCTGCAAGGCAAAGCTGCGCTGCCCTGCGGAGACGGACAGCAAGTCATGATCGTATCAGATTCCGATCGATCTACTCAAATCAATCACGATTCGCTGCCCTGCCGACGCACGCGACGACGAACAGGAAAATACACAGCGAATCGGCGACATTGCGGCACACAATCGAATCGATCGTGTCCATAGGCCACGACGAGTCGGCGACAAGGGATACCGTG
Organism: Avena sativa; assembly: GCA_916181665.1. Lineage (NCBI taxonomy): Eukaryota > Viridiplantae > Streptophyta > Magnoliopsida > Poales > Poaceae > Avena > Avena sativa. The sequence goes on along the minus strand of OV702283.1, from coordinate 339,907,179 downwards.
GTACGTGACTGGCTGGCCTCAGTTTCTTCAACTCTTTATCGCCTCAATCTTCATCGGCTGATCCCAAAAATAAACACTTCTAATTTCTGATCATATCTATATTTTTATTTTATTTATCTCTTATATCTTCTCTTCCAATAATACAGATTCGACATGAGGAAACATCAGTCTGGTTCTCATAAGCGCAAGAGAAAAGAAAAGGAACAGAATTTAATTAAATCTCAAAAAGGTGCTATGGACAAGTTTATTAGAAAGGAAGCATCAGTGTCATCTGGTAATCAGTCTGTTGATCCTTCTAACCTTGCGCTTGCAATTGTTCCTTACAATCATTCTAGAGATGGCCAGACAGAGGATAATATTGAGGTAGAGAAAGAAAACATTGATGTTAGTTTGAATAATTCACCTAGTGCGGATGTTGATGGTTCTTTTCAGTCAGATATATTTGATCCCAAAAATTGGGATTCTCTTGATTCTAAAAGATATTTTAGCATAAAAGGGTCCAAAAAAAGACTTATCAATTAAGAAAGGTTCTAAAGATATGTATCGTAAAAGGTTTACTGCAAAGTTCTATACAAGATCTCTGTTAAATGGGGAGCATTGTGATAGGGATTGGCTTGTCTATTCTAAGGAACTTGATAAAATCTTTTGCTTTGGTTGTAAATTATTTACAAAAGGTCATCGGAAAGGCCAGTTGGCAAATGAGGGCTCTAATGATTGGTCACATATGAAAAATAAACTGCAAGATCACGAGACGAGTGTGGATCATGTTTCGAGTATGACTAACTGGTATGAGTTGCGTAGTAGATTGACAAAACATCAGACTATTGATAAAGTTGCTCAACGACTACTTGAGAAAGAGAAGGACCATTGGAGAAAGGTATTATTCAGAATTGTTTGCATTATAGAATTTCTTGCCAAGCATAATCTAGCCTTTCGTGGTACTAATGGAAAGCTGTATGAAGATAGCAATGGTAATTTCTTGGGTTTGGTAGAGATGTTGGCTGAATTTGACCCTGTTATTCAGGAGCATGTTCGTCGTATTACAAATGAAGAAACTCGTGCTCATTATCTTGACCATAAGATCCAGAATGAATTGCTACACTTGCTTGCTTCTGCTATTAGGTCCGAAATTCTTAAGAAAATAAAGAGTTCAAAGTATTTCTCTGTCATACTTGATTGTACCCCTGATGTGAGTCACCAAGAGCAAATGTCCTTAATTATAAGATATGTGAATTCATCTTCAAGTGATATTTGCATAGAAGAACCCTTTATAGGATTTCTAGATGTAAATGATACGACCGGTCAAGGACTTTTTGATGTGCTAGAGAATGAGCTAAAGCTTCTTGGTCTTGATATAAATGATGTGAGAGGACAAGGTTATGATAATGGGTCCAACATGAAAGGAAAGCATCAAGGGGTACAGAAGAAACTTTTGGATGTAAATCCCAGAGCTTTCTATTCTGCATGTGGTTGTCATAGTCTTAATTTGACACTTTGTGATATGGCCAAGATAGATGGTAGAGCTAAAGACTTCTTCGGAATCATCCAACACATCTATACAATTTTTGCTAATTCTACTAAGAAGTGGCAAATTTTGAAAGAGAATATATCACGATGGACCCTCAAGTCTGTGTCAGCTACGCGTTGGGAGAGTCGTGTTGAAAGTGTTAAAGCTATTAGATTTCAATGTTCAGACATTCGGGAGGCTCTACTTCAGGTAACCAATATGTTCATATTTATAATTATGTAATTCCATTACGCTTTGGCTAGAACAAACTATAAAATTTATGAATTTTCTTTTCATTTCAGGTATTCGAAACTGATAATAATCCAAAGACAAGTAGCGAGGCTCTGGGTTTGGCAAAAAATGAACTTGGAGAGTATGAATTTATAGTCATTTGGTATGAGGTATTGTTTGCTGTTAATTTAGTAAGCAAAAGTTTGCAAACAAAGGATATGTTTATAGATGTTGCTATTGAGAAAGTTCAAGGACTTATATCTTTCTTCGAGGGGTACAGGGAAACTGGTTTTTTAGAATCATTGAAATTAGCCAAAGGAATTGCAATTGAGATGGATATTGGTACAACATTTCGTACAAGGAGAAAAATTAAAAGAAAGAGAGAGTTTGATGAGAATCCAGATGACACAAATGTTGCCACACAGTCTGCATAAGAATTATTTAGAATCAGCTATTTTATACCTCTTGTGGATCAAGCAATTTCGTCACTCAAAAGAAGATTTGATCAATATAAGGGTTACCAGAAATTTTTGGTTTCTTATTTACCTCAGAAACATTGCGCTCATTGGATTATGATAGTTTGAGTTCTTCTTGTGATCATCTTGAGGCTTCCCTTAAAAAGTATAAGAAATCTGATATTGATGCCAATGATCTATTTGTTGAGCTGAAGTTTCTTCAAAAATTCATGCCAAAAGAAATTATTGGGCATGTTGAAGTTTTGAAGTTTCTAAAGCGGCATGATTGTTTTCCGAATGCAAGTATTGCATATCGAGTTTTGTTGACCATTCCCGTAACGGTTGCATCGGCGGAACGAAGCTTTTCTAAGTTGAAGCTGTTGAAGTCCTATATGCATACTACGATGACACAACAAAGACTCAACGATTTGGCCACGATAGCACTTGAGGGCGAAGTGTTGGAGAATATTGATTATGAGGATATCATTGAACAATTTATTTCTAAGAACACAATAAGGATGATGATGTTCAAATAAACGTTATGCAACTTCGAGTTATATAGGTATGATTCTTAATATATGCAATTGTGACGCAAAATATTCTTATTTGTTTGTGTGAGATACATTCAAAAAAATATCCTGTCATATACTTTAGAATTATTTATTTGTTCAAATTTTTGTGTGAGATAGGGCCCCATTTTAAATTTTCGCACAGGGCCTCGGATTTTGCCGACCCGGCCCTGGCCACCAGCAAGTGGGTCATGCCGGCTCGAGCTCGCTTGAAGGGGCCGACCATGTCCAGCCCCCAAAACGCGAAGGGACAAGTAATCGGGATGGTCTTAAGTGTAGAAGACGACATGTTCCTTAGCCGGCCGAACCGCTAGCACCCATTACACGCGCGAACCAGCTGGTCCGCGTCCTCTGCGGCGGTGGGCCAGTAGAATCTGTAGCGCATTGCCTTCGACACTAAGGCGTGAGATGAGGTGTGATGATCGCACTCCTCCTGGTGGATTTCCTTCAGCAGCCGGTAGCCGGTATCCACGTCGATGCACTGCTGGAAGACGCCAGCGGCGTTGCGCTTGTACAGCTCCTTGTTGATAATGGTGTACGTGTGCGCGCGGCGCCGGATCTGCCTTGCCTCAACCTCGTCATCCGGGAGCTCGTTGTTGAGGAGGTAGTTCATGAAGGGCTGGGCCCAGGATGGAAATTCCCGGATGGTGCAAACGCTAGCCGACACGATCTACAGCTCATCCGAAGGGCGGCCAGGTGGGGTGCCCAAGTCGGCAGCCCCCGGGCCTCTTGCCTTGCTCGACGACGGCTTGCCTGAGGAGGAGGCAGCCCACGGGTCTCTCGAGCCGGAGGGCACAGCAGCGGGGCCTGGATCCTTCGAGCCGGCAACCCCCGGGTCTGCTATCCAGATGATGGACTCGGATTCTGGAGAGGGGGTGATGTTGGGCTTGCGAAGCTGCTCCAAGGATCCTCTCGATGGCCGCAATCTTCTCCGGATTGGCCTCGATTCCCCGGCTTGACACGAGGAAACCGAGGAGCTATCCGGCTGGCACGCCGAACACGCACTTCTCCGGGTTCGGCTTCATCTGGTACCGGCAGAGGTTGGCGAACGTCTCGTCGAGATCTTCCAGCAGGGTCCGCTTCTCCTTCGTCTTGATGACAACATCATCCACGTACACGTGCACATTCCGGCCGATCTGCGAGTGCAAGCATTTCTGCATGCAACGTTGATAGGTAGCACCTGCATTCTTCAGGCCGAATGGAATGGTTACATAGCAGTAAGCCCCCGTACGGGGTGATGAACAGCGTTTTTAATTGATCAGCCGGATTCAGCCAAATCTGATTATAACCAGAATAACAATCAAGGAAGGAAAGCAAATCACAGTTGGGCGTAGAGTCAATCACTTGATCAATACGGGGCAGGGCGAAGGGGTCTTTCGGGCAGGCCTTGTTCAAACTCGTGTAATCGATACACATACGCCAGGTCTTGTTCTTCTTCAGCACCAGGACTGGGTTGGCCAGCTAGTCTGGGTGGTACACCTCCATCATGAAGCCGGCAGCGAGTAGCCAGGCGATCTCGTCGCCGATGACCTTTCTCTTGTCCTCCGCGAAGCGACGGAGGGGCTGCTTGACCGGCTTGGCGTCAGGACGCACATGAAGCGAGTGCTCGACGAACTCCCTCGGCACACCCGACATGTCTTTGGGAGACCAGCGAAGATGTCCTGATTCTCACGGACGAAGTCGACGAGCGCGCTTTCCTATTTGCTATCCAAGCCGGCATCGATGGTGATGCACTTGGAGGGGTCAGCCGGTTCGAGCAGGATCTGCCTGGTCTCTTTGGACGGATGGAACGCCATGTCCCCAACCGGCTTCATGCCAACCGGCACCTCTTGCTGCAGCATGGCAACATTGCGCATCATCTCGCGCTTCTCCTCGGCGATTAGCAGGGCCTCAGCTATCTTGGCGCCTTCCTTCACGCGGGCCATGGATCGTCTGTAGCAGCCGGCCACAGTGATCACACCATTCGGCCCCGACAACTTCATTTTGAGGTATGCATAGTGGGGGATCGCCATGAACTTTGCGAGGGCAGGGCGCCCAAGAAGGACATGGTAGGTGATGGCGAGGTTGACCACCTCAAACCAGATTGGCTCGTTCCGGAAGTTTTCTTCCGAACCGAATATGACATCCAGCCGGTTCTTGCCTAGCGGGACGCACGGTGGCCTAGGCGCAACACCGTGGAATACAGTGGTCGAGGGCTGCAGGTCACACTCCTGGATTCCCAGCTTCTCCATGGAGGACCGGTAGAGCAGGTTGAGGCTTCTCCCACCATCTACCAGCACGTGCGAGAACCGGCAGGTGTGCATGTCGGAGATGACGAGGGGGTCCAGCACCATCGCGTAGCCCTCGGGATTTGGGAGAAGATCCGGCTGGTCCGCCTGGCTCCAAGTGATAGGAGTCTCCGACCAGTTGAGGCGCAAAGGAACGACAGCGTTCACCTCCGCGTTGCGCTGCTTCCGGCCGCGATTGTCAATCGGCTCGGCCTCGAAGATGTGGTAGTTCTTGTGCTGCTGGGGGTAGCCTCTGTTGCCGCGGTTGTTGTCGGTTGCCCTAGCCGATGGTGGGGGACCGCCAGGAGGGGGTGGGGGGAGGGGAGTCAAACCAGCCTACTCCTTGATCTACCGAGTCCAGGTGCACTGCTGAGTGGTGTGCGTAGCCGGCTTGGTGTCGCTGTTGTGGTACTTGCATGGCCCGTCGAACATCTGCTCGAATGTGAAGGTATTCCTCTGCCTCTTTCCGTGGTGGGCCGGCGCGCCTTGCACCACATTAACTTGCCGCTGGTGGTAGCGCGGGCCTTGCTGCTCAACCGGGTGCTTGCCCTGGTAGAGGCTATCATTGTCGTGCCGCCTGGACGAGCCGGCATCTCCGCCTTGGTCGTCATGCTTCTCTCGAGCCGGCTCGGTGGTAACCGGCCATCCCTCTGCGCTTACTCGGAGGGGCTTCTTCATCACCGCATCCGCGATGTCATACTGGTCGGTGACAATCATCAGTTCCGCAATGGTCTTGGGCTCGTCGCACAACAGCCGGTGACGCAGCATCGTGCCCTCGCGGCACCCTTCGATGAAGAAGCCAATTGCTTAGTTCTCCACCACCCCTTCGCATGAGTTGCGCAGCTCGGTCCAACGGGCGAGGTACACACGATCCGAGTCGCAGTCTCCCTAGACGCACAGAGAAAGATCGCGGGGCCTGCTTGGGCGCTTGTACGTGCCGTTGAAGTTCCGGATGAAGACTTTCTCGAAGTCCGGCCAGGCGTTGATGCTATTGGGCGCGAGGCTGTTGAGCCAGGTCCCTGCCGAGCCGGTAAGCATGAGGGGGATGTAGCGAACTGCCACGCGCTTATTGGCATGGGCGATTCCGACTGTGGTGACGTAGTCGGTCAGCCAGTCCTCCGGCTTCATGTTGCTGTCATACTCTGGGGTGTCCCGTGGCAGGGAGAACTTGTCGGGGAAGGGCTCCTTCCGGATGCGCGGCCCGAAGCACACAGGGCCGGTTGCATCCTCTTCCTCAGTGAGGCGAGCTTCCATGAGGAAGTCGATGCAGTTGCGCGCATCTGGCTCAACCGGATTGGGTTCTCCCACCCGGCCAGTGAGGCGGGATGGTGGACGGGGTTGAGGGGGGTTCTGGCCAGCCGGCGACAGGTGGCTTGTGGAACCTTGCTCGCCGCGAGGTTGGCTGCTGCCGGACTGGTGACGCTTGGAGCGCGGGGGTTGCTGACCCGGAGATGCGGAACACTCAGTCTGGCGAGGTCCTCCCCGGTTGTTCCCAGCCAGGTGGTTCCTGCGGGAACTGGCTCCTGCCTCGGCCGCGATCCGAGCGGCCTCAGCCTGGTCGTCGGCCACGCGCAGCAGGTGCTGCACTCGCTGGAATTGGCGCAGCATTTCCTCCCCCTCCAGGTGAGGTAGGTCTTCCGTGATGGCTCGTGCCGCCCGAACATTCTTGATCGCGGTGTCGTACATGGGCGATGGGAAATACGTGCGGGAAGCCGGCTTGAGATCTTGCTCGAAGCAGGCGCCCAGTTCTCCCCCGTGGCACTGCACGGAACCCAGCCGGCTAGGATCTTCGTTAGCTGGGTGAGGCCATGGGAGCGGTGATACTCGCGGATGTTGCTCTCCATCCGATACTTGGTGGAGGCCAAGCCCTAGGCCTGCTGAAGCAGACGCTCACGCGTCGCCTCGATTTTGGCCATGGCTTCCTCCGGGTTATCCCCGGGGTGCACCGGCTCAAGGAGTTCCTCGATAACCTCGTCCACCACGCCCTTCTCGTGCACCGGAGTGGACGGGACGCCTAAGTCGCTGCCGCGCTCGAGAGGGGGACGACGGCTATAGCTGGAGCTAGCCATCATCACCTCCATGGTGCGAGACACGACGAGCGCGCTGCCGGCTGAGGGAAATGGCTCGGAGAAGGAGACGATATCCCGAGGGAAACTCTCCGCCACGGTGGCGACATAGACGGGCAGGTCGCCGAACAGCAGGACGGAGCCGCCAGCCGGGAAACTGGCACCGGCGAAGCAGCGCGTGTTGTCGATAACGCAGTCAAACTTGCCCAGTGTGAGCATGAGGCCGGAGGCCACGCGCTCGCCGTATGAAGTGCGGAGTCTCGTGCGGAATGTAACTCTGGTCGCCGCCATCTTGGCCCCACGGTGGGCGCCAACTATCGTCGTTATGGAAATGGCAGAGCCTAAGAAGGCTAAATATAGGTGTGGGAGCGAGCAGGGAAGCGAGCGACGGCGTCCGCAGGCGGATTGGGTACAAGCATGCGTCGGGGACATAAGAAGTACCCAGGTTCGGAGCCCTCGGGTGAGGTAAAGCTCCTACTCCTGCCTATCTGACTATGAGGATGAACACCAACAACTACAAGGCTCCTCGAGCTGTATCTAGTCTAGCTATTAGTGAATGAGGGTCCAACCCTTGCTATGTTTCCCCTTCCGCCCCTTATATAGGACAAGGCGGCGTGGGCAATGACCTGGCCGTCTGGCGGGTCCCACAGGCGGGCCCCAGCCAGCTAGGTCATCTACAGTGGCCAGCATGGAGGGTGTGTACCCACAGTCAAGCCCATGCCATCTATAGTGGCTGACGTGCAGGTAGTTACGCACAGTACCACCTACTGTCCACTTTTACAACCGTCATCGGTAAAGTCGTCGTTATGGGCCGACTGTCTGAGTCTCCTTTCTGTCTTGTCCATCGTCCTGTGCACTATGCTCTGCATCATCTTGTACCTTGCTTGTCTTGAGTGCCCAGCTAGGGTGGCCTAGCCGGCTGATCCATCTAGGCCGGGTGGTTGGTTCCATCCGGCTAGTCTTCTGCCTTTGCTTGTCTCATCCGGCTGATAGTTTTGTCGGTTCGCTCTTGGTCTGTCTTGCTCTATCCGGCTGACATGGCCCAGCCGGATAGCCGTCTTTGGTGATGATTCTTATCCGGCTGAATGGTTCGCCAGCTTGGTCTTCGTCTGGCCATCCTTCTGTCTTTGAGTATCTTGCGTCCGGCTTCCCTGCCGGCTGGCGGGTGGTGCCGCTTTGTATCTTGTCCAGTTAGCCTACCCGGGGGTGATCCCCCCGACAAGCAGGGTAGATCTACTTGATTACAAAGCTCGTGATCACAATATGATCATGCATAGAGAGAGATATGAACACATAGCTATTGGTAGAGCCCTTAGCCTCGAGGAAGAACAACTCCCTCCTTATCATGGGAATTAGCAACAACGATGGAGATGGTGGTGGAGATCAATGGAGATGGCTCCGGGGGCACTTCCCCGTCCCGGCAGGGTGCCGGAGTAGAGACTTCTGTCCCCCGAATCTCCCCTTCGGTGGCGACGGAGCTACAGAACTTTTCGTGGATGTATGGTGGATGATCTAGGGTTTTCTCCTAGAGGCTTCTTATAGGCGAAGGGGCAATGCGAGGAGGCAGCCAGGGGGGCACACCCCCTGGTGGCGTGGATAGGGTGAGCCTACGCCACCCTAGGGTGTGCCCACCCTGGTGCCCTACTCTGTCTCTGCTTCGATTTTCCGTATCGTTCCGGGAAAAGTATGAAGATTGGCTTTTGTCTCGTCCAATTTTGAGAATATTCTTTTTTTTACTTTTCTGAAATGAAAAACAGCAGAAAACAGGCAACTGGCACTATGTCATCTTCTCAACAGGTTAGTTCCAGAAAGTGTATAAAAATACCTCAAAGTGTAGACAAAACATAAGACAAATAATATAAAACAAGCATGGAGCATCAAAAATTATAGATACATTTACGCCGTATCATGCCACCGTGCTCACATGGGCCCGTGGGACCACTGCTGGTCTGGGCCAATCCCTCGAACCAACACATCAACGAATCCTATGGAGAGAAGGGGTATGGCCATGCCAAATCTGTGCCCGCCTGGCACATCAAGGCCACACGCGAATCAGCGACGAAGAGGAGCGTCGTGAGAGAGGGAAGCATTTGTAACATCCATGATGCCTCCGCGCTACCACATTCCACCCTCTGCACGCATGCCGGAGAGCCCATCGATACCACCAAATTGCTGCCGAGACCTAGGCTCACCGACCAAGATCTGGGCTCGTCGGCGCCATACCCTTGGTCAACCATCGCCGGAGCTCGCCAGCACCCGTCGACCGCCACCATCATTCCACCATCTTTGCTTCCCACCCGGAAATGTAGCCTCTACGACAGAGAGCTCCGCAATAGCAGTCCACCGTCGCCTGGGAGAATCTCCCCATGAGAATCTGACCACACGCGGGGAAAGTAAGGCCCGCCACCGCCATCCCCGCACAGGCTTTGCCCAACGGAAGTGGGGAGGAGGAGTGAGAGAAGGAGGGGAGGTAGGGAGAGATGGAGTCAGCCCAGTCACCGCTGGGGTGACACGGAGCAAGCGTTTTTCCAAACCTCCTCAATCTTAATTAGGTGATTGCATGGATGCAATGGAACTATGTTTCCCTAGAAATGGCGCTAGAAAAAGTGTCTTCATGACAAGAAATTACGTGTACCAACTCGTTTGGACTCCAAGTGCAGAGTCTTGTAGAAACCATATGTTTCCTTTCCAAGGGGACTCATGGTTTAATATTGAACTCTCATGGAAATATTAGAACCCTTTCCTCCTCTTCTATCAACATATAGAAAAGATTAAATTTTCTTCTGTCCTCAACTCCACCATAGTGGACTTCAAACACATGGCGTGTAAGCAGGCTGAAAACGATACTAAACACAATAAAGTAAATAAAAGTGAAAAACAAGTGCAATGGTACAAGAAAAGTGTATTGCTTGTGAAAACAATAAGTAAACTATGAATGCAAGTAAAAGAATGTTTTTTGTATTTTAAATAATTTCATAAATATAAGTGTGTGTAATATAAAGTAAATGGTGTTTCTTAAGCTTAAAATGGATCAAGGTTCATAGGTTCACTTGACTATTCTCTTATAAATCTGTTGGCACGAATATAGCTTTTCTAGGCAAGATAATATCGGTAGTGTTTGATTTGCATTCATATAATCATCATGTCCTAAGTATACATAATGTAACACATCTCACTAATACTACCCTAGTAAGAAAAACTCTGCATACTAAATATTAAGTATCTGCACTCTCATACCGTCACATGTTATTGTTTTAGGAAAATTGACATGATATTGAATAACAAATTTTCTATCTCAAACAAACAAGCTCATATTTGTTATCTCTAGATGATAATAGCACATGTGTTCATCTATCCCTAGTGAGGTAATGATGGAAAGTTAAAATCCATAGTAGATTTTAAAGTTTCTATCAATTTCCAGTTACTACTACCAATTACTCCATCTAACACCGACATCCCCGTCTCGCATCCTAGCATGCTAGTTTGATCAGAACATGTACAAACACACGTGGTAGTAATATGCATCTAAAAATACATCAAACACACACTGAAAATTGCAATGTCACAACTCATCACATAATCAAAAGATCTACTATAGGGGGAATTACATAGATGGCCATAATCATGTAGGGTGCCTCATATGGTTCTAACAATGATAGTACATGGTGAGAGATTAAGATACTACCACAAACGCATAGATGGGGGTGGACTACTCCCTCATTATCGTGGAGGCGACAGAGACGAAGTTCGAGCAGTCGGAGGATCAACTCGGGGTGGCTCCGGCGGTGTTTCCCCCTACAATGTATGGTGGTTATGCCTCGGTTTCGATGTTCTTATAGTACACACGCATCCTCATCGTGATCGCGAAGTGGTTATATGAATTGTCAGTTTAAGGTCAAGATGGAGATGTGGATAAAAGATTGAGGTCGATCGGATGGCAGAGAGGCTAGATCCTCCCCGTGGCGAACATGGCTTGGATGGTCGCACCATGGGGGAACCCTGGTCCATCCAGAGGCCTTTGACATCTCTCATTTTGGTGCAATCCCTCATTTGGTAATTAAACTTCTAAAAAAAGTCCATGTTCTTTTGAGTTTGGAAAGGTCCATGAAAGTCAAAAATATTCAAAATAGGGTTATCATGTTCTACAAAGTTATAATAAAAATAAAGGGACTCTTTGAAAGATCCATAAAATCATTATAATTCGGGTATTAACTATATATATTGTGCAAATATGATGGAATATCACATAATAAACTAAAAAATTCATGGATATATTTTACATTCGCTGGGCACCTGGGCAGCGACCCTTGATGGCGGTTGAGCTCAAGAGTCATCGTTCATGGAATCCATGGTGGGCAGAAGCTCAATGGGGCGGAGCAGTTGCCCGCATGGCTTGGGTCACAATCTTGTGTCATCAGTGCGGCGAGGTTATCGGCTCGGTCGACGTGTCTCGAAGGAGGCGGTTGACTTTTAGGCTAAGGAAGTGACCCTAGATTTTTAGGAGCGGTTTGCTTGGTGTAGCTTGGATTGCGGGTGGTTGAGTCGTGCGGCATTGTGGCTCAACTGCGAGTGGTGGTAAGTCGATATGGTCCTGAAAGGTGGTGGTGCGTTCCGCTTAACTTGGTAGAGACCTTGATGTCGACGCGGTGGCCTCGAAGCTTTGGCAGTGTTGAGGGCTTCTCGAAGGCTTGACTTTTTCTTCTATGTTAAAGTGTTATGTGTCTGCTCCTCCCATAGCAGTTATAGCGTCTTCTCTTCTGTGGTAGTAGATGATGGTATGATCTTGGCAGAGTGGTGTTTTCGAGTTTGACCTTTGTTGTTCTTGGGTCTTGGGCCTGGCCATGTGGCAAGTGTGGACGTGACTCAGTGGTGTTAACTTTCTTGTTTGGTTTTTGCTCGCTTTGCTACACATTCTTCGTAATTGATGAATAAAGAAAGGGCAGCCCTATGCGTCCCGGGGATCTGTGATTTTTATCCTCCGGGTCCCCAGCCAACTACGTGTTCTCTTTTTGATTCAAAATCCCGCTTTTTGCTATATTTGTCCCGCTTTTGCTACATTGTAGCAAAAAACGGTTCAGGTCAGAAAATAGAAAAACAGACTGGACCTCGTCGGAGATTTCGCCGGAGACCGTGTAGCAAAAATGTTGTGCTAATGTAGCAAACCCGACCTAACCGGAGACCTCGCCGGAGACTTTCGCCGGAAGACTTCGTCGGAGACCATGTAGCAAAAGCTTTGCGCTAATGTAGCAAAACGATAAAACAGTTGTAGCAAATAAAATAGTTTATTATAGCAAATCCAACCTCGTCGAAGATCTCGCCGGAGATCTCGTAGCAAAATCTATATATTGATGTAGCGAAGCAATAAAACTTTTGTAGAAAAAAGATTGTAGCAAAATCCAGCGCTACAGTAGCACTGTCGGAGGTCTTCTAGTGCCACCACCAGCCGCATGTAGCAAATGTGATGCCTTCTTGTAGCACCAACACCGGCCGCATGTAGCAAACCCCCGACAGGCTTGTAGCACCACTGTCAGACGCACATAGCGTCGCCATTGGCCCATGTAGCAACCCTCGACGCCGTACGTAGCAGCGTCGCCGACTACATGTAGCAAGAGCCATCGTCGCTTGTAGCAGGTGCCGCCATCGCTTGTAGGAAGCGCTGCTGCCAGCCAGCACGTAGCACCACCGTCGCCTTGGGGTAGAAAACCCCCCACGCCTTTGTAGCAAGCGTCCGTCGCAGAGCGGCACCCATAGTAGCAAGCTCCATTGGCAGCGCGGCCGCCATAGTAGCAAGCGCCCGTCGCAGCGCGGCCGTCGTAGTAGCAAGCTCCCTTGGCAGCGCGGCAGCGGTAGTAGAAAGCGTCCGTCGCAGCTTGGCCGTCGTAGTAGCAAGCTCCCTTGGCAGCGCGGCCGCCGCAGTAGCAAGGGCCCGTTGCAGCGCGACCGTCGTAGTAGCAAGCTCCCCTCGCAGCGCGGCCGCTGTAGTAGCAAGCGCCCGTCGCAGCGGGGTCGTCGTAGTAGCAAGCGTCGCCGTCTCTTGCAGCAATGGGGCCGATGGGTTACTCCCACATCCACTAGCCATACATGCGCGACACTAACGATGAAGGAGAGGAGGAGGTGTGCGACGCCGGCGGCGGTAGAGAGAGGAGGTGGTTGGCGGCATGGCACACAACAGGTAGTCCATGGAGAGAGTCTGCTGGCGCGCGTGGGGGGATGAGGTAAGCGGTGGCGATGGTGCCGGCCGGGGGCGGTGCCTGCGGTGGTGCCGGCTGGCCGGCTAGGGGTGGCGTGGAGTTAGGATCGAGAGGAGCTAAGGCGAGGCAAATCTGAGAACCTGTTGTGCTTTGAGTCAAAGTTGAGGAAACGGGAAGAGAAGAGGATAAGAAGGAAGGGGACGGTGGTGGGACCCACCTCTCTATATCTCCGTTTCTTATGCCACGAGAAGGACGCGTGTAGCCCGCTCGAGCCGGGGGATCGCGTCACAAAATCCCCCGGGGAAGAGTTATCATTTTCCATAAAGAAAAGCTTTTGCCTTCATTAATAAAAAATAAAGTCAAAAGTGTAAAAGTTAAACTGAAGAAATGTCCAAATGCAAATTTTCGTCGGGGGACACCTACCGTCTGAGAACATAAATGCGGAGGTGCCCATGGATACGAGGGTCGTGCTGCCGCCGGCGGCTGCTTGATCTCTCTCCTCCGGTCTCCTCTCGATGCCCTCTTCCAACCCCTCTGTCTGGCATGTAGGGGCTTGGTCTCCCGAGCCCGCGGTCACTCCCGGAGCTTCCGCCATCCATGCCCGTGATGGCAGCCTCCCTGGCCTCGTCGCCCGCCGCTATCGCCGCCAACACTCTGGCTGAAGCCGCCCTCGCCTTCCGCAGGCCGGACCCTGCGATTCGAGGGGAGTGATGGTCAAGTGCACGTCCAAGCCCCTAAAGACGGCTGTTTCGACCGTGCATCCCGCCGCAGCACCACCCGCGTGTTAGCATTAATCTTGACTAGGTAGAGACTCTCGGTCCGCAATAATCAATATACTGAAAAATAGGATGATTAGAAGGGAAAAAGACAGAAAAGTAAGAAAGACACATTTTCCGACACTACTTCACCGAAATGTCCAAGCATAAAATTCAATGTAGAATTCAGCTGGTATTCATGTACCTTAGAAGTGTTGTGTGTACCTCAACTTTTGAGGTGGATGCGATCCAGACCAGAATCTACATTCAAGAATAAAACATGCTAGAAAACATTTAGGAATACCATCAGATCTTTTCTTATCCGCTGCGATATATTTAGAAAAAAAAGGAGCAAGGAAAAAATAGAAATTGGAGAACTAACAAACATAGAACTGAATTTAACTATCAGGGCCAACCACAGGCGGGTCAGGAGATGAATTCGAATGAAAAGAAACCCATATTCATCGGGAAGATCCTCTGCCTCAAGTCCGCCGTGTTAGCCGAACGAAAAGAAACTCATATTCACCGGGAAGATCCTCTGCCTTGCATCTGCTGTGTTAGCCCAGATCATCACCCACCTCACTTGCATCTATGCCATTGGGCTCATCATCTCTGAGCACAGTCACACGGATCAAAATACACTGCATGTAGGCAGTAGTATTTTTTTTTTGCATCTACGCCAATGGAATTAAGCCGCCATTCATATAGTCACCAGGTAAATCTGAATCAAAATAATAAAAATAAGATACTCTCAATGGTAGAGCGGATGAGGGATTGCAGAAAACATCACAGAACAACGGAGGCAAAAAGAATCCACATCTTTGTGCTCATCGTCTAGTGCCAACAATCAGAGGGTACATTGATTAGATCAAATTCCCCTACCAAAGCAGCTGAAACAAAAACAAAATAGATCCACACATTGGACTTCCTATCGATTCTCTGTCTCGTAAAAATTAGGCATAGAACTGACCCAAACAATTCCAGCTAGCAGCAATGAAAGATCTGAAGATCAGGGGGTTGGTGTGTCCTGCCTCGAAGACCACATTTAGGAAACGGGAGTGAGGGCGAACTGACCTTGCCGACGAAGGAGATGCCCTCGATGTCGATGGACACAATAATAGAGCCATCGCACCAGAGGGACGGCCGACAAGCTGGATGGTGCCCACACGATGAACCAAACATCGCGATCGAAGGCCCCTTCACAGCGGAGCGGACTCCTCGCGCCGGCGCATAACGCGATGGCGACCGACGGACCGATGTATTCTTATCCCAGGTGAGAAAGATGACGCCCGTCGGACACGCCGTGGCTGCAACAGCACTGACTCCATGCCACACGGCCACATAAGGTGGCGGCGTCCGCGAGGATTGACGCCTTCCTCCGGGCGACAACATCAGCCCTCTGGCTGGCTCCCTCCGACGCGAGGTGACCCTCCTGGCACGTCCTAGCGACGTATCGGCCCGTGGCCGTTGAGGCCAACGCCTGGCCCGGCGAGGATATGGGTTAGCGACAGAGGAGAGATGAAGAGAGGGTGATATATGGACTATGGATTCATGGAGGCAGAGCACTTTTTTCCTCTGTGCTGATAGCCTCCTTGGGAAGGAGAGGAGGACATCGACCTTCTCCTCCATGCCTCCATGGTGTCCAGAGGGAGGGAAGGGGACATAGAGGCCAGAGCGGGAGAGGAGGTCGTCGACCCCCGGGGAAGAAGTGAGAGGCAGCAGCAGCAGAGCAATCAGTTCCTTTTTCCCCATCCTCACGGCCGGTAGCCCACACCCGATCCGCTCATCGCGCATCTTGCTTGGCTGCCCTAGCTCGATGTAGGCCCAATTGCTCGGTCTCCGGCGAGCTCGACCTCGCTACTCCGCAACCTGGGAATGGATCCGGTTCGGGGAGAGCAGGGGCATAGCCATCCGTCGTGGTGGCTGGTGATTGGAGGCGGCGGCGGTTGGCTGCGATGTCGGGGGGAGGTAGAGAGAGACGGAAAGAAACAGAGTGGGGCGATAGAGAAGAGAGGAACGGAGGACACGAGATGGTTTCAGCCTGTACCGAACGCCTTGGCCCATAAACACCGAACACCTTGGGCCCACAAGCAGCGGCGGGCGGCTTCAGCTTGCGCGGCAGATGGCCTCAGCGCCCGTGCATGCCTTCGGACCTAAGCCTTTAGATAATTTGTTTAGTTCGGTTAGCTAGCTACATGCGTGGCTGGTGGCTGCATGCACTAGGGCCGTTGGTAGCTGTTGGAGGCAGCCGCTGTGTACGCGTTGCTGCGCGTTGTGCGCGTAGCCGGCGCATATGAATCGTGATCTGGGTGGTGTGTGTGCGTGGGCAGTGGGCAGTGGGCAACGTGCGTGCGTGCCTATGTGTATTTGCCCGTATAAGAACCCCTGTGTACTACTCGTTGGAGTACGGCGAGTCCAAAGAAAAAAGACTCGGGCGTCGAGCGCTCGCGGTGGCGCTCCGTGCGCCGGCCGACAGAAACTTCCCGTGTCTATACTTCAGTCATCGTCTCCCACCTCCGTTCATTGTTTGTGCGAGAGTAGAGGTCCAAGAGAGAGAGGGTGCAGCCTCGGGCTGCACCAACAAGTGGTATCAGAGCCTCATGGTTCGGAGCCGTGGTGCGTGATGAGTCTGCGGCGAAGGCGGAGGCGGAGTGCTGTGACGCCGTACATGCGGCGAGCGCGGAAACCCCGGAGGCGCTGCGTGGTGACGCGGCGAGGAGGCATGCCATGCGTGCGGGGAGCGCGGCGGCCGCGACGGACCTGCGTGGTGGCGCAGAGGCTGCGGTGGCGTGGAGGAAAAGCCGTTCGTAAGGCGGGTGAGGCAGCTCGAGCAGCCACGTTGCTTGCGTCAGGGCACGGTATGTACGTGAGCTGAGGGCGTGCGGATCACCGGAGGAGAACTCGTCCAGCGGAGCACAGGACGGTCGCGTCGATCACGTCAGTGCGTGATCGTGTGCGCGAGCCGGGGCATGCAGGGCATGGCGAGGTGGAGGAAGAGCTTGGCGTGTGTTACCAGTGGAGCTCGGTGTATGTCGCCAAGAAAGAAGATGGAGGTTGTGGGGCGGCCGGTGGCGATGAAGACGACGGCAGCTGTAGCAACTCCGGCAACAACAAGTCAAGATTAGGAAGAAAAATGTTAGCATTATCTTGATTTGTTTAGTTCGGTTAGCTAGCTACATGCGTGGCCGGTGGCTGCATGCACTAGGGCCGTTGGTAGCTGTTGGAGGCAGCCGATGTGTACGCGTTGCTGCGCGTCGTGCGCGTGGCCGGCGCATACGAATCGTGAGCTGAGTGATGTGTGTGCGTGGGCAGTGGGCAACGTGTGTGCGTGCCTATGTGTATTTGCCCGTATAAGAACCCCTGTGTACTTCTCGTTGGAGTATGGCGAGTTCAAAGAAAAAAAGACTCGGGCGTCGAGCGCCCGCGGCGGCGCTCCGTGCGCCGGCCGACAGAAACTTCCCGTGTCTATACTTCTGTCATCGTCTCCCACCTCCGTTCATTGTTTGTGCGAGAGCAGAGGTCCAAGAGAGAGAGAGGGTGCAGCCTCGGGCTGCACCAACACCGCGCTCCTCTCTTCGGCGTGTCCACTGGTCAGCTACTGACGCCCTTGAAGCCGCTCCCTGCAGGTTCAAGTTCCCAGCCCTTGCATGCAGTGTCAGCGGCCCCTTTGGCTATACCAGGAGAAGATTCGTCGCCGTCTCCGCGCTCGGCTTCTTGCCATAAGCTCGTCCATGTGGCAGAGCAACTACTGCCAGCGGTTACCGTTGCTGCAGAAGGTTCTTCTATGCTATCCATGGAGTTTTCTTACGTTGTGGGCGGGATGGACCGCGCAGGGCATGAGGAGGCTCCACGGGAGGTCGTCCAGCATAGGCGCAACTCCTCCGGCTATTGCGGGCAGAGAGTGTCCCATGAGGCCATGGTGTGCGCAGGTTGGCGAGAGGTGTTATCACGGTCGTCCTCGGTGTGCCATCCCGATGTGCCGCTACAAGATCCGGTCATGTTGGTTGAGGGGCTCGGGTTCCTGTCACTGCCACCGACTGCCTCATGAGGCCCTGTCTCTGCCGAGGTGTCACTTCCTTCTAGTGATGCGCTGCTGGCTCTGAGCCTATTCCGGGTTGATTCTTTGGGCTCCGATGAGGATGATGACAATGAAGAGTTGGACCCGCAGACGCCATCGGCCTCCACCAACGATGTTGTTCCCGACTATTTTTGAGGCACCGCTGATGTGCACCATGGGGGAAGGCACCAACAGAGCTCAATGGCAGCCTCCCTTCTTCAGTTGTGGCTCTTCGTGATGAGGAAGGTTGGGTTCAGGTGGGTCGGGGCGACCGCCCTAGTCGCGAGCCATCGGCGTTGCTTCGTAAGGAAGGTTATGAGTATAGCCTCGCCTTCAAGAGATGGGCTTGAGGAAGATGCTTTCGATGCCTCGAGCATGGCCACCAGGTCAGCTCATGTCATGAACCCTTCAGATTCATCCGTTGTCGTCATCCTGGTCATCAGGAGTGTTTTTGTCGTGCGCTCTTTCCTGCCGCTCGTTCTCGCTCTCCAGACACTCGTGCTCGTTCTTCGGACGCTTGTGCTCCTTCCCAACATAGACACTCTCCATCCGCTCAGCCTCGTCATCCCTCGTCGTCCTAGAGTTGGGCTAAGGTCATGTCTCACGTGTCTTTACTGGCAATTCTCTTCTTCTTAATTAATAGATTAGGGCAAATCTTTTACACCTTTTCAAAAAAATGCGGAAGTAGTCGAGTCAGGAGAGCCTAACCTGCTCCTTCTGGTCCGCTCTGGTTTATTTGCTGAAATCGGCAACTATGGCTCTTATGATTGGAAAATATGAGTGTATTGTTGAATATTTAAGCAAATTACCATAATATTTAATTCGAAATAACCGACAATAAAACATGACTATAATTGCAGGAATTAACCTAATCATATATACTAGCAGAATAGACGAACAAATCGCATTTAACCATAATAAGCAAATCACATCTATTCCAAAATCTAGTACAAGAAACTGTAACAAAAACTGAACTAGATAGGAGGAGATTACATACGGTGCTACAGGAGGATTCAGGTTCGCTTTCATGTTGGCGTTGAGGTCGCATTGACAACAGCGTCGTCAGCCATGTCATCGATGTAGAGGCTGTTAATGTCCGGGAAAAAGTCCTCGTCGGGGAAGTAGTGGTCGGTCGATGTGATGCAGTCAGTAGTAGCATAGACGTGCTCCCCAAAAACCTGATCGCCCCTCACCCGTATAGGTTCATGAGAGGCGGTGGTTTCGGAGGCCTACTGTCCCGTCGAATGGTGCACGCCAGAAGATGGGATGGAGACGGTGTAGCGGCGGCACAAGGTTCTGGAGGCAGAGAAAAGGATGTGTGTAACTCCCGTTAGGGTTTATGTCTGAGCCGCTTATATAGCGCCGGTTGGGTAAGACGTGGGGCGCAGCCCATGTCCGAGTTAGTAACAGCTCACGTTCCAGAAAGACCGGAAACGGCTGATAGAAAATAACTCGCACAATAATTTTCCCGATCAGCAAAAAGATAAGAACGGAACCAAGGCACAATTCCTCAAACCGCGGCACGCGCGCATCGTGACGAGGTGAAACCAGGCAAGGCGAGCGGCGGAGGAGGAGGAGCGCGTGTATGCCACTCCTCTTCACTCTCTTTAGGAGGTAGTGAAACACTCCACTATATATATTGGTCCAACCCCTCCAAACTAGCAAGGTGGGACTAAACTTTGGTGCCACCCCTTGCTAGCCATGAATGGGCCATGAGAATTTCAGAATTTATATTAGGCCATGGGTCAAAGCCCACAACCAAATTCCAACAATCCCCCATAAAGTCTCATAGGCACATATCATCACATCACATCAATCAGTTCTAGAACATTGTTTATATACCGGTGCGAGGAGGAGACTGTTAAGATGAACTTCCACTTAAAACTTCATGCTACACTAGATTGCAACTTGAATAGTGGACTATGCCTTGAACTACAAGTTTGGTGCGCACTAGTTTCACACAAAGTCTAGACCGATCCAGAGCTGTCATGAGGCTTCCATATAGTTTGGAGCTTATGCGTCATACTCCATGGCCTTTCATGAGTTTATTAGAGAGCACCCAAATCTCACGGACTGCGACGTTTAATAGTCAGACTCATATAGGTGTGTTCTTCAGAAGATGTTCTGCAGGACAAAATCTTGCTTTAAACCAGCCACTTAGAACACATTAAGATTAATATCAACCTGCCATGCAGAATAGGAGAGTATTGCATTTATACAGAGTGGTAGTATAATGTAAGGATACTCTCCTCCCAGCTGATCAACAGTTTGTCTCCCAACTCTACTTCACGGGATCTCCGATCTCATAGAGCGGGTTATCACTATGAGCAACTCAAAGTGTGGGTATCAAACCCATCTCGAGGCATTATCTATCACATTACGTGATAGACCCTTTGTGAAGGGATCTGCCAGATTTTTAGATGTTTGGATATAGTCCAATGCAATAACTCCGGAGTTTCTCATTTTCCTAACAGACTTCAATCTCCTCTTCACATACCTTGATGACTTCATATTGTCCTTAGAACTATTTATTTTGATGATTACAGTTTGATTATCGCAGTTCATAAGGATTACGGGTATTGTTTTTCAACCACAGGTAAGTTCATCAAGAGTTCATGAAGCCATTGTGCTTCAATAGTGGTTGTGTCTAATGTTGTGAGTTCTGCTTCCATAGTTGACCTTGTTAAGATGATCTCCTTGCAAGTCTTCCAAGAAACAGTGCCACCACCAAGTGTAAACACATAACCACTCGTGGCCTTAGTCTCATCAGCATTAGAAATCCAGTTTGAGTCACTATACCCTTCAAGTACCCTTGGATACCCAGAGTAGTGAATCCCATAACTCGCAGTGCCTTTCAAATAAAACAAAACCCTTTCAAGGGGCTGCTAATGAACATCTCCAAGATTTGAGACAAAACGACTCAACTTGCTTGTCGTGGGAATGGCCACGGCAGATGCTGCAATCGGCAGCGAGTAGTAGAACATGGGGCAACGGCGGCCAACCATCTGCGGTGCGAGATGAGGGCGGAGACACAAGGGTTTACCCAGGTTCAGCCCCCGGAGGGTAAAGACCTACTCCTGCTAGATTGTATTATGGTGAGAGTACAAGGGCGAGCTCGACGACTAGGCGGCGAGTCGCTTGGGTGTATGATGGAACGTGTCCTCTATGCGTACCCTAGGGAGGTTTATATAGGCTTCACCTTTCTAGGGTTTACAGATCTACAACCGAATTGGTTAAGGATTCGGAGGGTCTTTGACCCAGTAAGACTGGGCCTAGCTACGCTTCTGGCCTCCAGCTTCCAATCGCGTGATTCCTTTCCAAGTCTCGGTCCAGTCACCGTCTTGCAGGCCCACTCGCTGGCAGCTTGGGCCAATAGGAAACGTCCTGCTGGGCATATCCCGGTAGGCATATCCCCATCATTGCTTACAACAAAGGAGATGTCAGGCCTCATAGCGCTGGCTAAATACATAAGCAAGCCAATAATCTGAGAATATCCTAGCTGATCTTTAGCATCCTTAGGATCTCCTTGATTCTTTTGAACCAACATGCTAGGATCATATGGTGTAGGAGAAGATGTCCAATCGCTATACCCAAATCGACTCAATATCTTTTCCACATAGTGAGACTGAAGCAGTGTTATCCCACCATCATCATCTTTCAGCAGCTTGATGTTCAAGATCACATCAGCCACTCCTAGATCTTTCATCTCAAAGCGACGAGATAGAAAGTCTTTGACCTCCTTGATAACATTAAGATTAGTCCCGAATATTAGTATATCATCAACATACAGACATAAGATGACACCCTCGCCCCACCATGGCGATAGTACACACACTTGTCAGCTTTGTTTACAATAAAGCCTTCATTAGTTAAAGTTCTTTCAAACTTCTCATGCCACTACTTAGGTGCTTGCTTAAGACCATATAAAGACTTCAATAAATTTCACACCTTTCCTTGTTGACCATCTACCACGAATCCATCTGGCTGATCCATATAGATTTCCTCATCTAACTCTATATTTAGGAAAGCCGTCTTAACGTCCATTTGATGAACGAGAAGACCATGCGAGGCAGCTAAGGATAATAGTACTCGATGTAGGGTTCGCAGCATAGAAAACAAAAAAATTCCTACGATGGGAACAACTATGTACCAAGATCTATCTACTAGATACAAACAACAGGCGGATGTATATCCGTAGAGAACATACCCTTGAAGACCGACAAAGCTTAACGAGTCCAAACTCGTGGTTGATGTAGACGATCTCTTGCCGATCTCAAGATCGAGAGGAAGTCCTAGCGCCGCAAAACAACAGCGCATTCGTGCTCGCACACACGTTCGAGGCACCGAGCAACCTCCGCCTCCTCGCTCCAGAGATGGAGCGGAAGCACAACTCTTTCTTGCCGAATAGCCACCGGGAACATGTATCTCGCTAGTCCGAGACCATGGGGGATAAATTCTAGAGGGGGAGAGAGATCCTTCACGAGGAGGTGTCTGTGAGAGAGAGGGAGGGGGCTCCTTTTATAGGGAGATGGGGGGCACCCAAGGGGCCATGCGCCCAGCCATGGGGCTGCCCCCACCTCTTCCACATTCATGTGGGTGGACACTCCACTCACTCAAATGCCTTTCAATTCCCTCCACTCAAAAACCCACTCAAATTCCCATTAAATTTCCACCAAATTTAATGCAAACTCTCATTAAATAAAACTCTTTTATTTTATTCAGAATTTTGTCAATTACTTTAATGACAAACATTCACAAATAACCCCTTGCTAGAATTCTATTTCACATGCATAACTACTTTATGCAATTTCACCCGAAAACCTGTTTCGGTATCTAGTGAAATAAATTCCTGCGCTTGTTATTCTTTTCGGCATGAAACTTTTGCTCCAAATGGATGTCGGTGTCTCTTAAGTGTGTCACCCTACGGTTCGCGAATAATGCGGACATGATCGAGACCCCTCTCGGATCAATAATCAGAAGCGGGATCTGGAGACCCATACTGACTCCCACACATTCAACGATGACTTTCTTGTGATCGTCGGAACCTTTTACGCTAGTATCTTAATCCTTTTGTTTCGCGATATATTACATGTCCGAGATTCGATCATCGGTATCTCCATACCTAGTTTGATCTCGTTACTGACATGCACTCTTTTCTCGTTCCCGTGATATAACATTCTAGTGATCAAATCACTTGCTTGCAAGCTAACCAATGTGATATCACCGAGAGGGCCCAAAGTATATCTATCCTTCATCGGGATGAACAAATTCCACTCCCGATCCATGGGCCTCAACATAACACTTTATTAGTTCTGAATCCATCTTTATAATCACCCTGTTACGGTGTGACGTTTGATGTTATCAAGAAACTCTTCCGGTGTTAGTGATTGACATGATCTCATGGTCTAAGGATTAGGATCACTTTGTAAGTTGTTATAGCATTATAAACTCAATGACTTTGATCATAATGCTATACTTCGGATGAATGTTCATCACACCATTACACTAATGTTGTGATCCCGTTATTAACAACATCCAATGTCCATGATCAGGAAACCTTGATCATCTTATTAATCAACGAGCTAGTTTATAAGACAGGCATAACTTGGAACTTTCTGTTTGTTTATTAAACACACATGTATTAACGTTTCCGTATTAATACAATTATAGCATGCAAAATAAACATTTATCATAAACAAGGAATACGATAATAAGCACTTTATTATTGCCTCTCGGGCATATTCCCTTCAGTCTCCCACTTGCACTAGAGACAATAATCTAGTTTGAGAACTTTGCGTATTGAACACTTATGGCTTTCCGGTGTTCCATATACGCAATTGCAAGTGGTTAACATAATCTACGGATCTTACGCTTCAGGTCCGTGTGTATTTGCATGTCTTTGCGTCTTCACGCATCACTCATTCTCCAATGAGATGGCATTGTATAAATTTGGTCTTTTGGTGAGACCTTTAGTTCCTTGGGGTTAAATCATGTCGATACTATTGTCATACAATATATCTTTAGTGTTAGCCCGTTGCGAACCACACCTTAGTTTGATAACAAACTACTTGACACAAATTCCCTCCTTTGCTGCTACTATAGCAGTCATATACTTAGCCTTTTGTTGTAGTATCCGTCACAATGTCTTAACTTTGGAATTCATCCAAATCCATCATGGAAACTTTCTTTCCATTTCATTGTGCCACCCATAGTTTTAATTGAGGTAAACTTAATTTGTATCTTGTGCCAAAACTAGTATCAATGTAACGCTTTACAATGAACTATTTGTAATTGTTTGTCACCTCTACACAAATATATTCTTAGTTCTTCCAAAAGATCATAAGAATATTCTCACTATCGTACAATGATCATTTTATGATTCATTCTGGTATATGCTCATAACACTTAGAGCATAGGACATATCTGTATGTGTACATATCATGGTACGATTGATCAAAACATTCTCGTGATTTCACTCATCAAGTGTCAAAGCACTTGAATCTTGTTTCACTTATCAAGTGTCGATACACTTGAATCTTGATTCAATTCCTTTCCATGCGACAAGAACCGTTTCTTGTCGTTTCTATATTGAACTCCTTCAATATCTCATATATGTACGTTTGGCCCAACCATATTAGCGTCACCGTCTATCCACTATAGACATTCATGCTAAATATTCGGGTTTTTCCTAAGTATTTCATCGAAATGAAATTCTTAACCTTTGTCAATAAAAGATACATCATTTCTAATCAACAAGATGTCCTCCACATAATGTATTAGAAATATATCTTAGCGCTCCCACTTAATTTCTTTCAAATGCAAGCATCTTCATCGTCTCCTGGTGAAAAACTCCTTTTTCATCATGGTGAAGATTACAACTCCGCGATGCTTACTTCAACTATTGAAGTTTGCATGCCCTTTTTAGCATCCTTTGAATTAACAAAACCCTTTGGACCGTGTCATGTACACGTCCTAGGTAACCATTCTATTAGAAGAACTTTGCTTTGTTTATTCATCTACCATATACCAAATTATATGTAGTGGTTGCTACTTTAATCCGTCTAGACTAAATATCGCTATGAAAGATCAAATCTTGTCATAGTCAACTCCTTGAACATTGTCGTAAAATACTTTACGACATGTTGACTATTTCATAGATGTGAAACATCCATGTCTGTTTCTTTATAGATCCAAATACGACCGATAGGTTTTTACACCTTTCCGGAGGGTCTTCCAAGTTCAAAACTTGATTTCTCGTGTATGGAACTATCACGGATTTTATGGCTTCAAGCCATTTGACGGAGTCAGGGCCCATCATCGCTTCTTTGTATGTATTCGGTTCATCATTGTCAAATAATAATGATTTACTCTCAAATCTTAGCATTTGATTGTTTAACCGACCTACTTGGTTCAATAGGAACTTAGATCTCCGTGACCACAATCTTTGAGGCACATAAGCTATGAGCATTATGGCAGCCTTCGGAACGATTTCCGGCGCTGCGCAACTCAGCACATATAGCTAAGGTTCGTTAACCTTATCAAAGTTCTATTGTCCTCCCACTTAAATTTTATGAAAAATTCCTTCTTCAAGAAACTTCACATTTCAAGCGACAAACCCTTTTTTCCTCGGTGTTATGGAGGAATAACCAATTGTTATTCGAAATAACCTACAAAGACATGCTCATCCGACTTTGGTTGTAAACATCTTACTTATGTTTAGCATACCAAAATTTAAGAAATGACAACTTGGGTTTTACCTCAAACCATAACTTCCATGGTGTCATTTCAACGGATCAAGATGGAGCTCTTTTCAGTGTAAAAGCGGAAGTCTCTAAAGCTTTAATCTTTTAAAACATAATGGCAGTTTTATAAATAACACCTTTGATCCAACCATGTCAAACAAGGTTTCATTACAAATCTCAAACACTCCATACTCCTATGGTGTTTCGGGAGATGTAAATCTAGGTGTTTTTCTAAACTTGCAACTCAAATAAATCCCTTTATGATAAAATCATAATTCATTTATTTTTCTTGTTACACTTGTAACTCAAATAAATCCCTTTATAATGAAATCATAATTCATTTATTTTTCTTGTTACAATGATTTTCCACTTCATCTTGAAAGTCTTTGAAACGTTTTTCAAATATTTCATACTTCTTTCTCATTAAGTGAATATTCACTCAAATTTCCGGAGAAAGCATATGAAGTTGAAATCCATCGCTTACGACTATACATAATGGACTACATACATCGATATGTATAAATTCCAATAATTTAGTCGATCGTTCTTCTTTGGCCTTTGAACGAAGTTTTAATTATCCCGAGTAAAGTCTTACAAGCGTCACTTGATCAAATCAAATACTCCAAAAATCCATGAAAATGGAGTTTCTTCATGTTTTCTTTCCAATATAATTTAAATGGCGATGTCACTTCGGAAGTGATCTTCCAATCATTTGTCTTGCGACTTTTTAGCATTAGGCTTTATGGATGTGATTTCTCCAACTAGATTTGTAAATCATCCATCTTATATGGAATACGGTAATTATTTGAACAACCTTTGTTCTCATAATACCTGATTCAAATAACAATTATTAAAACAAATCTTGAAGTCAAGTTTTGATGTCAACGAGAAATACAAACAACGGTTCGTTTGTTTTCGATGAACATCATCACATATTCTCTTGCTAGTTATTTAGGCCATTGTGGTTCATGAATTGCGTCGTTCTGTATGAAATTTCATACCAACCAATTCGGTATCCAATACCCAAGAACCGCATTGTTTAACAAGAAAAGAATACAACCATAACATGTATATCATATATATACCTAAATTGGATATTTCCAATCTTTTCTTTTCTGCCAAATATATTTTATAGATTCTCTTTCAGCATTTCCTTTTCCTTTTTAAAAGAATCTATCAACATCAAAAGTGGCGCCATATACATGACACATAGTCCAAAGCGTGTCTATTCAAATAATAATACCTTTAGACTTGCACATTGAAGTAGATCACCATCATCAAAATGATCGGTATTCTTTCAAAATCCATTCTTTAGTAATCTTTTAGTGTAGTAAACACTTTACATACATCTTCTATTCACCCTTATCATGACGACTTTCATGATCAAGCTACTGTAGCTTATAAAGGCGAATCGTGAGTATAACATTACTTTCCAAAACCCTTTTGGGTGATTAGGATGTCTAGCATCTCCAACCTTCGTAAATTCTCATCCAATATGAGAACATATATTATACTCTATCATATTGCAACCAAAACATTGTTTCAGATATCGTTATATCTGTCACACATGATGGTTTCTGAAACAATTCTTTCAGCTCCTAGATAATCTTGATATTTAAATCAAGAATCATGGAGGCAAATATGATACTTAAGATACTAACACTGGAATTATTACTCTTGATTTAATACCAATTATTAAATTTCATGGAGTAAATAGAGTTTGCTGAAAGTTTGCAATAGGACTTTAAACTTTAGATTGACACTCAACACAATACGATACCAGTTCGTAAAGTATATATCCAGAATTCTATAGTTCTATTATCTCAATTACAACTATGCATAAGGTGGTGAACGAATGCCAATGACTACAACAAATTATGCAAATTCACTTTGATTTAATTTATGATAAATTGAGTTCTACTAATCCAAATTAGAAATGAACTCCCACTCAAAAACGACATCCCTCGTGTCTTTTTGGTGATTACATGAACCAAATCCACTACACCAAGTCCGATCATCACGTGAGTCGGTGTAGCTTCAAAGGCGAGCATCAAATGGTCATCATATCAAAATATATGACTCATGCTTAACCTTTCGGTCCGTGTTTCGAGGCATTGTCTGTACATGCTAGGCTCGCCAAGTAAGAACCTTAGTATTCGCGTGTGTAACTGTCTTACACCCGAGATATGCTCGTGGATTCAAGTACACCCGATCACCACGTGATGTCTTGAAGCGACGAAACATTGTCGGTGCATACTTAAGGAAGAACACATTCTTATCTTAATATTTAAATGAGGGATCATCTTATTATGCTAATAAAACGCCAAACAAGCAATATAAGATGCAATCAAACATCTCATGTTAATAAGTGAAATGATATGGTTCCCGCATATGATCTCCATAATGTGCACCGTGGTATGATCTCTATCATACCTTTATGTGTAAGGCCAAGGTCTATGGAACTTACACGCTATGTGTGTTGTAAGAGTATCATCTCATACTTCTACTTACAACATCACCATATCATAACACTAGCCCAGCAACAATCTAAACTAGACGCCTCTAATTTATCCATTGCAAATTTTACGTGGCTTAGGGCTTTCGTAGATAGAACCGTTATTACCTACGAACATGAACCACAACGAGGATAACCAAATTGTTGACAACTCGTTGCAAATTAGATATTGACTATAGTAGGGGAGACAGACACCCGCTAGCCACTTATGCAAAACTAGTTGCATGTCAAGCGTGGAACAGGTCTCATGTGCGAGGACATGTAAAGTTTGTCCGGGCCGCTTCATCCCACTATGCCACCAATATCCAAAGTACAACTAAGAAGCAATAAAATGATCATCATCGCCCACATACTCATATGTGTACTACCCGTGCAAAGTATCTACGCATAGATCCGGCTCTGATACCACTGTAGAGTTCGCAGCATAGAAAACAAAAAATTTCCTACGATGGGAACAACTATGTACCAAGATCTATATACTAGATACAAACAACGGGCAGATGTATATCCGTAGAGAACATACCCTTGAATACCGACAAAGCTTAACGAGTCCAAACTCGTGGTTGATTTAGACGATCTCTTGCCGATCTCAAGATCGAGAGGAAGTCCTAGCGCCGCAAAACAGCAGCGCATCCGTGCTCGCACACACGTTCGAGGCACCGAGAAACCTCCGCCTCCTCGCTCCAGAGATGCAGCGGAAGCACAACTCTTTCTTGCCGAATAGCCACCGGGAACATGTATCTCGCTAGTCCGAGACCATGGGGGATAAATTCTAGAGGGGGAGAGAGATCCTTCACGAGGAGGTGTCTGTGAGAGAGAGGGAGGGGGGCTCCTTTTATAGGGAGAGGGGGGCACCCAAGGGGCCATGCGCCCAGCCATGGGGCTTCCCCCACCTCTTCCACATTCATGTGGGTGGACACTCCACTCACACAAATGCCTTTCAATTCCCTCCACTCAAAAACCCACTCAAATTCCCATTAAATTTCCACCAAATTTAATGCAAACTCTCATTAAATAAAAATATTTTATTTTATTCAGAATTTTGTCAATTACTTTAATGACAAACATTCACAAATAACCCCTTGCTAGAATTCTATTTCACATGCATAACTACTTTATGCAATTTCACCCGAAAACCTGTTTCGGTATCTAGTGAAATAAATTCCTGCGCTTGTTATTCTTTTCGGCATGAAACTTTTGCTCCAAATGGATGTCGGTGTCTCTTAAGTGTGTCACCCTACGGTTCGCGAATAATGCGGACATTATCGAGACCCCTCTCGGATCAATAATCAGAAGCGGGATCTGGAGACCCATACTGACTCCCACACATTCAACAATGACTTTCTTGTGATCGTCGGAACCTTTTATGCTAGTATCTTAATCCTTTTGTTTCGCGGTATATTACATGTCCGAGATTCGATCATCGGTATCTCCATACCTAGTTTGATCTCGTTACTGACATGCACTCTTTTTTCGTTCCCGTGATATAACATTCTAGTGATCAAATCACTTGCTTGCAAGCTAACCAATGTGATATCACCGAGAGGGCCCAAAGTATATCTATCCGTCATCGGGATGAACAAATTCCACTCCCGATCCATGGGCCTCAACATAACACTTTATTAGTTCTGAATCCATCTTTATAATCACCCTGTTACGGTGTGAAATTTGATGTTATCAAGAAACTCTTTCGGTGTTAGTGATTGACATTATCTCATGGTCTAAGGATTAGGATCACTTTGTAAGTTGTTATAGCAATATAAACTCAATGACTTTGATCGTAATGCTATACTTCGGATGAATGTTCATCACACCATTACACTAATGTTGTGATCCTGTTATTAACAACATCCAATGTCGATGATCAGGAAACCTTGATCATCTTATTAATCAACGAGCTAGTTTATAAGAGAGGCATAACTAGGAACTTTCTGTTTGTTTATTAAACACACATGTATTAACGTTTCCATATTAATACAATTATAGCATGCAAAATAAACATTTATCATAAACAAGGAATACGATAATAACCACTTTATTATTGCCTCTCGGGCATATTCCCTTCACTCGAATGGTGGTCAATCTAGCCACAGGTGAATAAGTACCAAAGAATTCTTCGCCTTATTTCTGGGTATAACCCTTGGAAACAAGGTGTGCCTTGTACTTCTCAATAGTACCATCAGGTCTAAGCTTCATCTTGAACACCCACTTACATCCTACAGGTTTGCACCCATAAGGACGATCAGTAATTTTCCAAGTTCCGTTTGCTATGATGGAATCCATTTCACTACGAACGGCTTCTTTCCAGTAGTCGGCATCTTGAGATGCATAAGCTTCTGAAATAGAAGTGGGAGTGTCATCCACGAGGTATGATGACCCACAAGTATAGGGGGTGTATCATAGTATTTTTGATAAATAGGAGTGTCGATCCCAACGAGGAGAAGAAGGTGTTGACTAGTGGTTTGGAGCAGGAAATCTCTGTAAATACTTAGCAAACATATTTTTAGGGTTTTTTGATAAAGCAAACAAATAAAGTGCAAGTAAATAAAGACAACAAATAATTGCAGCAGGTGGCCCAATCCTTTCTTAGCAAAGGACAAGCCGGTTGTATTACTTATGAGGACCAAACGTTCTCGAGGACACATGGGAATACTGTCAAGTGCTTTCATTTCATATAGTTGATTAATCTTATTTGGTTGGATAAGTGTTGTGTGGGTGAACCTGTGCTAATGTACCGACCTTACTAGGACTAATACATACTTGTGATTAAACCCCTTGCAATCATCCACAACTACAAGAAAGTAATTAAGATATAAACCTACGCACAAAATTAAACTCCGAGATCCTACACTCCCTTGTGCAAAGGTTTCCTAAACGGGGGTTCGGGTTTCTATCATTCCGGCAATCCCACAATTAGTATCCAAATACACAATGCATTCCCCTAGGCCCATAAATGGTGAAGTATCATGTAGTCGACGTTCACATGACACCACTATAAGAATAGCACCACAACCCACAACTTAAATATCAAGCCATTGAATAATACCTCAACACAATTCCACTACTAACATGACTTCTCCCATGTCCTCAAGAACTAAACGAACTACTCACGAGACATCATATGGATAAAGATTAGAGATGATATGCTGATGAATAACAATCTGAACACAGACAATAATTCAATGGTTCCACTCACAAGCATCAACTACAAAAGTAATTAACACCGGGAAAGTTTCCCCTAAGAACTATGCAAGATTCAACACAATTGTTACAGCGGGATGGAGTGGTGATGATGGTGCTGGTGGAGATGGTGGTGTGGATGATGATGATGATGATCCCGATGAAGTCTAGCTTGATGACGGTGTTTATGGCGACAATCTCCCCTCTCCGGGAAGGAATTTCCCCGGCAGAAATCTGTCTACCGGAGAGCTCTTTCTCTCTATAGTTTCCGCCCCGCAGAGGCGGCAGAATCTTTCTGTGGTCGCCCCCGTGTATTAGGGTTTCGAGGAGAAGATATAGGCGAAAGGGCGGAGCAAGAGGTGGGTGATACGTCGTAAACGTATCTATAATTTTTGATGTTCCATGCTTGTTTAGTATCCACTTTGCTATGTTTTGTCTACACTTTGAGGTATTTTTATACACTTTTTGGAACTAACCTATTGACAAGATGACATAGTGTCAGTTGCCTGTTTTCTGCTGTTTTTGGTTTCAAAAAGCTAAAAAATGAATATT
This sequence comes from Avena sativa, assembly GCA_916181665.1. Taxonomy (NCBI): domain Eukaryota; kingdom Viridiplantae; phylum Streptophyta; class Magnoliopsida; order Poales; family Poaceae; genus Avena; species Avena sativa. Next base: position 339,875,092 of record OV702283.1, on the reverse strand, counting down.
CTCGGAATTGGACGGGACAAAAGCCAAATTTCATAGTTTTCCTTGACCGATACGGAAAATCGAAGACGAGACGGAGGAGGACACCAGGGTGGCCACACCCTAGGTGGGCCTGGGCCTACCATGGCCGCGCCCGCAGAGGGTGTGGGCCCCCTGGCCCTCCACCGACCTTGCCTCCTTCACCTATAAGAAGCCTCTGACCCAAAAACCCTAAATCATCTGGCGGAAATCCACGAAAACCTCCACAGCACCGCCGCCACCGAAGGGGAGATTCGGGGGACAGAAAGTCTCTGTTCCAGCACCCTACCGGGACAGGGAAGTGCCCCCAGAGCCATCTCCATCGATCCCCACCACCATCACCTTTGTTGATTACCATGATGAGGAGGGAGTAGTTCTTCCTCAAGGCTAAGGGCTCTACCGGTAGCTATGTGTTCATCTCTCTCTCTCTCTCTCTCTCTCTCTCTCTCTCTCTCTCTATGCATGATCATATTGTGCTCATGATCTTTGTAATCAAGTAGATCTACTTTGCTACTCAAGTGCTTCAATAGATCTCTCCTCTCCACATGTGTGTGAAAGTGACAGCGTGCACGCCATGGTGGTACTTAGGCTAGAGTCTACATAAATAATCATTGTGCTTTAATAGATCTATGCTTTTCCCCATGTGTGTGAAAGTGACAGCATGCACACCGTGTGCGGCACTTAAGATAGGTTACATATATATTTATCATGATTTATATTTGGAGTTGGATGTCTTTATGAAATTGTGGTGTTTGTTGGAACCATCTAGCGCTCAAGGTGATAGTGTGAGGTTATCTAGATGGGACAAGCGGACTTTGAGGAGTGTTGTTATAGCCCTACCATGGATTAGAGTGTCCAACAGGAGAGTAGTTAAGAGTAGTATCATTAAGAGAAGATATTTATATGGGAGAGTGTTCACTAGTGAAAGTATGATCCCTAGGCCTTGTTTCTAAGCATTGAAACACCGTTTGCATCTAGATATGTTGCATGTTTGCTTGCTTCCATCTTTATTTCAGTTTGCCTTTAGTCTCTCCCACGTCAACAACAAGTTAGAAGCTATTTTCTGGCATCGTTACCACTTGTATTTCACTATCTCTTTGCTGAACTATTGCACCTATACACCTGACAAGTGTATTGGGTGTGTTGGGGACACAAAAGACTTCTTGTATCTTGATTGCAGGGTTGCTTCAGAGGGATACCTTTGACCACTTCCTCCCTGAGTTTGATAAGCCTTGGGTGATCCACTTAAGGGAAACTTGATGTTGTTCTACAAACCTCTACAATTGGAGGCCCAACAATTGTCTACAAGAATAGAAGTGCGTAGACATCAAGCTATTTTCTAGCGCCGTTGCCGGGGAGGTAAGGTAAAAGGTTCTCACATCCTCCGGTGTGAGTGCTCGAAGTTATTTCCTCTAGATTCTGCAATTTTGTATTTTTGTTTCTTGTTTTCACTAGTTAGGCTTAATGGAAAACAACAACAAAATTACAGAGCTCTATAGTGTTTATCTTGAGGTAGGACATGAAGTGTTTGAAGAGAAAATTAAAAAACCTATGGAGCTTTATTTGCATGCTAATAGCAATGTTATTAGTATGAATTCTTTGAACACAATTATTGCTAATTCTATGGAAAAGTCTAAGCTTGGGAAGCTAGTTTTTATGAAAATGATCTTTTTAGTTCCCCAGCTTTGGAAGATAGCTATTGTATTGCTTATGATGATACCAAACCTCCAATATATGATGATTACAATGATGAATATGATATTTTCAGTCCACCTACTATTGAGGAGAAAGTTAATTGTGATTACAATATTCCTCCTATATTTGATTATTATGGTGATGAGAATTCTAATGATAGCTATTTTGTTGAATTTGCTCCCACTATAATTAATAAGAATGACTATGCTTATGTGGAGAGTAATAATAATTTTATGCATGTGGCTCATGATAAGAATGTTTTATGTGATAGTTATATTGTTAATTTTATTCATGATGCTACTGAAAGTTATTATGACAGAGGGAAACATGGATTTATGCATCTCAAAAATATTAAGTTTCCCCTCTTTATGTTGAAAATCTTGAAGTTGCACTTGTTTTGCTTTCCTATGCTTGTTGCTTTGTGCTTTCATGACTTGTTTCTTTACAAGATTCCTATGCATAGAAAGTGGGTTAGACTTAAATGTGTTTTGAATTTGCTTCTTGATGCTCTCTTTTACTTCAATTCATATTTCTTATGTGAGCATCTTCTTGCTTCTCGTGCCTAACTTAAAGGCATTAAAGAAAAGTACTTGTTGGGAGATAACCCAAGAGTTTTCTTGAGTCTTGAAAGTTATTACTTCAGTAATGACCTCTCCTTATCCTTTTTGTTTGCTTTTTGTGCCAAGAATGACCTCTAATGAAAGGAAAGTAAGATTTGGGGAGTTGCTGTCCTGAAATAGATTTTTCTACTCCACCATAAAAATTCATGAGGAATCTCTGTAAGTTGGATTGAGATGATATTTTGTGAATATATCCCCCAGTATGTTAGATAACTTTCTTTAATTCAACACTTTTTTATTTGAGCAACAGAAGGTGTTCTAAAAAATCGGTTTCTACCTGCTGGTCTGTTTTGACAGATTTCTTCCATTATTTGCATGTGCTTCTTATTGATTCCTTTTTGGGTTCTTTTTGGGAAATTGAGATTTTTGAGGGAACTGCTACAGTAGCTTGTGTTTTTAGTGAATTTATTCCTGTTCTAAAGCTAAACCCAAAGGTCTATTATATTTTGAATACACTAATGTTGCTAATGAAGATTGTGTGAAGTTTTGTATGAAGGAAAATTTTGAGGTGTAGAGAGAGAATGATGTAATGAGATGAAGAATGGACAAAATATCAAGCTTGGGGATGCCACCCCGTGTCACCCCAATAAATATTCAAGAGGTACAAGCGTCAAAGCTTGGGAATGCCCAAGGCATCCCCTTCTTCATCAATAAAAATCTCAAGTCTTTCTAGACACTTCGTTTTTATTGTTTCATGCACAGTTGTGTTGTTCTTGGAGCGTATTAGTTTTATTTTTTGGTTTTCGTTTGCTTAGTTTGCTTGAGTAAGTTGGTTGATCATAGCACACTTCTTTTAGAGAGAGACACACTCTGTTTTCATTGCCTAGAACACTCTAGTTTTCACTTTATTGTCTTGAGAGTGTTCTCTTTTGCTAGCACTATGTTTAGCCTTAGTTTTCTTGTGCTTTCAGCTTAGAACTTTTTAGTTCTTACTTGTGGATTTGTGAGACAATCTCACTGGTGTTTATTGATTATTATCCTTGTGAGTTGTTTCAAATAATTCGATTGGTGTTGGAAAAGAGTAGGAAAGTTCTTGCTTGAATAGTACAAGAGGAGCTTGCTTTGACTGTGACTTTAGCATGTCATGCTAGATGTTGTTTTGACCTTATTCTTAGTGATTATTGCTGTAGCATGACTTGTTCCAAACAATTAGGATTGCTTAGTGTGCCTTGAAAGAATCATGTGTTGTTTTAGCATACAAAAGCATAGTATTATGGTATTCTCCTTTGATGTTTTGTTTGGGTTGACTTGCCACATGCTCACACCATTTTATCTGTTGGGGAGGTGACCCCGGATAGGGTCAAGACAGGGAAAGACAAGAGGGGTCTCCCTTGTCATATGCCGAGTTACTATATCGGCCGAGTCATGTAAAATTCGGCCGAGATAAGCACGGCCATGACACCTACGGAAGGAGCAATACCTTATCCGGCCGACATACGAGTTAAGTCGGCCGAAGAAGTCTGAATAACTTGAATGCAGGTGAAGGCCGAGCCGAGTTATGCGAGACAAGGACGAATAACATGAAGCTTGCAGGAGAAGGAGGTGCCTATAGTCAAACCCAAGTCATGGTCTAGGAAGAATCTGAACAGAGCAAGGCACAAAGGACAAGGAGCAGAGCAGCAGAAGGGCAGAAGGAGGTCACGGAGGTGACAGTCATGGAGCCCGAGGCACGCAGGTGGGGTTCTCTGGAACATTGCCGTCGTTAGAAGGGGTACACGGAAAGGAGGTCGTCGAGTTACTATATTGGGACAAGCATATTCCTCGAATATGCTTGCCACGTCAGCCCTAAAGGAACCAAGGCACCCCTTTATAAGGGGAGACGCGGGATCCTGAGGGGGATCGATTCATTCTACACTGTAAAGCTCGTGTAGTAGCTCTCTTCTTCCTACAAACAGCTCGAGGAGCACTTGTAGTCCTAGAGAAGAGAAATAAAGATCTGTATGTTAGCCATTCGAGTGTAGAAATAACTACATCTTCCCTCCCCGGATCCCTCTAGCATCCATTGGCCCCATACTTTAGCCTACCCATGGCATCTGCCGTGCCACCACCACGACAGTTGGCGCCCACCGTGGGGCCAGCAGAGGTGCTAGCTGGAGTCAAGATCCGGACGGGAAACTTCATCCACACCGGCGAGCGCGTTGTCTCTGGCTTAGTCCAGAGATTTGATCTCTGTGACTATGTCAGCGATAACACAGGCAGCTTCAGGAGGAAAGCTCCTCCGTGCAACAGCGTCTTCATCAACTTGGACATGCACCAGATCTACGTCGGCGTCGACACCTCCTGCGTTTATCCTCACCGAGTTATTGATGCAGGAGAACCTCCCCTCGGCGCCGCAAACGGTCTGCGTGGAGTACACCCCGTCGGCAGCGTCAAGGTGATGGTCGCAGCCAGGGCACAGACGGCAGCAGCAGGCGTCGGATCAAGCAAGGAACCGGCGGCAGGAGGACAGGTGACCACGAAGCAAGCAGCTCCACAGCCCGTCGAGGTAGGTCCGTCAGCAACCAGATCAGCCGAGATGCAGGAGACAACCACAAAGGCAGCAAGGGTAAGATGGCTACCTCTGGAAAGACCAGAGAATATTCTCCAGGCAACTATAGATAATCTAACCACACCTGTAGCGCCGATACTTGATCCGGCTAATGCTTAGGCAGACTTGGAAGAGACTAGGCAGAAAGTACTAGTAGAGGCAAAAAAGGTGTCGGCTCTGCGGGAATCCTTGAACAGGACCCTACGAGAGTATGCAAAGGCAAATAAACTAGATATTGCCCCTAAGCGGGTAGATGAATTAAGGTTGAGAGGAAAGAACCTCATGAATGATATCAACAAAGAGCACGAGACTCAAAAGGCAGATTTAGTTGATCTAGGCTTGCCGAGGTATAGCACCCCGGCAAAGAACCTAAGGGAGGCAAATGTCGCAGCATTGTAATTGGAAGGATTGACCGGCGAGGCCTGGCAGAAACAGCAAGAAAGAGTGAATGAGCTGGTACGCATTGCGAACCAGCAGAATGAAGAAATGCTTAGGGCAGACCCGGCAAGACCGGGAGCCTCGCGTATGGTTCATTCGGCCGGAGCAGCGCCCACACTATCAGTGGCAGCAGCATCCTCACCCGGAAACAACGCGCGAAAAGATAAAGCAGTAACTTCAGGAAAAAGAAATAAGCAAATTTTTCCGTATGATCCAGCAGTAGCCGGAAAAGTCAATGAGAACAGAGGCAATGGAAGCCGAGGTAACAATGGCGAAAGAAACCCCGGCCATGCCAACAAAGGCAACGGAAGCCGAGGTAATGGAGACCTCGGAAGAGGGAATCATGAGAACAATAGCCCGGCGGAAGGAAGGAGGGACCCACCGCCCGATCCTCAACCGAGGTATGAACCTAGGCAAGAGCGAGAAGTGAGACCAGCTCACCATAATCAGGCAAACGAGAGGTAAAATGATGGTTACTTGGATATGGAGTATGCAGGGCATGGTGGAAATAACCATTATGGAATGCAGGAGAGAATCATGTACAGAAACTTGCCATCAAATGATGCAAGATTAAAACTGGACAGGTTGTACCGGTCCGAGTTGTTAGAGGAGCAGGGTCCGCCTGGTCCGGCATGTTTCGAACCTCGGATCACGGGAGAGCCGCCAGTGCCGAACATTCAGCTGGCAAGGGGCACGAAAACATACAATGGGAGCACCAAACCACAGGATTGGTTGATTGACTATGACACTGCAGTAAAAATAGCTAGCGGAAACTTGCGATGGGTAGTAAGATATGTCCCGCAAATGCTGGAAGGACCAGCCAGAGTATGGCTGAATAATCTGCCAGCGGGCAGTATCAACTGTTGGCTAGATTTTGAAGAGATGTTTGTCAGCAACTTCACCAGTACTTACAAAAGACCAAACAGGACACAGCAGCTTGCTATGTGCAAGCAGAGGCCGAATGAGACAGATAGGGAATTCTTGACTCGGTGGTGTAACCTTAGGAACTCACGTGAGGGAGTTATAGAATCTCAAGCGATAGCTTGGTTTGCTCAAGGATGTCGATACGCCAGTGTATTGTGGCAGAGACTTCAAAGAGATATGCCGACCACTTTGGCAGAAACCATCAGGACAGCGGATTCGTATGCATTGGGCGATCCGACACAACCAGAACTAATGTCGGCAGAGCATCGGGAGCATCAAGATCAATATGCAAGAGATGCATCCAGATCATCGAGGCGCAACGAGTTCAGAGGTATAAGAAGAGAGGAAAGACTGGATTACAGATATGCCCCCAATCAGGTGGCAGCGGTAGTACAAGATCAGCCGAGTCATGGAAACAGTCAGCGGCAGAAAAATGGTCCTCAGCAATGGACACCAAGGAATGAAGGGAAGAGACAGTGGACACCAGAACAGAAGAAGCAGTGGCAGGAAAGGCCGAAGTACACATTTGAATCCATGTTGGATCAACCGTGTAAATTTCACACCCCAAACCCGGCCAAGCCGGCTAATCATACAACTCGGCAATGCGCCTGGATGAAAAATGCTATGGGGAACCCGGGAGGCATGCAAGCGTCTTATCATCAAGCGCATCAGCAGCAGCAGCCGCAGTTGACTGGGGCGAATGCACAGCAGTTAATGTTACCCCCTCCTCCTCCAAGGTATGATAACTCGGACCAGAGAGATGCAGTGCATCAAGTGATAAATCAAGGTCGGGATGGAAGGACAAACCCCGGAAATAATGGACGTAATGATTACAGGGAGCATCATCAATCATATTGCATGTTCACAACAGAACAACAAGACAGGCAAAGTGTACAGCGCCGACATATGGAAGTGAATGCAGTTATGCCGGCGGTACCAAGATATGTACCTTGGTCAGATCAAGAAATAACTTGGAGCATAAAGGATCACCCGAAATAATGCCGAATCCAGGGTCGTACACACTCGTACTAGATCCGACTTTTGTCGGGCCCAGCATTAATGTGAAATTTTCAAAAGTACTCATTGACAATGGGAGAAGTATCAACATCATGTACAAAGATACGATGCATAAACTCGGAATAGCGCAGAATATGCTGCAATCCACAAGAACCACATTCCATGGAATAGTGCCGAGACTTTCATGCGAACCCATTGGGAAGGTCCGAGTAGATGTATTATTCGGCACAAGGGAGAGTTGCAGAGCGGAAAATTTGGAGTTTGAAGTGGTGGACCTAGAAAGTTGCTATCATGCTTTACTCGGACGGCCGGCATTGGCCAAATTCATGAGCAGCTGCCACATCACTTACTTGAAAATGAAGTTACCCGGACCACAAGGGGTGATAATAGTAGCAGGAGATTACAGGAAGTCGATGGAGTGTGCTTCGGCCGGATCAAACCTGGCCGAGTCATTGGTGATCGCAAGAGAAAAAAGAAGGATTCAGGAGGTAGCGGCTCTTGCTCAGTCGGCACAGCTGAATATGCCAGCATTAGCCAACCCACATGGAAGTGTTTCTTTCCAGCCGACTAAAGAGACAAAAAAGGTCCAGATAGATGAGCAGTTCCCAGAGCGCACCATCACGATTGGTGCCGGCCTACATGCCAAATAGGAAGGCGAGCTCACCAACTTCCTCCGTGAGAATCGGGACATCTTTGCCTGGTCAACTCAAGACCTGCAAGGTGTGCCGAGGGAGTTGGCTGAGCACTCTTTGCATGTAAGGCCAGGAGCAAGGCCGGTGAAGCAACCTCTCCGCCTCTTCGCTGAAGAAAGGAGAAAAATAATAGGGGACGAGATAGCTCGGCTCCTTGCGGCCGAATTGGCTATCAAATCCGGTATTAGTAGAAAAGAAAAAGGATGACCCGAATGTAGCCATCGTATGGCGAATGTGTATTGATTACACGAACCTAAACAAGGCGTGTCCCAAAGATCATTTTCCTTTACCTAGGATAGACCAAGTCATTGATTCGACCGCTGGTTGTGAGCTGTTGTCATTTGTAGATGCGTATTCTGGATTCCACCAGATACTGTTAAATCCGGCCGATCAAATAAAGACTGTGTTTATTACCCCGTACGGGGCTTATTGCTATCGCACCATGCCATTCGTCCTGCGTAACGCAGGAGCAACGTACCAGAGATGCATGCAAAAGTGTCTACATGACCAGATAGGAAAAAATGTACAAGTATATGTAGACGATGTGGTTATAAAAACCAAAGAGAGCAAAACACTCCTGGATGATATTCGGCAGACATTCGCAAACCTGAGAAGGTTCCGAATGAAGCTTAACCCGGAAAAATGCACCTTCGGTGTACCAGTTGGGAAATTACTCAGTTTTCTCGTATCCAGCCGAGGTATAGAGGCAAATCCAACTAAAATACGAGCGGTAGAAAGAATGGAATTGCCGAGGTGTATAAATGATGTACAGAAATTCACGGGCTGCCTGGCCTCGCTTAGTCGATTTGTATGTCGGCTAGGAGAGAAGGAATTACCTCTGTATCAACTGATGAAAAGTCTGATAAGTTCATTTGGACACCGCAAGCAGATAATGCGTTTCATGAACTGAAAAAGATGTTTGTCACAACACCAATCCTGGCCTCTCCATTGTCAAAAGAGCCTATGTTACTTTATGTAGCTGCCACAAACAGAGTGGTAAGTGCGGTGGTAGTCGTGGAACGGAATGAAGATGATAAATCAATACAAAGGCCGGTATATTACCTAAGCGAGGTACTATCGGCCTCAAAACAAAACTACCCACACTACCAGAAAATGGCCTATGGAGTATACATGTCGGCGAAAAAACTTAAACATTACTCCGAAGAACATCCGATCAAAGTGATCTGTGAAGCGCCCATAGCCGAGATATTGAGCAACAAAGATGCAAGTGGCCGAATAGCAAAATGGGCAATCGAATTATCACCTTATGCTCCGCAATTCGATAGGCGAGATGCAATCAAATCTCAGGCAGTGGCCGACTTCTTTGTGGATTGGGCCGAGGTATAATATGAACCACCGTTACCAGATCCGAATTATTGGTGTAACACCCTCAGAATCGGCCCTATGCAAGTTTTAGCGAAATTCGCCAAACCCGCATAGAAACGATTCAAAGGTGCCCACCAGGCACTTTCGTGCGGGTGGAAAACGAAGTAATAACATTACACAACAGTCCTCGATGGGACCCACAGAACAGATATATATACAATAGCGACTCATTGAGTCAAGAATACAGATATAATGTACAAAGATCCAAATCACCTTAAAAATGATAGAGCGTCCGACTACGGACAAGATGCAAATGGGGCTAAGAGCCCTGAAGAATAACCAATGGCGTCCATAACCCTGCCCAGGCCAAGCCGGAAGGGTAACCCTGCTAACGACGTCGTTCTCAAAACCTGCTTAAACAAAAGGGGTGCCGACGAAGGGCAAAGGAAAAAGAGAAGCGTCAGTACTGAGGCCAGTACACGGCGAGACTAGAATTCGGCGGTCCTCGCCTACATAGGTATGGTGGACTGAGCGGCAGCGGCAGCATGCACTGAACAACCTATAGAGACTCAATACAACTGGCGGTTATCGGAGAGGGGGAAGAATGACCTATTCGGATCCAACCTGAAGCGAACACCAAACATACCCATCCTGGTGTTTCCCCCTCGAGACCAACGAGGAAGTCAACCGAGGAACTCACACAGTTGGCAATTTTATTTGTTCGGTTATCGTTGCAGCAATTACTAGTCAGGTATAGATAATCATCCTGATAAAATAAGCAGTGGGCACTTTTAGTTAATCATACCGTTATAGTGGCAACACTTACTAGTCAGATACAATTAGCATGAGATAACCCAAAACCCAGCAGTTGTCGGTACTTTTATTTAGCCATTCCGTTGTAGTTGCAATACTTACTAGTCAGGTACAATGGTCGCAAGCGACACTCCAAACAAGCAATTGTGGGCAGTATTAATTAGCCATTCCATTATAGTGAAGCTGATTACTAGTCATTATAAAGTCAAATTTATAGCAATAAACTTTAGTTATGCTTCTCTATGGTCGAGATACTGTGCTCCAAGTCGTCCATAACCGCGGACACGGCTTTCAAAAAGTTTTACCCGGCCGGGGTGCACCAATAGCAACACACACTCGATCAACCTCGGAAAAACCAAATCAAAACCCAACGAGGCCTTCACGATAAAGCAATCACAAGATTCAGAAATATTTCAGGGGGCCACCCCATTGAGTAGACCCGCAACGAAGTAAGCAAGCTCCGAGACGGACTCAAGGTTTGGGTAGACGGCTGTGAACGACTGGGAACCCAAAACTGGGCTTGTCGACACCGCGGAATCGTGTCCCGATCCTAAACAGTACAGGTGCTATCTGTCGCACAATTGTAAATACAGAAGTAGCATGGCATAAGTACAGGATAGTAAATAAAACCTCAAACTAGTTTGTGGCCCCAAGAAATAAGACTGAATCAAGCTCTGGCTCAGGGGGGTCCCATATACCTCCCGGATGTGGATAGCGCGATAAATCAAGGAACAGGTATCAAGTACTCGGGATCCTACGGGACACAAGTGGGCGTTCGGAAACCAAATATTATCTATCACCCACCGATGCCTCTGCTTACTTCAATTTTAGTTGTTAAACAGTAATTAAAGTGAACGATAAGTAAAGCTATGATCATCTCCAACAACAACATGCGGCAATACATCAACAACTGTGGCACTTGACGACACGCAACAGCACTTGAGCAAGCGACTACGACGCGCAAGTCCAACTATCTACCAAACAACAGGTAATAGGGTGTGTCCAAGGCAATATAGGGCTGCAAGGGATATCACGGGTACGAAAACTAGAGCATCGCAACACAGATAGCAATAGATCAACAGGAGGGAATAAATACTATAAAAGTAAGATAGGTAGAAAGGGGGGAGATGCTCGCCTGAAAACATTGCCGAAAGGTTCATCCGAAGATCGGGGCGAAGCTCACATCAACTCAACGGCCTTATCCGCGAAGAAGCAAAACACTAGAAGAACACCGGATGCACTATTTAATACTACGACAAGAGATCGGGCATGATGCATGTATGATGTATGACATGGCAAAGGTGCGATGCAATTAGGTCATATTAAGCGGAACCGGGGGCCCCGACAATTAATTAGGTGGTTCATGTGGTTTAGCTACCCCGCAATTTAAATGTTGTTTAACATGGCAGAAGATAGCACCGGGTTCGCTACACGAATTTAAATGAGGCCAATATAAGGCTAGATTTGCCCGCATATGGGCCCCATATTTAATTATTAGGTGAATCGGCATACGGCCCCCAAACCACATGACAAGATGCATGCAAGTATGACAATTAAATATGCAACAAGTTGTTATTACAATTATAAAATAGGGCTCGAGAAAAGGGGTCACACTTTAGGGTTCGGCAGATCTTGGTTTCCGGGGTTCAGGGTTCGGTCTCAGGGTCCAGGGTTCGGCGTGTTCGGTCTCAACGGAAGCGTTCTTGGATTTACTGGGGTAGATCTTGTCGTGCTTCAGGTTCGGGTGCGGTTCTCGGCAAACTGGGAAGAAGTACTTGCCGCACCGGGGTCTCGGTGTCCGGGGTGAAGTACTCGGCGTCCTCGAGGAAGTACTTGTCGTATCCGTGGTCTTCGGGTCTGTGTCGGTGCACTCGGTGTTCCGGGTTGGCGATCATGGTGTTCGAGGGTTTTTCTCCGAGTCCGTGGTGCGTCCGTGGGGTAGATCTTGGGGTACCGGCGCCATCGGGTTCCACCTCGCACACTGGTCGACGAAACACGTAGCGATGCAGATCTTGGCGACAAAAGGGCATCGGGGCTCTTGTGTCGAGACGGTCTTGTCGACAGACCCTCGGGTTCGTGCGGCTCCTCGTGGCGAACTTGGACGGCTTCGGTGTTTGTGCACTTGTTGGTGTCATGGCCACATGGAGACGGGGGTGTCGAGACTTGGTCCGCCAAACACCACAGATGGAGCCTCTAGACCTGCAGGTGGGGACATGCCGATGCGCAGCAAGGTTATCTCCTTGTCGGTTTTACGGTCGAACACCATCCGGGCATGCAGGACGGAGGTGTCTTCCCACATCGCGCAGCCACAGACAGAGGCGAGGTAGAGGAGGCGAAGGTCGGCACGGCGTCCATGGTTGCCGGCGGGGAACTCCAGGGCGGAGCCGATGGTGGCCAGCTGCCGGGGTGGGCGGGGTCGAGCTAGACGGCGAAGGAGAGGCCCGGCGGCGGCCGGCGGTGCAGGACGCGGCCGACGGTGGCGCGCGGGGCCATGACAGAGGCCAGGGCGAGCCGGGCTAGGAGGATGGCGAGCTCGGGAGGGGCGGCCGCCAGGGGGAGACGGGGCCGAGGGCGGAGCTGCGGCCGGAGGGGAGGCGAGCACGCGAGGCCGGGGGGTTGCACGGCGACGGCGGACGCGGCCGTCGGATGCGGAGGGAGGCGGGGGTGGCTGGCGCGGGCACCGGCGGCGAGGTTGGTGGAGCGGGGGTCGTCGGAGGCGCCGGAGAGCGGGTGGAGCGGCGAGGTGGGGAGAGGAGGGACGGAGCAGGGCCGGGGTGGTGGCCGGAGGTGGCAGCGGCGAGAGGGGAGCAGGCGGCGGCGGTGGACGAGCGGTGGGGGAGGAGGCTGAGAGGTAGCAGGGGGCGGCTGCTGCGGTGAGGCAGAGCGGCGTGGAGGAGCTCGTCGGCGGGCGGGTAGAGGCGGACGGGGCGGAGGTGAAGGGGAGGGCAGCGCGCCGGGGGAGGTAGAGGTTGAGCGGTGGCGTCGCGTGCGGGGCGAGCGCGAGGAGGAAGACGGCCAGGGAGGGTGCGGGGCATGCGTCCAGGAAGGTGGGGCCGGTTGGGGGTCAGGTGGTGTGGGGTTCTGGGCAGGGGCGGGGCGTGCGGAGCGTGTGCGTGGTGTGTGTGTGGCCCTGTGTGGGGGCAGGGTTGAGAGGGAGTGGGAGAGAGGCCAAGTGGCAAAAGGGGATTGGAGGGGATGAGGGGAGAGGTGACGTGGCGAGTGCTTATTGGAGGGAGTGAGGTGGAGGGGGTGTGTGGGTAGATAGGTTGGTAGCTGTAGGAATAAGGGGTGGACCATTCTGTTTGTACGGGGGTGGTCGTTCGGGTCGGGTCGGCCCGTTCGACTGCCCCCACTAAAATAAATAAATATTTTTATTTATTTCAAACAAGGCCTTTGCAAACCGATATCAGACAAAACAAAATATTCCGGCGACCCGGATTTTGATATTTGAATAAAGATGGGGCGTTTTAGAAAACAAAACGGGCTTTGCGAAAATAGTTTTAGACAAACAACATATGATGATGACGATGCAATGCACAAATTCAACGCGATTTTCTAGTAGTGGTTTTGCGGGATGCCACAATTGGATAATGCATTTCGATGGATCCAAGCTGAGAAATGGCTTGGGAGCAGGGATAGTGTTGACCTCACCGAAAAAAGATTAGCTGAAATATGTGCTGCAAATACATTTCGCCGCATCAAACAATATAGCCGAATATGAAGCACTCGTCCATGGATTAAAGGTGGCAAAGGAAATTGGTATACGTCGGATCCTATGCTATGGGGATTCCGATTTGGTAGTACAGCAAGTATCAGGCAATTGGGACGCACTAGATGCGAATATGGCCCTATATAGGTTCCATGTGCAAAAAATCAGTGGATACTTCGATGGATGCGAGTTTCATCATATACCTCAGGCGGAAAATGACGCTGCGGACACATTGTCAAAACTCGGATCAACTAGGCAATCAATTCCCCCAGGTATCGCCCTAGAGCACCTGAGAAAACCATCGATTATACCGTCACCAGAGTCTAAGTCCATTCATATCTCGGCAGGATTAAAAGAAGGAAGTGTGCCAATGGAAATTGACAAAGAGTGCAACCCAGGCTCTCTGAAAGTGAACCTGGCCATCGCACGAATAAATGCAGAGGGATTCAAAGCGGTTATGTCGGCAGAAAACATGGAAATAGACAGTGAAATTGTCCCAGAGAAAATCACGCCGAAATGGGCGCAACCCATATTCTCCTTCCTCAAGGATGCAATCTTGCCGAGTAATGAGGTACTGGCTAGACAGACAATAAGAAGAGCAAAAGCTTACACAATCATAAACAATGCGCTGTACAAGAGAAGCGTCAAAAGCGTGCTGCAAAGATGTGTTGACTCGGCAGAAGGCCAGGAAATACTCCTGGATATATATCAGGGAGAATGCGGGCATCACGCATCGTCCAGAGCATTAGTAGCCAAAGCATTCAAGCATGGATTTCATTGTCCGGCGGCATTAAAGGAGGCAAAAGAGCTAGTAGAAAAATGTTACGGTTGCCAGAGATACGCTAGCAAGATACATATGCCATCATCTGAATTAAAGACAATACCAATCACCTGGCCATTCTCTGTATGGTGCTTGGATATGGTAGGCCAGTTCAAGCCAGCCCGAGGCGGAATGACTCACATTCTAGTTATGGTAGATAAATTCACAAAGTGGATCGAGGTAAAACCTATAAGAAAATGTGATGGACAAACAGCAGTAAAATTCCTCAAAGATATTATCTTGAGATATGGTTATCCACACAGTGTTATTACAGACAACGGCACAAATTTTGCTGAAGGAGCCTTTGCTAGGTTCTGCCAAGAGAAGCACATAAGACTAGATGTTGCCTCGGTGGCTCACCCGGCATCAAACGGGCAAGTAGAAAGATCAAATGGACTGGTATTGTCCGGAATAAAACCCCGGCTCGTTGAACCTCTGCAAAGGTCGGCAGGATGTTGGATCGAGGAACTGCCAGCAGTACTATGGATCCTAAGAACTACACCGAACAGGTCAACAGGGTATACCCCATTTTTTCTTGTATACGGGGCATAAGTTGTGCTTCCAGCCGACATAATGCATGATTCGCCACGAGTGACCCAGTACACGACTGCCAAGGTAAATGAGGTAGCTCGGCAAGACGACCCCGATTTACTAGAGGAGGCCAGGGAATTGGCACTATCAAGATCAACTATTTATTAGCAAGACCTACGTCGATATCACAGAAAGAAAGTCAATCCAAGAGTCTTTAAAGAAGGAGATTTGGTTCTTAGGCTAGTGCAGCGCACCGCCGGCATGCACAAACTATCACCCCCATAGGAAGGATCATTCATCGTGAGTAAAGCATTACACAACAATGCATATTACCTAATTGATGCTCAGTCACCACAAAAGAACAAGGTAAACAAAGCCGGCAATGAATCGAAAAGACCGTGGAACATAGCTTTACTTCGCCCATTCTACACTTAGCAGCCATATATGGTACGTCATAATGTGACGCTTCAAGTCGGAATATCAAGCGTGTATTGAACCTCGGCACCTCGAGCGACGACTCGAGGATTGCACAATGTTGTCTTTATTTTTTAGGACTATGTAGTAAACCTCGGCACCTCGAGCAGTGACTCGGGGACTGCTCTATGTTATTTCTTATTTTGAGTTATGTGTTAAACCTCGGCACCTCGAGCAGTGACTCGGGGACTGTACCGTGTTATTTCTTACTCCTGAATTATGTGTTAAGTTTCAAGACCTCGAGCAGGGACTCGGGGACTGCGCCGTATTATCCCTTATCTCGGATTATGCATTAAAACCTTGATACCTTGAGCACTGACTCGGGGACTGCCCCGTGATTGTTTCTTGTTCTAAAAACACATATTAAACTTCGGCACCTTGAGCAATGACTCGGGGACTACCCCGTATTATTCTCTGCATTAACCCATGATATGTATTTCGGCAACCCAGTTTGTAACTCGGGGACTGCCACATGGTCCAAGGTAATTCTTTGAGAACACGCAAGAACTCGATAACCCAAGTGATAACTCGGGGACTAATTGGTACAATCCACTATTTGTCGCCAGACACATAAAAGTTACATAGATCAAACAAATAAAGATCTCTAAGGATAATGCAAAAAAGAACAACAACCCCAGCAAATCGAAGTATGATACGGGATGCAATTTACTGTATCACCTTATCAGATGTGGGCTTAGGGCTTTGTATCTCAGGTAGAAGTTGAAAACACAACAGCTAGGCTGTCGAGTTTATAAAGGGCAGGCAAGATATATGTTGAACTAAGGTCAGCCACGTAGAGAAGTACAATCCGAATCTATGAAATCAAAGGTCGCCAAAACGAAGATATAAAGCAATGATACCCGTTTAAACAAAGTAATAATGATTACCATCACCCATGGCTTAGCTGCAAAAGGAAAAAAAGGTTCGCATCACACCAAAAGCCAGACAATTGTTCCATAGACATCATACGCCCGGCATACCGGGGACTGAAAATAACTTAAGAGGTTTTTTCAACATAAACAGCGAAAAGGGCCAGAGCACCCTTAAGGGCAGCAGCATGATCAGGGGCATCAGGAACGGCTATCTCGGATGATGGCGGCGCGACCTCGGTCTCCTGTGCAGGGGCATTTTCAAGAACTGGGCGCTCCGAGGTAGACGGCGCCTCGGCCGAAGTTACTTCGCCTTCAACAGAAGCGACAGTAGCCTCGGGGGAAATCCTGGGCTGCTGAGAAACATTAGTTTGAGCTTGAGAGTGCCCGGTCCCCTTGGAAGATGATCGCGCGTCGTCATCCTCATCCGAGCTTGCATTGGAATCATGGGAGTTGTCCGAGTCACCCTCTGCCTCATCCTGGTCGGCGGAATCATCATCAGAGGCGTCTTCAATCTCGACGTCATCCGCTGGATTGGGAAGAAAACTCGTCCCTTCAATCCAATTATGCACATCAGCGTACTCAACAAGCTGGAAGGCACGAGCTTGGCGGCGAGCGACAAATTCTGGATCCTCAACCCAACGAGAGCCAGTGCGCAAGTTTATCAAAGTGTCGAGTGAAATGTCCTCGTACCAAGACAGAACGGCTGTAAGTGCCATGTTAGCACCATCTCTCCCAGCAGATTCGCTCCAGAGATTTAACTAGGTCTGGGATGCCATTAATCTCTCCACAAGTATTTTGACCTCGTCAATATCAGGAGTTCCAGAAGTATTCGGCCAGAGAACATGGTAGGCCCGAATGGCTGCTTGCACCAAATCCCTGCCCATAATCTTCATTGGCCCAATAGCAGCGCCAACGGCAATCACGAAGTCTTCCATTGAATATTCTGGACTCGAATTTGCGGGGACACCTCGGCGCTGACGAGCGGAAATCACTGCTTTAGAGCTCACGGGTCTAGCTTCCGGAAAATGATCTACATGAAATTAAAATATATCAGTTAAAAGTAAGAGAGAGAAGAAAATAACTCGGCCACAGTCGATAACTTACGATGAATATAACTCAGCATTTTCTGAAGATCCTGGGTCCAGTCGGCCTTGTTTTTCTCAAAGCGAGTGATTTCCTTGCTCATCATTCGATTCTCCAGCTCGGCAGCATCGAGGAGTTCTTTGTCTTCCTGCAGTTGCAGGCTTAGTCGATTCTTCTCTTCAGAGAACTACTAATCAACCTTTTCCAATTCGGATTTCTGCGCGAGTTTTAGAGACTCAACCTCGGCACGTAACCGGGTTATTTCTTCATCCTTTTCTTTAAGCTGCGTCGAATGAGTGGCGGCTTGTTCTAAAAAATACAGCATCATATCAGGCATGGATATGTATTCTTGATGCGACGCTGCAAATGTTTGTAACTCGGCTATACCAAAGACAGAAGGTTATAAGAAACCCAGGATAAGTCTCAAACAAAAATCATTAGAGGAGAAGAATAACTAACCTTCCAGAGCTTTGACCTTCTTGTTAAGGCGGATATTAAGATTATTGATACCAGCTGCTTACCAGCAAAAAATGGGTTAGCACCTCAAGTCGAAAAATATTAAGAACTTAAGGAACAATACGAAGATTTGTTAAGTTACCAGTTTTCTCACCACGGGGAGAACTTTCTCATATTTTTCTTCCAATTTCTTGTGCGCAAAGAGCAACCTTTGGAATTCGTCTGTCCGCCGATCATGGGCAACCTAAGTACCAAAACGAATTACACAGTTAGATATTCAAAGCTAAGGCAGATCCGAGTCAAGCAAAACTTAACTCGGATCTAGGTGGCTAGATATTCAAAGCTAAGACAGATCCTGATGGAGGGGTTAACCTCTTGGGTGCCCGATCTTCACGGATCTCGTGGTCAAATCGATGGGAAAGCAAGGGGAAAGGGAGAAGGTAGCGGAAGCGAACACACACCTCGCGAAGAACACGATGAACACACGCAAAACTCACACGATACAAGGCCGATTGCTCCCAAACGGTGGCCACCGGTCCGATAGAATCCTCGCAAGGAAAGATCGGTCAAGGTGCTCCCTCAAATCCACATCGGAGAGGGAAGAACACCTTGGGGAGGGTCTTGACAACTTGGAGACGAGACAATGAACTCCAAGGCCTTGTTCAACGATGGATGCGTGATGCAAAGTCCAATCGAGGTTGGTGACGATAGTCGGTCCCCTTTGGTAAGGGGATGAGGCAAAACTAGAGATTCCACACAAGGGGGTTGTCTTTAGTTTATCATCTATGCCTAGGGATACATGAGGGGGTGGGGGCTCTATTTATAGGCCAGCCACATAAACAGGGGTAGTTTAGGGATAAAACTAGGGTTTGGATGAGCTAGAGGGGTACATGGGCCGAAGGCCCAGCTGGCGGCGCGCAGGCCCATCGTGTAGGCCGGAGACTCCGGTGTGGGGTCCGGAGACTCCGGTCTAGGCCGGAGACTCCGGTCTGTCTCCGGTGTCGTCTCCGGAGTGGCGTTCTGACTGTCCTCAGGCGGTTGCTGGGGTCGGTCCGGAGGTAGGTCCGGAGACTCCGGTGTAGCAGGACCGGAGACTCCGGTGTAGCAGGACCGGAGACTCCGGTGTAGGCCGGAGACTCCGGTGGTTCAGCCGTGGCTTCTTCCGTCTCCTCTTCCAAGCCTCCGTCTTGTCGGGATTGATGTCCCGGGCTTCCTCCCTTGCCTCCGTACTTGTCGGTGTGAACCTATCATGCATATGTGACGGAGTATGAAGTAGCATACCATTCAATAGGGTAGGAAGTGGGCTCGCATAGAGGAACGGGTTCACCTTTGGAGTCCATGACGACTTGGCGTAAGTTGGAGACCATGATGTGGTAACGACCGTAGGTCGGGCTACATCAGCTCCCCCCCCCCCCTTCAAAAAGAGTCGTCCTCGACTCTCCATGTTCATCACGAAGTAGAAGAGGTCGAAGGACATCCTTGATCCTGGGGTTCACCATATAGTCGTCCTCAGGAAGATTGACTTGACAACACTTCAATGTTCCTTCACCTTCCTTGAAGCCTACAAAGCTCACAACAAAAGCGAAGCAACACTCGAAGCGTAGCCAATTCATGAACATTATAGCATGAGTCCTCAAGTAGAAGGAAGTCACCTTAGCTTGTAGAGATAGCTCGATGAATGTTAGCCATAGGTAACTCTCTTCGGTTCTTCTTGTTAACACGTGGTTGGTAGAGGTTGACATGTATGCATTTGTACCTACACACAACAAAGACCAAGCAAAATATTTCCGTGTGTGATAGAGGAGCATGTCAAATGTGGCATGTCCATTCTTGTTCACAACACTATTAGCACAATACAAGGATAGCAAATGGAATGCATATGCAAGGTCAAATTGCATGGAAATCATTTGAACATCATCCATATAATGTCTTAGTGTGGCACTCAAAGCAATCGAATAGAAATTTGATCAACATCTTTGATGCAAAGTTAGGAGAATTTGGCAAAAACACAAAAGGAAGAATATCCAAAACAACATCATTATGTGTGCCAACCAACCATTGGAAAGAGAAATTGTTCGACATGTTGGATGTCACACACAAATCATCGATAGCAAATATCATGGGAATATGAGTATCCCAAGCGGAAGCTAAAGTAACGTGTTTGCAATCAAACCAAATGAAAGAGCAAGTGGTCCTTATGTTTGTTGCAACAACAAGACGAGATTCTTGGAAGCTCTCATGACAATACATGCTCTTAATGGAATTGTGGTTGCACACAAAACATCGGAGAGAGAAATTGTTCAACAATTTTGTTACAACACACAAAACATCATTATCTAAAAGCGAGGAAACATGAATGTCACAAGGGAAGATAATACCATTAACATGCTTGCAAGCAAACCATAGGAAAGAGCAATTTGCCAACATGAAAGATGCAAAGCATGCAAAAGGTATCAGAGCTGGGTTCGATCTTGAACTCACTTGTTGGATGCTCTCAAGAGCTCTTTTTGTCAACTCATGCTCAACCGAGGTTGACATGATAGTGCGGGTACCTACACACATCATACACAAAAGGAAGAATGTGTGTGCATGGTAGATATACACATCATACATCATGACGTATCTCTTCTTGTGCACATCACCATTAATGTCAATCAAGTATGAAATAGGTGCATGGTGAGTATGCAAGTGGGGAACATGCTTATCATGGCAATCATCAAAATCTCCAAAAATTGAGAAAGCTATGGGGGCCATCTCATTATAACGCATATGATCAATGTTGTTGCAAGCAAAACAAGTGAAATAGCAAGCATTCATCTTATTGCAAGCAACGGGAGAAATTGAATGACTAGCATGACAAAGCAAGTCCGAAGCAATTGGAGGATACACACAAGATGCATAGCATGGCATGTTTATGGAAATGGTATCGCAATCAAACAATTCCACATGAGCAATATTATGCAAAGGCAAAGCATCACATGGGAATATGAATGAAGCATATGTAATGTCACAAGTATCATCCATAACAGGCATATCCTCACAATTCATCATGTCCACTAGTGGGATCATGGCATCATCAACACCCTTATTGTTACCTTGTTCATACCTCTCATATGAAGTGGGTGTTGTGGAAGTAGTGCCTCCTTGTGGACGACTTCGTTTTCTTGATGTAGCCATGGCGTAGCATCATCTTCGTGCACCATGTACATCTTCTCCAATTGAGGCATCATTGCTTCATGGCTTGGCGCGTCTTCATCCATGGAACCTAGCACAACATAAGAGAACACACTAGAGGTAGAGGATAAGTTGTTAGAAATAGAAATGGTCTCACTTGACCTATCAACTACCACTCTCAACTCACTCGGTGTATCACTCATGCCCTCAAAGTGGAAGCACTCAATCTCACATAAGGTGGAGTCACTCATCTCACTCTTGTTCTCACTCAAGTGGGCTAAGTGGCTCTCATACTCACATGGTATTGGTACCACATCATCACTCAAGCATATGGGGATAGGCTCGGTTTCCTCAACTCCAAGCGCCTCCTTTGGTGAAGGGAAAATCCCATGCTCACCATTCTTGACCTTGTCGCCTTCAAGGTTGGATGCCATAAGATGGGCATCATCGCTCGCCTGCTTAGTCTAAGGGAAAATCCCATGCTCGACCGTCTTGTGGCCATCTCGTAGTAGTGGTGGAGGTAGGCTCATGCTATCCAACTTGGCGAAGTAGAGGTCTACATTTTCCTCATTGGCGAGGTCGTGGAAGTCAAGCGTAGGCATTGAAGCTTGATGGCGTGGAGGAAGGCTTGCTCTTGGTGCCATTGTGGTGGTGGCACGGGTAGTTGAAGGTGCCCTATGATGGTGTCGACGGAGGTCATTGGCGTGCTTTGCCGATGGTTGATGTAGGTGGCGCACTTGGTCGTCCACATGACACTCACGACGGTGATCATTTGCCTTGGCACTCTTCTTGTGCTTGTGGTGCCTTCTTGAGCTTTCTTGAGCATTATGGTTGGTGCTCATCAAGAATTCTTCGTCTTGGTGGCGAAGATGCCTTTGACGATGTCTTGTATCCTCTTTATGGTGGTGATGCTCATAAGAGGATGTTTGTCGATGAAGATTCTTCTTTCTTGGCGCCTCTTGATGTATATTATGTTTGGACGCCACTCTTGTTTGGATAGGAGTTGGAGCTTGGCGCCTTGGAGGTGATGTAGCTTGGCGCCTTGGAGATGGTGGAGCTTGACGCCATCTAGGTGGTGGCGCTTGTCGCCTTGGAGGTGGATCATCGAAGTAGGTGGTGCCCTTTGGTGTGGCACGCTTGGCCTTGAAGATCATGGAATCTTGATGATGGGCCTCCGCTTGCTTGTTGTAGTAGGCTTCCATCTCCACGTGGTGGAGGAATTCTTCATGGCTCGTGGAGGAGCCATCAAACTCGATGAAGTTCTCCGTGTCATCCATGCTCGGCGAGGCATCGTCGATGTCGTACTCGAAGTCGTCCATGCTTGGGGAGTAATTGTTGGTGTAGTACTCAATATCACCCAAGCATGTGGAGCCATTGTCGGTGTAGAGCTCCAAGTCTTCCATGCTTGAGGAGCCATAGTTGATGTCATGCTCCATGTATTCCATGCATGTGGAGCCGTTGTCGATGTAGTGCTCCGGGTCCTCAAAGCATGCGGAGCCATTGTCGGTGTTGTGCTCCGTCATGTCCTCTATACTTGTGGAGTCGTAGTCATGGTGGCTCATCATGGATTCTTCATAGATATCATCCTCGGTTCCGGAGTCCCTAGACATGATGCACAAGACCAAGCGGTGTATATGGAAGTGGTAGTGGGAGTTAGGGATAGAACGTCAAACCTTACTTTACCTTGGAAGATCGTATCGTACAAGTGGACACACTTGAGAGCAATAAACCAAGCAAAGTGAAGTTCACGCGGAACACCAAAACCAACTACTAACCAAAAAAAAACACACACAAGGCCTATGGTGGATAGGTATGAAAAGTGGCATGTCAAGAACCAATCCAAAATCAAGATGTTGTATTGGCAAGTAAAGAACCACAATGATCACAAAGCAAACAAGTCAATCCACAAGATAGGAAATATGTACAAGGAAACACACACGGTGGGATAAATGGGACTTGTGCGATGGAGAAAGTGAGCTAAGAACCAAATGATTACCTAGCGAAGACTATAAGCTCGTGTCACACAAGTACAAGGAGAGACGCTAGTTTGATTGCAATTAATTGGTGGGCTACAAGATATGCACAATAAGCACCACCTATATGATGTTCATCGAGCTTGCGCTTCCTATTCTATGAGGCACATGTATATTTCTTTCTTTCTTTTCTCTTTTCCTTTTTCTATTTTTTTTTCTTTTCTCTTTTTCTTTTTCACTTGCCTCTTCCTTGTGCCAACAACTATACAAGATAACTATATGAGATAGCGCTCACAACAGTTGCTCGGAATCTACAAGGTATCAAATGTGCATAGCCCAAGCAATCATAAGAGGAACTAGTCTCAATAGGTGTCTGTTGCTCGCAAAGATAGTGGGGTTCACAAAGGAATGCAAGTGGGGAAAAGTCGCGGAATGTTATACCTTTCGTCGACGATCTTCACCCTTTATTGTTGGATTCCGCCTTGCTCACGGAATTTGGATGGAGTAGATAGCATGAACAAAGCGGATGATGATGTAGTGCTCCTTCTTCTCTTCGAAACGAGCTAAAGAACACCAAAATCCGAGTTGAAATGCAAAAGTTATGCTCAAAACCGTGCTGCAGTTTTTCTGTCTACAGGGAGGGGCGGAGACTCCGGTCTGGAGCCCAAAAAGTCCGGAGACTCCGGTCTAGGCCGGAGACTCCGGTCCGGGAGATTCCAGAGCGTCCAGAACTCGAATGGGATGCGTTTTGGGCGGAAAAACTCGAACCAAAACCTCAGATTGATGGGCGAAATCAAGGAATTAGGCCATGGGAACGCAGGGGAAGGTAGATCAACTAGTTTAGCAAGTAATCCACGGATCAAAACCTACCAAAACGCACTCAAATCACAGATCGATCCAAAACACGAATTGGGGCTGTTTTTGGTGAAATTTTCGAATTTATGGGGAAAAGACCAAATCGAAGATAAATCCGTGGCAACCAAAAGCTGCTGATACCAGATGATGGAGGGGTTAACCTCTTGGGTGCCCGATCTTCACGGATATCATGGTCAAATCGATGGGAAAGCGAGGGGAAAGGGAGAAGGTAGCAGAAGCGAACACACACCTCGCGAAGAACACGATGAACACATGCAAAACTCACACGATACAAGGCCGATTGCTCCCGAACGGCGGCCACCGGTCCGATAGAATCCTCGCAAGGAAAGATCGGTCAACGTGCTCCCTCAAATCCACATCGGAGAGGGAAGAACACCTTGGGGAGGGTCTTGACAACTTGGAGACGAGACAATGAACTCCAAGGCCTTGTTCAACGATGGATGCGTGATGCAAAGTCCAATCGAGGTTGGTGACGATAGTCGGTCCCCTTTGGTAAGGGGATGAGGCAAAAATAGAGATTCCACACAAGGGGGTTGTCTTTAGTTTATCATCTATGCCTAGGGATACATGAGGGGGTGGGGGCTCTATTTATAGGCCAGCCACATAAACAGGGGTAGTTTAGGGATAAAACTAGGGTTTGGACGAGCTAGAGGGGTACATGGGCCGAAGGCCCAGCTGGCGGCGCGCAGGCCCATCGTGTAGGCCGGAGACTCCGGTGTGGGGTCCGGAGACTCTGGTCTAGGCCGGAGACTCCGGTCTATCTCCGGTGTCATCTCTGGAGTGGCGTTCTGACTGTCCTCGGGCGGTTGCTGGGGTCGGTCCGGAGGTAGGTCCGGAAACTCCGGTGTAGCAGGACCAGAGACTCCGGTGTAGCAGGAGCGGAGACTCCGGTGGTTCAGTCGTGGCTTCTTTCGTCTCCTCTTCCAAGCCTCCGTCTTGTCAGGCTTGATGTCCCGGGCGTCCTCCCTTGCCTCCGTACTTGTCGGTGTGAACCTATCATGCATATGTGACGGAGTATATAGTAGCATACCATTCAATAGGGTAGGAAGTGGGCTCGCATAGAGGAACGGGTTCACCTTTGGAGTCCATGACGACTTGGCGTAAGTTGTAGACCATGATGTGGTAACTACCGTAGGTCGGGCTACATCAGATCCGAATCAAGCAAAACTTAACTCGGATCTAGGTGGCTAGATAACGCATTTTAAGAAATTTACTCGGCAAATAATGCATTTGAAGCCTAACAAAGCTTCCAAACGAACAACAAGTTATTCGGTTGCAAGCTTCGGGGACTAGTGTATGTATACTATCATTTGAATAACAGACCAAATATCAACAGAAGCGTTTACCTCGTTCATCTTGTCACTTTCAAGAACAATCTTAGCAGCCATGTGCAAACGACTACTGATGTCGGAAAGCTGAAATGGTTGATTACTTGGATTGCCCCAAGATGATCGGCGGCATTCCAATTGTTGGCATATTCCACCAAAGAGCCAAGGCTGTTCCCACTCTCAGAACGGGTCAGCACTTTACCTCGGACCCGTTGGGTAACCACCGCCGCCGCGGGACTCTTGTGGAGAGTAAGGTGACTATCAGCGGCCGGGGTGACAACAGGCTTAGCAGAGGAAGCCCCCTTGCGGAGTGCATCGGCTATGTTGGGTTGAGAGGAACTAGCCGGCCCCTTGTGAGATGCTGAAGGTTTGGTGACAACAACCTTCTTAGCCTTAGAAGAGGTGTCGGCAGGGGCAGCAACCTCGGCACTAGGAGTGGCATCCTTGGAGGCAGGAGGAATTATGGTTTCCAAGGGGGCCGAGATGGTGGCATCCTTGGCTGGAGTTGGAGTTGCAGCTGGAATTGTGGGGGTCAAAGGAGTTTCGGGGGAAACTTCGGTGGTAATAATAGGGGCGACAGGTTCAATAGGATGATCTGCTGGCAGAGTTATGTCGGCATCAGCAATGGAAGCTGGGGGTACATCTCGTCGAGGCGATGTCTGAGTCGGCGCAGGAGGAGAGTCAACGCGAGAGGGACTAGGAGCCCGAGTATCTTCAGGGGGCGGAGGAGAAGGCAACCGAGTTGTATGACTCGTCATACTCGGACCGCTTGGCTTGGCAGAGAGAGGAGCGCTGCAAAAGCACAAAAAGTCGAATCAAAAGAAAGAAAGAAAGAAAGAAAGAAAGAGAGAAGCAAGAAATACAAATGAAAATGAACTCACCAGTAACTCCGGGCATGGTTTTGCACTTCGGAAGGTGTTGGGCTGATTTCTTTGTTCGCTTCTTGGGAACAGATTCGGAGGGACCTGCCGGAGCAGTGCGCTTCCTCGAGGTAGCAGGAGCTTGAGAGGCGAGAGGCTCGGCGTCATGCACCTGACCGGCCTGATTAGTGGGAAAGTAGAAGCCAGAAATGCATAAGAGATAGGCATCGCGGCGACTACCTCAAGAATTTGGACGTCGTCCGAGTCACCTTCCTCCCCGTGGGCCGAGGTCTTGCCACAGGCGCGAGCCGGAGCGACGTCCGACTTAGGAACAAACTCCTCCGAGTCAGGTTCCCCGCTGTCCGGGGTGTTCCGATCTGCGGTCCATGGAAGGGCCAGAACCTCGGCATCCTCGGTATTTTGCTCCGCAAACCTCTGCAAGAAAAGAAACAAAGTGGAGTTAGCAAAAGAAGTCACAAACGCAATTAGGAAGCAAACACAAATGCGTAAACTTACCTCGAGAGGGGGATTCCCGCGAGTGAACGGCTTTAGCCCCCAGGTCCAGTCCTCCGGCATATCAGTCTTGAAGATAGCAGAAACACGCTTGTAAATAAGATAGTCGTCGAGCTCAACCGTCAAAACTCGGTTGGGATCAAGAGGACCGCTCATGTAACAGAGCTTGTGCGTGCGAAGCTAGAAAGGGCAGATTCGGCTGCTGACGAATGTGGTCATCAGATCCTCACCACGGAGCCCGGCGCGGATCAACTCCTTAAACCGAATCTCGAATGCCTCGGCCAAAGCATGGCTCTTCCTGGGGTTGTAGTTCCAGTTCTTCTTGGAAGGGGGACGATAGAAAAGGCAGGGAGCCGAATCTTGTCTTCTTTTCCAGTGTTTTTGACATATAAAAACGATTTATGCCACTTCTTGCAAGACTCGAGGCTAGCGACACGAGGGAACTCGGATTTTCTCCGAGGTGTGATGGACGCGGCTCCACACTGGGTAAGGGATTTCTCAAAGGGGTGAAGGGATTTGTCTGGAACGACGTTAGATCGGATTTGGAAGAATTTAGACCAAACGGATACAGAGGGCCAGAGGCCGAAGTATCCCTCCGAGGCCGAGATATAAGCGGATAGGGATGCGATGGCATTAGCTGGAAGGTGATGCGGCTGAAGGCTGAAGTAATCAAGGAACTCCCTAGAAAAATCGCTAAGGGCAAGGCCGAACCCACGAGAAAAGTGGGACATGAATACAACGTACTCGCCTTCGTTGAGTACATGAGAGGATTCATTGCCGGGCAAGCGACAGCTTACCTCGGCAGGAATCCGACGAGTCCTAATTAGCCACTCAATCTCACGACGAGTGATGGAGGAGCCCTACCAAGAGCCCCGCTCTGGACCAGACGCTACGTCGTCGTCTTCAACGAGCGCTCCACTAACAGAACTAGACATAGTGTCGTCGGAGGAATCAACGGAAGAAGGACTAACGGCGGAGAGAGTCTTAGAGGCGCAGGGCCCTATCGTGGTTCTAAGCGAGCACGACGGCGGAACGGAAAAGAACCGTCGTAGGAAATCTAGAAAAAGAAGATGCGCCTAGGGAAGGATCCTAGCAACGAGACTGTAGAGAAACTCACCGGCGGTGGCGCCGGAGCAAGCGCACAGCGATGAGGTCGTCGGAGCGGAAGGACGGCAGCGTCGCCGTCAAGGAGATCGACAATGGCGCAACCGCAGGCGCACGAATAGACGCACGGGCGCGAGGAGGAAGAAGAGGAACGGTGAGCGAAGGGGGAAAGTGAATCCTCTAGCCCCGCACCCCTCCTTATAACCGCGCAGCCCTGGCGGTAGTGGGATCGTGCGTGCGAGCGCTGACCGTGTAAATCACGCGTGCGGCAGAACCGCTCGCGGCTGAGTGGAGCCACACAGAAGACCACACGACGCAGGAGAGGATCAGGCCCCCTGACCGATGCGTTACACAAGGTGTCGCAGCGCCGACACGACGGGTGCAGTAATCACTGTAGCCTGTCAGTGGGCACTGTAGAGGAACAGAAAACTAGAGGAATAATGATGAGTGGTACACGTAGGACGAGGCATGCTCAAGAAGCTGCGCAGATACCTCGAACAGAAAAAAGTAACTCGGAAGTAAGGAGAAATGGATGTTGGAAAAGTGATGTGGCCCGGCCGAGGTTACGAGCAGGACCACACCAACTTCGGGGACTAATGTTGGGGAGGTGACCCCGGATAGGTTCAAGACAGGGGAAGACAAGAGGAGTCTCCCTTGTCATATGCCGAGTTACTGTTTATATCGGCCGAGTCATGTAAAAGTCGGCCGAGATAAGCACGGCCATGACACCTACGGAAGGAGCAATACCTTATCCGGCCGACATACGAGTTAAGTCGGCCGAGTAAGTCTGAATAACTTGAATGCAGGTGAAGGCTGAGCCGAGTTACACGAGACAAGGCCGAATAACATGAAGCTTGCAGGAGAAGGAGGTGCCTATAGTCAAACCCAAGTCACGGGCTAGGAAGAATCTGAACAGAGCCAGGCACAAAGGACAAGGAGCAGAGCAGCAGAAGGGCAGAAGGAGGTCACGGAGGTGACAGTCATGGAGCCCGAGGCGCGCAGGTGGGGTTCTCTGGAACATTGCCGTCGTTCGAAGGGGGAAACGGAAAGGAGGTCGCCGAGTTACTATATTGGGACAACCATATTCCTTGAATATGCTTGCCAGTCAGCCCTAGAGGAACCAAGGCACCCCTTTATAAGGGGAGACGCGGGATCCTGAGGGGGGGGTCGATTCATTCTACGCCATAAAGCTCGTGTAGTAGCTCTCCTCTTCCTGCAAACAACTATAGGAGCACTTGTAGTCCTAGAGAAGAGAAATAGGATCTGTATGTTAGCCATTCGAGTGTAGAAATAACTAGATCTTCCCTCCCCGGATCCCTCTAGCATCCATTGGCCACAAACTTTAGCCTACCCATGGCATCTGTCGTGCCACCACCACGACATTATGACTATGAACAAGTCACCATAGCCTATATGATCATTTAGTCCTTGACTTGTAGTACCAATCTATGTTGTGATTAGTAATGTTTTGTCGCTCTGCATGATTATGGCCATTATTGCGCTCTTAGTTGGTTGCTCCCAGTTTTTTGCTAGCCTCCACTTGGATGAGTAAGCTCTACTCATGCTTCCAACTCTCAAGAAACCAAGTTATTCCAAAGTGTCCACTATAAATTCCTATGCATGGTGTGTTACACCATTCCAAGTATATTCTTGTTTTCAGCTATCTTCCAATTAAAAAGTATTTTGTTATGTGAAAACTTAGAGATTAAAGCTCTCACGAACTTGAAGGCACACTTTATATTCCTTGCCCCTAATAAACTTGAACCATTGTGTCATCTATGTTTTATATGCTTGCACTTATACGTTGGAATTAGCAGAACCATGTTCTCACGGGTAACATTTTCAACAT
Organism: Avena sativa; assembly: GCA_916181665.1. Lineage (NCBI taxonomy): Eukaryota > Viridiplantae > Streptophyta > Magnoliopsida > Poales > Poaceae > Avena > Avena sativa. The sequence continues at coordinate 339,845,403 of OV702283.1, read as the reverse complement.
TCCACATGTACTTTGTACACAGTTGATATCATGCTCTTTTGTCTATGGATGTCGCCGGTGTGAAATAAAAGGGGAGCTTATAAAGTCCATGGAGTTATGTATGTGTATTATAGAAACGCCTAGGCCGCTATCCTAAGCCATGCCTAATCATGGTGGAAACTTGCAGCATCACCATAGTGACATCTATGAAGCATTCTTCTTATAAAAACAAACATGTTGAGAAAAGGGGAAAGAGAGAAAAAGGAACCATATTCCCATGGTAAATAAGAAGATTGGTGAGATGATCATTGTCTGCTTGCCTTGTCATTTTGGTTATGGGATAGATCCTGTACCATGTGCAAGGGGTACCCCGTTGGCGGTTCTCTATGATACACATGTACTTACTATGACAAGAACTTACAGGTGACTAAAGTTGAATAGCATGAGGTGCGGACCTCGTATTCAAGGGAAATGAGGTTGCCAACTTATACTTTGTCAAACATATACTCCATAGTTTGTTCACTTTAACCTTAATCACTTCAAGATGCTTTGATAGGGGCAATGAGGGCTGAAAGCTAACCAGTACCATAATTTTTGAAAGCTATTTTTGAAACTTGAAATCCCTACGTCCCTTTATGAAGGGCCTTTCTTCCACTATTATATTGAGTCTCCACCTTATACCTTTAGGCACCAGTTAAGAGAGCATAGTTGCCATTCTTAGTTCTATGTGCAGTGTCCCAAAACTTATTGATTGATGCATATTGTGATATTTCTTGTTCTTGTGCTATTTGTATCTAGTCACTTATGAACTTTGAAGGTGTCCTATGCATCTATTTGCTACTCCATGAGGGACAAGCTGGATGCCACTATGCTATGTTTTCTATATGTGAAACAAACAAACGTCTTTCAATGCATTGTTATTCATGAATCTTTGTTTGTATCCTTTTAGGTTGCAGCATAGTTGCTTTGTCATACTGTTAAAACTTCATCTTTCATGCTCATGTTTAGAGTTCTTTGATCCCAGCTTTCATTGCTTGCAAATGATTTAATCTTGATTTTGATGGTGCATGTCACCTCAAAAATTATTCTTTTATCACTTACCTACTCGAGGACGAGTAGGAGTTAAGCTTGGGGATGCTTGATATGTCGTAAACGTATCTATAATTTTTGATGTTCCATGCTTGTTTAGTATCCACTTTGCTATGTTTTTTCTACACTTTGAGGTATTTTTATACACTTTCTGGAACTAACCTATTAACAAGATGCCATAGTGCCAGTTGCCTGTTTTCTTCTATTTTTGGTTCCAGAAAAGTAGAATATCAATATTCTTGGAATTGGACGGGACAAAAGCCGAAGTCATTATTTTTCCCGGAGCAACACGGAAACACGAAGCAGAGTTGGAGGAGGACACCAGGGTGGCCGCACCCCCTAGGCGCGGGCCATCCCTGGTGGCGCCCATAGGGGGTATGGGCCCCCTGGACCTCCACCGACCTTGCCTCATGCACCTATAAGAAGCCCCTAGGGAGAAAACCCTAGATGATCCAGAAGAAACCCACGAAAACCTCTGTAGCGCCGCCGCCATCGAAGGGGGGATCCGGGGGACAGAAAGTATCTGTTCCGGCACCCTACAGGGACGGGGAAGTGCCTCCGGAGCCATCTCCATCGATCTCCACCACCATCTCCATCACCGTTGCTGATTCCCATGATGAGGAGGGAGTAGTTCTTCCTCGAGGCTAAGGGCTCTACCGGTAGCTATGTGTTCATCTCTCTCTCTATGCATGATCTTGTTGTGGTCATGAGCTTTGTAATCAAGTAGATCTACCTTGCTACTCAAGTGCTTCATTAGATCTCTGCTCTCCCCATGTGTGTGAAAGTGAAAGCATTCACGCCATGGTGGCACTTAGGCTAGAGTCTACATAAATACTCATCATGCTTTGATAGATCTATGCTTTTCCCCACGTGTGTGAAAGTAACAGCGTGCATTCCGTGTGTGGCACTTAAGCTAGATTATATACATATTTATCATGAGTTATATTTGGAGTTGGATGTCTCTATGAATTTGTGGTGTTTTTTGGAACCATCTAGCGCTCAAGGTGACAGTGTGGGGTTATCTAGATTGGGAAAGGCGAACTTTGAGGAGTTCTGTTATAGCCCTACCATGGATTAGAGTGTCCAACCGGAGAGTAGTTCAGGGTAGTATCATTAAGAGTAGATATTTATATGAGAGAGTGTTCACTAGTGAAAGTATGATCCCTAGGCCTTGTTTCTAAACATTGAAACACCGTTTGCATCTAGATCTGTTGCATGTTTGCTTGCTTCCATCATTTTGCCTTTATTCTTTACCTCGCCGTCAAGCTATTTTCTGGCACTCACACATGTTACCCCACGTCAACAACAAGTCAGAAGCTATTTTCTGGCACCGTTACCACTTGTATTTCACTATCTCTTCGCCGAACTAGTGCACCTATACACCTGACAAGTGTATTGGGTGTGTTGGGGACACAAGAGACTTATTGTATCTTGATTGTAGGGTTGCTTGAGAGGGATACCTTCGAACACTTCCTCCCTGAGTTCGATAAACCTTGGGTGATCCACTTAAGGGAAACTTGCTGCTATTCTACAAACCTCTGCACTTGGAGGCCCAACAACTGTCTACAAGAATAGAAGTGCGTAGACATCATAACCTTCCATATGTAATAAAAACAGCAAAAATATAAAGAAAAAGGTTTTTTGCGAACCTTCTATTTTCACCACTTTTACCTATTCGGAAACGGACTCTGCAGATTCTTTCTCTCCAACACTTGAAAGTTCCTAACATACAAGGCATCACACAAACTTCATTAGCAACATTAGTGTATGCAAAAACCATAAACCTTTGGGTTCAAATTTCAACTGAAATCCAACAAGACAAAAGCTATTGAAGTAACTCCTTTCAAAAGCCCAAAAAGAATCTGAAATGGAATCGATTTAAGAGGCAATTGCAAATGATGGCAAAAATCTGTCAAAATAGACCAGCGGGTAAAGATTGATTTTTTCGAAAATCCTCTGTTGCTCAAATCAAAAAGTGCAAAACTAATGAAAGTTGGATAACAACTTGGGTCACAAGCATCGAAAATTATAGCTCCATCCGAAGTACTGAGCTTCTTCACGAATTTTTACGATGTAGCACAAAATTCTGTCCCAGGACAGCAACTCTCCCAACTCCTCTATTTCTCAAAAGTGGTTGATCTTGACACAAAAACCAAACAAAAAGGATAAGGAGATATTATTACGAGTAATAACTTCCAAGACTCAATAAAACTATTGGGTTATCTCCCAAGAAGTACTTTTCTTTAATGCCTTTAAGTTAGGCTTAACAATTTCAAATATGCTCACATAGGAGATATGGATTTGAAGTGAAAGAGAGCATCAAGAAGCAAATATCCAACACATTTAACTCTAACTCACTTCCTATGCAAGGGAGTCTCATGAGAAAACAAATTATTGAAACAAAAGGCAACTAGCATAGGAAGACAAAACAAGTGCAGCTTCAAAGCTTTCAACATAAAGCGGGGAAACTTAATATTATTGAGATGTATAAAACCATGTTTCCCTCTCTTATAATAACTTGCAGTAGCACTTTGAATAAAGTTGACAATATAACTGTCACAAGAAACAACTTTATCAGAATGAGCATGCTTACAATCATCAAAAAGAGGTCTAAGGTCATAAACTGGATAAATAGAAGCAAGTTGTTCAACCCTGAAATCCTCATTAGGAAATTCATTTTCATAAGGAGTTTTAGCAAATTTGGAAAAGTTAAACTCATAAGATTCTCCATCAAACTTAGTTAAAACTTTCTCCTTCTTACAATCTATAATAGCCCCACAAGTATTCAAGAAAGGTTTACTAAAGATAATATGACAAGTTTTACTAGCTTTACTAGGATGAGAGAATATTTGAAGTGTCTTCACAGAAGATAATGTGCTCATCCTATATATTTTTAGTGACAAGATCTTTCACAATGGCTACTACAGGTTCAACATTTATTTTTCCATAGTTTTCTTTGTACTTTTGTTAACCACATTAGCTATGATAGAATGTTCCTTTACCTTAGCAGGAAAAGGGATATTCTCAATATAAGGTTCAGGCAAAATAGGATCAATAGTACAAACTTCAGTGCTTCTAACAAGAACATGATCAATATCTTTATAAGGTGCATGGTACTTGTCCCACTCCTTTTTAGGAATCTCTATGTAAGAGGCAAAGGCCTTAAAAGAATTGGCAATACTTTGAGAATTAAGACCATACTCAGTACTAATATCATGAAAATCATCAGTTCCCATAAAAGATTTAATGCATTCATAATTATAATTTATACATGACTTTCTTCCTTTGTCATTCTCTCATGCTTCAGTGTTCTCTTGAATACGGTCTAGAAGATCCCATTTAGCTTCTTCTTTCATATGTGTGAATGATCCAGCACAAGAAGCGTCTAATAAATATTTATCATGAAGAGAAAGCCTTGCATAAAAGTTATTAATAATAATATTATTAGGGAGTTTATGAATAGGACATTTAAGCATTAGTAACTTCAATCTCCCCAAGCTTGGGTTGTACTTTCTCCATCATGAGGCCAACAGGTATATATTTGATTCCTATCCTTATGAATCTCACTGGGAGGATAGAATTTAGAATAAAAGAGAGGTACTATTTCCTCCCATTCCATGGATTGCCCATTCTTCAGCAGCTTATACCATTCTTCATCTCTTCCTTTTAATGATATAGAGAGTAACTTCTTCTTCACCTGTTCAGTTGTGATACCTGCACACTTAAACAACCCGCATAATTCATGGATAAAAAGCAAATGATCACCAGGATGGACAGTTCCATCCCCAAGATAATAATTATCCATAACATGATCAACAATTCTTGTAGGTATCTTAAAAGGATCTATCTCAACAGGTGGTGGTTCATCTACCACCCTAATAGTGGTAGTAGCTTTCCCGAATAGGAAACCGAGTGGGTTATCCATATTGGAAACAAAGTAACAAACAGAAATAAAAAAGCAATACTCACAGTAGAAGTTTCCTTTACCAGTTCCACTCTTCAATAGCGCTTCACTCCCCAGCAACGGCGCCAGAAAATAGTCTTGATGACCCACAAGTATAGGGGATGTATCATAGTACTTTCGATAAATAGGAGTGTCGATCCCAACGAGGAGCAGAAGGTGTTGACTAGTGGTATGGAGCAGGAAATCTCTGTAAATACTTAGCAAACGGATTTTTAGGGGATTTTGATAAAGCAAGGAAATAAAGTGCAAGTAAATAAAGACAAAAAATAATTGCAGCAAGTGGCCCAATCCTTTCCTAGCAAAGGACAAGCCGGTGGAAATACTTATGAGGACCAAACATTCTCGAGGACACATGAGAATACTGTCAAGTGCTTTCGTTTCATATAGCTGATTAATCTTCTTTGGTTTTATAAGTGTTGTGTGGGTGAACCTGTGCTAATGTACCGACCTTACTTGGACTAATACATACTTGTGATTAAACCCCTTGCAAGCATCCGCAACTACAAGAAAGAAATTAAGATAAAAACCTAACCACAGCCTTAAACTTTGAGATCCTACATGTAGGGGTTCGTAGCATGGAAAACAAAAAATTTCTACCGCATGCACACAAAGAAGCCAAGATCTATCTACTAGATTGTAGCAACGAGTCGATAGAAGCACTCACCCTCGAAGATTCCAAAGCGGTTAACGAGAGCAGATTCTCGTGGGAGATGTAGTCGTACACTTGCCGATCTCAAGATCGCGTAGACGATCCTTCCGGCGCTGCGTTCCGGCAGCGCTTCCACGGTCGGTCACACGTTCGGTACTCGATGAAGACCTTCCTCTCCCTTGTTCCAGCAGGCAGCGAAGGTTGTAGTTCTCCCCTCGCGATTCCGCCACCACGACGGCGTGGTGTCGGAAGTAGAGGGAAGATCCCGCAGGGCTTCGCCTAAGCCGGATGCGAGTTATGGTGGATTAGGATTTCCCGGAAATCTAGGGTTTAGAGATCCGGGAAGAGGAGGAGGTGTCGGCAGCGGCTAGGGCGGCGGCGGCGGGTCAGCGGCGGCGGCGGGTCAGCGGCGGCGGCGCGGCGGCGGGTCGGCGGCGGGCTTGGAACTTGTGTGTGTTGGGCAGCCCTCCCTTCTATTTATGAGAGGGGGCAGCCTTGGGAGGTGTGGGTTTGAATCCAAACCCAAACCCAAGTTGGATTGAGAGAAGGACTTGTTTCTTCTCCCACTAGGAAACCATTGTTCCAGTTTGACTTTTCAAACTTCCCGTTTGACTTTCAATTTAGAGCTTTATTTCTCTCTTGCATATGCCAACACCAAGTGACCTTAGATATGATCCAATCATTCCACATACCCATGACACATTCATGGACCATTCCTTCCGGACCAGTGAAATCATCGGAAACTTTCCCGAACTCCGAAATAGGACTTTCCTTATATGAATCTTATTCTCCGGACCATTCCGGATCTCCTCGTGATATCCCGGATCCCATCCGAGACTCCGAACAACATTCGGTATCCCTACTAACATTCCATATCTACTAAACAACATCGAATCCTTAAGTGTGTCTCCCTACGGTTCGTGAATTACGCGGACATGATCGAGACACTTCTCCGATCAATAACCAATAGAGGAATCTGGAAATTCATATGGCTCCCACATATTTCAACGATTACTTTGCGATCGAATGAACCACTTACATACGATACCAATTTCCCTTTGTCTCACGATAGTTTACTTATCCGAGGTTTTGATCGTCGGTATCTCTGCATACCCAGTTCAACCTCGTTACTGATAAGTACTCTTTTCTCATTCCCGTGATATGTGACCCCTTGTGAGCCAGTCACATGCTTGCAAGCTAATTGGATGACATTCCACCGAGAGGGACTAGAGTATATCTATCCGTCATATGGATGGACAAATCCCACTCTTGATCCATGTGCCTCAAGCCATACTTTCCGAACACTCAATGCCACCTTTATAGCCACCCAGTTACGGTGTGGTGTTTGATGTCATCAAAGCATCCTTCCGGTGATGGTGATTAGCATGATCTCATGGTCGAAGGAATTAGGTTACTATGTATCAGAAAGCTTATAGCAATTGAACTATTAAAATGACTTGATCTTTATGCTACGCTTATCTACAGGAGTATGTCCATCATACCATTCTCCTAATGATATGATCTTGTTATTAACAACATCTCAATGTTCATGATCGAGAAACCACGATCATCTATTAATCAACAAGCTAGTATTATAAAGAGGCTTTACCAGGGACTCTAATTTAGTTTAAAATCACACAAGTATTAATGTTTCCGGTTAATACTATTATAGCATGAATGTAAACATTTATCATAAACACAAAGATATAATAATAACTGCTTTTATTATTGCCTCTAGGGCATATCTCCAACACTACACTCCCTTGTGCAAAGGTTTCCTAATGGGGGTTCTGGTTTCTGTCACTCCGGCAACCCCACAATTAGTAGACAAATACACAATGCATTCCCCTAGGCCCATAAATGGTGAAGTATCATGTAGTCGACGTTCACATGACACCACTATAATAATAGCACCACAACTTAAATATTAAACCATTGAATAATACCTCAACACAATTCCACTACTAACATCATGACTTCTCCCATGTCCTCAAGACCTAAACGAACTACTCACGAGACATCATATGGATCAAGATTAGAGATGATATAATGATGGATAACAATCTGAACATAAACAATAATTCAATGGTTCCACTCACAAGCATCAACTACAATAGCAATCAACACCGGAAAAGTTTCCCCTAATAACTATGCAAGATTCAACACAATTGCTACAGCGGGATGGAGTAGAGAAGATGGTGCTGGTGGAGATGATGGTGTGGATTATGATGATGATGATCTCGATAAAGTCTAGCTTGATGATGGTGTTGATGGCGACGATATCCCCTCTCCGGGAAGGAATTTTCCCACAGAAATATGTCTGCTGGAGAGCTCTTTCTCTCTGTGTAGTTTTCGCCCCGCAGAGGCGGCGAAACCTTTATGTGGTCGCTCCCCGAACTTTAGGGTTTCAGGAGGAATATATAGGCGAAGGGGCGGAGCCAGAGGTGGGCCAGGGTGGCCACACCCCCTGTAGGCGCGGCCTAGGGTGGCCCGCTCCTAGGGGTGTGGGCCCCCTGTGGCCCAACTCTGCCTCCCCTTCTGGCTTCCTTCGTCTTCAAGGAAAATATAATTTTCTGTAGTTTTTCTGGTATTTTTTCTGATCTTCGCGAAAATTGCATCTAGACACTGCTTTTTCCATCAGAATCCCGACTCCGGCAGTTCATCCTCCAAGAATCATCCAACATGCAAAAACAGATTAAATATACATAAGTATCACCTCTTAATAAGGAATATATCAATGAACAGAGGCAAATTATAATATAGAATGGTGATGCAAAATGGGCGTATCATGGAGCGAGGCAATGACGTGGAGGTTTCCCTCCTGTAGACATCCGTGTTGTCCTCCTGAGCTTGATAGGGTTTGCCACCACTCCAATGCTCGCAATGGTAGCGCGGGTGTCCGGATGCTTGTCTTCCTTCACTTATTCTTCATCCTCAACTAAGATCTCCTCCTCCTTCTTGGGGTCTTGAAGATCATATTCCACAGGCTTCTTGCCCTTGTCGTTGGCGGAGACCATGGTGCCTCTAAACTTGAGAATATTTCCTGACAGAAACAGATCAAAACGAAAACAGGAAGAGAACACGATATACGAACCTTGGGGGATCCAGGGGTTATATATTACAAAGTTTTACGACATAATGAAGGTACTGTGCGAAAACGGGACGGAGGCGGACTCCGGGGTGATCACACGCCCTGGTGGCACGGCCAGGCAGGGCCCGCGCCACTAGGAGGTGTGGCCCACCTGGGCTCCGTTTCCTCCCCTGTTTCGACTCATTACCTTCCGTATGGAATAAAAACTACAAAAATATAAAAAGAAAAGTGTTTCACGAACCTTCTGTTTTCAGCACTTTTACCTATTTGAGAACGGACTCTGCAGATTCCTTCTCTCCAACACTTGAAAGTTCCTTTCATACAAAGCCTCACACAATCTTTATTAGCAACATTAGTGTATGCAAAAACAAAGAACCTTTTGGTTCAAATTTCAACTAAAATCCATCAAAACAAAAGCTACTGTAGCAACTCCTTTCAAAATCCCAAAAAGAATCTCGAAGGAAATCGATTTAAGAGGCAAATGCAAATGATGGCAGAAATTTGTCAAAATTGACCAGCAGGTAAAGATTGATTTTTTCGAAAATCTTCCCTTACTCAAATCAAAAAGTGCAAAACTAACGAAAGTTGGAAAATAACTTGGGGCACAAGCACAGGAAATTAAAACTCCATCCAACGTACTGAGATCTTTCACGAATTTTTACAACGCAACACAAAAATCTATCCCACAACTCACCTACTTCTTAAAAGAGGTTGATCTTGACACAAAAAACAAACAAAAAGGATAAGAAGCGATTATTACGAAGGTAATAACTTCCAAGACTCAAAAACCAAAAGAAAACTAAAATGGGTTGTCTCCCAAAAGATCTTTCTTTATAGCCATTAAGATGGGCATAATAATTTCAAAGCTGCTCACATAGGAGATATGGATTTGAAATAAAAGAGAGCACCAAGAAGCAAATATCCAATACATTTGAGTCTAACCCACTTCCTATGCAAGAGAGTTTCATAAGAAAACAAATTATTGAAACAAAAGGCCACTAGCATAGGAAGACAAAACAAGTGCAACTTCAAAGCTTTCAACATAAAACGGGGAAACTTAATATTATTGAGATGCATAAAACCATGCTTCCCTCTCTCATAATAACTTTCAGTAGCACTTTGGATAAAGTTGACAATATAACTATCACAAGAAACAACTTTATCATCAGAATGAGCATACTTACAATCATCAAAAAGAGTTCTAAGGTCATAAACTGGATCAATAGAAGCAAGTTGTTCAACTCTAAAATCCTCATTAGGCACATTATTTTCATAAGGAGCTTTCGAAAATTTGGAAAAGTTAAACTCATAAGATTCTCCATCAAACTTAGTTAAAACTTTCTCCTTCTTACAATCTATAATAGCTCCACAAGTGTTCAAGAAAGGTCTACCAAAAATGATAGGAAAAGTTTTACTAGCTGCTGAACCAAGCACTAGAAAATCTGCAGGATATTTAATCTTGCCACGAAGAACTTCCACATCACTTACAATACCAATAGGGCAAATGGTTTCCTTATTAGCAAGGTGAATAACCACATCAACGTCCTCAAGTTCACAAGGACCAATTTCATGCATAATTTCCCTGTAAAGCTCATAAGGAATAGCACTAGAACTTGCACCAATATCACATAAACCATAATAGCAATGATCACCAATTCTAACAGAAAGCACAGGGACACTAGCTTTCCTAGCATTACTAGGATGAGAGACAATATTATAAGCATCTTCACAAAATATAATGTGCCCATCTTCTACATTTTTAGTGACAAGATCTTTCACAATGGCTACTACAGGTTCAATATTTGTTTGTTCATCAGGTTCAACAACTTTCTTTATACTTTTGCTAACCACATTAGCTATAATAGAATGTTCCTTTACCTTGGCAGGGAAAGGTATTTTCTCAATATAAGGTTCAGGCAAAATAGGATCAAGAGTACAAATTTCAGTATTTCTAACAGGAACATGATTAACAACATATTCATAGGATGCATGGTACTTTTCCCACTTATTTTTAGGAATTTCAATATAAGAGGCAAAAGATTTAAAACAATTGGCAATACTTTGAGAATCAAGACCATACACAGTACTAATATCACGAAAGTCATCAGTTCCCATAAAAGATTTAATGCATTCATAATCATAATTTATACCTGACTTTCTTCCTTTGTCATTCTCCCATGCTTTAGTATTCTCTTGAATACCATCTATAAGATCCCATTTAGCTTCTTCCTTCATACGTGTGAATGATTCATCACAAGAAGCATTTAATAAATCTTTATCATGAAGAGAAAGCCTTGCATAAAAGTTATTGATAACAATATTATTAGGGACTTCATGAATATGACACTTAAGCATTAGTAACTTCAATATCCCCAAGCTTGGGTTGTGCTCTCTCCATCACGAGGCCAAAATTTATATATTTGATTCCTATCCTTATGAATCTCACTGGGAGGATAGTATTAGAATAAAAGAGAGGTACTATTTCCTTCCATTTCATAGATTGTCCATTCTTCAGCAGCTTATACCATTCTTCAGATCTCCCTTTCAATGATATAAAGATTAACTTGTTCTTAACTTATTCCGTTGTGATACCTGCACACTTACACAACCCGCATAATTTATGGATAAAAAGCCAGTGATCACCAGGATGGACAGTTCCATCCCCAAAATAATAGTTATCCATAACACGATCAACAATTCTTGTAGGTATTTTAAAAGGATCTATCTCCACAAGTGGTGGTTCATCTACTACCCTAGCAGTGGTAGTAGCTTTCCCAAACAGGAAACCAAGTGGGTTATCCATATTGGAAACAAAGTAGCAAACAGAAATAAAAAGCAATACTCATAGTAGAAGTTTCATTTACCAGTTCCACTCTTCAATAGCGCTTCACTCCCCGGCAACGGTGCTAGAAAATAGTCTTAAAAACCCACAAGTGTAGGGGGTGTATTGTAGTACTTTTGATAAATAGGAGTGTCGATCCCAACGAGGAGCAGAAAGTGTTGACTAGTGGTTTGGTGCAGGAAATCTCTATAAAAACGGATTTTTAGTTTTTTTATAAAGCAAAGAAATAAAGTGCAAGTAAATAAAGACAACAAATAATTGCAGCAAGTGGCCCAGTCCTTTCTTAGCAAAGGACAAGCCGGTTGTATTACTTATGAGGACCAAACGTTCTCGAGGACACATGGGAATACTGTCAAGTGATTTTGTTTCATATAGTTGATTAATCTTCTTTGATTGGATAAGTGTTGTGTGGATGAACCTGTGCTAATGTACCGACCTTACTAGGACTAATAAATACTTGTTATTAAACCCCTTGCAAGCATCCGCAACTACAATAAAGTAATTAAGATAAAAACCTAACCACAGCATTAAACTCTGAGATCCTACACTCCCTTGTGCAAAGGTTTCCTAACGGGGGTTCAGGTTTCTGTCACTCCGGCAACCCCACAATTAGTAGCCAAATACACAATGCATTCCCCTAGTCCCATAAATAGTGAAGTATCATGTAGTCGACGTTCACATGACACCACTAGCACCACAACTTAAATATCAAGCCATTGAATAATACCTCAACACAATTCCACTACTAACAGCATCACTTCTCCATTGTCCTCAAGAACTAAACGAACTACTCACGAGACATCATATGGATCAATATCAGAGATAATATGATGATGAATAACAATTTGAACATAGCCAATAATTCAATGGTTCCACTCACAAGCATCAACTACAAAAGTAATTAACACCGAAAAAGTTTCCCCTAAGAACTATGCAAGATTCAACACAATTGTTACAACAGGATGGAGTGGTGATGATGGTGCTGGTGGAGATGGTAGTGTGGATGATGATGATGATGATCCCGATGAAGTCTAGCTTGATGACAGTGTTGATCCCGAAGGAAGCAATTTCCCCGGCAGAAATCTGTCTGTCGGAGAGCTCTTTCTGACATGGCTATACCCTGCGGGTACACGACCTCAGCATACCTGGTCTAGCCCAAGGAAGGCCCATGACAAATATACGCTGGACCATGAAGACTTTCGGGTGGCCAGGGCCCATGACGCCTTCGGATCCTTGGAGAGCAAGACTAGAGTAGATAGAAAATTCAAAGGGATAAACCCTAAAACCTGTAACCGACTCGGTCTATGCCTGGGACCTGCCTATCTCTATATAAAGAGCAGGAGGGCACGACGAGGAGGTCTCTTACAATCTCTCGCACACCACCGCATACACACCTCCACGCTAGATTGCATCTGCGCACCCCTGTAACTTTTGGTTTCGCCGTAATCAAGAGCAGACAAGTAGGAGTAGGGTTTTCCCTCCGGGGTCCTGAACCTGGGTAAACCTCGTGTCCCCGTGTTGCTTGTTTGCTAACCGTTCCACGATCTCCAGCATCCCCATCTTCTCAAAAACCCAAGTCCATAACAATGGGCATTGACGAGATTAAACCTCGTCAATTGGCGCCGTCTGTGGGAACTGGGGACGTTGATTGTGCGATCGTGACGGTTCCAACCCAAGTGATCTACAACTCTGCGGCGATGGACAGTCATCTCCTCTTTGGCGCCTTCGACTTCACCGCCCACTCACCGGCCACCATGAAGGACTTCGAGCCCGTTGGCGACGGACTCGAGATCCTGTTCGGGAGCTTATGCTTCCAAGTGGGGCAAACCGGCACCCTCCGCCTCCCAGAGAAGGTGCCCCTGCCATCGATCAGCCCGCTTCGTGGGCCCCACACCCCGTGCTATGCACATCGCCATCGACAGATGAGTCCTATGACAGCAGCAGCTGCAACTCAGATTTGTGTGAGCCACCATCGAAGGAAGGGACCTACGATTCCGGATCCGAAAGCTGCGGCAGCAGCGATCCAATCTACGAGCGCTACCAATGCGCCGTAGTCATCCAGAGCGACATGGAACATCATGCGCCCAATCCGCCACCTAACCCGCAGGGTAGAAATGGCGGGAACAAAAGAAGCTAGTCCCCCCCACCCAACGGGGACGACACCGATCGGGTCATCCGCCTCAGCAAGGAAGGATGGGCTCAAGCACGCGAAGCCGTGGCAGGTAACCAGATCCTGCCCGTGGGGGCCTCACGTGACCTGCTAATGGCATACCACATGCTCCTAATCGAGGAGCACAAGAAGCAGGTGAAGATGCAGGAGGTGCTTGACAAACGCAAGCAAGCAGCCTCAGAGTCCAGTGCGCGACGAGCTGCGCTCTCCGCCATGGGCATTGGCTCCAGCTCGCACGGCAACCATGGCAACAAGCACCGTTCTCGGACGGAGAACATGGACCCCAAGGAGCATCGTGAAGTGACCCGGGCCCTCAATTCGTCCTTCATGGAGACGGATGCCGACGGCAACGTCATCCCGAAAACGCCGCAAGCTGCGATCATGGCAGCCACCGCGTACCTCGCGTCCCACCCACCTCTAGAGGGGGACCCGAAAAGGGACATGCACAAGTCCGCACTTACCGGACTCGGACTCGTTGGAGCTGCGCTCCACGGAGAAGCTCCTACGGAGCCAAAGAAGAAGTCTATGGTCAAGTTCAACCGTAGCCCCACACCTTCATCTGAAGATGAAGAACACGACCTTCCTCGAAGGCACAAGAGCTCGCGCCATCGCAGCCACGATTACGACGCCCGAAGCGAGCTCACACAACGCAAAATCGACAAAGCACAAGCCAAGCGCGCATGCTCGTCTGAATCCGAGATGGACGAAGACGAAGGAGAACTCTGCGGAGCCTGATACTTCCGCAGATCTGTTCGACGGAAACGGATGCCACGGAATTTCAAGCTTCCCTCGGACACTCCAAAGTTCGACGGCACACAGGACCCCAAGGTGTGGCTCAGCGACCACCTATCGTCCGTCAAGCTACACGGCGGGAACAAGGACACCGCCCTGCAATGCCTTCAGCTGCAGCTGACAGGCGCAGCCCGAGTCTGGCTCAGCAGCCTATCGTCGGGATCCATCCGAAGCTGGGAGGAACTGGCATACAGTTTCATCCGAAACTTCAAGGGCACCAGCAAGAGGCCAGCCTCGATCGAGGAGCTGCGGGCCTGCACCCAACGAACGGATGAATCCATTCGCTCGTACATACTACGCTGGTCCAACACAGAGAATTCCGCGGCACACATCTCTGAGGAGAGAGCTATCGACGCCTTCAAAGACGGCGTCAAATGCCAGGACTTCAAGGAAGAGCTTGGGCGCGTCAAGCCCAAGACACTTGACCACCTCATGGACATCGCCAACAGGTGGGCCGACGGCGAGGACTCCGTCCACCGAGCGCACTCGTAGGAGGAAGACGACTACGGCCAGTGACGTGAACGTCGTAGCAAGAGAAGATCGCGCGTCTACGACGATCGCGATGGACCCGACATGGTCGCGGTTGGCTACGCCGACCGCCGCAGCGACGGCAACCGCAGATACCGTGGAAGCAACTTCCGCGACGAAGGACGCCCAACGCAGTCATGGCAGCGTCGCGGCCGCGACGACGGACCCTCAGCATACGAAAAACTGTCGGGTCCATGCACCATCCACTTCTACATCGACAAGCAGGATGGTAAGAAGAAAGCAAGTCACATGCTCAAGGACTGCCGTGAGTTCCAGAAACTCAGCGAGAGCATGGCCTAGATGAGGCAGCAAGCCCCAAACCCTGGATACGGGAACGCACCCGCACCAGGCGATATCGCACATGGAGCTCCTCCACCACCACCTGTGGGAGGCCCGAATCACTCAATCGCACCCGCACAGAATAACGGTGGGCATGGGTACCCCGCGCCGAAAGGATCACTGATGATCCAAAAAGGGCGCCCAACGATCAGGGTATAGAAGAAAATCACCCGTCAGATCAATCTGGCTGTGACAGCCCCACCCGCCATCCCTGAGTACCTCAGCGGATCAGAGTCCTGCATCACGTTTAGCCGTTCGGATCACCCCTGCCAAGTCCCTCGCCCAGGCCATGCTGCCCTGGTGCTTGAGGCGCAGATCAGAGGGTTCGACATGAGCCGCGTCTTCATGGACGGCGGCAGCGGCATCAACCTGATGTTCGCTAGCACCCTAGCAGCAATGCGGATCCCGCTGTGCATCCTGAAACAGTCCGACACAACGTTCCATGGCATCGTCCCAGGAAAGGGCATATTCCCCCTGGGAAAGATATGGCTCGACGTCATCTTCGGCAAGCCGGATAACTTCCGATGCGAGCGACTCGAGTTCGAAGTGGTGGACTGGCCATCACAATACCATGCCATCCTCGGGCGCATGGCATTCGCACGATTCCTGGCAGTACCGCACTACGCGTACCTGCTACTCAAGATGCCAGGACCCAGGGGCGTCATCACGGTCCACGGGAGCTTCACCCGATCGGACCACTGCGACAGGGACTTCAACAGAATCTCCCAGTCATTCGGCATGCAGGAGGAGCTCGTAACGCTCCGCGAGGTGACGGGCAACGGGGCACCCCCAGTCACAACACAGAACGCACCAGACATGTCCTTCGACTCCACCGTCAACACAAAGAAGGTGCAAGTCCACCCAACGGACGCCTCCAAGATGGCGCTGATCGCCAACGATCTCAGCCCCGCATAGGAAAGCACGCTCGTCGAATTCCTCCGTGAGCGCTGGGAAATCTTCGCCTGGTGTCCTGCGGACATGCCAGGAGTTCCTAGGGAATTCGTCGAGCACGCACTCAACATCTTTACAGACGCCAAGCCCGTCAAATAGTCCATCCGACGACTGTCCGAACCTCGGGCCAAAGCCATAGGAGTCGAATTCAACAGACTACTCGATGCAAACTTTATCAGGAGGATCAAGGAGAGCGAGTGGCTCGCCAATACCGTTATGGTCCCCAAAAAGGACACAGACATCCTGCGGATGTGCGTGGACTTCACATCGCTGAACAAGCACTGCCCGAAGGATCATTTCACTCTCCCTCGGATTGATCAGATAATCAATTCGACTTCAGGATGTGAGAAGCTCTCCTTCCTCGACGCCTACTCAGGCTACAACCAGATTAGACTAAAGGTCGAAGATCAAGAAAAAAATGGCGTTCATTACGCTGTTCGGAGTGTTCTGCTACAACACAATGCCTTTCGGGCTGAAGAACGCAGGTGCTACGTACCAGTGGTGCATGCAGGCATGACTGAAGGACCAGATCGGCCGCAATATCCAAGTCTATATCGACGACATAGTCATAAAAACAAGGGAGGCGAAGACGCTCATCGACGATCTCCACGAGACGTTTGATAATCTTGACTGCTACAAGATCAAGCTCAACCCTGAAAAGTGCGCCTTCAGCGTCCCATCTGGCCAGCTGCTCGGCTACTTCATCTCCTAGCGAGGGATCGAGGCGAACCCGAAGAAAATCCGGGCCATAATGGCCATGGAAAAACCGAATAACCTAAAGGGCGTTCAGCAGCTTGTCGGGCGAATCGCGGCATTGAGCAGGTTCATCAGCCGCATGGGCGAAAAGGCTCTGCCATTCTACTAGCTGCTACACAAAGCAGACAAATTCGAGTGGACGCCTGAGGCGGACGACTCATTCGAAGATCTAAAGCGGCTGCTCTCTACCTCGCCGGTCCTGGTCACGCCAAAGGAGCGAGAGCCTTTACTGTTGTACATAGCAGCCACACACCAGGTGGTAAGCACCGTACTGGTGTTCGAACGACCTGAAGAAGGCAAGACCCATGGGGTCCAACGCCCAACCTACTACCTTAGCGAGGTATTGACACCGACAAAGCAGAGGTACCCTCACTACCAGAAACTCGCCTACGGCGTGTTCATGGCGGCTCGTCGGCTGAGCCACTACTTCCAGGAGCACCAGGTGATGGTCGTCAACGAAGCACCCCTGAACAGCATCCTGAACAATCCGGAGGCCACAGGACGTGTGGCCCTGTGGGGCATCGAGTTGTCACCTCTAGACATCGTCTATGAGAAGCGCCACACGATCAAGTCTCAGGTCCTCCCGGACTTCCTCGTACACTGGATGGAACTGCAGCTGCCAGACACCCCAGACATGACACAGTCATGGACAATGCACTTCGACGGCTCCAAGCGCGAGGCCGGAGCAGGAGTCGGGGTCATACTGACCTTCCCGCAGGGCGACAAGATGAAGTATGTCCTCCGAATGAAGTTTCGAGCTTCCAACAACGAAGCCGAATACGAGGCCCTCATCCACGGCATGCGGATGGCCAAGATCTGCGGCGCAATGCGCCTCGTCATCTACGGTGACTCCAACCTCGTCGTCCAGCAGACGATGAACGAGTGCGATGCGCATGCCGCCAACATGATTGCGTACCGCGCACTCTACAACACACTCGAATGAGACTTTGACGGCTGCGAGCTTCGGCACGTTGGAAGAGAAAGCAACAAAGAGGCCGACAGACTCGCCAACATCGGCTCCACCTGCGCACGGGTGCCACCAGGTGTGTTCCTCGAACAGATCTGCATACCGTCCATCAAAAGGAAATTCCCCAAGGGATCACCCGAAGAAGCAGAACACTCGGGGGCTGCACTACCCGAAGGACAGGAAGGACCCGAAAAGCTCGACACAGAGGTCGTCGTGGTCAACCTGATGCAGGTCATGGCAGTCAAAGAGACTTGGACGCGGCCATACCTCAGGTACTTGATAGACGGGGAACTGCCTGATAGCCTGACAGATGTCCGGCGCATATCTCGCCGGTCCAAGGCCTTCACCATCATTAACGGCGAGCTATACAAGCGCAGCATTTCGGGTGTACTGCAAAGGTGCGTCACCATCGGTGGCGGCAAAACTATCCTCCAATACATCCACGAGGGCATCTGCGGTCATCACGCGGGCAGCCGCTCCCTCGTCGCCAAAGCTCTACGAGCTGGATTCTACTGGCCAACGGCCATGAACGATGCCAAGGACATCGTCCGAAGATGCAACGGGTGCCAAAGGTTCGCCGACAAACCGCACGCACCTGGATCAGAGCTCAGGCCCATACCTCTGGCCTGGCCCTTCTCCCAATGGGGACTCAACATGATCGGCAAACTTCCAAGATCCTCGAAGGAGGTCATGTCTATCTCCTGGTTGCAGTCGACAAATTCACCAAGTGAATTAAAGCTATGCCCGTTACTAACCAAAAAGGCAAAACGACCGTCAAGTTCTTTGAGTCCATTGTCTACAGGTTTGGCGTGCCGCACAGCATCATCACCGACAATGGGTCAAACTTCATCTCCAAATAATTTCAGGACTTCTGCGAAGACCTTGGAATCAACATCACATACGCCTCCGTGGCGCACCCGCAAACGAACGAGCAGGTCGAAAAGGCTAACGGCCTCGTCGGTGCTGGCATCAAGAAGCGCCTAATGAGCCCACTTGAGCGACTCGCAGGAGCCTGGACACAAGAGCTACCCTCGGTCCTGTGGAGCCTGCGCAAAACGCCAAACAGCTCAACTGGCTACACGCATTTCTTCATGGTGCACGGAGCCGAAGCCGTGCTACCAGCAGAGGTACGCCACAAGGACCCACGGGTCGTCGCTTACAGCGAAGCCAAATCGACGGATCCACTCGAACACACCGTCGATACACTCGATGAGGCGCGTGATATAGCAGCAGCTCGATCAGCGGTGTACCAACAGAGCCTCCGCAACTACCACAGCCGACGGCTGCGCCCAAGGTCCTTCGTCGAAGGAGACCTAGTCCTGCGACTCAAGCAAGAGCGGTAGAAGAAATTCGAGTCACCATGGGAAGGACCCTACATCGTCACCGAAGTCATCCCAGGTGGCGCCTATCGCCTCAAGCACGTGGAGTCTGGAGTCGCATACTCCAACCCGTGGAACGTCGCACAACTGCGACGCTTCTACCCCTAGCTACCCCCCCCTCCTTTTATTTTCAATAAGGCTATTCAGGCAAGGCTACTCAGCCGAACAATGTACCTCCTCCATTACGATATGAATAAAGATAAGTGTCTCGCCCTAAAATTTTGTCTATTGTTCGCATTTTACTCCATGTTACAACTCACTCGGGGGCTTCCCCCACCTCACGACTTCGTCGACTGGGGATAACGCGTGTACACCTGAGTAGCTGACCATGTCAGGCTAACGAAAATGGCACGTATACAAACAAAGCACTACGAGCTAAACAGCAACAAAACCTTTACAACAAAGGGCACAACATGCCTAGTCAAATATATACTAATTTTACATCTATCTTTTTTTACAGGTCCTATCTATCCTGAAGAATAGCCTGCGTACGCTGCTCAAACAGATCTACAATTTGTTCGGCATACTGCCTTACAGCCGCATAATGTGGACGCATATCCCACTCGCCACCATCCGGCCCAAGAGGTGGCCCAACCGCTACAACAGACAGATCTACATCAGGACGATATAACCGCACAAGGGAGAGCGTGGCCTTCACCCCCACAACAAGATGATGTCGCACCAGTTCCCTGACACGATGCACATTTCGAAATTTCGCCAGCAGGACAGAGAGAGTCGACGGCGCCTCATCCAGCGGAAACATCACATGCAGAACCGACGCCAACAAAGACTTCACTTGACGGAGCACCCGTGATACCTGGTGGACATGATCCTGCACCGTCGCAAGGACCATGGCACGATCACTGTCCATCCAGAAGAACCCGCCGGCTTCCATGTCCTGCTGGGTCAAGCAGTTGATCCGAACAGCAACACGCTCATTTTCCTCCCTCGGAGCAAGGTTAGCACCTGCAATACTCGCAAAAAGTAAGATGAAAGGCCAACAGGCGCATCCGAAACAATGAGTAGCAGCTCGAAAAACTCACACTAAAGCTGTTCGGACAAACGACACAACTCCCCCATCAAATACTCCTCTCTGGCAGCGCCTCGCTTCGCCTTTGATTTCCAAACATCAGCGTGGCCAAGCACCCCAAGCAACTCTTTCTCAAGGCCACGGATGCGGTCTCGAAGAAACACAAGCTGTGACGCACCATCTAGGGATGGCCGCAGCTGCGGTGCAGACGAAGTGTCAACGGGATCATCACCCGAAGGCCCCTAGAGTAAAAGAAGACAAGGACATGAACAAGCGGACAAAGGAACACAGAACTCAGAAATTCATTATGTGCAGCAAAAAGCCACTGCGTGGCACAAGGACCGTTCATAGATATAATTACAACAAAGGAAAAAAAGCTATCCTACAACTACAAGGCCTAAGAAGCTGCATCCTGAGTAGCCTCGGAGCCAGACGGCCTCCCCTTGGCCTCTCCCTGCTGCTTCAATGCGTACTCAGCCAGCAAGTCAATCAACTTCGGCCCATAACGTTTACAGAGGGCAGCATAGAGGGCGAAGGCTACCTCGGATCTGTCAGCAGCCGTCGGCATCCGGGAGGTGACCTGATGAAGATCCAGCTCCGCTCCAGACGCCAGGGCCATTGCCAGCCCGACGGACGCGCCAATGCCTTTCTGCTTGCGCTTGTACGCCGTGGGCGCTTCGGCTGACAGCGCATCCTCCAAGGCATCGGCATCCTCAAGGGCGACGCCCTTGGGGACGAGGTCCTTGTAGAAGCGCCCGAGAACCTCTTTGGCTTTGGCAAGCGAGCCGACCACGGTACTGCAGCGGTCTTCGACCGCCGCAGCAGCATCATCCAGAGAACTTCCATGCTCCAAAGCACCGCGATCAAACTCGATGCCCGTGGCATCTAAAGAAATAAAAAGAAGTAGCATAAATAAAAGCATAGCAAGTAAAGACAAGGAAGCCTAAAAGGGAAGACGAAGCAACTCACCTGAAATAGCCTTGGCAGCCACCATCAGCTTGCCGGCTACCTCTTTCTCACGCGGAGCCGTGGCAGTGGCGAGCTGCTCCTCGCAGTCCGTCGCTTCCTGCTGCAGGCGCTCCTTGGCCGCAGCTGCGTTGGCTAGGTCCTGCTCGAGGCGCCCTATCGCAGCAACGGCGTCCTCGGTCTTCTTCTCTGCTCGCCCGAGGCTCTTTTTGAGAGCATCAAGCTCACGGAGGTTGGTATTGTTTTCCTCTGCAATCAGCAGAACACTTATCAGATCGCAGGACAAGAAAGACAAGAGGAAGCAAAAAGATCAACTCATGTACGCACCTTGAAGCTGTTTGAAGCTGGCTTCCAACGCCAGGTGCTGCTGCACCAACTGATTGGCGCCATGCACAAAAGGCTGCAAAAGATACTACCCGCCAAACAAAGGCTCGGGGCTACGCCCAAAGAACGAGCAAAACAAGTTACACATACGAAAAGCTCTCGGGAGTTCCCCCGAAACTCAAAGAAAAACGATCAGCAGATCTTCCTACAGATACTCGGGGGCTCCCCCCGAGACAAGAAGCAAAAAACAAAAAGCGATCAGCAGATCACCCAAAAAACACCCGAGGGCTCCTCCCGCGGCAAGAACAAAGAAACTTACGTGATTAGACGGCGACTTGAAGGTCCAGCCGAAGTCTTCTGGGGGACAACCACCCGAACCTCCTGCGGAGAAGGGTTCGGAGCAGCGCCCTTAGAGGTGGCCACCGTCTGAGGAGGAGGAGGAACAACCTTCGACTCCCCCACCATCTCCCGAGCGCCATCGCTAAAGGAGCTGTCGGTGGAGTGCCTACAAAAGAAAAGGTCAGCTAAGTACACAGCAAACAGACAATATAAAGCAAAGAGCAACCAAAGAAAACTTACAAGTCGAGATCGCTCAAGTCGAAGACATGCGGGGTTCTCCTGCCCTTCTTCTCCTCTTTCTTCTCTTCCTTCTTCTCTTCCTTCTTCCGCTTCGCCGGCGGATGCGGTGCCACAGCCCGCACGGGCACGGCCGGAATAGGAGAGGAAGAGCCCCCATAGACCCCACTGTGACGCTCAAGGCACAGCGGGTTCCTAGGCGTCGGCGGAGTCAAAGCATCTGACGATTCGCTGGAGCTCCATGTCCTCTTGCGAGTGTGATCCTCGCTCGACTCGATGGCCTCTTTGGCCGGCAATCGCGCTGATGGAAGTTCGGACATGGAGTCCACTACCTCATTGTCCGGCGCATCCGGGAACAATTCGGCCAATGGAGGCGACATGCCCGGCACCTTGAATTCTTGCGCAAAAAGGAAACAAATTTTCAGCACAAAAAGATGCAAGGAAAACGCAGTCGAAAATAGCGCTACGCGCACGTCTCAGATCTACAGCTGCGGAACCGGACGAGAAGCGGAGAACGGAGAAGTCAACGACTTCCCCGGGATATCCTCTCCAGCCTTGTATTTCAACAGCGGACGAAGGATCCCGTCAAGATCCCCCTTGGAGAATTCCTCAGCCGAAACCCTAGTCGGATCACGGCGACCAGAATAAAGGAACATCGGGTGCGCCCTAGCCTGGAGCGGTTGCACCCGACGTTTGAGAAAGGTGCGGATGATATCCACACCGTTCACCTCCTTATCCGGAATCAGTTGAAGATCCTCCACTCGACGATAGAGCCCCTCTATCTCCGCCACCTCGCCATCCAAGATCTGGTTCTTCCAGGACCTTTTCGGCTCGATATTCTGGGAGGGGTCGAAAGGAGCAAGGCCAAATTCCTGCCCAGCCACCATGGAGTCGCGGATGTAAAACCATCGCCTCCGCCAGTACTGGACAGATTCGGACATAGAGAAGGAGAAGAAAAGAAGATTGGGTTTGAGGGAAATGATGCAGCCCCCAATGGGATAAACACCATCGGAGCCAGATTGCCTCTTCACGGAATAGAGTTTCCGGAAGAGACCAAAGTACGGCTCGACAGCGAGCCAACACTCGCAGAAAGTGATGAAACAGGTGACATGAAGAAGAGAGTTGGGAGAAAGATGATGAAGTTGGATACCATAAATAAAAAGCAATCCGCGAAGAAAATCGTGGATTGGGAAGGAGAGGCCCCGAAGGACAAATGCGACGAACATAACCCGAAACTCAGCGGAGGACGGGGAATTACCTCGTCACCGGGAAGTTTGACGGCCTCCCTATCCTGCGGGATTAGGCCCCGTTCACGGAGCTTGCGGAGATCACCCACACGCGCCTCCGATCGCTGCCAGCCACCGTCGGTGACGCGAGTCGCGGCGGAACCCTTCTTGCCACCGGTGGTAGCACTGAACTGCAGTGGAGGACTTCTTGGGCTTCCCCATCGAAGTGCGGCGGTGCCGGCGGTGAGAACACAGAATCAAGGAAGGAAAAGCTCGGGGAAATTCCAGCGTGCAGTGAGAAAGCTCAGAGAAGATGGGAGCAGTGAAACAAGAATGGCTGTGGTAAAAACAAACTAACTTTTCCCCAATGATTATAAGGACGAGGACGATGCACGACGACCGTCCATCGAGAAGACCTAGAGACAACATCAATATCTGTCCGTCCACGTGTCAGTACAGCAGTGAACCGTCGCTCACACGCCATCCACTACACGCGGAAATCGAGGCGACACCGTAATTATCTCCACGCCGCGCATAACCGGTCAGCTCAAGGTCAGAAGGTGGGACCCATGTTCGTCCAGTCACGTCATCTCTGGCGCCGCAGACGCTTGAGGTCACCGATCGTCAGCACTGACGTCATCAAAAGCTATACTAGCAATGGTTACAATTCTTCGGCTACACAACTAAGAGTACTCACTCGAATCTGTGATTCGACTAACTACTCGGGGGATACTCCTATCAGGAGCGCTGGCCGCGCACCCGAAAAATGAACAAAACACTACACATTGAACTATTATTCGAGTCCTACGTCGAGTCTGCGACTCCACTACGGACTCGGGGGCTACTCCCATAGGGAGGATGAATTTCAAGCATCCGAAAAATTTGTGTCCTAGGGACCTGAAGCCAAACAACGGCTAAATTAAAGTCTCTGCTCGAGTCTACGACTCGAACAGACACTCGGGGGATACTCCCATAGGGAGCGCTGGTCGCGCACCCTATGAATTCTTCGAGTGCGACCCTTCGAATCAGCATGCAAAACTTTTCGGCAACTCTGCCCTAATTAACGCTAAGTGAGCAACGTCCTCCTTGGCCACCTGAAACACCTCTGCGGTGATAAACATTCGGATGTTGTGTTTGCGACACAAAGATAAGACCTACAGATATCATTTGATGGCCTGGTAACGCATACGACTGCGCTCTGCTAGTAAGAATCCCTGCCAACAGGCACGATGAAAAATCCCGACGGACGCGTTGGGTACATCATTTAAATTCACTGGAATTCCACTCATGTAAGTCCTCCGCGGCCTGAGTCAAATAACGCCAGCATATGTTCCGGGTTCGAGTCGAGGGACTCGAATCTGAAGAAGAGCGTGTTGTTTTGTCCTAAGACAGTTAACTGACCCTGATCCGTCGGGAGAGTCAGGCACACGCATCAACAATCCCTACACACTCAAATCATTCTTTAGAAAAACAGAGATAGCTGCACCCGAAGGATTGAAGAGTCCTCAGCCGAATCTACGATTCGACTGAACACTCGGGGGCTACTGACATGGTTATACCCTGCGGGTACACGACCTCAGCATACCTGGTCCAGCCCAAGGAAGGCCCATGAAAAATATACGCCGGCCCATGAAGACTTTCGGGTGGCCAGGGCCCATGACGCCTTCGGATCCTTGGAGAGCAAGACAAGAGTAGATAGAAAATTCAAAGGGGTAAACCCTAAAACCTGTAACCGACTCGGTCTATGCCTGGGACCTACCTATCTCTATATAAAGAGCAGGAGGGCACGACGGGGAGGTCTCTTACAATCTATCGCACACCACCGCATACACACCTCCATGCCAGATTGCATCTGCGCACCCCTGTAACTTTCGGTTTCGCCGTAATCAAGAGCAGACAAGCAGGAGTAGGGTTTTCCCTCCGGGGGCCTGAACCTGGGTAAACCTCGTGTCCCCGGGTTGCTTGTTTGCTAACCGTTCCGCAATCTCCAGCATCCCCATCTTCTCCAAAACCCAAGTCCATAACAATGGGCATTGACGAGATTAAACCTCGTCACTTTCTCTCTTTGTAGTTTCCGCCCCGCAGAGGCGGCGGAATCTTTTTGTGGTCGCCCCCCGTGTATTAGGGTTTCGAGGAGAAGATATAGGCGAAAGGGCGGAGCAAGAGGTGGGCCAGGGTGGCCACACCCCCTGGTGGCACGGCCTAGGGTGGCCCGTGCATGGGGGGTGTGGGCCCCCTGTGGCCCATCTCAGCCTCCCCTTCTGGCTTCCTTCGTCTTCTGGAAAAATATGATTTTCCATGTATTTTCTGGTATTTTCTGATCTTCACGAAAATTGCATCCAAACACTGTTTTTTCCATCAGAATCCTGACTCTGGCAGTTCATCCTCGAAGAATCATCCAACATGCAAAAATAGATGAAATAACATAAGTATCACCTCTTAATATGAAATATATCAATGAATAACAGGAAATTATGATGTAGAATAGTGATGCAAAATGGACGTATCAAGGTATACAATGAAGTCATCACCAAAAGACTTTGCGGTCCTTTGTCTGTTACTCCTAGTAGGATCTTCATTGTTATCCTCCACAGGATTATCAGAGTGTTCTCTCGAAATGGTGGATTCAGGAATTGTAATTAATTCTTGACTAGATGAACTAGGCATCTCCTGATTTGATGAGCTAAATGAATCTATCATGGGAACAATGTCTTCAAAGAAAGTCGCATCAATCGACTCCATAATTGTACCAATATACATGTCGGATACCTCAGATTTCACTATCAAAAATCTATAGCCAATGTTATGAAATGCATATCCTAGAAAAACACAATCCACGGTTTTTGGTCCAAGATTTCACTTCTTGGGTATCGCCACATTCACTTTCGCCAAATAACCCCAAGTCCGTAAGTAGGAGAGTTTCATTCTTTTCCTTTCCATTCCTCAAATGGAGTAATGGTTTTGTTCTTTTTGGGAATACAGCTTAGGACATGACACGCGGTCTTTATCGCCTCCCCCACCATTCCTTGGATAGACCCGATGTATCTAACATGACGTTAACCAAAGCAGTTAGAGTACGGTTCTTTCTTTCGGCCACCCCATTTGACTGAGGTGAGTAGGGAGGCATCCTCTAATGGATAATAACATGCTCTGCACAAAAGAATCAAATTCGTTATAAAAATACTCTCCACCATGATTAGACCGAAGTCGCTTAATCTTTCGATCAAGTTGGTTTTCGGATTCATATTTATAGATTTTGAAGTGATTAAAAGCTTCATATTTAGATTTCAGAAGGTACACATAACAGTATCGAGTGGAATCATCAATCAAAGTCATGAAATGTCGCTTTCCACCTTTTGTCAACTCGTCATTCATTTCACAAAGATCTGAATGTATTAGTTCCAGTGGTGCAAAATCTCGTACCTTAGCAGTCTTGTGAGACTTGCGAGGTTGCTTAGATTGCACACACACTTGACATTTGGAACTCTTGATAGTAGTAAATTTCTGAATTAAATTCATATTGTCTAGCCGCGTCATGCACCCAAAATTAATATGACAAATCCGTGAATGCCAAATATTGGATTCACTATTATTTCAAACATGATTAATAACTTGAGTGCATGAGTATGACAAATATAAGCGGAACAAGCCTCCACACTCATAACCTTTTCAATCAAATTGTCCACACTTAGAAATTGCAACTTTATTGGACTCAAACCCCAACTTAAAACCATCTCGACAAAGAAGTGATTCGCTGACAAGATTTTTATTGATGGAGGGGACGTGTTGCACATTCTTCAGCTGTACGGTCTTCCCCGAAGTAAACTTCAGATCCACCATACCAACACCTTGAACAGAAGCACGTGAGTCGTTTCCCATCAGCACGGAGCCATCCCGTGCGGCCTGATAAGAAGAAAACATGGAAATATCAGCACATACATATATATTGGCACCGGTGTCTATCCACCATTCAGGTGAATAACAAACTAAAAGGACAATTTGAAATATACTGTACCCAGCATCCTTCATCTCCGTATCACCAAGAACAACATTAGCGGACTTGCCGCTGTTTCCATGTGAACGCTTATCAAAGCGATTGGGGCAGTTAGGAGCCCAATGATTAGGATCACCACCGATATGGCATGATCCTTTCTTCTTATACTCAGTCTTGTTTTTTAAGTTGGTGGTCTCCGAGGCCTTGTTCTTTCCATCAAACTTTGCCTTGCCATCATACTTGTACTTATTCTTGGACTTGTGGGACTGGAAGTTATTTTTCTGCACTACAAGTGTGCTAGAACTTACGTCGGAACCTCGAGCACGTGTATCTTTTGCTCTCACCTTTTCTTCAACATGAAGAGATGCGAAACGGAAAACTCATGTCTCATATGTTTCAGAGAAGTAGAAAAGTTCCTCCATGAAGGAGGAAGCTTGGCAATAATGCCCCCGGTCACGAACTTGTCCGGTAAGGTACACTTGAACTGCTCGAGTTCTTTGGCAAGGGACTATATCTCATGAGCCTGATGCATGATGGGACGGTCATCAGTCATCTTGTAGTCATAGAATTGCTCCATGATATACAATTCAGTGTTAGCGTCCGAAACACCAAACTTGGCGCCGAGCGCATCCCACAAATCCTTGCCATTATCAAATGACATAAGTGTCAACAATGTTGTCACCAACAATGTTGAACAAAGTCCTCATAAACATGGTGTCAACTTTCTGAAACGCTTCCTCCTGAGCAGGAGAAAGGTCTCCCTCAGGTTTGCCAAGAGTGGCGCTATAGCCGCCTAGGTTTTTCAACCATAGAACTACTCCCGTGCTCCATCTCTTATAGTGGACACCATCAAAGGGAGGCGGCCATGTAGCCACGGCTAAACCAGTTGAATTCAGTTACCTATTCCAAAAGCTAGTACAAGAAACTGTAACAAAAACTAAACTAGATAGGAACAGATTACATACGTTGCTACAGGAGGATTCAGGTTCGCTTTCACGTTGGCGTTGAGGTCGCGTTGACACCAGTGTCGTCAACCATGTCGTCAATGTAGAGGTTGTTGATGTCCGGGAAGAAGTCCTCATCGGGGAAGTAGTGGTCGGTCGATGTGATGCCGTCAGTAGTCATGCAGACGCGCTCCCCAAAAACCTGATCGACCCTCACACATATAGGTTCACGAGAGGCGATGGTTTCGGAGGCCTATTGACCCGTCGAATGGTGCACGCCGGAAGAGGGGATGGAGAGGGTGTAGCGGCGGCGCAAGGTTCTAGAGGCAGAGAAAAGGATGTGTGTAACGCCCGTTAGGGTTTACGCCTGAGCCGCTTATATAGCACCGGTTGGGTAAGACGTGGGGCGCAGCCTACGTCCGAGTTAGTAACAACCCATGTTCCGTAAAGACCGGAAATGGCTGATAGAAAATAAGATAAGATCGGCACTGAGACACAATTCCGCAAACCGTATCGGGGCGGGGCGGGCGGAGGTAGTGAAACACTCCACTATATATATTGGTTCAACTCCTTTTAAACTACTCCCTCTGGCTCATATTAATTGACTCAAATTTTTCTAGATTTAAATTAATAGGACACTATTTAGTATATAGGTTCATCTAAATTTTGACAAATCAAAGTCAATTAATATGGATCGGAGGGAGTAGCAGGATGAGACTAAATTTTGGTGACACCCCTTGCTAGGCATGAATGAACTATGAGAATTTTAGAATTTATGTTAGGCCATAGGTCAAATCCCACCACCAAATTCCAACACGTATAAGTGTGACCGGATGGATCGATCATCAACAGGCGGGATCGAGTGCACAGCATAAATCTAGAGTTTTTAGATAAACCTGTACTTGGATCAGGCAGTCCACGTCTTGTGGTAATGTTTGGATGACTGGCAAGACTTTGATTGAAGACTTGCTGCATTGTATCTATCACAAGTCCAGCCACCAAAGCTGACTAAACAAAGAAAGGTCCAAGGACCTCGATCTTCAGAAATTTAGCCACCTCAAATATGCACAGACCTGGTCGCCAAACAGAGCACTTACTCAGTTCAACACCATCACCTCGATCCGCCATGGATCATGAAGAGGAGGAGAAGGTGCAGCTATTGGGCATGTGGGCGAGCCCCTACGTGTTCAAGGTGAAGTGGGCGCTGAGCATCAAGGGCGTGGAGTACGAGTACGTGGAGGAGGACCTGAGGAACAAGAGCGGCCAGCTCCTGGAGCACAACCCCGTCCACAAGAAGGTCCCCGTGCTCGTCTACAACGGCAAGCCGGTGGCGGAGTCCGACGTCATCGTCGAGTTCATCAACGACGCGTGGAGCCACCGCGGCGGCCGCATCCTCCCCGAGGACCCCCACGAGCGCGCCATGGCCCGTTTCTGGGCGAGGTTCGTGCCGGATAAGGTCAGCGGTTTAGATAGGAGTATTCATCTCCCCCCTCCTCTGTTCCGAACGAACTCGGTTAATATGCCGAAATGATCTGACTGGCAGACACAGACTGAACAAATGTATACATGCAGCTCTCGCCGCCGATCTGGAAGTGGTTCACGGCGGCGCGGGAAGAGGAACGGGAGGCCGCGCGCGAGGCCGCCGTGGAGCAGCTGCAGGTCCTGGAGGAGAAGCTCGCCGGAGGCGGGAAGGAGTTCTTCGGCGGGGACAGCGTCGGCCTCGTCGACCTGTCGCTCGGCGCGCTGGCGTACGTGGTCCCGATCTACGAGGAGATCATCGGCGTGAGGCTGGTCACCGAGGAGAGGTTCCCGGCCCTGTACGCGTGGATGGGACGGTTCTTGGCCGCGCCGCCGGTCAAGGATAACCTGCTGCCGCTGGAGAAGCTGAAACTCAGGTACCGAGCCATGCATGAATACTTTCTGAAGAACACCTAGATCAGGCTACAGTCTGCTGTCTTCAGTTAAACTTCCCTGGGGCAGGATATAGCAGTATCTATCTACAGTACAGGTACATTCGTAATGTTTGAAAGTGTTTTGTAATATTGCCAGTTTCAATAAAAATTTATACAGTATCAAACTCGGAAATTCTAGTCATTCAGTAGATGCCAAAATGTTTACATTTTGGCCAACGTATTACGGATCCACGAGTTCGCGGCAAATATAAAAGAGTTTAAACTGTTGCCAAATAACCCATATTTTGACTGCGTTTGAGACAAAATCAAGTGAGATTTTTAGACCTGACCAAATTGGAGACAGAAATTACTAAATTCAATTTCAAATTTCCACGGTGCCCGAATAACATCTACTCCCTCTGTTTTAAAATATAAGATGTTTTAGCTTTGTGAAGCATATGTATCTGGACTACTTTTAGTATATAGGTTCACTCATGTTTAGAGTGAATCTACACACTAAAACAAGTCTAGATATATTTTCTTCACAAATCTAATATCTTACATTTTAAAACCGAGGGAGTAACAAGCAAAAGATTGAGATTTTACCTATGGCGACCATGCAATTGCTGGTCTACTGTTAAATCATGGTATGCTCCTCGTTGTAATGAGCTGTACTAGAATCCCTCGATGACATGTTCATTGTAGCACTAAAGGCAATCATTTTCTGTCTTGACCGGATCTTTAACCATGCGAGAACGACTGTCGCCATGTTCAGTTTGGGGTTTAGGTCTTTATTAGGTCAATCTGTCTTGCCTCAAACTTCAAGGAGGAACATACTCCCATGATTATTAAATTATTATAGTCACATTGGAGTTCCTTTTTACTTTCTTTTACGAGGGGTGCCATAGTGAAGTTTAACAGTAAGAGCAAGAACAATAGTATAGCCAGCAGCTGGATGTAAGCGATAACCACGTCATCTATAGTCGATTTAATAGCCAACATATATAATAGTTAACCATATAAGTATATTACTTTATTAGTGCATTACCCACCTATCACTCACACAATGCTTAGGAGCGCGTGCTGCAGCTGGCTCTTAACTAAGAGCTCACTCTTCTTCTCTCTCATTTTCTCTCTCCTCCACATGAACAAAGATATACTATTTAAATCCTTATAGTCAGCTGACATAAGCTTATTGTACTTGCTCTAAAACAAATACAGCCACTTCACTACTAGTGTCTCCTAGTTGCGAGACATGTCCTGGAGGTCCCGGATATACGTTTCCAAGTTGCAGGCGTAGCTAACGATGAACAAGAATAAGCACCCAGAACCAAATGTTAGTCTGGTCACAGTGCTAAGTAACTAAGACTAGTAATTTGTATATGTTACTATCTTTATAGTGGGGGATAACATGTGTATGGTGTCGTGCAAAACCTAATTAATTATATTATAGACTCATATGGTCTCAGTATGTGTGATGTTATGGTAACTAGGTAAGTTACTACCTCTCTCTTTCTTCATTAATTGGCAGGCCATGTCACCAATTTGCCTAATCGGCATTGCATGTACATGCATGTTACTAGCTAAGTTACTTCCACTATGACTAGCTTTATACTCTATGGACCGAACCCACCTTACTTTAGTTCAGATTTTTCAGTTAGACGAGCATATTCCTGTTAGTTTCAAACAAATACTAAGTATAAAAGTATAATGGTGTATTAAGAAACATAACACAAACACAAATAGTTGATATTTTTCGAAAAAGAAGGCAAAACATCATGTCCCCTACATAACACGTTGGACTGGCCTCACATGAACTACCACAAACCTATCATTAGGCCACCAACGGAGAGGAACAATACTGAACAAAGAGCACCGTAAGTCTAAGTCAACACATTTAGGAACACACGCCACGTCCCTGCAAAGGGTCCCCTTTCTTCTTCCTCCCACCGCTCTCCTCTCCCCGTCTCTCCACCTAGCTTCCTTCCTCCTCGGGGCCGTTCGGCCCCTCCCCCTCTCCTCTTCGGCGATGGTCGGCGTCGAGACTGGGTGAGGGACCCATGAAGGGAATATGCCCTGAGAGGCAATAATAAAATGTTTATTATGTGTATTCCAAGTATATGGTAGATGTTTATTTTGCATGCTATAATTGTATTAATACGGAAACGTTAATACATGTGTGTTTAATAAACAAACAGAAAGTTCCTAGTTATGCCTCTCTCATAAACTAGTTCGTTGATTAACAAGATGATCACGGTTTCCTGATCATAGACATTGGATGTTGTTAATAACGAGATCACAACATTAGTGTAATGATGTGATGAACATTCATCCGAAGTATAGCATTACGATCAAAGTCATTGAGTTTATATTGCTATAAACAAACTACGAAGTAGTCCTAATCCTTAGACCATGAGATCATGCCAATCACTAACACCGGAAGAGTTTCTTGTTGACATCAAACGTCACTCCGTAACTGGGTGATTATAAAGATGGCTTCAAAGCTACTAAAGTGTTATGTTGAGAATCATGGATCAAGAGTGGAATTGTTCATCCCGATGACGGATAGATATGCTCTGGGCCCTCTCGGTGATATAACATTGGTTAGCTTGCAAGCAAGTGATTTGATCACTAGAATGTTATATCACGGGAACGAGAAAAGAGTGCATGTCAGTAACGAGATCAAACTAGGTATGGAGATACCGATGATCGAATCTCGGACATGTAATATATCGTGAAACAAAGGGATTAAGATACAAGCGTAAGGTTCCGACGATCACAGGAAAAGTCATCGTTGAATGTGTGGGAGTCAGTATGGATCTCCAGGTCCCGCTACTGATTATTGATCGGAGAAGGGTCTCGATCATGTCCGCATTATTTGCGAACCGTAGGGTGACACACTTAAGGGACAATGGCATCCAGTTGGAGCAAATGTTTCATGCCGAAAGAATAAACAAGCGCAGGAATTTATTTCACTAGATACCGAAACAGCTTTTCGGGTGAAATTGCATAAAGTGGTTATGCATGTGAAATGGAATTCTAGCAAGGGGTTATTTGTGAATGTTTGTCATTAAAGTAATTGACAAAATTCTGAATAAAATAAAAGAGTTTTATTTAATGAGAGTTTGCATTAAATTTGGTGGAAATTTAATGGGAATTTGAGTGGACTTTTGACTGGAGGGAATTTAAAGGAATTTTGTGAGTGGAGTGTCCACCCACATGAAGAGGGGAGGGCAAGGGGGCAGCCCCCATGCGCCGGCCACCCCCTTGGGGTCCCCCCCTCCTCCTATAAAAGGAGCCCCCCTCCTCACTTGTCTCTCACACCTCCTCGTGAAGGATCTCTCTCCCCCTCTAGAAGTTATCCCCCATGGTCTCGGACTAGCGAGATACATGTTCCCGGTGGCTATTCGGCAAGAAAGGGTTGTGCTTCCGCTGCATCGCTGGAGCGAGGAGGCGGAGGTTGCCCGGTGTCTTGTACGTGTGTGCGAGCACGGATGCGCTGCTGCTTTGCGGCGCTAGGACTTCCTCTCGATCTTGAGATCGGCAAGAGATCGTCTACATCAACCACGAGTTGAACTCGTTAAGCTTTGTCGGTCTTCAAGGGTATGTTCTCTACGGATATACATCCGCCCGTTGTTTGTATCTAGTAGATAGATCTTGGTACATAGTTCCTATCGTAGGAAAATTTTTGTTTTCTATGCTGCGAACCCTACAGTGGTATCAGAGCCGGATCTATGCGTAGATACTTTACACGGATAGTACACATATGAGTATGTGGGCGATGATGATCATGTTGTTTCTCCTTTGTTGTAATTTTGGATATTGGTGGCATAGTGGGATGAAGCGGCCCGAACAAACTTTACATGTCCTCGCACATGAGACCTGTTCCACGCTTGACATGCAACTAGTTTGCATAAGTGGCTAGCGGGTGTCTGTCTCTCCTACTATAGTCAATATCTATTTTGCAATGAATTGTCAACAATTTGGTTATCATCGTTGTGGTTCATGTTCGTAGGTAAGAACGGTTCTATCTCGAAAGCCCCAAGCCACGTAAAACTTGCAATGGATAAATTAGAGGCGTCTAGTTTAGATTGTTGCTGGGCTAGTGTTATGATATGGTGATGTTGTAAGTAGAAGTATGAGATGATACTCTTACAACACACATAGCGTGTAATCTCCATAGACCTTGGACTTACACATATAGGTATGATAGTGATCATACCACGGTGCACATGATAGAGATCATATGCGGGAACCATATCATTTCACTAATAAACATGTGATGTTTGATAGCATCTTATATTGCTTATTTAGCGCTTTGTTAGCATAATAAGATGATCCCTCATTTAAATATCAAAATAAGAATGTGTTCTTCCTTTAGTATACACCGATTATGTTTTCTTCGCTCCAAGACATCACGTGATGATCGGGTGTTCTTGGATCCACGACCATATTTCGGGTGTAAAACAGTTACACGCGCGAATACTAAGGTAACTTGGCGAGCCTAGCATGTACAGACATGGCCTCGGAACACGGACCGAAAGGTTAAGCATGGGTCATATAGTTGATATGATGCCCATTTGATGCTCGCCTTCGAAGCTACACCGACTCACGTGATGATCGGACTTGGTGTAGTGGATTTGGTTCATGTAATCACCAAAAAGGCACGAGGGATGTCATTTTTGAGTGGGAGTTCATTCGTAATATGGATTAGTTGAACTCAATCTATCATACACTTAGTCTAAACTTTACAAATTCTGTTGTAGTTGGCATCACCTGCTTTTAATTTCAATGTGTTCATGGAGAAAGAGAAACTTGCAACGAACGGTAGCAACTTTACCGAATGGGCCATGAATTTGAGGATTCTCCTCTCTGCTGCACAACAGCAATATGTGCTAGAAGCGCCGTTAGGCCCCCCACCTTTAGATGATGCCCCTGACAAGGAGAAGAATGTCTATCAGACTCGTCAGGAGGACCACAACTTAGTTCATTGCGGCATATTGTATGGGCTAGAGCCGGAACTTCGAAAGCGTTTCGAAAATGGCAATGCTTTTGATACAATGGGTGAGTTGAAAATGATTTTCAACACACATGCTGCTGTAGAGAGCTACAATGCTTCAGAAAAGTTCTTTAGCTGCATGATGGAAGAGCACAGCTCCGTTAGTGAGCATGTACTCAAGATGTCGGGTTACGCCGATAAGCTTGTGTCCTTGGGAATATCGATTCCCATTGACTTAGGCATCCATCGTGTTCTGCAGTCTCTGCCACCTAGCTATAAGAGCTTCGTGATGAACTATAATATGCAAGGCATGAAGAAGTCTCTCCCCGAGCTTCTGTCAATGCTTAAAACTGTAGAAGTGGAGATCAAAAAGGAACATCAAGTGTTGATGATCAATAGGAACACTGGTTTCAAGAAAGACAAGAAGGGGAAACGGAAGGGAAGTAAGGGCGGCAAGCCTGTTGCCGTGCCTGAAAAGAAACCCCGAGTTGTACCTAAGTCTAATACCGAGTGCTACTATTGTAAGGGGACTGGCCACTGGAAGCGCAACTGCCCCAAGTATTTGGCAGACAAGAAAGCCGGCAAGGCAAACAAAGGTATATATGATATACATGTTATTGATGTGTACTTGACTAGTGCTCGCAGTAGCACCTGGGTATTTGATACCGGTTCAGTTGCTAATATTTGTAACTCGAATCAGGGGCTGCGGAACAAGCGACCGCTAGCAAGGGGTGAGGTCAAGATGCGTGTCAGCAATGGATCAAGCGTTGATGTGATCGCCGTCGGAACGCTGCCTCTCCACTTGCCATCGGGATTAGTTATAAACTTGAATAATTGTTATCTGGTGCCTTCACTGAGCATGAACATTGTATCTGGATCATGTTTGATGCGAAGTGGTTATTCATTTAAATCCGAGAACAATGGTTGTTCCATTTATATGAATGAAATCTTTTATGGTCATGCACCGATGATGAATGGTTTATTTCTTTTAGATCTCGATAATAATGTTACACATATTCATAATGTTGATGCTAAAAGGATTAAACTAAATGATGATATATTCGCATATATGTGGCACTGCCGTCTAGGTCATATTGGCGTTAAACGCATGAAGAAGCTCCATTCGGATGGACTTTTGGAATCACATGATTATGAATCATTTGATACATGTGAGCCATGTCTTATGGGCAAGATGACTAGAACGCCGTTTTCCGGTTCAATGGAACGGGCGACAAATTTATTGGAAATCATACATTCTGATGTATGTGGTCCAATGAGTGTGTCGGCGCGAGGTGGATATCGTTATTTTGTTACTTTCACGGATGATTTGAGTAGATACGGTTATATCAACTTGAGGAAACACAAATCTGAAACCTTTGAAAAGTTCAAGGAATTTCAGAATGAAGTGGAAAATCATCGTAATAGAAAGATCAAATTTCTACGGTCCGACCGTGGAGGTGAGTATCTAAGTTACGAGTTTAGCACTCACATGAAAGAGTGTGGAATTGTTTCACAACTCACACCTGCCGGAACACCACAGCGAAATGGTGTGTCGGAACGCCGTAATCGTACTTTATTATATATGGTTCGATCTATGATGTCTCTGACGGACTTGCCGTTGTCATTTTGGGGCTATGCACTAGAAACTGCTGCATTCACTTTAAATCAGGCACCATCTAAATCCGTTGAAAAGACACCGTATGAATTGTGGTTTGGAAACAAACCTAAGCTGTCATTTCTTAAAGTTTGGGGATGTGATGTTTATGTGAAGAAACTTCAACCGGATAAACTCGAACCCAAAGCGGAAAAATGCGTCTTCATAGGATACCCTAAGGAAACTATTGGGTATTCCTTCTATCACAGATCCGAGGGCAAGGTTTTTGTTGCCAAGAATGGATCCTTTCTAGAGAAAGAGTTTCTCGCGAAAGGTGTGAGTAGTCGGAAGGTAGAACTCGAAGAGGTTACTAAACCTTCTCTTCAAAGTATGGCGAGTAGCACAGCGCCGGAAGTTGTTCCGGAGTTGGATCCACCTGTTGAAGAGGGAACTAATGATAATGATCATGAAACTCCGAAAGAGAGTGCAACTCCCGAGCTGTACGGAAATCCTGTCATGAATTTCATGTGACCCTGCGACGTATGAAGAAGCGATGATGAGCCCGGATTCCAACAAATGGTTAGAAGCCATGAAATCCGAGATGGAAGCCATGTTTGAAAATCAAGTTTGGAACTTGGTGGACTTACCTCATGACCGAAAGGCCGTGGAGAACAAATGGATTTTCAAAAGGAAAACTGATGCTGATGGTAATGTAACCGTCTATAAAGCTCGACTTGTCGCAAAGGGGTTTCGACAAATTCAAGGAGTTGACTACGATGAGACAATCTCTCCCGTAGCGATGCTAAAGTCAGTTAGGATTATGTTAGCAATTGCTGCATATTTCGATTATGAGATATGGCAGATGGATGTCAAAACCGCGTTTCTCAATGGTAATATTGAAGAAGAGTTGTATATGATACAACCAAAGGGTTTTGTCGATCCTAAGGATGCTAACAAGGTGTGCAAGCTTCAGCGATCCATCTATGGATTGAAGCAAGCATCACGAAGTTGGAATCTCCGCTTTGATGAGGTGATCAAAGAGTTTGGATTTGTCCAAACTTATGGAGAAGCTTGTATTTACAAGAAAGTGAGTGGGAGCAATGTGGCATTTCTGATATTATATGTGGATGACATATTATTGATCGGAAATGATATAGATCTTTTAAATGGTGTTAAAAGTTATCTAAACAGCAAATTTTCAATGAAGGACCTAGGTGAAGCGTCATACATATTAGGCATAAATATCTATAGAGATAGATCTAGGCGCCTAATAGGGCTATCGTAAAGTACATACCTTGATAAGATTTTAAAGAAGTTTAAAATGGACGGAAGTAAGAAGGGGTTCTTACCTATGTTGCAAGGCAAGACATTGAGTAAGACTCAAAGTCCGGCTTCGGCGGAAGAAAGAGAGATAATGGACAAAGTCCCCTATGCTTCATCCATAGGCTCTATAATGTACGCCATGCTATGTACAAGACCGGATGTGGCACATGCTATTAGTTTGACTAGTAGGTACCAATCGGATCCAGGTTCGGAACACTGGATAGCGGTCAAGAATATCCTTAAGTACTTACGAAGAACTAAGGATATATTTCTTGTATACGGAGGTGAAGAAGAGCTCGTCGCTAAGTGTTATGTCGACGCTAGCTTTGACAGCGATCCGGATGACTCTAAGTCTCAATCCGGATACGTATTTCTCATGAATGGCGGAGCGGTTAGTTGGAGGAGCTCCAAACAACCTGTGGTGGCGATCAACAACGGAGGTCGAATATGTTGCTGCTTCAGAAGCGGCTCAGGAAGCAGTTTGGATGAAGGAGTTCATATCCGAACTAGGTGTGGTTGCAAACGCGTTGGACCCAATGGTGATCTATTGTGACAACAATGGTGCCATTGCCAATGCCAAAGAGCCAAGGTCTCACAAGCATTCCAAGCATATAAAGCACCGGTTTCACTCCATCCGCGAGCATGTCAAGGATGGAGATATAAAGATTTGTAAAGTACATACGGATCTCAATGTAGCAGATCCGTTGACTAAAACTCTCCCTAGAGCAAAACATGATCTACACCAGAACTCCATAGGTGTTAGATACATCACAATGTAACTAGATTATTGTCTCTAGTGCAAGTGGGAGACTGAAGGGAATATGCCCTGAGAGGCAATAATAAAATGTTTATTATGTGTATTCCAAGTATATGATAGATGTTTATTTTGCATGCTATAATTGTATTAATACGGAAACGTTAATACATGTGTGTTTAGTAAACAAACAGAAAGTTCCTAGTTATGCCTCTCTCATAAACTAGTTCGTTGATTAACAAGATGATCACGGTTTCCTGATCATAGACATTGGATGTTGTTAATAACGAGATCACAACATTAGTGTAATGATGTGATGAACATTCATCCGAAGTATAGCATTACGATCAAAGTCACTGAGTTTATATTGCTATAAACAAACTACGAAGTAGTCCTAATCCTTAGACCATGAGATCATGCCAATCACTAACACCGGAAGAGTTTCTTGTTGACATCAAACGTCACTCCGTAACTGGGTGATTATTTAGATGGCTTCAAAGCTACTAAAGTGTTATGTTGAGAATCATGGATCAAGAGTGGAATTGTTCATCCCGATGACGGATAGATATGCTCTGGGCCCTCTCGGTGATATCACATTGGTTAGCTTGCAAGCAAGTGATTTGATCACTAGAATGTTATATCACGGGAACGAGAAAAGAGTGCATGTCAGTAACGAGATCAAACTAGGTATGGAGATACCGATGATCGAATCTCGGACATGTAATATATCGTGAAACAAAGGGATTAAGATACAAGCGTAAAAGGTTTCGATGATCACAGAGAAGTCATCGTTGAATGTGTGGGAGTCCGTATGGATCTCCAGGTCCCGCTACTGATTATTGATCGGAGAAGGGTCTCGATCATGTCCGCATTATTCACGAACCGTAGGGTGACACACTTAAGGGACACTGGCATCCAGTTGGAGCAAATGTTTCATGCCGAAATAATAAACAAGCGCAGGAATTTATTTCACTAGATACCGAAACAGGTTTTCGGGTGAAATTGCATAAAGTGGTTATGCATGTGAAATGGAATTCTAGCAAGGGGTTATTTGTGAATGTTTGTCATTAAATTAATTGACAAAATTCTGAATAAAATAAAAGAGTTTTATTTAATGAGAGTTTGCATTAAATTTGGTGGAAATTTAATGGGAATTTGAGTGGACTTTTGAGTGGAGGGAATTTAAAGGAATTTTGTGAGTGGA
Source organism: Avena sativa (assembly GCA_916181665.1). Taxonomy (NCBI): domain Eukaryota; kingdom Viridiplantae; phylum Streptophyta; class Magnoliopsida; order Poales; family Poaceae; genus Avena; species Avena sativa. The sequence continues at coordinate 339,805,081 of OV702283.1, read as the reverse complement.
GTGTCCACCCACATGAAGAGGGGAGGGAAAGGGGGCAGCCCCCATGCGCCGTCCACCCCCTTGGGGTTCCCCCCTCCTCCTATAAAAGGAGCCCCCCTCCTCACTTGTCTCTCACACCTCCTCGTGAAGGATCTCTCTCCCCCTCTAGAATTTATCCCCCATGGTCTCGGACTAGCGAGATACATGTTCCCGGTGGCTATTCGGCAAGAAAGGGTTGTGCTTCCGCTGCATCGCTGGAGCGAGGAGGCGGAGGTTTCCCGGTGTCTTGTACGTGTGTGCGAGCACGGATGCGTTGCTGCTTTGCGGCGCTAGGACTTCCTCTCGATCTTGAGATCGGCAAGAGATCGTCTACATCAACCACGAGTTGAAATCGTTAAGCTTTGTCGGTCTTCAAGGGTATGTTCTCTACGGATATACATCCGCCCGTTGTTTGTATCTAGTAGATAGATCTTGGTACATAGTTCCCATCATAGGAAAATTTTTGTTTTCTATGCTGCGAACCCTACAACCCACCCCTATGTAGTTTAGTTGTAGTTGATTTGTCCCTAGTGGCGTCTGAGGGTCGGTTGGTGGACTCCGGTGGCCAGATCCACAACGCCTCGTGGCTCCCCCGCTCCGATGTTCCCCGTCGGTGGCAAGCGGTGGTCCAGAGGAGCGTGTCGAGCGCGTGCAACCCTCCGAATAAGGCCCCCTTTGGGTGCTTCGAGCAGATGGGCTTGGATCTCCCCTCTTTCGATGTGGTCCCTCTTCTCTCCTCAGCAGTGCTCTCATGGGGAGAGCCGAAGGCGGCAGATGAGAATACCACCACTCACCCTTGTAATAAGATCTATGTTGCACTGGACTTCTGTTGCTATCTTCTTCGGCTACCTACTCCGGCTAGTGGCAATAGTGCGGATTTAGGTGGCCACTGCTTCTTCTTGCTGCAGCTGAAGATTGGCGGTTCTAGTGAGGAGAAGGTTTGTTCTTCTCGTCTTCCCCTCCTTTGCAGCCACAGTGGAGGTGGTCTAAGTGATGGGAAGGGAGTAACTAGCTCTCTCCTTCGCCGGTGGGAATTTGTTGCTGCGACTGGCAGAGTTCCCAAGCGACGGCGAGCTTGCGCCGCTGCTATCTATGGCCAAGGTAACCACTCCGCGTGGATCTTCTGGACGATCCGCGGCTTCAACCTCCAGGCTTCTATGCCAATGCGGAGGCCCCCCTGCATCTCTGTCATGGCGCTCTCAGTCACGCCTCCGCCAAGTGGTTCCGTCCCCGGCATGGGTGCTGGCTGCCATGGCATTGAGAGCATCATCGTCCCCGGTGGAGAAGGCCTCGATTGCAATCTCCTTTTTTCTTCCGATGTCCTTTTTGTAAATGACCAGGGCCTTTTTGTTTCTCTGCTTATCTTTGAGGCCCTGTATGTAATTCTGCCCAACGATTAATGTAGCACCGGACCATTCTGGGTCCTTCCCTTGCTTAAAAAAACACATTCAGGAACAGATCAATGTTTGTAAGCTGATGATTGCCGGTATAGTAGATCATGGGTAAGGTGTAAAAAGTCGGATCATGCCAAAATCCTTGACAAATGAACTAGAAGTAGAACTTTACACGATCCCACTTGACACCCTAATCATGGGTTTTCAACTAGAAAACTATCAAAGCCACCAACGTTGCCAACCACCATCGACTTGCTCAGAATGAACATCTAGCCAACTCGTGACGCAAAAAAACTAGCCATTCTTGGTGCCATACGGCAACCTGCTAGAAGTGAAGATACGCTATTTGTTGGCCAAGAAAGTTGTTGGTATGCCACTCACGAATTGCACAATAGTGGAACAAAATCCACCATCGTTGCAATTAGAGAGGGGGGACTTGTATGTGCAATCCTTCGAAGCCACTAATAAGTGGAAGAAAAAACCCGACATCATAGCAATGATAAAGGACGAAGAATTTGTATGTGCAACCCCTAGACACTAAGACCCGCATTGACGGTCGCTACCCTATACAACTCGGTAAAAATCCATCATTGCTGTAATTAGAGAGAAGGGGAAGATTGTATGGGCAATTCCTCAACGCCACCATCGCATCAATAGGAAAATTAAACTAGATTTGACAAATGAACTAGAAGTGGAATTTTGACGGGATCCCACTTGACACCCTAATCGTGGGTTGTCACCCAGAGAAACTATCAAAGCCATGAACATTGTCAAACACCATCGGCTTTCTCAAAATGAACATCTAACCAACTCATGACAAAAAAAACTAGCCATTCTTGGTGCCATAGGGCAACCCGCAGGAAGCGAATATACGCTACTTGTTGGCCAAAAATTTGTTTTATGCCACTCACGAATTGCACAATAGTGGAATCCACAATCGTTGCAATTAGAGAGCGGGGACTTGTATGTGCAATCCTTCGATGCCACTAACAAGTGGAATAAAACACCGACATCACAACAATGATAAAGGACGAAGAATTTGTCTGTGCAATCCCTAGACACTAAGATCCGCATTAATGGTCGCTACCCTCTGCACCTCGATGAAAATACACCATTGCTGTAATTAGAGAGAAGGGGGAAATTGTATGTGCAATCCCTCAACGCCACCAACATGTGGAAGAAAATATCCCAACATCGCAACAATAACAGAGGACGGAGAAGTTATGGGTGTGACACCTAGATGCTGGCTAGGATCCGCGTTGAGGGTTGCTACCCTATACATCTTGGTGCCATGTAGGGATGTCAACGGGTACCCATTACCCGTGGGTAAACCCCTATTATGGTAAGGGTTTTGGTAGCAAGAAGTGACTTCACAAGCCAGCAGTGACGCCATCGCTAAGCCACGGTGGGGGAGGGTTGCTAGATCTTGGGGAATGTTTGGATGCTCGTAGTATTTTTGTGGATCTCAGGAGATCGTCTCCTAGGAGCCATGATTTTTTGGGCCAAAGGTAAATACATGTTGTGCACTTTGTTTGGTTGTCCATATTTATTTTTGAGCTCATTTGTGCACTTTGTTTGGTTGCCAACCAAATGGATTATGGCCGGTTGGATGCAAAAATCAGCTTGTTTGGTTGCACATGTGCTTGTGTTGTAGTCACCACTTCTCGCTTCACCACTTCTTCACCGGTAGCTCTCGTGTATCTTCGGTGGAGTTTGAGCATATGGTGGCTTGATCATCTCTCCTCCGAGCTTTATAAGTCGACACCACATTTAAAACTAATAGGCAACAAATTAAATTAATAAGAAGTAGCAAATTGACGTCATTTTAAACCCTAGCTACAAGCAAATAGTGGTTCGTCATGATATTACCTACCTACTACCAAATGATAGTTCACAATGATATTACCTAGCTACTACGAATATAAGTTACACATCCAAATTGGGGGAAGTTCATAGAACAGGGCGGCATCACTTAGCCACTTCTTCATAGATAGATCTCTCGTATCTTCGGTAGCTCTCTTATATCTTCATTGGAGTTTGAGTAGATGGTGGCTTGATCATCTCTCCCCCGAACTCTCCAATAGCATACAGTACTTGATGAAAATACTGGGATATTGTTGATACGTCGGAAAGGTATCTATAATTTTTTATGTTCCATGCTTATTTAGTATCTAATATGCTTTGATTTGTCCACACTTTAAGGTGTTTTTATATGTTTTCTGGTACTAACCTATTACCAAGATGCCACAATGCCAGTTGCACGTTTTCTTCTGTTGTTTGGTTCCAGAAAGGCAGAAAATCAATATTCTCGGAATTGGACGGGACAAAAGCCAAAGTCAATATTTGTCGTGGGGAACACGAAGTCGGAGTACGAGACGGAGGAGACCCACTAGGGGGGCCACACCCCCTGGCCGTGCGGGTGGGCCCACCCCACACCTGGGAGGGTGCAGCCGCCCTGGTGGCCCTCCAGCCTCGCCTCTTCGCCTATAAGAATCCCCCGACGCCTAAACCCTAAGTACTCGATCAATATTCCACGAAACCGTCTGTAGCCGCCACCACCATTGTCCCTAGATCAGGGGGATCTGAAGCTCTTCCCGGCACCCTGCCGGAGGAGAGATCATCCCGGAGGCCTTCTTCTTCATCATGCCAGCCTCCGGTATGAAGCGTGAGTAGTTCTACCTTGGACTACGGGTCCATGTAGTAGCTAGATGGTTGTATCTCCTCCTTGTGCTTTCATGTCTAGATCTTATGAGCTTTGTTCATGATCAAGATCTCATCTATTTTTAATCATGCCTGTTGTGTTTGCGGGGATCCGATGGATATTGAGATTACTATGTTAGATTGATTAATGGATTTGTCTTATTGATTCTATCATGTATGTGTTGTTTGTGATCCTGCATGCTCTTCGTTGTTAGTAGCTATCTTGGCCAGGTAGTTGCTAGTGACTCCAAGAGGAGGTATTTATGCTCGATAGTGGGTTCATGCCTCTACTTAATCAAGGGAAGTGATAGAAATATCTACGGTTGTAGATGTGTTGTTGCCACTAGGGAGAAAACAACGGTATCTTATTCATGGAACAAGTGGATTGTTTAGCTTACACACTTTGCTTAAAGGAGTTGTCTGTTGCTTGTAACTTAAACTGGAGGGGGTTCGGTTGATAACCCAAAGGTGGACTTCTAGTCATAGATGCAGTTGGATGGCGGTCTATGTATATTGTTGTATTGCTCAATCGAATCTCATAGGATCATTTTGTCTACGCATTGTTATGCCTTGCTCAGTCCTGTCAATTGCCCTGCTGTAATTTGTTTACCAAGCATGCCATGTTTGTTTATCTAAGGAGAACACCTCTAGTGAACTATGGACCCCGGTCCAATCTTTACCATTGATACATCTTCCACTGTTACTGTTTACTTGCTGCAAACCATCATCACCTTTCATACCGTACAGTTAATCCTTTGTTACAGCAACCGGTGAGATTGACAACCTCACTGTTAGTTGGGGCAAAGTCTTCAGTTTGTGTTGTCCAGGTTTCCATGTTGCTTGCAACACCTTTGAGACGTTTCCTTCCTCCTACTGGTTCGATAACCTCGGTTTCTTACTAAGGGAAAACTTGATGTTGTGCTGCATCATACCTTGCGCTTGGGGTTTCCCAACGAGGCGTCAACACGCATCAATTGTATCTATGGATCTCCTCCATGTGTTATGAATCACTCAAAATCTTTGTTTATGTCCTAGAACATGAAGGAACAGTGTCCCTTTCTCTTCGATACAGGTGTGCATGATATCTTTAAGCAAACCCTAACCCTAAATGTGTTCACATGTTGCTTAAAAGAGTATATTTTCATTCGGAGCATGGCGATAGCCTCCACATCGTTGTTGCTATAGATGTAGTTCAGATTTGCTATCCCCTCCCTGTCGCGATGTGCCAGGAGCCTATTCTTTCTAGCGCCGCTCTTATGTTGATCAAAAGCATCCCCGCCTGAATCACAACCACGAGGGCAGCTTCCTGGATAATAACCTCCAGTCATTGATATAATCAAACAGAAGTTGCATAAGTAGCTAACAAAGCGGTCGTAGTGTCAAACTAACTAGGTATGGAGCTAACGTTGGGGGGAGGGGAGAGGCGGTGCTTACATGCATGGTTGAAGACAACGACTACCTGCCGTAGCCAAACACGATAGTGACGAGAGGGTGACAGAGATGAAGAGGACAACCCGATGTGGTCGATCTGCGAGGCCGTAGCTGCCAGTGCCAGAGACAATATAGTGAAGAATGAGGTGCCGATGTGGCATATCTAAATCGCTGCCGCCAGTGTCACCATCCAAGAGGAAAATGAAGATGGATTTTTTTTGCCACGAGCGGTGACATGCTAAGAGGGAGATGAGGCTACCTATCACGCCAAACCACGCAGCCATGTTTTCGTCTCTCGCCATAAGGACCGGACCATGCCATAACAACTTTGGTGCACAACCTGAAAATCCTCCATAGGCAACACACCCTTTGTGTATGACCAATGTGGCGTGATCCGAGTGATGGAAGGGTTGTTGGTTTTGTTAGAGCATCTCCACTCGTTTGAGGCCAAGTGATTATTTTTGCCGGATTGGGCAAACATTTGGCCTTGGGGCCTATATGTTCCCAGTCATGAGCCCATGGCTTGCCAGCGAACAAACTCAAATTTGTACAAATGTAGGCAAAATTTGCGTAAATTTAGGAGAAATTCATATAAAGTAGACGACATTCATACTATTTAGGCAAAATTGGTTCATATATAGGTGAGGATCGGCAACACGTAGCCAAGTTTGGCCAATAGTTAACTAAAACACTTAAAAACAAATATTTAAAGGTTGTCGGTGGTAGGGTAGCCTAGTACATGTCGAGGCACCGGTAGAACTCCGTGTAGTCACTGTCGCCGCCGTCGCTCATCCTTCGTAGGTCTGCGGCTGCTACCCTGGCCAGCATCGTTGTTCGCCGCCATGCCGTCGCTTGTGAACCTTTCCGACATCGTCGGAGAAGATTAGTGGAGTTCGATGATGCAAGGAGTGTGGACGGCGAAGGGGAAATTGCCGAATTTTTATACCAGCAAGGTGAGCGGGAGGGGTGTAGCACGCGCGCGGGCAGGAAGTTGCGAGAAGCCGGGGTGGTGGCGCGGGAAGCTGAGGTGGTGGCGCGTCGTAAACACGTCGTGTGGCGACGATCAATCGCCTATGCAAAGGTTGTCGGCGCTCATGCACGGGAGACAAGGGGATGATGACGGAGAAGGCCTCTCGTCGACATCTCGAGTCCACTTGGCAGGGCCGGCTATCGACGCTCGTGCGTGGGAACCGAGAGGATGAGGACGAAGATGACCTCTCACCAACAACTCGGGTCCACTTGGCAAGGTCGTCTTTCCCACGTTTTTTCCTTCATCTGGCGCCTGCAAAAAAACCTGGCGCTCGACATGTGTTCACTGGATATCCGGATGTGATGTGCTAGAGTTCGACCTATGTTCGCCGGATATCCAGATGAACAGAGTCAGGGAGATGGATCATATATAGGCGAGGATCGGCAACACGTAGCCAAGTTCGGCTGATACTTAACTAAAATAACTTAAAAACAAATATTTAAAGGTTTGTCGGCGGCAGGGCAACCTAGTACATGTCAAGGCACCGATGTTGATGTCGCCGTCGTCGCTCATCCTTCATAGGTCTACGGCTGCTGCCCTGGCCAGCATCGTCGTTCGCTGACGCGTCGTCGCTTGGGAACCTTTCTGCCATCGCCGGAGAAGATCTGTGGAAGAGTGGAGTTCGTTGTGCAAGGAGTGTGGATGGCGAAGGGGAAATTGTCGGCTTTTTATATCAGCAAGATGGGCGGGAGGGGTGTAGCACGCGGGCGGGAAGTTGCAAGAAGCCAGGGTGGTGGTGCGGGAAGGTGAGGCGGTGGCATGTCATATGGCCGACGATTTGACTCGACGATCAATCGCGCCTACGCAAAGGCTTTTTGCGCTCGTGCACGGAAGCCAAGGGGATGAGGACGAAGACGACCTCTCGCTGACAGCTCGAATCCACTTGGCAGGGCTGGCTGGCAGCACTCGTGTGTGGGAGTCGAGGGGATGAGGACGAAGACGACCTCTCACCGACAACTCGGGTCCACTTGGCAAGGTCGTCTTTCCCGTGTTTTTCCCTTCATCCGGCGCCTCCAAACGGACCTAGCACCTTGGGTTCGACATGTGTTCACCGGATATCTGGATGTGATGTGGCAGGGTTTGACCTATGTTTGCATGGCTGGACCGATTTTCATCGTCTAGATAAAAAGGGGCCTCTTTAGGCTTACCGGGGCATGAGTGAAGACGCTCTTATCAACAAATGAAGAAAAGCAATGGAAAATGATGGAAAATTACTTCTGCATCTCTTTGTCTGCCAAATCTTCTTGAACAAGGATGGGAAAAATGATGCAGGGGGAATGCATTGCTGCACTGCATATTCGAGTACTAGATGACGAGTATCTCTGTCTATTTTGACAAGGGGCATGGGCAAAAGGACGGGTCTCTGATGAGGTGATTCCACTAGGATTCTCTGCACCCGTGACTGAGCGAGAGTGGCCTGGTCCCAGTCATCACTTTCCCCCATCTGCGACCTCTGTCTGGCTTTTGTCCACTCCTCCCCTCTACTACCCCCCTCCCTGTACCTGCTTGCTTTCCATGTCTGTATGCAGCCATGTCACCTCACAACAACTAGGTACCAGGACTAGTTTTCTTTACTATCATTCTGAGATCCATACAAACCTCCAGAGGAGCACAGCATATAGCATACAAAATGATGATGCATGAAGACAGTTTTCTTCTTCTTGATACTACTTGGAGCAAGCTAATAAAGGGACTAGTTGTATTATTATTTATACTACCATATACTTAATTAAGGCTGGCTAGGGCTAAAACAACCTAGATTTTCTTTGCTTTCTCTGTTGTTGCTGTTGTTGTTGATGTTGTCGTCGCTGCTGTTCCTCTCTGAAGAGTAAACCTAGTATTTGTTAGAGCTTTTCCTTCCATCCACTCACACTTCATGGGGTACTCATGAGTCCCTGCATACATAAACAACACAAAACACAGACATCAGGGGTTGGTTGGCAGGAGGCTGCCTGATTTGTATATGGATCATAATGTAGTGGCAGACTGATGATTGCAACGGCACTGCTAAAATACAGGGGCTTGTTTGATGATACTTACTCTCATCTTAAGAGGAAAGGAGACCCCTCTGTTCCTGCTCTGTATTCACAGCCCAATGGCTCCATGCCCAGGAGAGAACCTGAAGTAATTTTACATGTTACAAAGACCAATCTTTGCTGCTGCATACTATTGATACTGTCATATGTAATGTAGTAAAAATATTTTTGAGGTAATAAAACATAGGAGGTGAGAATAAACAAAGCTGTTGATGTTCCTTTTCACCTTGGCACTTGTTGGAAGAAACATGATTTGTAAGGGGGCAGCTCAAGGGTGGGTGGTGTAGGAGGGAACAGAGACGAGGCCACCAGATGAGGGCTACTGTTGTTGCCAGCATGAGCTGGTTGTGCAGCAGGAGCAACAGCAGCACCAATGGCCTTTGTTGGAGACGCAAAGGGGCTATCAGGCAGGTTGTGCTCCTCCACGCCACTGCAATTCAAACAACAAGAAACACATATGAGAAAGAATCCTGAAAAATAAAATAAGGCACAACTTGCACAAGAGACTGCTTAAACAATAGCCCTTAGTTGGCATCATTTCTAATGTATTAGGTTTCTCATATCTTTTCATCTACCCTTTGCCTTTGCATTTCTTTTCCCCTTTTGTTGCTGCCAATTAGGGAGAACCTATGATCAGCTCCTCCTTAACAGTCTATATACCCTAACCTCTCCTTTTGCAACAGCTCTCGAAGGCACATTTCGTTGGTCAATGGGAATAAACATAACATACTTGTAGATAAAGAAACGAAAAGCAGAGCAACAGAGAGAACCAACAAGTTTCGCTTTGTTTCCTTTCTACCCTTTATTTCCTTTCAACCAAAAGAGAACAGCTCCATTTGGTAATTGTTTGCTACAAATCCTACCTTTCTTGTTTTGTAATTGCTGCTGCTGCCCCCTCAGGAGGACCGGTCTTCTCATCTTCCCCAGAGTTGACTCCTTGCTTGGCACTCCCCCCATCACCCTCTTCTTCCTGCGGATTGCCTTCTGTGGCAATGGCAGAAATAGCAGCATGGGCACCAGATGTCATCATGGCATGACCACCACTGCTCATCTTGTGATCTACCACAACCGGAAACCGCAATAAAGTCACAACCATCGATCTCAAATTTTTATCCAAGTGAAAGAAAACAACCATCGATCAATGAACCTTGCAGCATCAGTATGCAAGAGAAGATAAAAACTTGTCAGGATCAAGAAGTAAAAACCTTGGATGGTGGCATTCTCCAAATGGTTGGCATTGCCGTTGCCATCAGTCTGCTGTCGGGGACCCACCGGCGAGTTGAGATGGTGGTGACCCCTGCTCTTGAGGTCGAGGAGGTGCAGCCCCATGAACCGGCGGCCCTGCAGCTCGATCGCCTGCTGCAGCTCAGCGGCCTGCTGCTGCTCCTCCAGCTTCCTACGCAGGAACGCCTCGTGGCTGCCAATGTTGCCGTACATCATCCTCGGCCCTAAAAAATTGCGGCCGTTAATTTGTGATGATTAGCGATGCGAAACTAATAAGCTCTCCTAATCTGTAACGCATACGCGGCAAAGAATGCACGCCCAGAGTAGTGCCAGTGCTATTGCTCACCGATCTGCGGCGACTGAAGGTCAAAAGGGTCCCTGGAATCGAGCAGGCCGGTGGGCGTCGTGCATCCGGGGAAATCGCCATGGTGCGGGGGCTGGAACTTCCTGCAATCAAACAACAAATCAAGGTCAGATGGAAAAAAATGACTTGCCTTTCTTCCCTGAACAGATTATTTTTACGAAAAAACTACCAAAGCTGAAACGATCAACCCAAATATCTCTGTAAGGAAAGAAAACAAATCGTACGGCGGCAATGGCGGAACGTGCCTGAACCTGTCGGGGACCTTGCCCTTCTCCTTGTAGGGCTTGACGAGGACGCGCGCGTCGCAGACGAAGTGAGGGTTCCCCTTGGCGAGGATGAGCCGCACCGTCTCCGCGTAGACGAAGGTGACGAAGCCGAACATGCGCTTCTGCTGATACGGGATGCGCACGTCCTGCACTGGACCGAAGAAGCTGCGCGGGCAAGAGATTCAATTGTTCAGATTAAGCAATGTGCGCTGCGTGGACAGATAAAGGGAAGCAACAATGGCGGCGGCGGCGGCGCGTTCGGTACCTGAAGTAGTTGGACACGTCCTCCTCACTGAAGGTGGAGTCGGCAGGGAATGTGAGGTAGATCTGTCGCGCCGCAGGGTTGGAGGCGAGGTCGCCGCCGCGGTCCACCAGCCGAGGAGATCGCACGGAGAACTTGTGCATGTCATCTCCGCCGCCACCGAGCAGCATGGCCGCCGCCGCCGCCCTGGAGAAGCAAGATTAGCACGGGCAGAGCACAAAAAAATGCAATCTTTGGGGGTAAAAAATCAGTAATCGTGTTTACCTCTGGGAGTCGCTCTGCTGCTGCTGTTGCTGGAGCAGGAAGTTAAGGCCTCTGGGCGACGGCGAGAAAGGGAAGGCAGACGCCATGAGCTCCGACCGCACGGCCGCCGTCCAGACCTCCATGTCTTGCTCCGAGAGGTGGTCGGGCAGTCCGTGGACGAACCGGCAGGAGGAGCCGTTCTTGCAGAACCCGCGCGCGTAGTACATGCACGGCTTCCAGCCGCCCGCCGCCGCCTCGGCGTCGCTCAGCGAGAAGCTCCGGCGGTGCTGCCCGCCGCTCACCGGAGACCAGCAGCCGAACTCCTCGGGCGGGTAAAACCCTTCACCGCCGCCGCCGCCGCCGTCGAACCTCGCCTGGTCGCCGGCGAACGGCGCGTCCTCGGAGTTGGCCCACGGCGACGCGGGCGGAGAAGAGGCCTTTTTCTGGTGAGCGGACGCGAGGAGGTCGGCGCGCGCCCTGGCGACGACGGCGAGGAGCAGGTGCTCGGGGCCGAAGGCGAGGCGGATCATGTCCTCCTCGCTCTTGTCCTGGATGAGGAGCATGCCCATGATCTTGGAGGCGAGCTCCGGGTCGAGCGCCTGCACCCGCGCGAACACCACCTTGGTGGCCTCGTAGGCGTCCATGGAGATGGCCTCGTCGAGCGCTCCTCCTGGTGCGGTTTTGATGGAGACGAGGGGGGAGATGGGAAGCGGTGAAACCTGTCGAAGTTACAGGGGGAGGAGGGGAGCTGGTGGGCCTGAAGAGCACGGTGAATTAAATAGCGCGGTTGGGGCGTGGTCTTGGGGAGAGGGAAAGTTGCCTCTTTTGTCTCCTTTTCCCCTCTTTTCAGTTTCCCTCCTTCAAATTTTGGGCTTGGTTTTTTGGAGGGATTGGTTTTTCCTTGTGTGCCAAGGTTTGCTCCTCATAGCATTGATCGAGGCAATTTATGATGTTTCAAATTCGAGAGGGGCCGGTTTGGCGATTCCCAGTATTCTTTGGTTGTAGTACCAGCATTTGCCCGGAATATTTCATTTTCAAAACAAGTGTTCAGATATATAAGTAGACTAGTACATGGAATAAACCAATAATTGCAATTATTTGTAGATTTGAATATCAATGCGTCTGTGTGGAGCAATTTGTATATCGATACAGCGAAATAATGGTGCTCCGTCGTAAATAACGACGACAGCTGGTGCCATCTGCCTAAAACGCAGTAATTTGTCGACCCGTGAAATTATTGTTACAACTTCCTTTTTCACCATTGTCCATAAATACGGGTCGTATGTACAAATGTGTTACCCTTATAATATTTATGTTATATTCTCCCTCTTAGAAAAGACTTATATGTGTACATGTGTGGTGACCTCGCGATGAATCATATTGGCTCTCTTCAAACTGATGGAGATAACAAGAGGGTATTCGTATTCTAAAGTTGAGATGAAAATGTACCCACTCTTCTTGAAAGTTTGATGAAAAAATATTTATCATATCAATTTGAGGTTGTGGTCTCGTGTCTCCTATCTTATTATTTGGTTGAAATTTTGTTTGATTTTGATACTAAAATTTTAAAACAAGTGTGCAAACATAAGACTAGTTGTTATTTTGGCGAGGCGCAAAACAACAATGGAGCGGTTATATTTTTTTTAATTCGGTGTCTTGATTGTAGTGGTTTGCCAGTATGGAAAATATGTGAATGATGTACAGCAATGCGGTGAAATAATGGTGCTATGTTGTGAATAATAACGACAGCTGGTGACATCTGCTAAAAACGTATATACGACAATGTGCTATTTTGATAGTGTGTGGAGTGGTGTTACGATATTTGTTTGGTCTCTTAGTTTGTGGTTGAGGGTTGAAAAAGTGGCGGAGTTTTGTCTGATATATAGATGAGGAGGTCTTGCAACAAATTGCTAAACTAATACTTCTTTTAGTTCCGGCAAAATGTGTTGGGCATGCCCATTTTGTTATGCACTATACTATGCCACTAGGTGAGAGAAACAACCCCAAAAAAATTATAATTTTGCTCCATTTCTTGTTTCTAACTTTTCTCTCCACAAGTTCTTTCGTCTTGTACCTTAACGATAAAGAGTGCCATCCTTGTTTTCACTAAACCTTGGGGAGGTAACCACTCCCCCCCCCCCACACACACACTATTTTCATAGCTGCATTTTCTCACTAATCACTATTCTCTATCTCACTACATGACATGAAACAACAATCTAATCATCACCACCATCATCGCTTTTAGCACCACCGTGTTCTAGATCCACATATTCTGACTGGGTCGAATCTTCTTCCCTTGCCATTCTATTAATGTCCTGAGATTCATCAGGTAAAACTAGTTTATTCCTGTCTTTGTCGACTACATTAACCTCGACAGTGAAATCTACTTGTCCATCATGCGCAGGGCCATGTCTGGCCATCAAATTTTCATTCATATCAGCTTTAGTTACCATACAACCACTCAGATCATCTTGGTGGGCAACGTCTATGGTGACTCGCTTGTCATACTCATTCACTTCATAGTTGCTCCTTGCCTTGAACTTTTGCACATATTGTCGGCCTTTATTATCTATGTCATCCGAGAATATTACTTTGGAAGCTTGAGTTACCAAAATATAAGGTCCCTCCTTGTACCACTCAGTGGTAGTATTGATCAATATGAAATTTCCATCATTTTTGGGGCCTCTTTTCTTATTCGGATCTTGTTCATACCTATTACACTTGAATAGAACCACGGATCTATCACCAGTCTTGTCATTATAGTTTAACTCAATAACCTCTTTTATACGACATTAATGATCATAGTCCGCGAACTTCTTCATTTTGATTGTCAAGTGGTCTCCACTGGTCGTAATGCCACTGTTTTGTGTCCTCAAATGTGTCTCACGCTCATAAGTGTTGTAGTGGATACCCTCATCATTGAAATCTAAAGTTGTGTGCATCCTCTTTGCAAAACCATGTGAGAGAGCATAGAGACCATCACTAACATCGCTCGGATTCTCTTCACGCACCTTCGTGATCTGCGGTTATACAAAATAATCAAGAGATCATTTCATATGCACAATTTGTATGCAATTCAAAGTTCAATTTAACATCTTACATGATTTCTAAACCATTCGTGAAACCCACCCCACATATTGGTGCAACGTAATCTTTTCTTTTGGTTGCTTTAAATAACCTACAAAAAACATAGTCAAGTCAGATATTTGAATATATCTTGATACAAGTTTCATTTCATATATATGAGGACATGTATGAATAGTAATCACGTAACAAAGTTTTCTGCCTTATTGGTGTTATTCATCACATACCAAGTAAGTTGGTCATATTCATGGTGCGTTAATGTTATATGTTCCTTCTTTCCTAATAGGTGTACACCATGGTTAAAAACATATCTTTCAACTTCTTCAGTTCCTCCACCTAGATTGGATCTCATTTTATGATCAGTAATGTATCTTAAGCAAAATGAAAATGCTTCAGCAGCAATATGTGCCTTTGCTCTAGCCTTGTTCCTAACAGTATCCTTGAAAGTGCAAATTAAATTCGGCATTCTATAGGTTACATCCATTCATATTGTATGAGACCTCTATAAAGTTCATCTACAGGCACATGAACAGCCAAATGCACCATCACATCAAAAAAGGCTAGTGGATATATCATCTCAAGCTTGCACTGGATTTCTTTTATGTTTTTTAAGACGTGCTACAACTCTTATGTCCAGAGTTCCGCTATAGATTTACCTAAATAACTTTCTCAACTCTGCAAGCATGTTGTACAAATCCTTGTTTACTAAACCTTTAACGCCAAGAGATAAAAGTCTTTACAGTAGGATGTGGCAATTGTTAGTTTTCAACCCTTGGAGCTTATTCCCCTCTACATTGTTACAATTTGTAATGTTGGAAGAAAATCCAGATGATAACTTCACACCTCATAGGAAGCCACAAAATAGTAACCTTTTATCCATCGGTAAGGTACCTCGAAATTTGTAATGTTTTTCTCTATCCTTATCAACCGTATCTTCAGGATGCAGCTTCAAATTATTGTTAACATTGAGTTTTTTGCAGTCAAGCCTAGCATTATAGTTATAATTTGTCTTGGAGGGAAAGTTTAGTAATGTGCCAATAATATTGTCACATATATTTTCCCATGTGCATTATATCAATATTATGTCGAAGTGTCTTACCAGCCCAATATGGCAAGTCCCACAGAGTGGATCTACGCTTATAAAATATTTTTAGTTTCTTTTCCTTTCCTTTGGCGGCAGGTGCTACTTCCCCTCTCTTCCTTTTGGTGCCTCCTCCTACTGTCGGTGCAGCTTTCGTATTTTTTCTTTTACCTTGTTTGGCAGCTGGTTGTTTTCCTGTTTTGGCATTTATAACCTTGTTAAGATATGCTTGCAACTCATCTGTAGTGAAATTTTGTGGCGTAGTGTCATATCTATTCCTCTTTCCATAGAACTGTAACTTTTTAAAGTTATTTTGGAACTTGTAGCCTTCTAGAAGAAAAACCCTATGGCCACTGTAACTGGTCTTATTTTGTAGCCTCACTACGACCATTTTTTGTCAATGAACACATACGTTATGACATGTTGTCACTCTACCTGACATAGATCTAAGATCTGGAAAATTATGCGCACAGTACAACACAATAACATGTATGGTTAACTCAGTATCTTTATGTTTGTTTGCAAGGACATCATGAGTCATGACGCCATTCCATAGTTCATACAAGTCCTATATAAGAGCCTACATGAACATATCAAAACCCTTCATAGGAGATTTAGTGTTGGAATTATGCCCTAGAGGCAATAATAAAGATGTTATTGTTATAATTCTTGCTCATGATAAAGTTTATATTCCATGCTAGAATTGTATTAAGCGGAAACTTTGATACTTGTGTGGTTTATGAACAACACCGTGTCCCTAGTACGCCTCTATGGACTAGCTCATTGATTAATGATGGTTAAGGTTTCCTAACCATAGACATGAGTTGACGATTGATAATGAGATCATGTCATTAGGAGAATGATATGATGGACAGACCCAAATCAAGCAGAGCAATTAGATCGTGTCATCGTGTTCATCTTTGCGAAGCTTTTTCTTATGTCAAATATTGTATTCCTTAGACCATGAGATAATGCAACTCCCTGGTATCGAAAGAAAGCTTTGAGGTCATCAAACGTCATCCTATGTGAGGGTGATCATAAAGGTGTCTCTCAGGTGATCGGAAAGTACTTGTTGGGTTGTATGTATCGAGATGGGATTTGTACCTCCCAAGTTGGAGAGATATACTTCGGGCCCACTCGGTAATCGATATCAACACCGCTTGCAATCACGTGGTTAAGGAGTTGATCACAAAGTGATATCGAATTACGGAACGAGTAAAGTACTTGCCGTGAACGAGATTGAACTAGGTATGCTGATACCAATGATCGAATCTCGGGCAAGTAAAATATCGCGTGACGAAGGGAATATATATATGGGATTAATTGAATCCTGGCATCATGGTTCATCCGATATGATCATCGATGAATATGTGGGAGTCAATATGGGTTTCCAGATCCCGCTGTTTATTATTGATAGAAGATCATGTCTGCATATTCTCGAACTTGTAGGGTCACACACTTAACGTGTCTCGACGCTAGGATAGAATGGATAAATGGTTTATGAGTTATGTTCGAAGTCTCGGATGAGATCCATGACATCACGAGAGGTTCCGGAATGGTCCGGAGAATAAGATTCATATAAAGGAAAGCAGTTTTTGGATTTCAGAATCGTTTCGGAGTATTCGGTATTGTGCAGGAAGGTTCTAGAAGCTTCCGGAGTAGGACCAACATGGCCCCACTTGTCGGAGGGGTGCATGGGCCTATGAGGGAGTGCCCTGGCCGCTTTGGGCCAGGGGCACAAGGCCCCATAGGCCCAGCCAGCCAAACCCTAGGGGAAACCCTAGGGAAACCTTCTAGAAAGGGGGAGACTTGCCCCCACTCCACCCTTGGGGACGCCGCCCTAGGGCTTGGAGGATGGGCCAAGGGGGCCGGCCAGCCCCCTATATAAGGTGGGCAGGGGGCGCACCCTCCTCTCACCCCAAACCCTAGCCGCCAGATGTTGCCATTCTCTCTCTCTCTCTCTCTCTCTCTCTCTCTCTCTCTCTCTCTCTCTCTCTCTCTCTCTCTCTCTCTCTCTCTCTCTCTCTCTCTCTCTCTCCGACTGCGTGTAGGTGAAGCCCTGCCGCAGAAACTCTCCACCATAGGACCACGCCGTTGTGCTGCAGATCCAATCCATCTCTCCACCCTACTTGCTGGACCGTGGAAGGAGGAGACGTCGCGGCACCGTACGTGTGCATCTCTCGGAGGCGCCGCCACTTGCGGCGTAGGATCAGATCGGATCGCGAGGAGGAGAAGGCTAGTACGACTACATCAACCACGTTCTGTTGAACGTTTCCGCTGTGCGATTCCTTCAAGGGTATGAAGATCTCATCTATCCCTCTCGTTGATTGCATCTCCTAGATTAGATCTTGGTTTTCCCGTTCGCATCCGTAGAATTTTTTTGATTTACTATGCTGCGAAACCCTTCTATGATATCAGAGCTAGATCTATGCGTAGATGTGTTTCACGAGTAGAACGCAACATGCTTGTTGCGGGTGTTGATGTTTTCTGTTGCAAGCCTCTTGTTTGTGTACTTCTTATGACGCGGGATAGTGAGATCGAAGCGGTCCAGGCCAACTTTACGCGGCCTCGTTCGCGAGACCGGCTCCGCACTTGACGTGTGGCTTGTTCCACACATGCGGCTGGTGGATGCCAATTTCTCTCACTATAGTAGTCATGGGATTTGCAACGGATGTTGGCAACCATAATATCACCGTTGTGGCTTTCCGTAGGTAAGAATCGTTCTTAGCTTGTTACTCCCATAAGCCACGTAAAACATGCAACAACAAAGTAGAGGCGTCTAACTTGTTTTTGCAGGGAGTGTTTTGTGATATGGTATGGCCCAAGACATGATATGTATGATGTATGCAATGATCATGTTTTGTAATATTTCACGACTTGCATGTCGATGAGTTCACAACCGGCAGGAGCCATATGGTTGTCCTTATAATTGTGTATGACCTATCTGTCAACTTCTTATACGCCATGTAATAGCTTTACTTTATCGCTAAGTAGTTAGCAATAGTTGTAGTTGCTATTCGTGGTGGAGGCAATCATGGTGGAGTGACGGAGATCATGCTGGCACGCACAAGATGGAGATCATTGCGCGGAGATTGGCTATACCATGTCACATAAAATTATATGCATGTGATGTTTATCCTTTTATGTATCTTATTATGCTTAGATCGCGACGATAGCATTATAAGATGATTCCTCACTTAAAGATCAAGATAAAATTGTGTTCTCCCCATGTATGTACCGCTGCGAAAGTTTGTCGTGTTCAAGCACCTTGTGATGATCGGGTGCTATAAACTCTACGTTCACATACAACGGGTGCAAGCCAGTTTTGCACACGCGGAAATACTTGGGTTTGACTTGACAAGCCTAGCATGTACAGACATGGCCTCGGAACACACGAACCGAAAGGTTAAACATGAGTCATATGAATGATATGATCGACACTTTGTTGTCCACCATTGAAATCACATCTCTTCTCGTGAAGATCGGATTAGTGGGAGTTCATCTAGTAATTTGATTAAGTTGAACTAGTTATCATGAACATAGTCTAAATTGTATTTGCAAATTTTGTAGATCAAATGGCTAAGTCCAACTTCAACTTCAATGTTTTTGCTGAGAAAGAAAAGCTTAAGAATAATGGGTCTAACTTCACAAACTGGTTCCGCAATCTGAGAATCATTCTCGCTGGCGGACAAAAGGACTATGTACTAGAGAAAGCGCTAGGTGATGCCCCTGCTATTGATGCGCCGGCTGATGAAAAAGCTGTTTATCAGTCACGCAAAGATGATTATGGAGTGATTAAGAGTACTGTGTTGTTTGCTATGGAACCAGACCTTCAAAATCGTTTTGAGGAGTTCGCCTGGCCCTTTGAGATTCTTGAGGAACTGAAAACCATGTTTTAGACTCAGGCCCGTTCTGAGAGATATGAGATCTCTGAGAAGTTCTTTAAGTTCAAGATGGAGGAAGGGAGTTCCGTTAGTGACCACGCCATTAAGATGTCGGGCTACACTCAACGTCTTGAGCAACTGGACTGCAAGATTCCAGAAGAGCTCAAGATTGACAGAGTTCTGCAATCACTCCCTCCTAGCTACAAAGGTTTTGTAGTTACTCACAATCAGATTGGTTCCACTAATACGATCACTGAGCTCTTCGCTAAGCTGAAAGCTGCGGAGATGGATATCAAGAAAGATAATCATGTGTTGATGCTCAACAAGACTCTTAGCTTTAAGAAAGGTAAGGGTGCAAAGAAATCCTTCAAGAAAGGCAGCGGCAAGCGCGTTGCCCCTACTGAGAAGAAGCTCAAGTCTGGACCTAAGCCGGACACTGAGTGCTTCTATTGCAAGGACAAGGGTCACTGAAAGCGCAACTGTCCGAAGAACTTAGCGGCTAAGAAGGCTGGCACCATTAAAGGTATATTTGATATACATGTTATTGATGTTTACCTTACTAGAGCTCATTGTAGTGCCTAGGTATATGATACTGGTTCAGTTGCTAATATTTATAACTCGAAACAGGAGCTACGAAATAGACGGCGGCTAGCAAGGGATGAGGTGACGATGCGTGTTGGCAATGGATCAAAAGTTGATGTGATGGCCGTCGGCACGCTCTCCTTAGTTTTACCTTCGGAATTAGTTTTAAACCTTAATAAATGTTATTATGTGCCTGCGTTGAGCATGAACATCATATCTGGATCGTGTTTATTGCAAGACGGTTATTCATTTAAATCAGAGAATAATGGTTGTTCTATTTATATGAGTAACATATTTTATGGTCATGCACCTGTTGTGAATGGTTTATTTCTTCTGAATCTCGAAAGCAATGAAACGCACATCCATAACATTGAGGCTAAGAGACGCAAAGTAGATAGTGATAATCCAACTTATTTGTGGCACTGCCGTCTAGGTCATATTGGTGTAAAACGCATGAAGAAACTCCATTCTGATGGACTTTTGGAGTCTCTTGATTTTGAATCATTTGACACGTGCGAGCCGTGCCTCATGGGCAATATGATCAAAACCCCATTCTCTGGAATAATGGAGCGAGCAACGGACTTATTGGAAATCATACATACCGATGTATGCGGACCAATGAGTGTTTCGACGCGTGGTGGATATCGCTATTTTCTCACTTTTACTGATGACTTAAGTAGATATGGGTATATCTATTTAATAAAACATAAATCTGAAACATTTGAAAAGTTCAAAGAATTTCAGAACGAAGTGGAAAACCATCGTAACAGGAAAATTAAATTTCTACGATCCGATCGTGGAGGTGAATATTTGAGTTATGATTTTCTCACGCATCTTAAAGCAAGCGGAATCGTTTCGCAACTCACTCCACCTGGAACACCACAGCGCAATGGTGTGTCTGAACGCCGGAATCGAACTCTATTAGATATGGTGCGATCAATGATGTCTCTTACAGATTTGCCGTTATTATTTTGGGGTTATGCATTAGAAACCGCTGCATTCACTTTAAATGGGGCACCATCTAAATCCGTTGAGACAACACCGTATGAACTATGGTTTGGTGCTAAACCTAAGTTGTCGTTTCTTAAAGTTTGGGGATGCGAAGCTTACGTCAAGAAGTTGATGCCGGACAAGCTCGAACCCAAAGCGGAGAAATGCGTCTTCATAGGATACCCTAAGGAAACGATTGGGTATACCTTCTACCACATATCCGAAGGCAAAGTGTTTGTTGCAAAGAATGGATCCTTTCTTGAGAAGGAGTTTCTCTCGAAAGAAGTGAGTGGGAGGAAGGTAGAGATAGACGAGGTTATTGAACCTTCTCTCGAGTTGGAGAGTAGCACAGCACCTGAAATTGTTCCAGTGCCGTCTGCACCAACAAGAGAGGAAGCTAATGACGAGGATCATGAAACTTCGAACGATGCTACTACTGAACTTCGCAGGTCGATAAGGTCATGTGCCACTCCTGAATGGTACGGCAACCCTGTCTTAAACGTCTTGTTGATAGACAACAGTGAACCTGCGAACTATGAGGAAGCGATGATGAGCCCAGACTCTGAGAAATGGCTAGAGGCCATGAAATCCGAATTAGGATCCATGAGCGAAAACTAAGTATGGACTTTGGTGGACCCTCCTAGCGACCGTAAGGCCGTTGAGTGCGAATGGATTTTCAAGAAGAAAACGGATGCGGATGGTAATGTTACTGTCTATAAAGCTCAACTTGTCGCAAAAGGGTTTCGGCAAGTTCAAGGTGTTGACTACGATGAGACTTTCTCTCCTGTAGCGATGTTTAAGTCCATTCAGATTTTATTAGCAATTGTTGCATTTCATGATTATGAAATATGGCAGATGGATGTCAAGACTGCGTTCCTCAATGGCAACATTGATGAAGAGTTGTATATGATGCAGCCTGAAGGCTTTGTCGATCCTAAGGATGCTAATAAGGTGTGCAAACTTCAGCGTTCCATTTATAGACTGAAGCAAGCATCTCAGAGTTGGAACCTTCGTTTTGATCAAGTGATCAAGAGCTTTGGATTTGTTCCAAATTGCTACGAAGCTTGTGTCTACAAGAAAGTGAGTGGGAGCTCGGTGACATTTTTAGTACTATATGTGGATGACATATTGATTATTGGAAATGACATTGGTATGCTTAACGATGTGAAGAGTTATTTGAATAAATGTTTTTCAATGAAAGACCTAGGAGAAGCTGCTTATATATTAGGCATCAAAATCTATAGAGATAGACAAAGACGCTTAATAGCTTTAAGCCAAAGTACATACCTAGACAAAGTTCTGAAAAGGTTCAGAATGGATAAAGGAAAGAAAGGTTCATTGCCCATGTTGTCAGGTAAGATATTGAGCAAGGCTCAGTGTCCAGCTACGGTAAACGATAGAGAAACTATGAGCAAAGTGCCATATGCCTCGGCCATAGGTTCTATCATGTATGCCATGCTGTGTACTTGACCGGATGTGTCCAATGCTCTTAGTTTGACGAGCAGATACCAAAGTGATCCAGGAGTGGAACACTGGACAGCTGTAAAGAACATCCTAAAGTATTTAAATAGGACTAAAGAAATGTTCTTGGTCTATGGAGGTGATGAATAGCTCGTCGTAAAACGTTACTTCGACGCTAGTTTCAACACCGACCCGGATGATTCTAAATCTCAGACAGGATACGTTTATATTTTGAATGGAGGAGCTGTGAGCTGGAGAAGCTGCAAGCAAAGCGTGATCGCGGGATCTACAGTGGAATCGGAATACATGGATGCTGCAGAAGCATCAAGTGAAGGAGTTTGGATTAGGAACTTCATCACTGAGCTTGGTGTAGTTCCAAGTGCCTTGAACCCACAGGAGATATTGTGTGACAACACTGGCGCCATAGCACTGACTAAGGAACCAAGATATCATCCAAAGACCAAGCACATCAACCGCCGGTGTCATATAATTCGAGATTATATAACAGATGGAGATCTGAAGATTAGCAAAGTACATACGGACCTGAATGTCGCGGATCCGTTGACTAAACCTCTTCCACGAGCAAAACATGATCAACACCTTAATGCCATGGGTGTTAGATTGTTTCCAGATGTAAACTAGATTATTGACTCTAGTGCAAGTGGGAGACTGTTGGAATTATGCCCTAGAGGCAAAAATAAAGATGTTATTGTTATAATTCTTGCTCATGATAAAGTTTATATTCCATGCTAGAATTGTATTAAGTGGAAACTTTGATACTTGTGTGGTTTATGAACAACACCATGTACCTAGTACACCTCTATGGACTAGCTCATTGACTAATGATGGTTAAGGTTTCCTAACCATAGACATGAGTTGTCGATTGATAATGAGATCATGTCATTAGGAGAATGATATGATGAACAAACCCAAATCAAGCAGAGCAATTAGATTGTGTCATCGTGTTCATCTTTGCGAAGCCTTTTCTTATGTCAAATATCGTATTCCTTAGACCATGAGATAATGCAACTCCCTGGTATCGGAAGAAAGCTTTGAGGTCATCAAACTTCATCCTATGTGAGGGTGATCATAGTGTCTCTCAGGTGATCGGAAAGTACTTGTTGGGTTGTATGTATCGAGATGTAATTTGTCCCTCCCAAGTCGGAGAGATATACTTCGGGCCCACTCGGTAATCGATATCAACACCGCTTGCAATCACGTGGTTAAGGAGTTGATCACAAAGTGATATCGGATTATGGAACGAGTGAAGTACTTTCCGTGAACGAGATTGAACTAGGTATGCCGATACCAACGATCGAATCTCGGGCAAGTAAAATATCGCGTGACGAAGGGAATATATATATGGGATTAATTGAATCCTTGCATACCTAGGGGAAACCCTAGGGAAACCTTCTAGAAGGGGGAGACTTGCCCCCACTCCACCCTTGGGGCCGCCGCCCTAGGGCTTGGAGGATGGGCCAAGGGGGCCGGCCAGCCCCCTATATAAGGTGGGCAGGGGGCGCACCCTCCCCTCACCCCAAACCCTAGCCGCCAGTTGTTGCCCTTTCTCTCTCTCTCTCTCTCTCTCTCTCTCTCTCTCTCTCTCTCTCTCTCTCTCTCTCTCTCTCTCTCTCTCTCTCTCTCTCTCTCTCACTCTCTCTCGACTGCGTGTAGGCAAAGCCCTGCCGCAGAAACTCTCCACCATAGCACCACGCCATCGTGCTGTAGATCCAATCCATCTCTCCACCCTACTTGATGGACCGTGGAAGGAGGATACGTCGCGGCACCGTACGTGTGCATCTCTCGAAGGCGCCACCACTTGCGGCGTAGGATCAGATCGGATCGCGAGGAGGAGACGGCTAGTACGACTACATCAACCACGTTCTGTTGAACGTTTCCGCTGTGCGATTTCTTCAAGGGTATGAAGATCTCATCTATCTCTCTCGTTGATTGCATCTCCTAGATTAGATCTTGGCTTTCCCGTTCGCATCCATAGAATTTTTTTGATTTACTATGCTGCGAAACCCTTCATTTTGGACCTGAGATGAGTACAGCCAGCAAGCAGTTCGACTGATCAGTGCATGCTGAGGGAGGCAAGTTGTAAATTATAACAAGTACTAACCACATATTGTACGAGTTACTCATGTTACCAAATGGGTTAAATCCATATGTAGCTAGGCCAAGTCTCAGATTTCTTGGGTCCGCAACAAATCCTGGATGAGCCTTGTTAAAGTTCTTCCATCCATCTCCATCACTTGGATGTATCATTAAGTAATCGTCTAACTTGAGAATCTCTTTGTGTCATCTTGTTTCCTTAGATGTTTGGTCTAACTGAAAAAACTCTTCAATCTATCTATAATTGAAAAATATCTCGGAACCATGTAAGGATCTTTCTTCTTATCACCATTTTTCCATATTGATTTGTTACATACCGGACATTCATCGAGATTTTCATAATCTTTCCAGAACACTATACAATTATTTGGACAAGAATTTATCTTCTCATATGATAGTTTGGGCACCTTGATGTAGTGTTTCATCTCATAAAATTATTTTGACATTCCTTCCCTAGGGATTGACTCATTGTACAACTTAATCACTCAATCGAAAGCTTGTAATCTTGTTGGAAGAATTTTTTTCTTTAGTATTTGTATTACCAGTTTGAATCCCGAGATACCAGAATTAGGGCTCACTAAACATTTGGCATCTTCTACCATGTCAGGTAAAAGTGCTCTTTTAAGATAAGGGGGGGCATTTTTCTGGTAGTGGGGTACATGTCCCTTAACAAACCAGAAAGGTCCTCGTCCTCGACCTCATGAGGTCCAGGCGGATCAACATCAGGTAGAGGATCAAGAACATGTTGATCATATGATTCACCATATTTAGTCCATCTAATATATGTGCATTGCATCCCATGAATGAATTTATGTTCTATGGTTGTGCTCTGACTCTAATTTTTTATAATTAAGTCATTGTTGGCATAGGCAAAACACATCCGTGTTGCCGTTATAATGTCTAACAAACTTCATTAAGTCATTAACACATTCCTAGTATAAAGGCGTTATCTTTTCCATTCAATATCCAATATTTGTCCATTTGTTGAGGATAAAGATGATTAAATTCTTTTAAGATATTTCCGCGAACATGTTGATTATAGATCTAATTAAGTCAAGATATTTGAGTAAATCGATCGAATATAGAACTATAAATGACACATAATTTTAGCCTATTTCAGAAATTGAGTGCAAAACTATGTTATGTATTTAAGAGAACAGATTGACCGAGCATAGTAAAATGTTAATCAATTCAAACAAACAGATCAAGTTGATGTCTACGCACTTCTATTCTTGTAGACAGTTGTTGGGCCTCCAAGTGCAGAGGTTTATAGAACAGCAGCAAGTTTCCCTTAAGTGGATTACCCAAGGTTTATCGGACTCAGGGAGGAAGTGGTCAAAGGTATCCCTCTCAAGCAACCCTGCAATCAAGATACAAGAAGTCTCTTGTGTCCCCAACACATCCAATACACTTGTCAGGTGTATGGGTGCACTAGTTCGACGAAGAGATAGTGAAATACAAGTAGTATGGATGGTTATAAGACAACGGTACCAGAAAAGAGCTTCTGTCGAGGAGGAAAAGACTAAAGGCAAAAAGATGAAAGCAAGCAAACATGTAACAGATCTAGTTGCAAACGGTGTTTCAATGCTTAGAAACAAGGCCCAGGGATCATACTTTCACTAATGAACACTCTCTCATAAATATATTCTCTTCATGATACTACCCTGAACTACTCTCCGGTTGAACACTCTAATCCATGGTAGGGCTATAACAACACTCCTCAAAGTCCGCCTTCCCCATATAGATAACCCCACACTGTCACCTTGAGCGCTAGACGGTTCCAACAAACACCACAATTTCATAGAGACATCCAACTCCAAATATAACTCATGATAAGTATTTGTAAACTCTGGCTTAAGTGCCACCACGGCGTGCACGCTGTCACTTTCACACACGTGGGGAGAGCCACAGATCTATTAAAGCACTTGAGTATTTATGTAGACTCTATCCTAAGTGCCACCATGGCACACACACGCTGTCACTTTCACACACATGGGGAGAGCTGGAGATCTATTAAAGCACTTGAGTAGCAAAGTAGATCTAATTGATTACAAAGCTCATGATCATAATATGATCATGCATAGAGAGATAGAGAGATGAACACATAGCTACCGGTAGATCCCTTAGCCTCGAGGAAGAACTACTCCCTTGATGGCGCTGCGTCAACGTGGAATCGCTTCGTCGGGAAACCCCAAGAGCAAGGTGTGATGCAGCATAGCAGCAAGTCTTCCCTTAGTAAGAAACCAAGGTTATAGAACCAGTAGGAGGAAGGAAACGTCTCAAAGGTGTTGCAAACAACGTGGAAACTTGCACAACACAAACTCAAGACTTTGCCTCAACCAGCAGTGAGGTTGTCAATCTCACCGGTTGCTATAACAAAGGATTAACTGTATGGTGTGGAAGGTGATAGTGGTTTGCAGCAAGTAAACAGTAACAGTGGAAGATGTATCAATGGTAAAGATTGGACCGAGGTCCATAGTTCACTAGAGGTGTTATCCTTAGATAAACAAACATGGTATGCTGGGTAAACAAATTACAACAGGGCAATTGACAGGACCGAGCAAGCCATATCAATGCAATACTAGACATAAAGATCCTATGAGATTCGATTGGGCAATACAACAAGATACATAGACCGCCATCCAATTGCATCTATGACTATAAGTCCACCTTTGGGTTATCATCCGAATCCCCTCCAGTATTAAGTTGCAAGCAACAGACAACTGCTTTAAGCAAAGTGTGTAAGGTAAACAATCCACTTGTTCCATGAATAAGAGACCGTTTTTTCTCCCTAGTGGTAGCATCACATCTATAACTTTAGAGATTTTTGTCACTTCCCTTGATTAAATAGAGGCATGAACCCACTATCGAGCATAAATACCCCCTCTTGGAGTCACTAGCAACTACTTGGCCAAGATAGCAACTAACAACAGAGAGCATGCAAGATCACAAACAAGACAGACATGATAGAATAAACAAGACAAAACCATTAATCAATCTGACATAGTAATCTCAATAACCATCGGATCCCCGCAAACACAACATGCATGATTACAAATAGATGAGATATTGATCATGAACGGAGCTCACAAGATCTAGACATGAAAGCACAAAGGAGGAGATACAACCATCTAGCTACTACATGGACCCGTAGTCCAAGGTGGAACTACTCACGCTTGATGTCTACGCACTTCTATTCTTGTAGACAGTTGTTGGGCCTCCAAGTGCAGAGGTTTGTAGAATAGCAGCAAGTTTCCCTTAAGTGAATTATCCAAGGTTTATCGAACTCAGGGAGGAAGTGGTAAAAGGTATTCCCTCTCAAGCAATCCTGCAATCAAGATACAAGAAGTCTCTTGTGTCCCCAACACACCCAATACACTTGTAAGGTGTATATGTGCACTATTTCGGCGAAGATATAGTGAAATACAAGTGATAACGATGCCATAAAATAGCTTTGATGGAGCTTGAAGGCGAGGTAAAGACTGGAAGCAAGCAAACATGCAACAGATCTAGATGCAAATGGTGATTCAATGTTTAGAAACAAGGTCTAGGGATCATACTTTCACTAGTGAACACCCTCTCATATAAATATCCACTCTTCATGATACTACTCTTAACTACTCTCCGGTTGGACACTCTAATCCATGATAGGACTACAAAAGCACACCTCAAAGTCCGCCTTCCCCAATCTAGATAACCCCACACTGTCACCTTGAGAGCTAAATGGTTCCAACAAACACCATAATTTCATAGAGACATCCAACTCCAAATATAACTCATAACAAATATTCAATCTAGCCAAAGTGCCACATACGGTATGCACGATGTCACTTTCACACACGTGGGGAATAGCATAGATCTATTAAAGCACAAAGAGTATTTATGTAGACTCAAACCTAAGTGCCACCATGGCGTGCACGCTGTCACTTTCACACACATGGGGAGAGCAGATATCTATTAAAGCACTTGAGTAGCAAGGTAGATCTACTTGATTACAAAGCTCATGATCACAATATGACCATGCATAGAGAGAGAGATGAACACATAACTACCCGTAGAGCCCTTAGCCTCGAGGAATAACTACTCCATCCTCATCATGGCAATCAGCAACGGTGATGAAGATGGCGATGGAGATCGATGGAGATGGCTCCAGGGGCACTTCCCTTTCCCGGCAGGATGCCGGAACAGAGACTTTCTGTCCCCCGAATCTCCCTTTCGGTGGAGGCGGCGCTACGGAGGTTTTTCTGGAAGTATGATGGATTATTCAGGGTTTTCTCCCCGGGGGCTTCTTATAGGCGAAGGAGGCAAGGTCAGTGGAGGGCCAGGGGGCCCACACCCCCTGTGGGTGCGGCCAGGGGTGGGCCCATGCCCACCTAGGGTGTGGCCACCCTAGTTTCCTCCTCCGGTCTCGTCTTTGATTTTCCTTATCGGTCAGGGAAAAATATGAACTTTGGCTTTTGTCCCGTCCAGTTCCGAGAATATTCATTTTTTAGCTTTCTAAAACCAAAAACAGCAAAAAACAGGCAACTGGCACTGTGGCATCTTGTCAATAGGTTAGTTCCAGAAAGTGTACAAAAATACCTCAAAGTGTAGACAAAACATAGCAAAGTGGATACTAAACAAGCATGGAACATAAAAAATTATAGATACGTTTCCAACGTATCAACGCTTCATACCGGAGGCTGGCATGATGAATAAGAAGGCCTCCGGGATGATCTCCCCTCCGGCAGGGTGCCGAGAAGAGATTTAGATACCCTGGTATAGGGACGATGGTGGCGGCGGCTACAGACGATTTCGTGGAATATTGATTGGGTCCTTAGGGTTTAGGCATCGGGGGCTTCTTATAGGCGAAGAGGCAAGGCTGGGAGGCGGCCAGGGGGCCCACACCCTGCCAAGGTGCGACCTAGGGTGGGCCCGTGCTTGGGGGGTGCGGCCGCCCTATGGCTCCCCTTTGTCTCTCCTCTGGACTCCGTGTTCTCCTCGATGAAATATTGACTTTGGATTTTGTCCTGTCTAATTCCGAGAATTTTTCCTTGCTAGCTTTTCTGGAACCAAAAACAACAGAAAACAGGCAACTGGCACTGTGACAACTTGTTAATAGGTTAGTACCAGCAAACATATAAAAAGCACCTCAAAGTATGGACAAAGCAAAGGAAAGTAGATACTAAACAAGCATGGAACATCAAAAATTATAGATACGTTTCCGACGTATCATCCCTCCTCATCATGGGAATCAGCAACGACGATGGATATGGTGGTGGAGATCAATGGAGATGGCTCCGGGGGCACTTCCCCGTCCTGGCAGGGTGCCAGAACAGAGACTTCTGTCCCCGAAATCTCCCCTTCGGTGGCGGCGGTGTTGCGGAACTTTTTCTGGAGGTATGATGGATTTTTTTAGGGTTTTTTCCTTAGGGGCTTCTTATAGGCGAAGGGTCAAGGCGAGGAGGCGGCCAGGGGGGCCACACCCCCTGGTGGCACGGCCAGGGTGGGCCCGCGCCACCCTAGGGTGTGCCCACCCTGGTGCCCTACTCCGTCTCTCCTTCGTGTTTCCGTATTGCTCCGGAAAAAATAGTAACTTTGGCTTTTGTCCCGTCCAATTTCGAGAATATTCATTTATTAGCCTTTCTGAAAACAAAAACAGCATAAAACAGGCAACTGGCAATGTGGCAACTTGTCAATAGGTTAGTCTAGAAAGTATATAAAAATACCTCAAAGTGTAGACAAAGCATAAGACAAATGATATAAAAACAAGCATGGAGCATAAAAAATTATAGATACGACGTATCACAAGTGCAGAACGATGTCAAACAAGTATAGCCCAAAACCTTCTAATTTGGCCATAAACAGATCAAGTGCAAACCTATGTCTAGCAAACGATTTAAGCCACAAAATTAGCCTACCGAGCCCATAAAATTATCCAGAAACTACGTCTACCGAGCCTATAAAATTAGCCTATCGAGCCCAAGTATAGCCCAAAACCTTCTAATTTGGCCTCTCCGTGGCCAGATGGCCGCCGACCATAGCTCATTGGATTTAGGAGAGAGCCCATGTAATATAGCCCATAAAGAATAGCCCATTTGCCTAGGTTGGCCCAAAATCTTTTAAATTTATACTTTATGGGCATTACCGCTCCCCCTCCCAAATCTCCGCCTACTTATGTTTTTTATGTAAAAACTACTCCATTATAGCATTTTTAATCGAGCTGCCAAGAGCGTTGCCTTCTTATTTGAAGGCGAGACTAAACGGCTGATGCATCGAGCAACATTATCAAGTTGGAAATAGGAAGGCGTGAGCGGAAATATATAGTCCATCGTACGCATGTTTCTTCTAATTAGTTGCTGACATAGGGGACCCATGAGCCTGAACAAACGGTTCATGCATCGAGCAACGTTATCAAGTTTGGAACACAGAGGCACGAGAGAAGAAAAAATCCAACATACAAACAATTCTTCTAATGTGAGGCTATCATATAGGAGCCAGCAACAGAAAAAATGGCTGATGCATCAATAAACGCTATCAAGTTCAGAACAAGGAAGTGCAAGCGAAAAAATAACATCATACATAAGATTCTAGTAGTGAGAGGCTGACATGGGGGGCCCAGCAGCTTGACTAAATGGTAGGTGCATCGAGCAACGTTATCGAGTTCAAATCGGGGAGACGCGACTGAAAGTATGGTCTGCTAGAGACACTGACATCCAGGGCCCACACGCCTCAAAAGATTTTGGTGAGTCAACATCACGAGGGGAACAAAAAATCTTAGTTCTGCTACGCGTTGGTCGAGCTTCTTCCACATTTTTAACGATTTCCTTGTAGTAGAGGTGAAAGAACATGTGGGCCCCCATGTGTGGTTTTGGTAATTAATGACAATCTCTATGGACTAATGTTTGTATCAAGTTGTACTTGTAGGAATTGTCCATAGGCAATGCTTGAACCATATGTTGGCTTCAAGGTTTGGAGAAGAAGAAAGTGAAGAGGATCAAGTGGTGACCAAGGTGTTCAAAGAGTGATCCACATATTGGTCATGTGAGAGTTAAAACTATGAAGATCTCATGCCTAAAGCTTGCCAACCTCGGTGATCATGGATCGATGAAGACAAGGTCAAAGTAAAGGTTTCCCCATGTTGTATGGAGGAGTAACTTGCAAGTCTTCATCAAGAAAGTGCGTACAAGAGAAATCAAGAAAGGTGTTCCATCTTGAGAAGGACAAGACCGTCTACATCATAATCAAGTGGAATATGCGCAAGGTAAAGGTATGATCTTGATAGGGTTTCTTTCTTACCGGTCTCGGGATGTTAGTTGGGGAGACCGGTTTATAGGATAGATAACCGTACTATCAAGAGGGGCTCTCAAGTGAGTAACTCGATCATATCGTTCAGAGAGAGCTCAAACCTTTGCATACTTTGCATCATCCTTTCTTGGTTGTTATTTGGATCTTATCCATGCGAGGTTCTAGAGCTTGTGGTAATATTCATAACAAGCCCTAGTTCATCAAAAACAGATTTCCCCTTTATATCTTATTGCGTTTTTGATCTTGGAGGTTTTACCGGTTTGTCTTTTAGAGATAGGTAAAACCTTCCATTATTTGGATCTTATCCATATGAGGTTCTAGAGCTTGTGGTAATATTCATAACAAGCTCTAGTTCATCAAAAACGGATTTCCCTTTTATATCATATTGCGTTTTTGATCTTCGAGGTTTTACGGTTTCTCACCAAGAGAGGTATCTCACTTTATAATACATGAAATGTTCTCTCTTGGTGGTATCCAATATTTCCTCTTGTTGTCCTCTTTCCAACAAAATTGGTTTTGGCTCAATCAGAGTTTCCAAACTCTAGATATCGCCATTTGAAGTTTGCCTCTTCTTTGGTCCAGACCGGAGTCTCCGGTATGGTCTGGAGTTTCCGGAACTGTCTCCGGTGGTGACTTAGAATTAGGGCTGGGACATACTGTATGGGGGTCTGGAGGCTACCCCGGAGTCTCCGGTGTTGGCTCAGTCCGGAGTCTCCGGTCTTGTTGGGTCATGGATAGCCCTGGTCATTCAGATGGGCGGTCCGGAGGCTGGTCCGGAGATTGGCCGGAGTCTCCGGTGTAGACCGGAGTCTCCGATCTGACTTTTCCCCAACGGACAGAAAACGGTCAGAATTCTGTGGGCCTATAAAAAGGGCCCCTTCTTCTCCAATGTCTCTGCTCGAGTTTCATAGGCTTTCTCCTCCATTCTTGACCCTCTTGAGCTTGCTCCCCCTTCAATCCCTCCATTGATTCTTGCATATACTTTAGGGATTTGAAAGAGGAGATCTAGATCTACAATCCCACCAATCCATCTCTCCTCTAAGTGAGGGGAACATCTTGGGGTCTAGATCTTGGAGTCCTTTGTGGATTTCCTCCATTGTTCTTCCTCTCTTATTCCCCCACAAGCTTTTGTAGCTTTGGTGGAATTTGGGAGAGAAGGATTTGAGCACTACTTGTGTTCTTGCCATTGCATTTGGTGCATCTGTTTGAGTTCTCCCCGGAGGATTTGGTGAGTGAAAGTTGAGAAGCTTTTTACTCTTGGGTTCTTGGAACCCTAGACGGTTTGTTGGTGTTGCAGGTTGTGGCCTTGGTGGCATTGTGGCCTTGGTGGCGTTTGTTGGGAGCCTCCAATTAAGTTGTGGAGACGTGCCCCAACCTTGTGAGAGGTTCCGGTTGCCACCGACAAGTGCACCGATAGTGGAAGCGTGGATCGATCCCATTGGGGTGAGATTCACCGGAGAATAAGGGAGGCCTTTTGTGGCGTTGGTGGTTTGATACCACCCCTCTCCAAACGAGACGTACTCCATGTTGGGAGGAACTCGGTAAAATATCGTTGTCCCCGCGTGCTTCGGTTATCTCTATACCCGAGCTCTTTACTTATACACTTTACATTATGATAGCCTTCGAGCTTGAAGTAATACATATCTTGCTATCACTTTGTTGCTTGTATTGCTTAGCATAAGTTGTTGGTGCACATAGGTGAACCTTAGTTGTTCTAGGTTGTGCTTATCAAAGTAAACACTAGTTTTATTCCGCCTATGTTGAGCCACTCTAGGAAAAGTTTTAATCGCCTATTCACCCCCTCTAGGCGACATATGTATCCTTTCAAGAGGGCCACGAAAATGAAAAAGTTTTCCATCTACCACGGGCAAGTGAACGAAAACGTGGCAAAAGGCGTGCCTTCTACGACATCAACGGACCAAACCGTTGTGAAAGCCAACTTTTCTTTTAGTGCTACAAAAGGTATAAAGCTATGGTTAATAAATGTCCCCATCATGATTTTACCACCATGACATGTTTTACTTATTTTCTATGGAGGAGTTAACCAAGAGATTAAAAATGTAGTTGGTTTAGCATCTGGTGGGTCTATTATGGAACTCGCCATAACAAAATCTTGGGAACTTCTAGAAAGAATTTCTTGTGATAGGTAAACTTGGGGTTTTCATTTAGGAGGCAAAGGTGGAATATAAGTAGATTATGATTGTTTAAATGCTTAGAAAGAAATTGGTAAGGTAAAGGAACAACTGATGAGTTCCAACTCGATGATGATATTATTTTGCAAATTCTTCAGTCTTCTTAGAGCACATTGAAGCTCCAAAGAAAGAATGTCTTTATTACACTCTACCCTAAACTAGTTGAAGAAGTGCAAGTAGTAATTGATGTGCCAATGTGAAAGGATAAAGATGTCGCCTAGAGAGGGGTGAATAGGCAATTTCAAATGACCCATGGTGCACCACTAATAACTATTACCAATGACGTGGTGTCAGCGGCACACAGGTGGCACGCCAGGGAGAGTCCAAACAGGTGCGGCACATATAGCTGTTTTTTTAGTAACTTGCCTTATAATTTTAAACAAAATTTGAAGGGACTTGATCCTCCATCTCGCCTACTTACGCATGCTGTCGCATGAGGTCAATGTGGTGAGCTCAGCAGACGCCATCTGACCGGTGAGAGCGCGTTAGCTTTCCATTCTAGGCTATCTTTTATGCGGCATCATTTCTCATACTACTACAAATGACATGTTTCGAATACGTATAGTTGGCGGTGGATTTATAGAATTAGCCCAAGTCAAATTTCCATCCCGCAGATTGTCCATATCCAAATTTTCAAGTAGGAGTATTTCAAAATGGAAGTGATAAATTTGTGGAAGAAAGTATGTTGCACGGAGTAAAATAGCAGATATTAAACTTTTGTTGCGGTGTCCGCTAAGGAGGACACTTTTATTAATTTCACATTATACAAAGAAGTTTTGTTTTGGTCTTCCACTCAAGAAATCAAGGCATACCTGATCCTCGTGTTTCTCCATCTCGCCTACGTTTCCACATGAGGTCACTAGAGTGAGGTCGGGTAGTGGCAGGTGACTGGCGAGAGCCCGCGTTAAGCTTTCGGTCCCAAAACTGGCTGCCTTGCAACGAAACAAAACTGGCTGCCTGCATGTCTTCCCATGCACGCAACGCGCGCTTGCCTCCAAGTTCCTCGTCGGGAGCTCCCGCGGAACGAACGGCGTTTCGATCGATGCGCTCATGGCCGTGCCCTTTTTACTACTACTTGGCTTTGGCCTGTGCGGACGCTTTGCAGGTCACACCAACAACCCACCCCTACGTGCTGAATTGAATCGCCGAGAACTCCCGCGCGACGCGACAAGAAACAGCACCAGAAGAAATGGAGGAGATCGATCGGATGGTGGTTGTTGCCTTGTTGGTGCTTTATTACTCTTGCTAAAGGTCTAGTAGTACTCTTCTCGGACCCAAATTAATTTATTCAATTTTTTTAGTAATCTCTGATCAGAGGCTATATAATTATTCTAAAAAATATAAAAATATAAAAAACATTATATATCCGAATAACTTTTTCCAATTTCTTTTGAAACTTGCAAATATGATTTTCGGATTTTAGAAATATATAAGAGGGGCTCTGGAACTCGTGAGCCAAAATCTCCACTCCTTCGCATTTTTTATGGTCAAAATCAGACACCACCGAAAAGGCAAGGAAAAAAGTGAAATAAAGTCATCGATTTGCCCCACCCTCCTCCTTCTCGTGCTACAGTACCTGAGCAAACTCCCCAAGAAACTGGGCCACTCCCCGGTCCTCTCCGCCGGATTAGCCGGCCGGAGTTGGACGGGGAGGCGTGCCCGAGTAGTTAGGTCCCGTAGATGTAGCGGCCGTGTGCCGGTAGTGGGCTTCTTGCCCGGTAGTGGATGCGGAGCTCGGGATCTTGTGCGCCAGATCCAGGGCATGCTAGGGCTCCTTGTTGCTGCTGCTCTGCTCCTATGGCTGGAGCAGGGTGGCGGAGGAAGGAACGATGTATCCATCAATAAAGGCGTTGGTGGTGAGCTCTCTGAGATGCTGCAGGGTCAAGTGGTGGAGCTTCTTCTGGACGGCCGTGGCGGCGAGGGGAAGAAGCGAAGCGGCGTGGCGAGCAATGCGGCGGACCTTGTCCTGGCCGGCCGTGGCGGCGAGGGGGGCAAGGGAAGTGGCAGCTGGACCTGTTCTTCTCTGGAGTGCTCACTCAGGTCTGGGCCGCAGCCTGTTTCCTCTGTTCTTCTCTCTTCTGGGTGTCATGGTGGTGGCCAGAGGCGAGGGACGGTGGGAACCGGTTGTGGTGGAGAAGAAGGTGAAGTTTCGATGGCGGAAGTTCCCAAGCGCCGGCGAGATGCGCCGCCGCTATCAATGACCAAGGGGGTCACTCCGCGCCCCAGAGTGTTGTGCTCTGAGGATGTTTCTTCCTCCTTCAGGGAGGATCTTGGGCACCTGCAAGGCGTTCATCGTCGAATCCACCCCAAGTGGTCCGTCCCCGGCGGTGGATTCGACGGCTGTTGCAGTGCTGCTGTTCGGCGTCGGTGGAGAAGGCCTCGATTGCGTTCCCCCTTTTTCTTTGAGGGCCTTTTTGTAAAATGCAAGGACGAGTTGGTATTGCTTTCTTTTCTTGATGTCCTTTGTGTAACTGTTACCCACCGCTTGGAATGAAACTTCTGGGTCCTTTCAGACCCTTCTCCGTTAAAAAAAAAAAAGACACCACCGAAATGCGTGCGTCACGTAAATAGTGACGGGTATATAACCCAGTGTTGAATTCAATTGTACAAGCTCGAGTCTAGTAGTAGAGTCGAACATTTCTGTCAGATTCCGCACCAAGTTTCACCAACCGAGCGAGGGGGGGTTGATGAATCAATGGCGTGCGACAGATTTTGTACGTGCTTTTTCACGAGCGACGATCAAAATATGCATGTCGTACCGGCCGCGCTACTAGCTAGCTAGGTTCTGTTGGCGCGCGCATTGATTCTCTTTGCCAGGCTCAACAGAGTTTGCTCTCTGCACAGCGGTAATAAGTAGTAGTAGTACGTACTAGGTCGTGCACTACTCGCATGGTTTTTTTCCTATTGGAAGAAGTGGCGGATATGATTCCAGCTTTGAATCCACTCATCAATCATCCGAGAATTCCGAAACACCGTACGCTCGTATCTCCACCCGCCAACCATCATCGATGGATCCATCCATGCAAAATGCAATGCATGCATGCATGCAAGAATGATTTGCTCCGTTCACTACGGCAAAGACAGTTTAGATCGATCAGTGCCATGCTGTCTCCTCTTCGCTTTTGGGAGCAGTAAAGCGAGTATTAGTAATCTCGCTCTCGTCATGCATCCTCGATCCTCCTAGCCGTCTCCGCGGAGTGAATACTCTCGCTAGCTTTGGCATGGATGTCAGGAGAACGCGATGCTCGATCTAGTGCTCATTGCTGAATTTTGGCATGAAGTATGCTGAAAATTTAGCACGCGTGTGATAAAATTTCTCAATACAGCAGACATCTACATGCAGCCAGAATATGCATATAATGCAAAATATTGCAATTTCAACCCCAACATAAGTGCACATATATTTTTTGGAACAATAGGCTTATAAACACAAGACCCCATATTTGATTAGTAGCATCATTCTGTTTCCCATGACACTAAGTTCACACTATAGGCTGAATGCAACACAGTACATGCTCAAATATATGCAAAAACATTAAAAGAAACGAAAGAGTGAATTAGACACTACTGCTACCGTGATGCTAGCCACTTACACTTGTTAGGTTGATCTCCCGTTCGGCCCAACGGCCCGAACAAACTTGGTCTCACGCCCTGATCGGAGGAGCCCAACCCTACATGGTTGGTGGGCCCCTGTGGCAGCGCTATAAAGATGAGGTGGGGACCGGGGCACGCAACACGAGGTTCGTCTGTGCCGCCGCTCTCCCCACCTACACATCCCTACCGATCTAGGGTTAGCGCGAGTCACGGGAAGCTCCGTCGCCGCTCTGCCTAGCTGCTTAGCCACGCTCTCGCCGTCGACCAAGATGGCCAACGGGTCATCGAGTTCCATTGCCGGAGAAGGTACACACTCTTCTCTCTCTCTCTCTCTCTCTCTCTCTCTCTCTCTCTCTCTCTCTCTCTCTCTCTCTCTCTCTCTCTGTCTGTCTGCAAGATCAAACTCCATAGCAAAGCCTACCGACTAGATCTCGAGCACAATTATGCTAACAATGGTATCAGAGCCAATGCTCTGTAGATCTACTCGTGTAGAATTGCAAAGGCAAAGAACAGTAGGCTAGGGTTTCTAGAAGCGCCGCCGCGAGGCCGCGCCGTTCCTCTCGATCCCGACGCATCGGCAAGCCGAGATCGGGAAGAAGAACACCCCGTCAGATCTGAAACCCTAACCCAAAAAGACCAATCGATTTTTTTGGGAAGTAAGAAACAAAGGAAAAAGCCCCAGATCCCGTGCTCCCTAGTACCTCCCCGAATCAGATTATCGATCCCCGAAATAAACCCCCCCCCAGATTTGATAGAAAAACAACACAAAGGATAAAAGAGGGGGCCGCCGACCGTGGGCCGGCACAGGGAGCCACCGCCTGGTCCGTTTGGCGGTGACGCACCCACCGTCTGGTGGATGCGCGCGCCGACAAAGGGCCAGGGAGGCGCCGTCGACCGCTTGCTGCTGCCCTCTCTCTGCATCTACTGCTCTCTCTACATCTGGAGCAAGGGGGGTAGGAGGGACAAGGGGCCAGCAGAAGGTGGAGGAGAAAGAGGGATCGAAGGAGAGAGGGAGGGGCTCATCATCGGCGCTGGGCCGGGCGGCGCGGCCACCTCGCCTCGCTCGCGGCGAGCGCCGCCGGAGAGACGAGCGAGTGTCGTCGGGGAGGGAGCGTGGGGGCGAGTGACTTAGGGTTTCCAGGGGGCTCAGGGGCGCGTCTGTTTTGTTCAGGCGAGAAGGGCGCTTGGCCGTTCAATCTAGGTCGAAGGCGACCGAAGACCGAGATTGAGCGGTGCTGGCGGCGCGAGGCAATGCGGGCCGGCGGCTGGGCCGTGGCCCGCGGCTGTGTAGAGTAGGCGTTGCGCGCGCGGTAGTTTGGGGAGCGGCGCGACAGGCCGTGGGCCGGCCACGTGCGCCAGCACATAAACAATTTTTCCTGTTTTTCTTTTTATAGAAGCTTTTTTTACTGCTTTTGCATAGTTTTTTCATAGTTTTTCTATAGCAACTTTTTCCAACGAAAATTTTGTTTATAAAATGATGTAATAACAGTAATGTTCCTGTAAAGAAGTAAAGTTGATGATTTTTATTCATGTTATTCCGCTACAAGAATTAATTGCTTAAATGCAATAATGAAAGAATTATTTTTTTAATAGTGATTATTTTATTTGATGACCAACATTGTTAGTAAAACTTTCACTATGAATAGTAAGTTTTTAGTTATATTTCTGCCCA
Source organism: Avena sativa (assembly GCA_916181665.1). Lineage (NCBI taxonomy): Eukaryota > Viridiplantae > Streptophyta > Magnoliopsida > Poales > Poaceae > Avena > Avena sativa. The sequence continues at coordinate 339,766,168 of OV702283.1, read as the reverse complement.
ACGGTGATGTAGTATTAATATGGAGAAGTTTCATGTTTTAATTTGACCAACGTTGAATTAACTCATTTTGATGATATTTTGCTTTCAGGCAATCCTATGAGTTTCATCTCGGCTATTGAGCCCCTCAATGGAGGGAACTACGGCTCGTGGCGAGAGAAGATTGAGATGGGGCTTGCTCTACTTGACCTCGACCTGGCACTTGTTGAGACTTGTCCCAAAGAACCTGTCGACCCTGTCAGGAGCGAAAAAGAAAGTGAAGAGGACTTCAACAAAAGGGTCAGTGACCATGCACCAATAAGAATGAAGTACGACCTTGAGCGTGCAAAGTGGGTCTCGTCCAATAAAAAGTGCTTGATGGTGATTAAGATCTCCATCATGGAAGATATAAGGGGAGCAATCCCAGAGTACAACATAGCTAGTGAGTACCTGAAAAAGGTAGAGAGTCAGTTTATTGGGTCCTCAAAGGCCTATGCAAGCTCTCTCATTAAGAAACTTGTTACTACAAGATACACTGGTGGTGGAGTTAGGGATCACATCTTGCGAATGAGCAACATGTCTTCCAAGCTTAAGCCTATGGGCATGGAGCTTCCGGATGAGTTCATCATTCATCTGATCTTTGCCTCACTGCCAAACCAGTTTGAAGCTTTTGATGTGAACTACAATGCACAGCCAGAAAAGTGGGGCATTGAGAAGATAATGGCCATGTGCGTTCAAGAAGAAGAGAGGCTAAAGGGGCAGTCTGGTGATTCTGTGAACTACCTTAGCCTAACCAAGAAGAGGAACTTCCAGGGTTCCAAGCCCCAAGGGAAACCTCAGGGGCATCCCTCTTCTTCTAGGCCGAATGGAAAGGCTCCTGAACACCAGGCACATGAAGTGGACAAGGACACCTGCAAGTGGTGCAAGCAGAAGGGCCACTACATGAGTGACTGTGTGGCTTTCCTGAAGCATATGTGCAAGAATGGTGATAATTTAATTACTTTTGTTGATGAATCCTTATTTTTAACTTATGCAAAATATACTTGGTCGATTGACTCAGGTGCGACTGTTCATGTTGCCAATTCATTATAGGGATTCTGTATGAGAAGGACCCTACAAAGAGGAGAAAGAAGTATGAAAGTTGCAAACGGCGTGCAAGCTGAAGTCGAAGCCATTGGAGATCTTCCTTTAGAGTTGTTGAATGGCTTTGTACTTTTATTAGTAGATGTGCTTTATGTACCCTCTTTGCATCGAAACTTAATAAGTGTATCGCGCTTAGACGATTGGGGTTTTGCTTGCCATTTTGGCGATGGAAAATGTAAGATCAAGTTTAATAATCATATTGTTGGTATTGTCTTCAGACAAGACAAGCTTTATTTGTTATCACTTTGTGAGAATGTAAATGCATTAAGCGTTGAGAATGAGAATGCCTCCTCATCCCTGAATGGAAAGAGTAAGAGGAAAAGAATTAATGAAGTCTCATTGAAATTATGGCACTATCGTTTAGGCCATATTTCAAGGGGGAGAATAGAACGCTTACTAAAAGAATCAATTCTTCCACCTCTAGAATTTTCAAATTTAGAGCAATGCATCGATTGCATCAAAGGAAAGTTTGTAAAAAACATTAAGAAAGGCGCCAAAAGACGCACATGAGTATTAGAAATAATTCATACGGATATATGCGGTCCGTTTCCTGTGACATCTGTGGATGGCTATGACTCTTTCATAGCATTCATGGATGATTATTCGCGTTATGGTTACATTTATCCTATTAAAAAACGTTCAGAAGCATTGGATAAATTCAATATATTTAAGGCTGAAGTTAAAAATCAGCATATTTTAAAGATTAAAGTAGTAAGGTCCGACCGTGGAGGCGAATACTACGGCCGGCATACCCCGTATGGCCAAGTTCTAGGTCCCTTTGCAAGGTTTCTACAGGAACATGGTATAGTCGCCCAGTATTCAACACCGGGCGAGCCTCAGCAGAATGGAGTAGCTGAAAGACGAAACCATACCTTGATGGATATGGTGAGAAGCATGTTAAATTACTCTACCTTACCGATTGGTTTGTGGATGGAGGCGTTAAAAACCGCCATTCACATACTTAATCGAGTTCCAAGTAAATCGGTGTCTAAAACACCATATGAGTTATGGACTAGTCGCGAACCTTCACTCAATTATTTGCGAGTGTGGGGTTGTTCAGCTGAGGCAAAGCTCTTCAACCCAAGCCTTGGGAAGTTAGATTCCAAGACAGTAAGTTGTCATTTCATTGGCTATCCAGACAGGTCAAAAGGTTATCATTTCTATTGTGCAGACAGAATTACTAAGTTTGTAGAAACGAGACACGCTGTGTTTCTGGAGGATCGGATGATCAGGGGGAGCACGTTATCCCGAGAAATCAACCTTGAGGAGAAGCGGGTGCATGCACCCACTCCGATGATTCAGGAACCATTTTTCTCGATACCTGCTACTGCACCGACACAGGACAATATCGATGTGACACCTGCTATTGGTTCTCCTGTGGTAACAATGAATGAAAACAAAGACCCTGTTACCACACATGAGGGAGAGCCGCAACAGGCCCACTTAGAGAATGTGCCAGAAGGCGAGACCCTAAGAAGGTCTCAAAGAACTAGAAAGCCAGCTATTTCTAACGATTTTGAGATCTATGTCAGTGAAGAAGTTCAAATGGAGGATGGTCCCACCATATTTGAAGAAGCCATTAAATGTCCTCACTCATCGAAGTGGCTTGAATCCATGGAAGATGAGATGAGATCCATGAGTAGCAACAAAGTCTGGGATTTAGAAGAAATTCCTAAAGGAGCCAAAACAGTAGGCTGTAAATGGGTCTACAAAACCAAATATGACTCTAGAGGGAATATCAAAAGATACAAAGCACGACTTGTTGCTAAGGGCTTCACCCAAAGAGAACGAATAGATTACAATGAGACATTTTTATCCAGTCTCAAGTAAGGATTCTTTTAGAATCATAATGGCTTTAGTGGCACACTACAATTTAGAATTGCATCAGATGGATGTAAAGACAACATTTCTAAATGGAGACTTGGAAGAAAATGTTTACATGGCACAACCCAAGGGTTTTTTTGTGGAAGGAAAATAGCGTATGGGATGTCGTCTGAGAAAGTCCATTTATGGATTAAAACAGGCCTCCAGGCAATGGTACTTAAAGTTCCATGAAACAATAAGGAAGTTTGGGTTTGATGAGAATGAGGAGGACAATTGCGTATATGCAAAGTTCAAGAATGGGAAATTCATTTTCCTTATCCTGTATGTGGATGACATTCTACTCGCTAGTAGTGATGTTAGTCTACTATTGGAGACGAAGAAGTTCTTGTCCTCGAACTTTGATATGAAAGATCTTGGTGAAGCTTCATTCGTTCTAGGAATTGAAATTCACCGAGATAGACAAAAGGGGGTTTTAGGGTTACCGCATAAGGCATACTTAGAGAAGATTCTGAAGAAGTATAGTATGCATGCGAGTAATCCTACGTCTGCTCCTATAGTCAAGGGCGATAGATTTGGGAACTTTCAGTGTCCTAGGAACCAATATGAGATCGATCAAATGAAAGCGGTTCCATATGCTTCTACTGTCGGAAGCTTGATGTATGCTCAAGTGTGTACACGCCCTGACTTAGCTTTTGTTACCGGGGTACTTGGCAGATTCCAAAGTAATCCAGGGATAGACCACTGGAAAATGGTGAAGAAGGCATTGCGTTATGCAAAAGGCACAAAAGGCCTCATGCTAACATATAGAAGAACTGATTCCCTTGAGATAGAAGGGTATTCAGATGCAGACTATGCGGGAGATGTAGATGAAAGAAAATCCACGTTAGGATATGTATTTACTCTCGCAGGTGGAGCTATATCGTGGAAAATCTCCAAACAAACCATCACGACATCATCCACGATGGTAGCTGAGTATGTAGCATGTTATGAGGCCACGGGACAGGCAAACTAGTTAAAAAAGTTTATACCCGGGTTGAGAGTGGTAGACAGCATTCTGTTGGAGATATGCCCTAGAGGCAATAATAAATGTAGTTATTATTATATCTTTGTGTTTATGATAAATGTTTACATTCATGCTATAATAGTATTAACAAGGAAACATTGATACTTGTGTGATTTGTAAACTTAATTTGAAGTCCCTAGTATAGCCTCTATACTTCACTAGCTTGTTGGTTGATGAATGATTGTGGTTTCCCTATCATGAACATTGAGATGTTATCAACAACAATATCATATCGTTAGGAGAATGATATGATGGACATACTCCTATAGATAAGCGTAGCATAAAGATCAAGTCATTTAAATAGTTCAATTGCTATATGCTTTCTGATACATAGTAACCTAATTCCTTCGACCATGAGATCATGCATATCATCTTTACCGGATGGATGCTTTGATGACATCAAACACCACACCGTAACTGGGTGGCTATAAAGATGGCATTGAGTGTTCGGAAAGTATTGGGTGAGAAACATGGATCAAGAGTGGGATTTGTCCATCCATATGACGGATAGATATTCTCTGGGCCCTCTCGGTGAAATGTCATCCAATTAGCTTGCAAGCATGTGACTGGCTCACAAGGGATCACATATCACGGGAACGAGAAAAGAGTGCTTATCAGTAACGAGGTTGAACTAGGTATGCAGAGATACCGACGATCGTAACCTCGGATAAGTAACATATCGTGAGACAAAGGGAAATTGGTATCGTATGTAAGTGGTTCATTCGATCGCAAAGTAATCGTAGAAATATGTGGGAGCCATATGAATTTCCAGATTCCTCTATTGGTTATTGTTCGGAGAAGTGTCTCGATCATGTCCGCATAATTCACGAACCGTAGGGAGACACACTTAAGGATTCGACGTTGTTTTGAGTAGTTATGGTATTATGAGAAAGAGACCGAATGTTGTTCGGAGTCTCGGATGGGATCCGGGATATCACGAGGTGATCCGAAATGGTCCGGAGAATAAGATTCATATAAGGAAAGTCCCGTTTCGGAGTTCGGGAATGATTCCGGTGTTTTCATCGGGAATGTTCTAGAAGGTTCCGGATTGTCCGGCACTCCGGGGGGGGGGGGAGGGTACATGAGTGTGTCATTGAATGATTGCATCATGTACTAAGTGTTCTTGCTGTTCCAAAAACATGAAAGTCAAATTGCCAGTTTGAAAGTCAAACGGCTAAAACAGGAAACTGTGGGAAACAGGAAACTGTGGGAAACAAGCAAGAGGAGTTGGAACCAACTTGGAGGAGGAGTCCAACTCCTCCAGGCCGGCGCCTAGCCCTAGTCCGAGTTGGGGAGGGACTCCCTCCCTCCCCTGGCGCGACAAGGCCCCTCCACCCATAAAAGGAGGGGCAAGGCTCCTCCTTGAGACACACAAGTTTCTACCTCTAATCTCCGGTTTAGAGCCGTTTTGGTTTAGAGCTTCTAATTGCTTTAGCCTACGGTTTAGAGCCTTCTAATTGGTGTGTCTAAACTCTAGACCACTAAGAGACATCTCTCATAATCCACCATACTCGCTCCGGCTTAAGGCGAAGCCCTGCGGGATTTCCCCTCTACTTCCGGTACCACGCCGTTGTGCTGCCGGAATCACGAGGAGAGTGCTACAACCTCCGCTGCCTGCTGGAACAAGGGAGAGGAAGGTCTTCGTCGAGTACCGAACGTGTGACCGACTGCGGGAGCGCTGCCGGAACGCAGCGCCGGAAGGATCGTCTACGCGATCTTGAGATCGGAAGTGTACGACTACATCACCCACGAGAATCTGCTCTCGTTAACCGCTTTGGAATCTTCGAGGGTAAGTTATTCCATCGACTCGTTGCTACAATCTAGTAGATAGATCTTGGCTTGTTTGTTTGTATGCGATAGAATTTTTTTGTTTTCCATGCTACGAACCCCTACAGTGGTATCAGAGCCGTGTCTATATGTAGATCTGTTGCACGAGTAGAACATAATGGTCATTGTGGGCGTTGATGCTATTATTGTCGATTGCTTCTTGTGTACTTTGCATCTTGCGGTATGTTGGGATGAAGCGGCCCGGGCTAACCTTACATGACATCGTTCATGAGACTTGCTCCACGCTTGACATGCAACTTGTATTGCATAAGTGGCTTTGCGGGTGCCTGTTTCTCCTAGCATAGTTAAGATCCAATTTACAACGGGTGATCAACAATGCTAGTATCAATGTTGTGGTCCTTGTTCGTAAGTTAGAACGACACTTATTGAAAGCCCCAAACCACGTAAAACATGCAAAGAAAGTAGAGGCGTCTAACTTTGTTTTGCAGGGGTGTGCAGTGATGTGATATGGCCATGATTGTGATTATATATGATGTATGCAATGTTCCTTATTGTAAGTCGGCAACCGGCAGGAGCCATATGGTTGTCTTTAATTTCTGTTAAGACCCGCGTGTCTATTCAAAGTAGTTGTAATAGTTGAAGCTGGTGGACGACAACCATGAAGAAGCATCATTGACCTTGATGCTATGCCGATGATGATGGAGATCATGTTCGTGCTTGAAGATGGAGATCAGAAGCACAAAGAAGAAAGGCCATATCATATCACATATTATGAATTGCATGTGATGTTAATCCTTTATGCATCTTGTATTGCTTAGTAGACGACGGTAGCATTATAAGATGATCCCTCATGCACATGAATTTCAAGTTCTAAAGTGTTCACCCTTAGTATGCACCGTTGCTAATGCTTGTTGTTTCGAAGCACCACGTGATGATCGGGTCTGTTAGATTCCGCAAGTGTATACAACGTAAGCAAGCCAGATTTGCTTATGCGGTAGCTAAGGTTTGATCTTGACGAGCCTAGCATGTACAGACATGGTCTCAGGAACACGGATCACCGAAAGGTAAAGCATGAATCATATAGTAGATATGATGAATATGACGATTGTTCGCCATTGAAACTATATCAACTCTCGTGATGATCGGTGTTGATATGGTGGATTTGGTTCGTGTGATCACTAAAACAATGTGAGGGATATTGTTTTGAGTGGGAGTTCACCTAGTTTAATTTCATTATTAATTTGAACTCAATTTGTCATAAACTTAGTCTAAACTATTGCAAATATGTTGTAGATCAATGGCAGCCCCTACCATCAATTTTAATGCGTTCCTAGAGAAAGAAAAGTTGAAAAACAATGGAAGCAACTTCGCGGATTGGTTCCGCAATTTGAGGATTGTCCTCACAGCTGGTAATTTGACCTATGTGCTGGATGCACCGCTGGGTGACCCACCTGCAGCTGATGCTCCCGATGAAGTAAAGAATGTTTACCTCGCTCGGAAGAATCAGTACTCCATAGTTCAGTGTGCTATCTTGTATGGTTTGGAATCGGAGCTTCAGAAAAGGTTTGAGGATTCAGACCCATATGATATTGTCGAGGATCTCAAATTGATTTTTGAGACTCATGCGGCAATTGAAAGTTATGAGGCTTCTGAAAAGTTCTTTAACTGCAAGATGGAAGAAGGCAGCTCCGTCAGTGAGCATGTGCTTAAGATGTCTGGGCACGCAAACAAACTTCAAAGCTTGGGTATAGTGATTCCTAATGCTTTGGGGATTTACCGTGTCCTCCAATCACTACCACCAAGTTACAAGAACTTTGTGATGAACTACAACATGCAGAACATGAACAAGACGTTGCCAGAACTCTTTGCCATGTTGAAATCTGCAGAAGTGGAGATCAAGAAAGAGCACCAAGTGTTGTTGGTCAATAAGACCACCGAATTCAAGAAAGGCAAGTCTAAGCAAAAGGGACACTTCAAGAAGGGTGGTAAGAAAGTTACCACACCGGCGAAGAAGACCAAGGCTGGACCTAAGCATGATACTGAGTGCTTTTACTGCAAGGGAGAAGGTCACTGGAAGCGGAATTGCCCAAAGTACTTGGCGGATTTGAAGAACGGCAACATCAAGAAGAAAGGTATATCTGATATACATGTTATTGATGTGTATCTCACTAGTATTCGTAGTAGTGCCTGGGTATTTGATACTGGTTCGGTTGCTCATATTTGTAACTCGAAACAGGTGCTGCAGAATAAACGGAAGCTAGCGAAGAATGAGGTGACGATGCGCGTGGGAAACGGATCAAAGGTGTATGTGATCGCGGTCGGCACGCTACCTCTTCATCTACCATCGGGATTAGTTTTATACTTAAATAATTGTTATTTGGTGCCTGCGTTGAGCATGAACATTATATCAGGATCTTGTTTATTGCGAGACGGTTACTTGTTTAAGTCCGAGAATAATGGTTGTTCGATTTATATGAGTAATATGTTTTATGCACATGCACCTTTGATAGATGGTCTATTCTTATTGAATCTCGATAGTGGAAATACACATATCAACAACATTGAGGCTAAACGTTTGAAATCAAGCGATAATTCGACCTATATGTGGCACTGTCGTCTTGGTCACATCGGAGTGAAACGTATGAAGAAACTCCATTCCGATGGACTTCTTGAATCACTTGAAAGATGCGAAGCATGTCTGATGGGAAAAATGACTAAGACTCCATTTTCTGGTATGATGGAGCGAGCTACGGACTTATTAGAAATCATACATACCGATGTATGTGGTCCAATGAGTGTAGCATCGCGCGGTGGTTATCGTTATGTTCTTACCTTCACGGATGACTTGAGTAGATATGGGTATATCTATTTCATGAAACATAAGTCCGAAACTTTCGAGAAGTTTAAGGAGTTTCAAAGTGAGGTAGAGAATCAACGTAACAAGAAGATTAAATTTCTACGTTCTGATCGTGGAGGTGAATATCTAAGTTACGAGTTTGGCAAGCATTTGAAGAAATGCGGAATACTTTCACAATTGACACCGCCGGTGACACCACAGCGTAATGGTGTGTCCGAACGTCGTAATCGAACTCTCTTAGATATGGTTCGTTCTATGATGTCACTTACAGATTTACCGCTATCATTTTGGGGTTATGCATTAGAAACAGCCGCATTCACTTTAAATAGGGCACCGTCTAAATCCGTTGAAACGACACCGTATGAATTATGGTTTGGAAAGAAACCTAAATTGTCGTTCCTTAAAGTTTGGGGGTGCGAAGCCTATGTAAAGAAGTTACAGCCGGACAAGCTTGAACCCAAAGCGGAAAAATGCGTCTTCATAGGATACCCGAAGGAAACTATTGGGTATACCTTCTATCATAGATCCGAAGGCAAAATCTTCGTTGCTAAGAATGGATCCTTTCTAGAGAAGGAATTTCTCTCGAAAGAAGTGACTGGAAGGAAAGTAGAACTCGACGAGGTTGTTGATCCTTCTCTCGAAATTGCGAGTAGCGCAGCACCGGAAGAAGTTCCTGTGGTGCCTGCACCAATTAGAGAGGGAGCTAATGATGGTGATCATGAAACTTCGGTTGAAGTTGCTACAGAGCCTCAGAGGTCAACGAGAACTCGTACCACTCCAGATTGGTATGATCCCGTTATGAGTGTCATGTTGGTGGACAACACCGATGACCCCGAGACATATGAGGAAGCGATGATGAGCCCAGATTCCAATAAATGGCAAGAAGCCATGAAATCCGAGATTGGATCCATGTACGAAAACCAAGTATGGACTTTGGTGGACTTACCAGATGGCCGGAAGGCTGTCGAGAATAAATGGATTTTCAAGAAGAAAACAGATGCTGATGGTAATGTTACTGTCTATAAAGCTCGACTTGTCGCAAAAGGGTTTCGACAAATTCAAGGAGTTGACTACGATGAGACTTTCTCACCAGTAGCGAAGCTAAAGTCTATGAGGATTATGTTAGCAATCGCTGCATATTATGATTATGAGATATGGCAGATGGATGTCAAAACAACATTCCTCAATGGAGATATTGATGAAGAGTTGTATATGATGCAGCCCAAAGGTTTTGTCGATCCTAAAGATGCTAACAAGGTATGCAAACTTCAACGGTCCATCTATGGATTGAAGCAAGCATCCCGAAGTTGGAATCAACGTTTTGATAAGGTAATCAAAAGTTTTGGTTTTATACAAACTTATGGAGAAGCTTGTATTTACAAGAAAGTGAGTGAGAGCTCTGTAGCATTCTTAATACTATATGTGGATGACATATTGTTGATTGGGAATGATGTAGACCTTCTTAATAGTGTCAAAGAATATTTGAATAATAGTTTTTCAATGAAGGATCTTGGCGAAGCAGCTTACATATTAGGCATAAAGATTTATAGAGATAGATCGAAACGCCAAATATCATTGTCACAGAGTACATATTTGGACAAAGTTCTAAAGAGGTTTGGAATGGAAGAAAGCAAGAAAGGGTTCTTGCCCATGTTGCCCAATACGACCTTGAGTAAAACTCAAAGTCCGACATTGGCAGAAGATAGAGAAAGGATGAGTAAGACTCCCTATGCATCATCCATAGGATCTCTAATGTATGCCATGCTATGTACTAGACCCGACATTGCATATGCTGTTAGTTTAACTACCAGATATCAAAGTGATCCAGGAGTGGATCATTGGACAGCGGTCAAAAACATCCTTAAGTACTTGAGAAGAACTAAGGATATGGTTCTTTCTTATGGAGGTGATGAACAACTCGTTGTTAATGGTTACACCGATGCTAGTTGGAACACCGATCCGGATGATTCTAAATCACAATCTGGATACGTATTTATTTTGAATGGTGCAGCAGTTAGCTGGAGGAGTGCAAAGCAAAGTGTTGTGGCGAGATCTTCAACTGAATCGGAATACATGGCTGCTTCGGAGGCTTCACAAGAAGCGATATGGATGAAAGAGTTCATTACAGAGCTGGGCGTGGTTCCTAGTGCGCTGGACCCAATGTCTATCTACTGTGATAACATGGGCGCCATAGCCAATGCGCAAGAACCAAGGTCACACAAGAAGCTGAAGCATATCAAGCTACGTTTTCACGCTATTCGAGAACATATCCAGGATGGGGATATAAAGATTTGCAAAGTACACACAGATCTGAATGTGGCGGATCCGTTGACTAAACCTCTCCCGAGGGCAAAACATGACCAACACCAAACTGCCATGGGTGTTCGGTATATTACCATGTAATCTAGATTAGATGACTCTAGTGCAAGTGGGAGACTGTTGGAGATATGCCCTAGAGGCAATAATAAATGTAGTTATTATTATATCTTTGTGTTTATGATAAATGTTTACATTCATGCTATAATAGTATTAACAAGGAAACATTGATACTTGTGTGACTTGTAAACTTAATTTGAAGTCCCTAGTATAGCCTCTATACTTCACTAGCTTGTTGGTTGATGAATGATTATGGTTTCCCTATCATGAACATTGAGATGTTATCAACAACAAGATCATATCGTTAGGAGAATGATATGATGGACATACTCCTATAGATAAGCGTAGCATAAAGATCAAGTCATTTAAATAGTTCAATTGCTATATGCTTTCTGATACATAGTAACCTAATTCCTTCGACCATGAGATCATGCATATCATCTTTACCGGATGGATGCTTTGATGACATCAAACACCACACCGTAACTGGGTGGCTATAAAGATGGCATTGAGTGTTCGGAAAGTATTGGGTGAGAAACATGGATCAAGAGTGGGATTTGTCCATCCATATGACGGATAGATATTCTCTGGGCCCTCTCGGTGAAATGTCATCCAATTAGCTTGCAAGCATGTGACTGGCTCACAAGGGATCACATATCACGGGAACGAGAAAAGAGTGCTTATCAGTAACGAGGTTGAACTAGGTATGCAGAGATACCGACGATCGTAACCTCAGATAAGTAACATATCGTGAGACAAAGGGAAATTGGTATCGTATGTAAGTGGTTCATTCGATCGCAAAGTAATCGTAGAAATATGTGGAAGCCATATGAATTTCCAGATTCCTCTATTGGTTATTGTTCGGAGAAGTGTCTCGATCATGTCCGCATAATTCACAAACCGTAGGGAGACACACTTAAGGATTCGACGTTGTTTTGAGTAGTTATGGTATTATGAGAAAGAGACCGAATGTTGTTCGGAGTCTCGGATGGGATCCGGGATATCACGAGGTGATCCGGAATGGTCCGGAGAATAAGATTCATATAAGGAAAGTCCCGTTTCGGAGTTCGGGAATGATTCCGGTGTTTTCATCGGGAATGTTCTAGAAGGTTCCGGATTGTCCGGCACTCCGGGGGGGGAGGGTACATGAGTGTGTCATTGAATGATTGCATCATGTACTAAGTGTTCTTGCTGTTCCAAAAACATGAAAGTCAAATTGCCAGTTTGAAAGTCAAACGGCTAAAACAGGAAACTGTGGGAAACAGGAAACTGTGGGAAACAAGCAAGAGGAGTTGGAACCAACTTGGAGGAGGAGTCCAACTCCTCCAGGCCGGCGCCTAGCCCTAGGCCGAGTTGGGGAGGGACTCCCTCCCTCCCCTGGCGCGCCAAGGCCCCTCCACCCATAAAAGGAGGGGCAGGGCTCCTCCTTGAGACACACAAGTTTCTACCTCTAATCTCCGGTTTAGAGCTGTTTTGGTTTAGAGCTTCTAATTGATTTAGCCTACGGTTTAGAGCCTTCTAATTGGTGTGTCTAAACTCTAGACCACTAATAGCCCTCTCTCATAATCTACCATACTCGCTCCAGCTTAAGGCGAAGCCCTGCGGGATTTCCCCTCTACTTCCGGTACCACGCCGTTGTGCTGTCGGAATCACGAGGAGAGTGCTACAACCTCCGCTGCCTGCTGGAACAAGGGAGAGGAAGGTCTTCGTCGAGTACCGAACGTGTGACCGACTGCGGGAGCGCTGCCGGAACGCAGCGCCGGAAGGATCGTCTACGCGATCTTGAGATCGGAAGTGTACGACTACATCACCCACGAGAATCTGCTCTCGTTAACCGCTTTGGAATCTTCGAGGGTAAGTTATTCCATCGACTCGTTGCTACAATCTAGTAGATAGATCTTGGCTTGTTTGTTTGTATGCGATAGAAATTTTTTGTTTTCCATGCTACGAACCCCTACACATTCAAAGACCACTCAAGATGTACTGCGACAATGAGCCAATAGTATTCTATGCTCACAACAATAAGTCAAGTGTTGCTGCCAAACACATTAACATTAAATTTTATGTTGTGAAAGAAAGAATCCAGGATCATACCATAAGTTTAGAGCATATAAGTACAAAAGAAATGCTCGCGGATCTGCTCACAAAAGGCTTACCACCTAGTGTGTTTAGAGAACACTTAGCCGGCATGGGTTTAAGGCTGGTCATAGTGCAAGTAACTAAGGGTCCAACTCAGCAAAATTGCTTATGTGGCAGTGAATTAATGAAGAGAGAGGAGGATGGAGTAACATATTTAGTTACTATAACATCACACATACCAATACAAGATGAGTCTATCACCTAATAAATGATACTTTGCATGACACCACTTATATATTACTCTCCACTATAAAGTTAGTAACATAGAGTAACAACTTGTGCATGTTACTAGTCTATGTTACTCTCCAATATGATCAGTCTAAGGGAAAACCTATGATACCTGGATATTAAGGGCCTAGAACAAGAATCTGTTTCAAAATAGAGAGATGTATAGTGGTTGTTGAATCTATGGTGCGTAACTGACCATTATGACGAGACATGCTCTATATGTTGATCTATGATGAAATAGGTGCCAAAATATAAGTCTAGTGTGTAAGTTGAATGAAAGATGAGATCAAGGGAAAGAATGTTAGGTTGATCTCCCGTTCGATCCAATGGCCCGAACAAACTTGGTCTCGCGCCCTAATCGGGGGCGCCCGACCCTATATGGTTGGTGGGCCCTGTGGCAGCGCTATAAAGATGAGGTGGGGGCCAGGGCACGCAACACGAGGTTCGTCTGCGCCGTCGCACTCCCCACCTACACATTCCTACCGATTAGCGCGAGTCACAGGAAGCTCTGCCACGACTCTGCCTAGCTGCTTAGCCACGCTCTCGCCGTCGATCAAGATGGCCAACGGGTCATTGAGTTCCATCGCCGAAGAAGGTATACACTCTTCTCTCTCTGCAAGATCAAACTCCATAGCAAAGCCTACCGACTAGATCTCGAGCACAATTATGCTAACAACACTTAGTCCTAGGTGACTAGCATGCATTATTTGTCTATTAGTATATCTTGTGCATTGCTACTCCAAATCTCCAATGTGCATAGTTTCTTCCAATGAGCAAAAGTCGAACGACATACCACATCGATTTTATTTTGTGTCCAGTGTCATCGTGCACATCAAGTCCACTGCCGCACGCTTGACTGACCGGGGCAGCGCAAAACAGACGAGCACCTTTCGTGATTTCCTATGGATTTTAGTATAGTACTCCGAGGTCTGAACCCCATGAAACACTGGACCATAGTGCTCGCTCACTCAAATTATTTATCTACTCTGCCCTCTTTTTTACCGCAGCAGCGGCAGAACCACGCATGCACGGAAGACGGACCGGTGGGCCTGCCTTTCTATGAGCGGGCTGGGGCCCGCCACCAGCCTCCGCTCTTCCATCGTTCGTAGTAGGCCGGTACACTACACGCTCTGTGTCAGTGCCCCCTCACATGGCATGCGCGGCCGGGCCGTCGGACCCGCATGCACAGCGCTGCGACCTGACGCCCCACGCTGACTGGTGGAGCCCGTAAGCGCGGGACCCAGACGCGCGCGACCGTATCTGGCTGGACCCGGGTGCGCGTGCGCCTGCGGTGCCTCGGGACCCGTCACATGGCAGCACTGCCCACCTCCGCCTGTCCTACGCTACGCTTGTCCTTGCTCTCCGCGCCTGTCCTGGGGTGTAGTCCACTGACTGACATGGTGGCCTCACGTGACTATGGCCCACGTGACAGTGAGGCGTGTGTGGCCTCCGTGAGTTGGGGTGCGTTGGCGCTACGGTCCAGGTGGATAAGAACCGCAGGATTGAAGCGTCGTTCCAGGGACGGGGAAAAAATAAATCCGAGACCAGTTGTCAACTCCGCACGGCGACCCACGAGGGCCTGCGCAGAGGGGCGCGAGAGGGAGAGAGAGAGTATGTGCGCGGTGGGACCGGGATGGCAGGGACAGGAGTCAGCTGTTTCCTCCTGCCGGGGAGCAATGCCGGAGACCGTACGTGCGCAGATCGTTTTGATTCCTCTCTCTCTCTGGCTGTATCGTGGTCGTGGACTCGTGGGTGCTAGCGTCGTTGCAAGGCTCTACACTTTGCTCGATGATCGGCTCCTCTACCAACGTAGCATGGACACTAAAATATCTTTCTTTCGAAAGTTTAGCCAAGGTGAACTTGTCTCCAAAATATTTTTTGAAATTAACCGTTTTTATGATTGCGTGACACGGAAGTCTCCTTCATAACATAAGAGCATGGCCAACCGAAAAGATCAGTGTGCGTCTGAGCTAGTCCAAACAGACAATAGTCACGACCCTACTGCACAGATCCAAATGGGTCGAGCATCTCGGACCGGTCCACGATGATCCATTTCAAGCGTAAATTTATGATGGCTTCGCGTCGCTCTCCTGTCTTCTCCTGGTCGGCTAGCTAGTGGCTCGAAAAACCAATGATCCTAAATCAACCTTCACCCATGTGCGCTAGCAACGCCGTCGCCAGCCTGTGCCGCTATCCTACCATCGCCCTAGCCATTGTGTCACCAGCCGTTGTTCGCCAACCCCACCGATAGGCCTCCTATCGGCTTTGATACCATTTAGCACCGCTAGAAGAGCTCGGAAGCGCGGCCGTCCCTGTCTCGAGCTGTATCTTCGTCCCGGTCACCACCGATGCCTCAGAGTGTGTTGTCACCTAGGTTTTTTTTGTTGCTTCGGCTTTCTTCCGGGAGCCATCCAGGGAAGGGCCATTTTAGCGGCAGTTGGCTCGAAATCGTCGTCCAACTGTGGCACTCACGACCTGTTCGACCATTTGCATAGCCAGACCGATGGTAACTAGCTCCAACTAGATCAAGTTCTTCTTCTAGTACGTCGTGGACATATCGTCACATGACGACTTCGAGGATGATATGTAGATCCTGATTGTAGCGACCACCCTCATCAATGACCACATGACGAGCATGCAACCCGTATATCGAGGCTTGGTGAAGGGACGCAAGGCCAAGTTGAAGTGTGATCGAGAAGGTGGTCATGAATGGCAATACATGGACTACATGTGTGATCATGCACACCATAATCGTTGGGGATGAGCGTGATGATATACTCTATGGTCAAGGCTAGGAATTTGAGAGTCAACTAGTTGAGCTGACGCCAGAGTCGCATCCTTCGACTAGTTTCTTCATATGCATCATGATATCCGTGATCACAACACTCACGATCGACTTCAAGCGAATTTGAATGAGCATATGTGAAATCACTAGGAAGCTGCTGGGCTAGACATCACCTCTTGTTTTAATTTTTTGTTAGCACTGTTTGGTTTTGAACTATGTTGTTTATTTGGTTATAGAATTTAAATTAATATGATTATGAGCAAATAGTTTAAATTCATCCAAATATGTACAAAACTAACCAAACTAGCCAGAGCGGACCAAAGAGGGCTCGCCATAGGGAGCGCACCACCAAAAGCTAGCCGCGGCCGGACAACGGCCATTTTCCTATCCACAGACCGATCCAAATGGCCAAAGTAGACACATTTCCCATTCGGAATGGGTCGGCTCGCTGGAGATGCCCTAACTCCGTGGTTCATGGATCTATGATCATGGCTCTCCTTGATCTGTATTTGTTCTTTCCTTTAGATAAATACTAAAAATACCTTTACAATAACAAATCTAACTTGGAAGGTACTTACTCCCCATGTTGAGAAATCTTTTCCTTAACCAATTCTTCTTTGTCCGACTCAGTAAAAAAGTACAATTGGTACTCAAAATACTTCAAATGATAACTAATTCGAGAGCCTTATCAATTGTAAAACATGATGCTTTGGACCATAGAGAATATGACTCCTTGAGGTGGGAAGTAATGCAAATAGGTGAATTTTCAAATTGTTAGGGTTTTTTGTGTTTATTTTTTGTGAAAAAGGTCATTTTTGTTTGAAAAAGACCCAATTTTATCGCGGAACTCGTAGGTGCATTGCTCATATTTATCCATTAGATGAACTGATTTGGTGTATATAATTTACATCAATATCTTAATTTAAAGCTATGGCTCAAGTTATTCAAATGAAAATAATTGGTTTGGTCCATAATTTAGATATGAGAAAGCCACACTTAAGCGGGACTGTTGAAACATAAGTGCATTGTCTTCATTTCCCTGACGGCTTAGCCTTTGGGTGAATTGGGTCGTCACATGCAAATTGTCTTTTATAGATGACATGATTCGAATTATTTTAAACTTCACTTTACTTGTAGGTACAAGTTTATATTTAACTACTCGGAAATATCTCATTTGTTACTAAAACAGAGGTCATCCATCGGCAATAAAATGAGCAAAAAATAAGGGCGAGGCAATCATTCATCGGAAAAGTAAATATATTTTCATTATTACAATGGCAATCTAGCTTGAAAAAAAGATAACGTGGCAAAAAGATGCTCTTAATCAAAAGAAATTTAGATACTTACGTAAGGCATAAAATAGGCCTGGAACAAAACAAAAATCACTCTTGAAAGAAAAACATGTGGCATAAGAGATGGTGTGATGGAGAAATTTATGTTCGTTATCCAACTAAAGCCCTCAGGGTATGATGTACAACTCTTTCTTTCAATGGGTGTGCTTCGTTCTCCTTCCCCTCGTTCCAAAGTTAATACCTGAAAATTTGTTACTAAAACAGAGGTCATCCATCGGCAATAAAATGAGCAAAAAATAAGGGCGAGGCAATCATTCATCGGAAAAGTAAATATATTTTCATTATTACAATGGCAATCTAGCTTGAAAAAAAGATAACGTGGCAAAAAGATGCTCTTAATCAAAAGAAATTTAGATACTTACGTAAGGCATAAAATAGGCCTGGAACAAAACAAAAATCACTCTTGAAAGAAAAACATGTGGCATGAGAGATGGTGTGATGGAGAAATTTATGTTCGTTATCCAACTAAAGCCCTCAGGGTATGATGTACAACTCTTTCTTTCAATGGGTGTGCTTCGTTCTCCTTCCCCTCGTTCCAAAGTTAATACCTGAAAATATAAGGATGACCAGGATTAACCAATACACCTTGGGTTCGAATGGCACGAACAGGTATCGGCTAATCCTGACTGTCTTTGTATTTTCAGTTAGTTAAGTTTAGGTTGAGGGGACGACACTGAAGCAAAACTCTTGCCTTCAACAGAAAATAATGTTCATCATACCCCTGCACAACCATAGAATGCTTGATTTTCCTTTTGAACAATTACAACCATGCACTGCGCACACATGCAAGTGAATGGAAACCTATGGTTGGCTATGTGCTGAATGTTCATTTATGTGGTTTGGTTCACCAAACGGTATTACTCCGTGCGTGCAGAACATATATTGGTTTGTTGAGTGCGAGGTTTGATAGGTGAGCTCAGTTAATGGGCCATCCAATTAATTCCACCTGATTTTAATTTGGGTTAGAATGTCCGACGGCAACCCAGCAACCTTGTCTTGCTAGGAGACGGTGTGCTAATAAGCCACTCTCACACTCCAGCTCGATTTTATTATTCCCAGTTTAGGACGTCCATTTATCAGCTACCCATAGGGAACCTTGAGTCCTTTGATAAGTATATTTAGCATACGGACGATGGATGTACTGTGCCATCATTTACAGTTGCAACGAACTGTGCTCAGACCGCGGTGCATCAATGGTTGAAGCTACTAGTACTCATATGAACATACTGTAAAAGACATAACTGTCGATATGCTGGTGAAGTAACTGTGCTCACCAACTTGGCAGCAGGTGAGGTGTCAGTGCAACCGCCAAACAAAAGTTGCCCCTCTTTGATTCAAGTGATTTGCACTGAAATCACAGAGAATTCAAATCCTTAGATTTTTTTATATTGGTTGTTTCGTTGGAGGAATTTCATTGGATTTTAGGAGTATAGCAATCCATATTATTTTTTGCAAGTCCATAGAGTCATATGATTGATGTCACAAAATTTCCATGAAATCACTCATATGCCCTACAATTCATAGGAATCTCAACATGGCTCCAAACTTTTCGTTTGAGAAGTCGCGGAATGGACTTGTGCTCTTCCTCTCTCTCCTCGGTTCATTAAAGAACTTGTTTTTTTTATCCTGTGCACTGTTGAAAGATACTCCCTCCGTCTCAAAATAGATGTCTCAAGTTTTTCTAAATTTAGATGAATCTATATACTAAATAGTGTCTAGATTCCACTAGTGAAGAACACCCCCTCTAACAGCGGTTCAGAACACCCTCTAACAACGGTTTCAGAACCCCTGTTGAGGGTTCGGTGTTAGAGCCCCCATTTAACAACGGTTCTTATACGAACTGCTGTTAAAGGGTGGCGCACGTGGGGCTGTTGCAGCCACGAACCGGTGTTAAAGGTTCTCTGCCGCGACAGGAAAACGGCATAAATCTCTGCCGCGGTACAGTTCTGCCGCCGCCCCGTTTTGGGAGGATTTCTGCGGCGCGGCGGGGACGGGGGGAGGGGGATCGATCGGGAGAGGTATACACATATATCATCGGTACATATGAGTACATGAATAATTAAGCAACTATTATTATACACAAACATCGTCATTGTAGTATTCTCCGTACACATTGAAGCATCAAGTACAAGACAAACACGTTCAAGCATATATACAATATAACATCTCCGTACACGTTCATTTTGGATATCTAAAGAGTTCTCCGCCAGGCGTGACGACCTTATCAAGTATGAACCCCGCCAATTCCTCTTGAATGGCTCGTATGCGGTCAAATGGTAGGAGTTTGTCCCGCATCCGTTCGATCTAAATGTATATGAAGAATGGGGTCAATATATATAAGAATGAAACTCAACACAACTGATGGTAATAAAATAATATTGTGTACTTCGTTTACTTACTCTAAGTTGTTCTAGTGCGGCTTGGCTCGTCTCACATATCTTGTTGCGAATGAACTCGCAAACGTAGTATCCACATAAGTTATTGTCGGGTCCCTAATGCGCGCACTTTACGAGAATAGAGAGTTAAATCAAAATAATAATCAATAGAGCATGATATAATGGAATTGGAAGCAGAATCAAAGAGATACACAGACCTAGCTGGCTCGTATTACTTACATTTTGGTCTACAAATTTTAGTTCTTCTAACCATTCACCCATGGCCTTGCCCGTGAACCTTTTTTAAACCCTGTCCAGCAAAGAATATTGATAAAAGAGTAATTAATTACTTGTTGTCACGAAAGTTGCTGATCTAGTGCGATAATATGATTAAAATTACCTCTGGAGCATCTCTTTAAAGTCTGCCCATAGATATTGGTCTTTTCGTAATGAGTCCATAACAAGGATTTTTCCTGAGTCAACTTGAATGACTAGCAGAATAAAGTGGAACCTACGCATGCATAACTCATCATCAGTTACACTTAACATCGAGTAAGACGAAAAAGAATGTGTACAAGAGAGGGTAACACTCACAAGAAGTTGTAAGGCAATAGTATTTCCCTTTTGGTTTGTTGTCTCAGTTACACTTAACATCGAGTAAGACGAAACAGAATGTGTACAAGAGAGGGTAACACTCACAAGAAGTTGTAAGACAATAGTATTTCCCTTTTGGTTTGTTGTCTCAGTAAAGACGTTAGCAAGAAAGCTTCTGTTTGCCTGGGTTTGTGTTTTACCACTTGTTCATAAACTCTATTTGCGTCAACGAACCCAATGTCAAAAGAAATTAATGAATTGAATGAGCTGAGATAGAAATTACAGAAATAGTACTTACACACAATAAAGGTCGATGGCAGCTTTGTCGAGTTCCTTCTGATTGAATAAAAAATGCAAGTCCTGAATTTTGAAGGTGAACTCATCGTCTCCGCACAAGAAAATATGATCTCTTATATGCGCCGTGATCCATTCTTCCTTTCTCGTCTTGCAGAAATCAAGGTACCACTTATGCAATCTTCGCATTTTTGTTGGTAGATTCTTGAGCTCCTCTTTCTTGACGAGATTCTTCCCGTACTTCCATGGATGTATGAGGTTGACATCGCCTTTGGGCAAGTGGTCTCCCATGATGTTCAAGTATGCAATGTAGGTCATCCCCATCTCATTGGCCTTTCTTTGTATCTCTTCCTCGTAATCATTTACAGGAGGAGCTATCCGTGTGTAGAACACTTGGAGCGGGGCGCACGATAGGTTTTCCTGCTCTCCGAGCATGGGAACTGTTTTCTAGGGTGTAGCATGACTACTACTTCTAGACTTCCTCCTCCTTGCATCCCCCTTCATAATCTGGCGCTCGTAGTCCGGCACAAGTGGGGTTTCAGGTTTCAAAAGATTATTGTAAAACTTCTCCACCACCGCCGAATCTAGTTTCTCCTTTGGCTCGGCCCATCTAGGTGCACAGAATTTCTTGACCTCTTCTTCCAAGATCCTCTTGTTCTCCTCGTCACTGCGATTCCACGGTAATACTGGCAATGGATTAGCGAAAGGCTGCGGAACATAGTTTCTTGAACTCTTTGGCGTACGGTTTCATGCGGATTCCTTCGTGGCACTGCTAGTGCTCTTCATGGCAGTGCTCTTCCGCTTATGCTAACGCGCGGGAGATGGCTGAAGCACCGGAGATGGCTGACGCGCAGGAGATGGCTGGCACGCCGGAGATGGCTGATGCGCAAGAGATGGCTGAAGCACTGGAGACAGCTGACGCGACGAAGACGACAGAGGAGTATTCTGATGACTTGGAGACGGCTGAGGCGGCTCAGACTGCTGACGTTGCGGAGACGGCGGGGGTGCCAGTGGCCTCCAATTTGGAAGCACGATGTGTTCTTTCTTCCAAAGAATGGTTGTTTTCGCTGCAAATTTGAGTTGAGTTTTCCCTTCACCTGTAGCATGGTCAAGCTGTGCTTCCTCATATTCCTTCACAACCTCATCCACCCCGACAATAGCATAGCCATCTGGAATCGGTCGGCAGTGGTAAGTTCCACCAGCTACAGGAGGTAAGGCATAGCGGACCGCCACCTTAATGGATAAGCCCATTAATCTCACATGCATCTCAGCGTGTTCGCTCTCTGTGATGTCATCCACGGGATATCGAGGACCCGCCATTTCAAGCGTGGGATGCACGTTCTCCGTGGAAGCCACGCTGGTTTTCCGCGCAGAGTCTGGCCCGCCGGCAGCTTCCAATACAGGCTCTTTGTGTAGGGTTCGCAGCAAAGAAAACAAAAATTTTCCTACGATGTAAACTATATACCAAGATCTATCTACTAGATACAAACAACGGGCGGATGTATATCCGTAGAGAACATACCCTTGAAGACCGACAAAGCTTAACGAGTTCAACTCGTGGTTGATGTAGACGATCTCTTGCCGATCTCAAGATCGAGAGGAAGTCCTAGCGCCGCAAATCAGCAGCGCATCCGTGCTCACACACACGTTCGAGGCACCGAGCAACCTCCGCCTCCTCGCTCCAGCGATGCAGCGGAAGCACAACTCTTTCTTGCCGAATAGCCACCGGGAACATGTATCTCGCTAGTCCGAGACCATGGGGGATAAATTCTAGAGGGGGAGAGAGATCCTTCACGAGGAGGTGTCAGAGACAAGTGAGGAGGGGGGCTCCTTTTATAGGAGGAGGGGGGGGGGACCCCAAGGGGGTGGCCGGCGCATGGGGCTGCCCCCTTGCCCTCCCCTCTTCATGTGGGTGGACACTCCACTCACAAATCTCCTTTAAATTCCCTCCACTCAAAAGTCCACTCAAAATCCCATTAAATTTCCACCAAATTTAATGCAAACTCTCATTAAATAAAACTCTTTTATTTTATTCAGAATTTTGTCAATTACTTTAATGACAAACATTCACAAATAACCCCTTGCTAGAATTCTATTTCACATGCATAACCACTTTATGCAATTTCACCCGAAAACCTGTTTCGGTATCTAGTGAAATAAATTCCTGCGCTTGTTCATTCTTTCGGCATGAAACATTTGATCCAATTGGATGTCGGTGTATCTTAAGTGTGTCACCCTACGGTTCGTGAATAATGCGGACATGATCGAGACCCCTCTCGGATCAATAATCAGAAGCGGGATCTGGAGACCCATACTGACTCCCACACATTCAACGATGACTTTCTTGTGATCGTCGGAACCTTTTACGCTAGTATCTTAATCCCTTTGTTTCACAATATATTACATGTCCGAGATTCGATCATCGGTATCTCCATACCTAGTTTGATCTCGTTACCGACATGCACTCTTTTCTCGTTCCTGTGATATAACATTCTAGTGATCAAATCACTTGCTTGCAAGCTAATCAATGTGATATCACCGAGAGGGCCCAGAGTATATCTATCCATCATCGGGATGAACAAATTCCACTCTCGATCCATGAGCCTCAACATAACACTTTATTAGTTCTGAATCCATCTTTATAATCACCCTGTTACGGTGTGACGTTTGATGTTATCAAGAAACTCTTCCGGTGTTAGTGATTGACATGATCTCATGGTCTAAGGATTAGGATCACTTCGTAAGTTGTTATAGCAATATAAACTCAATGACTTTGATCGTAATGCTATACTTCGGATGAATGTTCATCACACCATTACACTAATGTTGTGATCCCGTATTAACAACATCCAATGTCCATGATCAGGAAACCTTGATCATCTTGTTAATCAACGAGCTAGTTTATGAGAGAGGCATAACTAGGAACTTTCTGTTTGTTTATTAAACACACATGTATTAACGTTTCCGTATTAATACAATTATAGCATGCAAAATAAACATCTATCATATACTTGGAATACACATAATAAACACTTTATTATTGCCTCTCAGGGCATATTCCCTTCAGTCTCCCACTTGCACTAGAGACAATAATCTAGTTACATAGTGATAAATCTAACACCCATTGAGTTCTGTTGTTGATCATGTTTTGCTCTAGGGAGAGTTTTAGTCAACGGATCTGCTACATTGAGATCCGTATGTACTTTACAAATCTTTATATCTCCATCCTTGACATGCTCGCGGATGGAGTGAAATCGGCGCTTAATATGCTTGGAATGCTTGTGAGACCTTGGCTCTTTGGCATTGGCAATGGCACCATTGTTGTCACAATAGATCACCATTGGGTCCAATGCGTTTGCCACCACTCCTAGTTCGGATATGAACTCCTTCATCCAAACTGCTTCCTGAGCCGCTTCTGAAGCAGCAACATATTCGGCCTCCGTTGTTGATCCCGCTACCACAGGTTGTTTGGAGCTCCTCCAACTAACCGCTCCGCCATTCATGAGAAATACGTATCCGGATTGAGACTTAGAGTCATCCGGATCGGTGTCAAAGCTAGCGTCGACATAACACTTAGCGACGAGCTCTTCTTCACCTCCGTATACAAGAAACATATCCTTAGTTCTTCGTAAGTACTTAAGGATATTCTTGACCGCTATCCAGTGTTCCGAACCTGGATCCGATTGGTACCTACTAGTCAAACTAATAGCATGTGCCACATCCGGTCTTGTACATAGCATGGCGTACATTATAGAGCCTATGGCTGAAGCATAGGGGACTTTGTCCATTATCTCTCTTTCTTCCGCCGAAGCCGGACTTTGAGTCTTACTCAATGTCTTGCCTTGCAACATAGGTAAGAACCCCTTCTTACTTCCGTCCATTTTAAACTTGTTTAAAATCTTATCAAGGTATGTACTTTGCGATAGCCCTATTAGGCGCCTAGATCTATCTCTATAGATCTTTATGCCTAATATGTATGACGCTTCACCTAGGTCCTTCATTGAAAATCTGCTGTTTAGATAACTTTTAACACTGTTTAAAAGATCTATATCATTTCCGATCAATAATATGTCATCCACATATAATATCAGAAATGCCACATTGCTCCCACTCACTTTCTTGTAAATACAAGCTTCTCCATAAGTTTGGACAAATCCAAACTCTTTGATCACCTCATCAAAGCGGAGATTCCAACTTCGTGATGCTTGCTTCAATCCATAGATGGATCGCTGAAGCTTGCACACCTTGTTAGTATCCTTAGGATCGACAAAACCCTTTGGTTGTATCATATACAACTCTTCTTCAATATTACCATTGAGAAACGCGGTTTTGACATCCATCTGCCATATCTCATAATCGAAATATGCAGCAATTGCTAACATAATCCTAACTGACTTTAGCATCGCTACGGGAGAGAAAGTCTCATCGTAGTCAACTCCTTGAATTTGTCAAAACCCCTTTGCGACAAGTCGAGCTTTATAGACGGTCACATTACCATCAGCATCAGTTTTCCTTTTGAAAATCCATTTGTTCTCCACGGCCTTTCGGTCGTGAGGTAATTCCACCAAGTTCCAAACTTGATTTTCATACATGGATTCCATCTCGGATTTCATGGCTTCTAACCATTTGTTGGAATCCGGGCTCATCATTGCTTCTTCATACGTCGCAGGGTCATCATTTTCATCAACCATGAAATTCATGACAGGATTTCCGTACAGCTCGGGAGCTGCACGTGTCCTGTTTGACCTGCGAGGTTCGGTAGTACTCTCTTTTGGAGTTTCATGATCATTATCATTAGTTCCCTCTTCAACAGGTGGAGCCAACTCCGGAACAACTTCCGGCGCTGCGCTACTCGCCATACTTTGAAGAGAAGGTTCCACAACCTCTTCGAGTTCTACCTTCCGACTACTCACACCTTTCGCGAGAAACTCTTTCTCTAGAAAGGATCCATTCTTAGCAACAAAAACCTTGCCCTCGGATCTGTGATAGAAGGAATACCCAATAGTTTCTTTTGGGTATCCTATGAAGACGCATTTTTCCGCTTTGGGTTCGAGTTTATCCGGTTGAAGTTTCTTCACATAAACATCGCATCCCCAAACTTTAAGAAATGACAGCTTAGGTTTGTTTCCAAACCACAATTCATACGGTGTCTTTTCAATGGATTTAGATGGTGCCCGATTTAAAGTGAATGCAGCAGTTTCTAGTGCATAACCCCAAAATGACAACGGCAAGTCCGTCAGAGACATCATAGATCGAACCATATCTAATAAAGTACGATTACGACGTTCCGACACACCATTTCGCTGTGGTGTTCCGGCAGGTGTGAGTTGTGAAACAATTCCACACTCTTTCATGTGAGTGCTAAACTCGTAACTTAGATACTCACCTCCACGGTCGGACCGTAGAAATTTGATCTTTCTATTACGATGATTTTCCACTTCATTCTGAAATTCCTTGACCTTTTCAAAGGTTTCAGACTTGTGTTTCATCAAGTAGATATAACCGTATCTACTCAAATCATCCGTGAAAGTAACAAAATAACGATATCCACCTCGCACCGACACACTCATTGGACCACATACATCAGAATGTATGATTTCCAATAAATCTGTCCCCCGTTCCATTGAACCGGAAAACGGCGTTCTAGTCATCTTGCCCATAAGGCATGGCTCACATGTATCAAATGATTCATAATCAAGTGATTCCAAAAGTCCATCCGAATGGAGCTTCTTCATGCGTTTAACGCCAATATGACCTAGACGGCAGTGCCACATATATGCGGATATATCATCATTAAGTTTAATCCTTTTAGCATCAACATTATGAATATGTGTAACATTATCATCGAGATCTAATAGAAATAAACCATTCATCATCGATGCATGACCATAAAATATTTCATTCATATAAATGGAACAACCATTGTTCTCGGATTTAAATGAGTAACCACTTCGCATCAAACACGATCCAGATACAATGTTCATGCTCAGTGCAGGCACCATATAACATTTATTCAAGTTTATAACTAATCCCGACGGTAAGTGGAGAGGCAGCGTTCCGACGGCGATCACATCAACGCTTGATCCATTGCCGACATGCATCTTGACCTCACCCCTTGCTAGCGGTCGCTTGTTCCGCAGCCCCTGATTCGAGTTACAAATATTAGCAACTGAACCGGTATCAAATACCCAGGTGCTACTGCGAGCACTAGTCAAGTACACATCAATAACATGTATATCATATATACCTTTGTTTGCCTTGCCGGCCTTCTTGTCTGCCAGATACTTGGGGCAGTTGCGCTTCCAGTGGCCAGTCCCCTTACAATAGTAGCACTCGGCATCAGACTTAGGTCCAACTCGGGGTTTCTTTTCAGGCGCGGCAACAGGCTTGCCGCCCTTACTTCCCTTCTGTTTTCCCTTCTTGTCTTTCTTGAAACCAGTGTTCCTATTGATCATCAACACTTGATGTTCCTTTTTGATCTCAACTTCTGCAGTTTTAAGCATTGACAGAAGCTCGGGGAGAGACTTCTTCATGCCTTGCATATTATAGTTCATCACGAAGCTCTTATAGCTAGGTGGCAGAGACTGCAGAACACGATGGATGCCTAAGTCAATGGGAATCGATATTGCCAAGGACACAAGCTTATCGGCGTAACCCGACATCTTGAGTACATGCTCACTAACGGAGCTGTGCTCTTCCATCATGCAGCTAAAGAACTTTTCTGAAGCGTTGTAGCTCTCTACAGCAGCATGTTTGTCGAAAATCATTTTCAACTCACCCATTGTATCAAATGCATTGCCGTTTTCGAAACGCTTTCGAAGTTCCGGCTCTAGCCCATACAATATGCCGCAATGAACTAAGTTGTGGTCCTCCTGACGAGTCTGATAGACATTCTTCTCCTCGTCAGGGGCATCATCAAAAGGTGGGGGGCCTAACGGCGCTTCTAGCACATATTGCTTTTGTGCAGCAGAGAGGAGAATCCTCAAATTCATGGCCCATTCGATAAATTTGCTACCGTTCGTTGCTAGTTTCTCTTTCTCCATGAACACATTGAAATTAAAAGTAGGTGGTGCCATCTACAACAGAATTTGTAAAGTTTAGACTAAGTGTATGATAGATTGAGTTCAACTAATCTATATTACGAATGAACTCCCACTCAAAAACGACATCCCTCGTGCCATTTTGGTGATTACATGAACCAAATCCACTACACCAAGTCCGATCATCACGT
This sequence comes from Avena sativa, assembly GCA_916181665.1. NCBI lineage: Eukaryota > Viridiplantae > Streptophyta > Magnoliopsida > Poales > Poaceae > Avena > Avena sativa. Next base: position 339,738,143 of record OV702283.1, on the reverse strand, counting down.
GAGTCGGTATAGCTTCAAAGGCGAGCATCAAATGGGCATCATATCAACTATATGACTCATGCTTAACCTTTCGGTCCGTGTTCCGAGGCCATGCCTGTACATGCTAGGCTCGCCAAGTTAGAACCTTAGTATTCGCATGTGTAACTGTTTTACACCCGAAATATGGTCGTGGATCCAAGAACACCCGATCATCACGTGATGTCTTGGAGCGACGAAAACATAATCGGTGCATACTAAAGGAAGAACACATTCTTATCTTGATATTTAAATGAGGGATCATCTTATTATGCTAACAAAGCGCTAAACAAGCAATATAAGATGCTATCAAACATCATATGTTTATTAGTGAAATTATATGGTTCCCGCAGATGATCTCTATCATGTGCATCGTGGTATGATCACTATCATACCTATATGTGTAAATCCAAGGTCTATGGATTTTACACGCTATGTGTGTTGTAAGAGTATCATCTCATACTTATACTTACAACACTACCATATCATAACACTAGCCCAGCAACAATCTAAACTAGACGCCTCTAATTTATCCATTGCAAGTTTTACGTGGCTTAGGGCTTTCGAGATAGAACCGTTCTTACCTACGAACATGAACCACAACGAGGATAATCAAATTGTTGACAACTCGCTTGCAAAATAGATATTGACTATAGTAGGAGAGACAGACACCCGCTAGCCAGTTATGCAAACTAGTTGCATGTCAAGCGTGGAACAGGTCTCATGTGCGAGGACATGTAAAGTTTGTTCGGGCCGCTTCATCCCACTATGCCACCAATATCCAAAATTACAACAAAGGAGCAACAACATGATCATCATAGCCCACATACTCATATGTGTACTACCCGTGTAAAGTATCTACGCATAGATCCGGCTCTGATACCACTGTAGGGTTCGCAGCATAGAAAACAAAATTTTTCCTATGATAGGAACTATGTACCAAGATCTATCTACTAGATACAAACAACGGGCGGATGTACGTAGAGAACATACCCTTGAAGACCGACAAAGCTTAACGAGTTCAACTCGTGGTTGATGTAGACGATCTCTTGCCAATCTCAAGATTGAGAGGAAGTCCTAGCGCCGCAAAGCAGCAGCGCATCCGTGCTCGCACACACGTAAAAGACACCGGGCAACCTCCGCCTCCTCGCTCCAGCGATGCAGCGGAAGCACAACCCTTTCTTGCCGAATAGCCACCGGGAACATGTATCTCGCTAGTCCGAGACCATGGGGGATAACTTCTAGAGGGGGAGAGAGATCCTTCACGAGGAGGTGTGAGAGACAAGTGAGGAGGGGGGCTCCTTTTATAGGAGGAGGGGGAACCCCAAGGGGGTGGCCGGCGCATGGGACTGCCCCCTTGCCCTCCCCTTTTCATGTGGGTGGACACTCCACTCACAAATCTCCTTTAAATTCCCTCCACTCAAAAGTCCACTCAAAATCCCATTAAATTTCCACCAAATTTAATGCAAACTATCATTAAATAAAACTCTTTTATTTTATTCAGAATTTTGTCAATTACTTTAATGACAAACATTCACAAATAACCCCTTGCTAGAATTCTATTTCACATGCATAACCACTTTATGTAATTTCACCCGAAAACCTGTTTCGGTATCTAGTGAAATAAATTCCTGCGCTTGTTCATTCTTTCGGCATGAAACATTTGCTCCAATTGGATGTCGGTGTCTCTTAAGTGTGTCACCCTACGGTTCGTGAATAATGCGGACATGATCGAGACCCCTCTCGGATCAATAATCAGAAGCGGGATCTGGAGACCCATACTGACTCCCACACATTCAACGATGACTTTCTTGTGATCGTCGGAACCTTTTACGCTAGTATCTTAATCCCTTTGTTTCACGATATATTACATGTCCGAGATTCGATCATCGGTATATCCATACCTAGTTTGATATCGTTACCGACATGCACTCTTTTCTTGTTCCTGTGATATAACATTCTAGTGATCAAATCACTTGCTTGCAAGCTAATCAATGTGATATCACCGAGAGGCCCAGAGTATATCTATCCGTCATCGGGATGAACAAATTCCACTCTCGATCCATGAGCCTCAACATAACACTTTATTAGTTCTGAATCCATCTTTATAATCACCCTGTTACGGTGTGACGTTTGATGTTATCAAGAAACTCTTCCGGTGTTAGTGATTGACATGATCTCATGGTCTAAGGATTAGGATCACTTCGTAAGTTGTTATAGCAATATAAACTCAATGACTTTGATCGTAATGCTATACTTCGGATGAATGTTCATCACACCATTACACTAATGTTGTGATCCCGTTATTAACAACATCCAATGTCCATGATCAGGAAACCTTGATCATCTTGTTAATCAACGAGCTAGTTTATGAGAGAGGCATAACTAGGAAACTTTTTGTTTGTTTATTAAACACGCATGTATTAACGTTTCCGTATTAATACAATTATAGCATGCAAAATAAACATCTATCATATACTTGGAATACACATAATAAACACTTTATTATTGCCTCTCAGGGCATATTCCCTTCACTTTGTTGTGCTGCTGAGATGGGCCGATAGCTTGCTGGCTATTTTGTACATTCACTTGCGCCTGCAACGCCACAAGTGTATGTTCTATCTATGTCATCCGGTCTGTACGTTCTTTTTCTTTTCTGCCGCGCCATCTATAAAAGTCACCCCACTCGGCAAACCCATCTTTCCACGTCATACCCCATGTGCCTCATTCAAGTCCAGGGTGTTCTTTTTTACCGATGGCGCGTGTCAGCTGGTCATTCTCTCTGTCGGGATGGAAGATCCTGGCGGCTGTTTCCTCGCATGTCGTGATAAATTCAGTGATGGGTTTGGCAAGAATTGTTGGGAAGATACACAATCCCGTTTTTGGGTCCAACCTTGCCTCGATTCCGTAGAACCAAGTCTTTGCACGTAGGTCCTACCCCTCTGTCTGGGGTGTGATCCCTCTAGCGCGCAGGGCCTTCTCATCTTCCTCCCATTTAGGCCTCTAAGATATGTAGCCACCTGACCCCGTCCTCTGGTGATATTCCTTCTTCTGGGCATTTAGCGTATTGGTTTCTGACCTCTTTGTAGCTATAGCACCTTCCTTGTACGCCACAAATTCGGGCCAGTGAGGTCTTATCTTTGCATAATATGCGTCTTCGAAATCTAGAGTCTCACGAGATTTGACAAATTTGTTCAATTTTGTCTTCCAGTTGCGGAAAGCGTCAACCATCTTCTTTAGAGTTCACTCTTTGACCTTTTCCTTTATAACCGGTTTATTTTCATCCTCCTCTGGCGGTAGGGTGAGATTTACCAACAGCGAAGTCCAAAGCATTTCTTTGTATCTTTCATCGACAAAGGTACCATCGCCCTTCTTTGGCTTATTCCAATATTCAATTATGATTGGGATTTGGTCCCTAACAAGAACTCCAACCTGACGTATAAATTTGTCTGCGGCCTTCTTGGGCTCCATCGGCCTGCCATCAACACGGACTGCTTCGATCGTGAACTTTGCACGATCTTTCAACCGATGGCTCGCGCCTCGCTTGCTCTTTTTCGTAAAAGAAGATTATTGCTGGTTGGTCGATTTGACAGAAAAAAGAAGCGTTAATTAATACATATACATATATACAAATCAATCGGTGCAAGTCAGGAGAGGCTTAATCCATGCATATACCTCAACGGACTTTGTAATCACTAAAGTGCGTTCACCGGAGTTGTCATCTTCTCCATGACTACTTGAGTTGTCATCATGTCCCTCCAAGTTCAGATACTGTGAGGTGTCCTCGTGGATCATGTTCTCCATTAGTTCTTCCTCTTCAAGGTTTCTACTAAGTGGATCCATAGTTTCTAAAACAATAATATTATCACACAAATATCTGTAATACATATATTGAAATGCTCAAGCAAGGATGATGATATGATAGGTTAAAAGTATTGAAATGTAACCCTAATACATGTTTGGTCATTCCAAACCCTAATTCGAAGAAATCCCGGATTCATATGAGAGGATACATTTCTTCTTCTAATTAACTTGTCATAAAAGTTGATTAACAATGCATGGTTATTATAATGCTATATTTACAACGAGAGGTGTGGTAGGGCGACGGCTAGCGGCGCTAGGGCAAGGGCGGGGCCGGGATGCGTGGGGGTGAGCGTTCGAATCAGCACGACGTGGCCTACCTAAAATGGGCGAATCACCCTCGACGCGTGTGTAGGCTCAGCGAGGGCAGCGGAGGTCAGGGTCGACGGCATTGGAAAAGTAATCGGTCAAGTGCAAACCGATTGAAAAAGTGATCCCTAAGCCGACCACATGCAATCGGCCTGCTCCTCACCGAATGGAGTTGAATCGGTCATGGCCAGGCCGAGTAGTCCATTTGGCCTAAGCCGACAATGTGCTAGATTTATAAATTATGTAATTTGTATAATACTTTTGGAAATAACTAAAAATTGTGTATTATTTAAAAAAATCGCCATACACATACAAATATATACATATATAGATACAATATACATGTCTACGCAAAAACAAGAAACAACATGTCTATGCAAAACAAAAGTAGCTCACTGCCGGCCGTACGTGGACATGGCGACGGGGGGAAGAGGAGGATGCACGGGCCGGGGCGACGGCGACAGCGCTCCCGCGGCATGGCACGGCGACGGCGCTCCCGCGGGACGGCTCCTTTGCTTCTTCCTCTGCGCGCGCTTGACCTATATAATATTTATCAACTATATACCTATATAATTATCAACTATACAATATTTATCAACTATAATTATCAACTATACAAAATTTCTATACAATATTATTTCTAACAAGTATAATTATCAACTATTTCTATACAATATTTATCAACTATTTCTATACAATAATTATCAACTATATACCTATATAACGTTTAGCAACTAATTAATTTCTAGCAACTATATTTATCAACTATATACCAATATTATTTCTATCAACTATATACCTATCAAAATTACCAACTAACTACCTAATATAGAAATATTAATTAATATAAAAACCAACTAATTAATTACCTATAGAGGCGAGGCCGGAAGTAGGTGGCGCAGGCGGTGGCGGTGGCTGTGGTGGTGGCGGGGGAGGTGCGGGTGGTGGTGGCGCAGGCGGTGGCGGTGGCTGTGGTGGTGGCGGGGAAGGTGCGGTGGTGGTGGCGGTCGGCGATAGAGCGAGGGGCGCAGGCGGTGGCCGCCGGCGCCGCGGGAGAGGTGCGGGGAGGGCGGTGCGCGGGGATAGGCGTGGGGAGGCAGCCGGTGGCGGCAGTCGCGGCGTGTGGAACGTCAGGCCCGGCGACGCGCTTCCGCGGGACGGCGACGGCGAGGGCGGCGACGGCGCGGGCATGGACGGCGACGACGGCGATGTACAGCGAGGGCGTGGACGGCGACGTCTCCTCTGCTTCCTCTGTGCACTTGATCGATTTGGCTAGGAGGGAAGAAGGAAGAGGCGCGCGCGTTATAAATTCTAGCCACGAACCGGTGTTAATGGGGGAGGGGGAATTCGTTTCGCGTGCCCCCCTTTAACACCGGTTCCAGCTGGGGATTTCGTTTCGCGCGCACCCACCCCCTTTTACACAGGTTCGTGGCTAGAACCGGTGTTAAATGGGGGCATTTATTTCGTATATTAAAGGGGTGGGGGCATTTTAATTCAAAAAATAGGATAGAATTTAAAAAATTCATATCTTTTTCATTTCAACTCAGAAAAATATGAATAATATATCATAATTTTCAGAAAAATAAGATCTATCCATTCATATAAATACATTTTATAGTTACTATAGATGAAATTTTTCAAAATGATTAAAACACTTACATATAAATTTTGATTATTCAATTAAGACAAAAATAAAATAGTCAAACCCTAAAACTTTGAACTTAAGAAATATTAAGCATTTGAAAAGGAATCTAACCCTATTTTATTAGAGAAAATCATATTTTATTTTGTATTAGCATTTTTGAATTGTTTGGATATTTAAATTTAGCATCTTTTGTATATTTTGGAATCTGACAAAACTTTCAACATAAAAATTGTTTCCATTTGAATAATTAATCCTAAAACATTTTTAAAAAAATAAATAAAATTCTAACTATTCAAACTAGTAACAAATAGAAAGGGCGGGTAGAATGCGTTGGAGGAAAAGGGCGGGAAGAAAAGGGCGGGAAATAATAGGCGGGAAGAAATTTGTATTACGATAGAACTAGAATTAAAGTACATAACGTAACTAACAGTAAGTTACATAAAGCACGTCTGAAAATTAAGATACATAAAAGAACTGAAAATTAAGATACATGGCCAGATTAAGTCACAATCGGCCGAACTTGTTTTGGAATATTGAAGTGATTCAGTCATGCTCCTGCCTACACCTGTAATACTCGCCACTGTAGTCGTCCTACTCGCCGCGGCCGTCGTTGTTGTCGTCGTCGGGGTCGCCGTAGTTGAACCTTGAAGGCTGAGTACGCGTGGGCTGGACTTGAGGGTAGCGTAGGCGGGGGTTAGAGTCAGCGGCCGTGTCGTAGGCCATGACGCTCTAGAGAGTCCGGCCGTGCCACCACGGCCGACGGCCGACCTCATTGAAGTTCAAAAGAGGTGGGCCGTCCTCTTCCTGCCTGGCGAGCGTCCTCTCACGCCGATCCCCGAAGAAGGCTTCCCAAGTCGGGAAATAGTCGGGATGCCAGTTGGGATTCCTCTGCTGCTCCGGCGTGAGCTTGAAGTAGTAGTGGTTCGTGATGACCATCCAGCGTGCCACACCTAGAGGGATAGGAGGAACCGGCACGCCTCCGGCGCTCAGCATCCAGCCGACGGGGACTGAGTAGCCCGGCAGGCAGGGGTAGTTCGAGGCGCAAAGCGCCTCCACCTCCCTGGGGGTTAGTGGTACGGTGGAAGCCATGGGAAAGAGTGACAAGGTTGCAGATATGAGTCTAGAGATGCGCAATGACAATGGAGGCAATCCTACATATATAGTGAGAAATGGCGGGAAGAAAACTGGCGGGAAGAACTGGCGGGAAGAAATGGCGGGAAGAACTGGCGGGAAGAAATGGCGGGAAGAAAAATGGCGGGAAGAACTGGCATGAAGAAAAATGGCTCATATAATACATATAGTGTTAACGGAAGAAATATGACATTGATTTCCATGTTGAGATACATATGTGTGCCAAAAATGGCTCATTTAATACATATATAATGTTAACGGAAGAAATATGACATTAATTTCCATGTTGACATACATATGTGTGCCAAAAATGGCTCATTTAATACATATAGTTAATCATATGATCGCGTCGGCCGTAACCATGGAGTATCAGCACCATTTAGCAGGATGGTTGGGTCAGTCTTCACTTTGAAGGGCGGAATTTCATCAAACTTATTATAATCTTCTAACATGTCTGTCTTGTCCTCCACTCCCACGATGTTTCTTTTCCCTGAAAGAACTATATGATGTTTTGGCTCATTGTGTGATGTATATGTTTGCTTATTTTTTTTTTCGGTTTGGTAGACATGTCCTTCACATAGAAAACCTGAGCCACATCATTGGCTAAGACGAATGGTTCGTCTAAGTTCTTGTCTACCTTCATAAGATTGTTGAGATCCACTGTTGTTATTCCGTACTTCTTGTCTACCTCAACCCCTCCTCCTGTCAGCTTGACCCATTTGCACTGAAACAAGGGGATCTTAAAATTAGGTCCATAGTCAAGTTCTCATATCTTCTCTATGAACCCATAATACGTGGTCTTTTGCCCATTGTCTTCTGCTGCATCGAAGCGGACACCACTGTTTTGGTTGGTGCTCTTTTTATCTTGGACTATCGTGTAAAATGTATTCCCATTTATCTCGTATCCTTGAAAGTACATATAGTCGAAGATGGTGTCCTGGCCAACAAGTACAGCTGATCTCCATTAGTGGTGTTATTCGTGAGAAGTCTTTACAGCCAGCCGCCAAAACTCGCCATGTGTTCACTTATAATCCATTCATCAGACTGTCCTAGGTGTTTGAGGTGTATAAAATTCTTGTGTTCATTGATATACAGGGAAACCAAGATGCCTACATATCATTGCTTTACATCCTAGGATGCCTTTTCCACGCAGTCTCCCCTCATGTCATGATTCTGGAACACCAATCGCCTTAAGGTCAGGAATAAAGTCAACACAGAACTCAATGACCTCCTCTGTTACATAGCCCTTGGAGATGCTTCCTTCTGGCCTAGCACGGTTATGAACATATTTCTTTAAGACTCCCATGTACCTCTCAAAGGGGAACATATTGTGTAAAAATACAGGACCGAGAATGACCATCTTTTCTACTAGGTGAACCGGGAGATGCGTCATAATATTGAAGAAGGATGGTGGGAACACCAACTCGAAGCTGACAAGACATTGGGCCACATCTGTCTATGACCCTGGTAGGTTTTCTGGATCGATTACCTTCTGAGATATTGCATTGAGGAATGCACAAAGCTTCACAATGGATACTCAAACATTTTCAGGTAGAAGCCTCCTCAATGCAATCGGAAGCAATTGCGTCATAATCACGTGGCAGCCATGAGACTTCAGGTTTTGGAATTTTTTCTCTGCCATATTTATTATTCCCTTTATATTCGACGAGAAGCCAGACGGGACCTTGATATTGCTCAGGCATTCAAAAAATATTTTATTCTCTGCTTTGGTAAGAGCGTAGCTGGCAGGAGTTAAGTGGCGTCCTTTACCCTTCTCGTTCTCAGGATGCATAGGCTCTTCAGGGTCTTTCATACGTTGCCGGTCCTGCCGTGCTTCCGGTGTATCTTTTGTCTTCTCATACACTCCCAGGAAGCCTAGCAGGTTCACACAAACATTCTTCATCACGTGCATCACGTTGATTGAAGAGCGGACCTATAGGACTTTCCAATAGGGTAGGTCCCAAATATAGATTGCTTCTTCCACATGGGCGCGTGTCCGACATCGTCATTCGGAACAGATAGACTGCCAAGACCTTTTCCAAAGATTACTTCTAGGTCCTTGACCATACCAAATACCTCCTCACCGGTACGGAGGACAGGCTTCCTCCGGGGTTTGCCAGACGTTTGAAATGCTTGCCTTACTTTCTTACGGGATGCATGTTCGGAAGAAATCGACGATGCCCAAGGTACACGACCTTCTTACATTTATCCAAATATACACTTTCAGTCTCATCTAAACAGTGGGTGCATGCTTTGAATCCCTTGTTTGTGTGCCCTAAAATGTTACTAAGAGCGGGCCAATCATTGATGGTTACGAAAAGCAACGCTCATAGGTCAAATGGATCCCCTTTATGCTCATCCCACATACGTACACCTGTTTTGGCCCATAGCTGTAAAAGTTCTTCAACTAATGGCCTTAGGTACACATCAATGTCGTTGCCGAGTTGCCTCGGGCCTTGGGTGAGCACTGGCATCATAATGAACTTTCGCTTCATGCACAACCAAGGAGGAAGGTTATAGATACATAGAGTCATATGCCAGGTGTTGTGACTGCAGCTCTGCTCCCCGAAAGGATTCATGCCATGTGTACTTAGACCAAACCTTAAGTTCCTTGCGTCACGTGCGAAGTCCGGGTACTCTCGCTCGACTTTTCTCCACTATGACCCATCAGCGGAGTGTCTCAACATCGCGTCTTTCTTACGGTCTTCCATGTGCCATCGCAATAACTTGGCATGCTCTTTGTTTCTGAAGAGACGTTTTAACCGTGGTATTATATGAGCATACCACATAACCTTGGTAGGAACCTTATTCCTAGGGGCCTCGCCCTCAACATTGCCAGGGTCGTCTAGTCTGATCTTAGGCCGCAGTGCAGTGCATACCGGACATGCATCCAAATTCTCGTACTTCTCACCGCGGTAGAGGATGCAGTCATTAATGCAGATATGTATCTTCTGCACGTCTAATCCTAGAGGGCAGACAACCTTCTTTGCTTGGTATGTACTGTCGGGCAATTTATTATTTCTTGGAAGTAGATTCTTTATTTTTACCAACAACTTTGAAAATGCGCTGTCAGTCACACTGTTCTGTGCCTTCCATTGCAGCAAATCCAGTATGGTACCTAGCTTTTTGTGGCCATCTTCGCAAGTTGGGTACAACAATGTTTTGCGATCCTTTAACATCTACTCCAGCTTCTCCTTCTCCTTTTCAGTTTCACATTCTTCCTTTGCATCAGTAATGGCCCGACCAAGATTGTCATCAGCGGGCCCATCTTCTGCCTCTTGATCTTCATTATCTACCCCCGTTGAAGTATCATCGTATTCAGGATACATATTATGATAGTTGTCATCATCCTCTTCTTCTTTGTTGTCTTCCATCATAACCCCTCTTTTTCCGTGCTTGGTCCAACAATTATAGCTGGTCATGAAACCAGATCGAAGCAGGTGGGCATGAATGGTTTTGGTTTTTGAGTAGTCTTTCTTGTTCTAACAGTGAACACACGGACAACACATAAAACCATTGTGACCATGGTTTGCCTTAGCCACAACGATGAAATTTTGGAGGCCCGTAATGTACTCGGAAGTGCGTCGGTCACCGTACATCCATTGTCGGTTCATCTGCATTATATAGTATATCAAAAATTAATAGGGAGATGACCACTTATACAGTACATCAATGAAACATGAAAGGATAAAGTTGCCGACCTCGACCGAGAAGGAAAGAGCAACGAGAAAACTTAATTCGAGCTCTCGGGCATTTCACCGAACACCTCTTGTGCATAGGAAAAAAACACAAACTAGCACACCTCTCACCCTCTTGCTAAGCTCCAAAATGAGAGAGTGAAAAAATGAGAGAGGGGGGTGTGGGCTGCGGTGTGTTATATAGGCGCACCCCCTTTAACACCGGTTCAAGCCACGAACCGGTGTTAAAGGGGGGGCTGCGCGGGGCGGTGGTGCAGGGCCTTTAACACCGGTCTGTGGCTCGAACCGGTGTTAAAGGGGGTGCGCCTTTTTTGCTTTCTGGACCACGCTGGTACGAAGAACCGGTGTTAAAGCCCATTTCCGACCTCAACCAAAGGCCTTGTTTCCACTAGTGTTCATTCAGATTTTGACAGATTCGAGACATCAATTTTGAGATGGATGGAGTACATGTTACAAAAATCTTGTGCTATGAAACCACAATGCATGGCATCTTAATCTTTTGTTTTTCCTGTTCTCACATTCTCAGGATCTTGAGATCCATAGAGGTAGATATGTCAAAAACAAAAGGTCATTTGGCCACACAATATTATGGTATAGTCGACCATTTAACCATTTCTTACAAACCATATCTTAAGTGCCTTTTGGATTCGCAGGTTTCCCAAAACGCGAAAAATAAAGAAATCGAAGATTAGAGTGACATGCATGTCATAGATTTTCTTTTCATAAAGAAAGGTCCCAAACAAAAAGTCAAGTGGGTCCTACAATTGCCAGGTGGCTCGAGACCAACATGGCAAGTGTGTGCGGACATATCCGCACACCCTTATGGCCTTACCCAACCAATGTTGAGGACATATAAGGGGTTGTCGTATTGATAACAAGTGCACCAGGGGTGGGTCCTCGAGGCATGGAAAGAGAGGGGGTGTAAGACGTGAGGATGTACGAAACATGGAGCACACAAGTTTACGCAGGTTCAGATCCGACTACGATGGTCAGATCCTATTCGTGCAACTAATCCACTATAATCGACAAAGTCACATGCTACAGGTTTAACTAGGGTTCGCATGTGTGAGTTGAGATTGGTCATTGTAAATCGTGCCTTAAGGACTGCCTGTATGCCGGCTTATAGGGACATAGGGCTTATAAGGAGGAATCCTATTCAGTTACGGTACATATTGTAACATAGTCAGTAAATAATACATCTTGTACTCCAAGTCTGCTAGCATCGGTCTGAAGTCCGTAAACCTTTCGGGCCCTCTCATGGCCCCCCTCTGTCTTGTTGACTGGGCAACCCGTGGAGCCAAAGGCTCTAACCCTGGTGGTCCACCCTGGTCTCTTGGTAGCATGTTGTGGGTATACCCAGAAAGTATAACCCATGGTAGTGCACGGGACCCTCTTACAAAGCAGATCTACGGGGAAAAACAAGGAAAACAAAAAATTGCCACGAAGACACTAAAATGAGATCGATGGATAGCGGAGCTCGATGAATACGCCCTAAGAGACTAACGACATGTTGTGTCGCCCTCACCGAGATCGACATGGTCGATCATTTACACTAGGGCCCATTGTTTGAAAAATCACGGAATGGACTTATGCTCTTCCTCTGTCTCGAAGATCTTGTTTTTTTATCCCGTGCACTATCCAAACATACATGTACAAAGATCCTGTGCTATGAAGCCATAATGCATGACCTATTAATCGTTTATTTTTCCTATTCTCACATTCTCAGAATCTTGAGATCCATAGAGGCAGACATGTAAAAAACAAAAGGTCATTTGGCCACACAATATTATGGTATAGTCGACCATTTATCCATTTCTTACAAACCACATCTTAAGTGCCTTTTGGATTCACAGGTTTCCCAAAACGCGAAAAATAAAGAAATCGAAGATTAGAGTGACATACATGTCACAAATTTTCTTTTCATAAAGATGGGTTCCAAACAAAAAGTCAGGTGGCTTCCACCGTTGCCAGGTAGGTCGAGACCAATGTGGCAAGTGTGTGTGGACATATCCAAACACCCTTACCCGACCAATGTTGCAGACGGACAAGGGGTTGTCGTATTGATAACAAGTACGTCATGAGGAGGTCCTCGAGGCGTGGAAAGAGAGGGGGTGTGAGACGTGAGGATGTCCGGGATATGGACACACAAGTTTAACCAGATTCAAGCCCAAATGTGGTGGTTGGATCCTACTCCTGCAACCAATCCACTATAATCGTTAAAGTCGGAGGTTTCACACGGTTTAACTAGGGTTTGCATGTGCGAGTTAAATCATGCCCTAAGGGCTTCCTATATGCCGGCTTATATAATCATTGAGCATAGGGCTTTCAGGGAGGAATCCTATTTGGCTAAGGTACATTATTACAACATACTAGTCGTTGTACTACTGTCCAAATATTTTGGCGTCGGTCCAAAGTCGGTAAATATACTAGGCCTTCTCATAGCTGGACGGGCCTCTGTCAGTGTCGTTGACTAGGTCACCCATGAAGCCACAAGCTCTAACCCTGGTGGCCACCCTGGTATCGAGTATAATTAACTACCATGGGTATACGTGTAAAGTATAGTTGAATTTCACCCTACTGGTCAGATTGAGGACGATGTGCACTGTTCAGCATGCTCTAAATAGGTTCGAAAGGCAAATCGTGTTGCACCACATCAACACTCGGCAATGATCAATTTGGCGAGAGAGCTAGTGTGTTTTCTTTCTTCCAAATCCTAATTTTATTTTCAAGAGGTCTGGACTTAATCAAAATAAAAAGGGCTTCTTTGATAGTATAGAAACATTTAGAAATAAGATGCCTATAGAATTGGGATGACATATCTACTTATATCTTATGAGAAAAAGAATTTTGTTTGATTATGTGAGGGAATTGTCCATGAGGTTTAACCTAATTATGTTTTCATACGATATTGACATTACAGGATACGTAGGAATTATTTACTATGAGACAAGATCCTAGGAATTAAATGGCTTCTAAAGGAAAATTTCCATAAGTTTTTAATCATATATAAATCTTTTGAAAATACTATGAATCAAAGAGGCCGGGGGTGGGAATAGAGCTGCAATTTTTTATGTCAATCTTTAGATTTTCTTCTGGCACTTGTATACTTAGATCAAGTCGATGGGACAACTCCACTTGTATCTGACCTCTTTTGGTAGCGACATGACTTCTCCATAAACAAATAGCACTAGTTGCCCCAAATCATCTGACACTATCCAGAATGGCAAAGTTTAACATGGGACCCAGGAGAACAGTACTATAATTTTATATAAATGTTTCAGATAAGCATCTTGATTTGCCCCCAATGATCATGTGGGACCAGAGTACAGCTTAATTTCTCTTTGTTTTAACAAACAAGGTGCTTCTTTTTCATCAAGAAAATACGATGTTCAGAATCTACCGTTTTATATAATTCATAGTGGATAGGACAACATTATTCTCTGGTGGGCCCCCTCAGATGATAACAGATTGCTCAACTGCTAATCGACGTGGTACTTCCTCTATCAAATTTGTTAATGCCCAGGTGCTAAAAATGGGAGTCCACTTAGTCATCAAACCACCATCCAGTTGCTAATTAATTATCTCACAACCTAAAGCTGAGACACCTCCATGCAATCTTTGTCTGAACTCTAATCAATCAGGAGTAGTTGGTGCCCTCTCGTCCAAAGGCCTGACAAGGGCCAGGACATTACAACTGCGATTCAGGTAAGCGTGATGTGACCTGCAGCGAAATATAATGCGAAGTGGAGCTAATTATGTCATCCAGAGGTATGATTAAGGTGTCCTTGCTCCTGTTTGACAGCAGTGTTTGGCTAATCATTGCGGTGAGAGGCCAGGGTATCTCCGGTCCTACTGTCGCTGTCAGCGTGCATCAAATCTGCTGGTGTAATTGTGCATCAGTAACCTGTTTGATTCTTCTTCTTTTTTCTCTCGAAACGGATAACCTGTTTGATTCTTGTTAGCTCTGTTGATGTTTGCCGTGATATAAAGAAGGATTCGGTGATTGCGATTTGCTGATTTCGACATCTGTTTTTGCAATGTTTGTTCCAGTCAGCTGCTCGTTTTCTTCAGACATTCAGGTATGCTTTTGTGGTCAGTGTAACTGGATGAAGTTCCTGCGGTATCAATGTAGTTTTTACTTTGAAATTGACAGGATCGATTATTCCTTTATAAGTTCCACACAGGAAAGGGAAGATGGCATGATAAATTGTACGCGAATAGGAGGATTAGACTGAACTTGCTGAAAATGGGAATGCTGAATGTTCCGTAAGCTTAACATACCCAATCTGGAGAAATCATATAATCCAGCCACCCTAAGAATAAATTATTTGTTCGAAGTCTGTAATCTTTCCTGGTTTAGACGATGTAGAAACTCTCAAGTCTCGTTAAGGAAAAAGGAAATAAAAACTATCAAGAATGCTAGAGAGGCTTGATATGGAGATTGGACCCTCACCCGTGCATGTTAAGCATGTTGAATAAATAGGACATAAAGACCTTCTCCTTGAGTCCTTGTTGTGATCACATCACAGATCGCACCATCATTTTGTGATCCTCAAGGCTCTGAAGAGCAAGCATACCAGGTATTGAGTCGAGTGTCTACATGATTTTATAGGATGTACCTATATTTATAGAAAACAATATAGTTCTACAAAGGCATAATGATCAACAAGAAGTAGCAAACTCCAATCATGACTAGATCCCACAACCTATTACATTAGTGCAACTCCACTCGTCTATCCAGGACGCCGAATTTAGATCCGGACGCCGAAAATCGGCTCACTCGTGTACCCATGAACCTGTTTTCCTCCGGATTTGGACCAACTTTGGTCCGGACTACCCAGGCCGTTCCCAGGATCCCGGGTACGCCCTGGGAACGCCGGACGTAGCAAATTCGGCAAAAAAATGAAGCGGCGCGTGGACCTCCCGAGTCAGCGACAGAAACCGAGTCGTCGTCATCGTCGGAACCACGCGGCGACCGCCGGACAATAACTGCCCGTCGCTTCGGCCACGCGTCACCGAATTGCCGCGCCACCGCTGCCGCCTCGGCTACCGCGACGGACCGGCGGGAACTAACTTCCCGTCCTCGCCGCTACACCCCTCCCGCCCTCGCCGCCTACCTCGGCCTTTAAAATCAGTGTCCCTCGCCGGAGTTCCTCACACTCTCTCACAGCTCCCCAGCCCACCAGCCCAGAACTCCGACGAACTCACAACTCTCCCCTCCACACTTAGCCATGGTCGAGCGGTATCCCGGCGATGGTGCGGCGGCAAACGGCTTCGGTCGGCGCACGCTCCAGGCTTGGGAGGCGCGCCTGCTCTATGAAGCCGGCTACATGGTGCCACCGGACACGCGGAATCCTCCGGGACGGAGGCTTAGCGTCGGCGGCATCCCTATCCTGTCGGCGCCTACGCCGGAAGAACTGCCCTACGAGATCCAGGAGTTCATCGCGGCCATGGATGATCCCTCCGCCGCCGAGAGCCCCGACAACCTCCTGTACTGGGAGACGTTCTTCGCCGAACACCGCGCCCAGGATCTCGCCTGCCATGAGAGGCCGCTAGACGAGTCGCCGCCGAAGCGCAACAACGCGGTCGGTCGCCGGCGTTTTTGGAGCGCGCCAGGCCGGACGCTCAAGGCGGTGCTGGAGCACATCAACGCCGGGAACATGCCGCTTATCGGCTTCTCGCGCACACCTATGCCGGCGGCTAGGTCGGGGCGGCGTCCTCCGGTGAACTGGATGCCGAGGAGGATGGCCAGCCTGAGCTCCTCCTCCTCCGCCCCGGCCTCCCACTCATCGGGCTCCACGCCCCACCGTACGTCGACGGGTCCTTTGTCGGCACTGCGTCCAGTCAAGCGCGAGGCGGTCTCACCTGTGCGCTCGCCGCCGTGGACACGCTCGCGCGACATCGTCATCGGCGAGCCACGCGTGCCGACGGTGTCGGCTCCAACTGGACGCCTTCGCCGCCCGAAGCCTGAGCCGGCTGAAGGCTCGGCGCCGCCCGAAGATAGCGCCTTGAGGATGGAGTTGGAGCAGTCGCTCCGCGACTCGTTGCCGCAGCCGCCATTGATGGAGCCGTCCTCGCCGGACATCCTGAAATGGTCCAGGGCGGACTTGGAGGAGACGGAGCGGCAGCGCGTCCACCGCCTGTAGCAGCAGGCCGAGGAGCAGGCGGCCCGGAGGAAGGCGTTGTCCGGGCGCGCGCTCGCCAACCAGGTGAAAGGATCGTATGGGCACCTAGAGGGGGGGTGAATAGGTGCTACTTCAAATTTTACTCTTTTTCAAATTAGGGTTTGACAAGAAAGGTAAATTCTCTAGAATATGCAACTACGGTGAATTTACCTATATGTCAACCAAGCACAAGCTAACACAACACTAAGCAAGAACAAGTAAAGTGCGGTAAAAGGGTAGAAGTAACCAAAGGAGTGGACGCAGAGACACAAGGATTTGTTTCCCGTAGTTCCTTCCTTTTGAGGGGAAGTACGTCTACGTTTGGAGAGGGGGTGGTTTCAAACCACCAACGCCACGAGAGGCCTCCCTTGTTCTCCGATGAATCTCACCCCAACGGGCTCGATTCACCTTCCACTATATCGGCAACCTTCGAGGTGGAAGCCGGCACCTTTACAACAAGTTCGGGGCACACATCCACAACTGAATTGGAGGCTCCCAAATACAAGCAAGCTGTCAAGACAAATCAAAGACAAGCTTGTAAGAACCAAATCAAAGTTAGGGTTCCAATGAAACACTAGAGCTTGGGGGCCCTCAAGTGAATGAGGGGGAAATGAAGATATCTCTTGGTGAAGATGTAGATCAAGGCCTCCTCCTTCGATTCTCCAAAGATCAGTGACTTTGGATGGTTGGATGAAGAGATCTTGTAGATTTGGTGGCTCTAATTGGGTTGGTGTTCTTGAGCAGCTCGAGCGACTGGAGGAAGAAGATAAGGGTCCCTTTTTATAGGCAGCCCCCTCCATGAACCGTTTTCTGACCGTTGTAGAAAAGTCAGACCAGAGACTCCGGTCTATAGACCGGAGACTCTGGTCTACACCGGAGACTCCGGCCAATCTCCGGACCAGCCTCCGGACCGCCCATCTGAATGACCCATACCAATCCTGACCCAGCAACACCGGAGACTCTGGTCTTCCAACACCGGAGACTCCGGACTGAACAAGGTCCGGAGACTCCGGAGTATCCTCCGGTGCAAGCTCCGGACCCCTAGTCAGAATGTCCCAGCCCAGATCCTGAAGACTCCACCGGAGACAAGTCCGGAAACTCTGGACCACACCAGAGACTCCGGTCCTGGAAGACCGGAGACTCTGGTCTGGAGTTTCCAGAAATGTGTCAAGTGAATGAGGACTTTTCCCAAGTGTGAGGGTGTTGTTCATTTATAATAATACCAACCTGTGGACAATGAAAAATTGTAAAATGATCTACTTTTTGTTAATGAACACCAAAAGTGATTATGACAATAAATGCCCTTTCAATCTCCCCCTTTTTGGTGTTCGATGACAACAAGTGATTTGCATGGAATAAAATATATATATGGGACTCCCCCTGACTATGTGCAACAAGATAATTAAGTAAATCATGCAAGATAGATAGTATCAACGGTAGCACACATAAATCTCACACGAGTTACCATAGATGGTGCACACAAGCACATAGTCATAGTCACACACATGAACAGCAGATGACACACATAAAGTTCAAGTTCGAATATGGCAAATAAAAGGCAAATAAAGACAGATAGTCGCAAATCCCAAGTCCATGCAAACCGATGAGAATGTCTTCTCCCCCTTTGGCATCGAAACGCCGAAAAAGGGAAAATACCTACACTAGCGCCCCCAACCGCTCAGTAGTCATCGTCATCCTCATCCTCCTCCTGGTCACCATCATCCTGATCATAGTCATCATCATCGTCTTTAGGGACAGCAGGCCCTTTGCCGTGAGGGCGAGAAGAGGAAGTACCCTGGTACCCAAACCCGGAGGTGACATCAGCAAACATCTTCCAATCCACCAGACTATCCTATTGGGCATTCCATGCCCCAAATGAGAGTGTATGATCAGACTCTGTGGACTGCTGAGCCCCATGCTCATCATTGTATTCATCCTCACCTTCCTCATTATCCTCAGCACCCTGTTCCTTGATCTCTTTGATGAGATTCTCAATGTGGCGGTTGCTTTGGTAGGATGCATGCTGCTGCTTGAGGATGTCGACATTCATGCAACAAAGGGTCCTCTCCCAAAAGCTGGCCTTCTTGACCCGCTCATGCACATAGTCTCGAGTCATAGTAGGCATAGGGGCATTGGAGGCATTCTTCCTCCGAACTCTAGGTGGGGAGGGAGCCCTCTCCGTCTCAATCTCCTCCTCCTCATCATCCCCATAGAGATGCCTCGGAGCAGGCCCCATACGCCCCTTCTGCTGCAGTGTGACCAGAGTGTGCTCAGTGAGGTGTGGTGGTATGCCATGTGGAGAATCATGCTCCTGGGAGTTGATGAGCCTCATAACCAAGGGTGCATATGGAGGAGATTTCTTGTACAGAATGGCATGGAACATCTCCTCGAAAATAAAGTCCATCACATTAATAGGTGCAGCATCTGCCTCAGGTCCAGCATTGAAGGTCCGGTGAGTGTGGTACAGAAGGTTGACAAGCCCACCCCTAATTGCATCATCATTCCCAGCACTTGGTGCAATGGTATGGCGGAAAATCCTCAACATAAGGTTGTAGAGGGTCTTGAGTCCCTTGGACCCCCCCCACAACACCATCATCATACAGAGGTGCCAGCTTCAACTTGTTCTCACCCAAAGCTGCAGAGTGCATGCACAGCCCCACAGGAGTGGATACTCCATGAAAGGTCTCAAAGATGACGTTGGAAAAGTCATGAAATGTAGCTGTGCAGCGAGTGGTACTAGACATCCATACCATGGTCCTGTCAAGATCAGACCCAAACACAACGGTGGCATAAAACTGCTGTACAAGTTGGATATTGTAGTCTTCACGCAGCTCCATCAAGCTGTACAGTCCCAACTTCTCAGAGATCCACAAAGCATCATTGAAGTAGGGGCTGAGGTGCATTTGCTCAACACTCATGAACTTCTGAGGGAAGACAGGTGATTTGGTGAGTACACCATACACATCCTTCATGAACACAGCCTGTTCTTTCCTCCAGTAACGAGGGTCCTCACTGGTACGAGGCAGCGCATAGAAATCTGTCTTTCTCAGCTCACGGTACTCCTCTTTAGACATTTTGGCTAAGGACTGAAGGTTGTCATACTTGGTCCTCTTAGCACGGTTCTCCCGTTCAGCCCTCTCCTGGTCCCTCTTCAAGTAAGCTGCATCACGTGCCTGCTGTTTCCGGTTGGACGGAGGCACGATGAATTGACCCCTAGCTTCATCATAGCGAGGATTGCCCCTTTGGGACTTGGCCTTGGTACGACGAGGACGACTAGAACCATCACCTGTGAACAGCAATGAGGGAGATAGCATGGAGATGAGTATATATGCCCCAAGAATGTAGTACAAGAGCTTTGATGCATTTCTGGTCTGTATTGATTCACCCAACACCGGAGTCTCCGCACCTTATACCAGAGTCTCCGCACCTTATACCGGAGTCTCCGGCTCAGACCGGAGTCTCCGGCCTGGATCGAAGTCTCCGGACCTGGGTCTGGAATCTCTGGTCGAGAGGCTCGGGCATGAGATGGGGAGATGCCTGTGGGGGTGAATCTAGCAGATCAGGCAATGCAACAAGGCTAAAGTACTAAAGTGCACGCAATCAAGTGATTCCAATAGACAAATCAACACCAATCCTCAAAAACACATCTAGGGATGAACCCTAGGAGAAAAAAGCAGAGGGGAGGTACCAGATCTGTCCATGAGATCAATTCCTCCGGTGGGAATGACCCAATGGAGGAGGAGAGAAGATTGGCCGGCGGCACGGCGGATCCCGGGGGCTTCTTGACCTCCGGGGAGGATTTTTGGAAGAGGGGGCGACGGGTTTGGAGGTAGGAGACGGGGTGAAGAATGGGGAACTGCTGTACCAGTTCACCCCGACCCCCCTTCTTTAAATGACAGAAACCGTCTGGACCGGAGACTCCGGTGTATGTACACCGGAGACTCCGGTCCTCCTCGACCAAAAGTTCTAGGAAAGGTGTTTTAGGGATATATATGAGAGATAGACAGTTTTTAAGATAGGGATAGGGCTTGGGTTGAGACAACAAACTGTGAAGAACCAACAAAAGCCATAGGAATTCACACAAATATTCAGAAAAGCTCCAAGAGACTAGAATCAAGCAAATGACAAACATGAGTAAGTACCAACCTCTCGAATGAGAGAGGGCAGTGGCCTAGGCCACCATATTTGAGTATACTTGCTTGGCACCACAAATATATATCTTGGGTCCATTACCAAAACTCATCATTAAGCTCACATATCACTAAATGATATTAAGAGGAATGATTTTTGATTTCTTTGGGCATAATAGGGGGAGGGATGGTCCAATCAATTAGGACCGCACTCCCCCTATATCCATGCCTACACCTAAACCAAATATGAGATGAAACATAGGTGAGAGTGCAAGAAAATCAAGTCAAGCTCCTTGAATCTACGACATTTAGTTCATTCCTCAAGTAGCAAAACCTTGCTTCATAAAGTGGCTTCGTGAAGATATCGGCAAGTTGATCTTTGGTTGATACATATGATAGATCAATATCACCTCGAGCAACATGATCTCTAATGAAGTGATGGCGAATCTCAATATGCTTTGTCCTTGTGTGATCCACCGGGTTGTAGGCAATCTTGATGGCACTTTCATTGTCACATAGAAGAGGCACTTTGTCACAATGGACACCGTATTCCTTTAAAGTTTGCCTCATCCATAGCAATTGGGTGCAAGCACTAGCAACTGCCACATACTCGGCTTCGGCGGTGGAGAGAGATATACAATTTTGCTTCTTGGAAGACCAACATACCAAGGAATTGGCAAGCCCCGGATGTTGATTTTCTATCATCCTTGTAACCCGCCCAATCCGAATCTGTGTATCCACAAAGAGAAAATGTTGAGCCTCGAGGATACCAAAGACCATAAAATGGGGTATGAACCAAATATCGAAAGATTCTCTTGACCGCTATTAAATGGCTTTCTTTAGGAGCCGCTTGATATCTTGCACACACACCTACACTCAACACAATATCGGGTCTAGATGCACAAAGGTAAAGCAAAGAACCAATCATAGACCGGTATACCTTTTGATCCACATCTTTACCATTTGGATTTTGTTCTAGATGAGTCTTTGTAGCCATGGGAGTAGGAGCTCCATTTAAATCTTGCATTTTGAATCTCTTGAGCATATCTTGAGTATACTTGGCTTGATTGAAGAATGTCCCTCCTCTAACTTGCTTGATCTCAAAACCAAGAAATACTCAACTCCCCCATCAAAGACATCCGGAACCTACTAGTCATAAGCTTTGAGAATTCATCATTAAAAGCTTTGTTAGAAGAGCCAAAGATAATATCATCAACATATATTTGGCATACAAAAATCTCCCCATTGACTTTCTTAGTAAAAAGAGTGGGTTCGATTTTCCCAACCTCAAAACCACGGTCAAACAATAACTCTCTAAGGTGCTCATACCACGTGTGTGGGGCTTGCTTGAGCCCATAGAGCGCCTTATCAAGTTTGTAGACATGGTTTGGGAAGTTGGGGTCCTCAAATCCTGGGGGTTGCTTAACATATACCAATTCATTTAGTGGACCATAAAAAATGCACTTTCTACATCCATTTGTTGCAACTTGAAGTTATGATGTGCCGCATAAGCAAGAAGGATACGAATGGACTCAAGGCGATCCACGGGTGCATATGTCTCTCCATAGTCAATGCCTTCAATTTGAGAGAACCCTTGTGCAACCAACCTAGCCTTGTTTCTTACTATGATTCCATGCTAATCTTGCTTGTTCTTGAATATCCACTTTGTTCCAATAACATTGCGGCAATCCTTTGGCTTCTCTACTAACTTCCATACTTTTTTCTCTCTCAAAGTTGTTGAGTTCTTTGTGCATAGCTTCTAACCAATCCGAATCTTCAAGAGCTTCCCACACTTTCTTTGGTTCAATCATGGAGATGTGTTCTTGGTGTTCACTGAACCTCTTCAATTGTGCTCTTGTGGAAATACCTTTCCTTAGATCACCAACTACATTTTGTAGAGAGTGGTCTCTTAATTCCAACATTCTTTCCTTTCTAGCTTCGCGACGAGTGTGGATCTCCGTGTTGTTTCTTGGGGGACCCTCTTCATCATTTTGATCCTCGTCTTGACCATTAACTTGACCTTGATCTTCATTGGAATCATCCCCTTCATCTAGAGGCAAAGATTGACCTTGGTCATGATCAAGTGCTCTTCTAGCATCAATTTGAGCTTGTTTCAAAGCAATTTGTACAGATCTTCCTTGAGCAATTGCCTTGGAACCACTTGACACCCGGGTGAAAGAATCAAGCTCCCCTTGACTAGAGTTGTCACTATGATCATCGTGTTGAGGGTCTACATCTTGTCTTTGGCTTGAGTCATTGTCCTTCTTGGTGGATGGAGCTTGTTAATGTTGTGAAGATGAGGGATCCACTTGAGTGGAGCATAGTTCTTCTCGATCCGCCATAAGGGGTTCCTCAATGGGGCGGATATATCCCACACCCATTCTTCCTATGGCATCCTTAGGCATTTCATCATCTGCATCACAAGCATCAACACACCCCCCTTGGGGACCATCATATTCTTCGAAGGTCACACTACAAGATTCTGTGACGGCTCCGGAGAGCTTATCATAGATTCTATAAGTGTGAGATTCGAGACCGTAGCCAACAAAAATACCCTCTAATGCTTTAGACTCGAATTTGGACAAACGAACACCTTTTATGAGATAGAAACACTTACAACCGAACACCCGGAAGTAAGATATGTTGGGCTTGTTACCGGTAAGTATTTCATATGGAGTCTTGTTGATTTATTTGCGGAGGTAGAGCCGGTTTGAAGCATGACATGCGGTGGAGATGGCTTCGGCCCAAAAGTTATATGGAGATTTAAACTCGGCCAACATGGTCCTAGCCATCTCAATAAGAGTCCGGTTCTTCCTTTCAGCCACACCATTTTGTTGAGGGGTGTATGCAGCGGAATATTGATGTTTAATCCCCTCATCACTAAGGAAATCATTCAAGGTATAGTTCTTGAACTCGGTGCCGTTGTCACTTCTTATAATCAACACGGGAACATTGTATTGCCTTTGGACCAAATTGATGAAGTCGATGAAGGTCTTTTGAGTCTCACTCTTCAACTTGAAGAAATAAACCCAAGAGTATCTTGAAAAGTCATCAACAATCACCAAGCAATATTTCTTCCCACCAAGACTTGCATGAGATGGTGGACCAAAGAGGTCCACGTGGAGGATCTCCAAGATCTTGGTGGACTTGATGCGGTTCTTAGGCTTGTGAGGAGCATCATGCATATTCCCAAGAACACATGCCCTGCAAACACGATCTTTGGCAAAGGAAACATTTTATTTTAGTCCAACAATATGGCTCCTTGTGGAGACTTTGCAAAGTTCTCATATTGACATGAGCTAGTCGGCGATGCCATAACCAACCCACATCGGACTTTCCGAATAAGCACATCGCACTTGTAGTGGCTTGCCCCGAAAAGTCCACCACATACATGTCATGTTCGACGTACCCAACGAAAGCGACCTTGAGAGACTTGCTCCACATGAGGACCACAATATCATCATCAACAAAGACGTCAAAACCCATCTTTCCAAGAGCACAAAATGAAAGTAAATTGTATCCAAGGGTCTCAACAATCATGACGTTCACGAGTGTAATGTCGTGAGCAACCACAACCTTGCCGAAACCCATTACCTTAGACTTTGACTTGTCGGCATATGTCATGGTGATTTGATCATCATTTGGCTTTAAGTCCTTGACAATAGACGAGCTTCCGGTCATATGACTTGTGCAACCACTATCAAGCACCCACTTTGACCCTCCGGAAGCATATGTCTACAAAAGATCAAGCTAATTTTTTAGGTACCCATTTTTCAATGGGTCCTATTTTGTTAGCAACAAGGGTCTTGGGAACCCAAATGGACCAAGCAATATAACCATCATATGGGCCAACATATTGTGCATACACATCACCATAATAATCACGCATTAGAACATAGTGAGGGTTAGCATCACCCGCAAAGTCATCATGAGACATAGTTTTACCACTTGTGGTCTTACTACCCACAATGGCCTTGTTAGTTTATTGTGTGGGCTTGGACTTCTTCTTGTTGTTGTTCTTCTTCTTCTTAGAATTGGAGACAAATCCAATGCCCCCTTTATCACCACTAGGCCTTTGCTTACTCAAAAGATCATCAATGGACTTGTTGCCTTGTGGAAATGTGGCCTTAGCAAGCTCCCCCTTCAACCTAGCATTCTCTTCAAGAATAGTTGTACTACTAGATGGAATGAAGTTACTAGGTGAAGGAATATTGGCCAATTGAGTTTGAAGCGTTTCATGGGACTTTGTGAATAACAAGAGTTCACTTTTCAAAGCCTTGCGAGCCTTGTTAACCAAACTAAAGTCCTCGGCAAGTTTTTCATGAACCACACCAAACTCAACCTTGTCCTTTTTAGCCCTTTTGTATTTAGCAATAGCATGATCACGCTCTTTGATGAGTTTGTTAACAATAACATTGTTTGCCTCATCAAGCCCTTCAAGTTTTAATTCAAGAGACAACCTAGTCTCTTGTTCTTCTTCTAGAGCATTGTTTAGAGCCTCTAGTTCAATCATGTGTTCATGCCCAAGTTTACATCTTACATCTAGGAGCTCTTGTGTGTGGGAAAGTTGATCTAGGATGTTACCAAAATGTATCGTAGCATCCCCTTGTAGTTTAGTCATGAACTCATCAAAAGCAATTAATTACTTTTTAACATCAAGAGACATCTCATCATCGGTTTCATCATTAGCTAAGGGAGTGGAGTGAGATGATGATGATACCTCCGTTACCCTTGCCATAAGGCAAGTGACGTTCTTGATGGGAGAATTCTCATTTGGAGAATCGAAGAGAGAGAATGTTGGAGTAGAGGTAGTAGCTAGAGCCGCCACACCATTAAACGTTTCTTCTTCCTCTTCTTCATCATCTTCATTGTCGGAGGAGTATTCTTCATGAGTGATCAAGATAATTTCTCCCGACTTCTTGTTGATGGGATTTTTCTTTATGAAGGGTTTCTTGTAAGGTGCTTTGAGAGTCTTCTTCAACACAAGCTTACCCCCATGATCTTCTCTCTTCTCATAGGGACAACTTGCTACAAAGTGATAGCGGTCACCACAATTGAAGCAAGTTCTCGATCTAGTTGTATTTTCTCTTTTCCCATTTGGGTTGCTTTTTCTTTGCATTTCCATCTTGGCCTTGGCAGGGTTCTTCCAAAAGTTCTTTGCATAGAAGGCCATATATTGACTATGAGCAATCTTGACTTCATCGGGGTGGTCCATGGAGAGCCCTTCATCACTATCATCTTCATACCCATGGTCCACAACTTTGGCCTTCAAAGCAACATTGACAACATTGCTCATACCAAGGGCACGAGCACGGGCATCTTTGGCATTCTTGGCGGCAACCTTGAAAGCGGCCATCTCTTGCATAACTTCATTTGAGGTCATGAGATGGTAGTTGTGTCTTCCTTGTAGGCTCTTCAAGTTGGTGGGCTCAAAAGGCATGAGTGCACTCATATATTTCCTTTTTATCCATGCATCATCCACATGTGAGGCACCCACATTTCTAAAAGCAGTGGCGGTGGTCTTGAGCCTTTGGTACATGTCTTCGTGATCTTCACCTTCTTTCATGTAGAAGCCTTCGGCTTCATTGCTTAGAGCATCATATCGGTTCCTCCTCATACTCTCATTTCCAACAAACAATACAGTGAGGGCATCCCAAGATTCTTTGGCAATGCTAAAGTGCTCAATGTGTGGATAATCCTTTGTCCCCAATCCTTGTTGAATCATATGCAAAGCAGTGGCATTGAGTTGACTATTGACAACCTCTCTTCTTGTCAAGTTGTTTGTATCTCCAATAAAGAGTCCATGTTCGATGATGTTCCATAGTTCAATGCAAGAGCTGCGCACATGCGTTCTCATTAGTGATTGCCATTGAGAAAAAGTAGCAGATTCTTCAAGCTTAGGTGGGTCACCTCTATTGTACACATGAGGGTGAGGGATTGGAGGGTCGGGAGAGTACCATGAATCACGGTGCTCACCCTTCCCACTATCATTGTGTGTGGAAGAATTAGCGTTGTCTTGTTTACCCCTCACCATACCCTCGGGGGATATCGAAGTATTCCCTTTAGGTACAACGGATGGTAGATCCTCTTGAGGAGATGGGGGTGATGAGTCATCTTTGTCTTTAAGAAGTTTCTCAAGCATCTTCTTGACTTCGTTGACCAAGGAAGAGCTCAATCTTGTTTCCAAGTTTTTGAGATCTTCCATGGTCACCGTGGTCGGCTCACCACCACCATCCCCATCGTGGCTACCCATATTCTCTTAGGCGGTAAAGCCCAAATAAAGAGACGAGACTCTGATACCAATTGAAAGGATCGTATGGGCACCTAGAGGGGGGGTGCATAGGTGCTACTTCAAATTTTACTCTTTTTCAAATTAGGGTTTGACAAGAAAGGTAATTCTCTAGAATATGCAACTACGGTGAATTTACCTATATGTCAACCAAGCACAAGCTAACACAACACTAAGCAAGAACAAGTAAGTAAAGTGCGGTAAAGGGTAGAACTAACCAAAGGAGTGGACGCGGAGACACAAGGATTTGTTTCCCGTAGTTCCTTCCTTTTGAGGGGAAGTACGTCTACGTTTGGAGAGGGGGTGGTTTCAAACCACCAACGCCACGAGAGGCCTCCCTTGTTCTCCGATGAATCTCACCCCAACGGGCTCGATTCACCTTCCACTATATCGGCAACCTTCGAGGTGGAAGCCGGCACCTTTACAACAAGTTCGGGGCACACATCCACAACTGAATTGGAGGCTCCCAAATACAAGCAAGCTGTCAAGACAAATCAAAGACAAGCTTGTAAGAACCAAATCAAAGTTAGGGTTTCCAATGAAACACTAGAGCTTGGGGGCCCTCAAGTGAATGAGGGGGGAATTAAGATCTCTCTTGGTGAAGATGTAGATCAAGGCCTCCTCCTTCGATTCTCCAAAGATCAATGACTTTGGATGGTTGGATGAAGATATCTTGTAGATTTGGTGGCTCTAATGGGGTTGGTGTTCTTGAGCAGCTCGAGTGACTGGAGGAAGAAGATAAGGGTCCCTTTTTATAGGCAGCCCCCTCCATGAACCGTTTTCTGACCGTTGTAGAAAAGTCAGACCGGAGACTCCGGTCTGTAGACCGGAGACTCCGGTCTACACCGGAGACTCCGGCCAATCTCCGGACCAGCCTCTGGACCGCCCATCTGAATGACCCAGACCAATCCTGACCCAGCAACACCGGAGACTATGGTATTCCAACACTGGAGACTCCGGATTGAATAAGGTCCGGAGACTCCGGAGTATCCTCTGGTGCAAGCTCTGGACCCCTAGTCAGAATGTCCTGAAGACTCCACCGGAGACAAGTCCGGAAACTCCGGACCACACCGGAGACTCCGGTCCTGGAAGACCGGAGACTCCGGTCTAGAGTTTCCAGAAATGTGTCAAGTGAATGAGGACTTTTCCCAAGTGTGAGGGTGTTGTTCATTTATCATAATACCAACCTGTGGACAATGACAAACTGTAAAATGATCTACTTGTTGTTAACGAACACCAAAAGTGATTATGACAATAAATGCCGTTTCACCAGGGAGCCCCGCTCTTATAATACGTTGGAAACGTATCTATAATTTTTGATGCTCCATGTTTGTTTAGTATCTACTTTGCTTTACTTGTCCACACTTTGAGGTGCTTTTTACATGATTTCTGGTACTAACCTATTAACAAGTTGCAACAGTGCCAGATGCCTATTTTCTGCTGTTTTTGGTTTCAGAAAAGTTAGTAAATAAATATTCTCGGAATTAGACGGGACAAAGGACAAAGTCAATTACTTTCCGTGGGGAACAAGAAGTCCAGAGGAGAGCCCGAGGGGCCGGCCAGAGGGGTCAGACCCACCCCAGGCACGGGTGGGCCCCACCCTAGGCGTGGGTGGGCCCCACCCCACGCCTGGCTAGGGTTTGGTCGCCCTGGAGGCTGCCTCGGTCTCCCCCTTCGCCTATAAGAAGCCCCCGATGCAGAAACTCTGGGTACCTGATCAGAAATCCACGAAACCGTTTGTAGCCGCCGCCACCATCGTCCCTAGATCGGGGGGTCTGAAGTTCTTCCCGGCACCCTGCCGAAGGGGAGATCATCCCGGAGGCCTTCTCTCCGGTATGATGCGTGAGTAGTTCCACCTTGGACTATGGGTCCGTGTAGTAGCTAGATTGTTGCATCTCCTCCTTTGTGCTTTCATGTATAGATCTTGTGAGCTCCGTTCATGATCAATATCTAATCTATTTGTAATCATGCATGTTGTCGTGGTATTGCCGACGAGTACACCATGGAGGGGTCATCACAATGCGTGTTTAGAGACGTGGGGTAAGACGGACGGTTGACGGGTACGAGGTAACACAACTTACCCAGGTTCAGATCCCACAACGGTGGCGGAATCCTACTCCTACTATAAATCACTATAATGGCAATACGCCGAGTTACAGAGATAGGTTCGTTGTGCGAGGTGTATGTAAAACGATGCCCTAAAGGCTTCCATAGGCCCGACTTATATAGTCGTCAGATCCTAGGGTTACAGGGAAAAGTCCTAGCCGGACAGGTTATAGAGTTCTACACCGTCTATTACTAGTCTTGTGTATCTTGTACTCCAAGGTTCCGGGTATGCTGGTGACTCCACCGTAGCCTTCCTTTATCCGGCATGGGCCTCCCTTCTGGATACACCTAACTGGGCCGCCCAGCAGGCCATGGGCCACCCGGGTTAGTCGGATAAGAGACATGCTATGAGGATACCCATATAGCATATCCCCAACAGTAGCCCCCGGAGAACTCCGAGATCTTGCGCCATCTTGCCTCTTCTCGTGGAATGCTCCGTCTAGATGGATGTCGGCAAATCGTCAAGCAATATCTTGTAGTCCTCCCAAATAACCCTGCAAGGTTTTCTCCGTCTTCTATGAGTAAGTCGGAGAAATGCTGAATCTTCCATCGTACGCTCCCGTTGTCGGATTAAATCCATCCATTCCGGAATCTTCGATGGGACGGCTCATCTACCATGTCAGTTATGACGACGTAGGCTGTAGGTCAGCGACGCCTTGTAACTCACACATGCAGAGAACGTAATCATATCCAATTTTCCCGCGCGAGCGATACGAACCGTTGGCGGCGATAGTTGGAAACGTGGCAAAATTACCGCGCACGTTCATGAACACGTCGTCTATGCGGCCACCGTCCGATTAGCTGCACGATTCTTGACGCGGAGTAAGGTAAATAGCGATCGTGGGACACTTGTCACTTTTTCACCCCATTCTCTCGCGTCATCGTCTTCTTCCTCCAGCAGCGCGCCTCCTCGAGCTCTCCGCGAAAACCTCGAGAAACCCTAGCCTCTTGCTTGCACCAGTTGCGTTCTTTCCTTCCTCCATGGCCAGCAGCAGCTCATCCCCGTCAATGGCGGCGTCGAGCGAAGCCGCGGCGAAGCCGACGAGCTCCGTTGTCGTGCCCCCAGAGGGTATGGTCATCCCCGCATCGGCGGTGATAGAAACCACCGACGGCGACCACAATCTGGCGGCGCTGGAGCCCCTGGAAGAGGAGCCAGACTCGCACAAAGGCGACTGGCGCGGCTCGGACATCACCGGCCGCGACATCCAAGAGATGGTCGCTGAGGGTTACCTCCCTGCGATGGAGGGACTCGCCTGGCGGGCGGCACCGGCCGGCGAGGTGACCCCCTCTTCCCAAGCCGGAGAGAAAGTATACCTCAAGGCGCAATTGGTACGCGGCGTTTCTCTGCCCATCTCCCACTTCTTCCTGTCCGTCTTGAATCACTTCAAGGTCCAACCCCACAACCTTTCCCCTAATAGTATCCTAGTTCTTAGCAACTTCGCGTCACTTTGCGAGGGTTACCTAGGGATTAGGCCTAGGTTAGACATGTTTGTCTACTTTTTCACCGTCAAACGTGAAGTCGGACACAGTAGGGAGGAGCTTAGAAACTACGGCACCATAAGCTTCAAGATCCGTCCTGGCCGGCGGTTCCCCGACATCGTCGGCCACGAGTCATGCAAAAATTGGCAGCGGACGTACTTCTACGGCCCCGACATTCCTTTGGCGGGCCAAGAAGTAACGTACCCGGACTTTGTGGACGGAGCCACCGCCAAAGTCTCCACATGGCGGTCCCATGCCTCCCTTCCCTCCGACCTCAACGCTTCTCGCGTAATAAGGCGGATAGAGTGGTTTGTAGAGACGGGTCTAACCGGCTTGGACCTAGCCATGTGCTGGTTCATCAGGCGGATCCAACCTCTGTAGCACCGTACGAAGATTATGCACGAGTACACCGGCGACCGAAGGGATACCCTCCGTATCTCCGAGGACAACTTCTCGAGCGACTCCATCAAGTTCCGCCTTAAGGACATCGTCAAGGTAAAGGACAAGAAGCGTGGCTTCACCCTTACCTATGACATGTTCGTAAACGGAAAGTGCCCAAAGGTAGGTATTTATTTGCCGTGTATGACATTGCTCCAGTTTTTCCGTCTTGCCAATATCATCTTGTCTAACACGATGATTTCTCACTTAACAGCTTAGCGATCTAGAAGAGGGCAACCTGGCCGCCCAAATCTACGATCCCAAGATGAAGGAAGTCACGGTCGTGTCCGACGATGATGCCCCGTTGGCGCGAAAGCGGAAGAGCTCCACCTCTGACGCTGCCGACGGAGGCAAGAAGAAGAAGACGGAGGGTGGAGCCTCCAAAAAGAGTACTGCCGCCCTGGAGGCGGAAAAGAAGAAAGCCACCGGGATGTTTGCCAAAGCGCCCCCCTAGTGTAGGCTTCTTATTCTCCGACATTGTCTTATTTATCTGTCTTATTCCTGTACTTATGCATCTTGCACGTTTCAGGAAGAAAGCCACAACCAGCCTCAAGAAGTCCTCCAAGACTCTTGGGGCTTCTAAAAATATTAAAGATATGCTGCATCGCGACTCTTCCCCCGCCATCGCCCCTGCTACTCCTGCCGTCAAGCCCTCCTCCGCTCCGACAAGCTCCCAAGTCAAGGAGGCACCAGGCCCTTCCGCCATGGAAGTGGATTCTGGCGCTTCTACCAAACTCGCAATTGTCGGCGAGCAAGCGACGCAAGAGAGCGCTGCTCTTCAAATGGCTGAAGCTCCGGCTAAGGATGCCATTGGTAGCGGCAAGGCGGTGGTGGATGCTGGTACCTCTGCCAAAGGCGGCGCCTCTACTCCCCAGAAACCCTTCGAATTGCCGAAGATTATTTTCCCGGTGCTTACGCCGGGTAGCACAACTATGGTTCCTGGAGGAGTGCCGTCATCTCCGACGTGCGGTCTTGAGGAGCTACTCCGTCAAGCAGACATCTTGCGAAGCAACAACGTTTCCTTTGGCAAGCTGCTGGCCGAGAGTGCTACAAACCTCAAGATCATCGCACTTGTAAGTTTTACTTTACCCTTTGCATTTCATATGAGTATCCCACTGTAGCCCGCGAGGATGTAGACGGAAAACCATTGGTTTTACATCTATATTCTTTAAGAGTGACTAAGTTAAAAAAACTCTCACTGTAGCCCCCAAGCATTTAGATGGAATGAATTATTCCGACTAGATGCTTTAAGAGTAGCATACACAGTATTCATAATTTTAAGTGTTGTAGCCCCCAAGCCTCTAGTTGTAACTGAATTAGTTCCGACTAGATACTTAAAGAAAAGCTAAGTATTTTCCGAGTTAAAACTTTATACTATAGCCCCCAAGCTTCTAGTTGAGAACTGAATTAGCTCCGACTAGATGCTTTAAAGAAAAGCTAAGCATATTGCTAAGTTAAAAACTCTCGTTGTAGCCCCCGAGCACCTAGATGGAAAATTTCCGACTAGAAGCTCTAAGCGGACTAAACAACGGCTTGACTTTGTGTTTGTTTCCACAGAACGAGAATGCTCGGAGGGGCATGGCCAACGATAAGTACCAGAAGATGCGCGCGGGCCTTGTAGCTGAAAAGGGTAAAACCGCCATCTTGAAGGAACAGATCATCAAAAACAAGAGTCTGTTTTCTTTTTTGCGCATTTCCATCTTACTTCTGTGCCTTCCTTCTTCAAGTACTCACTGTGTACTTTGTTTTCTCCGACTTGCAGAGTATGTAACCAAGGCCAAGGATATTGTCGAGCAGTCCAAGCACATCCAGCAGCTGGACAGCGAGAACAATATCCTTAAGAAGGAGAGGGAAGAAATGCTGAAGATGCACGAGGATTCTATGAAAGCCTTGCAGGACTCCGCCTTCGCTGAGATCAATCGCTTGAAGGAGGAGCTTGCGATCCTAAAGGATCAGAAGCAAGCTGCCGATGAGCAAAACCTTCGCCATAGCGAGGCGTTTAAGCTCCTCCAACAAGAGAAGGAATCCTTGGCGGACGTCGTCTGGCAGGCTAAGGCCAGCATCTTCAGTAAGTGTCCTCCGCCTTGTAGCTATGTAGTCTAGATACTTAGAATTTTATTGAACTCATGCGCTCCTTGTCGGAATTTTCAGCGCCTATGGGTTTAACCCGCTCGCCTCCTTCGGACAAGGAATGCATGATTCTTGCCGGCAACTTCATCAATACGCCATCACCCAAGCCAAGGAGATTGCCAAGCCCCTCCAAATTTATATCAAGGCCTCCGACTCCGTGGTGAAGTACTCGGAGATTCTGCGCCAAGCCCCCGAGCGTGTCGCGAGATGGAAAGCTTCATGTGCACGGGCTGGCGCTAGGATGGCGTTGTCCATGGTGAAGGCACACTATGAAGGTGCCGACATCGACATGGTGACATCTGGTATCCCCGACATGGATGATGACGGCAAGGAGATCGATCACGAAGCCATCCTGTCATCACTCGCGGGCTATGACACCAGGGTTGCCGAGTTGGTGGACGTCGACGTCTTCGTGCCCAGGAACTTTCTTGACAACGCTGACCCTGAATCCTCCGAGTCTCCTCACAGTGGTGACGCTGAAGGTGAATCTCCGGCTGGTGATGATGCGGCCTCCAAGTCCCCTGCACCCAAGGAGTGAAAAACACTTTGTAATTCTTGTTTCACCTCTTGATTGTGCATTGAAAAAACTTGGTGATGTAATCTTAAGGCGGAAAACAATGGTTGTCGTATCCTTCTACTTAAGAATTAATGCCCAGTATGTATATATTTTTTAAGCAAGTGCTGGCTTATCCATTACTTTGGTTTTTATGCTTGACTTTTCGTGAGTCGGAAGACTCGTTGTCGGAACCATGCGCTTAGGTGATGATGCCCAATGGCACCGTCTATAACCTGAGCACAAAATCGCCAACAATAAGTGCCAAAAGTCACTACTCCAGAATCCACATAAAAACAACAAATAACGTGTAGACCAGAAAACTTAAGCTAACGCCCGTAGGTGGAATTTTCACAAGTGCAATCGCAAAGCTTGTGCATAAAGGTTTATATGATCCAAAAATGAACACTAAAGGAGGTAAAAGACTCAGTAATATGAGTGAACCAAAGAGCTTTATTTCATTGATCATATAAGAGGTACACGATTAGATAAAAAATGCTAAGTGTAGAAAGGACGTAGCTGTGCTATGTTCCATGGCCGATCAAGCTCCGGGTAGTCATCATCCGGGTCACGTCGCTTACGCTTATGATCCTCGTTGGGTCTATCCTTGAGCTCACGATTGTCGAAAAGGTAGTAAGACCCACTGAGCAGCGCCTTGCTTATGATGAACGGTCCTTCCCATGGCGGGGATAATTTGTGTGAATTCTTCTGCTTAAGTCGGAGTACTAAATCCCCCTCTTTAAACGAGCGATGCCAGACGCGGCGACTATGGTAGCTGCGTAGCTTCTGCTGGTAGATGGCGGATCTTTGGCATGCCAAAACACGCTCCTCCTCGAGAAGGTACACATCAAGGTGTCTGGATTCTTCAGCGTCATCTTCATCGTAGGCGGCAACGCTTGGTGCATCGTGGAGGATGTCGAAAGGTAGGATGGCTTCTTCTCCATATACCATGAAGTAAGGGGTGTAGCCGGTGGATCTGTTAGGTGTAGTTCGTAAACTCCATAGCACAGATGGCAATTCTTCCGCCCAGGCTCCAGCTGCTCTATGTAGCGGTGCCTCAAGACGTGGCTTGATTCCCTGCAGAATTAATCCATTGGCTCGCTCAACTTGACCATTGGATTGTGAGTGTGCCACAGACGCAAGGTCAAGTCGGATGCCTTTGTCCCAGCAATAGGCCTCCACTTCTCCGAGTGATAGGTTGCTTCCATTGTCGGTGATGATGCTATGTGGGAGACCAAATCTCACCACTAGATCCCGGACAAACCTGAGGGCAGTTGCCGCATCAAGATTTCTAATGGGTTTAGCTTCTATCCATTTGGTGAATTTGTCAACTGCTACAAGCAGATGCGTAAATCCACACGGTGCCGTTTGTAACGGTCCCACCATGCTAGCCCCCAGACTGCAAACGGCCAAGTTATTGGTATTGTTCGCAATTCTTCAGCAGGGACATGTGGTTGTCGGGCATAATACTGGCATCCTGTGCATGTTTCAACCAGCTTGTCGGCGTCCGCCTTCGCGGTCAGCCAGTAGAATCTTTACCGGAAGGCTTTCGTGACCAACAATCGAGGAGCGACGTGATGCCCGCAATCTCCGAGATGGATTTCGCGTAGGATTTCCATACCTTCTAGCTGGGAAACACACTTTAGGTATACACCAGTAGTGCTCCTTTTGTAGAGTTGCCCATTGATTATGGTATAACCCTTTGCTTGTCATACTATCTGCCGTCTTTCGACCTCGTCGTCGGGCAAAGTTTCGTGTTCGAGATATTCCATGAACGGTTTTGTCCAAGCCGGAGGGGTCTTTGTCACCATGTTGACGAAAGAATCAGCTCTATCCGGGTTGTCGATGTCGGCGCCCTTCATGGATGGTGTGCGTAGATGCTCTAGGAAAACTCCTGGCGGAATTTGCTTGCGCTCTGATCCAAGTTTAGACAATAGATTAGCCGCCTCGTTTTGCTCCCTAGGCACATACTTGACTTCGTAGCCCAAGAAGCTCTTGGCTATCTCGTCCACTTCGTCGCGATATGCCGCCATCATAGGGTTCCGCGCGTTCCAGGTGCCATCCACCTGCTGGGCAACCAAGTCGGAATCTCCACAGCAAACTATGCGCTTGATGCCAATATCCTTGGCTACACGCAATCCGTGAATGAGTGCTTCATACTCCGCCATGTTGTTTGTAGCCTCGAAGTGGATCTGCAGAACGTAGTGTAGCTTGTCTCCTTTTGGTGACTCTAGCAATACACCAGCCCCCGAGCCATTGAGCAGCTTTGATCCGTCAAAGTGCATCACCCAGTACTCTGGTTCCGGCAACGGAGTGGCATCCGGCATCTCCGTCCAATCTGCAATAAAATCCGCCAAGGCTTGTGACTTGATAGCGTCGCGCCTTTTGTAGGTGATCTCAAAGGCGGCAAGTTCAATGCCCCACTTCGTGACCCTTCCTGTAGCGTCGCTGTTGTTGATAATGTCGGACAGTGGAGTCTTGCTCACTACTGTGATTGGGTGCTCCTGAAAGTAATGCCTTAGCTTCCGTGAAGCAAGGAATACTCCATAAGCTATCTTTTGGTAGTGCGGGTAACGCTGCTTGGACTCCGTCAAGACCTCGCTTACATAGTAAACTGGTCGTTGAACTCCGTGCTCATAGCCTGGTTCCTTCCGCTCTACCACGACGACGATGCTGATAACCCGGTTGGTTGCCTCCATGTAAATTAACAGGGGTTCACCAGGCTCGGGTGCTGCAAGGATGGGCGCTGAGGAAAGAATCTCCTTGAGCTGCTTCAATGCTGCATCTGCCTCGCCCGTCCACGTGAATTTGTCCGCCTTCTTCAGCAACTTGTACAGCGGCAGAGCCTTCTCTCCAAGTCGGCTGATGAACCGACTAACTGCTGCAACACAACCTGTTAGTCGTTGGATGTCCTTTAGGCATGTCGGACGGTTTATGTTTAAGATGGCCTTGATTTTCTCCGGGTTGACCTCGATTCCGCGCTGGGAAACGATGAAGCCCAACAGTTTGCCGGCTGGAACCCCGAAGACGCACTTCTTAGGGTTGAGCATCATGTTGTATTTCCGGAGATTATCAAAGGTTTCTTTTAAGTCGGAGATTAAGTCATTTGACTTTTTAGACATCACCGTGATATCGTCCACATAGGCGTGAACGTTCCGACCAATTTGGTCGTGAAGGCAACGTTGCATTGTCCGCTGGTAGGTAGCACCTGTGTTTTTCAACCCAAAGGGCATCGTGACATAGCAAAACGTGTCGTATGGGGTAGTGAACGAAGTGGCCAATTGGTCCGACTTCCTCATCTTGATCTGGTGGTATCCTGAGTATGCATCGATAAAACACAAAAGTTCTGAGCCAGCCGTCGAGTCAATGACTTGGTCAATGCAAGGCAAAGCAAACGGATCTTTGGGACATGCTTTGTTCAAGCCGGTGTAATCAACGCACATTCTTAATTCATTGGTTCCCTTTTTGGGGACAAGTACATGATTGGCCACCCATCGGGTGTGAAGGACTTGTCGGATAAACTCAGCTTTAAGTAACCTAGCTATCTCTTTGCCAATGACGCGTCTCTTCTCATCTCCGAAGCGTCGTAGAGGTTGTTTCACTGGTTTACATTTTGGATCTATGTTTAAGCTGTGCTCGGCAAGTTCCCTAGGTACACCTTTCATGTCGGCAGGTTGCCAGGCAAAGATGTCCCTATTCTCACGGAGGAACTCGACGAGCGCGCCTTCCTATTTGGGATCCAGGTTCGTACCAATGGCGACGGTCTTGGAGGCATCGCCTACCACAAATTCCACCGGCTTGGTCTCGATGGCAGCCTTGAACGCAGGAGCGGAGTCGGAGATCTGCTTCTTCGACGCGGGCATCTCTGAGTAATTGACCTTGCTCTGGATCTCCTTGAATTCTTCGCTGTAGAGGACAGCTTCTGCAATGGCTGCTTCGTTGATCTCGCAGTCCCTTGCCTTGGTAAAGCTTTCGGATACGGTGATGACACCGTTTGGTCCGGGTATCTTGAGTTTGTTGTAGACGAAGCATGGCTTGGCCATGAACGTGTGGAATATGTTGCGGCTGAATATGACGTGGTACACGCTCTTGAAGGGGACCACCTCAAAGGTCATGCGTTCTTGGCGATAATTATTAACGTCGCCAAAGGCTACCTGAAGTGTAATGCACCCAAGGGACCGAGCCTCCCGTCCAGGAACTACGCCATGGAACACGGTGTTGGTCCGCCTTAGGTTTGCCTCTGTCAAGTTCATCTTCTGTAGTGTATCCAGGTACATGATGTTGATGCTGCTTCCACTATCCACCATGCACTTGGTGAACTTCACGCCGTCAATCAATGGGTTGATGACCATTGCGTATTGGTTCTCCGTGGGCACAAGGTGTGGGTGGTCCGTCCTATCCCAAGTGATTGGAACCTCCGACCAGCGCAGGTATTGGGGGACTGGGGGGAGAGTGGCCATCAGGATCCTTAGAGAGGTCTTCTGTTGTCAGACGGTGGGGGTGCCAAGGAAAGTGTGGTAGACTGGGGCCTTCTTTGCGAAGGGGTTCTTGCCCTTGTCGTCGCCCTTGGCGGCGTTCTTGGGGTCAACGTCCTCGTCCATGTCACTTGAATCCTTGGACTCCTCCTCCTTCTTCTTTCCCTTGCCCTTGCCTCGTGGTCTGTTCTTCCGACTTCGCTTGTAGCCGGACTCCGGGTCTTCCTTGAGGTCGTTGACGAACTTGCAGTGTCGATTGGTATGGGTGGCCTTGACGTTGACATCGAGGTGTACGAGGCACAGCATATCGCGGTACTCTTCGTACATTTGGGGGACGCGGATCGGCGCTGAGTTGGTTTCACTTCCTCATTGCTGCCCACGGCCTACTCCCCTTCCTCTGCCACGTTGTCCGCCTTCTCCTCATCCTGCAAAATTCATGGCGACCATGTCGGTAGATTGCTTTTCTTCTGGAGCGGTTTTCCGCTTTGTACTGCTGTTCCTCCGAGCTTGAGTTGGGACGGCCGTTGCCGGCAAAGAGCCACGAGCGTCATCGTCGGCAGCTGCGAACTCACTAGCTAACTGAATCATCTGATTCAAGTCAAGCTGATGATTGTCCTGCAAGCGCTTCAGTTTATGTCGGAGCAACGTGCCTCTTTCCAACCCATCGATGAAGGCGGCCATGGCGGTCTGGGCGTGCACTCCTGCGCAGGAATTCTTCATATCCAGCCAGCGGGAGAGGTAGGCGTGAGATGTCTCGTCTTTCTCTTGCACGCACCGCTGTAGATCGCCCATAGTGCAGGGACGCTTGTATGTACCCTCAAAGTTCTTGGTGAACGCTTCTTGCATGTCCAGCCACTTGTAGATAGATTTCTCCGGCAAGTCGTCGATCCATTGACGGGCCGTGCCCGCCAACATTAACGGGAGGTACTTGACGGCGACGTTGGGGTTGCCTCCGGCAATCTCCACCGCGTTGCCGTAGTCCTGTAACCATGTGGCAGGCTTGGCGGTGCCGTCATAGGGCTTGATGGTCTTGTCAATCCGGAAACCTTTGGGGCAAGTTGCGGACCGTATTGCAGGTCCAAAGCAACGTGGTCCCAGCTATGGTCCTTCCCGGGCCTCGTGGATCTTATCGATCCGTGAACGTGCATCGTATGGCTCCGGGTTCTTCTTCTTGTTGTCAACAGGGGATGGGCTGCGTGAACGACGCGGGCCCCTTCCGTCATGGTGACTGCTTGGCGGTGATGGAGGCGGAGGTGGCGGTGGGTTAGCCTTCTTGTTGTTACCCTCCTGCGACGCCCCACGCCTGTCACGGTTGCTTGCCGGATGCGGAGGGTCATGGTGTGACCTGCTCTTATGTCCTTGGTGGCGCTCTCCATCATGACGGGTCTGTGCCGCGTTGTCGCGGATGACGATGCCGCACTCCTTTGGAGGGGGCATATCCGTACGATGGTGAGTCTTGTAGTCTTCCTGACATCGGGGGGATCGGGGCGGTGGCGATGGGCGGCGAGGTTGGGCTCTTTCTCCGTGGTCGGAGGATATGGGGATAGCATCCTTCCTGTTGCGCGCATCCCTCCATCTTCGTTCTGATGAACCCGTCCGCGATCCGACATCTTGAGGAGATCTGTCCCTTGGAGGTTTGTACTGGCTAGATCGGCAGAGCGCTGGGTCAGACTCAAGCCTCTGAGAGGTGGCCTTTTCCTGCTGCTTTACCGCCTTGGCCACTAGGTCATATACCTGTTCCACTGCCTCGAGCGATCTATCCTGCTCCAGAAGGGTCTTGGCGACTGCGAGGTTAAGGAGTGGGGTGGGCATCACCTGCTTGCCTTCACTGTCAATGTATGGCTTGGCCTGTGCCGGCTTCGAGGGAGCCCATCCTAGGTTGCGCCGTACACCAGGATCGTTGATGACGCGAGCCAGAGCTTTCTTAGCCTTCTGCTGCTGCAGCAGAGTCTTGTACTCGGCCTCCATTGCTCTTGCTTTCTCTATGGACTTCTGTGCGTTGACCAGATCTCGATCTAGTTTAGCGCCTTGCTCCGCGATGGCTTGTGCCTCCTCCAGCAACTGCTGGCGCTTCTCGTCAAGCTAAGTCACGTTCCGGATATGATCAACAGTTAGAGGCTCAACGAGGAGATTGTCGTACATCACTCTATCAGCTGGAGTAACATGGGCTGCTGCCGACGTGGATGCTGGAGGCGGCAAGTTTGCGGTGTTGTTGTTGCTCGGACCGGTGCCGAGTTCCTGCGACTGCTGCACTGGGTTAGGCGGAGGCGGCATGACCTTTGCACGATCAGTGTCGTCTGCAATTAGTGGCCCCTTCCCCTTATCCAGTGCCGTAGGCGGAGCTTGCCCGGGCTGGTCTTCATCCATCGCTGTCCCAATGGTGAAGAACACCCCTCGAGACATGACGGTGTTATTAGCTTGCTCGTCGCGCGAGTACTCCTCCTCCATCTCCTGCATGGCGGAGTCTAGCTCTTCTGGACTGAAGTCTATTTCCTCTGAATCTGCACTGAAATCAGCATAAAGCGCGTCAATGACAGAGTCGGAGGGTGCCAGGACTTCCTCGATGACGGGCGGTGGAGGTGCAACGGCCTCGACGATGACTGGAAGTGGTGGTGCTGCTGCGACGATGGCGACCGGAGGCGGTGGTGGCGGTGGCTGAATCGGAGGGGCTCCGTCAATGAGCGCAAGCGCTGTCTGAGCTACCGCTTCAGCCTCCGCGTAGTTGTTGACGGTGTTCACCATGCCTTCGAAGGTGAGGCGTCCTGACGCCTGTTGCCGTCTTAGAGAGTGTCAGAGAAGCGTGCCGTGGTCCAGTCCTTCCACAAAGTGATAGATGGCATCATCATTGGGGTAGTTGGCCAGATCGGCTCGTATATGGAGCCACCTGGCCAGGTAATCGCGGGGGTTTTTGCCCTCTCTCTGAATGCAGCGTGCCAGATCGAAGATGGTAACCACGCCGACGAACTTGGATCTCTGCTGTCCAGACGCACGGACAAAGCCGGCGGATTTGCAGTGATCTTCCACCTTTATATCCTGCACAGGGGCGGTTTGGGTGGGTCTTGAATTTTTCCGATCTTTGCCGGCAAACTCCGAGGAGAGATCCGACATCGATCCTTCCGCGAACGTATCCTGCCCGTAGGCGGTCCGTGCGGGTCTTGAATTTTTCCGATCTTTGCCGGCAAACTCCGAGGAGAGATCCGACATCGATCCTTCCGCGAACGTATCCTACCCGTAGGCGGTCCGTGCGGGTCTTGATGCTCCTCCGACTCCCAGGGAACTAGTGCCCGAGTCGGTTTCATCGATGAAGAGGTGGATGTCTCCGATAGGAATGATCAAACACCGCGTAGGGTTCGTCTTCGCCGAGATCTAGAACTCGTAGGGGGGGGGGGACGATTGGAACGTTGCCGGAGAAAAGAACGCGACCGATGGCTACGGTTTCGCCGATTCCTGCAAAGGTCTTGGTCCTCGCCCGCTGAAGAGCCTGAAGCGCCTCTTGCCCCACGGTGGGCGCCAACTGTCGTGGTATTGCCGACGAGTACACCATGGAGGGGTCCTCACAATGCGTGTTTATAGACGTGGGGTAAGGAGGACGGTTGACGGGTACGAGGTAACACAACTTACCCAGGTTCAGATCCCATAACGGGTATTGCCGACGAGTACGCCATGGAGGGGTCCTCACAATGCGTGTTTAGAGACGTGGGGTAAGGAGGACGGTTGACGGGTACGAGGTAACACAACTTACCCAGGTTCAGATCCCATAACGGTGGCGGAATCCTACTCCTGCTATAAATCACTATTATGGCAATACGCCGAGTTACAGAGATAGGTTCGCTGTGCGAGGTGTATGTAAAACGATGCCCTAAAGGCTCCCATAGGCCCGACTTATATAGTCGTCAGATCCTAGGGTTACAGGGAAAATTCCTAGCCGGACAGGTTACAGAGTTCTACACCGTCTATTACTAGTCTTGTGTATCTTGTACTCCAAGGCTCCGGATACGCTGGTGACTCCACCGTAGCCTTCCTTTATCCGGCATGGGCCTCCCTTCTGGATCCACCTAACTGGGCCGCCCAACAGGCAATAGGCCATGCTACCGACTATGGGCCACCCGGGTTAGTCGGATAAGAGACATGCTATGAGGATACCCATATAGCATATCCCAAACACATGTTGTGTTTGCGGGGTCCGATGGATATTGAGATTATTATGTTGGT
This sequence comes from Avena sativa, assembly GCA_916181665.1. NCBI lineage: Eukaryota > Viridiplantae > Streptophyta > Magnoliopsida > Poales > Poaceae > Avena > Avena sativa. Next base: position 339,695,508 of record OV702283.1, on the reverse strand, counting down.
TTGATTAATGGTTTTGTATTTATGATTCTATCATGTCTGTGTTGTTTGTGATCTTGCATGCTCTCTGTTGCTAGTGGTTATGATTCTATCATGTCTGTGTTGTTTGTGATCTTGCATGCTCTCTGTTGCTAGTTGTTATCTTGGCCAAGTAGTTGTTAGTGACTCCAAGAGGGGGTATTTATGCTCGATAGTGGGTTCATGCCTCTAGTTTCCAAGGGAAGTGAAAATAATCTCTTCGGTTGTAGATGTGTTATTTCTACTAGGGAGAAAACAATGGTCTCTTGTTCATGGAACATGTGGACTGTTTACCTTACACACTTTGCTTAAAGCAGTTGTCTGTTGCTTGCAACTTAATACTGGAGGGGGTTCGGATGATAACCTGAAGGTGGACTTATAGTCATAGATGCAGTTAGATAGCGGTCTATGTATCTTGTTATATTGCCCAATCAACCTCATAGGATCTTTCTGACTAGTAATTGCATTTTTATGGCTTGCTCAGTTCCTGTCAATTGCCCTGTTGTAATTTGTTTACCCTTCATGTCATGTTGTTTATCTAAGGAGAGCACCTCTAGTGAACTATGTACCCGGTCCAATCTTTACCATTGATACATCTTCCACTGTTACTGTTTACTTGCTGCAAACCACCATTACCTTCCCCACCATACGTTTAATCCTTTGTTATAGCAAACCGGTGAGCTTGACAACCTCACTTATTCGTTGGGGCAAAGTCTTGAGTTTGTGTTGTGTAGGTCTCCGCTTTATTGCAACACCTGTGTGATGTTTCCTTCCTCCTACTGGTTCGATAACCTTGGTTTCTTACTAAAGGAAAACTTGTTGCTGTGTTGCTTCACACCTTGCTCTTGGGGTTCCCAACGAAGCGCTGCTACATTAACTCAGCGCTGCATCAAGCTTTTCTGGCGCCGTTGCCGAGGAGGCTAAGGACGTCTTCACTAGGGGAGTCCTTCACTTCCTTTCTCTTTACTTTGTTTTTAGTTTGCTTTGTTTCTTTTGCTTGGTTTTGTTTGACTCTTTAAAAAAACCAAAAAAATAGTCTAGTTTGGTTTGCTTGCTTTATTCAAAAACACAAAAATATAGTCCGTGCTCTAGCTGCTGCTGCTATTTTTGGCTTGCCCACCTTTGCCAAAATAAACTATGCTGAGAACACCAAGTTGTGTGACTTCACCAGCACCAACAACAATGATTTCCTTAGCACTCCTATTTCTCCACCTGCTCCTGATGCTAGCTTTTATGAAATTAAGCCTGCTTTGTTGAATCTTGTGATGAGAGAGCAATTTTGTGGTGTTGGTTCTGATGATCCTGCTGCCCATCTTAATAGCTTTGTTGAACTTTTTGAGATGAAAAGTATAATGATGTAGATGGAGATATTATTAAGCCCAAGCTTTTTCCTTTCTCCTTGAGAGGAAAAGCTAAAGAATGGTTGCTTTCTTTGCCTAAAAATAGTATTGATTCTTGGACTAAGTGCAAATATGCTTTTATTGGAAAGTACTATCCTCCTGCTAAGATTATATATATGAGAAGTGACATTATGAAATTTAAAAAACTTGATAGTGAACATGTTGCTCCAGCTTGGGAAAGAATGAAATCTTTGCTTAAAAATTGCCCTACTCATGGACTTACTGCTTGGACGATTATCCAGACTTTTTATGTAGGTTTGAACTTCTCCTCAAGAAACCTGTTGGATTCTGCTGCTGGAGGAACCTTCATGGGCCTCACTTTGGGTGTTGCAACAAGGCTCCTAGATAATATCATGGTTAACTACTCTGAATGGCATGTAGAGAGAGCTCCACATGGTAAGAAGGTAAATTCTATCGAGGAAACTTCCTCTTTGAGTGAAAAGATTGATGTTATTATGGCTATGCTTGTTAATGGGAAAGCTCCTATAGAACCTAATAGTGTTCCCTTAGCCTATTTGGTTGCTCAAGAAGAGCAAGTTGATGTGAACTTCACTAGAAACAACAATTTCAACAACAATGCCTATAGGAATAATTTTGGTAGAAACAACAATTATAGGTTATCCTCCTAATAATGGAAATTCCTATAGAAGCTCTTACAATAATGCTAGAAGTGCCCCCTCTAAACTTTAAGTCATGCTCAAGGACTTTATTAGTAAACAAACCACTTTCAATAAGACTATAGAGGAAAAGCTTTTAACTGTTGAGAAAAATATATCCTCTTTGTTTGAAGCTCAAACTTCCTTGGTTAATAAAACGGATGCTAAACCTGAAACTATGGAAAACACCTTTGCTACTTCTCATGCCATACAAGTTACTATTGATGAAAATGTTAGGCTGTTAGCTCAACTTCATGCTAGGTGGCAAAGGGAAGCTGAAATTGATAGAAATAATAGTGTGTGCACTATCACCACTAAACCACAAGTAGCCCCTATTCCTCCTCCTACTATGCCTACCACTAGTGATGCTAAGTTTGACTTTGATATTGATGGTTGCAATATTTCTGAAGTGATTATGTTCTTGCAAAAGCTGGCTAGAAGTCCTGATGCTAGTGATATGCATGTTGCCTTTACCAAACATATTACAGATGCTCTTGTTAAGATTAAGGAAGAGAAGCTAAAACACAAAGCTTCTATTCCTAGGAAAGTAGAAGATAGTTGGGAGCCCATTATTAATATGCAAGTTAATGACTTTGATCTCAAAGCTTCATGTGATCTTGGTTCTAGTGTCTCTATTATGCCTAGGAAGATTTATGAAATGCTTGATTTGCCACCTTTGGAAGATTGTTATTTGGATGTCCCACTTAATGATAATGCTAAGAAAAAACTTATGGGGAATATTAATGATGTTCTCATCATGTTTAATAATGCTTATGTCCCTGTGGATTTCTAAGTCTTGGATGTTTAATACAATGCTTCTTGTCCTATTACTTTGGAAAGACCTTTTCTTAGAACAGTTGGTGCCATCATTGATATGAAAGAAGCAACATCAAATATCATTTTCCATTCAAGAAAGGTATTGGACATTTCCCTATGAGGAGAGATAAGTTGCTTTTTGCTCCTCCTTTGAAAGCAAGATTTGATGTGAATGCTTCTTTATTTGAAAATACTTGATTCTTCTTGCTTCTTGTGCCTAACTTAAAGGCGTTAAAAAAGTACTTGTTGGGAGATAACCCAAGAGTTTCCTTGAGTCTTGGAAGTTATTACTTCAGTAATGACCTCTCCTTATCCTTTTTGTTTGCTTTTTGTGCCAATAATGACCTCTAATGAGAGGGAAGTAAGATTTGGGGAGTTGCTGTCCCGAAACAGATTTCTGTCCTCTACCAAAAAAAATCGTGAGGAGGCTCCGTAACTCGTATTGAGCTCAAAATTTACGAATAAATCCCCCAGTATGTTAGCTAACTTTAGTTAGTTTAACACTTTTTCATTTGATCAACATAAGATATTCGAAAAATCGGTTTCTACTTGCTGGTCTGTTTTGACAGATTTCTGCCATTATTTGCATTTGCGTCTTATTGATTCCTTTTTGAGTTTTCTTCAGGTAAATTGAGCTTTTTGAAGGAGTTACTACAGTAGCTTGTGTTTTTAGTGAAAAGCCTTGCTGTTCTAAAGCTTTGCCAGTGGTCTAATATCTTTTGAATACACTAATATTGCTAATGAAGATTGTGTGAAGTTTTGTGTGAAGGAAAAAGTTGCAGGTGTAGAGAGAGAATGTTGCAATAAGATGGAAAATGGACAAAATCTCAAGCTTGGGGATTCCACCATGGTGTCACCCCAAGAAATATCTAAGAGGTACAAGCGTCAAAGCTTGGGGATGCCTCTTCATCAATAAAAGGCTCAGGTCTGTCTAGACACTTCGTTTTTATTGTTTCATGCATAATTGTGTTGTTCTTGGAGCATCTTAGTTTTTGTTTGCTTTGCTTAGTTTGTTTAGTTTGCTTTAGTAGTTTGGACCCCCGTTCTCGTTGTGTTGTTTTGCAAATAAGTTTGCTTGGTGTTTGGAAATGAGTAGTAAGTTCTTGCTTGAAGTGCAAGAGGAGCTTGCATTGACTGTGACTTAGACTTTAGCATGCCATGCTAGGTGTTGGTTTAGCATTATGCTTAGTGATTATTGCTGTAGCATGTCTTGTTCCAAACAATTGGGATTGCTTAGTGTGCCTTGAAGAAATTATGTGTTGTTTTAGCATGCAAAAGCATAGTATTGTGGTATTCTCCTTTGATGTTTTGCTTGGGTTGACTTGGCACATGCTCACACCATGTTATGACTATGAACAAGTCATCATTAGCCTCTATGATCATTTAGTCCTTGACTTGTAGTATCACTCTTTGCTTTGATTAGTATGCTTTGTTGCATTGCATGATTATGGCCATTATTGCTCTCTTAGTTGGTTGCTCCCAGTCTTTTGCTAGCCTCCACTTGTATGAGTAAGTTCTACTCATGCCTCCAACTCCCAAGAAACCAAGTTTTTCCAAAGTGTCCGCTATAAACTCCTATGCATGGTGTGTTACACCATTCCAAGTATATTCTTGTTTTCAGCTATCTTCCAATTTAAAACTATTTTGTTATGTGAAAACTTAGTGATTAAAGCCCTCACGAACTTGATGGCACACTTTATATTCCTTGCCCCTAATAAACTTGAACCATTGTGACAACTTTGTTGTATATGTTTGCACTTATAAGTTGGAGTTAGCAGAACCGTGTTGTCACAGGGAACGTTTTCAACATTACACTTATACCTTGTTGTACTCAGTTGATATCATGTTCTTTTGTCTATGGATGTCACCGGTGTGAAATAAAGAGGGGACTTGTAAATCCATGAAGTTTGTATTCTGTGTTAGAGAAACGCCTGGGTCGCTAGCCTAAGCCACGCCTAATCATGGTGGAAACTTGCAACATCACCATAATGAGCTATCTATGAAGCATCCTCAATAAAAAGCTATGCATATGGTAAATAAAAAGATTGCTGAGCTGCTCATTGTCTGCTTGCCTTGTCATTTTGGTTATGGGAAAGCTCCTGCACCATGTGCAAGGGGTACCCAGTTGGCGGTTCTCAATGATATGCAAATACTTACAGTGACAAGAACTTACCTGGACCCAAAGTTGAGTATGCATGAGGTGTAGCCCTCGTATTCAAGGGACTTGAGATTGCCAACTTATACTCCGTCAAGCATATACTCTAGCTTTGCCACTTTAACCTTAACCACTTCAAGATGCTTATGATAGGGGTAATAAGGGCTGAAAGCTAACAAGTACCATAATTTTTGGAAGCTATTTCTGAAACTTGTAATCCCTGCTTCCTTTACAAAAAGGCCTTTCTTCCACCACTATTGAGTCTTCACCTTCTACCTTTAGGACCATTAAGAGAGCATAGTTGTCATTCTGTGTGTAGTGTTCCAAAGCTTATTAATTGATGCATATTGTGTTATTACTTGCTCTTGTGCTATTTGTTCCTAGTCACCCTTGTAAACTTTGCAGGTGTCCTATGCATTTTATTCCTACTCTATGAGGGATAAGCTGATTGCCACTATGCTATGTTTTCTGCATGTGAAACAAACAAATGTTTTTCAATGCATATTATTCATGATCATTGTTTGTAGCTTGCCATGTTGCATGCATAGTTACTATGTCCTATTGTTAGAACTCAATCTTTCATGCACATGTTTAGAGTTCTTTGATCCCAGCTTTCAATGCTTGTAAATGGTTGGATCTTTATTTTGAGGGTGCATGTCACCTAAAAAATTATTCTCTTTATCACTTACCTACTCGAGGACGAGCAGGAGTTAAGCTTAGGGATGTTGATACGTTGGAAACGTATCTATAATTTTTGATGCTCCATGCTTGTTTAGTATCTACTTTGCTTTGCTTGTCCACACTTTCAGGTGGTTTTTACATGATTTCTGGTACTAACCTATTAAAAAGTTGCAATAGTGCCAGATGCCTGTTTTCTGCTATTTTTGGTTTTAGAAAAGTTAGTACAGAAATATTCTCGAAATTGGACGGAAGAAAGGACAAAGTCAATTACTTTCCATGGGGAACAAGAAGTCTAGAGGAGAGCCCGAGGGGCCGGCTAGAGGGGCCAGACCCACCCCAGGCATGGGTGGGCCCCACCCCGTGTCTGGCTAGGGTTTGGTCGCCCTGGCGGTCGCCTCGGTCTCCCCCTTCGCCTATAAGAAGTCCCCGATGCAGAAACCCTGGGTACCCGATCAGAAATCCACGAAACCGTTTGTAGCCGCCGCCACCATCGTCCCTAGATCGGGGGATCCGAAGTTCTTCCCGGCACCCTGGCGGAGGGGAGATCATGCCAAAGGCCTTCTCTCCGGTATGATGCGTGAGTAGTTCCACCTTGGACTATGGGTCCATGTAGTAGCTAGATGGTTGTATCTCCTCCTCTGTGCTTTCATGTATAGATCTTATGAGCTCCGTTCATGATCAAGATCTAATCTATTTGTAATCATGCATGTTGTGTTTGCGGGGATCCGATGGATATTGAGATTATTTATGTTGGTTTGATTAATGGTTTTGTCTTTATGATTCTATCATGTCTGTGTTGTTTGTGATCTTGCATGCTCTCCGTTGCTAGTGGTTATCTAGGCCAAGTAGTTGCTAGTGACTCCAAGAGGGGGTATTTATGCTCGATAGTGGGTTCATGCCTCTAGTTTCCAAGGGAAGTGACAATAATCTCTTCGGTTGTAGATGTGTTGTTGCTACTAGGGAGAAAACAACGGTCTCTTGTTCATGGAACATGTGGACTGTTTACCTTACACACTTTGCTTAAAGCAGTTGTCTATTGCTTGCAACTTAATACTGGAGGGGGTTCGGATGATAACTTGAAGGTGGACTTCTAGTCATATATGCAGTTGGATGACGGTATATGTATCTTGTTGTATTCTCCAATCAACCTTATAGGATCTTTCTGACTAGTAATTGCATTGTTATGCCTTGCTCAGTTCCTGTCAATTGCGCTGCTGTAATTTGTTTACCCTTCATGCCGAGCACCTCTAGTGAACTATGGACCCCTATCCAATCTTTACCATTGATACATCTTCCACTGTTACTGTTTACTTGCTGCAAACCACCATTACCTTCCACATCATATTTTTAATCCTTTGTTACAGCAAACCAGTGAGCTTAACAACCTCACCGATTCGTTGGGGCAAAGTCTTTGAGTTTGTGTTGTGCAGGTCTCCGTGTTGCTTGCAACACCTGTGTGACGTTTCCTTCCTCCTACTGGTTCGATAACCTTGGTTTCTTACTAAGGGAAAACTTGCTGCTGTGCTGCTTCACACCTAGCTCTTGGGGTTCCCAACGAAGCGCTCCTACATCAACTCAGCGCTGCATCATCTTCAACCTCGATAACGATGAGGAGGATGACCCTTCTTACTAGCCGTGGAGGTGCGGCGACTCCGGTCAGGGGAGCTCCCGCCCGCCCCAGCCGCCGAGCGACGACGACGACGACGGCGAGGATGATGGCAGGGCCAATCCCGGCTACATGGCATTCTACAACAACTTCAGCATCTAGGACGGCGACGACGTCGGCGAAGGCCACGTCGGCAGCCTTTTTAATGTTTTTTAGTTTATTATCTACTACTTTAGTTTAAATTCGATGTAATCCGCCTATATTCGCCCATCTTTAATGAAATACGCCTGAATTTTCCAAACTCGGCTGGAGTTTAGCCGAATGTGGGAACTCGGCCTGGGAACGCGAGTGGGAAACTCGGCGTTCCTAGGCCGAAATCAAGTTCCGTCCGGGCAAAATTTGGTCCGTATTTCGGCCTGGGTTCGTCCAACGAGTGGAGATGCTCTTAAAGAACTCACTCATCCAATCATGTAATATAATTACTCCCTCCGTCTCAAATTAGTTGTCTTAAACTTGTTTAGATACGAATGCATCTAGTTGTAAAACTTGTATAGATGTATTCGTATTTAGAAAAATTCGAGAGAACTAATTTCAGGAGGGAGTAGTAACAATTCAGGAGTTCTAAATTGTATGTAGTGTTGACTCTGAGAGGAACCCCTCTAGTATGTTAAAGCATAATCCAAATTTATTAAGAAGGCCAATTTCTAACAGGGGAGCGAGGCCTGTCACCATGGTACATATTATTGAAGATCTAGGTTTTCATTGTTATATATACCTCTGATAAGCTGTCGGCTGGGATAAGTTGCATCTGTGAAATTCATGCATTGTGTAAACACTTCTTGTTACACTGAAGTTTCGCCCGCTGGCGCTCGCCTCCCTATGCACCTCCCCTCCCTCCCTCGCCTACCTCATCCATCGCAGGAGAGAGCCACGAGGAGTGCTGCCTCGCCGCTGCTGGCAGCCCCTAGCCGTGGTGGCAGCGCCCTTCACCTAAAGGGGAGGGGGACTCCGGCCGATCGCGACAGAGACAGGAACTGGGGCGGAGGCTCTAGAGGCAAGGTGTGGTGGCTTTGCCAGCCGCTAGGGCGGCTCCCGGGTTTGGCCCGTTAGATATCCTCTCCGGCTGGCAGTGCTCCTTGCGTGTGCGCGATGGCATGGGTGCCAAGGGTCTGGTCCGAATAATGGTGGTTCTTGCCCTAGCATATTCTTCCATTTATGTGTGATCGAACTAATCTGCTCTCAAACGCAGGATCGCGAGGCTCCGTCATCGGGTATACGCTGCCATCCTGAAGATCACGGGACTCCGCCGTCCGGCCTAGAATGGGAGGCCTATGGGCGAACCCTTCCCGAGCGACCCGGTCTCTGCCGAGTGCACGTCGTGCGATTTCCCCCAGGCCATTGGTGTCGCTACTGGCGACAAGGAGGGGCAGAATGGTGGCATTGCACATGGCGTCTTGATGTTTTAGTGGCCACCCTAATCACCTGGGTCCGTCTTGCATTGCCGTGTTCTCCAAGGTTTGATGGGAGGATCATGGTGGTTGCGTATGGAGAAGGTCGGTTTGATTCTAGAGACTCCATCCCGCTCTCATGTAAATCCAAGGTGTTTGTGCAGTTTCCTGAGTCTTCTCCCAGCGGTTTGGAAGAAAGATGCATGTCTAATAATCAGAGTTCTGTAGCAATGTTCATGTCGAGCGGGGACGCTCACTCTGGACTTCGTTCTTGGCGGTATCAGTTCTCTAGGGCGAAAACCCTGAGGCTGACCTTCGTGGTTGTTTTGGCAATGATGGCTTCCTAGTCGACGGGGCAGCCTGGGGTTTTTCAGCTGGACAGGTCTCGTGTTGAAAGCATTGTTTGGAGAAGAGACATGTCTAGGTCAAAACCCTAAATCTGATAATATGGCATGATCGGACGACAATGACGTGCGTGCACTGTTACATTCTTGGATGCGTCGTTTTGGAGAAACATGTTAGGAGTTCAGCGGTTGTCACCACTAGTTGTGCTTGGACCGTGTGAGCCTCTGTTTGTCTCGATGGGTCTATTCCTTTTTATTTTTTTCTTCTATGTGCATATGTGATGTCTAGAGCTACTAGATACATTATGTTGTTGAAGAGGATTTGTGTAATTTGTGCCGTTTTGATATTAATATATACTTTTTATTGGAAAATATTCAATGTGAATTAGCGGTCAGCACCACTGCAACAGAATGCTTGTCCATTGCAATATTGTACAGTACTCTCTCCGTCTAGAAATATAAGACGTTTTAGCTTTGTGAAATGAATATATCTAAATGACTTTTATACATAGATTCGGAGTATCTAAATATATTTATTTCACAAAGCTAAAAATATCTTATATTTCTAAACGAAGAGAGTGCATGCTAAGAATTTAATGGTAGACATGACTCTCTTTTTTGAATTTTGATAGAGAGGAGCACGCTTGTTCTTCCACTTTCAAGATCGCGCGTGCGAGCTCCATAAAGTGAGAACGGAATGTTCTTTTAATGTGTTTTCGATGTTTCCCCGTGGAATGAATTGACCATTCAACTACTGGGCCCCTGTGGATTTGTGCCTTGTGGTACCCAAACGGAGGGAATTGGTCGATCTCATATGGCAAGAGAGATTTTATCGGCAATTAAGATTTGTCTCCTGTGACTGGTCACCTATTCTCCGCTTAGCGAAGCGTTTCCGTATTCTCCGCCCAGCGAAGAGTTTTCGTCGCTCCGCATGAATGGCGGATTTAGCGGCAGGTGGATGAACTTACGAGTACCGCCGAGGCCAGGCCCAGCCCAAATACCGTGTCGTTAGTTTTCCTAGTTTCCTTTTTTTTTCTTGCGGGTACTTTCCCACCCCCCGAGTACGCTTCTAAATGTTGGCCACGTTCTAGAATTCGCACCCCTTCTTCCTCTCTTTTTTGAGAACTGATTGGTCACCTTCTTAAAATAAATGATTTATCGTGGTCTTTTTCTAGATGTTTGTCGTGGCATTCGAGACTTCGATCTCATTTCTCGTTGAAAACTTTTTTTTAGGAGAATGTCTTACTTCCCTGAGACATCCAACGAGCGAGCTGATTTAGTAGATAGCTTCATTTAAATTTTAAAAAATTCAAAACATCTACGTATTTTAAGACAGAGAAAGTAATAAAAACTGGAAGCACATCTAAAAAGCTGAAAGCAGCCGACCAAGCAATCACGCAGCTTAATAGCACTGGCCCACGGCACTGGTCAGTGCGTTGTGTACTCATGGCTCTATGTTGGCTATAGAGGGCTGCATTCTTCTGTGTTGCTTGGAGAGCTCGTTCCCAACGAGCTGATTTATGAGTGTACTTGGTCAAACAATGTGAATCCATATTTTTCAGAAAACGTTTAATAAAATGAGAAAATATGTACACATATAGAAGTGAATTTTTTATGTCTATATAAAATAAAAGTTCTCATATATTGAAAGAAATAAAGAAATATTAATGTATATGGCACAACATTCACCAATACCAAAATATTTGTTTCCCCGTATATAAAAATGTTCATGTATAAAAAATGTATATGGAAAAACGTCACCAATACAAAAAAAAAATTCACTTATATGAAAAAACGTTTACCTATAACAAATACTTATTTCCCCAAAAATACTTAAAAGTTCATACATACCAAAATAATTGTCCTCTTGGATATAAAAATGAGTCCATGCATCTCTAAATTATTGTTCACATAGATAAAATCAGTATTTATATACTTATGAACTCATGTACATATATGTAAATACTGTTGAATTCACAATAAAAATCTTCAAACACATAGAAAAATGTGTTCATATGTGTAGAAATATGTTCATGTATGCATGAGAAGGGATTTTTTTTTGGAAAATCAAGGAAAAATATAAAAGAAAATTGAAGGAAAATAGAAAACAAAAATGTTTGGCAACACTATGTTTGATTTCCTTGCATTTTGTCTTGTCATGAGTGCATCTTTTGCGTTGCATTTGAATATCCTCCTTTGTTTTCCTACCATAAGTGCATGTTTTTGCACCATATGATGATTTCCTTCCCTTTTTTGCAATGTTCTAACTGCATATTTTTCTACTTCGTTTGGATATCCTGCTTTTATATTTCTTTTGAGTGTATGTTTTGCATTTTTTGATGACTTGATGTTTTTTGTCCTACTATATAAGTGCATTTTTTGCAATGCCATTTAGCTATCTTGCTTTAAGTGTAAATTGTAAACTTATTACTTTTGCACCGTCCAACCTTAGAACAATACAAAACTAAAGAACAAAATATTATTTATGAAACAAAATGTCTTTCAGCATCCATGAAACAAAAAATATATTTAAAATGTGAAAGATTTCTATAAACAGAAAAAACTTATAGAAAAGAATGACTTTTTTTTAAAGAAAAGACAAATTAAATACAAATCCTAATAAATGAACATAACAATTAGAAAATGAAACAAAAACTATACATGGTATTTACAAAATGAAGAGCGTTGGAAAACCGAAAGTAGAAAAAAACTTAAAAAAACAAATTAAATAGAATATTGGCTAAAAAAGGTGGCAGTAGTAATAAACCAAAATACGTGGTGGATCAAAAAACGTGTACCCACTCCTTGTCACTCCCCGAGCAGGCAACTGGGACGGCGACTCCCCACCTTCCTCTCCTAGCCCTTCCCACATCTTCCCCTTAGTGCCGCCGGACATTTGCTCACGTGGTACCAGCGACTGCGGCTGTTCCCTCTCCCATGTTTCAGATCCCCAACTTGGGAAGGAGGAGTCAACGGTGGAGCAATCTTACCTATAGCGGTCTGGCGAGCGGTCCTAAGTAGCGCCCCTAGGTGGTCTTTAGCGCGGTGGTGCGGTCATTGGTAGCGGAGCAGAGCGGTTGCGTGCAGGCAGGCAACATCGGCGTCACCAACTTGGCCTAGATCTAGGGCCCTTTGGGCCCAATCTTGTTTTGGGCGGGCCAATGGCTCTGTGCATGCAGTCGTCGTTCCCTAGAGGTTGATATCGCTAGTTGGATTACTAGGTGGTGGCAGCAGTGTCAATATTGGGGATATGCTATATGAGTATCCTCATAGCATGTCTCTTATCCGGATAACCCGGATGGCCCACAATTGGTAGCATGGCCCTTGGCCTGCTGGGCGGCCCAGTTAGATGGATCCAGAAGGGAGGCCCATGCTAGATAAAGGAAGGCTACGGAGGAGTCACCGACGTACTTGGAGCCTTGGAGTACAAGACATGCTAGACTAGTAATAGACAATGTAGGACTCTGTAACCTGTCCGGCTAGGACTTTTCCCTGTAACCCTAGAACCTGGCGACTATATAAGTCGGGCCTATGGGAGCCTTTAGGGCACAATATCAGATCGATTAACACACACCTCACACAGCGAACCTATCTCTGTAACTCGACGTATTGCCATTATAGTGATTTATAGCAGGAGTAGGATTCCGCCACCGTTGTGGGATCTGAACCTGGGTAAGCTGTGTTACCTCGTACCCGTCAACCGTCCGCCTTCCCCCACGTCTCTAGACACGTATTGTGAGGACCCCTCCATGGTGTACTCGTCGGCAATACCACGACAGTTGGCGCCCACCGTGGGGCAAGAGGCGCTTCAGGCTCTTTAGCGGGTGAGGACCAAGATATTCGCGGGAATCGGAAACCATAGCCATCAGTCGGTTTCTCTTCTCCGACAACGTTCCGATCGTCCCTCCCGACGAGATCTGGATCCCAGCAAAGACAAACCCTACGTGGTGTTCGATCGTTCCTATCGGAGACATCCACCTCTTCATTGGCGAAACCGACTCGGGCACTAGTTCCATGAGAGTCGGAGGAGCATCAAGACCCGCACGGACCGCCTACGGGCAGGATACGTTCGCGGAAGATTCGATGTCGGATCTCTCTTCGGAGTTTGCCGCAAAGATCGGAAAAATTCAAGGCCCACCCAAACCGCCCCTGTGCAGGATATAACTGTGGAAGATCACTGCAAGTCCGCCGGCTTCATTCGTGCGTCTGGACAACAGAGATCCAAGTTCGTCGCCATGGTTACCATCTTCGATCTGACACGTTGCGTTCAGAGAGAGGGCAAAAACCCCCGCGATTACCTTGTCATGTGGCTCCGTATGATGATGCCATGTATCACTTTGTGGAAGGACTGGACCAGGGAACGCTTCTCCGACATTCTCTGAGGCGGCAGCAAGCTTCAGGACGTCTCACCTTCGAAAGCATGGTTAACACCGTCAATAGCTATGCGGAGGCCGAGGGTTTAGCTCAGGCGGATCTTGCGCTCATTGGCGGAGCGCCGCCGCCTCAGCAACCGCCACAACCGCCTCTGGCCGCCATCGCCTCTGCTGCGCCACCACCTCCAGTCATCGTTGCTACTATTGCACCTCCACCCCCCGTCATCGAGGAAGCCCGGCACCCTCCGACTCTATGATTGACGCGCTATACGCCGACTTCAGTGCAGATTCAGACGAGATATATTTCAGTCCAGAGGAGCTAGACTCCGCGATGCAGGAGATGGAGGAGGAGTACACGCGCGACGAGCAAGCCAACAACGTCGTCACGTCCCGAGAGGTGTTCGTCACCATTGGGACGGTGATGGATGAAGATCATCCTGAAAGAGCTCCGCCTACAACTCTAGACAAAGGGAAGGGACCACCTGTTGCTGCCGACAATGATTGCCAAAGGTCATGCCCCCTCCGCCTAACCCAGTGCAATAGCCGTAGGAACTCGGCATCGACCCGAGCAACAACAACACCGCAAACTTGCCGCCTCCAGCATCTACGTCTTGTTGGAGATATGCCCTAGAGGCAAAAATAAATGTAGTTATTATTATATCTTTGTGTTTATGATAAATGTTTACATTCATGCTATAATAGTATTAACTAGAAACATTAATACTTGTGTGATTTGTAAACTAAATTAGAGTCCCTAGTAAAGCCTCTTCAAAATACTAGCTTGTTGATTAATAGATGATCATGGTTTCTTGATCATGAACATTTGAGATGTTGTTAATAACAAGGTCATATCATTAGGAGAATGGTATGATGGACATACTCCTAGAGATAAGCGTAGCATAAATATCAAGTCATTTTAATAGTTCAATTGCTATAAGCTTTCTGATACATAGTAACCTAATTCCTTCGACCATGAGATCATGCTTATCACCATCACCGGAAGGATGCTTTGATGACATCAAACACCACACCGTAACTAGGTGGCTATAAAGGTGGCATTGAGTGTTCGGAAAGTATGGGTTGAGACACATGGATCAAGAGTGGGATTTGTCCATCCATATGACGGATAGATATACTCTGGGCCCTCTCGGTGGAATGTCATCCAATTTGCTTGCAAGCATGTGACTGGCTCACATGCAGAGATACCGACGATCAAAAACCTCGGATAAGTAAACTATCGTGAGACAAAGGGAAATTGGTATCGTATGTAAGTGGTTCATTCAATCGCAAAGTAATCGTAGAAATATGTGGGAGCCATATGAATTTCCAGATTCCTCTATTGGTTATTGATCAGATAAGTGTTTCGATCATGTCTGCATAATTCACGAACCGTAGGGAGACACACTTAAGGATTCAATGTTGTTGAGTAGTTATGGAATGATGAGTAAGAGACCGAATGTTGTTCGGAGTCTCGGATGGGATCGGGGATATCACGAGGAGATCCGGAATGGTCCGGAGAATAAGATTCATATAAGGAAAGTCCTGTTTCGGAGTTGGGGAATGATTCTGGTGTTTTCACCAGGAATGTTCTAGAAGGGTCCGAAAGGTCCGACACTCCGGAGGGGAATGGTACATGAATGTTTCATGACAATGTGGAATGGTTGCATCATGTACTAGGTAACATGGCTGGGCAAAGTAAAGGGAGAAATCAAATCCTAGTTTGAAAGTCAAACGCCAATTTGAAAAAGTCAAACGACAAGTTTGCTTGGTGGAGGGAGAGTAGGAAACCTACTTGGGGAGGAGTTCCTCTCCCTCCACCCGCCGGCCAAGGAGACCGACTTGGGGGAGGACTCCCTCCTCCCAAGCCGCGCCCTCCCACCTATATAAGGAGGGGCAGGTCTGCCCCTCTTCCCTACACCTCTCACACCCCAAACCCTAACCCTAAGCCACCGGCGCCACCACCCCTGCTGCTGCCGCCGCCTAGGGCACCACCAACTCGCCGAGTTGGGGTGATCCCAAACCCTAGCCGCCGGCTAAACTATCCCCTTGGTGACTTCTAAACCCTAGATCACCAAGGCCTCTCTTATAGTCCACCATACTCGCTCCGGCTTAAGGCGAAGCCCTGCGAGATCTTCCCTCTACTTCCGTTACCACACCGTCGTGCTGCCGGAATCGCGAGGAGAGTGCTACAACTTCTGCTGCCTGCTGGAACAAGGGAGAGGAAGGTCTTCATCGAGTACCGAACGTGTGACCGACTGCGGAAGCGCTGCCGGAACACAGCGCCGAAAGGATCGTCTACGCGATCTTGAGATCAGCAAGAGTATGACTACATCACCCACGAGAATCTGCTCTCGTTAATCGCTTTGGAATCTTCGAGGGTGAGTTCCTCTATCGACTCGTTGCTACAATCTAGTAGATAGATCTTGGCTTGTTTGTTTGCATGCGGTAGAATTTTTTTTGTTTTCCATGCTACGAACCCCAACAGTGGTATCAGAGCCGTGTGTATATGTAGATCTGTTGCACGAGTAGAACACAATGCTCATTGTGGGCGGTGGTGCTTTTATTATCAATTGCTTTCTGTGTACTTTGCATCTTACGGTATGATGGGATGAAGCGTCCCGGGCTAACCTTACATGACATCGTTCATGATACTTGCTCCACGCTTAACATGCAACTTGTATTGCATAAGTGGCTTTGCAGGTGTCTGTCTCTCCCATTATAGTATAGATCCAATTTACAACGGGCACTTGATAGTTCAAACATCAACGTTGTGGTTCTTGTTCGTAAGTTAGATCGACACTTATTGAAAGCCCCAAACCACGTAAAATATGCAAAGAAAATTAGAGGCGTCTAACTTTGTTTTGCAGGGGTGTGCTGTGATGTGATATGGCCATGATTGTGATTATATTTGATGTATGAAATGTCCCTTATTGTAAGTTGGCAACCGGCAGGAGCCATATGGTTGTCTTTAAATTCCGTTAAGACCCGCGTGTCTATTCAAAGTAGTTGTAATAGTTGAAGCTGGTGGAAGACAACCATGAAACGACGCCATTGACCTTGACGCTATACCGGTGATGATGGAGATCATGTTCATGCTTGAAGATGGAGATCGGAAGCACAAGAAGAAAGGCCATATCATATCACATATTATGAATTGCATGTGATGTTAATCCTTTATGCATCTTGTATTGCTTAGTTAACGACGGTAGCATTATAAGATGATCCCTCATGCACACAAATTTCAAGTTCCAAAGTGTTCATCCTTAGTAAGCACCGTTGCTAAATCTCGTTGTTTCGAAGCACCACGTGATGATCGGGTGTGTTAGATTCTGCGGGTGTATACAACGTGAGCAAGCCAGATTTGCTCATGCGGAAGCTAAGGTTTGATCTTGACGAGCCTAGCATATACAGACATGGTCTCGGAACACGGATCACTGAAAGGTAAAGCATGGGTCATATAGTAGATATGATGAACATGTTGATTGTTCGCCATTGAAGCTGCATCAACTCTCGTGATGATCGGTTTTGATGTGGTGGATTTGGTTCGTGTGATCACTAAAACAATGTGAGGGATAATGTTTTGAGTGGGAGTTCACCTAGATTAATTTAACTATTAATTAGAACTCAATTTGTCATAAACTTAGTCTAAACTATTGCAAATATGTTGTAGATCATTGGCGGCCCCTACCATCAATTTTAATGCGTTCCTAGAGAAAGAAAAGTTGAAAAACAATGGAAGCAACTTCGCGGATTGGTTCCGCAATTTGAGGATTGTCCTCAATGCTGGTAATTTGACCTATGTGATGTATGCACCGCTGGGTGAACCACCTGCAGCTACTGCTACCGATGAAGTAAAGAATGTTTACCTTACTCGAAAGAATCAGTACTCCACAGTTTAGTGTGCTATCTTGTATGGTTTGGAATCGGTGCTTCAGAAAAGGTTTGAAAACCAAGACCCATATGATATTGTCCGTGAACTCAAAATTATTTTTGAGACTCACGCGGCAGTTGAGAGTTATGAGGCTTCTAAAAAGTTCTTTAACTGCAAGATGGAAGAGGGCAGCTCCGTCAGTGAGCATGTGCTTAAGATGTCTGGGCACGCAGACAAACTCCAAAGTTTGGGTATAGTGATTACTAATGCTTTGGGGATTTACCGTGTCCTCCAATCGCTGCCACCAAGTTACAAGAACTTTGTGATGAACTACAATATGCAAAACATGAACAAGACGTTGCCAGAACTCTTCTCCATGTTGAAATCTGCAGAAGTGGAGATCAAGAAAGAGAATCAAGTGTTGTTGGTCAACAAGACCACCAAATTCAAGAAAGGCAAGTCTAAGCAAAAGGGAAACTTCAAGAAGGGTGGTAAGAAAGTTACCGCACCGACGAAGAAGAGCAAGGCTGGGCCAAAGCCTGATATTGAGTGATTTTACTGCAAGGGAGAAGGTCACTGGAAGCGGAATTGCCCAAAGTACTTGGCGGATTTGAAGAACGGCAACATCAAAAAGAAATGTATATCCGATATACATGTTATTGATGTGTATCTCACTAGTACTCGTAGTAGTGCCTGGGTATTTGATACTGGTTCGGTTGCTCATATTTGTAACTCGAAACAGGTACTGCAGAATAAACGGAAGCTAGCGAAGAACGAGGTGACGATGCGCGTTGGAAATGGATCAAAGGTTGATTTGATCGCGGTCGGCATGCTACCTCTTCATCTACCATCGGGATTAGTTTTATACTTAAATAATTGTTATTTGGTGCCTGCGTTGAGCATGAACATTATATCTGGATCATGTTTGTTGCGAGACGGTTACTTGTTTAAATCCGAGAATAATGGTTGTTCGATTTATATGAGTAATATGTTTTATGCACATGAACCTTTGGTAGATGGTCTATTCTTATTGAATCTCGATAGTGGAAATACACATATTAATAACATTGAATCTAAACGTTTGAAATTGAGCGATAACTCGACCTATATGTGGCACTGTCGTCTTGGTCATATTGGAGTGAAGCGTATGAAGAAACTCCATTCCGATGGACTTCTTGAGTCACTTGATTTTGAATCACTTGAAAGATGCGAAGCATGTCTGATGGGTAAAATGACTAAGACTCCATTTTTTGGGATGATGGAGCGAGCTACAGACTTATTAGAAATCATACATACCGATGTGTGTGGACCAATGAGTGTAGCATCGCGCGGTGGTTATCGTTATGTTCTTACCTTCACGGATGACTTGATTAGATATGGGTATATCTATTTCATGAAACATAAGTCCGAAACTTTCAAGAAGTTTAAGGAATTTCAAAGTGAGGTAGAGAATCAACGTAACAAGAAGATTAAATTTCTACGTTCTGATCGTGGAGGTGAATATCTAAGTTACGAGTTTGGCGAGCATTTAAAGAAATGCGGAATACTTTCACAATTGACACCGCCGGGAACACCACAACGTAATGGTGTGTCCGAACGTCGTAATCGAACTCTCTTAGATATGGTTCGTTCTATGATGTCACTTACAAATTTACCGCTATCGTTTTGGGGTTATGCATTAGAAACAGCCGCATTCACTTTAAATAGGGCACCATCTAAATCCGTTGAAACGACACCGTATGAATTATGGTTTGGGAAGAAACCTAAATTGTCGTTCCTTAAAGTTTGGGGTTGCGAAGCTTATGTAAAGAAGTTACAGCTGGACAAGCTTGAACCCAAAGCGGAAAAATGCGTCTTCATAGGATACCCGAAGGAAACTATTGGGTATACCTTCTATCATAGATCCGAAGGCAAAATCTTCATTGCTAAGAATGTATCCTTTCTGGAGAAGGAATTTTTCTCGAAAGAAGTGACTGGAAGGAAAGTAGAACTCAACGAGGTTGTTGAACCTTCTCTCGAACTTGCAAGTAGCGCAACACCGGAAGTAGTTCTTATGGCGCCTACACCAATAAGAGTGGAAGCTAATGATGATGATCATGAAACTTCGGTTGAAGTTGCTACAGAGCCTCGCAGGTCAACGAGAACTCGTACCACTCCTGATTGGTATGATCCTATTATGAGTGTCATGTTGGTAGACAACACCGATGACCCTGCGACATATGAGGAAGCGATGATGAGCCCAGATTCCAATAAATGGCAAGAAGCCATGTAATCCGAGATTGGATCCATGTACGAAAACCAAGTATGGACTTTGGTGGACTTACCGGATGGTCGGAAGGCTGTCGAGAACAAATGGATTTTCAAGAAGAAAACAGATGCTGATGGTAATGTTACTGTCTATAAAGCTCGACTTGTCGCAAAAGGGTTTCAACAAATTCAAGGAGTTGACTACGATGAGACTTTCTCACCAGTAGCGAAGCTAAAGTCTATGAGTATTATGTTAGCAATCGCTGCATATTATGATTATGAGATATGGCAGATGGATGTCAAAATAGCGTTCCTCAACGGAGACATTGATGAAGAGTTGTATATGATGCAACCCAAAGGTTTTGTCGATCCTAAAGATGCTATAAGGTGTGCAAACTTCAACGGTCCATATATGGATTGAAGCAAGCATCCCGAAGTTGGAATCAACATTTTGATAAGGTAATCAAAAGTTTTGGTTTTATACAAACTTATGGAGAAGCTTGTATTTACAAGAAAGTGAGTGGGAGCTCTGTAGCATTCTTAATACTATATGTAGATGACATATTGTTGATTGAGAATGATGTAGACCTTCTTAATAGTGTCAAAGAATATTTGAATAATAGTTTTTCAATGAAAGATCTTGGCAAAGAAGCTTACATATTAGGCATAAAGATTTATAAAGATAGATCGAGACGCCTAATATCATTGTCACAAAGTACATATTTGGATAAAGTTCTAAAGAGGTTTGGAATGGAAGATAGCAAGAAAGGGTTCTTGCCCATGTTGCCCAATACGACCTTGAGTAAAACTCGAAGTCCATCAACGGCAGAAGATAGAGAAAGGATGAGTAAAACTCCATATGCCTCAGCCATAGGATCTCTAATGTATGCCATGCTATGTACTAGACCCGACATTGCATATGCTGTTAGTTTGACTAGCAGATATCAAAGTGATCCAGGAGTGGATCATTGGACAGCGGTCAAAAACATCCTTAAGTACTTGAGAAGAACTAAGGATATGGTTCTTTCTTATGGAGGTGATGAACAGCTCGTTGTTAATGGTTACACCAATCCGGATGATTCTAAATCTCAATCTGGATACGTATTTACTTTGAATGGTGCAGCAGTTAGCTGGAGGAGTGCAAAGCAAAGTGTTGTGGCGAGATCTTCAACTGAATCAGAATACATAGCTGCTTCGGAGGATTCACAAGAAGCGATATGGATGAAGGAGTTCATTACAGAGCTCGGTGTGGTTCCAAGTGCGCTGGACCCAATGTCTATCTACTGTGATAACATGGGCGCCATAGCCAATGCACAAGAACCAAGGTCACACAAGAAGCTGAAGCACATCAAGCTACGTTTTCACGCTATTCAAGAACATGTCCAAGATGGTGACATAAAGATTTGCAAAGTACACACAGATCTGAATGTGGCGGATCCGTTGACTAAACCTCTCTCGAGGGCAAAACATGACCAACACCAAACTGCCATGGGTGTTCGGTATATTACCATGTAATCTAGATTAGTTCACTCTAGTGCAAGTGAGAGACTGTTGGAGATATGCCCTAGAGGCAATAATAAATGTAGTTATTATTATATCTTTGGGCATGTTTGATTCAAAGGATTCACAAAATAATTTTGTAGGATTCTTACCCATAGGATTTTTTCCTATAGAGGCCATTTGATTCAAAGGATTGAACCCTTCAAAATTCCTATGGATTCCTTTCCTATACTATATTCCCATAGGATTTCTAACAAGAGGTTAGACCTATTGGAAAATTTCCTGTGTGTCTATGACAACTATGCCATGTACTCAATCTATATACAAATTTCCTGCGTTTTTTCTGTGACGCAATCAAACGACTTTTGCAGCTAATTCCTGCGTTTTTTTCCTATAGGATTTCACATGTCATGACATACCATTCCTATGGTTTTCCTATTCCTGTGCTTTTAAAATCCTTTGAATCAAACATGCCCTTTGTGTTTATGATAAATGTTTACATTCATGCTATAACAGTATTAACTAGAAACATTAATACTTGTGTGATTTGTAAACTAAATTAGAGTCCCTAGTAAAGCCTCTTCAAAATACTAGCTTGTTGATTAATAGATGATCATGGTTTCTTGATCATGAACATTTGAGATGTTGTTAATAACAAGGTCATATCATTAGGAGAATGGTATGATGGACATACTCCTAGAGATAAGCGTAGCATAAAGATCAAGTCATTTTAATAGTTCAATTGCTATAAGCTTTCTGATACATAGTTACCTAATTCCTTCGACCATGAGATCATGCTTATCACCATCACCCGAAGGATGCTTTGATGACATCAAACACCACACCGTAACTGGGTGGCTATAAAGGTGGCATTGAGTGTTCAGAAAGTATGGGTTGAGACACATGGATCAAGAGTGGGATTTGTCCATCCATATGACGGATAGATATACTCTGGGCCCTCTCGGTGGAATGTCATCCAATTGGCTTGCAAGCATGTGACTGTCTCACAAGGGATCACATACCACGGGAACGAGAAAAGAGTACTTATCAGTAACGAGGTTGAACTAGGTATGCAGAGATACCGACGATCAAAACCTCGGATAAGTAAACTATCGTGAGACAAAGGGAAATTGGTATCGTATGTAAGTGGTTCATTCGATCGCAAAGTAATCATAGAAATACGTGGGAGCCATATGAATTTCCAGATTCCTCTATTGGTTATTGATCAGAGAAGTGTTTCGATCATGTCCGCATAATTCCCGAACCGTAGGGAGACACACTTATGGATTCGATGTTGTTGAGTAGTTATGGAATGATGAGTAAGAGACCGAATGTTGTTCGGAGTCTTGGATGGGATCCGGGATACCACGAGGAGATCCGAAATGGTCCGGAGAATAAGATTCATATAAGGAAAGTCATGTTTCGGAGTTGGGGAATGATTCTGGTGTTTTCACCAGGAATGTTCTAGAAGGGTCCGGAAGGTCCGACACTCCGGAGGGGAAGGGTACATGAATGTGTCATGACAATGTGGAATGGTTGCATCATGTACTAGGTAACATGGCTGGGAAAAATAAAGGGAGAAATCAAATCCTAGTTTGAAAGTCAAACGCCAATTTGAAAAAGTCAAACGACAAGTTTGTTTGGTGGAGGGAGAGTAGGAAACCTACTTGGGGAGGAGTTCCTCTCCCTCCACCCGCCGGCCAAGGAGGACGACTTGGGGGAGGACTCCCTCCTCCCAAGCCGTGCCCTTCCACCTATAGAAGGAGGGCCAGGGCTGCCCCTCTTCCCTACACCTCTCACACCCCAAACCCTAACCCTAAGCCGCCGGCGCCACCACCCCTGCTGCTGCCGCCGCCTAGGGCACCACCAACTCGCCAAGTTGGGGTGATCCAAACCCTAGCCGCCGGCTAAACTATACCCTTGGTGCCTTCTAAACCCTAGATCGCCAAGGCCTCTCTCATAGTCCACCATACTCGCTCCGGCTTAAGGCGAAGCCCTGCGAGATCTCCCCTCTACTTCCGGTACCACGCCGTCGTGCTGCCGGAATCGCGAGGAGAGTGCTACAACTTCCGCTGCCTGCTGGAACAAGGGAGAGGAAGGTCTTCATCGAGTACCGAACATGTGACCGACTGCGGAAGCGCTGCCGGAACGCATCGCCGGAAGGATCGTTTACGCGATCTTGAGATCGACAAGAGTACGACTACATCACCCACGAGAATCTGCTCTCGTTAATCGCTTTGGAATCGTCGAGGTTGAGTTCCTCTATCGACTCGTTGCTACAATCTAGTAGATAGATCTTGGCTTGTTTGTTTGCATGCGGTAGAATTTGAAGGGAATATGCCCTGAGAGGCAATAATAAAGTGTTTATTATGTGTATTCCAAGTATATGATAGATGATTATTTTGCATGCTATAATTGTATTAATACGGAAACGTTAATACATGTGTGTTTAATAAACAAACAGAAAGTTCCTAGTTATGCCTCTCTCATAAACTAGCTCGTTGATTAACAAGATGATCAAGGTTTCCTGATCATGGACATTGGATGTTGTTAATAACGGGATCACAACATTAGTGTAATGGTGTGATGAACATTCATCCGAAGTATAGCATTACGATCAAAGTCATTGAGTTTATATTGCTATAACAACTTACGAAGTGATCCTAATCCTTAGACCATGAGATCATGTCAATCACTAACACCGAAAGAGTTCCTTGATAACATCAAAAGTCACACCGTAACAGGGTGATTATAAAGATGGATTCAGAACTAATAAAGTGTTATGTTGAGGCTCATGGATCGAGAGTGGAATTTGTTCATCCCGATGACAGATAGATATACTCTGGGCCCTCTCGGTGATATCACATTGATTAGCTTGCAAGCAAGTGATTTGATCACTAGAATGTTATATCACAGGAACGAGAAAAGAGTGCATGTCGGTAACGATATCAAACTAGGTATGGAGATACCGATGATCGAATCTCGGACATGTAATATATCGTGAAACAAAGGGATTAAGATACTAGCGTAAAAGGTTCCGACGATCACAAGAAAGTCATCGTTGAATGTGTGGGAGTCAGTATGGGTCTCCAGATCCCGCTTCTGATTATTGATCCGAGAGGGGTCTCGATCATGTCCGCATTATTCACGAACCGTAGGGTGACACACTTAAGAGACACCGACATCCAATTGGAGCAAATGTTTCATGCCGAAAGAATGAACAAGCGCAGGAATTTATTTCACTAGATACCGAAACAGGTTTTCGGGTGAAATTGCATAAAGTGGTTATGCATGTGAAATAGAATTCTAGCAAGGGGTTATTTGTGAATGTTTGTCATTAAAGTAATTGACAAAATTCTGAATAAAATAAAAGAGTTTTATTTAATGAGAGTTTGCATTAAATTTGGTGGAAATTTAATGGGAATTTGAGTGGACTTTTGAGTGGAGGGAATTTAAAGGAGATTTGTGAGTGGAGTGTCCACCCACATGAAGAGGGGAGGGCAAGGGGGCAGCCCCCATGCGCCGGCCACCCCCTTGGGGTTCCCCCCCTCCTCCTATAAAAGGAGCCCCCTCCTCACTTGTCTCTCACACCTCCTCGTGAAGGATCTCTCTCCCCCTCTAGAATTTATCCCCCATGGTCTCGGACTAGCGAGATACATGTTCCCGGTGGCTATTCGGCAAGAAAGAGTTGTGCTTCCGCTGCATCGCTGGAGCGAGGAGGCGGAGGTTGCTCGGTGCCTCGAACGTTTGTGCGAGCACGGATGCGCTGCTGATTTGTGGCGCTAGGACTTCCTCTCGATCTTGAGATCGGCAAGAGATCGTCTACATCAACCACGTGTTGAACTCGTTAAGCTTTGTCGGTCTTCAAGGGTATGTTCTCTACGGATATACATCCGCCCGTTGTTTGTATCTAGTAGATAGATCTTGGTATATAGTTCACATCGTAGGAATTTTTTTGTTTTCTATGCTGCGAACCCTACAGTGGTATCAGAGCCGGATCTATGCGTAGATACTTTACACGGGTAGTACACATATGAGTATGTGGGCGATGATGATCATGTTGTTGCTCCTTTGTTGTAATTTTGGATATTGGTGGCATAGTGGGATGAAGCGGCCCGGACAAACTTTACATGTCCTTGCACATGAGATCTGTTCCACGCTTGACATGCAACTAGTTTGCATAAGTGGCTAGCAGGTGTCTGTCTCTCCTACTATAGTCAATATCTATTTTGCAAGCGAGTTGTCAACAATTTGATTATCCTCGTTGTGGTTCATGTTCGTAGGTAAGAACGGTTCTATCTCGAAAGCCCTAAGCCACGTAAAACTTGCAATGGATAAATTAGAGGCGTCTAGTTTAGATTGTTGCTGGGCTAGTGTTATGATATGGTAGTGTTGTAAGTAGAAGTATGAGATGATACTCTTACAACACACATAGCGTGTAAAATCCATAGACCTTGGATTTACACATATAGGTATGATAGTGATCATACCACGATGCACATGATAGAGATCATCTGCGGGAACCATATAATTTCACTAATAAACATATGATGTTTGATAGCATCTTATGTTGCTTGTTTAGCGCTTTGTTAGCATAATAAGATGATCCCTCATTTAAATATCAAGATAAGAATGTGTTCTTCCTTTAGTATGCACCGGTTATGTTTTCGTCGCTCCAAGACATCACGTGATGATCGGGTGTTCTTGGATCCACGACCATATTTCGGGTGTAAAACAGTTACACACGCGAATATTAAGGTTCTAACTTGGCGAGCCTAGCATGTACAGACATGGCCTCGGAACACGGACCGAAAGGTTAAGCATGAGTCATATAGTTGATATGATGCCCATCTGATGCTCGCCTTTGAAGCTACACCGACTCACGTGATGATCGGACTTGGTGTAGTGGATTTGGTTCATGTAATCACCAAAAAGGCACGAGGGATGTCGTTTTTGAGTGGGAGTTCATTCGTAATATAGATTAGTTGAACTCAATCTATCATACACTTAGTCTAAACTTTACAAATTCTGTTGTAGATGGCACCACCTGCTTTTAATTTCAATGTGTTCATGGAGAAAGAGAAACTAGCAACGAACGGTAGCAACTTTACCGAATGGGCCATGAATTTGAGGATTCTCCTCTCTGCTGCACAAAAGCAATATGATCTAGAAGCGCCGTTCGGCCCCCCACCTTTTGATGATGCCCCTGACGAGGAGAAGAATGTCTACCAGACTCGTCAGGAGGACCACAACTTAGTTCATTGCGGCATATTGTATGGGCTAGAGCCGGAACTTCGAAAGCGTTTCGAAAACAGCAATGCATTTGATACAATGGGTGAGTTGAAAATGATTTTCGACACACATGCTGCTGTAGAGAGCTACAATGCTTCAGAAAAGTTCTTTAGCTGCATGATGGAAGAGCACAGCTCTGTTAGTGAGCATGTACTCAAGATGTCGGGTTACGCCGATAAGGTTGTGTCCTTGGGAATATCGATTCCCATTGACTTAGGCATGCATCGTGTTCTAGAGTCTCTGCCACCTAGCTATAAGAGCTTCGTGATGAACTATAATATGCAAGGCATGAAGAAGTCTCTCCCCGAGCTTCTGTCAATGCTTAAAACTGCAGAAGTGGAGATCAAAAAGGAACATCAAGTGTTGATGATCAATAGGAACACTGGTTTCAAGAAATACAAGAAGGGAAAACGGAAGGGAAGTAAGGGCGGCAAGCCTGTTGCCGCGCCTGAAAAGAAACCCCGAGTTGGACCTAAGTCTGATTCCGAGTGCTACTATTGTAAGGGGACTGGCCACTGGAAGCGCAACTGCCCCAAGTATCTGGCAGACAAGAAGGCCGGCAAGGCAAACAAAGGTATATATGATATACATGTTATTGATGTGTACTTGACTAGTGCTCGCAGTAGCACCTGGGTATTTGATACCGGTTCAGTTGCTAATATTTGTAACTCGAATCAGGGGCTGCGGAACAAGCGACCGCTAGCAAGGGGTGAGGTCAAGATGCGTGTCGGCAATGGATCAAGCGTTGATGTGATCGCCGTCGGAACGCTGCCTCTCCACTTACCGTCGGGATTAGTTATAAACTTGAATAAATGTTATCTGGTGCCTGCACTGAGCATGAACATTGTATCTGGATCGTGTTTGATGCGAAGTGGTTATTCATTTAAATCCGAGAACAATGGTTGTTCCATTTATATGAATGAAATCTTTTATGGTCATGCACCGATGATGAATGGTTTATTTCTATTAGATATCGATGATAATGTTACACATATTCATAATGTTGATGCTAAAAGGATTAAACTTAATGATGATATATCCGCATATATGTGGCACTGCCGTCTAGGTCATATTGGCGTTAAACGCATGAAGAAGCTCCATTCGGATGGACTTTTGGAATCACTTGATTATGAATCATTTGATACATGTGAGCCATGCCTTATGGGCAAGATGACTAGAACGCCGTTTTCCGGTTCAATGGAACGGGCGACAGATTTATTGGAAATCATACATTCTGATGTATGTGGTCCAATGAGTGTGTCGGCGCGAGGTGGATATCGTTATTTTGTTACTTTCACGGATGATTTGAGTAGATACGGTTATATCTACTTGATGAAACACAAGTCTGAAACCTTTGAAAAGTTCAAGGAATTTCAGAATGAAGTGGAAAATCATCGTAATAGAAAGATCAAATTTCTACGGTCCGACCGTGGAGGTGAGTATCTAAGTTACGAGTTTAGCACTCACATGAAAGAGTGTGGAATTGTTTCACAACTCACACCTACCGGAACACCACAGCGAAATGGTGTGTCGGAACGTCGTAATCGTACTTTATTAGATATGGTTCGATCTATGATGTCTCTGACGGACTTGCCGTTGTCATTTTGGGGTTATGCACTAGAAACTGCTGCATTCACTTTAAATCGGGCACCATCTAAATCCGTTGAAAAGACACCGTATGAATTGTGGTTTGAAAACAAACCTAAGCTGTCATTTCTTAAAGTTTGGGGATGCGATGTTTATGTGAAGAAACTTCAACCGGATAAACTCGAACCCAAAGCGGAAAAATGCGTCTTCATAGGATACCCTAAAGAAACTATTGGGTATTCCTTCTATCTCAGATCCGAGGGCAAGGTTTTTGTTGCCAAGAATGGATCCTTTCTAGAGAAAGAGTTTCTCGCGAAAGGTGTGAGTAGTCGGAAGGTAGAACTCGAAGAGGTTGTGGAACCTTCTCTTCAAAGTATGGCGAGTAGCACAGTGCCGGAAGTTGTTCCGGAGTTGACTCCACCTGTTGAAGAGGGAACTAATGATAATGATCATGAAACTCCGAAAGAGAGTTACCAAACCTCGCAGGTCAAACAGGACGCGTGCAGCTCCCGAGCTGTACGGAAATCCTGTCATGAATTTCATGGTTGATGAAAATGATGACCCTGCGACGTATGAAGAAGCGATGATGAGCCCGGATTCCAACAAATGGTTAGAAGCCATGAAATCCGAGATGGAATCCATGTATGAAAATCAAGTTTGGAACTTGGTGGAATTACCTCACGACCGAAAGGCCGTGGAGAACAAATGGATTTTCAAAAGGAAAACTGATGCTGATGGTAATGTGACCGTCTATAAAGCTCGACTTGTCGCAAAGGGGTTTCGACAAATTCAAGGAGTTGACTACGATGAGACTTTCTCTCCCGTAGCGATGCTAAAGTCAGTTAGGATTATGTTAGCAATTGCTGCATATTTCGATTATGAGATATGGTAGATGGATGTCAAAACTGCGTTTCTCAATGGTAATATTGAAGAAGAGTTGTATATGATACAACCAAAGGGTTTTGTCGATCCTAAGGATGCTAACAAGGTGTGCAAGCTTCAGCGATCCATCTATGGATTGAAGCAAGCATCACGAAGTTGGAATCTCCGCTTTGATGAGGTGATCAAAGAGTTTGGATTTGTCCAAACTTATGGAGAAGCTTGTATTTACAAGAAAGTGAGTGGGAGCAATGTGGCATTTCTGATATTATATGTGGATGACATATTATTGATCGGAAATGATATAGATCTTTTAAACAGTGTTAAAAGTTATCTAAAGAACAAATTTTCAATGAAGGACCTAGGTGAAGCGTCATACATATTAGGCATAAAGATCTATAGAGATAGATCTAGGCGCCTAATAGGGCTATCACAAAGTACATACCTTGATAAGATTTTAAAGAAGTTTAAAATGGACTGAAGTAAGAAGGGGTTCTTACCTATGTTGCAAGGCAAGACATTGAGTAAGACTCAAAGTCCAGCTTCGGCGGAAGAAAGAGAGATAATGGACAAAGTCCCCTATGCTTCAGCCATAGGCTCTATAATGTACGCCATGCTATGTACAAGACCGGATGTGGCACATGCTATTAGTTTGACTAGTAGGTACCAATCGGATCCAGGTTCGGAACACTGGATAGCGGTCAAGAATATCCTTAAGTACTTACGAAGAACTAAGGATATGTTTCTTGTATACGGAGGTGAAGAAGAGCTCGTCGCTAAGTGTTATGTCGACGCTAGCTTTGACACCGATCCGGATGACTCTAAGTCTCAATCCGGATACGTATTTCTCATGAATGGCGGAGCGGTCAGTTGGAGGAGCTCCAAACAACCTGTGGTAGCGGGATCAACAACGGAGGCCGAATATGTTGCTGCTTCAGAAGCGGCTCAGGAAGCAGTTTGGATGAAGGAGTTCATATCCGAACTAGGAGTGGTCGCAAACGCGTTGGACCCAATGGTGATCTATTGTGAAAACAATGGTGCCATTTCCAATGCCAAAGAGCCAAGGTCTCACAAGCATTCCAAGCATATTAAGCGCCGGTTTCACTCCATCCGCGAGCATGTCAAGGATGGAGATATAAAGATTTGTAAAGTACATACGGATCTCAATGTAGCAGATCCGTTGACTAAAACTCTCCCTAGAGCAAAACATGATCAACACCAGAACTCAATGGGTGTTAGATTTATCACTATGTAACTAGATTATTGTCTCTAGTGCAAGTGGGAGACTGAAGGGAATATGCCCTGAGAGGCAATAATAAAGTGTTTATTATGTGTATTCCAAGTATATGATAGATGTTTATTTTGCATGCTATAATTGTATTAATACGGAAACGTTAATACATGTGTGTTTAATAAACAAACAGAAAGTTCCTAGTTATGCCTCTCTCATAAACTAGCTCGTTGATTAACAAGATGATCAAGGTTTCCTGATCATGGACATTGGATGTTGTTAGTAATGGGATCACAACATTAGTGTAATGGTGTGATGAACATTCATCCGAAGTATAGCATTACGATCAAAGTTATTGAGTTTATATTGCTATAACAACTTACGAAGTGATCCTAATCCTTAGACCATGAGATCATGTCAATCACTAACACCGGAAGAGTTTCTTGATAACATCAAACGTCACACCGTAACAGGGTGATTATAAAGATGGATTCAGAACTAATAAAGTGTTATGTTGAGGCTCATGGATCGAGAGTGGAATTTGTTCATCCCGATGACGGATAGATATACTCTAGGCCCTCTCGGTGATATCACATTGATTAGCTTGCAACCAAGTGATTTGATCACTAGAATGTTATATCACAGGAACGAGAAAAGAGTGCATGTCGGTAACGAGATCAAACTAGGTATGGAGATACCGATGATCGAATCTCGGACATGTAATATATCGTGAAACAAAGGGATTAAGATACTAGCGTAAAAGGTTCCGACGATCACAAGAAAGTCATCGTTGAATGTGTGGGAGTCAGTATGGGTCTCCAGATCCCGCTTCTGATTATTGATCCGAGAGGGGTCTCGATCATGTCCGCATTATTCATGAACCGTAGGGTGACACACTTAAGAGACACCGACATCCAATTGGAGCAAATGTTTCATGCCGAAAGAATGAACAAGCGCAGGAATTTATTTCACTAGATACCGAAACAGGTTTTCGGGTGAAATTGCATAATGTGGTTATGCATGTGAAATAGAATTCTAGCAAGGGGTTATTTGTGAATGTTTGTCATTAAAGTAATTGACAAAATTCTGAATAAAATAAAAGAGTTTTATTTAATGAGAGTTTGCATTAAATTTGGTGGAAATTTAATGGGAATTTGAGTGGACTTTTGAGTGGAGGGAATTTAAAGGAGATTTGTGAGTGGAGTGTCCACCCACATGAAGAGGGGAGGGCAAGGGGGCAGCCCCCATGCGCCGGCCACCCCCTTGGGGTTCCCCCCCTCCTCCTATAAAAGGAGCCCCCCTCCTCACTTGTCTCTCACACCTCCTCGTGAAGGATCTCTCTCCCCCTCTAGAATTTATCCCCCATGGTCTCGGACTAGCGAGATACATGTTCCCGGTGGCTATTCGGCAAGAAAGAGTTGTGCTTCCGCTGCATCGCTGGAGCGAGGAGGCGGAGGTTTCTCGGTGCCTCGAACGTGTGTGCGAGCACGGATGCGCTGCTGATTTGCGGCGCTAGGACTTCCTCTCGATCTTGAGATCGGCAAGAGATCGTCTACATCAACCATGAGTTGAACTCGTTAAGCTTTGTCGGTCTTCAAGGGTATGTTCTCTACGGATATACATCCGCCCGTTGTTTGTATCTAGTAGATAGATCTTGGTATATAGTTCACATCGTAGGAAATTTTTTGTTTTCTATGCTGCGAACCCTACAGATTTTTTTTTGTTTTCCATGCTACGAACCCCAACACGTCTGCTGCTGCCCAAGTTACTCCAGCTGATAGAGTGATGTACGACAATCTCCTCGTCAAGCCACCGACCGTAGCTCATATCCGGAACATGACCCAGCTTGACGAGAAGCGCCAGCAGCTGCTGGAGGAAGCGCAGGGCATCATGGAGCAAGGCGCAAAACTAGATCGAGATCTGGTCAACGCGTAGAAATCCATAGAGAAAGCTAGAGCAATGGAGGCCGAGTACAAGACTGTGCTGCAGCAGCAGAAGGCCAAGAAAGCTCCGGCTCGCGTCATCAACGATCCTGGTATACGGTGAAACCTAGGATGGGCTCCCCCAAATCCGGCATAAGCCAAGCCATACATTGACAGTGAAGGCAGGCAGGTGATGCCCCCTCCTCTCCTCAACCTCGCCATCGCCAAGACCCTTCTGGAGCAGGATAGATCGCGTGAGGCGGTGGACCAGGTCTATGACCTAGTGGCCAAGGCGGTAAAACAGCAGGAAAAGTCCACCTCTCAGAGGCTTGAGTCCTACCCAGTCTTTTGCCAGTCTAGCCAACATAATACGCCAAGGGACAGATCTCCTCTTGATGTCGGATCTCAGACGGGTTCATCAGAACAAAGACGGAGGGACGCGTGCAACAGGAAGGATGCTATCCCCATATCCTCCAACCATGGAGGTAAGGCCCAACCTCGTCGCCCATCGCCACCACCCCGCTCACCCCGACATCGCGAAGATGCCAAGGCTCACCATTGTACGGATATGCCCCCGCCAAGGCAGGGCAACATCGTCATCCGTATAACACGGAGCAGACCCGTCATGACGGAGACCGCAACCAGGGACACAAGAGCAGGTCGCGCCATGACCCTCCGCGTCCGACAAGCAACCGCGACAAGCGTGAGGTGTCGCATGAGGGTAATAGAAAGAAGGCTAACCCACCGCCACCTCCGCCTCCGTCGCCACCTAGCAGCCACCATGGCGGAGGGGGCCCGCGTCGTTCACGCAGCCCATCCCGTTGGACAAGAAAAGAGAAGCCCGGAGAGATACGACGCACGTTCGCGGATCGACAAGATCCACGAAGCCCGGGAAGGACCATACCTAGGACCACGTTGCTTTGGACCTGCGATACGGTCCGCAACTTACCCCAAAGGTTTCTGGATTGACAAGACCATTAAGCCCTATGACAGCACCGCTAAGCCACCCACATGGTTGCAGGACTACGACAACGCGGTGGAGATTGCCGGGGGTAACCCCAACGTTGTTGTCAAGTACCTCCCATTGATGTTAGCGGGCACGGCCCGTCAATGGATTGATGACTTGCCGGAGAAATCCATCTACAATTGGTTGGACATGCAAGAAGCGTTCACCAAGAACTTTGATGGTACGTGAAAGAACATGTTGGGCCCCCATGTGTGGTTTTGGTAATTAATGACAATCTTTATGGACTAATGTGTGTATTAAGTTATACTTGTAGGATTTGTCCATTGGCATCGCTTGGAGCATGTGTTGGAGCATGGACTAATGTGTGTATTAAGTTATACTTGTAGGATTTGTCCATTGGCATCGCTTGGAGCATGTGTTGGCTTCAAGGTCGATAAAATGCAAAGAAGATATGTTGGGCAAGCTCAATATGCAAGGTCGATGATGAGGAATTAAGAAAGGCGTTCCATCATGAGAAGGGCAAGATCGTCTACATCGAGCTCAAGTGAAATGCTTAAGGCAAAGGTATAATCTTGATAGGTTTTCCCTTTTGCCGGTCTCTTGTTGTGTGTAGGAGACCGGGTTTAGGATAGATAACCGTACTATCAAGAGGGGCTCTCGTATGAATAATTTGGTCACATCGTTCGGAGAGAGCTCAAACCTTTGCATACTTGCATCATCGTATTTGGTTGTTATTTGGTCTTATCCATGTGAGGATATAGAGCTTGTGGTAATCTCCATAACAAGCTCTTGTTCATCAAAATCGGATCTCCCATATATATCTTGTTGCGATTTTGATTTTATGCGGCTTTTCGGTTTCTCACCAAGTGAGATATCTCACATTATTCTACTTGATACTTTCTCACTTGGTGATAATCAATATTTCCAACGCAATTGGAATCGGGTCAATCGGAGCTACCGTTTAAAAGTTATGACCGTTTGATTATTTGCCGTTTTTTCTAAAAGGTAAAAGAAAAACAGTGTGTCTGGGCCGACCGGTACTACCGGGCCCAGTACCGGTCGTGCCTGACTGCGCGCAGCCCATTCCTGTGTGGCCCGGTACCTTTTTCCGGTCCTACCGGACCGGACCGCTAGTACCGCCCGGGTGGGCCGGTACTACCGGCCGGGCCCAGTTTTTCAGCCTTTTTCCAGATCTGCTCGCTGTGTTGACCTGCTGCAGCCGCTCTCTCCTAGCCCACGTCCTCGCGTCGCGCGCCCTTCCCCGCCCATGCGCTGAGCCTCCAATTAAGTTGTGGAGAAGTGCCCCAACCTTGTGAGAGGTTCCGGTTGCCACCGACAAGTGCACCGATAGTGGAAGCGTGGATCGATCCCATTGGGGTGAGATACACCAGAGAATAAGGGAGGCCTTTTGTGGCGTTGGTGGTGTGATACCACCCCCTCTCCAAACGAGACGTACTCCATGTTGTGAGGAACTCGGTAAAATATCGTTGTCCCCGCGTGCCTCAGTTATCTCTATACCCGAGATCTTTACTTATGCACTTTACATTGTGATAGCCTTTGTGCTTGAAGTAATATATATCTTGCTATCACTTTGTTGCTTGTATTGCTTAGCATAAGTTGTTGGTGCACATAGGTGCACCTTAGTTGTTCTAGGTTGTGCTTAACAAAGCAAACACTAGTTTTATTCCGCCTTTGTTGAGCCACTCTAGGAAAAGTTTTAATCGCCTATTCACCCCCCTCTAGGCAACATCCGTATCCTTTCAGTACGTACAAACGTCCCTGCACTGTTGGCGATCTATAGCGGTGCGTGCAAGAGAAAGACGAGTCATCTCGCGCCTACCTCTCTCGCTGGCTGGATATGAAGAATTCCTACGCAAGAGTGCACGCTCAGACCGCCATGGCCGCTTTCAGCGATGGGTTGGAAAGGGTCACTTTGCTCCGACATAAGCTGAAGCGCTTGCAGGACAATCACTAGCTAGACTTGAATCAGATGATTAAGTTGGCCAGTGAGTTCGCAGCTGCCGATGATGATGCTCACGGATCTCTGGCGGCAACGGTCGTTCCAACTCAAGCTCAGAGGAACAGCTGCACAAAGCAGAAAAACGCTCCAGAAGAAAAGCAAACTCCCAACATGGTCACTATGGCTTTCGCAGGACAAGGTGATGGCGGACAACGTTGCCGAGGACTGGGAACTGGTCATGGGCAGCGGCGAGGAAGTGAAACTACCTCGGCAACGCTCCGCGTTCCCCAAACCTACGAAGAGTACCGCGATACGACGTGCCTCGTACACCTCGATGTCAACGGCAAGGCCACCCATACCAATCAACACTGCATGTTCGTCAACAACCTCAAGGAGGACCCGGAGTCCGACTACAAGCTGTTGGAATTATGCCCTAGAGGCAATAATAAAGATTTTATTATTATAATTCTTGTTCATGATAAAGTTTATATTCCATGCTAGAATTGTATTAAGCGGAAACTTTGATACTTGTGTGGTTTATGAACAACACCGTGTCCCTAGTATGCCTATATGGACTAGCTCATTGATTAATGCTGGTTAAGGTTTCCTAACCATAGACATGAGTTGTCGATTAATAATGATATCATGACATTAGGAGAATGATATGATGGACAGACCCAAATCAAGCAGAGCAATTAGATCATGTCATCGTGTTCATTTTTGCGAAGCTTTTTCCTATGTCAAATATTGTATTCCTTAGACCATGAGATAATGCAACTCCCTAGTATCATAAGAAAGCTTTGAGGTCATCAAACGTCATCCTATGTGAGGGTGATCATAAAGATGTCTCTCAGGTGATCGGAAAGTACTTGTTGGGTTGTATGTATCGAGATGGGATTTGTCCCTCCCAAGTCAGAGAGATATACTTCGGGCCCACTCGGTAATCGATATCAACACCGCTTGCAAGCACATGGTTAAGGAGTTAATCACAAAGTGATATCGGATTACGGAACGAGTAAAGTACTTGCTGTGAACGAGATTGAACTAGGTATGCCGATACCAACGATCGAATCTCGGGCAAGTAAAATATCGCGTGACGAAGGGAATATATATATGGGACTAATTGAATCCTGGCATCATGGTTAATCCGATATGATCATCAATGAATATGTGGGAGTCAATATGGGTTTCTAGATCCCGCTGTTGATTATTGATAGAAGATCATGTCTGCATATTCTCGAACCCGTAGGGTCACACACTTAACGTGTCTTGACGCTAGGATAGAATGGATAAATGGTTTATGAGTTTTTGTTCGGAGTATTGGATGAGATTCAGGACATCACGAGAGGTTCCGGAATGGTCCGGAGAATAAGTTTCATATAAAGGAAAGCAGTTTTTGGATTTCGGAATCGTTTCGGAATGTTCGGTATTGCACCAGAAGGTTCTAGAAGCTTCCGGAGTGGGACCAACGTGGCCCCAGTTGTCGGTGGGGTGCGTGGGCCTACGAGGGAGTGACCTGGCCACTTTGGGCCAGGGGCACAAGGCCCCATAGGCCCAGCCGGCCAAAACCCTAGGGGAAACCCTAGGAAACCTTCTAGAAGGGGGGGGAAGACTTGCCCCCCACTCCACCCTTGTGGCCGCCGCCCTAGGGCTTGGAGGAGGGGGCAAGGGGGCCGGACAGCCCCCTATATAAGGTGGGCAGGGGGCGCACCCTCCCCTCACCCCAAACCCTAGCCGCCAGCTGCTTCCCTACCTCTCTCTCTCTCTCCCGACTGCGTGTAGGCGAAGTCCTGCTGCAGAAACTCTCCACCATAGCACCACACTGTCGTGTTGTAGATCCAATCTATCTCTCCACCCAACTTGCTGGACCGAGAAAGGAGGAGACGTCGCGGCACCGTACGTGTGAATCTCTTGGAGGCGCCACCACTTGCGGCGTTGGATCAGATCGGATCGCGAGGAGGAGACGATGAGTACGACTACACCAACCACGTTATGTTGAACGTTTCCGTTGTGCGATTTCTTCAAGGGTATGAAGATCGCATCTATCCCTCTCGTTGATTGCATCTCCTAGATTAGATCTTGGCTTTCCCGTTCGCATCCGTAGAATTTTTTTTGATTTACTATGCTGCGAAACCCTTCAGTGGTATCAGAGCTAGATCTATGCGTAGATGTGTTTCACGAGTAGAACGCAACATGCTTGTTGCGGGTGTTGATGTTTTCTGTTGCAAGCCTCTTGTTTGTGTACTTCTTATGACGCGGGATAGTGAGATCGAAGCGGTCCAGGCCAACTTTACGCGGCCTCGTTCGCGAGACCGGCTCCGCACTTGACGTGTGGCTTGTTCCACACATGCGGCTGGTGGATGCCAGTTTCTCTCACTATAGTTGTCATGGGATTTACACCGGATGTTGGCAACCATAATATCACCGTTGTGGCTTTCCGTAGGTAAGAATCGTTCTTAGCTTGTTACTCCCATAAGCCACGTAAAACATGCAACAACAAAGTAGAGGCGTCTAACTTGTTTTTGCAGGGATTGTTTCTGTGATATGGTATGGCCCAAGATGTGATGTGTATGTTGTATGCGATGATCATGTTTTGTAATGTTTCACGACTTGCATGTCGATGAGTACACAACCGGCAGGATCCATATGGTTGTCTTTATAATTGTGTATGACCTGTGTGTCAACTTCTTATACGCCATGTAATAGCTTCGCCTTATCGCTAAGTAGTTAGCAATAGTTGTAGTTGCTATTCGCGGTGGAGGCAATCATGATGGAGTGATGGAGATCATGCGAGCGCGCACAAGATGGAGATCATTGCGCGAAGATTGGCTATACCATGTCACATAAAATTATATGCATGTGATGTTTATCCTTTTATGTATCTTATTATGCTTAGACCGTGACGGTAGCATTTTAAGATGATTCCTCTCTTAAAGAACAAGATAAAACCGTGTTCTTCCCATGTATGCACCGTTGCGAAAGTTCGTCGTGTTCAAGCACCTCGTGATGATCGGGTGCTATAAACTCTACGTTCACATACAACGGGTGCAAGCCAGTTTTGCACACGCGGAAATACTTGGGTTTGACTTGACGAGCCTAGCATGTATAGACATGGCCTCGGAACACACGAACCAAAAGGTTAAGCATGAGTCATATGAATGATATGATCGACACTTTGTTGTCCACCGTTGAAACCACATCTCTTCTCATGAAGATCGGATTAGGTGTGGTGAATTTGGATCGTGTTCGCTAAACAACCTGAGGGATGTTGAATTTAGTGGGAGTTCATCTAGTAATTTGATTAAGTTGAACTAGTTATCATGAACATAGTCTAAATTGTACTTGCAAATTTTGTAGATCAAATGGCTAAGTCCAACTTCAACTTCAACGTTTTTGCTGAGAAAGAAAAGCTTAAGAACAATGGGTCTAACTTCACCAACTGGTTCCGCAATCTGAGAATCATTCTCTCTGGCGGACAAAAGGACTATGTCCTTGAGAAAGCGCTAGGTGACGCCCCTGCTGTAGATGCGCCGACTGATGAGAAAGCTGTTTATCAGTCGCGCAAGGATGATTATGGTGTGATTAAGAGCACCATGTTGTTTGCTATGGAATCGGACCTTCAAAATCGTTTTGAGGAGTTCCCGAGGCCCTTTGAGATTCTTGAGGAACTGAAAACTATGTTTCAGACTCAGGCCCGTTCTGAGAGATATTAGATCTCTGAGAAATTCTTTAACTGCAAAATGGAGGAAGGGAGTTCCGTTAGTGAGCACGCTATTAATATGTCGGGATACACTCAACGCCTTGAGCAACTGGACTGCAAGATTCCAGAGGAGCTCAAGATTGACAGAGTTCTGCAATCACTCCCTCCTAGCTACAAAGGTTTTGTAGTTACTCATAATCAGATTGGTTCCACTGATACGATCACTGATCTTTTCGCTAAGCTGAAAGCTGCGGAGGTGGACATCAAGAAAGATAATCATGTGTTGATGGTCAACAAGTCCCCCAGCTTTAAGAAAGGTAAGGGTGCAAAGAATTCCTTCAAGAAAGGCAACGGCAAGCGCGTTGCCCCTGCTGATAAGAAGCTCAAGTCTGGACCTAAGCTGGACACTGAGTGCTTCTATTGCAAGGACAAGGGTCACTGGAAGCGCAACTGTCCTAAGTACTTAGCGGACAAGAAGGCTGGCACCATTAAAGGTATATTTTATATACATGTTATTGATGTTTATCTTACTAGCGCTCGTTGTAGTGCCTGGGTATTTGATACTGGTTCAGTTGCTAATATTTGTAACTCGAAACAGGAGTTGCATAATAGACGGCGGCTAGCAAGGGATGAGGTGACGATGCGCGTTGGCAACGGATCAAGAGTTGATGTGATGGTCGTCGGCACGCTCTCCTTAGTTTTACCTTCGGGATTAATTTTAAACCTTAATAAGTGTTATTATGTGCCTCCGTTGAGCATGAACATTATATCTGGATCGTGTTTATTGCAAGACAGTTATTCATTTAAATTGGAGAATAATGGTTGTTCTATTTATATGAGTAACATCTTTTATGGTCATGCACCTGCTATGAATGGTTTATTTCTTCTGAATCTCGAAAGCAATGAAACACACATCCATAACATTGAGGCTAAGAGATGCAAAGTAGATAGTGATAATTCAACTTATTTGTGGCACTGCCGTCTAGGTCATATTGGTGTAAAACGCATGAAGAAACTCCATTCTGATGGACTTTTGGAGTCTCTTGATTTTGAATCATTTGACACGTGCGAACCGTGCCTCATGGGCAACATGATCAAAACCCCGTTCTCCGGAATAATGGAGCGAGCAACGGACTTGTTGGAAATCATACATACCAATGTATGCGGACCAATGAGTGTTTCGACGCGCGGTGGATATCGCTATTTTCTCACTTTTACTGATGACTTAAGTAGATATGGGTATATCTATTTAATGAAACATAAATCTGAAACGTTTGAAAAGTTCAAAGAATTTCAGAACGAAGTGGAAAACCATCGTAATAGGAAAATTAAATTTCTACGATCCGATCGTGGAGGTGAATATTTGAGTTACGATTTTCTCACGCATCTTAAAGCAAGCGGAATCGTTTCGCAACTCACGCCACCCGGAACACCACAGCGCAATGGTGTGTCTGAACGCCGGAATCGAACTCTATTAGATATGGTGTGATCGATGATGTCTCTTACAGATTTGCCGTTATCATTTTGGGGTTATGCATTAGAAACCGCTGCATTCACTTTAAATAGGGCACCATCTAAATCCGTTGAGACGACACCGTATGAACTGTGGTTTGGTGCTAAACCTAAGTTGTCGTTTCTTAAAGTTTGGGGATGCGAAGCTTACGTCAAGAAGTTGATGCCGGACAAGCTCGAACCCAAAGCGGAGAAATGCGTCTTCATAGGATACCCTAAGGAAACGATTGGGTATACCTTCTATCACAGATCCGAATGCAAAGTGTTTGTCGCAAAGAACGGATCCTTTCTTGAGAAGGAGTTTCTCTCGAAAGAAGTGAGTGGGAGGAAAGTAGAGCTAGACGAGGTTATTGAACCTTCTCTTGAGTTGGAGAGTAGCGCAGCACCTGAAATTGTTCCAGTGCCGTCTGCACCAACAATAGAGGAAGCTAATGACAAGGATCATGAAGCTTCGAACGATGCTACTACTGAACGTCGCAGGTCGACAAGGTCGCGTGCCCCTCCTGAGTGGTACGGCAACCCTATCTTAACTGTCTTGTTGATAGACAACAGTGAACCTGCGAACTATGAGGAAGCAATGATGGGCCCAGACTCTGAGAAATGGCTACAGGCCATGAAATCCGAATTGGGATCCATGAGCGAAAACCAAGTATGGACTTTGGTGGACCCTCCTAGCGACCGAAAGGCCGTTGAGTGCAAATGGATTTTCAAGAATAAAACGGACGCGGATGGTAATGTTATTGTCTATAAAGCACGGCTTGTCGCGAAAGGTTTTCGACAAGTTCAAGGTGTTGACTACGATGAGACTTTCTCTCCTGTAGCGATGTTTAAGTCCATTCGGATTTTATTACCAATTGCTGCGTTTCATGATTATGAAATATGGCAGATGGATGTCAAGACTGCGTTCCTCAATGGCAACATTGATGAAGAGTTGTATATGATGCAACCCGAAGGTTTTGTCGATCCTAAGGATGCTGATAAGGTGTGCAAACTACAACGTTCCATTTATGGACTGAAGCAAGAATCTCGGAGTTGGAACCTTCGTTTTGATCAAGTGATCAAGAGCTTTAGATTTGTTCCAAATTGCTACGAAGCTTGTATCTACAAGAAAGTGAGTGGGAGCTCAGTGACATTTTTGGTACTATATGTGGATGACATATTGATTATCGAAAATGACATTGACATGCTTAACGATGTGAAGAGTTATTTGAACAAAAAAAATTCAATGAAAGACCTAGGGGAAGCTGCTTATATATTAGGCATCAAAATCTATAGAGATAGACAAAAACACCTAATAGCATTAAGCCAAAGTACATACCTAGACAAAGTTCTGAAAAGGTTCAGAATGGATAAGTCAAAGAAAGGTTCAGTGCCCATGTTGTCAGGTAAGATATTGAGCAAGGCTCAGTGTCCAGCTACGGTAAACGATAGATAAGCTATGAGCAAAGTGCCTTATGCCTCGGCCATAGGTTCTATCATGTATGCCATGCTGTGTACTAGACCGGATGTGTCCAATGCTCTTAGTTTGACAAGCAGATACCAAAGTGATCCAGGAGTGGAACACTGGACAGCCGTGAAGAACATCCTAAAGTATTTAAATAGGACTAAAGAAATGTTCTTAGTCTATGGAGGTGATGAACAACTCGTCGTAAAAGGTTACGTCGATGCTAGTTTCGACACCGACCCGGATGATTCTAAATCTCAGACAGGATACGTTTATATTTTGAATGGAGGAGCTGTGAGCTGGAGAAGCTGCAAGCAAAGCATGATCGCGAGATCTACAGTAGAAGCGGAATACATGGCTGCTGCAGAAGCGTCAAGTGAAGGAGTTTGGATCAGGAACTTCATCACTGAGCTTGGTGTGGTTCCAAGTGCCTTGGACCCACTGGAAATATTGTGTGACAACACTGGCGCCATAGCACTGGCTAAGGAACCAAGATATCATCCAAATACCAAGCACATCAACCGCAAGTTTCATATAATTCGAGATTATATAACAGATCGAGATCTGAAGATTAGCAAAGTACATACGGATCTGAATGTCGCAGATCCGTTGACTAAACCTCTTCCACGAGCAAAACATGATCAGCACCTTAGTGCCATGGGTGTTAGATTGTTGCCAGATGTAAACTAGATTATTGACTCTAGTGCAAGTGGGATACTGTTGGAGTTATGCCCTAGAGGCAATAATAAAGATGTTATTATTATAATTCTTGTTCATGATAAAGTTTATATTCCATGCTAGAATTGTATTAAGCGGAAACTTTGATACTTGTGTGGTTTATGAACAACACCGTGTCCCTAGTACGCCTCTATGGACTAGCTCATTGATTAATGATGGTTAAGGTTTCCTAACCATAGACATGAGTTGTCGATTAATAATGAGATCATGACATTAGGAGAATGATATGATGGACATACCCAAATCAAGCAGAGCAATTAGATCGTGTCATCGTGTTCATTTTTCCGAAGCTTTTTCCTATGTCAAATATTGTATTCCTTAGACCATGAGATAATGCAACTCCCTAGTGTCGGAAGAAAGCTTTGAGGTCATCAAACGTCATCCTATGTGAGGGTGATCATAAAGGTGTCTCTCAGGTGATCAGAAAGTACTTGTTGGGTTGTATGTATCGAGATGGGATTTGTCCCTCCCAAGTCGGAGAGATATACTTCGGGCCCACTCGGTAATCGATATCAACACCGCTTGCAAGCACGTGGTTAAGGAGTTAATCACAAAGTGATATCGGATTACGGAACGAGTAAAGTGCTTGCTGTGAACGAGATTGAACTAGGTATGCCGATACCAACGATCGAATCTCGGGCAAGTAAAATATCGCGTGACGAAGGGAATATATATATGAGATTAATTGAATCCTGGCATCATGGTTAATCCGATATGATCATCAATGAATATGTGGGAGTCAATATGGGTTTCCAGATCCCGCTGTTGATTATTGATAGAAGATCATGTCTGCATATTCTCGAACCCGTAGGGTCACACACTTAACGTGTCTCGACGCTAGGATAGAATGGATAAATGGTTTATGAGTTTTTGTTCAGAGTCTCGGATGAGATTTAGGACATCAAGAGAGGTTCCGGAATGGTCCGGAGAATAAGTTTCATATAAAGGAAAGCAGTTTTTGGATTTCGGAATCGTTTCGGAATGTTCGGTATTGTACCAGAAGGTTCTAGAAGCTTCCGGAGTGGGACCAACGTGGCACCACTTGTCGGAGGGGTGCGTGGGACTACGAGGGAGTGCCCTGGTCGCTTTGGGCCAGGGGCACAAGGCCCCATAGGCCCAGCCGGCCAAAACCCTAGGGGAAACCCTAGGAAACCTTCTAGAAGGGGGGAAGACTTGCCCCCCACTCCACCCTTGGGGCCGCCGCCCTAGGGCTTGGAGGAGGGGGCAAGGGGGCCGGCCAGCCCCCTATATAAGGTGGGCAGGGGGCGCACCCTCCCCTCACCCCAAACCCTAGCCTCCAGCTGCTGCCCTACCTCTCTCTCTCTCCCGACTGCGTGTAGGCGAAGCCCTGCTGCAGAAACTCTCCACCATAGCACCACGCCGTCGTGTTGTAGATCCAATCTATCTCTCCACCCCACTTGCTGGACCGAGGAAGGAGGAGACGTCGCGGCACCGTACGTGTGAATCTCTCGGAGGCGCCGCCACTTGCGGTGTTGGATCGCGAGGAGGAGACGGCGAGTACGACTACATCAACCACGTTCTGTTGAACGTTTCCACTGTGCGATTTCTTCAAGGGTATGAAGATCTCATCTATCTCTCTCGTTGATTGCATCTCCTAGATTAGATCTTGGCTTTCCCGTTCACATCCGTAGAATTTTTTTTGATTTACTATGCTGCGAAACCCTTTATAAGCAAAGTCGGAAGAACAGACCGCGAGGCAAGGGCAAGGGGAAGAAGAAGGAGGAGGAGTCCAAGGATTCAAGTGACATGGACGAGGACGTTGACTCCAAGCACGCCGCCAAGAACTCCTTCGAGAAGAAGGCAGCAGTTTTCCACACTTTCCTTGGCACCCCCACCGTCCGACAACAAAATACCTCTATGAGGATACCGATGGCTACTCTACCCCCAGTTCCCCAATTCCTGCGCTGGTCGGAGATTCCAATTACTTGGGACA
The DNA here is from genome assembly GCA_916181665.1 of Avena sativa. Classification (NCBI taxonomy): domain Eukaryota; kingdom Viridiplantae; phylum Streptophyta; class Magnoliopsida; order Poales; family Poaceae; genus Avena; species Avena sativa. The sequence continues at coordinate 339,651,210 of OV702283.1, read as the reverse complement.
GGAAGGATCACCCAGACCTCATCCTTACGGAGAACCAATACGCCATGGTCATCAACCCTTTGATTGACGGCAATGAGTTCACCAAATGTATGGTGGATAGTAGAAGCAACATCAACATCATGTACCTGGATACACTGCAGAAGATGAACTTGACGGAGGCAAACCTAAGGCGGACCAACACCATCTTCCATGGCGTAGTTCGTGGTCGGGAGGCTCGGTCCCTTGGGTGCATCACACTTCAGGTAGCCTTTGGCGATGTTAATAATTACCGCCAAGAGCGCATGACCTTTGAGGTGGTCCCCTTCAAGAGCATGTACCACGTCATATTCGACCGCGACATATTGTACACCTTCATGGCCAAGCCATGCTTCTTCTACAACAAACACAAGATACCCGAACCAAACGGTGTCATCATCGTATCTGGAAGCTTTGCCAAAGCTAGGGACTACGAGATTGGAGAAGCAGCCTACGCGGAAGCTGTCCTGTACAGCGAAGAATTCAAAGAGATCTAGAGCAAGGTCGATGCCTCGGAGATGCTCGTGTCGAAGAAACAGATTTCCGACTCCGCTCCAGCATTCAAGGCGCCACCGAGACCAAGCCGGTGGAACTTGTGGTAGGAGATGCATCCAAGACCACCGCCATTGGGACGAACCTGGATCCCAAATAGGAAAGTGCGCTCGTCGAGTTCCTCCGTGAGAATAGGGACATCTTTACCTGGCAACCTACCGATGAAAGGTGTACCTAGGGAACTTGCCGAGCACAGCTTAAACATTGATCCAAAATGCAAACCAGTGAAGCAACCTCTACGACGCTTTGGAGATGAGAAGAGACGCGCCATAGACAAAGAGATAGCTAGGTTACTTAAGGATAGTTTTATCCGATAAGTCCTTCACACCCAATGAGTGGCCAATCCTGTACTTGTCCCCAAAAAGGGAACCAAAGAATTAAGAATGTGCGTTGATTACACCGGCTTGCACAAAGCATGTCCCAAAGATCCATTTGCTTTGCCTCGCATTGACCAAGTCATTGACTCGACGGCTGGCTCGGAACTTTTCTGTTTTCTTGATGCATACTCAGGATACCACCAGATCAAGATGAGGAGGTCGAACCAATTGGCCACTTTGTTCACTACCACCTACAGCATGTTTTGCTATGTTATGATGCCCTTTGGGCTGAAAAACACAGGTACTACGTACCAGCGGACAATGCAACGTTGCCTACACGATCAGATTGGTCGGAACGTTCACGCCTATGTGGACGATATAGCGGTGATGTCTACAAAGTCAAATGACTTAATCTCCGACTTAAAAGAAACCTTTGATAATCTCCGGAAATACAACATTATGCTTAACCCTAAGAAGTGCGTCTTGGGGGTTCCGGCCAGCAAATTGTTGGGCTTCATCGTTTCCCAGTGTCGAATCGAGGTCAACCCAGAGAAAATCAAGGACATCTTAAACATAAACCATCCGACATGCCTAAAGGACATTCAACGACTAACAGGTTGTGTTGCAGCAGTTAGTCGGTTCGTCAGCCGACTTGGAGAGAAGGCTTTGCCGCTATACAAGTTACTGAAGAAGACGGACAATTCACGTGTATGGACGAGGCAGATGCAGCATTGAAGCAGCTCAAGGAGATTCTTTCCTCAGCGTCTATCCTTGCAGCACCCGAGCCTGGTGAGCCTATGTTAATTTACATGGCATCCACCAACCGGGAAATCGGCATCGTCGTCGTGGTAGAGCGGAAGGAACCAGGCTATGAGCACGGAGTTCAACGACCAGTTTACTATGTAAGCGAGGTCTTGACGGAGTCCAAGCAGCGTTACCCGCACTACCAGAACATAGCTTATGGAGTATTCCTTGCTTCTCGGAAGCTGAGGCACTATTTCCAGGAGCACCCCATCAGAGTGGTGAGCAAAACTCCACTGTACGACATCATCAACAACAGCGACGCTACAGGAAGGGTCGCGAGGTGGGGCATTGAACTTGCCGCCTTCGAGATCACCTACAAGAGACGCGACGCTATCAAATCACAAGCCTTGGCGGATTTTATCGCAGATTGGACGGAAATGCCAGATGCTACCCCATTGCCGGAGCCAGAATATTGGGTGATGCACTTTGACGGATCAAAGCTGCTCAACGGCTCGGGGGCTGGTGTATTGCTAGTTTTCTATAGTCACCAACTGGAGACAAGCTACACTACGTTCTACAAATCCACTTTGAGGCTACGAATAACATGGCGGAGTCTGAATCACTCATTCATGGATTACGCGTAGCCAAGGATATTGGCATCACACATAGTTTGCTGTGGAGATTCCTACTTGGTTGCCCAGCAGGTGGCTGGCACCTAGAATGTGTGGAACCCTATGATGGCGGCATATCGAGACGAAGTGGACGAGATAGCCAAGAGCTTCTTGGGCTACGAGGTCAAGTATGTACCTAGGGAGCAAAACGAGGCGGACACAATCCATGAAGGGAGAAAACGAATTCCGCCTGGAGTTTTCTTGGAGCATCTACGGACACCATCCATGAAGGGAGCGGACATCGACAACCCGGAAAGAGTAGACTCTTTCGTCCACATGGTGGCAAATGTCCCTCCGGCTTGGACAAAACCGTTCATGGAGTATCTCGAACACGGAACTTTGCCCGACAACAAAGTCTAAAGACGGCAAATAGTACGTCGAGAAAAGGGCTATACCATAATCAATGGTCAACTCTACAAAAGAATCACTATTGGTGTATACCTTAAGTGTGTTTCCCAGCAAGAAGGTATTAAAATCCTACGTGAAATCCATCTCGGATATTGCGGGCATCACGCTGCTCCTCGATCGTTGGTCGCGAAAGCTTTCTGGCAAGGATTCTACTGGCTGACTGCGAAGGCGGACGCCGACAAGCTGGTTGAGACATGCATGGGATGCCAGTATTATGCCCGACAACCACATGTTCCTGCTGAAGAATTGCGAACAATACTAATAACTTGGCCGTTTGCAGTCTGGGGGCTGAACATGGTTGGTCCGTTGCAGACGGCACCATGTGGGTTTACGCATCTTCTAGTAGCAGTTGATAAATTCACTAAATGGATAGAAGCTAAACCCATTAGAAAGATCGATGGGCCAACTGCCCTTAGGTTTGTCCGGGATCTAGTGGTGAGATTTGGTCTCCCACATAGCATTATCACCGACAACGGCAACAACTTGTCACTCGGAGAAGTGGAGGCTTATTGTTTGGAGAAGGGCATCCGACTTGACCTTGCATCTGTGGCACACCCACAATCCAATGGTCAGGTTGAGCGACCAATGGATTAATTCTGCAGGGAATAAAGCCACGTCTTGAGGCACCGCTGCATAGAGGAGCTGGAGCCTAGGCGGATGAATTGCCATCTGTGTTGTGGAGTTTACGAACTACACCCAAAAGATCCACCGGCTACACCCCTTACTTCATGGTATATGGAGCAGAAGCCATCCTGCCTTCCGACATCCTTCACGATGCACCAAGAGTCGCCGCCTACGATGAAGATGACGTTGAATAATCCAGACGCCTAGATGTGGACCTTCTCGAGGAGGAGCGCGTTTTGGCATGCCAAAGATCCGCCATCTACCAGTAGAAGCTATGCAGCTACCATAGTCGCCGCGTCCGGCATCGCTCATTTAAAGAGGGGGGATCTGGTGCTCCGACTTAAGCAGAAGAAGTCACACAAATTATCCCCGCCATGGGAAGGACCATTCATCATAAGCAACACGCTACTCAATGGGTCTTACTACCTCGTTGACAATCGTGAACTGAAGGATAGACCCAACGAGGATCATAAGCGTAAGCAACGTGACCCGGACGATGACTACCCGGAGCTTGATCGGCCATGGAACATAGCACAACTACGTCCTTTCTACACTTAGCATTTTTTATCTATTGTGTATCTCTTATATGATCAATGAAATAAAGCTCTCTGGTTCACTCATATTTCTGAGTCTTTTACCTCCTTTAGTGTTCATTTTTGGATCATATAAAACCTTTATGCACAAGCTTTGCGATTGCACTTGTGAAAATTCCGCCTAAGGGCGTTAGCTTATGTTTTCTGGTCTACACGTTCTTCGTCGTTTTTATGTGGATTCTGGAGTAGTGACTTTTGGCGCTTATTGTCGGCGATTTTGTGCTTAGGTTATTGACGGTTCCATTTGGCATCATCGCCTGAGCACATGGTTCCGACAACGAGTCTTCCGACTCATGAAAAGTCAAGCATAAAAACCAAAGTGATGGATAAGCCAGCACTTGCTTAAAAAATATATACATGCTGGAATCAGTTCTTGAGTAGCAGGAATTAACAACCATAGTTTTCCGCCTTAAGTAAACACATAATTTTTCCACATACACATTACAGAGGAAACAAATATTACAATTTGTTTTTTATTCCTCTGGCGCAGGTGACCTAAAAGCAGCATTGTCGGCAGCATGAGAGTCACCTTCCTCGAAGTCGGCAGTGTTGAGGGACTCGGAGGAGCTTTGGTTGCCGCCATCGATGGTTTTCATGGGCACAAAGACATTAACGTCGACCAACTCGGCGACTCTGGTGTCATAACCCGCGAGTGATGCCAAGATAGATTTGTGGTTTATCTTTTGGCCTTCGTCATCTACGTCGGGGATACCGGAGGTTACCGTGTCGATGTCGGCATTTTAGTAATGTGCCTTGACCATGGACAGCGCCATACTTGCACCGGCCCGTGCACATGAAGCTTTCCAGCTTGCGATACGCTCGGGGGCTCGACGCAGAATCTCCGAGAACTTCGCCACAGAGTCCGATGCCTTGATGTTAATCTGGAGGGCATTGGCTATCTCCTTAGCCTGCTTGATGGCGGTGTTGATAAAGTTTCCTACAAGGACCATGCATTCCTTTGGCGGAGGAGGCGATCGGGTTAAACCCATAGGAGCTGCGAATTTCCGACAAAGGAGCGCATGAGTTCAAAAATTTAGAGTATTCAGCTTACAGAAGTCCAAGACGGAAAATCACTTACCGAAGATGCTAGTCTTAGCCTGTTGGAGAGTATCCGCCATGGAGTCCCGTTCTTGTCGGAGGATCCTGTACGCTTCAAGATGGCACTGATTTTGTTCATCGGCGGCTTTCTTTTGCTCTTTCAGGATAGCAATTTCCTCCTTCAAGCGGTTCATCTCCTCGCTGGCGGAGTCTTGCAGGGCTTTCATTGAATCTTCATGCATCTTCAGCATGTCCTTCCTCTCCTGCTTAAGGATCTTGTTTTCGCTATCCAGCTACTGAATGTGCTTGGATTGCTCAACAATATCCTTAGCCTTGGAAATGGTTTCTGCAAGTCGGAGAAAGAAAAGCACACAGTGAGTACTCGGAGAATACACAGGACCAAGTCGGAATACGAAAAAGAAAGGAAAAAATAGACGCTTGCTCTTGATGATATGTTCCTTCAACAAGGCAGTTTTACCCTTTTCAGCTTCCAAGTCCGCACGTATCTTCTGGTACTTGTCGTTGGCGACACCCCTTCGAGCATTCTCATTCTGTGGAAAGAAGAAAAGTTAAACGTTGTTTGGTCTACTTGGAGCATCTAGCAGGAGAATTTCCACCTAGAAGCTCGGGGGCTACAGTGAGAGTTTTTAACTTAACAATATGCTTGGTCTTTCTTTAAGCATCTAGTCAGAACTAATTCAGTTTTCAACTAGAAGCTTGGGGGCTATAGTATAAAGTTTTTAACTCAGCCATATGCTTAGCTTCTCTTTAAGCATCTAGTCGGAACTAATTCAGTTACAACTAGAAGTTTTGGGGGCTACAGTATCGAAATTTATAAACACTGCGTATGCTACTCTAAAAGCATCTAGTCAGAATAATTCATTCAAACTATATGCTTGGGGGCTACAGTGAGAAGTTTTCTAGCTTAGTCACTCTTAGAGCATTTAGATGCAAAGACCTATGGTTTTCCGTCTAAATCCTCGGGGGCTACAGTGGGATACTCATATGAAAAGCAAAAGGCAAATAAAACTTACAAGCGCAATGATCTTGAGGTTTGTAGCACTCTCAGCAAGCAACTTGACAAAGGACAAACTGTTTCCTTGAAAGATTTACGCTTGCTGGAGAAGCTCCTCAAGGCCGCACGTTGGATATGTAGGTGCTACACCAGGAACCAGAGCAGTGATACCCGGCGTAAGCACCGGATAAACTATCTTCGGGAACTCTATGGTCTTCTTGGGTGCGGAGGTGCCGCCTTCGGCAGATGTACCACCTTCCACCATCGCCTTACCTATACCGATGGCATCCTTAGCCAGAGCCATTTGGTGTGTGGAACTCTCCTGAGTCGCTTGTTCGCCGACAACAGCAAGCTCGGTGGAGGCACCTGAGTCCACTTCCATGGCGGAAGGGCCAGATGCTTATTTGGCCTGTGAGCTTGTCGGAGCGGATGCAGGCTTGACGATGGGAGTGACAGGGGCGATGGCGGGAGATGCGTGGGGAGAAACGTCACGATGCATGTAGGGGTTCGTAGCATGGAAAACAAAATTTTCTATCACATACAAACAAACAAGGCAAGATCTATCTACTAGATTGTAGCAACGAGTCGATAGAGGAACTCACCCTCGAAGATTCCAAAGCGGTTAACGAGAGCAGATTCTCGTGGGTGATGTAGTCGTACACTTGTCGATCTCAAGATCGCGTAGACGATCCTTCCGGCGCTGCGTTCTGGCAGCGCTCCCGCAGTCGGTCACACGTTCGGTACTCGACGAAGACCTTCCTCTCCCTTGTTCCAGCAGGCAGCGGAGGTTGTAGCACTCTACTCGTGATTCCGGCAGCACGACGGCGTGGTACCGGAAGTAGAGGGGAGATCTCGCAGGGCTTCGCCTTAAGCCGGAGCGAGTATGGTGGACTATGAGAGAGCCTTGGTGATCTAGGGTTTAGACACACCAATTAGAAGGGGCTAAACCAGCGTCTAGGGCAATTAGAAGCTCTAACTCGGCGGCTTGGGAGAAATCCCTAGGCTGTGGCTAGGGTTTAGGTTTAGAGGGAGGCAACTTGTGTGTCTAGGAGGGGAGCCTTGTCCCTCCTCTTATAGGTGGAGGGAGGCGCGCCTGGGGAGGGGAGTCCCTCCCCAACTCGGACCCAAGGTGGGCCGGCGGTGGGAGGAGGAACTCCTCCCCCAAGTCGGTTTCAAACCTCCTTCTCCTCTTTCCCAAAACTAGCCGTTTGACTTTCAAACTAGCCGTTTGACTTTTCAAACTAGGATTTGAATAAAACCCTCTATTTGGTACAGCGATGACACCAAGTACATAATGCAATCATATCAACTTGATATAACACATTCATGTACCCTTCCCCTCCGGAGTGCCGGACATTCCGGAACCTTCTAGAACATTCCCGATGAAAACACCGGAACCATTCCCTAACTCCGAAACAGGACTTTCCTTATATGAATCTTATTCTCCGGACCATTCCGGATCTCCTCGTGATATCCCGGATCCCATCCGAGACTCCGAACAACATTCGGTCTCTTTCTCATCATTCCATAACTACTCAAACAACGTCGAATCCTTAAGTGTGTCTCCCTACGGTTCGTGAATTATGCGGACATGATCGAGACACTTCTCCGATCAATAACCAATAGAGGAATCTGGAAATTCATATGGCTCCCACATATTTCTACGATTACTTTGCGATCGAATGAACCACTTACATACGATACCAATTTCCCTTTGTCTCATGATAGTTTACTTATCCGAGGTTTTGATCGTCGGTATCTCTGCATACCTAGTTCAACCTCGTTACTGATAAGTACTCTTTTCTCATTCCCGTGGTATGTGATCCCTTGTGAGCCAGTCACATGCTTGCAAGCTAATTGGATGACATTCCACCGAGAGGGCCCAGAGTATATCTATCCATCATATGGATGGACAAATCCCACTCTTGATCCATGTGTCTCAATCGACACTTTCCGAACACTCAATGCCACCTTTATAGCCACCCAGTTATGGTGTGGTGTTTGATGTCATCAAAGCATCCTTCCGGTGAAGGTGATATGCATGATCTCATGGTCGAAGGAATTAGGTTACTATGTATCAGAAAACATATAGCAATTGAACTATAAAAATGACTTGATCTTTATGCTACGCTTATCTATAGGAGTATGTCCATCACATCATTCTCCTAATGATATGACCCTGTTGTCAATAACATCTCTATGTTCATGATCAAGAAACCATGATCATATATTAACCAACAAGCTAGTTTAACAAGAGGCTTTACTAGGGACTCTTTTATGTTTACAAATCACACAAGTATTAATGTTTCCTGTTAATACAATTATAGCATGGTATGCAAACATTTATCATAAGTATGAAGATATGATAATAACCACTTTATTATTGCCTCTTGGGCATATCTCCAACAGTCTCCCACTTGCACTAGAGTCAATAATCTAGTCTCAAACCTTTGTGTATTCAACACCTATGGCTTTCTTGTGTTGTATGTACACGATTGCTAGTGGTCAACTGATCTCCGGATCTGACACTTCCAGGTCCGTGTGTAATTGCATGTCTTTGCGTCTCTACGCATTACTCATTCTCTAATGAGATGGCTTTGTATAATTTTGGTCCTTTGGTGAGACCTTTAGTTCTTTGGGGTTAAAACATGTTGATAATATTGTCGTACAATATATCTTCATAGTATTATCCCGCCGTGAACTACACCTAGTTTGATAACAAACTACTTGACACAAATGCCCTCTTTACCTGCTATTATAGCAGTCATATACTTAGCCTTTTGTTGTAGTATCTGTCACAATGTCTTAATTTTGGAACTCATCCAAATCCATTATGGAACTTACTTTCTATTATATTGTGCCACCCTTAGTTTAGATTGAGATAAACTCAATTTGTACTTTGTGACAAAACTAGTATCAATGTAGTACTTTTACAATGAACTAACCATCTATTTGTCACTACTACAAATAATATACTCTTAGTTCTTCCAAAAGATCATAAGAATATCCTTACTATTGTCCAATGATCATCTTATGAATCATTCTGGTATATGGTCATAACATTTAGAGCATAGGACATATCTGGATTTGTACATATCACAGCATAATTGATATAAATACTCTTTGTGATTTCATACATCAAGTATCAATCTATACTTGAATCTTTGTTTCACTTACCAAGTGTCAATACACTTGAATATATCATCAATATTGAACTCATTCAATCCTTTCTGTTCGACAAGAACCTTTCTTGTAGTTTCTATATTGAACTCATTCAATACATCATCTATGTACTTTCGGCACAACCATAGTAGCGTCTATTGATGCCAAATATTTGGGTTTTGCCTAAGCCTTTCATCGAGATGAAATTCTTATTTTGTGTTAATAAAAGATACATCATTTCCAATCAACAATATGTCTTCCACATAATGTATTAGAAACATGTCTTAGCGCTCCCACTTAATTTCTTGCAAATGCAAGCATCTTCATCATCTCCGACGAATTTAAACTCCTTTAACAGTTTCATCATAGTGAAGATTCCAACTCCGCAATGCTTACTTCAACCATTGAAGTTTGCATATGCATTTAGCATCCCTTGAATTAACAAAACCCTATGGACCGTGTCATGCACACGTCCTAGGTAACAATTCTATTAGAAGAACTTGTTTTGTTTATTCAACTACCATATAACAAAATTATATGTAGTGGTTGCTACATTAATCCGTCTAGACTAAATATCGCTATGAAAGATCAAATCTTGTCATATACAACCTTTGAACATTGTTATGAATACTTTCCCAACATGTCGACTATTTCATAGATGCGAAACATCCATGTCTATTTCTTTATAGATCCAAACACAACTGTAAGGTCTTACACCTTTCTCGAGGGTCCTTCAAGTTAAAAACTTGATTTCTCGTGTATGGAACTATCACGAATTATATGGCTTCAAGCCATTTTACGGAGTCAGGGCCCATCATCGCTTCTTTGCATGTAGTACGTTCAATATTATCAAATAATGATTCAACCCTCAAATCTTGGTATTTGATTGTTTACTCGATCTACTTGGTTCAATAGAAAACTTTGACCTTCGTAACCACAACCTTTGAGGCACGTGAGCCATGAGCATTGTTGCTGCCTCCGGAACACTTTTCGGCGCTGCGCAACTCTGCACATATAGCTAAGGTTCTTTTAACCTTATCCAAGTTCCATTGTCCTCCCACTTAACTTTTCACGAAAAATTCCTTCTCAAAGAAACTTGACGTTCTAAGCGACAAACACTCTTGTCTCCGGTGTTATGGAGGAATACTTTAACAAAGACAGGTTCATCCGACTTTGGTTGCAAACATCTTTCTTATGCATAGCATACCAATGTTTAAGAAAGGACAACTTGGGTTTTATCCCAAACCATAACTTTATATGGTGTCATTTCAGCGGATTATGATGGAGCTCTTTTCAGTGGAAAACGGTAATCTCTAAAGCTTTTAATCTTTAAAATACAATGGTAGTTTTATGAATTACACCTTCGATCTTACCATGTCAAACAAGGTTTAATTACATATCTCGAATGCTCCATACTTTTATGGTGTTTCGGGAAAATGCAAATCCACGGAACGATTCCTTAAATCTTCGGTATTATGCTAAACTTGTAACTCAAATATCTTCCTTTATGATCTTATCATAAACTATTTATATTCTTGTTACAATGATTTTGCACTTCATCTTCACAATCTTTGAACTTTTCAAATATTTCACACTTCATCCTTATTAAGTAAATATTCATATATTCACTCAAATTTTCGGAGAAAGCATATGAAGTTGAAATCCATCGCTCTTGACTACACATAATGGATTTCGTACAACAATATGTACAAGTTCCAATAAGCTAGTCATTCGTTCCCTTTTGGCCTATGAACAAAGTTTTAATTATCTCTAGGAAAGTTTCACAAGCGTCATTTGATCAAAATTCAAAAGGCTCCAAAATTCCATCCACATGGAGTTTCTCCATGTTTTCTTTCCAATATAATTTAAACGGCGATGTCACTTCCTAAGTGATCTTTCAATCAATTTGTCTTTCGACATTTTTAGCACTAGTTTTATGGATGTGATTTCTCCAACGAGATTTGTGAATCATCCATCTTTTATGGATTACGGCAATTATTTGAACAACCCTTTTGTTCTCATAATACCTGATAAAACAAATCTTGAAGGCAAGCTTTGACGTTTAACGAGCAACACAATAACCTTTTATTTGTTCTCGATGAACATCATCACATATTATTTTGCTAGTTACTTAGGCCATTGTAGTTCATGAATTCTGTTGTTTCGTATGACGATTCACACCAACAAATTCAGTATCAAATACTTAAGAACCACATTGTTCAATAAGCAAAGAATATAGCCATAACATGTATATCATCTATATACTTAAACTGAACAATTCTAGCCTTTTTCTTTTCTGCCATATATTTATGAGATTCTCTTTCAGTATTTCCTTTTCTGTTTGAAAGAATCTATCAACATCAATAGTGGAGTCATACATATGACACATAATCCAAAGCGTGTATAATTAAATACCAATGTCTTTGGACTTGCACTTTGAAGTAGATCACCATCATCAAATGTTTGGTGTTCTTTCAAATTCCTTTCTTTAGTAATCTCTTGGTGTAGTAAATATTTTACCTACATCAAATATTCACCCTTATCATGGAATTATCCATGATCAAGCTACTTTTAGCTTATAAAGATGAATCGTAAGTATAATGTTGCTATCCAAAACCTTTTGGTGGATTAGGACAACTAGTGTCTCCAACCCTTTGCAAATTCTCATCAAATATGAGAACATGACTTTTGCCATATTATACTCTATCATGTTGCAACCAAAACTTCGTTTCAGATATCACAATATCTTCCACACATCATGGTTTCTGAAACAACTCTTTCAGATCCTAGATAACCTTGATATTAAGACAATCCTTTGAATATCAAGAATCATGGAGACAAACATGATACTTATACACTAACACTTGGAATTGTCACTCTTGTTTTAATACTAATTATTAAACTTCATGGAGTAACCGGAACTTTACTGAAAGTTTGCAATAGGACTTTTAAACTTTAGATTAACACTTCAAAACAATATGATACCAGTTCGTAAAGTAACTAACCAGAATTCTATAGTTCTATCATCTCAATTATAACTAAGCGCAAGGTGGTAAACGGATGCCAATGACTACAACAATTATGCAAATTCACTTTGATTTAATTTATGATAAATAGTGTTCAACTTTTAATCATATTGCCGTTGAACTCCCACTCAAAACAATATCCCTCACATTGTTTTTAGTGATCACACGAACCAAATCCACCACATCAAAACCGATCATCACGAGAGTTGATGTAGCTTCAATGGCGAACAATCAACATGTTCATCATATCTACTATATGACTCATGCTTTACCTTTCGGTGATCCGTGTTCCGAGACCATGTCTGTACATGCTAGGCTCGTCAAGATCAACCTTAGCTTCCGCATGAGCAAATCTGGCTTGCTCACGTTGTATACACTCGCAGAATCTAACACACCCGATCATCACGTGGTGCTTCGAAACAACGAGCTTTAGCAACGGTGCTTACTAAGGATAAACACTTTAAAACCTTGAAATTGTGTGCTTGAGGGATCATCTTATAATGCTACCGTCGTTAACTAAGCAATACAAGATGCATAAAAGGATTAACATCACATGCAATTCATAATATGTGATATGATATGGCCTTTCTTCTTTGTGCTTCCGATCTCCATCTTCAAGCACGAACATGATCTCCATCATCACCGGCATTGCATCAAGGTCAATGATGCCGCTCCATGGTTGTCGTCCACCAGCTTCCACTATTACAACTACTTTGAATAGACACGCGGGTCTTAACAGAATTTAAAGACAACCATATGGCTCCTGCCGGTTGCCAACTTACAATAAGGAACATTGCATACATCATATATAATCACAATCATGGCCATATCACATCACAACACACCCCTGCAAAACAAAGTTAGACGCCTCTAATTTTCTTTGCATGTTTTACGTGGTTTGGGGCTTTCAATAAGTGTCGTTCTAACTTACGAACAAGAACCACAACATTGATACTAGTATTGTCAATCACCCGTTGTAAATTGAATCTTAACTATGTTGGGAGAAACAGGCACCCGCAAAGCCACTTATGCAATACAAGTTGCATGTCAAGCGTGGAGAAAGTATCATGAACGATGTCATGTAAGGTTAGCCCGGGCCGCTTCATCCCACCATCCCGCAAGATGCAAAGTACACAAGAAGAAATCGTCAACAAAAGCATCAACGCCCACAATGACCATTGTGTTCTACTCGTGCAACAGATCTACATATAGACACGGCTCTGATACCACTGTAGGGGTTCGTAGCATGGAAAACAAAAAATTTCTATCGCATACAAACAAACAAGCCAAGATCTATCTACTAGATTGTAGCAACGAGTCGATAGAGGAACTCACCCTCGAAGATTCCAAAGCGGTTAACGAGAGCAGATTCTCGTGGGTGATGTAGTCGTACACTTGCCGATCTCAAGATCGCGTAGACGATCCTTCCGGCGCTGCGTTCCGGCAGAACTCCCGCAGTCGGTCACACGTTCGGTACTCGACGAAGACCTTCCTCTCCCTTTTTCCAGCAGGCAGCGGAGGTTGTAGCACTCTCCTCGTGATTCCGGCAGCACGACGGCGTGGTACCGGAAGTAGAGGGGAGATCTCGCAGGGCTTCGCCTTAAGCCGGAGCGAGTATGGTGGACTATGAGAGAGCCTTGGTGATCTAGGGTTTAGACACACCAATTAGAAGGGGCTAAACCAGCGGCTAGGGCAATTAGAAGCTCTAACTCGGCGGCTTGGGAGAAATCCCTAGGCTGTGGCTAGGGTTTAGGTTTAGAGGGAGGCAGCTTGTGTGTCTAGGAGGGGAGCCCTGCCCCTCCTCTTATAGGTGGAGGGAGGCGCGCCTAGGGAGGGGAGTACCTCCCCAACTCGGACCCAAGGTGGGCCGGCGGTGGGAGGAGGAACTCCTCCCCCAAGTCGGTTTCAAACCTCCTTCTGCTCTTTCCCAAAACTAGCCGTTTGACTTTCAAACTAGCCGTTTGACTTTTCAAACTAGGATTTGAATAAAACCCTCTATTTGGTACAGCGATGACACCAAGTACATAATGCAATCATATCAACTTGATATAACACATTCATGTTCCCTTCCCCTCCGGAGTGCCGGACATTCCGGAACCTTCTAGAACATTCCCGATGAAAACACCGGAACCATTCCCTAACTCCGAAACATGACTTTCCTTATATGAATCTTATTCTCCGGACCATTCCGGATCTCCTCGTGATATCCCGGATCCCATCCGAGACTCCGAACAACATTCGGTCTCTTTCTCATCATTCCATAACTACTCAAACAACGTCGAATCCTTAAGTGTGTCTCCCTACGGTTCGTGAATTATGCGGACATGATCGAGACACTTCTCCGATCAATAACCAATAGAGGAATCTGGAAATTCATATGGCTCCCACATATTTCTACGATTACTTTGCGATCGAATGAACCACTTACATACGATACCAATTTCCCTTTGTCTCACGATAGTTTACTTATCCGAGGTTTTGATCGTCGGTATCTCTGCATACCTAGTTCAACCTCGTTACTGATAAGTACTCTTTTCTCGTTCCCGTGGTATGTGATACCTTGTGATCCAGTCACATGCTTGCAAGCTAATTGGATGACATTCCACCGAGAGGGCCCAGAGTATATCTATCTGTCATATGGATGGACAAATCCCACTCTTGATCCATGTGTCTCAACCGACACTTTCCGAACACTCAATGCCACCTTTATAGCCACCCAGTTACGGTGTGGTGTTTGATGTCATCAAAGCATCCTTCCGGTGAAGGTGATATGCATGATCTCATGGTCGAAGGAATTAGGTTACTATGTATCAGAAAGCATATAGCAATTGAACTATAAAAATGAGTTGATCTTTATGCTACGCTTATCTATAGGAGTATGTCCATCACATCATTCTCCTAATGATATGACCCTGTTGTCAATAACATCTCTATGTTCATGATCAAGAAACCATGATCATATATTAACCAACAAGCTAGTTTAACAAGAGGCTTTACTAGGGACTCTTTTATGTTTACAAATCACACAAGTATTAATGTTTCCTGTTAATACAATTATAGCATGGTATGCAAACATTTATCATAAGTATGAAGATATGATAATAACCACTTTATTATTGCCTCTTGGGCATATCTCCAACAATGCAACATGTCCTTGATGGTTCTAGAAGCCCCCAAAGTCTTGGAGGTCTTCAAACTGGCTGTGGCCTTCTTCCTGAAACGCACACAAAGTATAAGTACAGAAATAAGACAAACAATGGACAATGTCGGAGAGAAAGAAGCTTACACAAGAGGCGGTGCTTTGGCGAAGGGGATCCTGTAACCTTTATTTTCTCCGCCTCCAGGGCGGCGGTAGTCTTCTTGGAGGCTCCACCCTCCGTCTTCTTCTTCTTGCCTCCGTCAGCAGCGTCAGAGGTGGAGCTCTTCTACTTTCGCGCTAACGGGGCATCGTCGTTGGACACGACGGTGACTTCCTTCATCTTTGGATCATAGATTTGAGGAGCCATGCTATCCTCATCTATGTCGATGAGCTGTTAAGTGAAGAACCATCGTGTTAGATGAGATGGTAATGGCTAGACGGGAGAACTGGAATATATGTCATACACGGAAAATGAACAGTTACCTTTGGGCACTTGCTCTCTACGAACAAGTCGTAGGTGATGGTGAAGCCACGCTTCTTATCCTTCACCTTGTAGATGTCCTTGAGGAGGAGCTTGGCGGAGTCGCTCGAGAAGTTGTCCTCGGAGATGCAGAGGCTATCCCTTCTATCGTTGGAATACTCGTGCATCAGCTTCAAGCGGTGCTGCAAAGGCTGGATCCGCCTGATGAACCAGCACATGGCCAGGTCCAATCCGGTTAGACCCGTCTCTACGAACCACTCTATCCGCCTTATAGCGCGGGAAGCGTCGATGTCAGAGGGAAGGGAGGCCTAGGATATCCATGTCGAGGCTTCGGCGGCGGCTCCATCGACGAAGTCCGGGTACGTGACTTCTCAGCCAGATAGAGGGATATCTGGGCCGTAGAAGTACGTTTGCTGCCAGTTCTTTTAGGACTCGTGGCCGACGATGTCGGGGAAGCGCCGGCCAGGACGGATCTTAAAACTAATGGTACCACAATTTCTGAGCTCGTCCTTGCCGGCTCTGGCTTCGCGCTTAACGGTGAAGAAATAGATGAAGAGATCTAGCCTAGGCCTAATCCCTAGATAACCCTCTCAAAGTGCCGCGTAATTGCTAAGCGCTAAGATGCTATTGGGGGAAAGGTTCTAAGGATGTACTCGGTAATGATTCAGGACAGCAAGGAAAAAGTTGGAGATGGGCAGGGAGACGCCGCATACCAGTTGCGCTTTGAGGTACACTTTTTCTCCGGCTTGGGAGAAGGTGTGACCTTGTCGGCCGGCTCCGCCCGCCAGGCGAGCCCGTCCGTCGCAGGAAGGTAGCCCTCGATGATCATTTCTTTGATATCACGGTCCATGATATCTGAACCGCGCCAATCGCCCTTGTGGGAGTCATACTCCTCCTCCAGCAGCTCCAGCGCCGCTAGATTATGGTCGCCGCCGGTGGCTTCGACCACCGCGGACTTGGGGATAACCAGACCCTCTGGAGGCACGACGACGGAGCTCACCGTCTTTGCCGTGGCTTCACCTGACGCCGCCATGGAGGGAGGGGAGCTGCTGCTGGCCATTGGGTGTGTTCGGTGGTGACTGGGAAAGATTGGGGGAGCTAGGGTTTTTCGCACGTTGAGCGGAGAACTCGAGGAGGCTCTCGCTTGAGGAAGAAGATGATGCAGATGAGAATGAGGTGAAAAGTAAAATTTCCACCGCAGTTACTATTTATAACCTCCGACATCAAGATTCGTGCAGCATGATCGAACAGTTGCTGCGTAGGCGACGTGTGCGGGGACGTGCGTGGAAATTTCGCCACGTTACCAACCGTCACCGCCAACGTTTCATATCTCTCGCGCAGGAAAAACGGACATGATTGCGTTCTCTGCATGTGTAAGTTACGAGGCATTGCTGACCTATGTCTACGTCGCCCTAGCTGTCATAGGCAGATGAGCCGTCACATCGGAATATTCTGGCATGGACGGATCCAATCCGGCTACAGAAGAGTACGATAGAAGATTCAGCAATTCTCCGGCTTACAAGTTGAAGACGGAGAAAACCTTGCAGGGTTCTTTGGGAGGACTACAAGATGTTGCTTGACGATTTGCCAACATCCATCTAGACAGAGCATTCACCATGAAAGAGGCAAGACGGCGCAAGATCTCGGAGTTCTCCGAGCGCTACTGTTGGGGATATGCTATATGAGTATCCTCATAGCATGTCTCTTATCCGGATAACCCGGGTGGCCCACAGTTGGTAGCATGGCCCATGGCCTGCTGGGCGGCCCAGTTAGATGGATCCAGAAGGGAGGCCCATGCCGGATAAAGGAAGGCTACGGAGGAGTCACCGACGTACTCGGAGCCTTGGAGTACAAGACACGCTAGACTAGTAATAGACAGTGTAGGACTCTGTGACCTGTCCGGCTAGGACTTTTCCCTGTAACCCTAGGACCTGGCGACTATATAAGTCGGGCCTATGGGAGCCTTTAGGGCACAATCTCAGATCAATTAACACACACCTCACACAGCGAACCTAACTATGTAACTTGGCGTACTGCCATTATAGTGATTTATAGCTGGTGTAGGATTCCGCCACCATTGTGGGATCTGAACCTGGGTAAGATGTGTTACCTCGTACCCATCAAGCGTCTGCCTTCCCCCACGTCTCTAAACACACACTGTGAGGACCCCTCCATGGCGTACTCATCGGCAATACCACGATATTCAACGTCCCGCTGCACCGTGGTGGCAGGGGCTTTGCGGGCCCGATCTAGTCTAGGCCCGATCGAGCCCGAGGGTTATGGTGTGCCACTGCTACTGTATCCGGTCGGCTACCACAATAGTGGTGGTGGCATTTGTTGGAGATATGCCCTAGAGGCAATAATAAATGTAGTTATATTATATCTTTGTGTTTATGATAAATGTTTACATTCATGCTATAACAGTATTAACCAGAAACATTAATACTTGTGTGATTTGTAAACTAAATTAGAGTCCCTAGTAAAGCCTCTTCAAAATACTAGCTTGTTGATTAATAGATGATCATGGTTTCTTGATCATGAACATTTGAGATGTTGTTAATAACAATGTCATATCATTAGGAGAATGGTATGATGGATATACTCCTAGAGATAAGCATAGCATAAAGATCAAGTCATTTTAATAGTTCAATTGCTATAAGCTTTCTGATACATAGTAACCTAATTCCTTCGACCATGAGATTATGCTTATCACCATCACCGGAAGGATGCTTTGATGACATCAAACACCACACCATAACTGGGTGGCTATAAAGGTGGCATTGAGTGTTCGGAAAGTATGGGTTGAGACACATGGATCAAGAGTGGGATTTGTCCATCCATATGACAGATAGATATACTTTGGGCCCTCTCGGTGGAATGTCATCCAATTGGCTTGCAAGCATGTGACTGGCTCACAAGGGATCACATACCACGTGAACGAGAAAAGAGTACTTATCAGTAATGAGGTTGAACTAGGTATGCAGAGATACCGACGATCAAAACCTCGGATAAGTAAACTATCGTGAGATAAAGGGAAATTGGTATCGTATGTAAATGGTTCATTCGACCGCAAATTAATCGTAGAAATATGTGGGATCCATATGAATTTCCAGATTCCTCTATTGGTTATTGATCGGAGAAGTGTTTCGATCATGTCCGCATAATTCACGAACCGTAGGGAGACACACTTAAGGATTCGATGTTGTTGAGTAGTTATGGAATGATGAGTAAGAGAACGAATGTTGTTCGGAGTCTCGTATGGGATCCGGGATATCACGAGGAGATCCAGAATGGTCCGGAGAATAAGATTCATATAAGGAAAGTCCTGTTTCGGAGTTGGGGAATGATTCCGGTGTTTTCACCAGGAATGTTCTAGAAGGGTCCGGAAGGTCCAGCACTCCGGAGGGGAAGGGTACATGAATGTGTCATGACAATGTGGAATGGTTGCATCATGTACTAGGTAACATGGCTGGGCAAAATAAAGGGATAAATCAAATCCTAGTTTGAAAGTCAAACACCAATTTGAAAAAGTCAAACGACAAGTTTGCTTGGTGGAGGGAGAGTAGGAAACCTACTTGGGGAGGAGTTCCTCTCCCTCCACCCGCCGACCAAGGAGGCCGACTTGGGGGAGGACTCCCTCCTCCCAAGACGCGCCCTCCCACCTATATAAGGAGGGGCAGGGCTGCCCCTCTTCCCTACACCTCTCACACCCCAAACCCTAACCCTAAGCCGCCGGCGCCACCACCCCTGCTGCTGCCGCCGCCTAGGGCACCACCAACTCGCCGAGTTGGGGTGATCCCAAACCCTAGCCGCCGGCTACACTCTCCCCTTGGTGCCTTCTAAACCCTAGATCGCCAAGGCCTCTCTCATAGTCCACCATACTCGCTCCGGCTTAAGGCGAAGCCCTGCGAGATCTCCCCTCTCCTTCCGGTACCACGCCGTCGTGCTACCGGAATCGCGAGGAGAGTGCTCCAACCTCCGCTGCCTGCTGGAACAAGGGAGAGGAAGGTCTTCATCGAGTACCGAACGTGTGAACGACTGCGGAAGCGCTACTGGAACGCAGCGCCGGAAGGATCGTCTACGCGATCTTGAGATCGGCAAGAGTACGACTACATCACCCACAAGAATCTGCTCTCGTTAACCGCTTTGGAATCTTCGAGGGTGAGTTCCTCTATCGACTCGTTGCTACAATCTAGTAGATAGATCTTGGCTTGTTTGTTTGCATGTGGTAGAATTTTTTTGTTTTCCATGCTACGAACCCCAACAGTGGTATCAGAGCCGTGTCTATATGTAGATATGTTGCACGAGTAGAACACAATGGTCATTGTGGGCGGTGGTCCTTTTATTATCAATTGCTTTTTGTGTACTTTGCATCTTGCGGTATGATGGGATGAAGCGTCCCGGGCTAACCTTACATGACATCGTTCATGAGACTTGCTCCACGCTCAACATGCAACTTGTATTGCATAAGTGGCTTTGTGGGTGTCTGTCTCTCCTATTATAGTATAGATCCAATTTACAACGGGCACTTGATAGTTCAAACATCAACGTTGTGGTTCTTGTTCGTAAGTTAGATCGACACTTATTGAAAGCCCCAAACCACGTAAAATATGCAAAGAAAATTAGAGGCGTCTAACTTTGTTTTGCAGGGGTGTGCTGTGATGTGATATGGCCATGATTGTGATTATATTTGATGTATGCAATGTCCCTTATTGTAAGTTGGCAACCGGCAGGAGCCATATGGTTGTCTTTAAATTCTGTTAAGACCTGCATGTCTATTCAAAGTAGTTGTAATAGTTGAAGCTGGTGGAAGAAAACCATGAAACGGCGCCATTGACCTTGACACTATACCGGTGATGATGGAGATCATGTTCGTGCTTGAAGATGGAGATCGGAAGCACAAGAAGAAAGGCCATATCATATCACATATTATGAATTGCATGTGATGTTAATCCTTTATGCATCTTGTATTGCTTAGTTAACGACGTAGCATCATAAGATGATCCCTCATGCACACAAATTTCAAGTTCCAAAGTGTTCATCCTTAGTAAGCACCGTTGCTAAAGCTCGTTGTTTCGAAGCACCACGTGATGATCGGGTGTGTTAGATTCTGCGGGTGTATACAACGTGAGCACGCCAGATTTGCTCATGCGGAAGATAAGGTTTGATCTTGACGAGCCTAGCATGTACAGACATGGTCTCGGAACACGGATCACCGAAAGGTAAAGCATGAGTCATATAGTAGATATGATGAACATGTTGATTGTTCGCCATTGAAGCTACATCAACTCTCGTGATGATCGGTTTTGATGTGGTGCATTTGGTTCGTGTGATCACTAAATCAATGTGAGGGATATTGTTTTGACTGGGAGTTTACCTAGATTAATTTAACTATTAATTAGAACTCAATTTGTCATAAACTTAGTCTAAACTATTGCAAATATGTTGTAGATCAATGGCGGCCCCTACCATCAATTTTAATGCGTTCCTAGAGAAAGAAAAGTTGAAAAACAATGGAAGCAACTTCGCGGATTGGTTCCGCAATTTGAGGATTGTCCTCAATGCTGGTAATTTGACTTATGTGTTGGATGCACCGCTGGGTGAACCACCTGCATCTACTGCTACCGATGAAGTAAAGAATGTTTACCTCACTCGGAAGAATCAGTACTCCACAGTTCAGTGTGCTATCTTGTATGGTTTAGAATCGGAGCTTCAGAAAAGGTTTGAGAACCAAGACCCATATGATATTCTCCGTGAACTCAAAATTATTTTTGAGACTCACGCGGCAGTTGAGAGTTATGAGGCTTATGAAAATTTCTTTAACTGCAAGATGGAAGAGGGCAGATCCGTCAGTGAGCATGTTCTTAAGATGTCTGGGCACGCAGACAAACTCCAAAGTTTGGGTATAGTGATTCCTAATGCTTTGGGGATTTACCGTGTCCTCCAATCACTGCCACCAAGTTACAAGAACTTTGTGATGAACTACAATATGCAAAACATGAACAAGACATTGCCAGAACTCTTCTCCCTGTTGAAATCTGCAGAAGTGGAGATCAAGAAAGAGCATCAAGTGTTGTTGGTCAACAAGACCACCAAATTCAAGAAAGGCAAGTCTAAGCAAAAGGGAAACTTCAAGAAGGGTGGTAAGAAAGTTACCGCACCGACGAAGAAGACCAAGGCTGGGCCAAATCCTGATACTGAGTGCTTTTACTGCAAGGGTGAAGGTCACTGGAAGTGGAATTTCCCAAAGTACTTGGCGGATTTGAAGAACGGCAACATCAAAAAGAAAGGTATATCCGATATACATGTTATTGATGTGAATCTCACTAGTACTCGTAGTAGTGCCTGGGTATTTGATACTGGTTCGGTTGCTCATATTTGTAACTCGAAACAGGTACTGCAGAATAAACGGAAGCTAGCGAAGAACGAGGTGACGATGCGGGTTGGAAATGGATCAAAGGTTGATGTGATCGCGGTCGGCACGCTACCTCTTCATCTACCATCGGGATTAGTTTTATACTTAAATAATTGTTATTTGGTGCCTGCGTTGAGCATGAACATTATATCTGGATCATGTTTGTTGCGAGACGTTTACTTGTTTAAATCCGAGAATAATGGTTGTTCGATTTATATGAGTAATATGTTTTATGCACATGCACCTTTGATAGATGGTCTATTCTTATTGAATCTAGATAGTGGAAATACACATATTAATAACATTGAAGCTAAACGTTTGAAATTGAGCGATAACTCGGCCTATATGTGGCACTGTCATCTTGGTAATATTGGAGTGAAGCGTATGAAGAAACTCCATTCCGATGGACTTCTTGAATCACTTGATTTTGAATCACTTGAAAGATGCGAAGCATGTCTGATGGGTAAAATGACTAAGACTCCATTTTCTGGGATGATGGAGCGAGCTACAGACTTATTAGAAATCATACATACCGATGTGTGTGGACCAATGAGTGTAGCATCGCGCGGTGGTTATCTTTATGTTCTTACCTTCACAGATGACTTGAGTGGATATGGGTATATCTATTTCATGAAACATAAGTCTGAAACTTTCGAGAAGTTTAAGGAATTTCAAAGTGAGGTAGAGAATCAACGTAACAAGAAGATTAAATTTCTACGTTCTGATCGTGGAGGTGAATATCTAAGTTACGAGTTTGGCGAGCATTTAAAGAAATGCGGAATACTTTCACAATTGACACCGTCGGTAACACCACAGCGTAATGGTGTGTCTGAACGTTGTAATCGAACTCTCTTAGATATGGTTCGTTCTATGATGTCACTTACAAATTTACCGCTATCGTTTTGGGGTTATGCATTAGAAACAGCCGCATTTACTTTAAATAGGGCACCATCTAAATCCGTTGAAACGACACCGTATGAATAATGATTTGGGAAGAAACCTAAATTGTCGTTCCTTAAAGTTTGGGGTTGCGAAGCTTATGTAAAGAAGTTACAGCCGGACAAGCTTGAACCCAAAGCGGAAAAATGTGTCTTCATATTATACCCGAAGGAAACTATTGGGTATACCTTCTATCATAGATCCGAAGGCAAAATCTTCGTTGCTAAGAATGGATCCTTTCTGGAGAAGGAATTTCTCTCGAAAGAAGTGACTGGAAGGAAAGTAGAACTCGACGAGGTTGTTGAACCTTCTCTCGAACTTGCGAGTTGCGCAACACCGGAAGTAGTTCCTGTGGCGCCTACACCAATAAGAGAGGAAGCTAATGATGATGATCATAAAACTTCGGTTGAAGTTTCTACAGAGCCTCGCAGGTCAACGAGAACTCGTACCACTCCTGATTGGTATGATCCCGTTATGAGTGTCATGTTGGTAGACAACACCGATGACCCTGCGACATATGAGGAAGCGATGATGAGCCCAGATTCCAATAAATGGCAAGAAGCCATGAAATCCGAGATTGGATCCATGTACGAAAACCAAGTATGGACTTTGGTGGACTTACCGGATGGTCGGAAGGCTATCGAGAACGAATGGATTTTCAAGAAGAAAACAGATGTTGATGGTAATGTTACTGTCTATAAAGCTCGACTTGTCGCAAAAGGGTTTCGACAAATTCAAGGAGTTGACTATGATGAGACTTTCTCACCAGTAGCGAAGCTAAAGTCTGTGAGGATTATGTTAGCAATCGCTGTATATTATGGTTATGAGATATGGCAGATGGATGTCAAAACAGCGTTCCTCAATGGAGACATTGATGAAGAGTTGTATATGATGCAACCCAAAGGTTTTGTCGATCCTAAAGATGCTAATAAGTCATGCAAACTTCAACGGTCCATATATGGATTGAAGCAAGCATCCCGAAGTTGAAATCAACGTTTTGATAAGGTAATCAAAAGTTTTGGTTTTATACAAACTTATGGAGAAGCTTGTATTTACAAGAAAGTGAGTGGGAGCTTTGTAGCATTCTTAATACTATATGTAGATGACATATTGTTGATTGGGAATGATGTAGACCTTCTTAATAGTGTCAAAGAATATTTAAATAATAGTTTTTCAATGAAAGATCTTGGCAAAGCAGCTTACATATTAGGCATAAAGATTTATAAAGATAGATCGAGACGCCTAATATCGTTGTCACAAAGTACATATTTGGACAAAGTTCTAAAGAGGTTTGGAATGGAAGATATCAAGAAAGGGTTCTTGCCCATGTTGCCCAATACGACCTTGAGTAAAACTCAAAGTCCAGCAACGGCAGAAGATAGAGAAAGGATGAGTAAAACTCCCTATGCCTCAGCCATAGGATCTCTAATGTATGCCATGCTATGTACTAGACCCAACATTGCATATGTTGTTAGTTTGACTAGAAGATATCAAAGTGATCCAGGAGTGGATCATTGGACAGTGGTCAAAAACATCCTTAAGTACTTGAGAAGAACTAAGGATATGGTTCTTTCTTATGGAGGTGATGAACAACTCGTTGTTAATGGTTACACCGATGCTAGTTGCAACACCGATCCGGATGATTCTAAATCTTAATTTGGATACGTATTTACTTTGAATGGTGTAACAATTAGCTGGAGGAGTGCAAAGCAAAGCGTTGTGGCGAGATCTTCAACTGAATCGGAATACACAGCTGCTTCGGAGGCTTCACAAGAAGCGATATGGATGAAGGAGTTCATTACAGAGCTCGGTGTGGTTCCAAGTGTGCTAGACCCAATGTCTATCTACTGTGATAACATGGGCGCCATAGCCAATGCGCAAGAACCAAGGTCACACAAGAAGCTGAAGCACATCAAGCTATGTTTTCACGCTATTCGAGAACATGTCCAAAATGGTGACATAAAGATTTGCAAAGTACACACAGATCTGAATGTGGCGGATCCGTTGACTAAACCTCTCCCGAGGGCAAAACATGACCAACACCAAACTGCCATGGGTGTTCGGTATATTACCATGTAATCTAGATTAGTTGACTCTAGTGCAAGTGGGAGACTGTTGGAGATATGCCCTAGAGGCAATAATAAATGTAGTTATTATTATATCTTTGTGTTTATGATAAATGTTTACATTCATGCTATAACAGTATTAACCAGAAACATTAATACTTGTGTGATTTGTAAACTAAATTAGAGTCCCTAGTAAAGCCTCTTCAAAATACTAGCTTGTTGATTAATAGATGATCATGGTTTCTTGATCATGAACATTTGAGATGTTGTTAATAACAAGGTCATATCATTAGGAGAATGGTATGATGGACATACTCCTATAGATAAGCATAGCATAAAGATCATGTCATTTTAATAGTTCAATTGCTATAAGCTTTCTGATACATAGTAACCTAATTCCTTCGACCATGAGATCATGCTTATCACCATCACCGGAAGGATGATTTGATGACATCAAACACCACACCGTAACTGGGTGGCTATAAAGGTGGCATTGAGTGTTCGGAAAGTATGGGTTGAGACACATGGATCAAGAGTGGGATTTGTCCATCCATATGACAGATAGATATACTCTGGGCCCTCTTGGTGGAATGTCATCCAATTGGCTTGCAAGCATGTGAATGGCTCACAAGGGATCACATACCACGGGAACGAGAAAAGAGTACTTATCAGTAACGAGGTTGAACTAGGTATGCAGATATTCCGATGATCAAAAACCTCGGATAAGTAAACTATCCTGAGACAAAGGGAAATTGGTATCGTATGTAAGTGGTTCATTCGATCACAAATTAATCATAGAAATATGTGGGATCCATATGAATTTCGAGATTCCTCTATTGGTTATTGATCGGAGAAGTGTTTCGATCATGTCCGCATAATTCACGAACCGTAGGGAGACACACTTAAGGATTCGATGTTGTTGAGTAGTTATGGAATGATGAGTAAGAGACCGAATGTTGTTCGGAGTCTCGTATGGGATCCGGGATATCACGAGGAGATCCGGAATGGTCCGGAGAATAAGATTCATATAAGGAAAGTCCTGTTTCGGAGTTGGGGAATGATTCCGGTGTTTTCACGAGGAATGTTCTAGAAGGGTCCGGAAGGTCCGGCACTCCGGAGGGGAAGGGTACATGAATGTGTCATGACAATGTGGAATGGTTGCATCATGTACTAGGTAACATGGCTGGGCAAAATAAAGGGAAAAATCAAATCCTAGTTTGAAAGTCAAACGCCAATTTGAAAAAGTCAAACGGCAAGTTTGCTTGGTGGAGGGAGAGTAGGAAACCTACTTGGGGAGGAGTTCCTCTCCGTACACCCGCCGGCCAAGGAGGCCTACTTGGGGGAGGACTCCCTCCTCCCAAGTCGCGCCCTCCCACCTATATAAGGAGGGGCAGGGGCTGCCCCTCTTCCCTACACCTCTCACACCCCAAACCCGAACCCTAAGCCGTCGGCGCCACCACCCCTGCTGCTGCTGCCGTCGCCGCCTAGGGCACCACCAACTCGCCGAGTTGGGGTGATCCCAAACCCTAGCCGCCGGCTACACTCTCCCCTTGGTGCCTTCTAAACCCTAGATCGCCAAGGCCTCTCTCATAGTCCACCATACTCGCTCCGGCTTAAGGCGAAGCCCTGCGAGATCTCCCCTCTACTTCCGGTACCACGCCATCGTGCTGCCGGAATCACGAGGAGAGTGCTACAACCTCCGCTGCCTGCTGGAACAAGGGAGAGGAAGGTCTTCATCGAGTACCGAACGTGTGACCGACTGCGGAAGCGCTGCCGGAACGCAGCGCCTGAAGGATCGTCTACACGATCTTGAGATCGGCAAGAGTATGACTACATCACCCACGAGAATATGCTCTCGTTAACCGCTTTGGAATCTTCGAGGGTGAGTTCCTCTATCGACTCGTTGCTACAATCTAGTAGATAGATCTTGGCTTGTTTGTGTGCATGCGGTAGAAATTTTTTGTTTTCCATGCTACGAACCCCAACAGCATTTACCTCCTGCTTGTCTGCTTGGCTATAGTGTTGGCATCCCCGATTCCTTAGCTCCTGTATTCCGTCCTCTAGGCCTCACAATGATGACACAATGAGACGATGAGGGTAGCTACAAGACCGTGGTGGCACATGATGGTGGGCAGCAAGTTGGGTAGATAGCTATGGTGTGTCCGAGGTAGTGTTTTTTGAGGGGTCAGGAGAAATCCATATCGGCTTGTCTGGTACTGCCGTGGTGACTCCTGTGGGTGCCGCCATACATTCTGAAGGGGTCGACTACCCTTTCCCTACCACCTCAGCGTGCCAGGGGAAACCCTAGGACCTGTCTAGGCAGTAGCGTCATTGTCACATTTCTTTTTGAGGGTGCTACTTGGTATGCGACATTTTAGAGTACTAGGAGCGTAGTGGAAGAAATCCACAGGGCGCAGCGGTTATAGGTCTTCCTCCGTTCGTCAATCTACCGATGTTGACATTTGTTTCTTTTTTATTTTCTTTTTTTAGGATTTATTGTGTTGTTTTCTCCACCAGTCATACTATGTGGTTGCTATATTAATATAGCGAAGCGAAAGCATATTTCGGGGAGGCTAAAAAAAGTACCGATTTAGAGAGGATATTTTCCGAAAATAGTAAATACTGCACGCTGCGGCGTGGGCGGCTCGCGCCGCATAGGGGCTCCCCCTGTTGGGCCGGCCCATTTCATGGCGGTGATTTAATTTCCTTTTTTTTTTCTGTTTTCTATTTTCTTTTTTTTCTTGTTTTATTTTTTTGCTTTTTTCTGTTTGAGAAATTTCACGTTTTAAAAAATTGGTTTATGGTTTTTGACTTTGTCTTGATTTTTAAATTTGGTTCATAAATTTTGAAATTTGGTTTATGAATTTTAATTTGGTTCAAGAATTTTAAAAAATGTTCATGATTTTTGAAATTTGGTTCATGGTTTTTGAAAATTTGTTCATGACTTTTGAATTTTTATTTATGGTTTTTCGAAAATTTGTTTAGGATGTTTTGAAATTTGTTTCATGATGTTTCAAAAATGTTCAAGTTTTTTTAAAAAAATTGTTCATTAATTTCGAAAATTGGTTCATCAATATTTTCAAAAGTCTTCATGAATATTAAAAAATATCACAGATGATTTGAGGTTTGGAAACTAGGATCGAGCTGGTTGTTCAGTAGTGCCTGTATTCACG
The DNA here is from genome assembly GCA_916181665.1 of Avena sativa. Lineage (NCBI taxonomy): Eukaryota > Viridiplantae > Streptophyta > Magnoliopsida > Poales > Poaceae > Avena > Avena sativa. Next base: position 339,622,832 of record OV702283.1, on the reverse strand, counting down.
CGGTCCTTTTTATTTTTGATAGTCACGCAGTCGCAGTCGAGTAAACAGCTTACTATGGGCCCCGGCCCAGATCGAATCCGACCGGGCGGCGTGAGTAAGACGCGCCGCGCCGAGCGGCCAATAGCACCACGCATATTTTCTTAGCGCATCCTCACACTATAAGTGGCTTGCTACTAGTGAGCCTGTTTCCATGGATGCCGGCCCACATGCCTTTTTTTTTAGATAACACATGCCATTTCTCGAGTACCGAGGACTCGATCTCGTTAGACAACATTTAGGAATATGATTATGATCGTCCGGGTCAGGTTAGCGATACGAGTATGTACGGACATACGGACGGGTTTTGTTCGGTGGGTTGCTACGTGACGCGTTGGACAAACCTCCACACCAAGGTGAAGTGGGCCACGCTGGGGTACTGGGCGAAGGGCTCATGGGACCTCCGTGGGCTACTGGGTTAGCGATCGTTCGGGCTCCAGGTCTCGCCGTAGAAAATGAACCGTTTTTTCCCCAAATCACGTACCGACCGGGTGTTTGCTACGAGCTGCGCCCGCGTTTGCTAGTTTTTGTCACACGAGGTCAATGGTTTACTATGTGAGGTCGATTTATTGGGCTGCAAAAGGCGTCGATGTCTGCTACACGCGGCATCGAAGTTTGCTACATGCGTCGGCGGCGGCGCTACAAGATCCCGGATTTTGCTAGGATGCCACAATAGTAAAAATTCTTTTTGCTAAAGAGTTTCTGTATTTTTGCTACATTGATATTATTTTTTTGCTATCTCTGTTTGTTTGTTTTGCTACAATACCATAAAAAATTTGCTACAAATTCTCCGACGAGTTTTTCCGGCTAAATTCTTCGGCGATGTCTCCGGCTAAGTAGGATTTTTGCTACATTAGAAAAACTTTGTTGATACAACCGTCTTGTGGTTTTGCTACAACAGTGTCAACTTTTTGCTACAAGGTCTCCGGCGAGAGTCACCGGCGAGTTTTTTCCGACGATGTCTCCGGCGAAGTCGCTTTTGCTGCATTAGCATATTTTTTTTGCTGCATGGTCTCCGGTGAGGTCTCCGGCGAGACGTTCTATTTCTAAAATAAACCCTTTTTTTTTGCTTCGGAAGCAAAAGAGGGGACATGTGTAGCAAAAAGGGATGTTTTGCAATAAAACGGGATCTGAGAGAGAAAAAACAGGACACGTGTCAGGCAATGAACCAGGACGATGGAAAACATTGTATCGTCCGGGGGACGCTCAGCATCGTCCCAACATTTATCAAATTCTCTCTACGAAAACATTCTATAGTTCAAACAGAACTGTCCATATAAACTTGTTCTTACGCAGAGTCCAAACTGAACGACCATGCTGCCGCGCAAGGCTACAAACCTAACAGGAAAAAGAATAACACACAACCTAACAGAAAAAGAAATTACGAGTATAGTTGCATGAGAGAAAATCTAGCAGGCCACACATAGAACATAAACCAACCAGCACTACCGACCGCATGTGGGTCGAGATGAAAAGCATCGTCGGGTCGACGGACTTGGCACGGACCGATGTGTTCACGGCCTCCTCGATCTTGCACGAGAGCTGGTGCTTCTTGAGGTACTCTTGCACCAACATGGTTGCGGCAGGAGGGAAGGGGTTATGGACGTTCATGAGACACACATGGAGGGAGAGCCCGGGCATCGGCGATGAGGTGTTGCTGACAAAAACCTGGAGCTGACTACTGCGATTCACCGGAAAATTTTGTCGGGATTGGTTGGGTTTAATGGATTTTGGGTCGATTTGGCGGCTGTCCGGTTGCGGAAGGGCAACAACGATCTGAAACTTCCTCCCGCCAGTTGCCTTTGTTGTTTATGTGGCACCACAAAATTCTCTCCCGGAACCTTAGGTACAAGGCCTCAGAAGTTTGTTTTGAAGTGCACAACAACAAAAAAATCAAGGGTCATGCCATTTTGCGCGATCTAAATTAGACATTTCTTTCATGCAAAACCGTAAAATTACGTTTATTTTATAGTTTTGTCTGCTTTATAAGATCTGGTAGATCTGATCTAAGATGAACCGATTAATGTTTATATACATCTTATATAGTAACATAAATTACGAGCGGTGTATGATTAACTGGAGATGAAGTAGTGCGAGGCGGTGCGGAGGCTAGGACCCTGTGATCAGGACGAGGCGGTTTAAACCCATATGCGTTCGGCTTCGGTGATAGAGGGGCGGAGACGGCAACACGAATTTGGCTCGCACTATTGCTATATTCATGGTTAGATGTTCTAATGATCTATTTATAATTTTATTTTTTTAGGCTCTTTAATCTGATGTTGATAATAATTATTAATAGACCGGTAAAATTTTCACATAAAATGTTCTCTCCAGCTATGTACGTACTTCCAGATTCTGAGAGAAACTAGAAGGCACGTGTAGTGACGTGTGATCGATGTTAACCTGCAAAACAATATTGCAGTATATAATTTATAAGTTGACTAACGCCGCATGCATATGTGCACGCGTGCATACAACTTGCAACAAAGTCAAACAAACTGGGGTGACCTCATCTAATGTGAACCTACTCGTAGCAGATGTGATTTTGGCGCTTGTCTTTTGGCATGGATTTTTTCTTCCTTTGTTGGCAGAAGACACGGAGAATCAAGTCATCATGAACACTGGCTATAGAACTACCAACTTGTTAGGCCAACGACACCATGTACGTTAGCTCGAGTTAAAATCAACGGATAGCTACTAGCTACGACACACGGCTACATGTTTTAGATTCGTCTTTCTAGTATATGGCCAAGGAGTTAATCCAGCAAGTCTTGCCTAGGTTTCGAATCGCACACATCATCGCACTATATGTAGATGGTTACTTGCTTGTCACTGGGATTTATAATTAATATCTCTCTGGAAATTTGTCAAAGCTAGCTGCGCCTTTGATCATATAATACTACTACCACAGAAGCTTCATGATCCCCATTTTGTCAAAGTGATTGGGAGTTGGCGCGAGGCAGCCGGCGATAATGAAATTAGCGTAATAGTGAGACTGGATCAATTTGATGCGATGCAACTGTGAACTCCATCAGAACCGAAGAAAGCTAATTAAACGAAGCACACGCATGGGCCCGACTTCTGCCTGCAGCTTCAAACTATTGAATCAATGTCCTAGCTAATTATTCTAATAGTCTGAACTGATGGAAAGACGATAGAAAACATATTTATATTCTTAACACTCCCCCTCACGTCTAGGCCGGTGGTCTGCATATATTTACTTTTAATACCGCATTAGCCATGACTTGAACTCAAGACCTCTGGCGCTGATACCATATTAAATTATTGTCCTAGCTAATTATTTTAGAAGTCCGAACTAAATTGATGAAAGACGATAGACAACATATTTATATTCTTAACATAGACTACTCCCTCTGTAGCAAAAAGTGGAAGGAAATTACTACTATACATACTCCATCCGTCCTAAAAATATGTATATATATATATACTAAAACACGTCTAAATAAAATACGTATCTACACACAGTGTGTCACTTATTTTAGGACATAGGAGTACTTTATTCCAACGGGCTATCTGAATTTTCTGCAGGTTAAGTACTGTGCTATTTGCTCGCAGTAATACAAAAAGTGTTATCTACTAATCGATGCACACGTATATGAACGCAAGGCACGCATGTACGGCAGTTTTTGCACGTACGGTCCTGTACATAGTATCAAATTAACCCTGGGAATATTTCATTCCTAGCTGTGACTTTAAAACTGCTGCACGCTGCGGACATTTTGACTTTTCAAGCACCAGTTAGAAAGGTAGGTAGCCGGCCTGTTGAAATTAGCGGATAACTCTTGGGCTCCTGACCTAGTTAGCATGCAAGCTACAAATCCCGCACGTGCCGATTTGACTCGTACATTTTTGGGCTAGCGAGGAGAGACTGGGCAGAGATTGAGAGATATGTATTGTGACCGAAGCAGAGTACACATTCCTTCAAGCTTCTGCAACGGGTGCTTTAAAATAGAGCACCTGAAAACTGATTTAGTGTGACAATTTTTTAGTTATATGGCACAACAATTGGGGCAACTATTTTAAATAAGGCAGCTGCAAAATCTTAAACGATGTAAAATAGGACACTGAAACTTGTTTCTCTTCTCCACAATTACAAACATATATGAAACATGTTAGACTAAATATTTGTATCATGCGAGATTTGTAGCTTCTCAGAAGGTCTACAGGTTGGGCAATCTAAATATTTTTGGGCTAGCGAGGAGAGACCGGGCACTCAACAAATATCATAATATTATGCAGGTTGGGCAGGCTGTTTGAATGACAGAAGGTCTACAAGAGGATTTGCTGTATTTCTTGGATCAAACTTGATTTTATGGAGTGCAAGAAAACAACCGACAGTTTCTAGATTCATTACTGAAGCAGAATATAAAGCTCTTGCCACAACAAAATTGATATGGGTTGAAGCTTTGCTTGGTGAACTTGGTGTTCAACTAAAGGTAAAACCATGTTTATGGTGTAATAACTTAGGAGCTACCTATTTGTCAGCGAATCCTATTTTTCATACTAGAACCAAACATATCGAGATTGATTATCATTTTATTCGAAAACGAGTTGCTAACAAAATGCTTAAGATTAAATTCATATCAAGCAAATATCAAGTTGTAGATGGTTTTACCAAAACATTGGCAGTCAAGGATCTAAATGAATTCAAGCGTAATCTCAACCTTTCAGAAGGTTGTGATTAAGGGGGATGTTAGACTAAATATTTGTATCATGTAATATGCACATAACGTGCCGATGGAGCCGATGGAGTAGTACTCCACGTTGCTCGGTTGTTAAATATTACGGTAGAAGGATTGTTAGGAAACTTACGATAGGAGGTTTCCTAGGATAACTATGTTGCCTTTTATCTTTCTATCTCTATATCTCGATGGTTGTAATCCTTCTGCTGTATGCGCCATGCCTGGGGCTGTTCCAGGCTTTATTAACACGAACCCAAAGCTCCCAACGGAGCTATCGTTTCCTCCCAAAGTTAGTCTCTCGACATGGTATTAGAGCTACCTCTTCCATGACCTAGCCGCCAAAAATCAATCCACGCAAAGCCAAGAAAAATCTCTGCCGCTGCCGCATCCTTGCCGCCGCCGCCACAACGACCATGATCACGATCGGATCCCTCCTGGTGGCCATGACGTCTTCCTCTTCATCGTCGACGATGCTCTCTGCTGCCCTTGGATCCCCTCCCTCCCAGAAGCTGACGCGGGCTAACTTCCTTTACTAGAAGACTCTCGTCTACCCTCCCCCCTGCGCGACGCCCAAGCTCTCGGCTTGCTCGATGGCACTGACGCTTTGCCGGCGAAGACCCTCGAGGTTGAAGATGACGACAAAAATAAGATCACAATCCCCAACCCTGCCTACGCGGCATGGCTCTCGCGGGATCAGACGGTGCTCGGGTTTCTCGTAAACTCGCTGTCATCGGAAATGATACCTCATGTTGTGGGGCTGGAGACGTCTGCAGCGGTGTGGTCTGTCATCACCGCCACGTGCTCCTCCCACTCCCGCACGAAGATCAACCATCTCCGCGGGGCGCTGAACAACACCAAGAAGAACGAGTTCACCGCCGCACAGTTCTTTGCGACGATGAAGGGCTACGCCTCTGAACTCGCCGCGGCAGGCAAGCCTGTTGATTAAGACGAGATGGTTGGGTACATCCTCAACGGTCTTAATGCCAGCTACAATTTCGTCGTCACCTCCGTCAACGGCAACCCCGGTACCACTCTTGATGACCTCTATGATAAAATATGTGCTAATGATATTCGCACAGAGATGCTCTCTGACATAGGACATGACACCAACTTTACCTCCTCCGCCAATGTCGCCACCCGGCCGTCTCGCGACGCCATCCACGACTCCCGCCCACGTGGTGACCGTGGGCGCTCTCCCACTCGCATTGAGCGTGGGGGCGGGGATCACCATGATGATGGAGGGCGCTGGCGCCGCCGTGATGATCAAGGCCGCGACAACAACCGCGCCGGCCGGCGTGACTGGCATCGTGATGATGCTGGCCGCGACAACTGCCGTGAAGATGGAGGGCGCCGCCGTGATGAAGGCAGTCGCCGTCGTGATGATGGAGGAGGGCGTCGTGATGATGGGGCGCCGCCGTGGCCGTGCCCCTACACCCTACATCGACGACACCTGCCAAATCTGCAAGATCCACGGTCATCCTACCAGTGCCTGCTGGTGGCGCTATCAAGATCGTCATGATTCCGATGACGATGGCGAGGAAAAGGGTGCCCATGTTGCATCCTACGGCGTCGACACCAACCGGTATCCCGATTCAGGTGCCACTCACCATGTAACATTAGAACTGAGAAAACTTCACACGCATGACAAGTACAACGGGCGTGATCGCGTCCACACGGCCAACGACAACGGTATGCAAATAAGTCATATTGGTCATTCAACATTATGCACCCCACATAATTCCTTACAACTCAACAATGTTCTCCATGTTCCAAGTGCTTCCAAGAACCTTCTTTCTGTTCATAAACTTACCCTTGATAATGATGTCTTTATTGAGTTTCACCCACACTTCTTTTTGATTAAGGATCATGCAACAAGGAGGATTTTTTTTAAGGGACCATGTCATGGTGGCCTTTATCCACTTATACCTTCATCTACTGGGTCTCACAAGCAAGCTCTCGTCACAATAAAGCCATCATCCTCTACGTGGCATCGACGTTTAGGACACCCTTCATCTTTTGTGGTTCAACAAGTACTTAGAAAAATAGTATTTCTTATTATCCTGAAATAAACCCCTACATTTGTGACTCTTGTCAACTAGCCAAGAGCCATCAACTGCCATATCCTGTCTCTACTAGTGTTTCCACTGTTCCTTTGTAACAAATGTTCTCTGATGTATGGGGTCCAACACATGTGTCTGCTGGTAAACATTCATATTATGTAAGCTTCATTGATGATTTTAGCAAGTTTACATGGATTTATTTGCTCAAAAAGCGTTCTGATGTCTATCAAGTGTTTCTCAACTTCCAACAACTTGTTGAAAGAAAATTTGCTAGGAAAATAATTATTATGCAAACTGATTGGGGAGGTGGATATGAAAAGTTAAACAGTTTCTTTCAAAAGATTGGCATTACTCACCATGTTTCTTGTCCACATGCTCATCAGAAAAATGGCTCTGCTAAAATAAAACATCGTCATATTGTCGAAATGGGTCTTGCTTTACTTGCAAATTCATCAATACCTCTCAAGTTCTGGGATGAAGCATTCCTCACCGCTTTTTTTCTCATAAATCTTCTACCTAGCAAGGTAATAAACCATGACACTCCTGTTGAACGTCTTCTTCATACAAAACCAAACTATGAATCCCTTAGAGTCTTTGGTTGTGCTTGTAGGCCCAATCTCTGTCCCTATAACAAAAGAAAATTGTCTTTCCGCTCTACCAGATGTGTCTTTCTAGGCTATAGTCCCCGTCATAAAGGCGTCAAGTGCCTAGACGTATCAACTGGTCGTGTCTATATTTCGCGAGATGTAGTATTTGATGGAAATATATTTCCTTTCTCTGAGTTACATCCTAATGCAGGTTCACGCCTTAGAAATGACATCCTTCTTCTACCACATCACACATCATCTAGTGGGGATGCATCTGTTAATGACTATATGCCTTTGTCGTTTGTACCAGTTGTTACTAATGATGATGAAGATGTTGCAGAAAAATATCCTTCACAGGAAGCAGCAACACCGGAACAAAATGCTGCAGAAAACAATGGACCAACTGATCCCGAGGTGGATCAGATACGCGTCAATCCCGAAGGAATGTCTGGCATCACGCGTGCGGAGTTCGAGCCGCCTACAGGACCTGCCCAGCGTACGGCTGTGTCTCGTTACCACCCACGCTCGCGGACCCCACCGCGGTCTCCCCACCAGACACACAACGAGAATTCTTCACTGCGTACGGCCTCATCGTCACGCTCGCACCCATGCTCGCGGACCCTGCCACGGTCCCGCTCATGGACCCCCCCCCCGCGCGGTCTCCACCCCTGCAATGTTACGGGAACGAATCTTCTCCACGTACGGATGCAACGCCATCAGGCTCATCAGGCTCTCGGTCCCCACTACGCTCTCCACGACAGCAACGTGACGGAGGTTGCCCTCTGTCTCCTTCACGCGCGACCGAGCCACAACTCTCCCCATCGATTGCTGCGTCAGGCAATGATGAGTGGGAAAATTCTCCAGTGCGCACCCCTGAAAGCGACGGGAACGGATCTTCTGCGGATAATACCGCTACTTCACTATCCTCATCACCAATTTCATCGCCAACCCCTCCACTGCCTCAACCTGAACCAAGAACACGCTTCAGAGAGGTATACGACGCCCCAAAATATATACTGATGGTACGGTTCCATATAGCCTACAGGAGGTCTATAGGCTGCCCAATCTAAATATTTTTGGGCTAGCGAGGATTTGCTGTAGTTCTTGGACCAAACTTGGGCTAGCGAGGAAAAATATTTTGATTCGGCAGGCTGTTTGGATGACAGAAGGTCTACAGGAGGATTTGCTGTATTTCTTGGACCAAACCTGATTTCATGGAGTGCAAAAAATAACCTATAGTTTGTAGATCCAGTACTGAAGCAGAATATAAAGCTCTTGCCACAGCAGAATTGATATGGGTTAAAGCTTTGTTTGGTGAACTTGGTGTTCAACTAAAGGTAAAACCATGTTTATGGTGTGATAACTTAGGAGCTACCTATCTGTCAGCAAATCCTATTTTTAATGCTAGAACCAAACATATTGAGATTGATTATCATTTTGTTCGAGAACGAGTTGCTAACAAAATGCTTAAGATTAAATTCATATCAAGCAAAGATCAAATTGCAGATGGTTTTACCAAAGCATTGACAGTCAAGGATCTAAATGAATTCAAGCGTAATCTCAACCTTTCAGAAGGTTGTGATTAAGGGGGCTGCTAGACTAAATATTTGTATCATGTAATATGCATGTAACGTGCCGATGGAGCCGATGGAGTAGTACTCCACGTCGCTCGGTTGTTCAATATTACAGTAGAAGGATTGTTAGGAAACTTACGATATGAGGTTTCCTAGGATAACTATGTTGCTTTTTTGTCTTTCTATCTGTATATTTCGATGGTTGTAATCCTTCCGCTGTATGCGCCATGCCTGGGGCTGTTCCAGGCTTTATTAACATGAATCCGAAGCTCCCAACGGAGTTGTCGTTTCATCCCAAAGTTAGTCTCTCGACAAAACAAACTTCTACCAAATAAATCAAACAAACAACGATCATGTTGCTTCTGTATTCAACAAGTATCCCTGCAAGATTAAAGATTGAAATATAACAAGAACATGATTTACTATTAATTCCACCTTCCAGCCTAGATTCAACATGCTCATAGTTTTCATGTTCTTGCTCTTCTTTTATGGCCACACTAGGGCGTCATGGTGGGAAGCTGCCCGAGATCGAGCATCGAGGGGGTGACTCCTCCTACGGAGTGCAATACAGGGGTGGGAGAGTGAGCCCAATTAGCCGCTGGATCGTGCCGATCGAGCACTTGGAGCTTGGGGCAGTGCGTGGTGTGGCATGGATCGGGGGTGGCACGGTGCAGGAGCTTGGGACGGTACGACAGTGGGGTAAGTCAAGAGGCCACATTGGAACAGACATTTGAGGCGCTCAGGTCTGACTAACGGAGCTCAGGGATGGGAGGCACGTTGTCAACACCCGGATTTTTAATCCCAGATGACTGTTATGCCATACATCGCAATCCCAGATTACCATTTTTGCGAGACATAACAGAATTGAATACCACAGTACATCATACATTACAAACCATACATAAGGTCTTACACAAATAGGGATCTCATGATCCAGTTTTTAGTACAACTTCAAGCAGCGGAATACGTAATAATAACGGTAGCGTAGGCGAAGCTCCATCTTCGGGATCACAGGCAATGCTGACGATGGGAGATGATCCTAGTTGTCGTAACCTTCCTGGGGTCCATCCTCGAGGTACTCATCTTCATAGTCTGGCCATGGGAATAGCCAGGAACAAAGCCATGAGTACTCTTTAAGTACTCGCAAACTAATACTAACAAGTAAAAGGGGTTTTTGATAATAGGACACTAGGCTCTAGGGTTGTTTTGCAAAAGCCAGATTTACCTCTACTAAGTTTAGAAGCAACGAATGCTAGTTGAAACTTTATAACACCTAAGTAGGAACTTGTATTTCATATCACAACCCTGTTGTGGTCAAGTCAAAGTCTCAATTCATTTCACAAGTCTTTTGAAAACATCTGACGGGGGAACAATATGGCCACTCCAACTGTCCATAACCGCGGACGCGGCTATTCGAATAGTTTGACACTCTGCAGAGATTGTACACTTTCACCACAACATTCGATACATCCGTCAGGAACAAATCCTGAATTCACCATACTTAGTATGCGGATAATCAGTCCTAACCTTTCAATTACACGCCCTAGTATAAGCACCTCTCCTGTGAGTTTGGCCTCCCAACCATGACCAACTGTCATCTTGGGTACTGCACAGGTGGACAGTCTTCACAAGGTAGCCTCAACTCAGACCTTGGCCGTGAGGGAACTAATACTAAGGTATATAAGTTTCCAGTCAAGCCCTACCCAATCTTCGGGTATTGTGGTTGTACGATAAAATTGGAATGGTATCGCATCTAGACAACCATCAGTTTTATAAAGGGCTAAGGCTCATGCCTCAACATTTTCATCACCATAAATCATCTGGTGTTCGGAAACACATGTCAAAACATCTTAGTAGAATGATCCATCATTCTAAGGTTTTCATAACTATTTTCACCAAGTATTCACATCTAATGTTGATCAAGTTTTATGCTTAGCACTAGCATCTACAAGTGGGGGTAAGCACTAGTGAGGGGTGGTAAACTAGTGGAGTTTAACTAAGTTTAGTCTCATGCCTTAGGATGACATCAATATTATCTAGCTTAGGCCAAATTTTATGCTCTTGATGCAACCTTGAATTATCCTTCTAGTATCTACATTTATTCTAGTAACTCTAACTAAGAGTTTTGATAAAGAAATAAAATAATAAGCTTGCAAGTAAAACTAGGATTGGGTATCATCAAATATTTCTAACCAAGCATGCTTAGTGCATTGCATAGGTTATCTAACTTTCATAATTGCAAGTGTTAGCTTGCACATTCAACTAGTAGCATTAGGCTTGCCTTGTGCAGAGCAGTGGTTGAAGTTCTCCTCGGCTTCTTCTTCGTAGAATCCTCCTCGTATCCTTGGTCGGTACTAGCGTCTATAAATAAATACGATGTATACAATCACCAAACAATACTTAACTACTTGCAATCATCACACCAAAGGGTCCTATAGATGATCTAGTATCATCACTAACATTACAAGATTAAAGCTTGGTTTAATTCCTTTTATTTTTAGAAAAGTAATTTCTACTCATTGAAAAACTACTTAAGATTTAATATTATCCAAACCAAACATGGGATCATGTTGACACATGTCATCACCACATATTTTAGTCCATGGGAATGTGATTTAAAGTGGTGTCACAATTTAATAAGGTTTTTCTCTTTTATTTTAATTAATTAAAGTGACTAGAAATGCCTATGTAGCATTCTTTTATTACTTGAACATTATTTCTGTAAGTAAACCTATATATTCTGAAAGGTATGGTTAAATGTGATTTTTGAGAGTTGGAATCAACTCAAAAGCTATTATGTTTAAATTTGAAAAATGTTTGAATGCAGAAAAGCTTCTGCCTTGTTATTTTTACCATGGATGATCTATTGATCCAAATTACTTGAATCCAACGGGCTTGGATTCAACATTCCTAGACCTTTCTAACAAAATTAGTTTCATTTTATTTGGTGCACTGAATCGACCTGGGTTGATTTTTGAAACTGGGTACAGAAGTATGTTTGAAATAAAATGGAAAAGGTTAAATTCAAATAACTGGGTTGCGCGGGAAGTGATACTGGGCCGGGCTGCTAAGCACAGCGCTTATGCGGGCTGGTTAAGTCGCTGTCCCCACACGTCAGTGAGACGAGGGGGTGCGAAGCGGTATGGGGCGATGTGGTGCGTTCGATCTGATTCTAATCCAACTGCTGAGGGTCATCGTCGACGTTGGGCAACGCCGGCGAGACAGAAACCTAGCGCGGCCAGTGGGGGTCGTTGGGGGCTCACCGGGGTTCAGGTGAGGGTCGGCGAGGCGGGCGAACGAAGAAGTCGACGACGTCGAGCCTCCTGGTACCGGCAGCTTCTCCTGGGGCGGCTCCAATCGCTGGCTCCCTTCTTCTCCAGAGGCGGCAGGCTCCGGCGAAATTCCGGCGAAGTGCTGCTCGCCTTGCTCTGGGAACGGGGTGCAGTGAGGAGAGGGGAGTGAGATGGTGTGCTCAATTCGGCTGGGGGTGGCCTCTATTTATAGTCGCGACGACGAGACCGAACGGGATGGGCAGGCGACGGTGGCGACATGGTTACGGGCGGCTAGAGGCATGGCCGGCGGTGGCGATCGCTTTGTGGTCTCCTGGCGATGCTCTACGACTTTAATGCGCGCGTAGGGGCGGTGCGGTTTGGTCTGGAACGCGCGATGCTCTGCGCGGCAGAGGCGGCGTCTTCGACGGTGAGCGGTGGCTGTGCGTCATGGGGCGGCGAACGGTGATGTCTGGCGGTCTCCTGGGTCAGTGGCGATCATGTATGCACGCGGCGAGGGCGACGCGCGGTCCGTGGGCTTTGGTCGAGGGTGGCGCTCTGGCGCACGCTCGGCATGGTCGACAGCGACACGGGCGCGGCGTTCCTGGGTGCTCTGGTCGATGTCTTCGAAGCAGGGCTGGTCGAGAGGGGGCGGTGAGGCATGGGCTTGCTCCTAGACAAGGTTGGCACGACTAGTTCCTCTCCTAGCTTGCTGTCTACACTGGGGTGGCATGGGTGGCTTCGGCTGTTCACCATTGATGGCATTGCCAAGCTTACAGTTGTGCTAGTGATTAGTTAAGATTGTTAGATGATCTACAAAGGCTAGTGGTGTCCAGAGAGGGAACAAGTTAGGCTCAATGCACTGCTCAAAACAGTGTTTTGATTTTGTTAGATTTGTATCTGCAAGGTGTTTGATGAAATGGCCGCATGAATTCAAGTTTTGAATTTTGAAAAGATTTTTGGTAGGTGTGCTAGGTTGGTGCTGGTGAGTCTACAGATGCTTGGGTTTTGAAAGAACTTGTTTGAATGGTTTTTGAAAAAGTGGGATCTTCTCATATGATAAAGATTCAATTTTGAACTGTCCTTGAAACTATGCATTTTAATGTTTCTGGATGATCACAAAGTGGGACTTGATACCTTGTTATGAGTACAATCAAGGGGTGCAAAGATCCAGAAAAGTTTCTGTTAAGTTCTGAAAGTTTGAGACAGCCAAAGTAGGCATGGGAGTTAAATTGGTCAAAATGACCATTCCTTTATTTTATTTGTTTTGATTTACTTGTCTTTGAGAAAAGTTTGGGAATTGTTTAGATGATGTTTATTTCACCTAAGCATCCATTTACAAGCAAAGGAACACACAAACAAGTTGGTTCAAAAGAATTCAAAATGAAATGCATACTCACATGCATGCTTTCATATTTTTATTTAGCAAAGTTTTTGTTAACCCTAAATTTGATGATTAGAGTTTGATGATCTTAGTTTAATATTTTTGGGATGTTACACACGTGGGTGGCGCGGTGTAGGAGCTTGGGACGGTGCGCCAGTTGATGACCCACAAGTGTAGGGGATCGCAAGAGTCTTCGTGGTAGTATTACCCAATTTATTGATTCGACATAAGGGAAGCCAAAGAATACTTGCAAGCCTTAACAACTGAGTTGTCAGTTCAGCTGCACCTGGAAATAGTTCTTGCTCACAGAAGTTTATCAATAGCAACATCAACAGTGAAACAGGAGCAATAGTAACAGTAACGGTAACAGTAGGATTCAAGTGCGGTATGCATAGGGATGGATGGACGGGTGTTGCATGGACGAGTCTAAACATGTAACTTAAAGATCTAGGGCATTGCAGATAAATAATAACAAGCATCCAAGTACTAAACAATCCTAGGCATGTGCTCCAAATATAGTCATACGTGCTCGCAATAAGAACTTGCACAACATCTTCTGTCCAGCCAGCCCGTCGCAGCGGGGCCTCTAGGGAACTACTGGCAATTAATGTGCTCCTTTTAATAGAGCACCGGAGCAAAGCATTAACACTCCGTGCACACATGTGATCCTCACACCATAGCCATCCCCTCCGGTTGTCCCAATTATTTTCACTTTGGGGCCTTTGGATCCAGACAATGATATGTGTACACAATTTGTAGATAAGATCACAAACAATACTATCATAATGATTCAATAATAAGTTCAGATCTGAGATCATGGCACTCGGGCCCTAGTGACAAGCATTAAGCACAACAAGTTGCAACAAAGTCAAATAGCACTAATAGAGATACTAAGCACTATGCCCTAACAGATCTTATTCGATTACATGATAGAATTCATCCAATCCCTACCATCCCCAAGCCTACAGCGGGGGATTACTCACTCATGGATGAGGGAAACATCTATGGTTGATGAAGATGCGTTGGTGATGACAATGGAGATGACAATGGAGATGATCCTCTCCAAATTCCCCGTCCCGACAGGGTGCCAAAACGGAGTTTCTGATCCGAATCTTGGTTTCTGGTGGTGGCGGTGGAGCAGAACTCTTTCAGGAAAACTATCGAACCCCCCTCGGTTTTTAGGTCGAAAGGCAACTTATAGGCGCAGAGGGAGGCCGAAGAGCTGCTTGGGGTGGCCGCACCCCCACCAGGCGCGGGGTCAGTTGTGCCCGAGCCTGGGGTGGGTCTGGGGCCCCAGGCCTCCCCTCTGTCTCCCCTTCTGGCTCCGTGGATCTTCTGGTGAAAAATAGTTTTTGGCATATTTTCCGGGATTTTTCCTAATAGTTGATTTTCTGCACAAAAACAAGACACCAAGGTAATTCTGCTGAAAACAGCGTCAGTCTGTGTTAGTTGTATCCAAATCACACAAGTTTAGAGAACAAACAATAGCAAAGTGTTCGAGAAAGTAGATATGTTTTGGACGTATCAACTCCCCCAAGCTTAGCTTATTGCTTGTCCTCGAGCAATTCAGTTGAAAACTGAGTGAGATAAACCAACTTTCACGAACACTTTGCTTCATATGATGTATATATTCTCAGTACATGAGTAGATGCTTAGACAATTCATAATAAGAAGTATGCAACTAAGTCTACTCAATAATCATTGCAATCTATGAAGGGGAACCAACTCAATAATAATAAGTAGCATGAAACATAAACATAAGCAACATTGCAATGCTCATAATAAGGTATGATAAAGTGGTATCTCGCTTGCCTTTGTTTGTAGAGCACAATATAAATGCCAAGGCACCTATGAAGTTCAAGTGAAGACTATAGGTAAATATATTAGAGATACAAGCATCAAAGTCATGCCATAATTAACCAAGTTTTGGAACAAACACAAGAATGACAACTATGCTCTCAAGAAGGTGCTCATAGAATAAGTGGTGACTCAACAAAATTGTGAAAACGGTTTTGTGAAGGTTTTGAAAGGCTAATGCTGAAAGGAATGTACTCATTAGCTTTGAGCTCTCATTGCCCCTATCATAGGCATCTTCATGTGGTTAAGGTGAAAATGAGGTCCACTCTGAATCATATGCTTGACAGACCATAGGCTGGAAATCCCAAGTCCCTTGAGTACGAGGGTCGCTCCGCATGCTACTCAACTTTGGTCACCTGAAAGTTCTTGTCATTGTAAATACATGCATATCATCGAGAACCGCGAACGGTGTACCCCTTGCATATGGTACAGGAGCTTTCCCATAACCAAAATGACCAGGTGAGCAGACAATGAGCATCGCAGCAATCTTTTTATTTACCATATGCATAGCTTTTTATTGAGGATTCTTCATAGATGCTCAATATGGTGATGCTGCAAGTTTCCAACATGATTAGGCATGGCTTAGGCTAGCGGCCCAGAAGTTTCTCTAACACAATGTATAAACTCCATGAACTCACAACCTCCCCTTTTATTTCACATCGTCGACATCCGTAAACAAAAGAGCAAAGTATCAACTGGATGAGATATCCAACAGGTGTTGAAAGTGTTCCCCGTGACAGCACGTTCTGCTGACTCCCAGCATATAATAAGCAAGCATATAACTTTCATGGACTAGTCACAATGGTTCAAGATTATTAAGCACAAGGAATAAAGTGTGCCATCAAGTTCGTGAGAGATTTACTAACTAACTTTCTCAAAACAGACAAACATTTTATTTTGGAAGAAAACACGGCATATATAATATGCGCTGAAGTAGCAAATGATGCTAATGGGTAGGTATGGTGGACACAGCTGGAAATATTGGTTTTAAGGAGTTGGAAGCACAGGTAGAGCACATACTCAGTACAAGTGAAGGCTAGCAATAGAGAGGGAGCGACAAACGAGAGAGAAATACCTGTCACAATCATGCTTGCAACAAAACATGACTAATTATGGCATGAAAGTGATACAAGAACTCTGAGGCAAAATAAATCATTGAGGCTTACTGACTATTGATTAGTCATATGCATGCGTGAGCATGTGCCAAGTAGATTCACATGAACAGTCAGAGGAGGATACCACAATTTCATACCAAAGTATGAATAAAACAATGCAAGCAAACATTCATATGACATGCTACAAAATATTAGCAAGCCAGAGCTAATCGTAGACAAGAAAGAACTATTAAGCATCTATAATGACATACACCTTACACAAACAGGCTAAACATGCTCACAGTGATGAGTATATGTACAAAAATGAAACAAATAGAGTTCATTACCAGCCTCTTACCACACCTCGAGTTGTCTTAATCTTCATTATTGCCCATTCACTTGTGTGACTTGAATATTAACATGAAACCAAAATCCACTGAGGACAGCTGAACCCTGCAAAGAACTCACAAAACCAAAGAAGAACAACAAATATTTTTGGTGTTTTTGAATTTTTAGAAACAAGCAAACAAAGAAAAACCAAACAAAAACAAAGAAAAACAAACAAAGCAAAAACAAACCAAGCAAAGCAAAATCTTTTTGGAATTTTCTTTTAAGGAAAACCAAAGCAAAGAAACAAACCAAGAGAAACAACAAAAATATTTTTGGTATTTTTGGGTTTTTAGATAGAAGCAATAGAAACAAAAAAAAAAGCGAAATAATGGATATACAAAGAACCGACCGAACATGATATATATATATATGAGTGTGACGTCGGTATACCTCCCCCCAAGCTTAGGCTTTTGGCCTAAGTGGGGCTCAATAGCGCGGATAGTACCCCCATGCTGGTGGGTCATCATAGGAATGATCATAGTCAGGCACCTGCGATGAAGAAGAAGACGCGCCCCAATCAAATGAGGGCTGCTGGTATGAAGAACTCCAAGTTGGAGGGCTGAACCGAATTGTCTTCGGCATCCTCTTCAATATTCTCCTCTTGCTGGGAGAGTTCCCCCACATAAGATTCAACCTCCTCCTCCATAAGTGACCATCCTTGCCTGTTATCAAGGTTAAACAAAGCAGGTGCAGGCAAATAAACTATTTTTCAGTCCTACCCTTTCTCCGACCTTGCTGGGCAAAAGATAATTCATATGGTAAACTTCTCACATTAGCCCCCAAGGAAACAAAACCATGATGAATCATGGATTCAATATCAAGCCTCTCTATGGGAAACTGAAAATCTGAATAATGAGGCTCTAAACCATGGAAATCTAGCAACCTAGAAGCAATGAGACCTCCACAAATTCCACCCTTCTCACGGTTGGTGGTGAGACGGTGAGATATCAGCGCACCAAACTATAAGATCTACTCCTATTCAGAGCAGCTGCGATAAAAGCTAGATCAAAAGAAGACAACTTTGTAGCAAGAACACACTTGGTAATGAAATAGGCAAAGTATCTAATAGCTGGAAGCTGAATGTTCCAAATTTTACCACTTTCCTTTGAGAAGTCGAAACCTTGGCAAATCTCAGCATATAAATCCATAAGTAACTTGGGCCTCTCCTTGATCTTCTCTCAAGATCCCCACTGAGGTACTCTAATTGATGCACAGAAATCAGCAAAAGACAGGTCGATAGGTATATTATATATTTTGTAATGGACCATGGGATTAGAAGTAGACCAAGTGAACCGGAAGTCCTGCACAAAGCCATGGTTAGCTTAACATATTGGAATGGTTCACCTTCAACAAAGTGTTCCAACCCTGCATTTGTAACCATAGTTTGGAAATCTTGGAGGATCCCCGCAGCTCTCATAAATTCATGGCATGCATATATGGAAGGAAAAACTGCCTCCTCACGATGAACCTTCATTGGCTCATGCACCATCAAGTCATATTGATTCAGTGGATAAGCACTCATCTTCCTTGCTGAAATTTTTGGACAACCATCAAACCAAGTGATTTCTAAGTCGATAAATGATGAGCAACTACCATAGGAACTTGCTAGAGGACTACACATGCATCAAAACAAAGTTTCTAAGCATAGAACAAGCATGCATGCTCAAACAACCTGTCGCCTATAGCAGCAAAATACTCAAGATACAATCTACCAATCACAAATCTAATTGGACAAGTGGAGGAGGTACATACCAAGGAGCAATCCCTCCAAAAAATCAGCACTTGAGATGGGATGAACAAGGAGATCGAAAATCGAGAGCAAGAACTCGAGCTTGAGCAAGTTTTCCGGTGTTTTTCGTGAAAGAGAAAGAAGGTGGCTTTATGGAGGCAGCCTGGAGGGCCCCAAGTGGGCCAAACCCCCCCTAGGCGCCACCAGTGGTGGGCCCGTGCCTACCACAGGTGTGGTGGCCTGGGGTGGCCCCCTGGGTCACCTCTAGTGCCTCTCTGCCCCTTTTTTCGAGAAAAAAATTATTTTTAATTTTTGGGGATTTTTCGGGAAACTTTATTTTTGGCCAATTTTCAGGATATGAAAATTGATTTTCTCGCAGAAACAGTTTTTTCCGAAGAAGCAAAAGCAAACCAAAAGCCAAACTACAAAAGCTCTAAGGCAAACTAACAAGCAAACAACTAGCAAAACTAAAGCTAAAGCAAAGACTAGGAAGGAGAAAAGTAAAATAAAGCAAGTATAACCACAGTGGAAACATTATTTTGTTCATTAAAATCCTTTTGTTAACAAGGTTGATCAAGTCTTGTTACCAAAACAATCTTATATGAAACAAAATTTTGCATTCCACAAGGTTATTATGTTACCTCATACTTGATAGCAATGGTCCCAATCATAATAGTTCCAAAATTTTCTTGTAGAATGGGACATATATTTCTCCAACCTTGATGCTCTCAATATTTTCAATGGAATTCAGGCAATAGCTCTTAACAAACTTCTTAGGGAAATAGACAGTGTGCTCTCTGTCATTAATATTTAATGTTACTTTTCCTTGATTGCAATTGATGACAGAACCTACAGCATTAAGAAAAGGTCTCCCAAGAATAATAGTCATATTATCATCTTCAGGCATTTCAAGCACAACAAAATCAGTTAAAACCATGCAATTATGAGCAACTTGAACAGGAACATCCTCACATATACCAACAGGAATAGTAGTTGACTTATCAGCCATTTGCAAAGATATATCAGTTGGTATCAACTTTTCTAGCTGGAGTCTCTTATAGAGAGAAAAGGGCATAACACTAACTCCAGCTCCCAAATCACATAAAGAAGTTCTAACATAATTGTTCTTAATAGAGCAGGGAATAGTTGGTATACCTGGATCACCAAGTTTCTTTGGAACCTTACCATTGATGGATTAATGAGCAAGCAAAGTAGAAATTTCCTCATTAGGAATCTTCCTTTTATTAGAGACAATATCCTTCATATACTTTGAATAAGGAGGCAACTTAATAGCATCATTCAAAGGAATTTGCAAGAATAAAGGTTTCATCCACTCACAAAACTTGTTGTAGTGTTCTTCCTCCTTTGACTTGTGTTTCTTACCTAGAAAAGGCATAGGTTTCTGCACCCAAGGTTCTCTCTCTTTACCATGTTTATTAGCAATAAAATCTTCCTTTGTGTACCTAGTGTTTTTAGTGTGCTTATCAGGTTCTTCCTCACCTTCCTATTTATCAGGAGACTCATTATTATTACCACGCTCAGTTTCAGCATCAGAGACAGATATACTATTAGGATCTACAGCAGGTTCAAGTGGTTCCTCAACTACTTTATGTTTCTTTTTCTTCCTCTTACGAGGACTACCACTATCTTCACCTTGTTGGGAATCCTGCTCTATTCTTTTAGGGTGTCCTTCGGGATATAAAGGATCTTGAGTAGCTGCACCACTCCTAGTTCTCATTCCATAAGCATGTTTATCTCCTGAAGCATTAACTAGCATATCCTTTTGTACCTTAGCAAGTTGATCAAGTTGGGTTTGAACCATTTGAAAGTGTTTACAAAGCATTTTAATATCATTGGAAGTTCTTTCCACAATATCTTTCAACTCATGGATAGCTCTAGAGTTTTCCAATAAATGATTCTGAACTTTTTTATTAAAATTACCTTGTTTAACAATAAACGTGTCAAGTTCCTCTAAGCATTGATCAGGAGGCTTACCATAAGGAATATCACCTTCATTAAATTGGAGAGAGTGTACCTCAATAGTAGATGAGTGGGGAATTGGCTTACATAATTCTTCTATAGGAGGTAGATTCTTCACATCTTCGGCTCTAATACCTTTCTCCTTTAGTCCCTTCTTAGCTTCCTTCATCATTTAATGCAATAACTCCCCTCTTCTTTGTTGTTGGTGCTGGAACTGGTTCAGGAACAACTGGTTCAGGAGTAATAGGCTCAGGTGTATTTAGCTCAGTTGAAGTCCAATCATCATAATTCTTGCTTATCTTGGTCATTAATTCTTCAGCATCTGTAGGAGTCCTCTTCCTGAAAACACAATCAGCAAAGCTATCTAGGTATGTCCTAGAATTATCAGTTAGTCCATTATAATAAATATCAAGAAGCTCATTCTTAGGCAATGGACATCCAGGATGTGCATAAATCAAGGCACAGAACCTTGTCCATAACTCAGGCAATTTCTCTTCTTCTCCATGTTTAAAATCAAAAAGTCTCTGCAAAGCAGCATGTCTAGCACTGGGAGGAAAATATTTATGGAAGAAAGAAGCAATCAAGCAATCAGGGCTATCAATGGAACCAGGAGGTAATCTATTAAACCAAGCCCTAGCTTCTCCTTTTAGTGAAAAAATGAAGATCTTAGTAACAAAGTACTTGCGCATTTTAAAATCATCAGAGAACAAAGCACTCATAGTATAAAGCTCATTCATATGAGTCACAACACTCTCATCTTCAGTCCCACAAAAAGGTTCTTTCTCAACAATATCTAAATAAGACAAATCAAGAGAGGAATCATAATCTTCATCTTTAATATCTATGGGAGAGGTGGCAAACTTAGGATCAGAGGACAATTTAGGCATAATGGTGTGTCTAGCAAGGAGACTCTTAATAGCACTAGTACCATATGTGTTTCGGCACTCTTCAACAAATTCATTAGTGAACTCAATATAACCATCATTAATATCATAACTCTCACTAGCAGGTGAGCTAACAGGTGTAACGGTGTCTTCACTAGGAGTTTCGGTATTTCCTAGACTAGCCATAGTAGCATCTAGAAAAGGACCTAGTGAACCACTCGCATCAAGCATAGTAGAAGTAACATCATGAGCATCGAAAGCAGTTTCAGATTCAGCAGTAGTAGCAGTGTGTGTAGCATGAGTATGTGGTGATGGTGTGACAAGCTTAATTATAACAGACGGTGAATCAAGAGCAACAGAGGTGTTTAGGACTGTACCTCTTCTTGTAGTGGATGGTAAAATAGGAAACTTTACATCACGAGACTTCCCATGATGAAAGGAGTAGCAGTGAACAATAATAGATCCAAGTGAACTTACAAATAAAGCTATGCTCCCCGGAAACGGCGCCAGAAAATAGTCTTGATGACCCACAAGTGTAGGGGATCGCAACAATATTCGCGGGTAGTATTACCCAATTTATTAATTCGATACAAGGGGAGACAAATAATACTTGCAAGCCTTAACAAATGAGTTTTCAGTTCAGCTGCACCTGGAAATAGTTCTTGCTCACAGAAGTTTATCAGTAGCAACAGTTTGGTAGTAGCAACATCAATACTGAAACAGGAGCAATAGTAATAGTAACAGTAGGATTCGAGTGCGGTATGCATAGGGATGGATGGACGGGCATTGCATGGACGAGTCTAAACATGTAACTTCAAGATCTAGAGTATTGTAGATAAATAATAACAAGCATCCAAGTACTAAACAATCCTAGGCATGTGCTCCAAATATAGTCATACGTGCTCGCAATGAGAACTTGCACAACATCTTCTGTCCAGCCAGCCAGTGGCAGCGGGGCCTCTAGGGAACTACTGACAATTAAGGTGCTCCTTTTAATAGAGCACCGGAGCAAAACATTAACACTCCGTGAACAATGTGATCCTCACACCACGGCCATCCCCTCCAGTTGTCCCAATTATTGTCACTTTGGGGCCTTTGGATCCGGACAATGATATGTGTACACAACTTGCAGATAAGATTACAAACAATACTATCATAATGATTCAATAATAAGTTCAGATCTGAGATCATGGCACTCGGGCCCTAGTGACAAGCATTAAGCACAACAAGTTGCAACAAAGTCAAATAGCACTAATAGAGATACTAGGCACTATGCCCTAACATATCTTATTCGATTACATGATAGAACTCATCCAGTCCCTACCATCCCCAAGCCTACAGCGGGGGATTACTCACTCATGGATAAGGGAAACATCGGTGGTTGATGGAGATGCGTTGGTGATGACGATGGCGATGATCCTATCCAAATTCCCCGTCCCGGTAGGGTGCCAGAACGGAGTTTCTGGATCCGAATCTTGGTTTCTGGTGGCGACGGTGGCGCGGAACTCTTTATAGAAAACTATCGAACCCCCCTCGGTTTTTAGGTTGAAAGGCAACTTATAGGCGCAGAGGGAGGCCGAAGAGCTGCCTGGGGTGGCCGCACCCCCTCCAGGCGCGGGGTCAGGTGGGCTCGCGCCTGGGGTGGGTCTGGCCCCCTCAGGCCTCCCCTCTGTCTCCCCTTCTGGCTCCGTGGATCTTCTGGTGAAAAATAGTTTTTGGCATATTTTCCGGGATTGTTCCTGATAGTTGATTTTCTGCACAAAAACAAGACACCAAGGTAATTCTGCTGAAAACAGGGGTCAGTCCATGTTAGTTGTATCCAAATCACACAAATTTAGATAAGAAACAATAGCAAAGTGTTCGAGAAAGTAGATACGTTTTGGACGTATTGTTGGGCCACGTAGAGATAAAACAAAATTTTCCCTCTAACATGGTGATCCCAAGATCTAGCTGAGGTAGAAGGCCACGAGGTTTACCACTAGACGAGCAGTTGCGGATTACTGATGTAGCGCGTCAGTTGATGAAGTGCGGTCCTTTGCGTTCCGATCGTCCTAGTGCTGATCGTACAACACCTCTGCTGTATCCACACGTACAAGGAGGAGCACCGGCGGCGAACTGCTAGGTTCGTAATGACGGCAAGACTGCTGTGGAGCTAGGGTTTCTAACTCATGGAATGACCT
Source organism: Avena sativa (assembly GCA_916181665.1). Lineage (NCBI taxonomy): Eukaryota > Viridiplantae > Streptophyta > Magnoliopsida > Poales > Poaceae > Avena > Avena sativa. The sequence goes on along the minus strand of OV702283.1, from coordinate 339,599,105 downwards.
AACCGATCAACGATTAACCTTTCTGGGTTACTGTGCTCTACTATATATAGGGAGTGAACGTGGGCTCCACTCTCGTGGCCCATTCACTAAAGCCCATATAACACTAGTCACTGTGAGTCCGACTCACTGACTCAGTCCTAATCTGGCTTGGGTCCAACCCAACCAGATTTCCGGTTCAGATCCAATCCGAACTTGCTCCCGCTCTTAAATGTGTGACCCCGCAGGCTCATGGCTACTTGGACAAGATTAGAGTCCGACTCTCAATCGATTAGTCAGTAGCGGCTCCTAGCAGAACATGCCGACTCCCAAGTACCAAAGAGTCATGACGAATTGCCTTTCCAATGTGACTTACGTTCGAGTCCCTTTTGCCTCACGATATACCTTGTCAGACTATAGGCGAATAATTGTCATCCCTTAAATAGTCCCACTCTCTTCTTGAACTGAGATAAGTGATTGATCCGACTAACTCTTAGTCGATCGCCTCGGTTAACACTTAACCGAGTCGTGCATGGCCATGCTTTCCGAATCATATCATCCGAGAGGGCCCGGAGAATATCTCTCCAAGTGGAGGGGCAAAATCCCGTCTTGGTTATTCACATCACGCAGCTTGATTCTTAGTCTACCCGAACTCTGCCTTTATGACTGCCCAGTTACGGATCTGCGTTTGACAGAACCTAAGTTGGTGATCCTCAACTCGGACTATGCAACAACCTCAGGTCTACGGATTACATTGATTGAGATATACAAATGACAACTTGTTCGTTGTACCTCAATATGGGTCAATCCGACTCGCTAAACTCTTTAGCCGAATCTGTGTAAGTCGGAATAGCATCATCATGCCCATGCCAAGTGGAACCGAGTCATCAAGACGACTTTCACATTGGTCTAAGTTGTGTGTCCAGCACAACCTCAATGACCAAGGATATTTAGTACAAACAACATGAATGTATAGTTCCACAACCGAATCACATATTCAATGATACACATAAGATGTTTATACAAGGACAACTTAATATCTTTATGAATACAATGGGAAATATCATCATACATGATTGCCTCTATGGCATATTCCCAACACGTATCACCAATGAGGTAAGCCGAGAGGCCACATGGGAGTAGACATTTGATGCGCCCAGGTATGGCTAACGGAGCTCGGGGATGGGAGGCATGTGGGTGGAATGGTGCAGGAGCTTGGGATGGTGCGCCAGTGAGGTAAGCTGAGAGGCCACATGGGAGTAGACATTTGAGGCACCTATGTCTAGCTAACGGAGCTCGAGGATGGGAGGCATGTGGGTGGCGCGGTGTAGGATCTTGGGACGGTGCGCCAATGAGGTAAGACGAGAGGCCTAATGGCTCAGTTGATGTGGAGCCTGTTGGGAACCCCAAGAGCAAGGTGTGAAGCAGCACACCAGCAAGTCTTCCCTTAGTAAGAAACTGAGGTTATCGAACCAGTAGGAGGAAGGAAACGTCACACAGGTGTTGCAAGCAATGTGGAAACCTGCACAACACAAACTCAAGACTTTGCCCCAACTAACAGTGAGGTTGCCAGTCTCACCGGTTGCTGTAACAAAGGATTAACTGTATGGTGTGGAAGGTGATGATGGTTTGTAGCAAGTAAACAGGTAACAATGGAAGATGTATCAATGGTAAATATTGGACCGGGGTCCATAGTTCACTAGAGGTGCTATCCTTAGATAAACAACATGGCATGAAGGGTAAAAAAATTACAGCAGGGCAATTGATAAGAACTGAGCATGGCATAACAATGCAATACTAGACAAAAAGATCCTATGAGATTCGATTGGGCAATACGACAATATACCTAGACCGCCATCCAACTGCATCTATGACTAGAAGTCCACCTTCAGGTTATCATCTGAACCCCCTCCAGTATTAAGTTGCAAGCAACAGACAACTTCTTGAAGCAAAGTGTGTAAGGTAAACAATCCACTTGTTCCATGAACAAGAGACCATTGTTTTCTCCCTAGTGTCAACAACACATCTACAACCGAAGAGATTTCTGTCACTTACCTTGGAAACTAGAGGCATGAACCCACTATCGAGCATAAATACCCCCTCTTGGAGTCACTAGCAACTACTTGGCCAAGATAGCTACTAACAACGGAGAGCATGCAAGATCACAAACAACACAGACATGATAGAATCAAATAGACAAAACCATTAATCAATCTGACATAGTAATCTCAATATCCATCGGATCCCCGCAAACACAACATGCATGATTACAAATAGATTAGATCTTGATCATGAACGGAGCTCACAAGATCTATAAATGAAAGCACAAGGAGGAGATACAACCATCTAGCTACTACATGGACCCGTAATCCAAGGTGGAACTACTTACGCTTCATACCGGAGAAGAAGGCCTCTGGGATGATCTCCCCTCCGGCAGGGTGCCGGGAAGAACGTTAGATCTCCCCAATCTAGGGACGATGGTGGCGGCTGCTACATAAGGTTTCGTGTAGTTTTGATTGGGTGCCTAGGATTTCTGCATCGGGGGCTTCTTATAGGCGAAGAGGAAAGCCAATAGGGCCACCAGGGGGGCACACCCTACCCAGGCGTGGGGTGGGCCCACCCGTTCCTACGGGGATATGGTCGCCCTGTGGCGCCTCTCCGTCTCGTCTTCTGGCTTCGTGTCGCCCACAATAAAATATTGACTTTGGCTTTTGTCCCGTCCAATTCCAAGAATATTAATTTTCAGCCTTTCTGGAACCAAAAACAGAAGAAAACAGGCAACTGGCCCTGTGGCGACTTGCTAATAGGTTAGTTCCAGAAAAGATATAAAAACACCTCAAAGTATAGACAAAGCAAAGCAAAGTAGATACTAAAAAAAGCATGGACTCCAAAATTATAGATATGTTTCTGATGTATCAAGCATCCCCAAGCTTAACTCTTGCTCGTCCTCGAGTAGGTAAGTGATAAAAGAATAATTTTTGAGGTGACATGCACCGTCAAAACTAAGATCAAACCATTTGCAAGCATTGAAAGCTGGGATCAATGAACTCTAAACATGTGCATGAAAGAGGGAGTTCTAACAATAAGACAAAGTAACTATGCATGCAACATGAAAGGCTACAAACAAAGATCATGAATAACATGCATTGAAAAACGTTTATTTGTTTTACATACAGAAAACATGGCATAGTGGCATTCCGCTTATCCCTCATAGAGTAGCAAATAGATGCATAGGACACCTTCAAAGTTCATAAGAGTGACTAGATACAAGTAGCACAAGAACAAGTAATATCACAATATGCATCAATCAATAAGTTTTGGGACACTGCACACAGAATGGCAACTATGCTCTCTTAATGGTGCCTAAAGGTACAAGGTGGAGACTCAAATAATGGTGGAAGAAAGGCCCTTCATAAAGGGAAGTAGGGATTTCAAGTTTCAAAAAGAGCTTCCAAAAATTATGGTACTTGTTAGCTTTTAGCCCTCATTGCCCCTATCATAAGCATCTTGAAGTGATTAAGGTTAAAGTGAACAAATATGGAGTATATGATTGACCAAGTATAAGTTGGCAATCTCAAGTCCCTTGAATACGAGGGCCACAACTCATGCTACTCAACTTCAGTCACTTGTAAGTTCTTGTCATAGTAAGTACATGCGTATCATAGAGAACCACCAACGGCGTACCCCTTGCACATGGTACATGAGCTATCCCATAACCAAAATGACAAGGCAAGCAGTCAATGAGCATCTTAGCGATTTTTTTATTTACTATGTGCATAACTTTTTATTGAGGATGCTTCACAGATAGCTCATTATGGTGATGCTGCAAGTTTCCACCATGATTAGGCATGGCTTAGGCTAGCGGCCCAGACATTTCTCTAACACAAAATACATAACTCCATGGACTTACAAGCTCCCTCTTTATTTCACACCGGTGACATCCATAGACAAAAGAGCATGATATCAATGATGTATAAAGTACAAGTGCAATGTTGAAAACGTTGCTCGTGACAGCATGGTTCTGCTAATTCCAACGTATAAGTGCAAGCATATACAACATAGATGACACAATGGTTCAAGTTTATTAGAGGCAAAGAATATAAAGTGTGCCATCAAGTTTGTGAGGGCTTTAATCACTAAGTTTTCACATAACAAAATACTTTTTTATTGGATGATAGCTGAAAACAAGAATATACTTGGAATGGTGCAACACACCATGCATAGGAATTTATAGTGGACACTTTGGAATAACTTGGTTTGTTAGGAGTTGGAAGCATGAGTAGAGCTTACTCATACAAGTGGAGGCTAGCAAAATATTGGGAGCAATGATACGTCGGAAACGTATCTATAATTTTTGATGCTCCATGCTTGTTTAGTATCTACTTTGCTTTGTTTTGTCTTCACTTTGAGGTATTTTTATACACTTTCTGGTACTAACCTATTAACAAGATGCCACAGTGCCAGTTTCCTATTTTCTTCTATTTTTGGTTCCAGAAAGGCACAAAATCAATATTCTCAGAATTGGACGGGACAAAAGCCAAAGTTATTATTTTTCCCAGACCAACACGGAACCACGAAGCAGAGACGGAGTAGGGCATTAGGGTGGCCGCACCACCCAGGAGCGGGCAAGCCCCGGTGGCGCCTACATGGGGTGTGGGCCCCCTGGTCCCCCACCGACCTTGCCTCCTTCGCCTATAAGATGCCCCCGAGGAGAAAACCCTAAATAATCCATCATACTTCTAGAAAAAGTTTTGCTGCGCCGCCGCCACCAAAGGAGAGATTCGAGGGACAGAAAGTATCTGTTCCAGCATCCTGCCAGGACGGGGAAATGACCCCGGAGCCATCTCCTTCGATCTCCATCGCCATCTTCATCACTGTTGTTGATTCCCATGACGAGGAGGTAGTAGTTCTTTCTCGAGGCTGAGGGCTCTACCGGTAGCTATGTGTTCATCTCTCTCTATGCATGGTCATATTGTGATCATAAGCTTTGTAATTAAGTAGACATGCTCTGCTACTCAAGTGCTTTAATAGATCTCTGCTCTCCCCATGTGTGTGAAAGTCACAGCATGCACACCATGGTGGCACTTAGGTTTGAGTCTACAAAAATACTCTTTATGCTTTAATAGATCTATGCTTTTCCCACGTGTGTGAAAGTGACAGCGTGCATACCGTGTGTGGCACTTTGGTTAGATTTAATATTTTTATGAGTTATATTTGGAGTTGGATGTCTCTATGAAATTATGGTGTTTGTTGGAACCATATAGTGCTCAAGGTGACAGAGTGGGGTTATCTAGATTGGGAAAGGCGGACTTTGAGGAGTACTGTTATAGCCCTACCATGGATTAGAATGTCCTACCAGAGATTAGTAAAGAGTAGTATCATGAAGATAATATATTTATATGAGAGAGTGTTCACTAGTGAAAGTATGATCCCTAGGCCTTGTTTCTAAACATTGAAACACCGTTTGCATCTAGGTCTGTTGCATGTTTGCTTGATTTAGTCTTTACCTCACCGTCAAGCTATTTTCTGGCACCGTTACCACTTGTATTTCACTATCTTATTGCTGAACTAGTGCACCTATACACTTGACAAGTGTATTGGGTGTGTTGGGGACACAAGAGACTTCTTGTATCTTGATTGCAGGATTGATTGAGAGGGAATACCTTTGACCACTTCCTTCCCGAGTTCGATAAACCTTGAGTAATCCAATTAAGGGAAACTTGCTGCTGTTCTACAAACCTCTGCACTTGGAGGCCCAACAACTGTCTACAAGAATAGAAGTGCGTGGACATCAAGCTATTTTCTGGCGCTGTTACTGGGGAGGTAAGGTAAAAGGTACTCACATCCTCCGGTGTGAGTGATCGAAGTTATTTCCTTTAGATTCTGCAATTTTTCCTTTTTGTTTCTTGTTTTCACTAGTTAGGCTTAATGGAAAACAACAACAAAATTAGAGAGCTTTTTAGTATTTTTCCCAAAATGAACTTGAGTGGTTTGAAAAGAAAATTAAAAAACTTATGGAACTTTCTTTGCTTGCTAATAGCAATGTTATTAGTGTGAATTTTTTGAACACCATTGTTACTAATGGTATGGAAACGTCTAAGCTTGGGGAAGCTAGTTTTTATGAAACAAATCTTTTTAGTTCCCCAGCTTTAGGGAAGAAAATTTGCTCTTATGATACTTTATCTCCCATATGTGGTAATTCTAATGATACTTGTGATATTCTAAATCCACATACTGAAAGTGTCCCTTTTGAAATACATATTGAAATTGTTGAACGTGTTATGAATAACTGCTATTTTGGAGATGGAACTGTCCATCCTAGTGATCATTTACTCTTTATACATGAATTATGCGAGTTGTTCAAGTGTGCAGGTATTTCAATGGACCAAGTTAAGAGGAAGCTTTTCCCTTTCTCACTTAGGGACAAACCAAGAGAGTGGTATGAGATACTAGATGATCCTCATTATTTGGAGTGGAAGGAACCTGAATCTCTCTTTTATTCTAAATTTTACCCTCCTCATGAAATCCATAAAGATAGGAATTATATTTATAATTTTCATCCTCATGAGGGAGAAAGTATTTCCCAAGCTTGGGGGAGATTGAAGTCACAAATGCTCAAATGTCCCATTCATGAGCTCCCCAGAAATGTTGTTATCAATAATTTTTATGCAAGGCTTTCAGGACATTACAAGGACTATCTGGATACCTGTTTAGATGGATCCTTCACAAGTAAGGAGGTCAAGGCTAAGTGGGATCTTCTTGAAACAATTCAAAGCAATACCAAAGGTTGGGATAACGACAAAGGTAAAAAACCAGGTATAAACTATGAGTATGATTGTATTAAGTCTTTCGCTGAAACTGCTAATTTTCAAGAGCTTTGTGTTAGATATGGTATTGATCCTCAAATTCTTGTTAAATATTATAGAGCCTTTGCTTCCCATATTAATGCTCCTAAAGAAAAGTGGGACATGTATCATGAACCTTTTAAAGACACTTGCATGGAAAATGAAAATGTTATTAATGATTGCAATAAACATGCTCATACTTCTGAAAGTACTATTTCTTATAAGCATGTTAATTTTTGTGGTATGCATAGATCTTGTGAGAAGAATAAAATAGAAGAATAATATTGTATCACACAATGGAATGAAAAAACCAGAACATGGTATAAGGCTCTAAATGATCTTGGTAAAAAAATGTGTGCCCTCTATCCTTTTATTTGTGAACTCTGCTATGAAGTGGGTTATTTCAATTTTCAATGCTCAGGCCATACTACTGACCTTTCTAATCCAATGAGTACTGCAAGCTTGTATTGTGATAATGCGATCACTGATAATCAACATGATGAACTTACATTGTTTTTGGGGTGTGAAGAGTTATCAAGAAAAACTTCTTTGGTAGACATGAGTGCTTTTGGTATGAATTGTGTCCTGCATGGGTGTCATCTTTATTGTGTTGATAATTGCCACGCGAATACTTACATACAAAATCTTATAAAAGATGATATTTTACCAAAATATGATAGGACTGATATGAGTTTTGTTCTTATTAATGAAAAGGAGGAATCCTCCAAAGTTTCTTCTATTGTCTCTAACAATAAACCAGGGTATGTGGAGAAGCTTCCTTTCAAGCCTCTCCCTCCTAAAGAGGAGAAGAAGAATAAGAGGAGTAGAAGGAGAGAGGAAACGGTATCTTCCCCTAAGCATGTTGCTCCTATCATAGTTTTTGCTGATGAGTCTGAACTAGATGATGTTCCTATGCATGTTACCTATATTAGTGATCATGATTGGGAAAAGCACACTACTTTTGATATTGAAAATCTCTTTGGCACCAAATCTGAAAAAAGATAATATTAATAATTTTTGTGCTATTAGTGCTATCCATGCTCCTTCCAATGATGATATGTTTCCAAATGAACACACTTGGGAAGATAGCTATTTTGTTGAATTTGCTCCCACTATGATTAATAAGAATGGCTATTCTGATGTGGAAAGTAATAATCATTTTATGAATGTGGCTCATGATAAGAATGTTTCATGTGATAGTTATATTGTTAATTTTGTTCATGTTTCTACTGAAAGTTATTACGAGATAGGGAAACATGATTTTATGCATCTTAAGAATATTAAGTTTCCCCTCTTTATGTTGCAAATTTTGGAGTTGCATTTGTTTTGCTTTCCTATGCTTGTTGCTTTGTGCTTTCATGACTTGTTTCTTTACAAGATTTCTATGCATAGGAAGTGGGTTAGACTTAAATGTGTTTTCAATTTGCTTCTTGATGCTCTCTTTTAAATCAATTCATATTTGCTATGTGAGCATCTTTGAAACTATCATGCCTAACTTAAAGGCATTAAAGAAAATTACTTGTTGGGAGATAACCCAAGAGTTTTATTGAGTCTTGGAATTTATTACTTCAGTAATGACCTCTCCTTATCCTTTTTTGTTTTCTTTTTTGTGCCAAGAATGACCTCTAATGAGAGGGAAGTAAGATTTGGGGAGTTGCTGACCCGAAATAGATTTCTGTCCTCCACCATAAAAATTCGCGAGGAGTCTCTGTAAGTCGGATTGAGATGACAATTTATAAATAAATTCCCTAGTATGTTAGCTAACTTTCATTAGTTCAACACTTTTTGATTTGAGCAATAGAAGGTCTTCGAAAAAATCGGTTTCTACCTGCTGGTCTGTTTTGACAGATTTTTGTCATTATTTGCATTTGCTTCTTATTGGTTCCTTTTTGGGTTCTTTTTGGGAAATTGAAATTTTTGAGGGAATTGCTACAGTAGCTTGCGTTTTTAGTGAAAGTTTTTCTGTTCCAAAGCTAAGCCCAAGGGTCTATTATCTTTTGAATACTCTAATGTTGCTAATGAAGATTGTGTGAAGTTTTGTATGAAGGAAAATTTGCAGGTGTAGAGAAAGAATGATGTAATGAGATGAAGAATGGACAAAATCTCAAGCTTGGGTATGCCACCCCGTGTCACCCCAAGAAATATTCAAGAGGTACAAGCATCAAAGCTTGGGGATGCCCAAGGCATCCCCTTCTTCATCAATAAAAAGCTCAGGTCTTTCTAGACACTCCGTTTTTATTGTTTCATGCACAGTTGTGTTGTTCTTGGAGCGTCTTAGTTTTCGTTTGGTTTGCTTAGTTTTCTTAGTTTGATTGAGTAAGTTGGTTGATCACAACACACTTATTTTGGAGAGAGACACACTCCATTTTCATTGCCTAGAACACTCTAGTTTTCACTCTTATTGTTCTGTGAGTGTTCACTTTTGCTAGCACTGTGTTTAGCCTTAGTTTTCTTATGCTTTCAACTTAGAACTTTTTAGTTCTTCTTGGTGGATTTGTGAGACAAGCTCACCGATCTTTATTGATTATTATCTTTGTGAGTTGTTTCAAATAATTCGATTGGTGTTGGAAATGAGTAGGAAGCTTCATGCTTAAGTGGTACAAAAGGGAGCTTGCAATGATTGTGACTTAGAATTTAGCATGACATGCTAGGTGTTGTTTTGACCTTATGCTTAGTGATTATTGTTGTAGCATGTCTTGTTCCAAACAATTAGGATTTCTTAGTGTGCCTTGAAGAAATTATGTGTTGTTTAGCATGCAAAAGCATAGTATAGCGGTATTCTCCTTTGATGTTTTGCTTGGGTTGACTTGGCACATTCTCACACCATGTTATGATTCTCACAAGTCACCATTAGCCTCTATGATCATTTAGTCCTTGACTTGTAGTACCACTCTTTGCTTTGATTAGTAATGCTTTGTTGCACTACATGATTATTGCCATTATTGCTCTCTTAGTTGGTTGCTCCCAGTCTTTTGCTAGCCTCCACTTGTATGAGTAATCTCTACTCATGCTTCCAACTCCCAAGAAACCAAGTTATTCCAAGAGTTAAATACACTAACAGTCCCTATAGTGGTGGGGCCAGCTCGATTTAGTCCTTGTACTCGAAATTTGCTAAATTTTGTCCATGTATTTGTGAATTGGATTCGATTTAGTCCAATTCGATGTTTGATGTCGAATTTGATCTGACGCAGACGACACGTAGACTGGAAACTTGGAAGAATACCCTCCTGCATATGAGAAAATTGCAAAAAAAACCTATCACGATTGAGGCTAGATATAATAGCAGTCCCTATACTCGTATATTTGGTTCCATTTATTCCTGATACTCGTAATTTGCACAATTTAATCCGTGTATTTGTTAATTGGATTCGATTTAGTACAAAAGCATGTTTGTCGTCGAATTTGAGCTGATGCATAAGACACATGGATGTGGGTCCCACTTGTAGGAGAGCAGCTGGCGTGAAAACTTGCAGGACCCCCTCCCAAATCTAGAACGTACATTTCCGCGGTTGCAAGTGTCGCTTCGACGTCATCTCCCCTCTATGAAAAAAAAGGTAACATGTTCCGGTCTAGTGATCATCGTCACCGTCGTCTCACTCTCTATTGACTCCCTCATTTTCCCTCTCTTTTAAATAGAGAATTCCTGAATTAAAGGTTATTGTAACGGTGTGGAGTGTTGGTTTATTGATTAGATGGAGATTGTGTACATGCAATTATCTGGTAGCAAAAATATATGTTTTAGATGCACGAGGAAGTCTCTGTAATTTTTAGGCCAGCTAGTTTCCTGTAGGTGGGACCTATGTTCACATGTTGTCCGCATCAGCTCAAATTCGACAACAAACATGTGTTTGGACTAAATAAAGTCCAAATGACAAGTATCATGACGAAATAGAGCCATCTGGACAAGTAGAGGGACTAATCCTGTATTTTGCAACATTTGCGGATGTTTTTTGCAATTTCTCCGATGCGGGAGTGTGTTCTTGCAAGATTTTAGTCCACGTGTCATCTACGTCGGCTCAAATTTGACGACAAGCATCTAATTGGACTAAATCGAACCCAATTCAAAAATACGCGGGTTAAATTTAGCAAATTCCGAGTATAAGGACTAAATCGAGTATGCCCAACAAGTACAAGGACTAATACTGTATTTAACTCTTATTCCAAAGTGTCCACTATAAATTCCTATGCATGGTATGTAACACCATTTCAAGTATATTCTTGTTTTCAGCTATCTTCCAATTAAAAACTACTTTGTTATGTGAAAACTTAGTGATTAAAGCCCTCACAAACTTGATGGCGCACTTTATATTCTTTGCCCCTAATAAACTTGAACCATTGTGTCTTTTATGTTGTATATGCTTGCACTTATACGTTGGAATTAGCAGAACCATGCTTTCATGGGGAACTTTTTCAACATTGCATTTATACTTTGTACTCAGTTGATATCATGATCTTTTGTCTATGGATGTCATCAGTGTGAAATAAAGAGGGAACTTGTAAGTCCATGGAGTTTGTATTTTGTGTTAGATAAATGCCTAGGCCACTAGCCTAAGCCATGCCTAATCATGGTGGAAACTTGTAGCATCACCATAGTGACATCTATGAAGCATTCTTCTTATAAAAAAAGAGACACATTGAGAAAAGAGAAAAGATAGAAAAGGGCACCATATTCCCATGGTAAATAAGAAGAATGCTAAGATGCTCATTGTCTGCTTGCCTTTTCATTTTGGTTATGGGATAGCTCCTCTACCATGTGCAAGGGGTACCTCGTTGGCGGTTCTCTATGATATGTAAATACTTACAATGACAAGAACTTATAGGTGACTGAAGTTGAGTAGCATGAGGTGTGGCCCTCGTATTCAAGGGACTTGAGATTTCCAACTTATACTTCAGCAAGCATATACTCCATCTTTGTTCACTTTAACCTTAATCACTTCAAGATGCTTATGATAGGGGCAATGAGGGCTGAAAGCTAACAAGTACCATAATTTTTGGAAGCTCTTTTTGAAACTTGAAATCCCTGCTTCCTTTATAAAAGGCCTTTCTTCCACCATTATTTGAGTCTCCACCTTCTACCTTTAGGCACCATTAATAGAGCATAGTTGTAATTCTATGTGCAGTGTTCCAAAGCTTATTGATTGATGCATATTGTGTTATTACTTGTTCTTGTGCTACTTGTTTCTAGTCACCCTTGTGAACTTTGAAGGTGTCCTATGCATCTATTTGCTACTCTATGAGGGACAAGTTGATTGCCACTATGCCATGTTTTTGTATGTGAAACAAACAAACGTTTTTCAATGCATATTATTCATGATCTTTGTTTTTAGCTTGACATGTTGTTTGCATAGTTACTATGTCCTATTGTTAGAACTCCATCTTTCATGCACATGTTTAGAGTTCTTTGATCACAACTTTCAATGCTTGCAAATGGTTTAATCTTTATTGTGAGGGTGCATGTCACCTAAAAAAATATTCTTTTTATCACTTACCTAGTCGAGGACGAGCAGGAGTTAAGCTTGGGGATGCTTGATATGTCGGAAACGTATCTATAATTTTTGATGCTCCATGCTTGTTTAGTATCTACTTTTCTTTGTTTTGTCTTCACTTTGAGGTACTTTTATGCACTTTCTGGTACTAACCTATTAACAAGATGCCACAGTGCCAGTTGCCTGTTTTCTTCTGTTTTGGTTCCAGAAAGGCAGAAAATCAATATTCTCAGAATTGGATGGGACAAAAGCCAAAGTTATTATTTTTCCCACACCAACACGGAACCACGAAGTAGAGATGGAGTAGGGCACCAGGGTGGCCGCACCCCCCAGGCGCGGGCAAGCCCTGGTGGCACCTATAGGGGGTGTGGGCCCCCTGGCCCCCCACCGAACTTTCCTCCTTCGCCTATAAGAAGCCCCCGGGGAGAAAACCCTAAATAATCCATCATACTTCCAGAAAAAGTTCCGCTGCTCCGCCGCCACCGAAGGGGAGATTCGGGGGACAGAAAGTCTCTGTTCCGGCACCCTGCCAGGATAGGGAAGTGCCCCCAGAGCCATCTCCTTCGATCTCCATCGCCATCTTCATCACCATTGCTGATTCCCCTGATGAGGAGGGAGTAGTTCTTCCTCGAGGCTAAGGGCTCTACCGGTAGCTATGTGTTCATCTCTCTCTATGCATGGTCATATTGTGATCATGAGCTTTGTAATCAAGTAGATCTGCTCTGCTACTCAAGTGCTTTAATAGATCTCTGCTCTCCCCATGTGTGTGAAAGTGACAGCGTGCACGCCATGGTGGCAATTAGGTTTGAGTCTACATAAATACTCTTTATGCTTTAATAGATCTATGTTTTTTCCCACGTGTGTGAAAGTGACAGCGTGCATACCGTGTGTGGCACTTTGGCTAGATTGAATATTTGTTATGAGTTATATTTGGATTTGGATGTCTCTATGAAATTGTGGTGTTTGTTGGAACCATCTAGTGCTCAAGATGACAGAGTGGGGTTATCTAGACTGGGAAAGGCAGACTTTGAGGAGTACTGTTATAGCCCTACCATGGATTAGAGTGTCCAACCGGAGAGTAGTTAAGAGTAGTATCATGAAGAGAATATATTTATATGAGAGAGTGTTCACTAGTGAAAGTATGATCCCTAGGCATTGTTTCTAAACATTTAAACACCGTTTGCATCTAGGTATGTTGCATGTTTGCTTGCTTTAGTCTTTACCTCACCGTCAAGCTATTTTCTGGCACCGTTACCACTTGTATTTCACTATCTCTTCACCGAACTAGTGCACCTATACACTTGACAAGTGTATTGGGTGTGTTGGGGACACAAGAGACTTCTTGTATCTTGATTGCAAGATTGCTTGAGAGGGAATAACTTTGACCACTTCCTCCCTGAGTTCGATAAACCTTGGGTAATCCAATTAAGGGAATCTTGCTTCTGTTCTACAAACCTTTGCACTTGGAGGCCCAACAACTGTCTACAATAATAGAAGTGCGTGAACATCAAGCAACCAACTAAGAGAGCAATAATGGCCATAGACATGAAGAGCAACAAAACATTACTAATCAAAGCATAGAGTGGTACTACAAGTCAAGAACTAGATGATCATAGAGGCTATGGTGACTTGTTCATAGTCATAACATGGTGTGATCATGTGCCAAGTCAACCCAAACAATGCATCAAAGGAGAATACCACAATACTAAGCGAGGTACTATCGGCCTCAAAACAGAACTACCCGCACTACCAGAAGATGGCTTATGGAGTATACATGTTGGTGAAAAAACTTAAACATTACTTCGAAGAACATCTGATAAAAGTGATTTGCAAAGCGCCCATAGCCGAGATATTGAGCAACAAAGATGCAAGTGGCCGAATAGCAAAATGGGCAATCAATTTATCACCTTATGCTCCGCAATTCGATAGGCGAGATGCAATCAAATCTCAGGCAGTGGCCGACTTCTTTGTGGATTGGGCCAAGGTACAATATGAGCCGCCATTACCAAATCCAAAATATTGGACAATGCATTTTGACGGATCCAAGCTGAGAAATGGCTTGGGGGCAAGGATAGTGTTAACTTCGCCGAAAAAAGATCAGCTGAAATATATGCTGCAAATACATTTCACCGCATCAAACAATGTAGCAGAGTATGAAGCACTCGTCCATGGGTTAAAGGTGGCAAAGGAGATTGGTATACGTCGGATCCTATGCTACGGCGATTCAGATCTAGTAGTACAACAAGTGTCAGGCAATTGGGACGCATTAGATGCGAATATGTCCCTATATAGATTCCATGTGCAAAAAATCAGTGGATATTTCGATGGATGCGAGTTTCATCATATAACTCGGGTGGAAAATGACGCTGCAGACACACTGTCAAAACTCGGATCAACTAGGCAGTCAATTCCCCCAGGTATCGCCCTAGAGCACCTGAGAAAACCATCGATTATACCATCACCAGAGTCCGAGTCAATTTGTATCTCGGCAGAATTGAAAGAAGGAAGTGTGCCAATGGAGATCGACAAAGAATGCAACCCAGACTTTCTGAAAAATAACCCGACCGTCGCACGGGTGAACACAGAAACATTCGAAGTTGTTATGTCGGCGGAAAATATAGAAATCGACAGTGAAACTATCCCAGAGAAAATCACGCCGATATGGGCGCAACCCATATTTTCATTCCTTAAGGAGGCAATCTTACCGAGTAATGAAGTACTGGCCAGACAAACAGTAAGAAGAGCAAAAACCTACACAATCATAAACAATAAGCTATATAAGAGAAGCGTCATGAACGTACTACAAAGATGTGTTGATTCGGCAGAAGGACAGGAAATACTCCTGGATATACATCAAGGAGAATGCGGGCATCACGCCTCATCAAGAGCTTTAGTGGCCAAAGCATTTAGGCATGGGTTTTATTGGCCGACAGCATTAAAAGAGGCAAAAGAATTAGTGGAAAAATGTAATGGTTGCCAGAGATACGCCAGCAAGATACATCTGCCCTCGTCCGAGTTAAAGACAATTCCAATCACTTGGCCTTTTTCGGTATGGTGTTTGGATATGGTAGGACCGTTCAAACCAGCCCGAGGAGGAATGACTCACATTCTAGTCATGGTTGACAAGTTCACAAAATGGATCGAGGTGAAACCAATAAGGAAATGTGATGGACTAACAGCGGTAAAATTCCTAAAAGATATTATCTTGAGATATGGATATCCACACAGTGTTATCACAGATAATGGCACAAATTTTTGCTGAAGGAGCCTTCGCTAGATTCTACCAAAAAAAGCACATAATACTAGATGTTGCCTCAGTGGATCATCCAGCATCAAATGGGCAAGTAGAAAGATCAAATGGACTGGTATTGTCAGGAATAAAACCCCGGCTTATCGAACCACTGCAAAGGTCGGCAGGGTGCTGGATTGAGGAGCTTCCGGCAGTACTGTGGAGCCTCAGGACCACCCCAAACAGGTCGATAGGGTATACCCCTTTCTTTCTGGTATACGGGGCAGAAGCTGTGCTTCCAGCCGGCATAATGCATGACTCGCCAAGAGTAATCCAATACACAACGGCCGAAGTAAATGAAGTATCACGGCAAGACGATGTGGATCTGCTAGAGCAAGCAAGGGAATTGGCATTATCAAGATCAACCGTTTATTAGCAAAACCTCAGACGATACCATAGCAAAAAAGTAAATCCAAGAGTTTTTAAAGAAGGAGACTTGGTTCTTCGACTAGTGCAACGCACAGCCGGCATGCACAAACTCTCACCTCCATGGGAAGGACCATTCATTGTGAGTAAAGCACTGCACAATGATGCATATTACCTGATTGACGCTCAGCCACCAGAGAAGAATAAGGCAAATAAGGCCGGAGACGAATCAAAAAGATCATGGAACATAGCTTTAGTTCGCCCATTCTACACTTAGGAGCCATATGGTGTACGTCGTGATATGACGCATCAAGTTGGAGTATCAAGCGTGTATTGAACCTCGGCACCTCGAGCAACGACTCAGGGACTGCACAATCTTGTTTCTATTTTGTAAGACTATGTGGTAAACTTTGGCACCTCGAGCAGTGACTCGGGACTGCACCGTGTTATTTCCTATTTTGAATTATGTGTTAAATTTCAGCACCTCGAGCAGTGACTCGGGGACTGCACCGTGTTATTTCTTATTTTGAATTATGTGTTAAATTTCAGCACCTCGAGCAGCGACTCGGGGACTGCACCGTATTATCCCTTATTTCGGATTATGCATTAAACCTCGATACCTCGAGCATTGACTCGGGGACTGCCCCATGATTGTTTCTTGTCCTAAAAATGTGTATTAAACTTCGGCACCTTGAGCAATGACTCGGGGACTACCCCATAGTATTCTCTGCATTGAGCCATGAATTATATTTCGGCAACCCAATTTGTAACTCGAGGACCGCTGCATGATCCTAGATATTCTTTGAGCACACGCAAGAACTCGATAACCCGAGTGATAACTCGGGGACTGACTTGTATTACCCACTGTTTGTCGCCAGACACATAAAAGCTCCATAGCTCAGCTAAAGACTCGGGGACTCCCCAAAAATGTTGATCATAACTTGCAAGATATGATATAAACTTGTCTCGGTAATCAGAGGAACAACAAAGCAGAAACAAACAAAGATCTCTAAGGATAATGCAAAAAATAATAACAACCCCAGCAAATCGAAGTATGATAAGGGATGCAACTTATTGTATCACTTTACCAGATATGGGCTTCGGGCATTGTACTTCAGATAGAAGTTGAAAACACAACAGCTACGCAATCGAGTTTACAAAGGGCAAGCAAGATAAATGCCGAACCAAGGTCAGCCACATGGAAAAATACAATCCGAACTTACGAAATCAAAGTTCGCCAAAGCAAAGATATAAAGCAATGAGATTTGATTAGATAGAGTAATAATAATTACCATCACCCATGCCTCAGCGGCGAAAGGCAAAAAGGTTCACACCACACCAAAAGCCGGACAATTGTTCCACGGAAATCATATGCCCGACATACCGGGGACTGAAAATAACTTAAGAGTTTTTCAACCTAAATAGCGAAAAGGGCCAGAGCACCCTTAAGGGGCAGCAGCATGATCAGGAGCATCGGGAATGGGTATGTCGGATGATGGCGAGGCGACCTCGGTCTCCTGTGCAGGGGTATTTTCAGGAAATGGGCGCTCCGAGGTAGCCGACGCCTCAGCCGAAGTTACTTCGCCTTCAACAGAAGCAATAGTAACCTCGGGGGCAAGCCTCGGCTGCTGAGAAACATTAGCTTGAGCTCGAGAATTCTCGGTCCCTTTAGAAGACGATCGCGCGTCGCCATCCTCATCCGAGCTTGCATTTGAGTCACGAGAGTTGTCCGAGTCACCCTCTGCTTCATCCTGATCGGCCGAATCATCATCAGATGCATCTTCAACTTCGACATCATCTGCCGGATTGGAAAGAAAACTCGGCCCTTCAATCCAATTATGCACGTTAGCATACTCAATAAGTTGGAAGGCACGAGCTTGGCGGCGAGCGACGAACTCTGGATCCTCAACCCAACGAGAGCCAGTGCGCAAATTCATCAGAGTATCGAGTGAGATATCCTCGTACCAAGACAAAACGGCTGTAAGTGCCATATCAGCACCAGCCCTCCCAGTAGATTCCCTCTAGAGATTTAACTGGGTCTAAGATTCCATTAATCTCTCCACAAGTATTTTGACTTCGTCAATATCAGGCGTTCCAGAGGTATTCGGCCAAAGAACATGGTAGGCCCGAATGGCTGCTTGCACCAGATCTCTTCCCATAATCTTCACTGGTCCAATAGCAGCGCCGACGCAATCAGGAAGTCTTACATTGAGTATTCTGGACTCGAGTCTGCGGGGACACCTCGGCGCTAACGAGCAGAAATCACTACCTTAGAGCTCACTGGTTTCGCTTCCGGAAAATGATCTACAGGAAAGGAAAATATATCAGTTAAAAATAATAAAGAGGAGAAAATAACTCGGCCACGATCAGAAACTTACGATGAATATAACTCAACATTTTCTGGAGATCCTTGGTCCAGCCAGCCTTATTCTTCTCAAAGCGAGTGATTTCCTCGCTCATCATCCGGTTCTTCAGCTCGGCAGCATCGAGGAGTTCCCTTATCTTTCTGCAGTTGCAGGCTCAGTCGATTCTTTTCTTCAGAAAACTCCTGATCAACTTTTTCCAATTCGGATTTCTGCGAAAGCTTGAGAGACTCAACCTTGGCACGTAACCGGGTTATCTCATCATCCTTTTCTTTAAGTTGCGTCGAATGAGTGGCGGCTTGTTCTAAAAAATGCAGCATCATATCAGGCATGGATATGCATTCTTGATGCGACGCTACAAGTGTTTGTAACTCGGCTATACCAAAGCCGGAAGGTTATAAGAAACCCAGGATTTGTCTCGAACGAAAGTCAACAAATCACAAGACGAAAAGGATAACTAACCTTCCAGAGCGTCAACTTTCTTGGTAAGGCGGGTATTAAGATTATTGATACTAGCTGCATACCAGCAAAGAGTGGATTAGCACGTCAGGAAAAAATGTTAAGAACTTAAGGAACAATACAAAGATTTATTAAATTACCAGTTTTCTTCACTACGGGGACAACCTTCTCATATTTCTCTTGCAATTTCTTGTGTGCAAAGAGCAACCTTTGAAATTTGGCTGTCCGCCGATCATGGGCAACCTAAGTACCAAAGTGAATTACACAACTGGATATTCAAAGCTAAAACAAATCCGAATCAAGCAAAACTTAACTCAGATCTAGGTGGCTGGATATTCAAAGCTAAAACAGATCTGAATCAAGCAAAACTTAACTCGGATCTAGGTGGTTGGATATTCAAAGCTAAAACAGATCCGAATCAAGAAAAACTTAACTCGGATCTAGGTGGCTGGATATTCAAAGCTAAAACAGATCCGAATCAAGCAAAACTTAACGCAGATCTAGGTGGCTAGATATTCAAAGCTAAAACAGATCTGAATCAAGTAAATCTTAACTCGGATCTAGGCAACTGGATATTCAAAGCTAAAATAGATCCGAATCAAGTAAAACTTAACTCGAATCTAGGTGGCTGGATATTCAAAGCTAAAACAGAGCCGAATCAAGTAAAACTTAACTCGGATCTTGGTGGCTGGATAATCAAAGCCGAAATAGATCCGGATTAAGCAAAACTTAATTCGGAATATGGATGGACCACGGTCAATCCAAGTCATGCAGGAAATTGACTTAGCAAATAATGCATTTGAAGCCTAACGAAGCTTCCAAACGAACAACAAATTATTCGGTTGCAAGCTTCGGGGACTAGTGTATATATACTATCATTTGAATAACAGACAAAGTATCAATAGAAGCGCTTACCTCGTTCATCTTATCACTGTCAAGAACAATCTTAGCAGCCGTATGCAAAGGACTGCTGATGTCGGAAAGCTGAAATGGCTGGCTACTCGGATTGCCCTCAAGCTGATCGGCGGTGTTCCAGTTTTTGGCGTATTCCACCAAAGAGCCGGAGTTGTTCCCACTCTCAGTACGTGTTAGTACTTTACCTCGGAACCATTGGGTAACTACCGCCGTCGCAGGACTCTTGTGAAGAGTAAGCTGAGTGTCGGTGCCCGGGGTGACAACAGGCTTAGCAGAGGAAGCCCCCTTGCGGAGTGCATCAGCTATGTTGGGTTGAGAAGAGCTAGCCGGCCCCTTCTGAGATGCTGAAGGTTTGGTAACAACAACCTTCCTATTCTTAGGAGAGGCTTCGGCAGGGGCAGCAACCTCGACATTAGGAATCACATCCTGAGGAGCAGGGGGAACTATGGTTTCCAAGGGGGCCGAGATGGTGATACCTTCGGCTGGAGCGGGAGTAACAACTGGGATCGTGGTGATCAGAGGGTCGTTGGGGGAAACCTCGACGGTCTGAAGAGGGGCAAGAGCTTCAACAGGGAAATCTACTGGCGGAGTTATGTCGGCGTTGATGGTGAGAGCTGTGGATACATCTCGCTGAGGCGATGTATGAGTCGGCGCAGGAGGAGAGTCAACACGAGAGGTACTGGGAGCCCGAATATCCTCCGGGGGTGGAGGAGAATGTTGTCAAGTTGTATGGCTTGTCATACTCGGACCGCTTGGCTTGGCAGAGAGAGGAGCTCTGCAAAGGACAAAGAGTCGAATCAAAAGACAGAAAGAGAGAAACAAGAAATACGAATGAAAATAAACTCACCCAGTAACCCCAGACATGGTCTTACGCCTCGGAATGTGCTGGGCAGACTTCTTCATTCGCTTCTTCGGAGCAGCGTCGGAGGGACCTGCCGGAACGGTGCGCTTCTTCGAGGCAGCAGGAGCTCGAGAAGCAAGAGGCTCGGCGTCGTGCACCTGACCGGCTGGATTAGCTGGGAAAGTAGGAGCCGGAAATGCATAAGAGATAGGCATCGCGGCAACTACCTCAAGAATTTGGACGTCGTCCGAGACACCTTCATCCCCGTGGGCCGAGATCTTGCCACGGGCGCGAGCCGGAGCAACATCCGACTTAGGGACAAACTCTTCCGAGTCAGGCTCCCCGCTGTCTGGGGTATTCCGATCTGCAGTCCACCGAAGAGCCAGAACCTCGGCATCCTCGATCTTTTGCTCCGCAAACCTCTGCGAGAGAAGAAACAAGGTAGAGTTAGCAAAAGAATAGTCACAAACGCGACTCGGAACAAACACCAACGCGTAAATTTACCTGAGGAGGGGGATTCCCGCGAGTGAACGGCTTCAGTCCCAGGCCCAATCCTCCGGCATATCGGTCTTGAAGATAGCTCGGGCACGCTTATAAATATGATTGTCGTCGAGCTCAACCGTCAAAACTCGGTTGGGATCGAGAGGACCACTCATGTAACAAAGCTTGTGAGAGCGAAGCTGGAAAGGGCGGATTCGGCTGCTGATGAATGTGGTCATCAGATCCTCACCACGGAGCCCGACGCGGATCAACTCCTTGAGCCAAATCTCAAATTCCTCGGCCAAAGCATGGCTCTTCCTAGGATTGTAGTTCCAATTCTTCTTGGAAGGGGTGCCAATAGAAAAGGCGGGGAGCCGAATCTTATATTCTTTTTCAGTGTTTTTGACATAGAAAAATGATCTATGCCATTTCTTGCAAGACTCGAGGCCGGCGACACGAGGGAACTCGGAGTTTCTCCGAGGTGTAATGGACGTGGCCCCGCACTGGGTAAGGGACTTCTCGGAAGGGTGAAGAGATTTGTCCGGTACGACATTAGATCGGATCTGGAAGAATTTAGACCAAACAGGTACGGAGGTCCAGAGGCCGAAGTACCCCTCCGAGGCCGAGATGTAAGATGACAAGGAGGCGATAGCATTGGCAGGCAGGTGATGCGGCTGGAGGCCGAAGTAATCGAGGAACTCCCTGGCGAAATCGCTAAGGGGGGGCGAACCCGCGAGAAAAATGGGACATGAAGACTACGTATTCTCCCTCGTTGAGAACGGGAGAGGATTCATTGCCGGCAAGCGACAGCTTACCTCGGCAGGGATTCGGCACGTCTTGAATAGCCACTCTACCTCACGGCGAGTGACAGTGGAACCCTGCCAAGAACCTCGTTCTGGACCGGATGCGAAATCATCCTCCTCGACGAGAGCTCCGCTGGCAGAACTAGACATGGCCTCGCCGAAGGAATCAACGGAGGAGAAACTAGCGGCGGAGGGAGGCCTGGAAGCACAGGGCCCCGTCGTGATTCTAACGAGCGCGGCGGCGCGACAAAGAAGAACCACCGCAAGGCATCTGGGAAACCGAGGGATAGCCTAGGGCAGAAATCTAGCGTCGGTGATGTAGAATAACTCACCCGCAGAGGCGGCGAAGAAGGGCATGGCGGTGAGGTTGTCGGAGCAGAAGAACTGCAGCGTCACCGTCGAGGAGATCGACAATGGCGCAGCCGCCAGCACACGAACAGAAGCACGGGCGCGAGAAGGAAGAAGAAGGGCAAACGAAGGGGGGAAGTAAAACCGTCTGGCCCTTTTCCCCTCCTTATAACCGCGCAGTCCTGGTGGTAGTGGGATCGTGGGTGCGCATGATAATCGTGTAAATCATGCGTGCGGTGGAACCGTTCGCTACTAATGGAGCCACACCGAAGACCACACGACGTAGGAGGGGATCGGGCCTCCTGATCGATGCGGTACTCGAGGCGTCATTGCGCCGACGCGACGGGCGCAGTAGTCACTGTAGCTTGTCAGTGGGCACTGTAGAGGAACAAAAAACTAGAAGAATAATGATGAGTGGTACACGTAGGACGAGGCGTGCTCAGGAAGCTGCACGGAAACCTCGAACAGAAAGAAATAGCTCGGAAAGAAGGAGAGAAGTATGTTGGGAAACTAATGTGGCCCGGCCAAGCTTTCAGGCAGGACCACACCAGCTTCCGGGACTAATGTTGGGGAGGTGACCCCGGATAGGGTCAAGACAGGGGAAAGACGAAAGGAATATCCCTTGTCATGAGCCGAGTTATTGTTTGTGCCGACCGGGTCATATAAGAGTCGACCGAGATAAGCAGGGCCATGGCAAATGTAGAATGAGTAACACCTTATCCGGCCGACATATGAGTTGAGTCGGCCGAATGAGTCTGGCTAACTTGAATGCAGGTGAAGGCCGAGCCGAGTTATACGAGACAAGGCCGAGTAACACGAAGCTTGCAGGAGAAGGAGGTGCCTATAGTCAAACCCTAGTCACTGGCTAGGAGGAATCTAGACAGAGCCAAGCACAAAGAACAAGGAGCAGAGCAACAGAAGGGCAGAAGAAGGTCACGGAGGTGACAGTCAGGGAGCCCGAGGCGCGCATATGAAGCTCTCTGTAACATTGCCGCCGATAGAAGGGAGACACGGAAAGGAAGCCGCCGAGTTACCATATTGGGACAAGCATATTCCAAGGATATGCTTGCCACGTCAGTCCTAGAAGGAACCAAGGCACCTCTTTATAAGGGGGGACGCTGGCTCCTGAGAGGGGGATCGATTCATTCTACGCCTTAAGGCTCGTGTAGTAGCTCTCTTCTTCATGGATACAGCTCAAGGAGCGCTTGTAGTCCTTAAGAGGAGAAATAAAGATCTACATGTTAGTCACTTGAGTGTAGAAATCACTACATCTTCCCTCCCTGGATCCCTCTAGCATCCATTGGCCTCATACTTTAGCCTACCCATGGCATCTGCCGTGCCACCACCACGACAGTCATCCAACTGCATCTATGACTAGAAGTCCACCTTCAGGTTATCATTTGAACCCCTTCCAGTATTAAGTTGCAAGCAACAGACAACTGCTTGAAGCAAAGTGTGTAAGGTAAATAATCCACTTGTTCCATGAACAAGAGACCGTTGTTTTCTCCCTAGTGGCAACAACACATCTACAACCGAAGAGATTTCTATCACTTCCCTTGGAAACTAGAGGCATGAACCCACTATCGAGCATAAATACCCCCTCTTGGAGTCACTAGCAACTACTTGGCCAAGATAGCTACTAACAATGGATAGCATGCAAGATCACAAACAACACAGACATGATAGAATCAAATAGACAAAACCATTAATCAATCTGACATAGTAATCTCAATATCCATCGGATCCCCGTAAACACAACATGCATGATTACAAATAGATTAGATCTTGATCATGAACGGATCTCACAAGATCTATACATGAAAGCACAAGGAGGAGATACAACCATCTAGCTACTACATGAACCCGTAGTCCAAGGTGGAACTACTCACGCTTCATACCGGAGAAGAAGGCCTCTGGGATGATCTCCCCTTCGGCAGGGTGCCAGGAAGAGCTTCAGATCCCCCCGATCTAGGGACGATGGTGGCGGCGGCTATAGAAGGTTTCGTGGAGTTTTGTTCGGGTGCCTAGGATCGGGGGCTTTTTATAGGCGAAGGGGCGAGCCAGGAGGGCCACCAGGGGGGCCACACCCTACCCAGGCGCGTGGTGGGCCCACCTGCGCCTAGGGGGGTCTGGCCGCCCTGTGGCGGCTCTCTGTCTCATCTTCTGGCTTCATGTCGCCCACGATAAAATATTGACTTTGACTTTTGTCCCGTCCAATTCCGAGAATATTGATTTTCTGCCTTTCTGGAACCAAAAACAGAAGAAAACAGGCAACTGGCGCTGGGGCAACTTGTTAATAGGTTAGTTCCAGAAAAGATATAAAAACACCCACATGGGAGCAACAAAGCATGGAGCATCAAAGTATAGACATAGCAAAGCAAAGTAGATACTAAAAAAGCATGGAGCATAATAAATTATAGATATGTTTCCGACGTATCAAGGCCACATGGGAGTAGACATTTGAGGCGCCCAGGTCTGGCTAACGGAGCTCAGGGATGGGAGGCATGTGGGTGGCGAGGTGTAGGAGCTTGGGACGATGCGCCAGTGAGGTAAGCCGAGAGGCCACATGGGAGTAGACATTTGAGGCGCCCAGGTCTGGCTAACAGAACGCGGGGATGGGAGGCATGTGGGTGGCGCGGTGCAGGAGCTTGGGACGGTGCGCCAGTGAGGTAAGGCCGAGAGGCCACATGGGAGTATACATTTGAGGCGCCCAGGTCTGGCTAACGGAGCTTGGGGTTGGGAGGCATGTGGGTGGCACGGTGCAGGAGCTTGGGACAGTGCGCCCATGAGGTAAGCCGAGAGGTCACATGGGAGTAGACATTTGAGGCGCTCAGGTCTGGCTAACGGATCTCGGGGATGGGAGGCACGTGGGTGGCGCGGTGCAGGAGCTTGGGACGCCACATGGGAGTATTCATTTGAGGCGCTCAGGTCTGGCTAACGGAGCTCGGGGATGGGAGGCACGTGGGTTCCCAACCAGAATTAAGGTCATTGTGGGTACCTCACCAGGCGGAGATGCATCCGACGCGGTGATGCATATAGAGCTTCGAGGGCGACGACGAACAACAATGGAGGCGCGGGATTAGGGGAGGCGTGAAGGACGCTTTGTGCTCCAAATATGTAGCAAGAGAGCCTAACATTTGGGGCATGCCCAAATTTTTTTGGAAACCGTATAGGGATAGCGCATCTCGTCTTGCACAGTTTTTCCCAAAAAAGTTTTGATCCAACATTTGTTTTAGAGTATCTGTTAGAGATGCTCTTAGCCTGGGTGGGTCGAGTACCTTGAGATGTACATCCTCCGTTTTAAAATATAAAATGTTTTAGGTTCTAGACTTCTTTTATGTGTAGATTCATTCCAAATCTAAGTTTACCTACGTACTAAAAATAGTCTAGGTATATTTGTTTCGTAAAGCCATAAATCTTATATATTTTGAAACGAAGGGGTAGTAGATAATTTAGTTGTTGCTCCGCATGGCGATGGACCTTGGTAACGAAGCAGTACGTGCAGACTGCAGATCTGGTGTGCAATGGTTGCATGCACACCGATGATTGATGGGGCGACGTGGGATCATTCTGTCTGTCCCTCTCGTGCAAAAGGTTACCATATAGCTAGCTGCTGTGCATGCATGCATCCATCCATCCATCGATCTCGCTAGTGTCAAATAATTGATGCACCGCGCTGGGCCAAACCAAATAAGCAAGCCGTCACAAGTGTCACGCACCGGTACGTGTGCGCAGCAACAAGGAGAAGTAGAATCCGGACTGTGCGTGTGGCCTTGGTGGTATGGGCACGCCACCAGATCCTTTTCGTCGGAAAGCTCGGCCGGCTAGCAGTGGTCACCACTCACCAGGCAGGCTGCCAGCAGCAGCAGCTGCGACCACACGTACGGAACATCGACCTCATCGATCGAGCCGCCATTCAATCTCCGATCCTATGTGTGCACCAGTGCATGGATGTAAAGCTCGGACCGGCCGTGCCCCGCGTCCATTTTCCACGCCTCCTCACTTGGGGCAGTCGACTCCCTACGCACGCGTGGCCGGAGAGCGATCTCTTTTCGTCTGATATTTTCCTTTCGCATGTGTCGACGTAGGCCGGCGCGCTTTCCCGGCCAAAAATGTCTCGCGCTTTCGCATGGCACTCCCTCCGGGTCTCTGTGAGTTGTCTACACGCCACACAAAGCTAGTAAGTAAATTTTAGCCACAGATAAAGCTTAGCATAAGCCGATGCTGCTTACATTATTTCCACTTTAACCCTGTACGATGACGAGGATCATCATACCTTGAGTAGTTTTCCTTTTTTTTCCTTTTGGAAATTGATGCCCTTTATTTTTTTTCCATTTTGTCTTACGTGGCTTCATGATCTTAGCTTTAATAAGTTGACAGATGATTGGTGCTCACATTATTTCGACATGTGGTACGTACGGAGACCGGAGTACAATACAGATACAACGAGGGGGGCGATGGTACGCTCGACACGAGACAAAGCAGGTCGTACGACCAGCACACTCGATCACCCTTATCTGAATACGCCGTCGGTAGCACATGAAGTGCACGAGAGATGGACCCGGCCATTGATCTCTACTCCACTCCGCGCAGGAGAGAGACGAGAAGAAGGGCCCAGCGGTCAGAGGCAGGCACGGGCTGGCCACGAGACGCGCAAGACGCCAAACACGCGGTGCATATCATTGGCGGCAACCACCAAGTCGACAGGTGGCGCACCGCATGTCGTCATCACCATCCCACAGTACGATATTTTTAAAAGAAAACAAAATCACATCTTTTGGCGTTGGTTATCCACGACCTGTTCGTCCCCCCTTGCGGACACGGGTGCCTGACGCGGAGCCACGCCGATGATTAGTTAACCAGCACGCTACCAGGGGCACATTCGTCATTTTTCACACGGTGAGAACAAAAAAAAACTACCGCAGCGGATTGCGCTCACACGTGTCGACCTCTATTTATTTGTTACTCACAGTAGAAGTGGTTTGCAACGACGAGTTAATTTTGGTGCGGATCTTCGCTTCAGATTCCAATGGTTGATCCCTTTCCACAAGTACCGTGGCTGCCGGAATAACGACTTTTGGATAATTCTGTTTTCATGCCAAAATCATGGGGGGCATACAATTTTTTTTTGCTATTGTAAGGTGATTATTGAAAAGAAAAAAAGGATGGACTGCACCCTGCAGAACGTGGGCTTGAACCCGGTGCATGGGCCAAAAAAGCCATATATAATATTTGAATTGAAATAGTATTAGGAAAGAAATGTACACACACACACAAATAACTTGATGCATAATTCTCAAAAAAAAAATTGATGCATTGTAGCGGACGAGATGGCAGGGGTCAAACTGACGACCTTTGGCCAAGATGATGTCTTCCGGTGGAACTGGGAGGCGAGCAACATTTACTCAGCTCGCTCTTGCTACAAGGCCATGGGCCACCTGGGGATGTCGACTGCACTAAAAATGTGGCGCTTCCGAGCTCCTGCTAAGTGCAAGTTCTTTCTTCGGTTGGCAGCACGAGACAGATGTTGGACCGCTGGTCGCCTCAGGCGTCGTAGCCGGCCAAACCCTGCTACATGTCCCTTATGTGACCAACAAGGTGAAACCATTCATCACCTCCTCCTCGGTTGTGTCTTCACGAGGAAAGAATGGACGACTTGTATTCAAGTATGGAACAAGGAAACCTAGACGTTGGAGACCACCTTCCAGACTGACTACGTGTGAGAGGTTCTCACGAACTCTCCGGCCGTGACTTATGGACAACCGTGATATTACCTTGCTAGACCCTTTGGTGCCATCAGAATGACATAGTGTTTGATGGCAAAGACCCTCGACAACACTGGTCATCGGGAAGATCTGTTGGAGATATGCCCTAGAGGTAATAATAAATGTAGTTATTATTATATATCTTTGTGTTTATGATAAATGTTTACATTCATGCTATAATAGTATTAACAAGGAAACCATTAATACTTGTGTGATTTGTAAACTTAATTTGAAGTCCCTAGTATGGCCTCTATACTTCACTAGCTTGTTGGTTGATTGATGATGTGGTTTCTTTGTCATGAACATTGAGATGTTATCAACAACAAGATCATATCGTTAGGAGAATGATATGGTGGACATACTCCTATAGACAAGCGTAGCATAAAGATCAAGTCATTTCAATAGTTCAATTGCTATATGCTTTCTGATACATAGTAACCTAATTCCTTCGACCATGAGATCATGCATATTGCCTTTACTGGATGGATGCTTTGATGTCATCAAACACCACACCGTAACAGGGTGGCTATAAAAGTGGCATTGGGTGTTCGGAAAGTATTGGTTGAAACACATGGATCAAGAGTGGGATTTGTCCATCCACATGACGGATAGATATTCTCTGGGCCCTCTCGGTGAAATGTCATCCAATTAGCTTGCAAGCATGTGACTTGGTCACAAGGGATCACATATCACGGGAACGAGAAAAGAGTACTTATCAGTAACGAGGTTGAACTAGGTATGCAGAGATACCGACGATCATGACCTCGGATAAGTAACATATCGTGAGACAAAGGGAAATTGGTATCGTATGTAAGTGGTTCATTCGATCGCAAAGTAATCGTAGAAATATGTGGGAGCCATATGAATTTCCAGATTCCTCTATTGGTTATTGTTCGGAGAAGTGTCTCGATCATGTCCGCATAATTCACGAACCGTAGGGAGACACACTTAAGGATTCGACGTTGTTTGAGTAGTTATGGTATTATGAGAAAGAGACCGAATGTTGTTCGGAGTCTCGGATGGGATCCGGGATATCACGAGGTGATCCGGAATGGTCCGGAGAATAAGATTCATATAAGGAAAGTCCCATTTCGGAGTTGGGGAATGGTTCCGGTGTTTTCATCGGGAACATTCTAGAAGGTCCCGGAATGTCCGGCACTCCGGGGGGGAAGGGGTACATGAATGTGTCATTGCAAGATGGAATGATTGCATCATGTACTAAGTGTTCTCGCTGTCCAAAATAAAGGGTTTATTTAATTCCTAAATTGGAAAAGTCAAACGGCTAGTTTGAAAGTCAAACTGCCAGTTTTGGAAAGTGGGAAGAAGAGGAGAAGAGGAGACCGACTTGGGGAAGGAGTCCCCAAGCCGGCGGCCAGCCCTAGGCCGAGTTGGGGAGGGACTCCCTCCCTCCCCTAGCGCGCCAGCCCTCCCACCTATAAAGGGAGGGGCAGGGCTCCCCTCCCAACACACACAAGTTCCTATCCTCTAAACTAGAAACTAGACCTAGACCCCGGTTTAGAGCTGTTTCGGTTTAGAGCCTTCTAATTGGTTTAGAGCCCTCTAATTGGTGTGTCTAATTACTAGACCACTAATAGCCTCTCTCATAAGCTCCACCATACTCGCACCGGCTTAAGGCGAAGCCCTGCGGGATCTCCCCTCTACCTCCGGTACCACGCCGTTGTGCTGCCGGAATCGCGAGGAGAGTGCTACAACCTCCGCTGCCTGCTGGAACAAGGGAGAGGAAGGTCTTCGTCGAGTACCGAACGTGTGACCGACTGCGGGAGCGCTGCGGGAACGCGGCGCCGGAAGGATCGTCTACGCGATCTTGAGATCGGAAAGAGTACGACTACATCACCCACGAGAATCTGCTCTCGTTAAACACTTTGGAATCTTCGAGGGTGAGTTATTCCATCGACTCGTTGCTACAATCTAGTAGATAGATCTTGGCTTGTTTGTTTGTATGCGATAGAAAATTTTTGTTTTCCATGCTACGAACCCCTACAGTGGTATCAGAGCCGTGTCTATATGTAGATCTGTTGCACGAGTAGAACACAATGGTCATTGTGGGCGTTGATGCTTTTATTGTAGATTGCTTTTTGTGTACTTTGCATCTTGCGGTATGTTGGGATGAAGCGGCCCGGGCTAACCTTACATGACATCGTTCATGAGACTTGCTCCACGCTTGACATGCAACTCGTTTTGCATAAGTGGCTTTGCGGGTGCCTGTTTCTCCTAGCATAGTAAAGATCCAATTTACAACGGGTGATCAACAATGCTAGTATCAATGTTGTGGTTCTTGTTCGTAAGTTAGAACGACACTTATGGAAAGCCCCAAACCACGTAAAATATGCAAAGAAAGTAGAAGCGTCTAACTTTGTTTTGCAGGGGTGTGCAGTGATGTGATATGGCCATGATTGTGATTATATTTGATGTATGCAATGATCCTTATTGTAAGTTGGCAACCGGCAGGAGCCATATGGTTGTCTTTAATTTCTGTTAAGGCCTGCGTGTCTATTCAAAATAGTTGTAATAGTTGAAGTTGGCGGACGACAACCATGAAGAAGCGTCATTGACCTTGATGCTATGCCGGTGATGATGGAGATCATGTTCGTGCTTGAAGATGGAGATCGGAAGCACAAAGAAGAAAGGCCATATCATATCACATATTATGAATTGCATGTGATGTTAATCCTTTATGCATCTTGTATTGCTTAGTAGACGACGGTAGCATTATAAGATGATCCCTCATGCACATAAATTTCAAGTTCTAAAAGTGTTCACCCTTAGTATGCACCGTTGCCAAAGCTTGCTGCTTCGAAGCACCACGTGATGATCGGGTGTCTTTGATTCCGCGGGTGACTACAACGTAAGCAAGCCAGATTTGCTTATGCGGAAGCTAAGGTTTGATCTTGACGAGCCTAGCATGTACAGACATGGCCTCAGGAACACGGATCGCCGAAAGGCAAAGCATGAATCATATAGTAGATATGATGAACATGATGATTGTTCGCCATTAAAACTATATCAGCTCTCGTGATGATCGGTGTTGATGTAGTGGATTTGGTTCGTGTGATCACTAAAACAATGTGAGGGATGTTGTTTTGAGTGGGAGTTCACCTAGTTTAATTTCATTAATTAATTTGAACTCAATTTGTCATAAACTTAGTCTAAACTATTGCAAATATGTTGTAGATCAATGGCAGCCCCTACCATCAATTTTAATGCGTTCCTAGAGAAAGAAAAGTTGAAAAACAATGGAAGCAACTTCGCGGATTGGTTCCGCAATTTGAGGATTGTCCTCACAGCTGGTAATTTGACCTATGTGCTGGATGCACCGCTAGGTGACCCACCTGCAGCTGATGCTACCGATGAAGTAAAGAATGTTTACCTCGCTCGGAAGAATCAGTACTCCATAGTTCAGTGTGCTATCTTGTATGGTTTAGAATCGGAGCTTCAGAAAAGGTTTGAAGAGTCAGATCCATATGATATTGTCGAGGATCTCAAATTAATCTTTGAGACTCATGCGGCAATTGAAAGTTATGAAGCTTCTGAAAAGTTCTTTAACTGCAAGATGGAAGAGGGTAGCTCCGTCAGTGAGCATGTGCTTAAAATGTCTGGGCACGCAAATAAACTTCAAAGTTTGGGTATAGTGATTCCTAATACTTTGGGAGTTTACCGCATCCTCCAATCACTACCACCAAGTTACAAGAACTTTGTGATGAACTACAACATGCAGAACATGAACAAAGAGTTGCCAGAACTATTTGCTATGTTAAAATCTGCAGAAGTGGAGATCAAGAAAGAGCACCAAGTGTTGATGGTCAATAAGACCACCAAATTCAAGAAAGGCAAGTCTAAGCAGAAGGGACACTTCAAGAAGGGTGGTAAGAAAGTTACCACGCCGACGAAGAGGACCAAGGCTGGACCCAAGCCTGATACTGAGTGCTTTTACTGCAAGGGAGAAGGTCACTGGAAGCGGAATTGCCCAAGGTACTTGGCGGATTTGAAGAACGGCAACATCAAGAAGAAAAGTATATCTGATATACATGTTATTGATGTGTATCTCACTAGTACTCGTAGTAGTGCCTGGGTATTTGATACTGGTTCGGTTGCTCATATTTGTAACTCGAAACAGGAGCTGCAGAATAAACGGAAGCTAGTGAAGAACGAGGTGACGATGCGCGTGGGAAACGGATCAAAGGTTGATGTGATCGCGGTCGGCACACTACCTCTTCATCTACCATCGGGATTAGTTTTATACTTAAATAATTGTTATTTGGTGCCTGCGTTGAGCATGAACATTATATCGGGATCTTGTTTATTGCGAGACGGTTACTTGTTTAAATCCGAGAATAATGGTTGTTCGATTTATATGAGTAATATGTTTTATGCACATGCACCTTTGATAGATGGTCTATTCATATTGAATCTCGATAGTAGAAATACACATATTAATAACATTGAGGCTAAACGTTTGAAATCAAGCGATAATTTGACCTATATGTGGCACTGTCGTCTTGGTCACATTGGAGTGAAGCGTATGAAGAAACTCCATTCCGATGGACTTCTTGAATCACTTGATTTTGAATCACTTGAAAGATGCGAAGCATGTCTGATGGGTAAAATGACTAAGACTCCATTTTCTGGTATGATGGAGCGAGCTACAGACTTATTGGAAATCATACATACCGATGTGTGTGGTCCAATGAGTGTAGCATCGCGCAGTGGTTATCGTTATGTTCTTACCTTCACGGATGACTTGAGTAGATATGGGTATATCTATTTTATGAAACATAAGTCCGAAACTTTCGAGAAGTTTAAGGAGTTTCAAAGTGAGGTAGAGAATCAACGTAACAAGAAGATTAAATTTCTACGATCTGATCGTGGAGGTGAATATCTAAGTTACGAGTTTGGCGAGCATTTGAAGAAATGTGGAATACTTTCGCAGTTGACACCGCCGGGAACACCACAGCGTAATGGTGTGTCTGAACGTCGTAATCGAACTCTCTTAGATATGGTTCGTTCTATGATGTCACTTACAGATTTGCCACTATCATTTTGGGGTTATGCATTAGAAACAGCCGCATTCACTTTAAATAGGGCACCGTCTAAATCCGTTGAAACGACACCGTATGAATTATGGTTTGGGAAGAAACCTAAATTGTCGTTCCTTAAAGTTTGGGGATGCGAAGCCTATGTAAAGAAGTTACAGCCGGACAAGCTTGAACCCAAAGCGGAAAAATGCGTCTTCATAGGATACCCGAAGGAAACTGTTGGGTATACCTTCTATCATAGATCCGAAGGCAAAATCTTCGTTGCTAAGAATGGATCCTTTCTAGAGAAGGAATTTCTCTCGAAAGAAGTGACTGGAAGGAAAGTAGAACTCGACGAGGTTGTCGAACCTTCTCTCGAAATTGCGAGTAGCGCAGCACCGGAAGAAGTTCCTGTGGTGCCTGCACCAATAAGAGAGGAAGCTAATGATGGTGATCATGAAACTTCGGTTGAAGTTACTACAGAGCCTCGGAGGTCAACGAGAACTCGTACCACTCCAGATTGGTATGATTCCGTTATGAATGTCATGTTGGTGGACAACACCGATAACCCCGAGACATATGAGGAAGCGATGATGAGCCCAGATTCCAATAAATGGCAAGAAGCCATGAAATCCGAGATTGGATCCATGTACGAAAACCAAGTATGGACTTTGGTGGACTTACCGGATGGCCGGAAGGCTGTCGAGAACAAATGGATTTTCAAGAAGAAAACAGATGCTGATGGTAATGTTACTGTCTATAAAGCTCGACTTGTCGCAAAAGGGTTTCGACAAATTCAAGGAGTTGACTACGATGAGACTTTCTCACCGGTAGCGAAGCTAAAGTCTGTGAGGATTATGTTAGCAATCGCTGCATATGAGATATGGCAGATGGATGTCAAAACAGCATTCCTCAATGGAGACATTGATGAAGAGTTGTATATGATACAACCCAAAGGTTTTGTCGATCCTAAAGATGCTAACAAGGTATGCAAGCTTCAACGGTCCATCTATGGATTGAAGCAAGCATCCCGAAGTTGGAATCAACGTTTTGATAAGGTAATCAAAAGTTTTGGTTTTATACAAACTTATGGAGAAGCTTGTATTTACAAGAAAGTGAGTGGGAGCTCTGTAGCATTCTTAATACTGTATGTGGATGACATATTGTTGATTGGGAATGATGTAGACCTTCTTAATAGTGTCAAGGAATATTTGAATAATAGTTTTTCAATGAAGGATCTTGGCGAAGCAGCTTACATATTAGGCATAAAGATTTATAGAGATAGATCGAAACGCCAAATATCATTGTCACAAAGTACATATTTGGACAAAGTTCTAAAGAGGTTTGGAATGGAAGATAGCAAGAAAGGGTTCTTGCCCATGTTGCCCAATACGACCTTGAGTAAAACTCAAAGTCCGACATCGGCAGAAGATAGAGAAAAGATGAGTAAGACTCCCTATGCCTCAGCCATAGGATCTCTAATGTATGCCATGCTATGTACTAGACCCGACATCGCATATGCTGTTAGTCTAACTAGCAGATATCAAAGTGATCCAGGAGTGGATCATTGGACAGCGGTCAAAAACATCCTTAAGTACTTGAGAAGAACTAAGGATATGGTTCTTTCTTATGGAGGTGATGAACAGCTCGTTGTTAATGGTTACACCGATGCTAGTTGGAACACCGATCCGGATGATTCTAAATCACAATCTGGATACGTATTTATTTTGAATGGTGCAGCAGTTAGCTGGAGGAGTGCAAAGCAAAGCGTTGTGGCGAGATCTTCAACTGAATCGGAATACATGGCTGCTTCGGAGGCTTCACAAGAAGCGATATGGATGAAAGAGTTCATTACAGAGCTGGGTGTGGTTCCAAGTGCGCTGGACCCAATGTCTATCTACTGTGATAACATGGGCGCCATAGCCAATGCGCAAGAACCAAGGTCACACAAGAAGCTGAAGCATATCAAGCTGCGTTTCCACGCTATTCGAGAACATATCCAGGATGGGGATATGAAGATTTGCAAAGTACACACAGATCTGAATGTGGCGGATCCGTTGACTAAACCTCTCCCGAGGGCAAAAAATGACCAACACCAAACTGCCATGGGTGTTCGGTATATTACCATGTAATCTAGATTAGATGACTCTAGTGCAAGTGGGAGACTGTTGGAGATATGCCCTAGAGGTAATAATAAATGTAGTTATTATTATATATCTTTGTGTTTATGATAAATGTTTACATTCATGCTATAATAGTATTAACAAGGAAACCATTAATACTTGTGTGATTTGTAAACTTAATTTGAAGTCCCTAGTATGGCCTCTATACTTCACTAGCTTGTTGGTTGATTGATGATGTGGTTTCTTTGTCATGAACATTGAGATGTTATCAACAACAAGATCATATCGTTAGGAGAATGATATGGTGGACATACTCCTATAGACAAGCGTAGCATAAAGATCAAGTCATTTCAATAGTTCAATTGCTATATGCTTTCTGATACATAGTAACCTAATTCCTTCGACCATGAGATCATGCATATTGCCTTTACTGGATGGATGCTTTGATGTCATCAAACACCACACCGTAACAGGGTGGCTATAAAAGTGGCATTGGGTGTTCGGAAAGTATTGGTTGAAACACATGGATCAAGAGTGGGATTTGTCCATCCACATGACGGATAGATATTCTCTGGGCCCTCTCGGTGAAATGTCATCCAATTAGCTTGCAAGCATGTGACTTGGTCACAAGGGATCACATATCACGGGAACGAGAAAAGAGTACTTATCAGTAACGAGGTTGAACTAGGTATGCAGAGATACCGACGATCATGACCTCGGATAAGTAACATATCGTGAGACAAAGGGAAATTGGTATCGTATGTAAGTGGTTCATTCGATCGCAAAGTAATCGTAGAAATATGTGGGAGCCATATGAATTTCCAGATTCCTCTATTGGTTATTGTTCGGAGAAGTGTCTCGATCATGTCCGCATAATTCACGAACCGTAGGGAGACACACTTAAGGATTCGACGTTGTTTGAGTAGTTATGGTATTATGAGAAAGAGACCGAATGTTGTTCGGAGTCTCGGATGGGATCCGGGATATCACGAGGTGATCCGGAATGGTCCGGAGAATAAGATTCATATAAGGAAAGTCCCATTTCGGAGTTGGGGAATGGTTCCGGTGTTTTCATCGGGAACATTCTAGAAGGTCCCGGAATGTCCGGCACTCCGGGGGGGAAGGGGTACATGAATGTGTCATTGCAAGATGGAATGATTGCATCATGTACTAAGTGTTCTCGCTGTCCAAAATAAAGGGTTTATTTAATTCCTAAATTGGAAAAGTCAAACGGCTAGTTTGAAAGTCAAACTGCCAGTTTTGGAAAGTGGGAAGAAGAGGAGAAGAGGAGACCGACTTGGGGAAGGAGTCCCCAAGCCGGCGGCCAGCCCTAGGCCGAGTTGGGGAGGGACTCCCTCCCTCCCCTAGCGCGCCAGCCCTCCCACCTATAAAGGGAGGGGCAGGGCTCCCCTCCCAACACACACAAGTTCCTATCCTCTAAACTAGAAACTAGACCTAGACCCCGGTTTAGAGCTGTTTCGGTTTAGAGCCTTCTAATTGGTTTAGAGCCCTCTAATTGGTGTGTCTAATTACT
Organism: Avena sativa; assembly: GCA_916181665.1. Lineage (NCBI taxonomy): Eukaryota > Viridiplantae > Streptophyta > Magnoliopsida > Poales > Poaceae > Avena > Avena sativa. The sequence goes on along the minus strand of OV702283.1, from coordinate 339,562,479 downwards.
AGACCACTAATAGCCTCTCTCATAAGCTCCACCATACTCGCACCGGCTTAAGGCGAAGCCCTGCGGGATCTCCCCTCTACCTCCGGTACCACGCCGTTGTGCTGCCGGAATCGCGAGGAGAGTGCTACAACCTCCGCTGCCTGCTGGAACAAGGGAGAGGAAGGTCTTCGTCGAGTACCGAACGTGTGACCGACTGCGGGAGCGCTGCGGGAACGCGGCGCCGGAAGGATCGTCTACGCGATCTTGAGATCGGAAAGAGTACGACTACATCACCCACGAGAATCTGCTCTCGTTAAACACTTTGGAATCTTCGAGGGTGAGTTATTCCATCGACTCGTTGCTACAATCTAGTAGATAGATCTTGGCTTGTTTGTTTGTATGCGATAGAAAATTTTTGTTTTCCATGCTACGAACCCCTACAAGATCATGGTCGAGGGCATTGCATGGAGCACAACCAACCTCTTTAGGGGTAGGTTAGCACCGACAGAGAGGTGGAAGGGTTGGCAACTAGTCTGCCAACCAGCTAGTTCTGTCTAGCTACGTTGAGTGGGTTTCACGTTCTAACTATTGAATATAAATACACCGCCTAGCACTTTTCATCAGATTGTTCTTTTGAGATAATTGGCTAGTGCATAAATTTTTTATGGTATCAGAGCCAAGAGGTTTTGAGTTCAAGACCCTGCTCACGCAGAATTAAAGACTAAAATAGACTAGACGTGAGGGAAGAGTGTTAAATATAAATACACCGCCTAGCCCTTTTTATCAGATCAGTCTTTTGAGATAATAAAAGCCCCTACCTCCTTGTCCTGCTACTGCACATATATCATGTATGCTACCACTTGGCACACAAGAAGATGACCTTCAATGGGCTAGATATTTTTTATCAACATAAAAGGCTTAGCAACATAAAAACACATATCGACACATCATACATCCTCATCTTATTGCCCTCCTTAAACAATTTGTGAATTCCTCACAAAATTATGATTGTATTGCAAATAGATGGTAGATTAATGCTACATATAGCATTGTGTACATGGTACTTCGATGTATATCGAACTGGTCATGATCGTTTTAGTTATAATTATGAAGATGTGGTGGATCCCGAATTGACTCCTTTTGTGATAATATCTAGCAGATGTCTCTATTTACTGCTCTATCTTCCTCTTATTATAAAAATTAAAATTTAATGAATATATAGCATATACTGAAGATATATCATAACCATGAACATATATAGTCTTTTTTTAAGGAAAGAAAGAAAGAGAGAGAGCTCCTATATATAGTCTCAACGTTCAGACGCGTGATAGACGATTTGCTACATGTGATGTTCATGCATGCCAAAACACGCGCGTGACGTAGAGGTTCGTGCATGTGTCCTCGATGCCAGGATCAATTAACTAGCTACTCGATTCCCCCTGATCCAACCTTTGATGATGACGCAAACTAAGTGCTACCACTTGGCACACAAGAAGATGACCTTCAATGGGCTAGATATTTTTTATCAACATAAAAGACTTAGCAACATAAAAACACATATCGACACATCATACCTCCTCATCTTGTTGCCCTCCTTAAACAATTTGTGAATTCCTCACAAAATTATGGTTCTATTGCAAATAGATGGTAGATTAATGCTACATATAGCATTGTGTACATGGTACTTCGATGTATATCGAACTGGTCATGATCATTTTAGTTATAATTATGAAGATGTGGCGGATCCCGAATTGACTCCTTTTGTGAGAATATCTAGCAGATGTCTCTATTTCCTGCTATATCTTCCTCTTATTATAAAAAATAAAATTTAATGAATATATTGTATATACCGAAGATATATCATAACCATGAACATATATAGTCTTTTTTTTAAGGAAAGAAAGAAAGAGAGAGCTCCTATATATAGTATCAACGTTCAGACGCGTGATAGGCGATTTGCTACATGTGATGTTCATGCATTGCCAAAACATGCGCGTGACATAGAGGTTCGTGCATGTGCCCTCGATGCCAGGATCAATTAACTAGCCACTCGATTCCCCTTGATCCAACCTTTTATGATGACGCAAACTAAGTGCTACCACTTGGCACACAAGAAGATGACCTTCAATGGGCTAGATATCTTTTATCAACATAAAAACACATATGACACATCATACCTCCTCATCTTATTGCCCTCCTTAAACAATTTGTGAATTCCTCACAAAATTATGATTGTATTGCAAATAGATGGTAGATTAATGCTACATAAGCATTGTGTACATGGTACTTCGATGTATATCGAACTGGTCATGATCGTTTTAGTAATAATTATGAAGATGTGGCGGATCCCGAATTGACTCCTTTTGTGAGAATATCTAGCAGATGTCTCTATTTCATGCTCTATCTTTCTCTTATTATAAAAATTAAAATTTAATGAATATATAGCATATACTGAAGATATATCATAACCATGAACATATATAGTCTTTTTTTTAAGGAAAGAAAGAAAGAGAGAGCTTCTATATATAGTCTCAACGTTCAGACGCGTGATAGGCGATTTGCTACATGTGATGTTCATGCATGCCAAAACACGCGCGTGACGGTAGAGGTTCGTGCATGTGCCCTCGATGTCAGGATCAATTAACTAGCCACTCGATTCCCCCTCATCCAACCTTCCATGATGACGCAAACTAAGTGTGCATTTCCCGATTTTACCCTCGTGATGCCAATCCCACCATCACCTCGCTGCTGACCCCGCAAGCGGCCAAGCCATGGCAGCTATAAATCCACACCCCAGGCCCTCCATCTCAAAAATTTCAAGCCTCCCTCCCATCAACACCACAACGGCCACATAAGCAATCGAGCAGTAGCCATCTTCTCCTTGTCCTTCCTTCCAGCTAGCTACCTAGCCAGGCTCACTGTCACCATACATCAGCGCACCTACCCACTCATATACTGATTCCGTTCCCACCATCCGTCCGTCCGGCCATGCCGAGCTCCGCCGCCATGCCCGTCCTCCCTCCCGGCTTCCGTTTCCACCCCACGGACGAGGAGCTCATCGTCTACTACCTCACCAGGCAGGCCGCCTCCATGCCCTGCCCCGTGCCCATCATCGCCGAGGTCAACATCTACAAGTTTAACCCATGGGACCTCCCCGGTATATACATATAACTAATCACCTCATCAGCCTTCGATCGATTAATGAACTCCATCGATCTAATATAACTCGATCTGCTCAATTAATCTTCTTGATTTGTATTTTGCAGGCCAGGCCTTGTTCGGGGAGAACGAGTGGTTCTTCTTCAGCCCGAGGGACCGCAAGTACCCCAACGGCGCGCGGCCCAACCGCGCCGCCGGGTCCGGGTACTGGAAGGCCACCGGCACAGACAAGGCCATCCTGTCGACGCCGGCGAGCGAGAGCATCGGCGTCAAGAAGGCGCTCGTCTTCTACCGGGGCAAGCCGCCCAAGGGTGTCAAGACCGACTGGATCATGCACGAGTACCGCCTCGCCGCCGCTGACAACAAGACCGCCAAGCGCAGAGGATCCTCCATGAGGGTCAGATTTTTTTTTCCTTCACTTTTATATTCACTTTGGTAGTGGCAGTTACTTGTAAGCTACAACATCTTACTCACTATCACTACACGAGAATATGTTTGCATTTACTGAATTATAATCTGGTTTTTATATGCAGCTGGATGACTGGGTGCTGTGTAGGATCCACAAGAAGTGCAGCAGCAACTTGCCCAACTTCTCCTCTGACCAGGAACAGGAGCAGGAGAGCTCAACCGTGGAGGACTCCCACACCAACAACAACGGCAACACTGTGTCCTCGCCCAAGTCCGAAGCTCTCGACGGCGACGGCGACGACCAGGTCCAGCTGCAGCAGTTCTGCCCCATGGCGATTACCAAGTCGTGCTCCATCACGGACCTCCTCAACACGGTTGACTACGCCGAGCTCTCGCAGCTCCTTCTCGACGGCGGCGGGTCGTCGTCGGATGCCGCTGCCGGCGCCATGGCTGGTTTTCAGCCGCCTGAAAGCCCGTTGATCTACGGGCAGCAGCCTCCATGGCAACAAACACTTAACTATAACAACAACAACAATTACGCCGACGTGCCACAGTTAGACGACCGTGATTACCCTAACGGTAACAACAAGTATAACAATGGCATGAAGAGGAAGAGATCCAGCAGCAGCTTGTTCTGCAACCAGCTGCAGCTTCCAGCAGACCAGTACAGCGGCATGCTGATCCACCCCTTCCTGAACCAGCAGCTGCACATGTGAATCGATCAGTAGCACTCGCCGGAGAACAGCTTGGAACTGGAGTGTTTTTACTGATCATCATATTGTTCCATTTGAACCTGCTAGCTGTAGATCGATGGGAGAAACCACGCGCGCGTTGTGGCAGATTTGGCAAGAATTGATCTAGCTGTGTGGCGTGATCGATATGAACGGAAAGAACCTCAGAATTCTTCGTTTAGTACAAGGCTAGCTGTGTAAATTACGGGGTGTGGTTGAAATAAATTAAGCCAAGATTTATTACATGATATATAATATATATGATGCAGATTTCTTAACATTGCCCTGTGATTGATTACTGGTTATAACTCAAAGAATAATGTAAAACCAAGGACGCATCCATGGTCGACACACGCGGCCTGCCTTGTTAATTAACTGAGGCAACCGATGATGTACACACGAGCCTAGTTAATTGGCTTGGCGTGTGCGGCTGGTTTGGATCCTTATCCTCCGTACATTTGAAGGAATCAACCAGATTAGATTACTCCAATGTGTTAGTTTTGTCACTAGAAGCCAAAGTTCAGATCAAAACTCAAGATTAAAAAATCTAAATAAAACCCCAGGACCAATAGATTGTCAAAACGTCATCTCGCGGGAAGGAACCATCTAGCTAGCCAGCCAGCCATAGCATCGATTGTTTTGTCGCAGGACAAAAGAAGAAGGCGGCGGCGCACGTTGCTCAACCACTTATTATTATTACCCATACATATATGATATACTTGTAGGACACGTGTGCACGGGACCATGGGGAGTTTGGTATATATCGCACGTTCCATCGGACGATAAACCCAGAGCTGATCCCCTCCGTTTGGTCAAGAACGTCTCCCCTATTGGAGACACGGATTTGTTTATGCTTGCCAAGCCCTTAGTTTGAAACCATCATACGTATACCATGACAGAAGAAGAAGAAGAAGAAGAAGAAGAAGAAGAAGAAGAAGAAGAAGAAGAAGAAGAAGAAGAAGAAGATAATGCAAATTAATTAAGGAATGTGAACTGGTAGTTTATCAACGTTAGCTAGCTAGCTAGCCTTTTCGATCTCTGGTATGGTCTACCTCTACGGCTCTACCACCACACCCCGTGGTTGGAAATTGGTGCACATGCTAACAGGGACTTCTTACGCTCCATTAATTGGTGCCTCTAAGCTAGTTTAAGCTCGCGAGCGCCGGATCAGCCTAACTCCAAGCGTGATTAGAAGGCGATGATGACGGATGAGCTAGGGGGGTAGGTTAAGATAAGAAGGGTCCCAGCCAAGTCGTGACCGAAGCTCTATATGCATGGGTTAAGATATGTTATCTCTAAGCGAGCATGCACGCGAAAAGCAGGTTGAAAACGGGTGTGTGGGGCTGGCTTACTAGGATCATCGTACGTCAAGAGGTTGAAAGCCTTATCCGTGAGGTCATATGAGCATGACATGGCCGCCGGCTTCCTTTTCTAGAATCAGACACCTAGCTAGCCACTGACAATTGGTTGCTAGTTAACATGCATGAACTCGATCTCGATTCTAGCATGGTCCCGGGTCGACTTTGAGCAAGTAATCATGAGGTCATTGCTTTGAAGCTTATTAGGTAATTTTTCTTTTCCAGAAGATAACATAGATTAGCTAGAATGATCTTTTTTTTTACAATGGAGGAGCAACTCTCTCGATCTCCCCATCTGAGGAGTAAATTGTAAAAAAAAAAACACCACAATTGGGAAAAGTCATCAAACATGCACCAAAATGCATGTTTTCCGGGTTTTTTTGTGAGGGGTTGATATCTTTTCCCCAATTGTGGTTGTTTTTTGCAATTTACTCGCATCTGAGGATACGTAGCACAAGCACAATACTACTTTCAATATTTAAGCTACTTCTTGTTTCCCCATGTTAAGGTTGGTTTTCTCTGGTGGCAAGTTCTAGCTTATCTTGCTGGTATTGTGATACTCTAGAGGTTGTTGCAAATAATTCATTGCATCAATTTCAGTAATATTGAAAGTTGGAGGGGATTAGCTTGTCCCATAGGTCTCAAAAATAGGAGGTTTCACACCTAAATCATTATGTATTGTGCGTATTATTTTATTATTCTGTTACTTACCTATTATTTGAGACCATTCAAAAAAAGCATTAAAATTTGAAGAGATTTTGTTATACATATTTACCATATCAGTGTATTTGCTTTGGAGTTTCCCTCAGTAGCCTGAAAATAATAGTATGTTTTGATCATGTAACAAATTGTAACCGACATGATTTTTTTTCGTTTTCATGTAATCGAGTTGCTCGATGGCTTAGACTGCGCTTGCTGATCCTAGGACGGATATCGCTCGAGGCGGGACAAAACTGATGAATAGATGTTTTTTCCTATTTGCCACAATTCCTGAAATTAGATCAGGTGCGTCTGTGCGTTCTCCTTTTGCAAGAAACAAAAATGGACAAAAATATGTAAGACCAAGTTCTAGCTTCTCCCATAAGTTGTTCTCCTTGAGCTTTCCCAAGAAGTCATCTTCCAAATCCGTTGAGGCTTCCAAACCAGTAAGGACAAAGTGAGTTTAGAAGCCAAAAATATTTAGGAATCGGTTTTGAGGGGAAGCCGTGTGAGAATAGCTTCTCGGAGAAGCTAGCAGAGATACTAGGGAGCTCCTATTTCACGCTTAGCACGTGCAGCATGCCTGAAGCTTTTCCCCTAATGGGCCGCTCCAAATGTGGCACCGTAATATGTATGTTCTATTTTTTCCAAAAAGAAATTATTATTATTTGTTTTTGTAGTAAAAGAGATTTTCAAAAAAGTTCAAATTTGGAAAAATTATTTACAAAAAATATTCAAATGCAGAAAATGTTTGAAATCGAAAAACTTCCAAATACAAAAAAGTTCAAATTTGTAAAAGAGATTGTGAAAAAATATTCAAAATTTAAAAACATTTGGATTCGTAAAATGTTCAAATAAAAAAAGTTCAAGATTTAAAAAAGTTCAAATTCTAAAAAGTGTTCATAACAATCGAACCACCAAAAAAAAAGCTTGGCGAAAAAACCAGAAACTAAGAAAAGACCCCCCAAAAAAACTACCAAAACCGGTTAAACCATCCGCTAACTGGCCGGCCCACATCGAGCAACCGCGCTCGGGCGATAAATAGGAAATGTCAAAATACTCCTCCTAAACATAGTGCTTAATTTTGAGAAGCAACTTGGGCTAGAATCTACGTGGGCTAACAAAGCCCAGTATGTAGAATTTACCTGCGAGGCGGATTAACTTGGGGTGGCACTTGTGAAGCCAAAAAAACGAAGGAAAAAAAAAAGCAGTTGTTTTGCACACCACCGAACAAGCTAGTCAGCACGACCATTTATAACCCAAACAAATATTTTTGTACTACTCCCTCCGTTTCAAAATATAAGATGTTTTAGGTTTGTGAAGAAAATGAATCTGGACTTCTTTTAGTGTGTAGATTCACCCTAAAGTTGAGTGAACCTACATACTAAAAGAAGTCTAGATACATTTGCTTCACAAAGCTAAAACATCTTATATTTTAAAACGGAGGGAGTACTTAATACATTGTACGAAAATGCAATTGGTGAGCTGTTTGCTGACACATGCATGGCAGAATTAAATATGCATCGCATTATGCTAAGACTAGGCTAGGAGATTCATATGATACATGTTCAGCGTACTAGTACATATGATTCCTACATTAGTCCATGATGACAGCTTGCTACTTTTGCGACGGAATACCTTTTCTTGCATCTATATGTCCTAGTACTAGTATGTCTGACGACATCTTGCTGCTGACATGTCCTTGTATCGATAGATAGATAGATCCGTGATGCGCCAGCTGCAAGTTGAGAAAATGTCAGACTAAGACAGCAAATTTCCCGTTTCGTTTCTTTATCTTTAATTCCTTTATTCCATATAGCTAGCAGCAGCTAACCTAGCTAGCAACTCAGCAGAAACTTCTCATCCTACGTGGATTCGATTAACCGGAACCGACATTGACCGGTCAGCTGGCTAGGCCATGCATGCAGCAGGTAGATCGTGATTTGACCCTGCACCTCTGGCATGCATGTTTTACAAGAGCATACGCAGTGGGTTTTTTTTTTTTTTTTGAGAATTAAGAGCATATACGTACGCAGCTGGACACGCCTGAATCGCTAGCTAGCCCCCGGTCAAGATCCCGGTCCGCCAGGCCGGCGCCAAATCCAGCAGTACCACCGGCCAGATAAGGTGGACCGTACATCGTGCGGTCTCGAGCTGGCCGAGCCAGCATGCAAGCACGTGCTGGCCGCAGAGAGGCCAGAGAGGGAATAAATCGATCGAGGCTGCGCAGAGAACAATCGGGACTGGTGACCACGTCGAGCAGAAGAAAGAGCTGACCAATTTCGATTGTTCATGCAGATACAGGGTCTAGGTATGAACAGCCGCCGGCCGTCGAATAGTCAAAAAAAAAAAAAAGAAGAAGCATGCATGGATCGTGGATGACGGCGCTGTCATCAGCTAGCTGCAGCGTACGGAGTCTTAATGTTGCTGCTGCTGCGCCGCCTCTCTCGATCCGAAATGTCAACTGTCAAGTGCTACTTCTACTAGTAGACTAGTAGTACTGTTGAACTTTCCGGAAACAAAAGATTATAGCGAGTACTAAATAGCATATGCTGCGCTAAAGCAGTGCACTTTTGTATTGTAGGAAGAACAAGAAGCAGCAGCCTAATTAAGTGCCTAACTATGTACGTGTAGTACATGCATGCAAAGTTGCAAACACGAGGCATGAGCTGATTCATTTAGTAATACTCCTAGAGTAGCTTCAGTCAGTGTGTACATATATATGTGATGCATGCGGGAGAGATGGGCCGCTAAGATGGTTTTGTCAAAAGAAATGGCGGTTACCCACAAAAACGGACTTAAAATCACAACTTTTATAGTATGTGTTACACTAACTAGCAGATTCATCGATCGAGACTATACTAATATATATGGACTATTCGACCAAACCAAAATAAATATGGCCACCATTACCATTAATATGGACTATGATATCATCAAGCCATTTAAGCTCTAGGTTTTCTAGCCAAATTTCGAATTTTTCATCGAGCAAACACAAAAGCTAGCTTGGGTTTCGATGCATTGACAGAAAAATAAAGTTATGTACAAGTTCACGAAAAGACTACATCCGAAATTACAACATGACGCCGCCTAAGCACTAGGTTCTACCTTTAGCAGACATAGGACTTCGCTCGCTCCCTCACTTGCACCCTTATTGGCCTCTGCCTGGATTGTGTGAAGAAGGTCAGCGACGTTGGATAGGTTATGCGTCATCTACGATGATCGTGTTGCGCCCCTTCCAAATTTACCAAGGCGTGAGCGTGATCAACAAAAAGGTGTCATTTTCGTAGCGACGTTTCAAAAAGAGTGGACGGTATGTAGCCACCAGTCCATAAAGCAGTGGCGGAGCAAGCAGGGTGGTGGCCCACCCTAAGATTTGGTCTAGCCCATATGTGATATATATAGAAAATAAGAAAGAAAGGAAGAAAGAAAAAGCCTAGCCCAAGTTAGGTTTGCCCCACCCTAGTAAAATGGGCTCGATTCGCCACTGCCACGAAGCTATCCCTCGCGTCGGGCGTCGTGGTGGTGGATGAGCATTTATCTCCTTGACCTATTAGTAAAACATACAATCTTGTGTATGTTAGAGGACCTGTCGTGAGGCGGTCTGCGGTCCGACATCGGCCTTGACATCTAGATGAAGAATTTCATATAGTGCATAGCTCATGACTTCCAATTGAATTTCAAGGACCTTAATCTAATTGAGTCCTCAAAGATGGCACGGTAGCAAGACTTGGAAGAGTACTGGCCGTTTCACGTCTAGCGGCACTAAAGTATGTATGTCGTCGTAAGCTGCGGACCATTTGATGGCCCTCCAAAGTTGTATGTACTACAACATGGCCAGTGGGCTCAAGCCCACTAGGATATTTGAGATCGAATGTCCGAAAACGAGAATCACCAGGCGCTATGGCGTCCGGCCCTAATCTCCACCGCCCATCCCGAGAAAGATTCCAGCTGCTAAACTTCTAAACTTATCCCTCCCAAACTTGGAAATTAACCCCCAATCCGATACTTACAGGTGAAGCTAGAGAGACTTACAAATTTGTCCCTTCACAATGTGAAAATAACTCGCGGTCCACATAATTACAAAAACAACAATAAAATCTTTCCAATCTTAAGGACGGTGGAGAACCCGCGTTTTCGAATGCCTGTCAATAAATGGCCTGGCGGAGATTACAATGTTTCCGAGCGCGCCCACATACCAACAAGAGAAGATTCGGCGCAATCTCCGGAACAGTTGAACCGTCCAACCATTGGTCCAGCGGATGTTACGCTAAAGGTGAAGCGCGGTTTCCACAAGAAAGGGGAAATAACTTCATGCACACTATGGGTTATAAAAATTGACGACGGGTAATAATTCGCCAAAGAATGTGACCGTTTCTGCCTAGTGCACAAGTGACAATGATAATCTCGAAATGCAAAACCCTTATCAAAGGCCGACCAAGGGTTCAAAACTAGCTCAATGGTTCTAGAAAAGATAAAAGTGTAAAAGGTTTAATATGTATAGACAGTTCATATGTCAAAAAAAGCTCAACTCGGATTAACAGAGTTAAGGAAAATGTGTTCTTTCGAACAAAAATAAAAGAATAATCATAACCTAACTGAAGGAACTGACTAAACACACGCCTAGATAGCATCAAGGGAGAACACATATTAACCTAGCCCCTCTACAGTCTCGGACAAAATAAAAGACAAGGAAAGGAATAATTTTCTTGCCAGAAATATCTGCTAGCTAGCCTGAGAACAGTCTCTGATTTGTATCTTCCCCACCCCAGCAAAGAAAAAGAAAGAAAGAAAAAAAAAGTCAAGTGGCCTACCACACAAGCTTCCCCGGCCCGCGCGCGGTCAGTTTAATTTGCAACCCCCACTCTCCCCCCGCGCCAGCAGTAGCTGTCACCAGCACTGGCAAGATATGGCGAATAAAAGCTGCAGATGACCACAATTAATCAGTAAATTAATGTCCCTAATCGCGCCTAAATATTATGTATGGGGCGTGATTAATGAAACCGAGTGAAGAGTTCCTTCCTAGGCAAGGCTTTGTTGGACCTGGCCCCTGCCAAGCCATGGAAAGGGTCTCCGGATCCATTATAAAAGTTGGCCTCGGCTCCCCCTCATCATCCCCTTTCTATCCTATTTCCAATCTTCTTCACACCTAGCCTTCTTCCTTCCTGTGCGCCGGAGAAGAAAGCTTATCTTCTTCGATCTCAGCAAGCAAGCATGGAGGAGATCATGGCAGCATGGTCGTCCGAGCAAGGCGGGGGCGACGACGGCGGCCTGTTCCTGCCTCCCGGGTTCAGGTTCCACCCGACGGACGAGGAGATCATCATCAGCTACCTCCTCCGCAAGTTCCTCAACCCTAGCTTCGCTAACTGCGCCGTCGGCGAGGTCGACCTCAACAGCTGCGAGCCGCGAGATCTCCCAGGTAACTAGTTCATCGACTTCAAACTGAACATCAACTTGCTGATGATAACTAACCGTGTTGAATTATTATGTGAGAGAAGGCAAGGCGAAGATGGAGGAGGAGTGGTACTTCTTCGTGCACAAGGATCTCAAGTACCCGACGGGGAGTCGGGCCAACCGCGCCACTAGGGAGGGATACTGGAAGGCCACCGGCAAAGACAGGGAGATCATCTTCAAGTCCAGCGGCGAGCTCGTGGGGATGAAGAAGACGCTGGTCTTCTACACGGGCAGGGCGCCCAGGGGCGCCAAGTCCGACTGGGTCATGCACGAGTTCCGCCTCGAGGGCAAATACAGGGACAAAAACATGAACGATCCCAAGGTATATCTACTACTCGATCTCATTTGATTATGAACAATCTTAATTAGGTATGGATTAACTTCTGGACATGAATTCGGCCGGAGCGCGTGAATTGATTCGATTATTTTGTGCGTGTGTGCCTTTTGCTCTTGTTCGGCGGCGCCAGGACGAATGGGTCGTGTGCAAGGTGTTCAACAAGAAGAAGGACGCCAAGACGACGACCAAGATCGAGACCGCTGCCGCCGCCGCCGCCGCCTCGGCCGACGTCGAGGGTTCCTACTCCGCCGTGACCACGCCGAACGCTAGCTCGGTCGAGGTCGAGAGGGAAGAGGGCACCGGAGACTTCATCGACTCCATCTTCAGCACCGACCCGCTCTACTTCACCAACTCCGACGAGTACACAGGCAACCAGATGCCGACGACCAAGGAGACGACCACCGTCACCACCAACACCAACACCAACACCAACGCTGATGCGCCGCCGTATATTGCGGACTTCTACTATACCGTTCCTCCTACAGCTGGAACCTTCAACGCCATGCCTAACTACAGCTTGACCAACGCGCCAAGCAACATGCAGGCGGTGACCGCCGACACCATGGCCAGCTCAGTCCAGGCAATAACGGGCGACAGTGACCTCGGTTACTCCTGGCAGCAGCAGCACATGCTTAATACGCCGCCGCATGAGATGGGACGAAAAAGAAGCTACGACAGTAACCTCCGTGAGCAGCAGGCGATCATGATGGTAGCTCTAGAAGGGGTCATTGGATCCACAAACATCGGTGCACCGGAGACAGATCTGCCGCCGCCGCAGAAGATGATGAAGCTTGGGAGCTACGACGTCGTCGACGGAGAATTCCCCTATGGAAATTATGCTGCTGCCACCATGAATGGACAACCATCTGCTGCTCAGAATTTTGGTGCTTGGCCATACTGATACTGATCGAAGAATGTGCACTGATTTATTTAGTCCTGTGGCAGTTTTGTTGGTTGCTTCATTGTTAGATTTGCTGATTACAGGGAGATAGTGAGAGATATACTGTTCATTGATTTCAGGATTTTGTAAGAAAGGACATAAGGCCGTTTATTGTGAGCTAATTATTGCGTATAATGTTTCGGCGGCTGCTGTTATGGATGGAGATATATAATTATAGTTATGCTAATTCTCAATTGCCTAATTTGTTTTGTAATTCTTGGTCATCTAAATTGCATTCAACCCAACTTAAAACTACAACATTATGAAAGTTTTCATGATGCTATATGAAGTGTCTTGAAGACGAGGCGATGGTTCGATGTTAATCTAGCTTAAGACATAAACTAGAGTCACATAAAATTGTTTTGGTCGTATTAACCGTTATAAGATGAGATGTGATTAAGTAGATTAATTATTATTAATAAAAATTGGAAGAACGACTCTACCCTTATGGGAAATTACCAAGTTTTCCTTGGGCCCAACTTCGTCCCAAGCTATATTAACCGTCGGATTTGATTAATACTATGCCCTAAAAAGTATAAGTAGTGCGATGCACCGTAGAATCTCCCTTTTATAATGAAGATTTATGAAAGTTCCAGATAACTTATGAATGTGAAATGGGGCTAGCAAATTCTCGCTCGACTTAGAAATATATAGTTATTTCTCAAAGGGTGATATTCATAGATAGAAATTTGATGAAAATTATTCTTGTATATTTGTATTATTTCTTGTACTTGCATGAAAAATCTCAATAATCACATGAGATGTCTCTTACCATTGATTTGGGTGGAATTTGTAGCAAGTAGTATAGTTTAGCAATTTTCTTTCTTTAGGGTTTGGATGGCATTTCAAGATTTGAAGGCTCTTGCTATCAACTAGTATTTTATAGGAACCTGTTTGGTCTATACAAGGACTGTCATTGTTGAATATTGATTGTGCTGGTCGTGCCCTTGCTTTCTCTTCGCGTCCAAATTAAGAAATGCAGCTATTCAGATCTCTACTTGCTAAAAATAGAAATATATAGGTAATCAAGTTAGCTAGTGTACGTTCAGTCTAGTACTGGTAGGAATACACCAAAGACGAGGGTAGTACTAATCGCCCAAAAGAGAACCAAACGCTAGTTTGGTGGCTAGAGCTCGCGGTGCCGAGCAAGCCCTCCCGGGTGAGTCGCAGGAGCGCTCGCTGACCAAGGGGTGCTATCCCGTTTTAAAAAACAGGAGATGTCTCATCTCCCTAACAAGGTATAATCAAGAGAGGGATTATTTCTTCTTTGGTCAATGTTTTTTAATCGCGCAAAAAGAACAAGAAGAGGAGCTAATCAAAGATGGCTAGTGTATGTTCGCCCAATTTAAAACGGTTACAAATGAACCCATTATTTGAAAATGACAAAAATTGAGGGAAAAAATTTGCACGTACATCCAGACATTTTATGTTCATCAATTTTCAGGAAAAAAATATTTTTGGTGTCCGGTATAAAAATACAAATTCAGATGCTCTAACATTATTATTCTTGGACTTTTTTGGGCTAATTTTTGGGCTCTAACATTATTATTCCGTACACCACGTTCGTCTTTTGAACGGACGAACCACCCCCTTCGTATTTTCAACGGACGACGGTCCGTTAAATTTGCAATTTTTGGATTTTGTGTATTATTTGTGAAATTGAATAAAAAATGTATTATTTAAAAAAAATAGCCTTTTTTGGTCTTTTTACACTAGTCACATAAAATATTATTTTTTTCAACAACTTGTGTATGAACACAAAATGTCCAAATATATACGTGCATTTTTTTTACATTTATTTTTATGTATTTATCATAATAGGTCCATTTGCGCTCGCGAGCCAAAACATCACCTCAACGCAGGGTCTAATCTTGATTGTGTTGGTCGTGTCATTGCTTTCTCTTCTGGTCCAAATTAAGAAATGCCGCTATTCCGATCTCAACTTGCTAAAAATAGAAATATATATGTAACCAAGTTAGCTAGTGTACGTTCTGATAGGAAGAAAGCAAAGACAAGGGTAGTACTAATTGCGCAAACGAGAACCAAGCGTCAGCTTGGTGGCTAGAGCTTGGGGTGCTGAGCCAATCCACTCGGGTTCGAGTCACGGTGGCGCGTGTTCACCAACGAGGTGCTATCATGTGTTAAAACAGGCTAGAGATGTGTCATATATATCTAACACGTATAGCCAAGGAAACGATCATTCCTCCATTGGTCAATGTTTTTTTAATCGTGCAAAAAGGACCAAAATAGGAGCTAAACCAAAGGTGGCTAGTGTACCTGCAGGGTAATCACACAGTTTAAAATGAGGGCAGTATACCTTAAACACATGGAAAAATCTAATTTGGCTCATAAATGCATATGAACTAATTATTTGAAAATATATTTCAAAATATCAAAAAAATTAGGGAAACATATTCTCATGTACATTAGGATATTTTATGTTACACAAGTTTTTGGGAAAAAACATTTTATGTGTCCTGTGTAAAAATACAAATTCGGATGCTCTAACATTATTATTCTTCGACTTTTTTGGTCTTTTCTACAAAGTAACATAAAATATTACTTTTTGCGAAAACTTGTGTACGAACAAAAAATGTCTAGATATACACGTGAAATTTTCTTTTATTTTTATGTTTTTTTATAATAGGTTCGTTTGCATCCGCGAGCCAAAACGCCACCTCAACACAGGCGGGTCTAATCTTGTCCTTCTTTCTTTTATTTGACGTGTAATCTTACATGTACATAGACAGGCGAATCGTATGTAGCGCAACTGTTAGAAGACACTAATTCAACCGGTTTACAGGTTGGGCCCAGTCTAAACCTAGATCGAGACAGACAAGAGTCGATCGATCTAATCTTTTCCATGCTGCACTAGTAGTGGGCAACTGGTTGGGTCATACTTATACAGTATCGCCCGAACGTACCATTAAAAATTTCTTCCAGTTCCAGATACCGTGACTTTTCTTGTGTTAAGAATTAAGAACCATAGTTTGTATTCTTGGCGCGCAAGTTAGGATCGAGGAGCGTTAAACTAGCATTGTCCAGGTTGGTGCAAGCTGGAGCTTTCGTCAGCAGAAAAGCACGTGCCGCCAGGCATGTGTACACGTTGGACGGCGCGTGCATGCACGCAGGCCACGTGTGGGCGACAGGTGTATGCCAGCTCCATCAACACAGGTCATTACCTTATAATCTACCGAGTGATAAATATTTTTTTTTGCGGGTGAGTGATTAATAATTAACCACACAAGAAGATAGACGGCTAGAGCCCAGCTGAGAGCCTTTAACTAGAAAACCGGAGGTTAAAGTGATCACTTGCCGATGATGATTCGATCGGTGGCAGAAAAGGAATATTCTCGTTATACCCAGCAAGTAAGTAACCGAAAGATGTAGGCGTTCCCATGGCATCCAGCTCGCATGCATGACCTACATTACAACGTGGTCTCTAAGATTATTTATACTCCGTGTCAAAATAGACTCAAATTTGTCAAAAAATAGATGATAGTAGACACTATTTAGTATATAAATTTATCTAAATTTTGAAAAACCTAAAACATCTTATATTATGAGACGGAGGAAGTATATTTTTATAAATGAATTGCCATTTTAATTACCAGCACTTTGGGCCTCTTTCCCGCACCAAAATCCGGTGGAAGTTGCATAACTTTCTAATCTCGGATGGAATAGCTATGTTTTCTCACATGCCACATACGCTCCTATAAAAAAATAGTTGGAAATCACTGACACTGGTCACTTCAAATTCTCTAAGCAATCATATCATAGTGAATTTACCTCCATGTGATTA
The DNA here is from genome assembly GCA_916181665.1 of Avena sativa. NCBI lineage: Eukaryota > Viridiplantae > Streptophyta > Magnoliopsida > Poales > Poaceae > Avena > Avena sativa. Next base: position 339,545,612 of record OV702283.1, on the reverse strand, counting down.
GTTGGAGTGCTCTAGATGGCCAATCATACGCGTCCTCCCAAGATCTTGCTACGTAAGCCGCTTTCTTTCTTTCTTTTCCGGAAGGAATAATTCGCATGGCCACCAGCAACTGTCAAAGACCTTTCTTCCAAGCTATGTTTTGCAGGGCAGACGCAGACCCGGTGGCATGGCTCCCAGGAGACCAGCACGGACTGACTTGGCAGCCTGTGTATGGGCCAACCAGTCGCACGTCACCTGTGTATTCACAGACTACTCAAAGAACTCTCCTTCCCCCGACGTCAGTCCCAGTGGATATACACTGGCTGGCGTGTACCTGACTATGAGGATTCATCGGTCAAGACACAAGACGTTGCATCATCGCAAGCACTGCCAAGGAATCGCACATCGCCTGAAATTCCTGTCGCGTTTCCTTGCATTTATTATGAAGGAACGGACGAAACAGAAGAGCGTATACAATATAAAGATATGCCCCAATTTTCTACCGACTTGAGTGCTAAGCCAAGACAAGGCAAGACATATAGCAGCATAAAGGACAGATCGACGAAAGAGACATCAAGAAGCTACTGTTTTAAACAAAGCAAAGCAGAGCAATCGCTACCTCAATCTCAATCATCGTAATCACTTGCGCGGTAAGTCTACCTGACAGTTACACATCCTCAACACCCTAATAACCTAGAAAAGGAACAACGCTCCAAAAGTGGTCTTGTGTCCCCATCAGGCCGTCTCCAAAAGATAGACTAACTTATTCAAGTATAATCAACAGCAATAACAAGATTTTATTAGATGGACAACGCCACCATCAATCATCTTATTTGGCTACCTCAATTCAAGGCTATGCACAGAGAAAACTGGTAGCAGGTCTCATACTACAACACAAGCCTTGCGCACGTAGCAGTTTGCAAAGGCTCAGGCGTCCGTGGATATGGAATGCGATATTACAACAAAAAAATCGGTCGCTAAAAGCAGAAGTTTGTTTGACTCGGTAAAATACACAATGCACCTTTGAATGGGAAGCTAACTATATCCACAGTGCAAACCAGGGAACACTGGCCATCCATATCGGGTCTGATTTGAAATCAGATCAAGACTAGTCCTGAGGAGCCTCGAACCTTGACGGGGTATCGATCCCCATCATGCAGCAGAGTCCTGATATCAGGATGATAAGCAGCACTAGTCCCTGCAGATCACACAAGCGTGAGGAGATAATTCAAGGATACAAACAACAGGCAGTTTATACAGGTGAAGAGGACAAACTCATATGCACAGTTTGCAGTTGTAACTGAGGCAATAAACAGACTGAAGGTCCATGCCAACTGAACTGGAAAAGGTTACAGATAACAAAATAGAGTCTAGGTAGCAACTTACCACAAACACTCCTTCCAGGAGAGTTGATTTTAACTGGCACTCTCCGTCGCATTTCTCTAGGACAGGTTTAGTTGTATTGGTCTTCTCTGCAAGATACCTGGCCAATGGCAGTTCGGAAGTGTGCTCCAACAAACCATAGGGTTGAGAAGCATACAGGATCGAATATTTAGCCCCAGACTTGTTAAGCACAGAAACCACCTCCGAAAGCAACTCGCCTGAAGAAAGGAAGCAGAACGCAGGTTAAAGTTGCTCAACTGAAGGTCGAGTAACCGAACAAAGTTTACTTAAACCAACCTTCTGATTTCGCATTGTCCTTGAAACCGCCACTACAGAAGACAATTAGCTCAGTCTGTCCAGTTGGGTCGTTTTCCATCCGTGACTTCACCAAGTCCTGGAATGTATATGGTGTCAATACATATTGAATATACAATTAATATCAAAATAAGCACTTTTATATAAAGAATAACTTACTTGAATGGAATCCATGCTTGAAAGTTTCTTACTTTCACTGCTTGTAGTGCACATGTCGGTGTATGTGATATGATTTCCTCGGGGACCATGCTCACAATTCTCAGTAAATCCAGAGAGCAATGAGCTCTCTAATTCTTCATCGACTGACATGGCAACATAAGGGAATGCCATGGAAAGCTCGGAGCTTGAGAAGGATTGCTGGTAAAAGGCATATATATACATATTAGAGGCATTTAAAAGTATTTGTGCTTTCAATTACTACTATATGACAACTAACAAAAAAGAGGGAAACTATACTCCCTCGCCAAACTGTAGTGCATATAAGTTTTTCTAACGATGTAAAGTTTGACCAACTATATAGAAAAAATATCAACATCTAGAATACCAAATCAATACCATTAGATTCATCATGATGTATATTTTCATATGGTAAACATTTGGTATTGCAGATATAGATAATTTTCTCAATAACTTTGGTCAAAGTTAGTGCACTTTGAGTTTTGAAAAAACTTATATGCACTATTATGGCAAAGAGGGAGTATATGATAACTGAGGGAAAGGGGTGAATAAAAATGACTGGGTACCTTCAGTGTGTCCGCTAAAGCTGGATCGGCTTGTTTATCTTTAGAGATGTCTGATGAGTGTAGCTGAAGGAACATCGTTAGTCATTTCTCAGTGTCAATTGAAGCAACAAAAACAGAGATAGCACGTTCAGTGAGAAATATTCTAGGCACTGGAATACTTTTTTTCTACACAGACTGAAGCATGGGGAGTTTTAGAATTTTAAGTACCTTTGATCCAAGGAAAAGAACTGCAACATCAACATTCTTTTGAGGACCATCCATTGAACACTGACAACAAAACCAAAACATTAATAATTGTTTAAAGTTCCGCATAACTGGGACTCATATTCCAATACAGTTTGATGTCAACTTAAATTCCTACTGGGATATTGGAGGGGAACTCACCACCAAGTTTGACCAGCCACCTTCTTCGAGAACAGATTTAGCTAAGATATCTGGGGAGATTGTCTGATAGTGGACAACTTCTTTAGCCTCATTAGAACTGAGTCTGGAGATAAAGGTAATGTTATGTAAACTACTAAAACTGAAAGGTCGACGTGTATACAAAACAAACACATACAATTGTAGTATTCCGTTATCAAGTAACTGAATGTATAATCAGCCACAAAATGAAAAGCGTAAATTTAGAACCAGACACCGTGTAACCAAAAATACAAGAGTAAGACAGGTTACGGAACACCGGAGATTGTACGACATGCATCAAGTGCATTAAGAACAACATGTGACCTAGTTCAATGGAGTTGTATGAGATACATATTCATCTGCACTAAGAACAGCGAAGAATAACATGTGGCCTAGGTAGCACGTAGTGCTTAGAAGCATTAGACCAATGATGTAATATTCTCGGGTAAGGATGCATCCGAGTAATTGCCATTCTTCTATCTAATGGGACTCAGTGCTTCATGTTTCTTCACAATTAGTAGAGGCCAGAGACGCTCCACAAGAAACAGAGAAAATGAACTACTTGTTTGTAGTTCAGCTATCAGACAGATAACGTGATTGGACAGAAGCCATAGTGTTGCATAATGTAAATATACAACATATCAACATCAAAAGCACAAACTTTCCACAAGTCTAACTGATTTTCAGCTTCTACTCTCCTAATGTCAACAGGACTAGGAGTGGGCATGCATAGAAGTTGAATAATAGTTCTAAACTGCATAAGTGTACTGATGCCAACAACAGATTATGTTCTGTTGCTCCTTCATCCAGGGTTTATACTCATAGATCGCTATTCTTAGTAGTCTACATGAACAAAATGTGTGTTGTTCTACAAGGGAGGATAATCATCAATTTTCCAGCATTCTGTTCCTGGAGTAGGATAAAACTTCTTCAATCATCCTACTGTACACTCGCAATCTGAATCTTTTCACAAGTATAAGCAAATTAATGTTGCACTAAGTCAAGATCTAGAGATTGATTTTCCTACAAGTTGTTGTATGCATTGGAGAGCAAATGCAGCTGATACGGATCTATTGTGAAATGTAGATATCAAGTTTGATGAATCGTGATCATTGCCTCCTAATTAAATATGTTATTAACAACACGAAAGATACAATCCTAGAGTAACATACTTGCGCAGCTGAGCTGACTATCCCATCCACTGAACCACCTTATAGGTTTATATCGATTTCATGTGGGGATAGTGGGAAGAAACAAGATTACACTAATTTCAGGGGGGGGGGGGGGGGGGGGGGGGGGGGGGGGGGGGAGCAGTAATACATGCGTCGCGTAAATCATTCATTACTCCACCAACTTGCAACAGCTTCAGAAGCAAAGCAGAATTCCAGGCTAAAACTCCTCCAGCTTTATCAAACACGTATCACATCTAAGGCAGGGGATCCCAGATTCCCAGGTTGGGAATCAGCAGAGAAGCGGTTCAGCTAACTTACCCGTAGTTCTTGGGTGCCCAGAGGAAAGCCGGCGCCGTCACCGGGGCCGCTGCCACCAGCTGAGCAGCGGCGACCAGCATCACCGCCACCGCCATCCAGACAGACGCCATCTGATCGAATCAACCGAATCCGATCGACCCACCGAGAAAAAAACAGACAAATTAGCGGCTGCAAAACCCGATCTGGATATCTGGCATGGAGATTGTGAATAGATCTTACCTTAGGAGAAGTGGACAGCTCGGATTGGGGATTTGCGGTTTGCGTTGGTTTGGCTCGCCCGCTTCCGATGTCGATTTCCGCTGGTCGCCGCGGCCGTGATCTGTATTGCGAATCGGGGCAGAGAGCGGGGCCAGGCCGTGGCGTTAGTTGCTACCACGCTTGTTTTCAGAGGCTGACCCGTGGGGCCGAGCATTAGAGGCAGTGTCTTACACGTGTCCGTCCTTCTGAAGATTAATTGTCCCTCTTTGCCCAAAAGTGCGATAAAATTTTGTAAAACATTATCAAATTTGACGAATTATATATTCTCTCTGTGTCTTAGATTTTTCAAAATTTAAATAAATTTAAACATTATTTAGTATATAGATCATTTTAACAAACCTGCAACATCTACTTTGGCACAAAGAAAGTATAAAAGTTTACGGTAAATTTAGCTATCGATCGGTCGTTGGATGGAAAAACTTGGCGGGCTGGTAAAACTTGGCGGACGGTGCGCTGCTTTCTCATCCTACCGTGGCACTAAACAATAAATCCAATCAAAGTCAGCTAAACATCAACTCGAAATTTCAAAATGTTTTATAGATCAAACCATTCGTCCGATTTAGAATCCGTTTTCACTATTAGGCTAGTCGCGCCGAGATCTTCGAAACTAGATCACATATTGATATGTTTTGATAAAAAAATTAGACCAAAAAGTTATTCACCCCTTATACATGAGTTATCCATGTCATGATATGTAAGTTATCCACCATGAAACATATAAGTTACCCATAGTTTAAAAGGGTTGGATGGAGACGTTTTCGCATTTCTCATATGTGTAACTTTTGTATTTTTTGTCTTATGAAACCTCATTGCCCATATATTATAGTTTAATTAATTAAATATAAGCTATGAGATGGTTTAACTGGAACACGGTAGCCTAGGTCTTAGGATACAAAGACTTCATCGTTGTAGCATCCACGAGCGATACAGGATTGGTATCCTAACATCCTTTCGAGGCTGAGTATTTCGTATTCTGTGAGAACGGCGATGAGCGACGAGGCCGAGCCGTTAGAATAATTTTTTATATTTTATCTGTGGATAAAATTTTATAGTGGTAGATAACTTACATGTTATTTGATGGGTAACTTACATGCTTCTAAAGCCTGGATAACTCTTATGTTACTGATGGGTAACTTGTGGGTAAACAGAAAAAGTTACCCATCCTGAGCATGTGATCCGTGGATAATTTTATAGTGGTGGATAACTTACATGTTATTGGGTGGATAACTTACATGTTGAAGCCCGGATAACTTGCGTGTTACGGGTGGATAATTTTTTGTCAAAAAAAAAGTTGTCAAAACATACCAACATGAAATCTAGTTTTGAAGATCTCGTCACGACTAGCCTAACAGTGAAAACGGATCTTAATTTGAACAAACGGTTTGACCTAAAAAACATTTTAAAGTTTCACTTTTGAATTGAGCTGACTAATTAAAAATCTTGTTCTTTAGTGCTTAATAAGGCACGGTGCATAGAATTACTGGGCTGGGACAACGACAAAATCTTATCGGAACGTCCGCCAGCTTTTACTATCCATAGAACGCCTCCGTGTAGCAAAATCCAAAAATTATGAATATCTAGAAAACCAAATCAATACTAATAGACTCAACGTGATGTATATCTTTATAAGGTATATGTATGATATTGTAGATATAGATAATTTTCACAATAAATTTGGTTGAAGATAACAATGTTTGACTTTTTAAAAATATTATATACACTATATTACGACAATGAGGGAGTGCATTGTAAATTTGAAATTGCTCTGCGTACCACAGTTTTTTGTGAAATTACGAGCTGAGAGGTGTTGTATTCGGCAACATGAAAGGAATAGAGTTTTCTTCCAATTATAAATCCCCTTTGTACCATAGTAGAACACCAGAACACACCGAGAGACCCGATCCTCTTGTGTCGCCCCCACTCAGGTGGCACCGGAGGGCCAAAACCCTAGACGTCATCGGCCAGCTCCCTCTCCCTTTCTTCTCCCGCCTCCATCAAAGATCGTGGCCGTGCAAAGCTCACATCACCGACGATGGAGGCGAGGCCTCTTATTGTGCGGCGCCTCGTTGTATGGACTGGCGGCCTAGGCAACCACGGTCCTTGATGGTGTTGCGGCATGCATCGACGCACGGAGGGCACAAGGGAGGTTGTTGCATGTGAGGTGAGCCTCCTATTGTATTTTGTGTCGCATGGCGGCTAGACCTGATCTAGGCCTATGTGGTATGTGTGGGCCACGAATTCAGGGTGCGGCGGAGGCGCGGAAGTTGTGGCTCCGGCGTGCAACGTGGATGCGGATAGTCGTGATGGTGAGTCGACATGGAGGTCGTCTCCATCGAGCCCATGTCGACTGGCGGCAAGTTCGATGGTGGCTAGTGCCCTTCGTGTGAGATCTTGGTGTGGGAAACTCTGCAGCAGCAACGTTGATGTGATGTGGTGGCGAAAGTGCAATCTAGAGAGGGCGGTGTGTTCCTCCAAGTAACAGTGGAAAGGGACGGTGTGTGCGTGACACTCCATATGAAAAGCATGTTGTCTCCAGTCGGAACTGGTGATGACAGCGCTTGGGGCGTCATTCCCCTCCATGGAGGCATCACCGAGGAGTGCTGGCACCTCCCTCGCCTACCCGTTGGTGTCTCTAGGTGAAAGCCAAGATCGGGTTGTTGTGTCAGTGATGGTAGTGTATTCGATGTCGTTCTTTCTTGGAAGCATCGTTTTTAGAGATACGGACAAGGGAAGCACATGGGTTCTCGCACATTGTTGTTATTGTGGTGTTTACCAAGTTTAAGCTTTCAGGACGCAATGCACGTTGTCAGCGGCGGATCCAAGAATGGCGCCTTTCTCAGAGTTGACCAAGTTCGTCCACTCACCTGCTGAATCTTAGACGCTGAAGGGTGATTGGTACATCGACGAGAAGAGTTCGGAGGAGGTGATTCTTCATAGTTGCTTGGGTTTGGTTGTGACGCGACTTTTGGTTTAGTTTGAGAGAGGCTCTTGCATGTTGTTGTTTTAGTGTGTGGTGGCTAGTATTCGTATTAGTGCTGCATGTTGTAGCCATTGCTGGTATTGTTTGGGTCGTCGGCCATTTATTCAATGTGAGAGATATGTCTCCTAGGACATATTGTAAGGATAATTTCCCTTATGTGTGGTTTTGGTGATTAATGACAATTCATATGATCTAATGATTTTATTGAGTTTTATATGTAGGAATATTCCATCAGTCATGCTTGTAGTCCATGTGTTAGATTCGAGTATGGATGCCATGAAGATAAAGATATACATTGAGTATAGTAATCCCCTAGACCCTATGCTCTAAACACAAGTTAGTATAACCCAAAAGTGAATAAGGTGTGCTACCGTGGAGGCCGAAGGCCATCCACGTGTAGGACCGTCTAGCGGAGCAGGGCACGGTACCGGCCAACCACCCTACCCACTTTCCATGGTTATAGCTTCATGTGCGAGAGATGTAGCCAGCTAGACTGCGAGTCAAGCATACACAAATGAGTATATATGCCAACAACATACAAGAGTACATCACAACCACACCATATAAAAGAAATAAAAATATTGCAATGCCATACGGGCAAGATCCAAATGAAAGGTTTTAATGTGATGCTCAAATGCAATGTGGCATGGTGATATGAGCATGATATTATGCAATGCAATAATGAGATGTAGGAAGAAGCAATTTATTATACAATTAAGATGCTACAACTCTCTGACACTTAACAAGAATCTCGCCCCGAGATTCCTAGGAAAGAACAAGCCACAAAGAGTGGTGGGTGCTCGAAACGAAAGTGATCCTCGTGTTCCCCAAGTTGATTTATTAATGAAATGGTGCGACCAATACACCTTGCAAAACTTGCTAGAATTGTTGCGAGTCTTGCATTTTGCTTCTTTGAAACAAGAACTTGAAGGGATTCGAGAGAAGCAAACTTCTTACTTCAAGCTGAAGGATGAGCCACACCGATAGGATTAAAGATACGAAACTGCATGTGAAGATGATTCTTTCTATTGCCGGAAGAAAACAACGATTTTGGATAAGTTAAAAACCACTATGATAATAGCATTATTTCTTTCCTTGGATTTAAGAAATAAAGTTTGTGATGTAGCCTGACCTACGGTCGTTGCCACATACGGGTCGCCAACTTACGCCAAGTCGTCATGGATTCCAAAGGTGAATATGTTCCTCTATGCGAGCCCACTTCCTACCCTATTGAATGGTACGCTACTTCATGCTCTGTCACATATGCATGATAGGTTCACACCAACAAGTACGGAGGCGAGGGAGGAAGCCCAGAACATCAAGCCCGACAAGGTGGAGGCTTGGAAGAGGAGACGGAAGAAGCAGTGGCTGAACCCCCAGAGTCTCCGTCCCTGAAGAACGGAGTCTCCGGACCGACGCACCGGAGTCTCCGGTCGACCTCCGGACCGACCCCAGAACCCGACCCGGGGATAGTCTATATGCCCCTCCAGAGACGGAGCAGAGACTGACCGGAATCTCCGGACCACACCGGAGTCTTAGGCCCATCACGCTGAAGTATCCGGCCTACAAGATGGGCCTGCACGATGCCAGCTGGGCCTTCGGCCCAAGTACCCCTCTAGCTTGTTCAGACCCTAGTTTTATCCCCAAACTACCCCTTGTTTAGTGGCTGGCCTATAAATAGAGCCCCGACCCCTTCATGTATCCCTTAGACATAGACGATAGACTAAAGAGAACTCCCTTGTGTGGAATCTCTAGATTTTCCTCATCCCCTTTACCAAGGGGACCGACTATCGTCACCAACCTCGATTGGACTTTGCATCACGCAAGCATCGTTGTGCAAGGCCTTGGAGTCGGTGTATCTTCTCCAAGCTGTCAAGACCCTCCCCAAGGTGTTCTTCCCTCTCCGATGTGGATTTGAGGGAGCACGTTGACCGATCTTTCCTTTCTAGGATTCTATCGGACTGGTGGCCGCCGTTCGGGAGCAATCAGCCTTGTATCATGTGAGTTTTGCGTGTGTTCGTCGTGTTATTCGTGAGGTGTGTGTTTGCTTCCGCTACCTTCTCCCTTTACCCTTGATTTTCCATTGATTTGACCACGAGATCCGTGAAGATCGGGCCACCCAAGAGGTTAACCCATATCATCTGGTATCAGTAGCTTTTGGTTGCCACAGATTCCTCATAGATTAGGTCTTTTCCCCATAAATTCGAAAATTTCACCAAAAATATCCCCAATTCGTGTTTTGGATCGATCAGTGATTTGAGTGAGTGTCAACACCCGGATTTTTAATCACAGATGCCTGTTATGCCATACATCGCAATCCCAGGATTACCATCTTTGCGAGACATAACAGATTTGAATATCACAGTACATCATCCATTACAAACCATACATAAGGTCTTACACAAATAAGGATCTCATGATCCAGTTCTTAGTACAATTCAAGCAGCGGAATAACGTAAAGATAATGATAGCATGGGCGAAGCTCCATCTTTGGGGTCACAGGCAATGCTGACGATGGGAGATGATCCTAGTTGTCATAACCTTCCTGCGGTCCTTCATCCTGGTACTTCTCTTCATAGTCTGGCCACGGGAATAGCCAGGGACAAAGCCATGAGTACTCTTTAAGTACTCGCAAACTAATACTAATAAGTGAAGGGGTTTTTTGTAGTAGGATACTAAGCTCTAGGGTTGTTTTGCAAAAAGCCAGATTTACTCTACTAAGTTCGAAAGCAAAGAAAGCTAGTTGAAAATTTTATGACACCTAAGTGGGAATTTGAATTTCATATCACAACTCTGTTGTGGTCAAGTCAAAGTCACAATTCATTTCACAAGTCATTTTGAAAACATCTGACGGGGGAATGGTATGGCCACTCCAAATATCCATAACCGCGGACGCAGCTATTCGAATAGTTTGACACTCTGCAAAGATTATACACTTTCACCACAATTTTCGATACATCTGTCAGGAACAATCCTGAATTCACCATACTCAGTATGCGGATAATCAATCCTAACCTTTCAATTACACACCCTAGTATAGGCACCTCTCCTGTGAGTTTGGCCTCCCAACCATGACCAACTGTCATCTTTGGTACTGCACAGGTGGACAATCTTCACAAGGTAGCCTCAGCTCAGACCTTGGCCGCAAGGGAAACCATACTAAGGTATATAAATTTCCAGTCAAGCCCTACCCAATTTTTGGGTATTGTGGATGTACAGTAAAATTGGAATGGTATCGCATCCAGACAACCATCAGTTTTATAAAGGGCTAAGGCTCATGCCTTAACATTTTCATCATCAAAATCATCTGGTATTCGAGAACACATGTCAAAACATTTTAGTAGAATGAATCATCATTCTAAGGTTTTCATAACCATTTTCACCAAGTATTCCCATCTAAAGTTGGTCAAGTTTTATGCTTAGCACTAGCATCTACAAGTGGGGGTAAATACTAATGATAGGTAATAACCAAGTTGGAGTTAGCAAGTTCAATGTCATGCCTTAGGATGACATCAATATTATCTAACTTAGGCTAAGTTTTATGCTCGTTATGCTACCTTCAATTATCTTTCTAGAATCTACAAGTTACTAAGTACTTTTGATAGAAACTTTTATTAAAGAAAACAAAATATTAAGCTTTCAAGTAAGACTAGGATAGGGTGTCTAGTGGGCATAATCACATATGCTTAAGGCATATAGTTGGCATAGTAACAAGCAAGTAATATCTTGCATAAGTAGGGTATGTTGCAAGTGTTAGCTCGCAAGGTTGCAAGTATAGGCTTGCTAAAATATCAGTATAAGCTTGCCTTGTGCAGAGAAGTGGTTGAAGTTCTCCTCGGCTTCTTCCTCGTAGTATTCTCCTTCCTCCTCGTATCCTTGGTCGGTACTAGCGTCTATAAATAAATACAAGGTACACAATCACCAAACAATACTTAACTATTTCTAAACATCACACAAAGGTTCACACTAGATGATCTATCATCATCACTAGCATTACAAGGATTAAAACACTTGTCTTATTTGTTTTATTTAAGAAAAGTAATTTCTACTCATTGAAAAACTACTTAAGATTTAATATTCTCCAACTCAAACATGGGATCATGTTGACACATGTCATCACCACATATTTCAGTACATGGGAATGTGATTTAAAGTAGTGTCACAATTTAATAAGGTTTAACCTTTTTATTTTAATTAATTAAAGTGACTAGAAATGCCTATGTGGCATTCTTTTATTACTTGATCATTGTTTCTACAAGTAAACCTATATATTTTTATATATTCTGAAAGGTATGGTTAAATGTGATTTTTGAGAGTTGGAATCAACTCAAAAGCTCTTATGGTTGAATTTTGAAAAATGTTTGAATGTAGAAAAGCTTCTGCCTTGTTATTTTTACCATGGGTGATCTATAAATCTAAAAGGTTTGAATCCAATAGGACTGGATTAAGTATTCCAGTATCTTTCTAACAAAATTGGTTTCATGCATTTTGGTTTCGTGAATCGAGCTGGGTTGATTTTTGAATCTATGTATAGAACGATGTTTGAAATTAAATGAATAAACTTAAGTTTGAATTGCTGGGTCACGCGGGACGTTCAACTGGGCCGGCCCACTACGCACAACACACGCGCGGGCTGGTTAAGTGGCTGTCCCCACGCGTCAGTGAGACGGTGAGTGGCGAAGTGGTACAGGGTGATCTAGGCCGCACGATCTAACTCTAATCGAACGGCTCTGGTTCATCGTCCATGTCGGGCAGCGCCGGCGAGACAGAACCCTAGCGCGGCAGGTGGGGGTCGTGGGAGGCTCACCGGCTCAGGCGATGGTCGGCGATGCGGGCGAACGACGAAGTCGACAACTGCAGTTCTCCTGGTACCGGCAGCTTCTCCTAGGGCGGCTCCAATCGACGGTGCCTCTCCTCCTCTGAAGCGACGAACTCCGGTGAAATTCCGGCCACCTGGTGCTTGCCTTGCGCCGGGAGTGAGTGGGTGTGATCAGTGAGAGGTGGGGAGTGAACTGGTGTGAAGAAAACGAGCAGGGGTGGCCTCCTTTTATAGTGGCTAAAGGGGACCGACGGGCGCGGGCTGAGCTCGTCGTGGTCGACGGCACAGAGGGCTAATGGCATGGGCGACAATAGGGGGCGGTGATGTGCTCCCTGGCGAAGCTCAATGGCGTGGTGGCGAGGCGTGGGGCGGTGCTGATCGGTCGAAACGCGTCGACGCACTGGGCGGGTCCGACGGTGATTTTAATGGCGCACAACGTCTACGGTCCGCGCGACAGCGAACAGGCATGTCCGCGGGGTTGTTGGGATGCTGGCGATCACGCACGCAAGCGGAGAGGGAGGCGCGCGGTCTGTGGGCGTTGGTCGAGTGTGGCGCACTGGCGTGCTCTAGGCTTGCACGGAGAGAGACTTGGCACGCTCGGGCAGTGTGGTCCAGGGGCTGGTAGTGCTCGAGGCTTGGACAGGGGGTGGCGGTGGACGGTGGTCAGTGCTCCAGACATGCTTGCTAGGCTTGGTGCTTCTCCTAGCTCGTTGTCGACATGTGGGTGGAAAGTTAGGCTCGGCATGGTCACCATTAATGGCTATGCCAAGCTCACAGTGGTGCTAAGGCTTGTTAATTGGGCTAGATCATCTACTGAGAGTGTAGTGAGAGCTAGAGAGGGAACACGGTTGGCCAAAATCACTGCTCACTATAGTGTTTGTTGTTTGTTTGTTTGCTGCAAACAAGGCGTTTGATGAAATGGCCGAAAGAGATTCAAATTCGAATTTTGGATTCAAACTTGGTGGGTTTGCTAGGCACATACTAGGGAGTCTCTGGTTAGTTGGATTAGTCAAGGGGCACTGGTTTGGTTGGGTTTTGAAAATGTGTGATCTTCACATATGATAAAGATTCAATTTTTACTTGTGATTTGAATGAGATTGCCAAATGTTTCTACAAGTTTGAAATGTGGGCTTTTCTTCACTTTTATTTGGTCTAGCAAGGGGTGAAAAGAATTGGAAAAGTTTGTGTTTGAAATCTTGGACTAGAAATACTCAAAATGACCTAGTGAGCAAGATTGGCAAAAATGAACATTTGATTTAATTGATTTGTTTTTGATTTTCTATTTATTTGTTTCTGCTTGGAAATGTTTTATATGATGTTATATTTATCTTTAAACCATTTCTTGCTATTTAGGTTAATCACACAAGTCCATTCATACATTTATCAAATCATCACATACACACATGCATTCATATGATTTTAATTAATCAAAGTTTTTGTTAACCCTAATTTTAGTGATTAGGGTTTGATGATCATTGATTCATATTTTTGGGATGTTACAAACCTTCCCTCCTTAAAAAAATCTCGTCCCGAGATTTGGAAAAGAATAAAAAAGATTACCTAGGATTTAAAGAGATCGGGAAACTCCGTCCTGATGTGATCTTCTCGCTCCCAGGTAGCTTCTTCTTCAGTGTGGTTGCTCCACTGAATCTTGAGAAACTTGATGCTTCGGGTCCTGATGGTTCTGAAAGCTTCTTCCAAAATGCGGATGGGTACTTCAGGATACGTCAGGTCATCGTTGATCTCTATGGTCCAGTGATCAATGTTCTTGAAAACTTCAGTCTTCTCCGGAACTTCAAGGCATTTGCGAAGTAACGATATATGGAACACATTGTGTACTGCTGACATCTCCTCTGGCAGTTCCAATTGATATGATACTTCTCCTCGACGATTCAGAATCTTGAAAGGTCCGATATATCTGGGGGCTAACTTTCCTTTGAGCTGGAAACGCTGCATTCCCTTCAAAAGCGACACTTTGAGATATACAAAATCTCCGATATTGAAAGCAAGGTCTCGACGTCTCTTGTCGGCGTAACTCTTCTGTCTTGACTGGGCGGTCTTGAGGTGCTCATGAATCTTGTGAACTTTCTATTCTGCTTCTCGTAGAACATTGGGTCCGAAAATCTGACTCTCTCCTACTTCCGACCAATTCAAAGGGGTGCGACACTTCCTTCCATACATGAATTCAAATAGGGCCATTTGCAGACTAGCTTGGTAACTGTTGTTGTATGAAAATTCTGCGAAAGGCAGACAGTCTTCCCATTTAGATCCATACTCTAGCACACATGCTCTCAACATGTCTTCGAGTATTTGATTTACTCGTTCCGTTTGTCCATCAGTCTGAGAGTGATACGTTGTGCTGAAATCTAGTCGGGTTCCTAAACCTTCTTGGACTTTCTTCTAGAATCTCGAGGTAAACTGAGTTCCTCGATCCGATACTATGTTCTTGGGGACTCCGTGCAAGCTGACGATTCTAGCGATGTAAAACTCTGCTAGCTTCGAACTCTGGTAAGTGTTCTTGACTGGTAAGAAATGGGCTACCTTGGACAATCTGTCAACTATGACCCAGATAGAGTCATTTCCCCTACTAGAAGTAGGCAATCCGGTGATAAAGTCCATTCCAACTAAATCCCATTTCCATTCCGGAATCTGTAATGGTTGCAACAGTCCCGCGGGTCTTTGATATCCTACCTTGACTCTCTGACATATATCACACTTGGCGATATAACTTCCGATTTCTCTCTTCATCTTATGCCACCAAAATTTCTCCTTCAAATCCTGATACATCTTTGTTCCTCCGGGGTGGATGGAATAAAGAGTATCATGGGCCTCTTTCAAAATAACTTCTTTCAACTCCGAATCTGCTGGTACACAAAGACGTCCTTTGTACCACAGAACTCCCTCTTCTTCTTCGGTGAATCCAGGTACTTTGCCTGTACCGATACGACGTTTGATTCTGTCGATACTAGCATTTCCTCTCCGCGCCTCCTTGATCTGACTGATCAAAGTGGGTTGAAGTTCTATGCTAGACAAAAATCCTTCACTCACTAATTCCATTCAGAAATCTTCCATGTCTTTGTGCAAACTTGGTTGCTCCTCCAAAATCATGGAGTTCAAGCGGCACGTAAATCTGCTAAGGGCATCTGCTACCACATTGGCTTTACCGGGTGATAGTGAATATCCAAATCATAGTCCTTGATTAGCTCGATCCATCTTCTCTGCCTCATATTCAGCTCCTTCTGAGTGAATATATACTTCATGCTCTTGTGATCCGAATAAATCTCACAACGGTTTCCCATAAGATAATGCCTCCATGTCTTCAGGGCTAGAATTACGGTTGCGAGTTCAAGGTCATGGGTTGGATAATTT
Source organism: Avena sativa (assembly GCA_916181665.1). Classification (NCBI taxonomy): domain Eukaryota; kingdom Viridiplantae; phylum Streptophyta; class Magnoliopsida; order Poales; family Poaceae; genus Avena; species Avena sativa. The sequence continues at coordinate 339,529,874 of OV702283.1, read as the reverse complement.
TGTTCATGATGCTTTAGTTTTTGGGATAGATAAGATATAACTTTGCCTTCTTGCATTAGCACACATCCGAGACCGATCTTGGATGCGTCACAATACACATTAAAGGGCTTCGTGATATCCGGCATGATCAAGATTAGGGTTGAAATCAATCTCCTCTTGAGTTCTTGAAAACTCACTTCACATTTGTCTGTCCATTCAAACTTCTTGTCCTTCTTCAGCAATTGGGTCATGGGTTTGGCAATACTCAAGAATCCTTCTACGAACTTGCGGTAGTATCCCGCTAATCCAAGAAATTCACGAACTTGGGTTTGAGTGGTTGGGGCTTGCCAATCTTCAACATCTTTCACCTTTGCATGGTCAATGGCAATTCCTCCGGCTAATACAATATGTCTGAGCAATCCTACCTCCTATAACCAGAATTCACATTTGCTAAACTTAGCATATAGCTGATGCTCTCTAAGGGCTCCAAGAATGGTCCTTAGGTGTAGCTCATGTTCTTCTTCTGATTTGGAATAAATCATAATGTCATCAATGAAAACAACGACAAACTTATCTAGGAAGTCCATAAAAATCTTATTCATGAGGTTCATGAAATAAGCGGGGGCATTGGTTAATCCAAAAGACATGACAGTATACTCGTATAATCCATATCCAGTGGTAAAGACAGTCTTTGGAATATCCTCTGCGCGAATCTTGAGTTAATGATAGCCAGTTCTAAGATCAATTTTAGAAAACACTTTGGCACCAGTCAACTGGTCAAACAGATCTTCTATCTTTGGCAATGGGTACTTGTTCTTGATAGTGACATCATTCAACTTTCGATAATCCATACAGAAACGGTTACCTCCATCTTTCTTGTCCACAAACAAGACAGGGGATCTCCATGGTGACGCACTTGGTTGAATCAATCCAATTTCCAACATGACATCCAGTTGCTTCTTCAGCTCCACTAGTTCAGACGGGTTCATACTATATGGTGTCTGGGCTATGGGTCCGGTTCTAGGGATTATTTCAATGATAAACTCGATATCCCGATCTGGCGGCATACCGGGCAAAACATCTGGAAATACATCGGGATATTCACAGACGATCTGGACTTGTTCAATGGTTGGCTAGGCTATACTCTTGTTGCACTTGAATTGACGGAGCAAGGTTTCAGATACATGCTCGACTGATATTCCGGTGGTACTGGTCATGGTTATGGATTTCTTGGCACAGTTAATTAATCCTTTGTGTTTGGACATCCAATCCATTCCTAGTACTACTTCCAAACCTTTAGTTCCGAGTACTATTAGATTAGCATAAAAATCTATGCCATGGATTCGGATAGGGACGACTTTGCAAATTTGTCTAGCTTTGGTGGTTGAACCAGGTATTTGAACAATCATAACATGCTTCAGTTTGGTTGGTTGAATCTTACTAGTGTATGCAAATTCTTCAGTAACAAATGAGTGCGATTCTCCAAAATCAAACAACACTCTTGCAAGTACTGAGTTAACAGAAAACATACCCATCACGACATCTGGCATTTCTTGGGCTTCTTCAGCATGCACGAGAAAGAGACGGCCGTTGTGGTTGAGCGAATTCCCTAGATCAAACCTTCTTCCGGACTGAACACGGCGCTGCTGCTGAGCTGGGGCATTTGCATTGGGGGCTACAGCAATCTTCTTGGGACACTCATTGGAATAGTGACCCTTGGTTCCACATTCATAACAAATCACTTGCGACTTGTCCTTTGCTGCAACAGGCACAACATTGCTTCCAGTTCTCGGGGCAGTGTTGGTGGTTGTGGCGGCATTGTTGTTGTTGAACTTGGGTGGTGCACGGTTAAAATTGCTGGGATTGCCGGGGTTGTTGTGGTTTCCACCGGGCCTTGGGTTTCCACGGTTGGGATAGGTGGGACAGTTCATCGGGGGTCTGTTGTTTCTTGGGGAAAATCCTGGAGATGGGTTGGGGCGATACTTTGGTGTATTATGGGTTCCTGGCTCATGCATCATGCGACGCTTGCGGTTCTCATTGGCTTGGTTGATCTTTCCTTCCATCTGAATGGCAGAGTCCACTAGAGATTCAATATCAGCAAAGGGGATATTGACTAACACTATCTGCATTCCATCGTGCAGACCATTCAAGAATCTCTCTTTCTTCTTGGCTTCAGTGTCGATCTCATCCAGTGCATACCTAGCCAATGACAAGAATTTGTCACGGTATTCCACTACTGTCATTCTCCCTTGTTTCAGTTCCCTGAATTCATCTCTCATCCTCTTGATCAAACCTGGTAGCACATGGGTTATGCTGAACTTGACTTTGAATTCTTCCCAAGTCATCAGCTGACCTCCTGTCATTGCGCGAACGTTGTTCCACCATGCTCTTGCATCTCTAGCCAGATAGTGGGTAGCAAACAGAACTTTCTTGTTAGCTTCCACTCCTGCAACTTCCAGATTGTTCTCCATGGTTTGCAACCAATCATCTGCATCTAGGGGCTCTTCTGACTTAGTGAAAACAGGTGGATTGGTGTTCTAGAAATTCTTGAGCTTATATCCATGGTTGTCCTGATTTCCATGGCCTTGATTGTTGTTGGCCATCTGAGCTATCTGTTGAAGGGTGGCTAAGTTGGCTTGACGTTCGGCTCTTTCGGTTTCGCGGTCAGAAACCAACATTTGCAAGAGTTGCAACATCGGATCCGGGGCTGAGTTGCTTCCTCCCCGAGGCATCTGAAGATTGAGTTAGATCATGAGAAAAGAGGGAAATTTCTAAGGTTCAGGGGTTTTTGAAAAGTTTTTAAAGTTTGACTCAGATTTTTCTAGGAACTTGCTTTTCATTCATTCATTCATAGAACACGATACAAACACACACCACAACAAAGGAAAACAGATGGTTTTAAGAACCATTCTGTGAAACTACGATACAGTGGGACCGAATACAACTCACTAACACTAGTGCTCAAGTGATGCTACTCCTTGGAGTCAGTGTCCCCATCATCCTCATCATCCTCGTCATCATCATCGATGAAGGCAAAGTCATCCTCATCGGTGAAGAAGTCCATGGCCTGATCCTCCAGAAAGTCATCATCATTGCTAAGATAGGAGTAGGGGTCTCCACGAAGGTCTTCCCCTACATTCTCCCTCTCCTCCAACTGCATGTATCTCTCGTGGATGGTCTCCTCCAAATCCGTGATCCGGTGGCGAAGATGGGCAATGATGCGCTCCTTCTTATCGAGCTGACAGCGACGAGACTTGCGATCCTTCACTAGCATGGCGATGGTATGATCCTTATTCTTGGCGGTGGCGTACTTATGGTTGGCATAGGAACGAGAATTGTCCAACTCCTTCTGACGGTCATACATCATGAATCTGAGGTGGTCCAACTGAGTCTTTAGCTCATGGTGGTATGGGACCTCCAGTGGCTGTCCCATAGCATCACACCTTGGGTAGAACTCAAAACGGGTACCCTTGATTTGGTTGATACTCTGCCCACACAGACGGGCAAGAGCTTCTTGCATGGCCCTGACAAGTCCATCGAGCCAGTTGTTCTCTCTTAAGGTGAACTGAATTCCTTCTGCAGTGGGGGGTTCAATCTTTCCTCGGAGACTTGCAACAACTAGCCACTTCAAATCTTCTCCTTCCTGATCATTGAGCTGAGCTCCGAAGAACTCGGGGTGTGGATGCTCCAGCATTTCTGCCAGATGGTCCAAGTTACACTCAAAGATGAGGTCTCCTCCATTCCCCAACTGATAAAACTTGTTGTACTTCACGTACATCTATAAGAATATAGGATGAGTAAGTTAGTAGAGTGATCAAGTGTGTCAAATTTTATGTGAGTTTGCAAGAAATTTTGAGGAACATGTATTTTCATGAAAGAGTCTAAGTGATAAGAATAAGAATAAGTTTTTGTAAATACTCACTTCTTTTGGTTTTGAAACTAAGTTTTTGATTCAAACGTCCATTCTAACTAGGGTCTCCTATAGTCAGGATGACTCTGATACCAACTTATCAACACCCGGATTTTTAATCACAGATGCCTGTTATGCCATACATCGCAATCCCAGGATTACCATCTTTGCAAGACATAACATATTTGGATATCACAGTACATAATCCATTATAAACCATACATAAGGTCTTACACAAATAAGGATCTCATGATCTAGTTCTTAGTACAATTCAAGTAGCGGAATAACGTAAAGATAATGATAGCATGGGCAAAGCTCCATCTTCGGGGTCGCAGGCAATGCTGACGATGGGAGATGATCCTAGTTGTCATAACCTTCCTGAGGTCCTTCATCCTGGTACTCTTCTTCATAGTCTGGCCACGGGAATAGCCAGGGACAAAGCCATGAGTACTCTTTAAGTACTCGCAAACTAATACTAATAAGTGAAGGGGAGTTTTTGTAGTAGGATACTAAGCTCTAGGGTTGTTTTGCAAAAAGCCAGATTTACTCTACTAAGTGCAAAAGCAAAGAAAGCTAGTTGAAAATTTTATGACACCTAAGTGGGAATTTGAATTTCATATCACAACTCTATTGTGGTCAAGTCAAAGTCACAATTCATTTCACAAGTCATTTTGAAAACATCTCACGGGGGAACAGTATGGCCACTCCAACTGTCCATAACCGCGGACACAACTATCCGAATAGTTTGACACTCTGCAGAGATTGTACACTTTCACCACAACATTCGATAAAATCTGTCAGGAACAATCCTGAATTCACCATACTCAGTATGCGGATAATCAATCCTAACCTTTCAATTGCACGCCCTAGTATAGGCACCTCTCCTGTGAGTTTGGCCTCCCAACCATGACCAACTGTCATCTTGGGTACTGCACAGGTGGACAATCTTCACAAGGTAGCCTTAGCTCAGACCTTGGCCGCAAGGGAAACCATACTAAGGTATATAAATTTCCAGTCAAGCCCTACCCAATTTTTGGGTATTGTGGATGTACAGTAAAATTGGAATGGTATCGCATCCAGACAACCATCAGTTTTATAAAGGGCTAAGGCTCATGCCTTAACATTTTCATCATCAAAATCATCTGGTATTCGAGAACACATGTCAAAACATTTTAGTAGAATGAATCATCATTCTAAGGTTTTCATAACCATTTTCACCAAGTATTCCCATCTAAAGTTGGTCAAGTTTTATGCTTAGCACTAGCATCTACAAGTGGGGGTAAATACTAATGATAGGTAATAACCAAGTTGGAGTTAGCAAGTTCAATGTCATGCCTTAGGATGACATCAAGATTATCTAACTTAGGCTAAGTTTTATGCTCTTTATGCTACCTTCAATTATCTTTCTAGAATCTACAAGTTACTAAGTACTTTTGATATAAACTTTTATTAAAGAAAACAAAATATTAAGCTTGCAAGTAAGACTAGGATAGTGTGTCTAGTGGGTATAATCACATATGCTTAAGGCATATAGTTGGCATAGTAACAAGCAAATAATATCTTGCATAAGTAGGGTATCTTGCAAGTGTTATCTCGCAAGGTTGCAAATATAGGCTTGTGAAAGAGCATTTCCTATCCCTAGTGATTTTGGTGTTTTATAACAACACACATTTCAGACTAATTATTTGCCAAGTGTATCGCAGGTGCATTGAAAAAGACTTGGCAATGGTTAAACAACCGTCCAGAAACTTTCTGCCTGGTGCGGTACCAAAAAGCGGTAGTACCGCCTTTTGATACAGGACGCAGCAGTAGATTGTGATCAGTTGCTAACAAGCCACTGCCGGGCTAGGTACTAGAAAGCGGTAGTACCGCATTTTAGTACCTAGCGCGACAGTAGCTTTTTAACCACTTGTCAAAAGCTACTGCCTGCTCCGGTACTAAAATGCGGTAGTACCGGATTTTAGTACCGTGCGAAGCAGAGCCTTTTTCCAACCTATAAAAGGCCACTTCTCACCCCGGTACTAAAGTGCGGTAGTACCGCATTTTAGTACCTGGCGTGGCAGTAGCCTTTTTGTATGTTGGCAAAAGCCACTGGCTGCCTAGGTAGAAAAATGTGGTAGTACCGCATTTTGCTACCTGGTGTGATAGAGAGTTTTTTTGACCAAGTTGCTGATACCACTGCGCGTCTGATAGTACCGGTTGCCACTTGCGGTACTACCGCTTTACGGTAGCACCAAGTGTGGTACCGCTGTGGCTAGGGCCTATGAAGTTTGAAAGTTGGTCTTCCGGTACCAGGTCCGGTAGTACCAGAGTTCTCCGGTAGTACCGCTTGAACTTCCGGTACTACCGCTGCATTAATGGCTCCAACGGCCAGATTCCTTGGAGGGGTATAAATACCCCTCCACCTACCTTGGACAAGATGCTCATCCACATTAAATTCAAGACCACCATTGGAGCCACCAAATATTCAAGATGTCCTCAATCCACCACCCAAAGTCTTTGATCTTTGGGGAATCGAAGGAGGAGGCCCCGATCTACTACTTCACCAAAAGAGATCTTCATTTCCGACTCATTTCATTGAGGGCCCCTTTGCTCTAGTGTTTTCTTGGAAACCCTAGTTCTTGTTTTGGTTCTTTCAAGCTTGTCTTTGATTGCTTTGACATCTTGCTTGTATTTGGGAGCCTCCGATTAAGTTGTGGATGTGTGCCCCAAACTTGTAAAGGTGTCGGCTTCCACCTTGAAGGTTGCCGATATAGTGGAAGGTGAATCGATCCCGTTGGGGTGAGATTCATCGGAGAACAAGGGAGGCGTTTCGTGGCGTTGGTGGTTTGAAACCACCCCCTCTCCAAACATAGACGTACTTCCCCTCAAAAGGAAGGAACTACGGGAAACAAATCCTTGTGTCTCTGCGTCCACCACTTTGGTTACTTCTATCCTTTACCGCACTTTACTTACTTATCCTTACTTTGTGTTGTGGTATCTCTTGCATAATTGTCATATAGGTAAATTCACCTTAGTTGCATTATCTAGAGAATTTAACTTATTGTCAAACCTTAATTTGAAAAGGAAGAAAATTTGAAGTAGCACCTATTCACCCCCCTCTAGGTGCCCATACGATCATTTCAATTGGTATCAGAGCATCGGCTCTTTATTTGGGCTTTACCGCCTAAGAGAATATGGGTAGCAATAATGGGGATGGTGGTGGTGAGCCGACCACGGTGACCATGGAAGATCTCAAAAACTTTGAAACAAGATTGAGCTCTTCCTTGGTCAACGAAGTCAAGAAGATGCTTGAGCAACTTATTAAATACAAAGAAGGCTCATCACCCCCATCTCCTCAAGAGGATCAACCATCCGTTTTACCTAAAGGGAATACGTTGGTATCCCCCGAGGGTATGATGGTGGGGGGTAAACAATACAACGCTAATTCCTCCACACAAATTGATGGGGGGATGGGTGAGCACCGTGATTCTTGGTACTCTCCTGATCCTCCCATCCCTCACCCTCATGTGTACAATAGGGGTGACCCACCTAAGCTTGAAGAGTCAGCTACTTTTGCTCAATGGCAATCACTAATGAGAACTCATGTGCGCAGCTCTTGCATTGAACTATGGAACATCATCGAGCATGGACTCTTTATTGGGGATCCAAACAACATGACAAGAAGAGAGGTTGTCAATAGTCAACTCAATGCCACTACTTTGCATATGATTCAACAAGGATTGGGGACAAAGGATTATCCACACATTGAGCACTTGAGCATTGCCAAGGAAGCTTGGGATGCCCTCACCGTATTGTTTGTTGGAAATGAGAGTATGAGGAGGAACCGATATGATGCTCTAAGCAATGAAGTCGAAGGCTTCTACATGAAAGAAGGTGAAGATCACGAATACATGTACCGAAGGCTCAAAACCATCGCCACCGCTTTTAGAAATGTGGGTGCCTCACATGTGGATGATGCATGGATAAAAAGGAAATATGTGAGCGCACTCATGCCCTTTGAGCCCACGGACTTGAAGAGCTTACAAGGTAGACACAACTACCATCTCATGACCTCCAATGAAGTTATGCAAGAGATGGCCGCTTTCAAGGTTGCTGCCAAGAATGCCAAAGATGCCCGTGATCGTGCCCTTGGTATGAGCAATGTTGTCAATGTTGCTTTGAAGGCCAAAGTTGTGGATCATGGGGATGAAGATGATAGTGATGAAGGACTGTCCATGGACCATCCTGATGAAGTCAAGATTTCTCATAGTCAATACATGGCCTTCTATGCAAAGAACTTTTGGAAGAACCCCGCCAAGGCCAAGATGGAAATGCAACGAAGAAGCAACTCAAATGGGAAAAGAGAAAATACTACTAGATTGAGAACTTGCTTCAATTGTGGTGACCGCTATCACTTTGTGGCAAGTTGTCCCTATGAGAAGAGAGAAGATCATGGGGGTAAGCTTGTGTTGAATAAGACTCTCAAAGCACCTTACAAGAAACCCTTCATCAAGAAGAATCCCATCAACAAAAAGTCGGGAGAAATTGTCTTGATCACTCATGAAGAATACTCCTCCGACAATGAAGATGATGATGATGAGGAAGAGGAAACTTCTAATGGTGCGGCAGCTCTAGCCACTACTTCTACTCCGACATTATCACTCTTCGACTCTCCAAATGAGAACTCTCCCATCAAGAATGTCACTTGCCTTATGGCAAGAGGAACGGAGGTATCCTCATCATCTCACTCTACTCCCTTAGACAATGATGAAATTGATGATGAGATGTCTCTTGTAGTTAAAAATGAATTAATTGCCTTTGATGAGTTTATGACTAACCTACAAGGAGATGCTAAGATACATTTTGGAAACATCTTAGATCAACTATCCCATACACAAGAGCTTCTAGATGTAAGATGTAAACTTGGGCATGAACACATGATTGAGCTAGAGGCCTTAAACAATGCTCTAGAAGAAGAACAAGAAACTAGGTTGTCTCTTGAATTAAAACTTGAAGGGCTTGATGAGGCCAGTGACACTATTGTTAACAAACTCATCAAAGAGCGTGATCATGCTATTGCTAAATACAAAAGAGCTAAAAAGGACAAGATTGAGTTTGGTGTGGTTCATGAAAAACTTGCCGAGGACTTTAGTTTGCTTAACAAGGCTCACAGGGCCTTGGAGAGTGAACTCTTGTCACTCACAAAGTCCCATGAAATGCTTCAAACTCAATTGGCCAATATTCCTTCACCTAGTAACTTCATTCCATATAGTAGTACAACTATTCTTGAAGAGAATGCTAGGTTGAAGGGGAAGCTTTCTAAGGCCACATTTCCACAAGGCAACAAGTCCATTGATGATCTTTTGAGCAAGAAAAGGCGTAGTGGTGATAAAGGGGGCATTGGTTTTGTTTCCAAAACCAAGAAGAAGAACAATAAGAAGAAGAAGGCCAAGCCCGCACAAGAGACCAACAAGACCATTGTGGATAGTAAGACCGCAAGTGGTAAAACTATGTCTCATGATGACTTTGCGGGAAGTGCTAACCCTCAGTATGTTCTAATGCATGATTATTATGGTGATGTGTATGCACAATATGTTGGCCCTTATGATGGTTATATTGCTTGGTTTATTTGGGCTCCCAAGACCCTTGTTGCTAACAAAATAGGACCCATTGAAAAATGGGTACCTAAAAATTAGCTTGATCTTTTGTAGACATATGCTTTCGGGGGTTCAAAGTGGGTGCTTGATAGTGGTTGCACAAGTCATATGACCGAAAGATCGTCTATTGTCAAGGACCTAAAGCCAAATGATGATCAAATCACCGTGACATATGCCGACAAATCAAAGTCTAAGGTAATGGGTTTCGGCAAGGTAGTGGTTGCTCACGACATTACACTCGTGAACGTCATGCTTGTTGAGACCCTTGGATACAATTTACTTTCAGTCCTTGCTCTTGTAAAGATGGGCTTTGCCGTCTTTATTGATGTTGATATTGTGGTCCTCTTGTGGAGCAAGTCTCTCAAGGTCGCTTTCGTTGGGTACGTCGAACATGACTTGTATGTGGTGGACTTTTCGGAGCAAGCCACTACAGGTCCGATGTGCTTATTCGGAAAGGCCGATGTGGGTTGGCTATGGCATCGCCGACTAGCCCATGTCAATATGAGAACTTTGCAAAGTCTTCATAAGGAGGGCCATATTCTTGGACTAAAAGAAAATGTTTCCTTTGCCAAAGATCGTGTTTGCAGGGCATGTGTTCTAGGGAAGATGCATGACGCTCCTCACAAGCCTAAGAACCAAATCAAGTCTACCAAGATCTTGGAACTCCTCCATGTGGATCTATTTGGTCCTCCATCTCATGCAAGTCTTGGTGGGAAGAAATATTGTTTGGTGATTATTGACGACTTTTCAAGATACTCTTGGGTTTATTTCTTCAAGTTGAAGAGTGAGACTCAAAAGACCTTTATCGACTTCATCAACTTGGTTCAACGGCAATACAATGTTCCCGCGTTGATTATAAGAAGCGACAACGGCACCGAGTTCAAGAACTACACCTTGAATGATTTCCTTAGTGATGAGGGGATTAAACATCAATATTCCGCTGCATACACCCCTCAACAAAATGGTGTGACCGAAAGGAAGACCAGACTCTTATTGAGATGGCTAGGACCATGTTGGCGGAGTTTAAATCTCCATACAACTTTTGGGCCAAAGCCATCTCCACCGCTTTCCATGATTCAAACCGGCTGTACCTCCGCAAAGAAATCAACAAGACTCCATATGAAATTCTTACCGGTAACAAGCCCAACATATCTTACTTCCGGGTGTTCGGTTGTAAGTGTTTCTATCTCATAAAAGGTGTTCGTTTGTCTAAATTCGAGTCTAAAGCATTAGAGGGTATTTTTGTTGGCTATGGTCTCGAATATCACACTTATAAAATCTATGATAAGCTCTCCGGAGCCGTCATAGAATCTTGTAGTGTGACCTTCGAAGAATATGATGGTCCCCAAGGGGGGCGTGTTGATGCTTGTGATGCAGATGATGAAATGCCTCAGGATGCCATAGGAAGAATGGGTGTGGGATATATCCGCCCCGTTGAGGAACCCCTTATGGCGGATCGAGAAGAACTATGCTCCACTCATGTGGCGCCCTCATCTTCACAACCTCAACATGCTCCATCTACCGAAGAGGACATTGACTCAAGCCAAAGACAAGATGTGGACCCTCAACATGGTGATCAAAGTGACAACTCTAGTCAAGGGGAGCTTGATCCATTCGCCAAGTTGTCAAGTGGTGACAAGTCAATTTCTCAAGGAAGATCCATACAAACTGCTTTGAGACAAGCTCAAATTGATGCTAGAAGAGCACTTGATCAAGACCAAGGTCAATCTTTTCCTCCCAATGTAGAGGATGGTTCCAATGATGATCAAGGTTAAGATGATGGTCAAGACGAGGACCAAAATGAAGAAGAGGGTCCCCCGAGAAACAACACGGAGATCCATGCTCGTCGCGAAGCTAGGAAGGAAAGAATGTTGGAATTAAGAGACCACACTCTACAAAATGTTGTTGGTGACCTAAGGAAAGGCATTTCCACAAGAGCACAATTGAAGAGGTTCAGTGAACATCAAGCTCACATCTCCATGATTGAACCTAAGAAAGTGTGGGAGGCTCTTGAAGATTCGGATTGGTTGGAAGCTATGCACAAAGAGCTCAACAACTTTGAGAGAAACAAAGTATGGAAGTTAGTTGAGAAGCCAAAGGATTGCCGCAATGTTATTGGAACAAAGTGGATATTCAAGAACAAGCAAGATGAGCATGGAATTATAGTAAGGAACAAGGCTAGATTGGTTGCACAAGGGTATTCTCAAATTGAAGGCATTGACTATGGAGAGACTTATGCACCCTTGGCTCGCCTTGAGTCCATCTGTATCCTTCTTGCTTATGCGGCACATCATAACTTCAAGTTACAACAAATGGATGTAGAAAGTGCATTTCTTTATGGCCCATTAAATGAATTAGTATATGTTAACAACCCCTGGGATTTGAGGACCCCAACCTCCCAAACCATGTCTACAAACTTGATAAGGCGCTCTATGGGCTCAAGCAAGCCCCACGCACGTGGTATGAGCACCTTAGAGAATTATTGTTTGACCGTGGATTTGAGGTTGGGAAAATCGATCCCACTCTTTTTACTAAGAGGGTCAATGGGGAGCTTTTTGTATGCCAAATATATGTTGATGATATTATCTTTGGCTCATCCAACAAAGCTTTTAATGATGAATTCTCAAAGCTTATGACTAGTAGGTTCCGGATGTCTTTGATGGGAGAGATGAGAGTATTTCTTGGCTTTGAGATCAAGCAAGTTAGAGGAGGGACATTCTTCAATCAAGCCAAGTATACTCAAGATATGCTCAAGAGATTCAAAATGCAAGATTTAAATGGAGCTCCTACTCCCATGGCTACAAAGACTCATCTAGAACAAAATCCAAATGGTAAAGATGTGGATCAAAAGGTATACCGGTCCATGATTGGTTCTTTGCTTTACCTTTGTGCATCTAGACCTGATATTGTGTTGAGTGTAGGTGTGTGTGCAAGATATCAAGCGGCTCCTAAGGAAATCCATTTAATGGCGGTCAAGAGAATCTTTCGATATTTAGTTCATACGCCATTTTATGGTCTTTGGTATCCTCGAGGCTCAACATTTGCTCTTTGTGGATGCACGGATTCGGATTGGGCGGGTGATAAGGATGATAGAAAATCAACATCCGGGGCTTGCCAATTTCTTGGTAGGTCATTGGTATGTTGGTCTTCTAAGAAGCAAAATTGTATATCCCTCTCTACCGCCGAAGCCGAGTATGTCGCTGCCGATAGTGCTTGCACTCAATTGCTATGGATGAGGCAAACTTTAAAGGAATACGGTGTCCATTGTGACAAAGTGCCTCTTCTATGTGACAATTAAAGTGCCATCAAAATTGCATACAACCCGGTGGATCACACAAGGACAAAGCATATTGAGATTCGTCATCACTTCATTAGAGATCATGTTGCTCGAGGTGATATTGATCTATCCTATGTGTCAACCAAAGATCAACTTGCCGATATCTTCACGAAGCCACTTGATGAAGCAAGGTTTTGCTACTTGAGGAATGAACTAAATATCGTAGATTCAAGGAGCTTGACTTGATTATCTTGCACTCTCACCTAATACTCGACCCATATTTGGTTTAGGTGTAGGCATGGACATAGGGGGAGTGCGGTCCTAATTGATTGGACCATCCCTCCCCCATTATGCGCAAAGTAAACAAAATCATTCCTCTTAATATCATTTTGTGATATGTGAGCTTAATGATGAGTTTTGGTAATGGACCCAAGATATATCTTCTGTAGGGGTTCGTAGCATGGAAAACAAAATTTTCTATCGCATACAAACAAACAAGCCAAGATCTATCTACTAGACTGTAGCAACGAGTCGATGGAATAACTTACCCTCGAAGATTCCAAAGCGGTTAACGAGAGCAGATTCTCGTGGGTGATGTAGTCGTACTCTTTCCGATCTCAAGATCGCGTAGACGATCCTTCCGGCGCAACGTTCCGGCAGCGCTCTTGTAGTCGGTCACACGTTCGGTACTCGACGAAGACCTTCCTCTCCCTTGTTCCAGCAGGCAGCGGAGGTTGTAGCACTCTCCTCGCGATTCCGGCAGCACAACGGCGTGGTACCGGAAGTAGAGGGGAGATCCCGCAGGGCTTCGCCTTAAGCCGGAGCGAGTATGGTGGAGTATGAAAGAGAGAGCTATTAGTGCTCTAGAGATTAGACACACCAATTAGAAGGCTCTAAACCGCAGGCTAAAGCAATTAGAAGCTCTAAACCAAAACGGCTCTAAACCGGAGATTAGAGGTAGAAACTTGTGTGTCTCAAGGAGGAGCCCTGCCCCTCCTTTTATAGGTGGAGGGGCTAGGCGCGCCAGGGAGGGAGGGAGTCCCTCCCCAACTCGGCCTAGGGCTGGGCGCCGGCCAAGGAGGAGAGGAACTCCTCCTCCAAGTTGGTTTCAACCTCCTCTTGCTTGTTTCCCACAGTTTCCTGTTTCCCACAGTTTCCTGTTTTCCACAGTTTCCTGTTTTAGCCGTTTGACTTTCAAACTGGCAATTTGACTTTCATGTTTTTGGAACAGCAAGAACACTTAGTACATGATGCAATCATTCAATGACACACTCATGTACCCTCCCCCCCGGAGTGCCGGACAATCCGGACCCTTCTAGAACATTCCCGATGAAAACACCGGAATCATTCCCGAACTCCGAAACGGGACTTTCCTTATATGAATCTTATTCTCCGGACCATTCCGGATCACCTCGTGATATCCCGGATCCCATCCGAGACTCCGAACAACATTCGGTCTCTTTCTCATAATACCATAACTACTCAAACAACGTCGAATCCTTAAGTGTGTCTCCCTACGGTTCGTGAATTATGCGGACATGATCGAGACACTTCTCCGAACAATAACCAATAGAGGAATCTGGAAATTCATATGGCTCCCACATATTTCTACGATTACTTTGCGATCGAATGAACCACTTACATACGATACCAATTTCCCTTTGTCTCACGATAGTTTACTTATCCGAGGTTTTGATCGTCGGTATCTCTGCATACCTAGTTCAACCTCGTTACCGATAAGTACTCTTTTCTCGTTCCCGTGATATGTGATCCCTTGTGAGCCAGTCACATGCTTGCAAGCTAATTGGATGACATTCCACCGAGAGGGCCCAGAGTATATCTATCCGTCATATGGATGGACAAATCCCACTCTTGATCCATGTGTTTCAACCAATACTTTCCGAACACTCAATGCCACCTTTATAGCCACCCAGTTACGGTGTGGTGTTTGATGTCATCAAAGCATCCTTCCGGTGAAGGTGATATGCATGATCTCATGGTCGAAGGAATTAGGTTACTATGTATCAGAAAGCATATAGCAATTGAACTATTAAAATTACTTGATCTTTATGCTACGCTTATCTTTAGGAGTATGTCCATCACATCATTCTCCTAATGATATGATCCTGTTGTTAATAACATCTCTATGTTCATGATCAGGAAACCATGATCATATATTAACCAACAAGCTAGTTTAACAAGAGGCTTTACTAGGGACTCTTTTATGTTTACAAATCACACAAGTATTAATGTTTCCGGTTAATACAATTTTAGCATGGTATGTAAACATTTATCATAAGTGTGAAGATAATAACCACTTTATTATTGCCTCTTGGGCATATCTCCAACAGTCTCCCACTTGCACTAGAGTCAATAATCTAGTTTCAAACCTTTGTGTATTCAACACCTATGGCTTTCCGGTGTTGTATGTACACTATTGCTAGTGGTCAACTGATCTCCGGATCTGACACTTCCAGGTCCGTGTGTAATTGCATGTCTTTGCGTCTCTACGCATCACTCATTCTCTAATGAGATGGCTTTGTATAAATTTGGTCTTTCGGTGTGACCTTTAGCTCTTTGGGGTTAAAACATGTTGATAATATTGTCGCACAATATATCTTCATAGTATTATCCCACTGTGAACTACACCTAGTTTGATAACAAACTACTTGACACAAATGCCCTCTTTTGCTGCTATTATAGCAGTCATATACTTAGCCTTTTGTTGTAGTATCTGTCACAATGTCTTAACTTTGGAACTCATCCAAATCCATTATGGAACTCACTTTCCATTATATTGTGCCACCCTTAGTTTAGATTGAGATAAACTTAATTTGTACTTTGTGACAAAACTAGTATCAAAGTAGTACTTTTACAATGAACTAACCATCTATTTGTCACTTCTACAAATATTATACTCGTAGTTCTTCCAAAAGATCATAAGAATATCCTTACTATTGTCCAATGATCATCTTACGAATCATTCTGGTATATGCTCACAACATTTAGAGCATAGGACATATCTGGATTTGTACATATCACAGTATGATTGATATAAATACTCTTTGTGATTTCATACATCAAGTATCAATCTATACTTGATTATTTGTTTCACTTTACCAAATGTCAATACACTTGAATATATCATCAACATTGAACTCATTCAATCCTTTCTGTGCGACAAGAACCTTTTTCTTGTAGTTTCTATATTGAACTCATTCAATATCTCGTCTATGTACTTCTGGCACAACCATATTAGCGTCTATTGATGCCAAATATTTGGGTTTTGCCTAAGTCTTTCATCGGGATGAAATTCTTAATATGTGTTAATAAAAGATACATCATTTTCAATCAACAATATGTCCTCCACATAATGTATTAGAATATGTCTTAGTGCTCCCACTTAATTTCTTGCAAATGCAAGCATCTTCATTGTCTCCGATGAATTTAAACTCTTTTAACAGTTTCATCATAGTGAAGATTCCAACTCCGCTATGCTTACTTCAACCATTGAAGTTTGCATATGATTTTAGCATCCTTTGAATTAACAAAACCCTATGGACCGTGTTATGCACATGTCCTAGGTAACGATTCTATTAGAAGAACTTGTTTTGTTTATTCAACTACCATATAACAAAATTATATGTAGTGGTTGCTACATTAATCCGTCTAGACTAAATATCACTATGACAGATCAAATCTTGTCATAGTCAACCTTTGAACATTATTGTGAACTCTTTCCCAACATGTCGACTATTTCATAGATGTGAAACATCCATGTCTATTTCTTTATAGATCCAAATACGACTGTAAGGTCTTGTACCTTCCCAGAGGGTCTTTTAAGTTCAAATCTTGATCTCTCGTATATGGAACTATCACGGATTTTATGGCTTCAAGCCATTTTACGGAGTCAGGGCCCATCATCGCTTCTTTGCATGTAGTCGGTTCATTATTCTCAAATAATGATTCAACCCTCAAATCTTGGTATTTGATTGTTCATTTGACCTACTTGTTTCAATAGGAACTTGGATCTCCGTGACCACAACCTTTGAGGTACGTGAGCCATGAGCTTTGTTGCTGCCTCCGGAACACTTTTCGGTGCTGCGCAACTTTGCACATATAGCTAAGGTTCTTTTAACCTTATCAAAGTTCTATTGTCCTCCCACTTAACTTTTCACGAAAAATTTCTTCTCAAAGAAACTTGACATTCTAAGCGACAAACACTTTTGTCACCGGTGTTTATGGAGGAATACTTAACAGTTATACAAAGACAGGTTCATCCGACTTTGGTTGCACACATCTTTCTTATGCATAGCATACCAATGTTTTAAGAAAGGACTACTTGGGTTTTATCCCAAACCATAACTTTATATGGTGTCATTTCAACGGATTATGATGAAGCTCTTTTCAGTGGAAAAACGGTAATCTCTAAAGCTTTTTAATCTTTAAAATACAATGGCAGTTTTATGAATTATACCTTTGATCTTACCATGTCAAACAAGGTTTAATTACATACCTCGAACGCTCCATACCCTTATGGTGTTTTGGGAAATGCAAATCCACGGAACGATTCCTTAAATCTTAGGTATTATGCTAAACTTGTAACTCAAATATCTTCCTTTATGATCTTATCATAAACTATTTATATTCTTGTTACAATGATTTTGCACTTCATCTTAAAAATCTTTGAACTTTTCAAATATTTCACACTTCATCCTTATTAAGTAAATATTCATATATTCACTCAAATATTCGGAGAAAGCATATGAAGTTGAAATCCATCGCTCTTGACTACACATAATGGATTTCGTACAACAATATGTACAAGTTCCAATAAGCTAGTCATTCGTTCCCTTTTGGCCTATGAACGAAGTTTTAATTATCTCTAGGAAAGTTTCACAAGCGTCATTTGATCAAAAATCAAAAGACTCCAAAATTCCATCCACATGGAGTTTATTCATGTTTTCTTTCCATTATAATTTAAACGGCGATGTCACTTCCTAAGTGATCTTTCAATCAATTTGTCTTTCGACATTTTTAGCACTAGTTTTATGGATGTGATTTCTCCAACGAGATTTGTGAATCATCCATCTTTTATGGATCACGGTAATTTATTTGAACAACTCTTTTGTTCTCATAATACCTGATAAAACAAATCTTGAAGGCAAGCTTTGATGTTTAACAAGCAACACAATAACCCTTTATTTGTTCTCGATGAACATCATCACATATTCTTTTGCTAGTTACTTAGGCCATTGTAGTTCATGAATTGTGTTGTTTCGTATGACGATTCACACCAACAAATTCAGTATCAAATACTTGAGAACCACATTGTTTAATAAGCAAAGAATATAGCCATAACATGTATATCATCTATATACTTAAGCTGAACAATTCTAGTCTTTTCCTTTCTGCCATATACTTATGAGATTTTCTTTCAATATTTCCTTTTCTGTTTGAAAGAATCTATCAACATCAATAGTGGAGTCATACATATGACACATAGTCCAAAACATGTATAGTTAAATACCAATGTCTTTGGACTTGCACTTTGAAGTAGATCACCATCATCAAATGTTTGGTGTTCTTTCAAATTCCTTTCTTTAGTAATCTCTTGGTGTAGTAAACATTTTACCTATATCAAATATTCACCCTCATCATGGATTTATCCATGATCAAGCTACTTTTAGCTTATAACGGTGAATCATGAGTATAATGTTGCTCTCCAAATCCTTTTGGACGATTAGGACAACTAGTGTCTCCAACCTTTTGCAAATTCTCATCAAATATGAGAACATGACTTTAGACATATTATACTCTATCATGTTGCAACCAAAACTTCGTTTCAGATATCACAATATCTTCCACACATCATGGTTTCTGAAACAACTCTTTCAGATCCTAGATAACCTTGATATTAAGACAATCCTTTGAATATCAAGAATCATGGATACAAACATGATACTAACACTTGGAATTGTTACTCTTGATTTAATACTAATTATTAAACTTCATGGAGTAACCGGAACTTACTGAAAGTTTGCAATAGGACTTTTAAACTTTAGATTAACACTTAAAAACAATACGATACCAGTTCGTAAAGTAACTAACCAGAATTCTATAGTTCTATCATCTCAATTATAACTAAGCGCAAGGTGGTAAACGGATGCCAATGACTACAACAACTATGCAAATTCACTTTGATTTAGTTTATGATAAATTGAGTTCTAATTAATAATTAAATTAATCTAGGTGAACTCCCACTCAAAACAATATCCCTCACATTGTTTTAGTGATCACACGAACCAAATCCACCACATCAAAACCGATCATCACGAGAGTTGATGTAGCTTCAATGGCGAACAATCAACATGTTCATCATATCTACTATATGACTCATGCTCTACCTTTCGGTAATCCGTGTTCCTGAGGCCATGTCTGTACATGCTAGGCTCGTCAAGATCAAACCTTAGTTTCTGCATGAGCAAATCTGGCTTGCTCACGTTGTATACACTTGCAGAATCTAACACACCCGATCATCACGTGGTGCTTCGAAACAACAAGCTTTAGCAACGGTGCTAACTAAGGGTGAACACTTTATGACTTGAAATTCATGTGCATGAGGGATCATCTTATAATGCTACCGTCGTCTACTAAGCAATACAAGATGCATAAAGGATTAACATCACATGCAATTCATAATTTGTGATATGATATGGCCTTTTTTCTTTGTGCTTCCGATCTCCATCTTCCAGCACGAACATGATCTCCATCATCACCGGCATTGCATCAAGGTCAATGACGCCTCTCCATGGTTGTCGTCCACCGGCTTCAACTATTACAACTACTTTGAATAGACACGCGGGTCTTAACAGAAATTAAAGACAACCATATGGCTCCTGCCGGTTGCCAACTTACAATAAGGAACATTGCATACATCATATATAATCACAATCATGGCCATATCACATCACAGCACACCCCTGCAAAACAAAGTTAGACGCCTCTACTTTCTTTGCATATTTTACGTGGTTTGGGGCTTTCAATAAGTGTCGTTCTAACTTACGAACAAGAACCACAACATTGATACTAGTATTGTTAATCACCCGTTGTAAATTGGATCTTAACTATGCTAGGAGAAACAGGCACCCGCAAAGCCACTTATGCAATACAAGTTGCATGTCAAGCGTGGAGCAAGTCTCATGAACGATGTCATGTAAGGTTAGCCCGGGCCGCTTCATCCCAACATACCGCAAGATGCAAAGTACACAACAAGCAATCAACAATAAAAGCATCAACGCCCACAATGACCATTGTGTTCTACTCGTGCAACAGATCTACATATAGACACGGCTCTGATACCACTGTAGGGGTTCGTAGCATGGAAAACAAAATTTTCTATCGCATACAAACAAACAAGCCAAGATCTATCTACTAGATTGTAGCAACGAGTCGATGGAATAACTTACCCTCGAAGATTCCAAAGCGGTTAACGAGAGCAGATTCTCGTGGGTGATGTAGTCGTACTCTTTCCGATCTCAAGATCGCGTAGACGATCCTTCCGGCGCCACGTTCCGGCAGCGCTCCCGCAGTCGGTCACACGTTCGGTACTCGACGAAGACCTTCCTCTCCCTTGTTCCAGCAGGCAGCGGAGGTTGTAGCACTCTCCTCGCGATTCCGGCAGCACAACGGCGTGGTACCGGAAGTAGAGGGGAGATCCCGCAGGGCTTCGCCGTAAGCCGGAGCGAGTATGGTGGAGTATGAGAGAGAGAGCTATTAGTGCTCTAGAGATTAGACACACCAATTAGAAGGCTCTAAACCGCAGGCTAAAGCAATTAGAAGCTCTAAACCAAAACGGCTCTAAACCGGAGATTAGAGGTAGAAACTTGTGTGTCTCAAGGAGGAGCCCTGCCCCTCCTTTTATAGGTGGAGGGGCTAGGCGCACCAGGGAGGGAGGGAGTCCCTCCCCAACTCGGCCTAGGGCTGGGCGCTGGCCAAGGAGGAGAGGAACTCCTCCTCCAAGTTGGTTTCAACCTCCTCTTGCTTGTTTCCCACAGTTTCCTGTTTCCCACAGTTTCCTGTTTTCCACAGTTTCCTGTTTTAGCCGTTTGACTTTCAAACTGGCAATTTGACTTTCATGTTTTTGGAACAGAAAGAACACTTAGTACATGATGCAATCATTCAATGACACACTCATGTACCCTCCCCCCCGGAGTGCCGGACAATCCGGACCCTTCTAGAACATTCCCGATGAAAACACCGGAATCATTCCCGAACTCCGAAACGGGACTTTCCTTATATGAATCTTATTCTCCGGACCATTCCGGATCACCTCGTGATATCCCGGATCCCATCCGAGACTCCGAACAACATTCGGTCTCTTTCTCATAATACCATAACTACTCAAACAACGTCGAATCCTTAAGTGTGTCTCCCTACGGTTCGTGAATTATGCGGACATGATCGAGACACTTCTCTGAACAATAACCAATAGAGGAATCTGGAAATTCATATGGCTCCCACATATTTCTACGATTACTTTGTGATCGAATGAACCACTTACATACGATACCAATTTCCCTTTGTCTCACGATAGTTTACTTATCCGAGGTTTTGATCGTCGGTATCTCTGCATACCTAGTTCAACCTCGTTACCGATAAGTACTCTTTTCTCGTTCCCGTGATATGTGATCCCTTGTGAGCCAGTCACATGCTTGCAAGCTAATTGGATGACATTCCACCGAGAGGGCCCAGAGTATATCTATCCGTCATATGGATGGACAAATCCCACTCTTGATCCATGTGTTTCAACCAATACTTTCCGAACACTCAATGCCACCTTTATAGCCACCCAGTTACGGTTTGGTGTTTGATGTCATCAAAGCATCCTTCCGGTGAAGGTGATATGCATGATCTCATGGTCGAAGGAATTAGGTTACTATGTATCAGAAAGCATATAGCAATTGAACTATTAAAATGACTTGATCTTTATGCTACGCTTATCTTTAGGAGTATGTCCATCACATCATTCTCCTAATGATATGACCCTGTTGTTAATAACATCTCTATGTTCATGATCAGGAAACCATGATCATATATTAACCAACAAGCTAGTTTAACAAGAGGCTTTACTAGGGACTCTTTTATGTTTACAAATCACACAAGTATTAATGTTTCCGGTTAATACAATTTTAGCATGGTATGTAAACATTTATCATAAGTGTGAAGATAATAACCACTTTACTATTGCCTCTTGGGCATATCTGTTGGAGATATGCCCAAGAGGCAATAATAAAGTGGTTATTATCATATCTTCACACTTATGATAAATGTTTACATACCATGCTATAATTGTATTAACCGGAAACATTAATACTTGTGTGATTTGTAAACTAAAATAAGAGTCCCTAGTAAAGCCTCTTGTTAAACTAGCTTGTTGGTTAATATATGATCATTGTTTCCTGATCATGAACATAGAGATGTTATTAACAACAGGGTCATATCATTAGGAGAATGATGTGATGGACATACTCCTATAGATAAGCGTAGCATAAAGATCAAGTCATTTCAATAGTTCAATTGCTATATGCTTTCTGATACATAGTAACCTAATTCCTTCGACCATGAGATCATGCATATTGCCTTTACTGGATGGATGCTTTGATGTCATCAAACACCACACCGTAACAGGGTGGCTATAAAAGTGGCATTGGGTGTTCAGAAAGTATTGGTTGAAACACATGGATCAAGAGTGGGATTTGTCCATCCACATGACGGATAGATATTCTCTGGGCCCTCTCGGTGAAATGTCATCCAATTAGCTTGCAAGCATGTGACTTGGTCACAAGGGATCACATATCACGGGAACGAGAAAAGAGTACTTATCAGTAACGAGGTTGAACTAGGTATACAGAGATACCGACGATCATAACCTCGGATAAGTAACATATCGTGAGACAAAGGGAAATTGGTATCGTATGTAAGTGGTTCATTCGATCGCAAAGTAATCGTAGAAATATGTGGGAGCCATATGAATTTCCAGATTCCTCTATTGGTTATTGTTCGGAGAAGTGTCTCGATCATGTCCGCATAATTCACGAACCGTAGGGAGACACACTTAAGGATTCGACGTTGTTTGAGTAGTTATGGTATTATGAGAAAGAGACCGAATGTTGTTCGGAGTCTCGGATGGGATCCGGGATATCACGAGGTGATCCGGAATGGTCCGGAGAATAAGATTCATATAAGGAAAGTCCCATTTCGGAGTTGGGGAATGGTTCCGGTGTTTTCATCGGGAACATTCTAGAAGTTCCCGGAATGTCCGGCACTCCGGAGGGGAAGGGGTACATGAATGTGTCATTGCATGTTGGAATGATTGCATCATGTACTAAGTGTTCTTGCTGTCCCAAATAAAGGATTAAATTGAATCCTAAATTGAAAAAGTCAAACGGCTAGTTTGAAAGTCAAACGGCAGTTTTTGGGAAGTGGGAGGAGAGGAGGAAACCGAATTGGGGGAGGAGTCCTCCTCCCCAAGCCGGCGGCCAGCCCTAGGCCGAGTTGGGGAGGGACTCCCTCCCTCCCTTAGCGCGCCAGCCCTCCCACCTATAAAGGGAGGGGCAGGGCTCCCCTCCCAACACAACACAAGACACACAAGTTCCTATCCTCTAAACTAGAAACTAGACCTAGACCCCGGTTTAGAGCTGTTTCGGTTTAGAGCCTTCTAATTGGTTTAGAGCCTTCTAATTGGTTTAGAGCCCTCTAATTGGTGTGTCTAATTACTAGACCACTAATAGCCTCTCTCATAAGCTCCACCATACTCGCACCGGCTTAAGGCGAAGCCCTGCGGGATCTCCCCTCTACTTCCGGTACCACGCCGTTGTGCTGCCGGAATCGCGAGGAGAGTGCTACAACCTCCGCTGCCTGCTGGAACAAGGGAGAGGAAGGTCTTCGTCGAGTACCGAACGTGTGACCGACTGCGGGAGCGCTGCTGGAACGTGGCGCTGGAAGGATCGTCTACGCGATCTTGAGATCGGAAAGAGTACGACTACATCACCCACGAGAATCTGCTCTCGTTAACCACTTTGGAATCTTCGAGGGTGAGTTCCACTATCGACTCGTTGCTACAATCTAGTAGATAGATCTTGGCTTGTTTGTTTGTATGCGATAGAAAAATTTTGTTTTCCATGCTACGAACCCCTACAGTGGTATCAGAGCCGTGTCTATATGTAGATCTGTTGCACGAGTAGAACACAATGGTCATTGTGGGCGTTGATGCTTTTATTGTCGATTGCTTTTTGTGTACTTTGCATCTTGCGGTATGTTGGGATGAAGCGGCCCGGGCTAACCTTACATGACATCGTTCATGAGACTTGCTCCACGCTTAACATGCAACTTGTATTGCATAAGTGGCTTTGCGGGTGCCTGTTTCTTCTAGCATAGTAAAGATCCAATTTACAACGGGTGATCAACAATGCTAGTATCAATGTTGTGGTTCTTGTTCGTAAGTTAGAACGACACTTATTGAAAGCCCCAAACCACGTAAAATATGCAAAGAAAGTAGAGGCGTCTAACTTTGTTTTGCAGGGGTGTGCAGTGATGTGATATGGCCATGATTGTGATTATATTTGATGTATGCAATGTTCCTTATTGTAAGTTGGCAACCGGCAGGAGCCATATGGTTGTCTTTAATTTCTGTTAAGACCTGCGTGTCTATTCAAAATAGTTGTAATAGTTGAAGCTGGTGGACGACAACCATGAAGAAGCGTCATTGACCTTGATGCTATGCCGGTGATGATGGAGATCATGTTCGTGCTTGAAGATGGAGATCGGAAGCACAAAGAAGAAAGGCCATATCATATCACATATTATGAATTGCATGTGATGTTAATCCTTTATGCATCTTGTATTGCTTAGTAGACAACGGTAGCATTATAAGATGATCCCTCATACACATAAATTTCAAGTTCTAAAGTGTTCACCCTTAGTATGCACCGTTGCCAAAGCTTGCTGCTTCGAAACACCACGTGATGATCGGGTGTCTTTGATTCCGCGGGTGACTACAACGTAAGCAAGCCAGATTTGCTTATGCGGAAGCTAAGGTTTGATCTTGACGAGCCTAGCATGTACAGACATGGCCTCAGGAACACAGATTACCGAAAGGTAGAACATGAGTCATATAGTAGATATGATGAACATGTTGATTGTTCGCCATTGAAGCTATATCAACTCTCGTGATGATCGGTTTTGATGTGGTGGATTTGGTTCGTGTGATCACTAAAACAATGTGAGGGATATTGTTTTGAGTGGGAGTTCACCTAGATTAATTTAATTATTAATTAGAACTCAATTTATCATAAACTAAATCAAAGTGAAATTGCATAGTTGTTGTAGTCATTGGCATCCGTTTACCACCTTGCGCTTAGTTATAATTGAGATGATAGAACTATAGAATTCTGGTTAGTTACTTTACGAACTGGTATCGTATTGTTTTGAAGTGTTAATCTAAAGTTTAAAGTCCTATTGCAAACTTTCAGTAAATTCCGGTTACTCCATGAAGTTTAATAATCAGTATTAAATCAAGAGTAACAATTCCAAGTGTTAGTATATAAGTATCATGTTTGTATCCATGATTCTTGATATTCAAAGGATTCCCTTAATATCAAGGTTATCTAGGATCTGAAAGAGTTGTTTCAGAAACCATGATGTGTGGAAGATATTGTGATATCTGAAACGAAGTTTTGGTTGCAACATGATAGAGTATAATATGGCAAAAGTCATGTTCTCATATTTGATGAGAATTTGCAAAAAGGTTGGAGACACTTGTTGTCCTAATCCTCCAAAAAGTTTTGGATAGCAACATTATACTCATAATTCATTGTTATAAGCTAAAAGTAGCTTGATCATGGAAGATTCCATGATAAGGGTGAATATTTGATGTAGGTAAAATGTTTACTACACCAAGAGATTACTAAAGAAAGGAATTTGAAAGAACACCAAATATTTGATGATGGTGATCTACTTCAAAGTGCAAGTCCAAAGACATTGGTATTTAACTATACACGCTTTGGACTATGTGTCGTATGTATGACTCCACTGTTGATGTTGATAGATTCTTTCAAACAGAAAAGGAGATACTGAAAGAGAATCTCATAAATATATGGCAGAAAAGAAAAGACTAGAATTGTTCAGTTTAAGTATATAGATGATATACATGTTATGGCTATATTCTTTGCTTGTTAAACAATGTGGTTCTCAAGTATTTGATACTGAATTTGTTGGTGTGAATCGTCATACGAAACAACACAATTCATGAACTACAATGGCCTAAGTAACTAGCAAAAGAATATGTGATGATGTTCATTGAGAACAAATAAAGGGTTATTGTGTTGCTCATTAAACATCAAAGCTTGCCTTCAAGATTTGTTTTATCAGGTATTATGAGAACAAAAGAGTTGTTCAAATAAATTACCGTGATCCATAAAAGATGGATGATTCGCAAATCTCGTTGGAGAAATCACATCCATAAAACTAGTGCTAAAAATGTCGAAAGACAAATTGATTGAAAGATCACTTAGGAAGTGACATCGCCGTTTAAATTATACTGGAAAGAAAACATGAAGAAACTCCATGTGGATGGAATTTTGGAGTCTTCTGATTTTGATCAAATGACGCTTGTGAAATTTTCCTAGAGATAATTGAAACTTCGTTCATAGGCCAAAAGGGAACGATAGACTAACTTATTGGAACTTGTACATATTGTTGTATGAAGTCCATTATGTATAGTCAAGAGCGATGGATTTCAACTTCATGTGCTTTCTCCGGAAATTTAAGTGAATATATGAATATTTACTTAATAAGGATGAAGTGTGAAATACTTGAAAAGTTCAAAGACTTCCAAGATGAAGTGCAAAATCATTGTAACAAGAATATAAATAGTTTATGATAAGATCATAAAGGAAGATATTTGAGTTACAAAGTTTAGCATAATACCTAAGATTTAAGGAATCGTTCCGTGGATTTGCATTTTCCCGAAACACCATAAGTGTATGGAGCATTCGAGATATGTAATTAAACCTTGTTTGACATGGTAAGATCAAAGGTATAATTTATAAAACTGCCATTGTATTTTAAAGATTAAAAGCTTTAGAGATTACCGTTTTTCCACTGAAAAGAGCTCCATCATAATCCGTTGAAATGACACCATATAAGGTTATGGTTTGGGATAAAACCCAAGTAGTCCTTTCTTAAAACATTGGTATGCTTTGCATAAGAAAGATGTTTGCAACCAAAGTCGGATAAACCTGTCTTTGTATTACTGTTAAGTATTCCTCCATAAACACCGGAGACAAAAATGTTTGTCACTTAAAATGTCAAGTTTCTTTGAGAAGGAATTTTTCGTGAAAAGTTAAGTGGGAGGACAATAGAAACTTTGATAAGGTTAAAAGAACCTTAGCTATATGTGCAGAGTTGCGCAGCGCCGAAAAGTGTTTCGGAGGCAGCAACAATGCTCATGGTTCACGTACCTCAAAGGTTGTGGTCACGGAGATCCAAGTTCCTATTGAAACAAGTAGGTCGGATGAACAATCAAATACCAAGATTTGAGGGTTGAATCATTATTTGAGAATAATGAACCGACTACATGCAGAGAAGCGATGATGGGCCCTGACTCCGTAAAATGGCTTGAAGCCATAAAATCCGTGATAGTTCCATACACGAGAAATCAAGTTTTGAACTTGAAGGACCCTCGAGAAAGGTGTAAGACCTTATAGTTGTGTCTGGATCTATAAAGAAATAGACATGGATGTTTCACATCTATGAAATAGTCGACATGTTGGGAAGGAGTTCACAACAATGTTCAAAGGTTGACTATGACAAGATTTTGATCTTTCATAGTGATATTTAGTCTAGACGGATTAATGTAGCAACCACTACATATAATTTGTTATATGGTAGTTGAATAAACAAAACAAGTTCTTCTAATAGAATCGTTACCTAGGACATGTGCATAACACGGTCCATAGGGTTTTGTTAATTCAAAGGATGCTAAAAGCATATGCAAACTTCAATGGTTAGAGTGAGCATAGCGGAGTTGGAATCTTCACTATGATGAAACTGTTAAAAGGGTTTAATTTCATCAGAGACAATGAAGATGCTTGCATTTGCAAGAAATTAAGTGGGAGCGCTAAGACATGTTTCTAATACATTATGTGGAAGACATATTGTTGATTGGAAATAATGTATCTTTTATTAACACATATTAAGAATTTCATCCCGATGAAAGACTTAGGCAAAACCCAAATATTTGGCATCAATAGACGCTAATATGGTTGTGCCAGAAGTACATAGACGAGATATTGAATGAATTCAATATAGAAACTACAAGAAAGGTTCTTGTTGCACAGAAAGGATTGAAAGAGTTCAATGTTGATGATATATTCAAGTGTATTGGCACTTAGTAAGTGAAACAAAGATTCAAGTATAGATTGATACTTGATGTATGAAATCACAAAGAGTATTTATATCAATCATACTGTGATATGTACAAATCCAGATATGTCCTATGCTCTAAATGTTGTGAGCATATACCAGAATGATTTGTAAGATGATCATTGGACAATAGTAAGGATATTCTTATGATCTTTTGGAAGAACTAAGAGTATATTATTTGTAGAAGTGACAAATAGATGGTTAGTTCATTGTAAAAGTACTACATTGATACTAGCTTTGTCACAAAGTACAAATTAAGTTTATCTCAATCTAAACTAAGGGTGGCACAATATAATGGAAAGTGAGTTCCATAATGGATTTGGATGAGTTCCAAAGTTAAGACATTGTGAAAGATACTACAACAAAAGGGCTAAGTATATGACTGCTATTAAAGCAGCAAAAGAGGGCATTTGTGTCAAGTAGTTTGTTATCAAACTAGGTGTAGTTCACAGCGGGATAATACTATGAAGATATATTGTGCGACAATATTATCAACATGTTTTAACCCCAAAGAACTAAAGGTCACACCGAAAGACCAAATTTATGCAAAGCCATCTCATTAGAGAATGAGTGATGCGTAGAGACGCAAAGACATGCAATTACACACGGACCTGGAAGTGTCAGATCCGGAGATCAGTTGACCACTAGCAATCGTGTGCATACAACACCGGAAAGCCATAGGTGTTGAAAAACACAAAGGTTTGAAACTAGATTATTGACTCTAGTGCAAGTGGGAGACTGTTGGAGATATGCCCAAGAGGCAATAATAAAGTGGTTATTATCATATCTTCACACTTATGATAAATGTTTACATACCATGCTATAATTGTATTAACCGGAAACATTAATACTTGTGTGATTTGTAAACTAAAATAAGAGTCCCTAGTAAAGCCTCTTGTTAAACTAGCTTGTTGGTTAATATATGATCATTGTTTCCTGATCATGAACATAGAGATGTTATTAACAACAGGGTCATATCATTAGGAGAATGATGTGATGGACATACTCCTATAGATAAGCGTAGCATAAAGATCAAGTCATTTCAATAGTTCAATTGCTATATGCTTTCTGATACATAGTAACCTAATTCCTTCGACCATGAGATCATGCATATTGCCTTTACTGGATGGATGCTTTGATGTCATCAAACACCACACCGTAACAGGGTGGCTATAAAAGTGGCATTGGGTGTTCAGAAAGTATTGGTTGAAACACATGGATCAAGAGTGGGATTTGTCCATCCACATGACGGATAGATATTCTCTGGGCCCTCTCGGTGAAATGTCATCCAATTAGCTTGCAAGCATGTGACTTGGTCACAAGGGATCACATATCACGGGAACGAGAAAAGAGTACTTATCAGTAACGAGGTTGAACTAGGTATACAGAGATACCGACGATCATAACCTCGGATAAGTAACATATCGTGAGACAAAGGGAAATTGGTATCGTATGTAAGTGGTTCATTCGATCGCAAAGTAATCGTAGAAATATGTGGGAGCCATATGAATTTCCAGATTCCTCTATTGGTTATTGTTCGGAGAAGTGTCTCGATCATGTCCGCATAATTCACGAACCGTAGGGAGACACACTTAAGGATTCGACGTTGTTTGAGTAGTTATGGTATTATGAGAAAGAGACCGAATGTTGTTCGGAGTCTCGGATGGGATCCGGGATATCACGAGGTGATCCGGAATGGTCCGGAGAATAAGATTCATATAAGGAAAGTCCCATTTCGGAGTTGGGGAATGGTTCCGGTGTTTTCATCGGGAACATTCTAGAAGTTCCCGGAATGTCCGGCACTCCGGAGGGGAAGGGGTACATGAATGTGTCATTGCATGTTGGAATGATTGCATCATGTACTAAGTGTTCTTGCTGTCCCAAATAAAGGATTAAATTGAATCCTAAATTGAAAAAGTCAAACGGCTAGTTTGAAAGTCAAACGGCAGTTTTTGGGAAGTGGGAGGAGAGGAGGAAACCGAATTGGGGGAGGAGTCCTCCTCCCCAAGCCGGCGGCCAGCCCTAGGCCGAGTTGGGGAGGGACTCCCTCCCTCCCTTAGCGCGCCAGCCCTCCCACCTATAAAGGGAGGGGCAGGGCTCCCCTCCCAACACAACACAAGACACACAAGTTCCTATCCTCTAAACTAGAAACTAGACCTAGACCCCGGTTTAGAGCTGTTTCGGTTTAGAGCCTTCTAATTGGTTTAGAGCCTTCTAATTGGTTTAGAGCCCTCTAATTGGTGTGTCTAATTACTAGACCACTAATAGCCTCTCTCATAAGCTCCACCATACTCGCACCGGCTTAAGGCGAAGCCCTGCGGGATCTCCCCTCTACTTCCGGTACCACGCCGTTGTGCTGCCGGAATCGCGAGGAGAGTGCTACAACCTCCGCTGCCTGCTGGAACAAGGGAGAGGAAGGTCTTCGTCGAGTACCGAACGTGTGACCGACTGCGGGAGCGCTGCTGGAACGTGGCGCTGGAAGGATCGTCTACGCGATCTTGAGATCGGAAAGAGTACGACTACATCACCCACGAGAATCTGCTCTCGTTAACCACTTTGGAATCTTCGAGGGTGAGTTCCACTATCGACTCGTTGCTACAATCTAGTAGATAGATCTTGGCTTGTTTGTTTGTATGCGATAGAAAAATTTTGTTTTCCATGCTACGAACCCCTACAATATCTCCAACATCTTCGTGGTGCCAAGCCGAGTATACTCAAACATGGTGGCCTAGGCCACCGCCCCCCCTCAATCGAGAGGTTGATGTGCTTACTCATGTTTGTCACTCTTTAATTGGTTCTTACTCGTGTTTGTCATCCTCTAGTTGGTTTTGTTCTTTTGGTCGTGCACTCACATTTGGCTCTCCATATGTTTTTAGTAATTTTTGAGTGCATTGGCCCATATCAGTGTGACTCTCTAAACCCATGCCATTCTTATCCCCTAACAAAACTCATCTACTTTGCACAAGAACCTTCCATTTTATGTATCTTGGCTCTCTGTCCTGATGGTTACGGTACTACCGGTTCTCACTAGCGGTGCTACCTCCAAACGGTACTACCGAAAATGACCAGCGGTACTACCTCTTGTGGATCAGTTTCCAGGTCCCTGTCTGGAAACTTCCCAGGTGCGGTACTACCGTTAGTTGTCTACGGTACTACCGCACAGCGGTACTACCGCTCGTGGCTCCGGTACTACCGCTTGTGCGTTTCGGTTAAGATTGTAGACGTGGGAGAGGCACCTCTCAGTGCCTCATTAGTCCCCCGCCTCCACTCCTCACCAACGCCGCCGCAGGAGCACGAGAACGCCGCAGGAGACCCTCCCCCTTCTCCTCTTCCCGGATCCACACCGGATCCGGCTTCCTCGCGGGCTCCTCCTTATTCTCCTCTGCCATGGACACCGGTACTACCGCCCTCCTCCTCTTCTCACTTGTTTTCTCCATTGAATCTAGGGTAACTTTGATTCTTGGCTAAAACACGCATTCTTGAGGTTGTACCGTGTGCTATCTACAAGATCTACCACTTTGTCTGATGGAATTCTTGTTTTACAACAAATTTACTGCCCGTACATGGATTTCTGTCTCAGACTGCACTGTGGTCGCGGGCCGGTAGTACCGGGAATCTTTTTCCGGTACTACCGCTTCACGGTACTACTGCCGGTGCAGGTCCGGTACTACCGCCCTATACTGACAGCAAAGTTTTTTATACCAAGAGTTCCATCCTCTGTTTGTCTCGGGTTCTTGTGCCCTTACCCTTATGCTATCTCCCTCGTTCTTTCACAGGTGCAGGGGGTTCCCGGGGATCGCGCAAACACTCCAAAGCTCACCATGAGATCGATGACTATGAGTCAGAGTCAGAGACTGAGTCAGAAGAGGAGGTCATGCCTCAACCTAGCGCCCGTCTGAAACTGCAAACAACTCGTGGTCGTCGGAGTGGGGGGGGGTCAAGCAAAGTGCTGGTCGTGGTAAAGCTCCTCCATATCCTCCTCCCTCCGGTCCTCGCAAGAGCCACAGTTCAGGGCCATCTGGGCCAAAGCTGCTATCTGATTTGTCTGAGACAGAATTTCATGACCTGCGGGTTGTCAATCCATATGTGGCTGCTCATTCTCATGCTCGGGAAGGTAGCCTATTCTATACGGACTTCCAGGAGCGGGTGTTCCATGAGATCCTCATGAAAGATGATAAAATGGTGGTCCCTCAAAAGTGGATCGAGATGAATCATGTGAGGAAGAACCTGAACTACTTTGGTGAAGCTCTTGAGATTTGCACCAACATTGGCTTGCTTCCCATTATGGAGTTCCGGTGCAACTATGACCCAATGCTCATTACTCAGTTCTATGCAACCATTCACTTTGCCAAGAATCAGACTCGGACTCTCACCTGGATGACCGAGGGTGTTGTCAAGCAAGAAACGTTGGCTGAGTTCGCAGCTATTTTCGGGTATGAAGACCGTGGCAAAGACACTCCCGTTGGCTTTCGGTGCCATGACAATGATCGCCCCAAGAAGAAGGATGCTCTTGCACCACTGTACATCCGGGGGCGTGGTATCCCTGGAAAGATCAAAGGGCTGCTGAAAGGGCATGTATGCCCCCATGTGTGGTTTTGGTAATTAATGACAATCTCTATGGACTAATGTGTAAATTGAGTTTCACTTGTAGGTTTGTCCATTGGAATCGCTTGGGCCATGTGTTGGTCTCAATGTTGGAAGATGAAGAAATGTCCAAGGTCTTTGTGCCCATTGGAATCATGAAGAAAGAAGGAGCTTGAAGGTCGATCAAGGTACGTGCAAAGAGTTGCATCAAGATGGATCAACCTCAAGTAGGGATGAAGAAGGGCGAGCTCAATATGCGCCATCTCTAGAAGATCTCATGCTTGAAGGTTGCCATCCTCGTGCTCATGGAATGATGAAGACAAGTTCAAAGAAGAGGTTTCCCCATGGAGTATGGGGGAGCAATTTGCAAGCCTTCATCTTCATCAAGCAAGAGCATCCAAGAAAGGTGTTCCCACTATAGAAGAACAAGACGGTCTACATCAAGTTCAAGTGGGATGCTCAAGGCAAAGGTATGTTCTTGATAGGGCTTCTCTTTTGCCGGTCTCGTGTTGTTAGTTGGGAGACCGGGTTTAGGATAGATAGCCGTTCTATCAAGAGGGGCTCTCAAGCGGGTGTCTCGTTTGCATCGTTCGGAGAGAGCTCAAACCTTTGCATTCATAGCATCATCTTTCTTGGTTATTATTTGGTTCTTGTCCATGAGAGGATCTAGAGCTTGTGGTCATCATCATAACAAGCTCTAGTTCATCATCTAAGGATTTCACTTGCATATCTTATTGCGGTTTTTGATCTTGCGAGTTTTCCGGCTCCACACCTTGCGGGATACTTCACATATACATTCATAGTATTTTCTCCCAAGGATTAAATTCGTCGTTATCTTTCCAACAAAATTGGTTTCATCCCGTTTGGAGTTCGGATGCAAAAGTTATTGCGTTTCTGGAATTTCCCTGACCGGAAGTTCCGGCTTGCCATCAGAAGTTCCGCTAGGGCATTTTTGCCGCCAAAAGTTCCGGTGGAAGTTCCGGGTCTTCTTCCACTCACGCTCAGTAACCTTCTGTTTTGGATGTGCTATTTGACGGAACTTCAGTCGGAATTTCCACCAGAAGTTTCGCTCTCACCGGAAGTTCCGGCCAGTGACCGGAAGTTCCGCTCAGGCCGAAAGTTCCGGTTGAATTTCCGGCTCTTGTTTCGCTCACATTCAGTAACCTTCTGTTTTCGTTGTGTCTATTTGACGGAACTTCTGTCGGAACTTTCACCGGAAGTTTTGCTCCCACTGGAAGTTCCGGTGAACCGGCGGAAGTTCCGGCCATGATTCGTTTTTTCAGTTTCTCGCTCTGCAGTTTTCGACCGTTGGCTGTGTGCCACCGGAAGTTCCGGCCTCCCACCGGAAGTTCCGGCCAGGTTTCGCGAATGCCCATAACGGGCAGATCTGGGAGCCCTTTAAAAGGGGCTCCTCTTCCCCTTCGTGGGACACAGATTTTCTTCTTGGTTCTTGGCTTTCTCTCTCTCCTCCATTGTCAACCTTGAAGAAGCTTTCCCTCTCCCTTTCCCCTCCTATGATTCTTGCATCTTTTTGAGGGATTTGAGAGAGGAGATCTAGATCTACAATCCCCCAAGCTAAATCCCTTCTTTGTGAAGGAATCATTGGGATCTAGATCTTGGAGAGTTTTGTGTTCTCCTTTTGTGTTCTTCCTCCCTTATTCCCCCAATAGCTTTTGTAGCTTTGTTGGAATTTGGGAGAGAAGGACTTGCCCTTGCATTTGGTGCATAGGTTTGAGTTCTCCTCGGAGATTCGGCGAGTTCAAGCTTGTGAGCTTGTTTCTCTTGGGTTCCTTGGAACCCTAGACGGTTGTGTGGTTGGATTGTTGACCTTTTGTGGTCTTGTAGCCTTTTGTGGCGTTGTTGGCCTTTTGTGGCATTGTTGGACTTTTGTGGCTTTGTTGTTGGGAGCCTCCAATTGAGTTGTGGAGTTAGCCCCAATCTTGTACGGGTTCGGTGACCGCCCTCAAGCGTCCCATAGTGGAGAAAGTGCCCGCCTTTTGTGGTGCGCACTTGGGAGAATAGGGTGAGCCTTTTGTGGCGTCGGTGAGTTGCGTGCTTCCGCATCAGGGGTGAGGCCTTGTGTGGAGTTGGGTGAGCATCGAGCCACCACACCTCTAGGTGAGCCATTTGTGGCGTTCGGAGAGCATTGCGCCATCGCACCTCTCCAACGGAGACGTAGCTTCTTTGGAAGTGAACTTCGGGAAACAAATCTTCGTCTCCGCGTCCATCGGTTATCTCTCAACCGAACCCTTTACTTATGCACTTTACATTGTGATAGCCATCGTGCTTGAAGTCTTTATATCTTGCTATCATCTTGTTGCTTGTATTGCTTAGCATAGGTTGTTGGTGCACCTAGGTGAACTTAGTGGCTAGGTTTTGTGCTCAATAAATTAAACGTTAGTTTTATTCCGCATTTACTTGAGCCTAAACTGTAATAATTTTAAAAGCCTATTCACCTCCCCTCTAGGCGACTTCCTTTGTACTTTCAGCTGCTACCTACATATGACATCTTGCATCGCATCTTCCCTGAGACTGTCGCCCCTCGAGCTAGGAATGTTGATGAGATACATGCCTTCATGGTGGATATCATGCTTGCCACTTTTCACCACCGTTACTCCGGCCAACCTATGGATGTGATGGATGTTATTTGGAATGAAATGGTATGTGCCACTTTTCAAAGGAGGGTGCCTCCTTTTGCTCCGTATATCATGGCTCTCATTATTAGCAAGTGCCCCGTGATTGCCCGTGACATGCCTTCTCTTCCCCTTGTCACTCACCGCCACAAGAATCTATTGATCAAGACCCATCTCAAACCACGCAATGCCGATGGTCAGATTGTTGATGAGGATGGGAATCCTGTTGTGGAGGAATCCGGTGAAGCTGATGATGCCCAGCAGGATGCTGACTTTGTGGTCTCACATCACAAGCCCGCTCATCCATCTTGTGCCAAGAGGTTTGAGGCCAAACTCAAGAAGATATTCTGCCTCCAAGTGGACAATCAGAAACGCATGTACGAGGCCCATGTCTATGCCAAGAAGTCATGTGCCCGTCAGAAGGAAATGATGGAGGCTCAAGGCTTGACCGTCTCCAAGGGCTCCGAGAACAACATTACCCCAGAAGACCAATGGATCTCCAAGCACAGCCACTGGGATGATGATGCCACCTCCTCCTTCTGTGCCCCGCCAACTCATGATGATGCATGGGATGATTATGAGGACGAGTGATCTCCGGGACGTTAGTGTTGCTCTTGTCCCCTTTTTGGCGTCTTGATGCCAAAGGGGGAGAAGTTGCACATTAGGTATGCGGGATTTGCAAGGGAAAAGTCACAAGCTCGTTCTTGCCATTGATTTTTATTCGCTTGTGAACTTTATTTACTTGTCTCTTATTATGTGTGAACTAACTATTTGTGCTATGTATGGTGAGACTATGTGGTTATCATATGGATCCATCTTGTGTGTAATATGGCTATTCTCATTTGGATCCATCTTATGTGGTGTATGTGACGACCTTCCCCATTCCTAATCAATATTGGTCATCACATGTTATTTAGCAAAGGTATGTGCTCTATGTGCGAATTCTACTCCCAGGTAGCTTATTGATAGAATGGGGCTTGATTCTACATATCCAGGGGGAGCCCCATCTCTATCTTTTCGTCATTGGATTACCCTGCAAAATGTGTGTTGTCATCAAACACCAAAAAGGGGGAGATTGAAAGAGCATTTCCTATCCCTAGTGATTTTGGTGTTTTATAACAACACACATTTCGGACTAATTATTTGCCAAGTGTATCGCAGGTGCATTGAAAAAGACTTGGCAATGGTTAAACAACCGTCCAGAAACTTTCTGCCTGGTGCGGTACCAAAAAGCGGGAGTACCGCTTTTTGATACCGGACGCAGCAGTAGATTGTGATCGGTTGCTAAAAAGCCACTGCCGGGCTAGGTACTAAAAAGCGATAGTACCGCATTTTAGTACCTAGCGCGACAGTAGCTTTTTAACCACTTGTCAAAAGCTACTGCCCGCTCCGGTACAAAAATGCGGTAGTACCGTATTTTAGTACCGTGCGAAGCAGAGCCTTTTTCCAACCTATAAAAGGCCACTGCTCACCACGGTACTAAAGTTCGGTAGTACCGCATTTTAGTACCTGGCGTGGCAGTAGCCTTTTTGTATGTTGGCAAAAGCCACTGGCTGCCTAGGTAGCAAAATGCGGTAGTACCGCATTTTGCTACCTGGTGTGACAGAGAGTTTTTTCGACCAAGTTGCTGATACCACTGCGCGTCCGGTAGTACCGGTTGCCACTTACGGTACTACCGCTTTACGATAGCACCAAGTGTGGTACCGCTGTGTCCAGGGCCTATGAAGTTTGAAAGTTGGTCTTCCGGTACCAGGTCCGGTAGTACCGGAGTTCTTCGGTAGTACCGCTTGAACTTCCGGTACTACCGCTGCATTAATGGCTCCAACGGCCAGATTTCTTGGAGGGGTATAAATACCCCTCCACCTACCTTGGGACAAGATGCTCATCCACGTTAAATTCAAGACCACCATTGGAGCCACCAAATCTTCAAGTTCTCCTCAATCCACCACCCAAAGTCTTTGATCTTTGGGGAATCGAAGGAGGAGGCCCCGATCTACTACTTCACCAAAAGAGATCTTCATTTCCCCCTCATTTCATTGAGGGCCCCTTTTCTCTAGTGTTTTCTTGGAAACCCTAGTTCTTGTTTTGGTTCTTTCAAGCTTGTCTTTGATTTCTTTGACAACTTGCTTGTATTTGGGAGCCTCCGATTAAGTTGTGGATGTGTGCCCCAAACTTGTAAAGGTGCCGGCTTCCACCTTGAAGGTTGCCGATATAGTGGAAGGTGAATCGATCCCGTTGGGGTGAGATTCATCGGAGAAAAAGGGAGGCCTTTCGTGGCGTTGGTGGTTTGAAACCACCCCTTCTCCAAACGTAGACGTACTTCCCCTCAAATGGAAGGAACTACGGGAAACAAATCCTTGTGTCTCCGCGTCTACCACTTTGGTTACTTCTATCCTTTACCGCACTTTACTTACTTATCCTTACTTTGTGTTGTGGTAGCTCTTGCATAATTGTCATATAGGTAAATTCACCTTAGTTGCATTATCTAGAGAATTTACCTTATTGTCAAACCTTAATTTGAAAAAGAAGAAAATTTGAAGTAGCACCTATTCACCCCCCTCTAGGTGCCCATACGATCCTTTCAGCTTGCTAAAATATTAGTATAAGCTTGCCTTGTGCAGAGCAGTGGTTGAAGTTATCATCGGCTTCTTCCTCGTAGTATTCTCCTTCCTCCTTGTATCCTTGGTCGGTACTGGCGTCTATAAATAAATATGAGGTACACAATCACCAAACAATACTTAACTATTTCTAAACATCACACACAGGTTCACACTAGATGATCTATCATCATCACTAGCATTACAAGGATTAAAACACTTGTATTATTTGTTTTATTTAAGAAAAGTAATTTCTACT
The DNA here is from genome assembly GCA_916181665.1 of Avena sativa. Taxonomy (NCBI): domain Eukaryota; kingdom Viridiplantae; phylum Streptophyta; class Magnoliopsida; order Poales; family Poaceae; genus Avena; species Avena sativa. Next base: position 339,491,510 of record OV702283.1, on the reverse strand, counting down.
CATTGAAAAACTACTTAAGATTTTATATTCTCCAACTCAAACATGGGATCATGTTGACACATGTCATCACCACATATTTCAGTACATGGGAATGTGATTTAAAGTGGTGTCACAATTTAATAAGGTTTAACATTTTTATTTTAATTAATTAAAGTGACTAGAAATGCCTATGTGGCATTCTTTTATTACTTGATCATTATTTCTCCAGTAAACCTATATATTTTTATATATTCTGAAAGGTATGGTTAAATGTGATTTTTGCGAGTTGTAATCAACTCAAAAGCTCTTATGGTTGAATTTTGAAAAATGTTTGAATGCAGAAAAGCTTCTGCCTTGTTATTTTTACCATGGGTGATCTATAAATCTTTATGGTTTGAATCCAACGGGCTTGGATTAAGCATTCCAGTACCTTTCTAACAAAATTGGTTTCATGCATTTTGGTTTAGTGAATCGAGCTAGGTTGATTTTTGAATATATGTATAGAACTGTGTTTGAAATTAAATGAATAAACTTAAGTTTGAATTGCTGGGTCGCGCGGGACGTTCAACTGGACCGGTCCACTACGCACAGTGCACACGCGGGCTGGTTAAGTGGTTGTTACCACGCGTCAGTGAGACGGTGAGTGGCGTGCGGGGTGATCTAGGCCGCATGATCTAACTCTAATCGAACGGCTCTGGTTCATCGTCCACGTCGGGCAGCGCCGGCGAGACAGAACCCTAGCGCGGCAGGTGGGGGTCGTGGGAGGCTCATCGGGGCTCAGACGATGGTCGGCGACGGGGGCGAATGATGAAGTCGACGACAACGGTTCTCCTGGTACCAGCAGCTTCTCCTGGGGCGGCTCCAATCGACGGCGCCTCTCCTCCTCTGAAGCGACGAACTCCGGTGAAATTCCAGCCACCTGGTGCTTGCCTTGCTCCGGGAGTGAGTGGGTGTGATCAGTGAGAGGTGGGGAGTGAACTGGTGTGAAGAAAACGAGCAGGGGAGGCCTACTTTTATAGTGGCTGAAGGGGACCGACGGGCGCGGGCTGAGCTCGTCGTGGTCAACAGCATAGAGGGCTAATGGCATGGGCGACGATAGGGGGCGGTGCTGTGCTCCCTGGCGAAGCTCAACGGCGTGGTGGTGAGGCGTGGGGTGGTGCTGATCGGTCGGAACGCGTCGACGCACTGGGCGGGTCCGACGGTGATTTTAATGGCGCACAACGTCTATGGTCCGCATGGCGGCGAACGGGCATGTCCGCGGGGGTTGCTGGGATGATGGCGACCACGCACGCAAGCGGCGAGGGCGGCGCGCGGTCTGTGGGCGCTAGTCGAGTGTGGCGCACTAGCGCGCTCTCGGCTTGCACGCAGAGAGACTTGGCACGCTCGGGCAGTGTGGTCAAGGGGCTGGCAGTGCTCGAGGCTTGGACAGGGGGTGGCGGTGGACGGTGGTTAGTGCTCCAGACATGCTTGGTAGGCTTGGTGCTTCTCCTAGCTCGCTGTCGACATGTGGGTGGCAAGTTAGGCTTGGCATGGTCACCATTAATGGCTATGCCAAGCTCACAATGGTGCCAAGGCTTGTTAATTGGGCTAGATCATCTACTGAGAGTGTAGTGAGATCTAGAGAGGGAACAAGGTTGGCCAAAATCACTGCTCATTATAGTGTTTGTTGTTTGTTTGTTTGCTGCAAACAAGGTGTTTGATGAAATGGCCGAAAGAGATTCAAATTCGAATTTTGGATTCAAACTTGGTGGGTTTGCTAGGCACATACTAGGGAGTCTCTAGTTAGTTGGATTAGTCAAGGGGCACTGGTTTGGTTGGGTTTTGAAAATGTGTGATCTTCACATATGATAAAGATTCAATTTTTACTTGTGATTTGAATGAGGTTGCCAAATGTTTCTACAAGTTTGAAATGTGGGCTTTGCTTCACTTTTACTTGGTCTAGAAAGGGGTGAAAAGAATTGGAAAAGTTTGTGTTTGAAATCTTGGACTAGAAATACTCAAAGTGACCTAGTGAGCAAGATTGGAAAAAATGACCATTTGCTTTAATTAATTTTTTTTGATTTTCTCTTTATTTGTTTCTGCTTGGAAATGTTTTATATGATGTTATATTCATCTTTAAACCATTTCTTGCTATTTAGGTTAATCACACAAGTCCATTCATACATTTATCAAATCATCACATACACACATGCATTCATATGATTTTAATTAATCAAAGTTTTTGTTAACCCTAATTTTAATGATTAGAGTTTGATGATCATTGATTCATATTTTTGGGATGTTAAAGTGAGTTTTGGTAGGTTTTCATCCATGGATTACTTGCTAAACTTGTTGATCTACCTTCCCATGCGTTCTCATGGCCTAATTCCTTGATTTCTCCCCATCAATTTGAGGTTTTGGTTCGAGTTTTTCTGCCCAAAACGCGTCTCGTTTGAGTTCTAGACGTGCTGGAATATCCCGGACCGGAGTTTCCGGGGTTAGTGAGCTCCAGACCGGAGTTTACGGCTCTCCAAACCGGAGTCTCCGCCCCATGCAGACAGAAAAACTGCTTCACGGTTTTGAGCATAACTTTTGCATTCAAACTCGGATTTTGGTGTTCTTTAACCCGTTTTGAAGAGGAGAAGGAGATATACATAATCATCCACGTTGTTCATGCTATCTATTCCATCCAAATTCCATGAGCAAGGCGGAATCCAACAATAAAGGGTGAAGATCGTCGACAAAAGGTATAAACATTCTGCGACTTTCCCCCACTTGCATTCCTTTGTAAACTCCACTATCTCTGTGACCAAAAAACACCTATTGAGACTAGTTCCTCTTATGATTGCTTGGGCTATGCATATTTGGTACCTGTAGAATTCCGAGCAAACTTGTGAGTGCTATCTCATATAGTTATCTTGTATAGTTGTTGGCACAAGGAAGAGGCAAGTGAAAAAATAAAAAGGGGGAAAAAAGAAAAAAATATAATAAGGAAAAATAAAAAGAAAAATAAATATACAGGTGCCTCATAGAATAGGAAGCGCAAGCTCGATGAACATCATATAGGTGGTACTTATTGTGCATATCTTGTAGCCCACCAATTTTGTTGCAATCGAACTAGTGTCTCTCCTTCTAATTGTGTGACACGAGCTTATAGTCTCCGCTAGGTAATCATTTGGTTCTTAGCTCACTTTCTCCATCGCACAAGTCCCCTTTATCCCACCATGTGTGTTTCCTTGTACATAAATTCCTATATTGTGGATTGACTTGTTTTGCTTTGTGATCATTGTGGTTCTTTTACTTTCCATTACAACATCTTGATTTCGGGTTGTTTCTTGACATGCCACTTTCCATACCTATCCACCATAGGCCTTGTGTGTGTGTTTTTAGTTGGTAATTGGTTTTGGTGTTCCGCATGAACTTCACTTTGCTTGGTTTATTGCTCTCAAGTGTGGCAACTTGCACGATACTATCTTCCAAGATAAAGTAAGGTTTGATGTTGCATCACCAACATCCTCTACCACTTCCATATACAACACTTGGTATTGTGAATCATGTCTAGGGACTCCGGAACCGATGATGATTTCTATGAAGAATCCACGATGAGAGACCATGCATATGTCTCCACAAGCATGGATGACATGATAGAGCACTACACCAACAATGGCTTCATATGCTTAGGTGACATGGAGTACTACAACAACAATGACTCCCCAAGCATGGGAGACTTCAAGAAAGACAACGACAAGCTCCTCAAGTCGCACCGACCAAGACGGAGCCTCCACCTCGAGTGCGCCAAGGTCCACCATCAAATGGACAAGTTCAAGAGCGCCCTCCACAAATTCAAGAAGAACATGGACAATGACTTTGGCAAAACCATGAGCATGGTCGCCAAGACTAATGATGCTTTGCGCTCATTACAACAACTCACCAAGAAGAGTTCCAATGACAAGGTTTATCTTCACGAGCGCCATGCGAATGACCAAGTGTGCCACCTACATCAACCATTGGCAAGGCACGCTAATGACCTCCGTCAACACCATCACAAGGCACCTTGAACTACTAGTGCCACCACCAAAATGGCACCAAGAGAAAGCCTTCATCCACGCCATCAAGCTTCAATGACTACGCTTGCATTCCAATACCCCATGAATGAGGAAAATGAAGACCTATATTTCGCCAAGTTGGATAGCATGAGCCTACCTCCACCACTACTACAGGATGGACACAAGACGGTTGAGCATGGGATTTTCCCTTCGACCATGGAGGCGAGTGATGATGCCCATCTTATGGCATCCAATCTTGAAGGCGATAGAGTTGAGAATGGTGAGCACGGGATTTTCCCTTCACCAAAGGAGGCACATGGAGTTGAGGAAACCGAGCCTATCCCTATACACTTGAGTGATGATGTGGTACCAATCCCATGTGAGTATGAGAGCCACTTAGCCCACTTGAGCGAGAACAAGAGAGAGATGAGTGACTCCACCTTATGTGAGATTGAGTGCTTCCACTTTGAGGGCATGAGTGATACACCGAGTGATTTGAGAGTGTGTAAGATCCCACCTTTATAAAGGTAAAGATCCCTGTGATTGCAATGCTAGTCCCTGGATCAATGCTAACATCCACAGTTTAAGATGAAGTACACAGAAACAAAGGTCATTATTACATGTCATTCCAGAGACAACATAGTCATTTACAACTCCATGGCCACAGGCCTAATACAAGAGTTCAAATATAAAAATATAAATAAGTCTTCATCTTCATGTGCCACAGGCAAGCATGCTGAGTGTAGACTCATAACCCCTAATCATCATCAGAGTAACCTGCAACATCACAAGTTACAGCCACAGTGGGTCAATACATTGGAATAGTATTGGCAAGTGATACCTTAGTAGAATATTAACATCTAGTTACTACATGAATATGGCTAAGTGTAGCTTATGCTTGCTTTGCTCAAAATAGGTTTTACCTATCAGTTGAAAAACACTAAGTTTTTCTTTGACAAAAATTTCCCAAGGAACCACCAATATAAATTGGTGAACCTTCACCCTTGTTCAACCACAAGTTTTAACTTAGCAAATTGGGATGAGGAGATTCTTGATACCTTCCATGTCTTGATGCTCAAAATGTCCAATACTAGGGACATGGCTAAGTACTTAGATTCTTCCATCTGCAGAGGTTGTGCACTTTCCCCATAAGACTTGATTTTCACCAAGACAGGACCTTTCAGAAGCCTTCCCTTAGACCAAAATGGACGCGCTCCAAACCTATCATTCCCCTACCACCAACTGTCCATTTGGCTAAGTTATTGCAACCTATATGATCCAGGCAGAGCCCATAATGCCATGTGGCTGCACTAGAAGCTTCTTAACATTTGGCATCTCAAATCCCTTTATTCCTGGGTGGCTTTCCACAAGTGAGATACACAAGGTAAACCATAGAAATGGGCCTTGTGTAACCACTCAACACAAACCATTCTTTCCATTCCACCCAGGTGTTTCATTCACTTAGTTGTTTTATTAAGCAAAACACAAGTCAAGACTTAGAAATATTTCTCATAGCATGATTATATAATCCACCCTTGGTTGCTACTAGCTAGGCTAAGCATGGAAATAGTAAGCATCTTAACTTAGAGGAAATTCTAACAATTCTACAACTACTAGGATTTCCCAAGCATAGCATATAGATACTTAGCAAAATAATCATGCAAGTCCTATACAAAATATTTCTAATGCATAGGTGAAAATATAGGGATAAAAAATGAAGCACCACTTTCCTTGGTAGTTTGGGGAGTAGCAACAATCTTCACAACCACAATCACTATTAGCACCAAAATCTACACATAAAATAATGGCACCAAATTCACATATCAAAAATATACAAGAAAAAATATATGAATGCATGCAAATGCCATGTGATGATTTTATACACCAAACAAGACAAGTATACACTACTGAATCATAAACAAAACCAATACACTCTAAATAAACTTTATTTGATCTTTAAATCATTTTTCAAATCATTTCTATACTCAAAATAAGCCTATAAATGTCTCTGCAAAAATAACCAATTTTACAGAAGCAAAAAATTAAACACATTGCATAAACAGATAGCAATCTTTCTCCTGATTCCAATGATATAAAATTTGTAAAAATTGAACATGTGGATCAAAAGTTATGAATTTTGTAAGTTTGAACAACTAATAGATCAAATTTCTGTTTTAAAATCTAAACTCGGGCCACGCGGCGTGTTCTGATTGGCCCGTACCGGTTCGGCCGGATCTATCAATGCGGGCCACACGATCTAAATGAAAACGCACGGCCAGATCTAAAATGTACCCCTTCATTAAGTTATCTATCGTATGCGTTGGATCTAGATCCGATGGCTATCGATCAAGCGACCACAGATGGGCGGCGCTAGCGACGACGGCGCAGCGGCGCGGCTCTGCCAGTGATGTTCCGACGGCTATAGAGGGGGCTGGGGTCAGCAGAGGGGCTTACCGAGCTCGTGAGGTCATTGCGGTGCTCGAGGTGGTCGAAGGAGAGACAGGGGTGCACGGACTCAGCTACTATTGCTCGTCGGAGTGAAGCCTGTCGTCGGGCACGACTGTTCGTCGATGTTGTAGATCATGCAGAGGGAAACAAGCGGCGCGTTAGATGCGGGGAACGATGCTGGTCATGTGAGTAACAAAGAGAGGGCAAGGCGCGCTCAGGACTAACCAGATTAACTCGCCGGAGTTGCGCTGAGCTTCAGTCGCTTCCAGAGGTGGACGATGGCGACGGTCTAGGGCGATTCAGAGCAAAAGAAAGGCATGAGAGGATGCGCAAGGACATACTGATCACGCTCGTTTGAATCAGAGGCAGGAGGGTGGTCGATGCTTACCAGAATCGCACGCCGGAGATGCTCGGTACCGCGGCGGTGCAAGTGGGATTGTGGGCAGCCTGGTGGCAGAGAAGAGGCGCTGAGTGAGGGGAAAGATGCGGAGAGGAGAGGGTGTTAAATAGCCGGTGAGGGGCGAGGAGATCGCACGGAATTGATTGGCAATTAAGCCTGCTTCATTCGCGGCAGTGATGGAGGTAACGACGGCGTCGACGTGGTCGGGGTGCGGGGTTTGGGGACGACGACCATGTGGCGTTTGGGTCCACCGGTCAGCGAGCGCGGGGTAGGTCTGCGTCGCGCGTGAGAGAGAGAGAGAGAGAGAGAGAGAGAGAGAGAGAGATAGAAACCCCGGGTGGGCTTAGTGGGCTTGGTCTGCTGTTGGGCTGAAAGGCTGGCACAGGGCTTTTCCATTTCATTTTCCTTTATTCATTTTCTGTTTGAATTTCCAGGAATCAAATTCAATTGATTTCAAATGTGTTTGAATTCAAATGTGTTCTGGATTTTTATAAAGTGAAACCTGCACATTTTTGAGTATAGAACCATGCTGTTTCACCAAACTTGCTTGGTTCCTTAGGAGTTTTAAAAATAAAACAGTGCCTTTACACAAGATTTAATAAAGATATGAAAATGGTTTTAAAACCATATTTTGTTTTGAAATTTTTGTCCAAGATTTTGAACACAACCAAACCCACTCATGAACAAAAAATCTTGGTTTAAAACAAATAATCTCTCATCAGAGAGTAGCATTGGATCAATGCTTTGCTTACATAAAATAATAAGCATCCAAATGCTTCTGTTTTTGTAATGACTTTGAAAATGATCCCTAAATGATTATGAATGCATGGATGATATGCAAACTTTGAAAACATGATTTTAGGGATGTTACAAATCTAACCCCCTTAAGGTGAATCTCGCCCTCGAGATTCGGATTGGCTAGCAAATAGGTGAGGGTGGTCTTTCCGAAGATCATCTTCTCTTTCCCATGTCGCTTCTTCTTCGGAATGATGGTTCCATTGAACTTTGCAGAATTTGATAGTCTTAGTCCGAGTAACTCTTTCTGCAGTCTCAAGAATCTTGATAGGTTTTTCCTCATAAGTGAGATCACTTTCCAATTGAAAATCCTCCAAAGGTATAGTATCCTTCAAAGAAGTCTCTTCCATCTCTGGATGGCATTTCTTTAGCTGACTCACATGAAACACATTGTGAACTGCAGACAAAGATTCTGGCAATTCAATTTCATAAGCTACTTCTCCTTTACGACTTAGAATCTTGAATGGTCCAACATATCTTGGGGCCAATTTTCCTTTGACTCCAAATCTCTTCACTCCACGAAGTGGTGACACTCTAAGATAAGCTCTATCACCCACTTCATAGGTGAATTCTCTATGCTTAGGATCTGCGTAGCTCTTCTGTCGGGACTGTGCTATCTTCAATCTGTCTTGTACTAGCTTGACTTTCTCTTTAGCCTCTTTGATTAGTTCTGGTCCGAACAAATTTCTTTCTCCCACACCATTCCATAGAAATGGGGTGGTACACTTTCTCCCATAGAGAAACTCAAATGGTGCCATCTCAATGCTGGCTTGATAGCTGTTATTGTAAGAGAATTCTGCGTAAGGCAGACTTTCATCCCAACTAGCTCCATAGTCTAGAGCACATGCTCTCAACATATCTTCGAGAATCTGGTTGGTCCTTTCTGTTTGTCCATCAGTCTGAGGATGAAAAGCAGTGCTGAATTCCAATCTCGTTCCCAATGACTCATGTAGTTGCCTCCAAAAATGATAAGTGAACTGAGTTCCCCTATCAGACACAATACTCTTGGGTACTCCATGCAGACACACAATCCTATTCATATAGATCTTGGCCAACTTAGCACTTGTGTAGGTTGTCTACACGGGTATGAAATGAACCACTTTAGTGAGGCGATCCACTACTACCCAAATAGAATCATATCTAGACCTGGTCCTTGGCAATCCGGTGATGAAATCCATGCCAATCTTGTCCCACTTCCAATCAGGAATAGGTAGTGGTTGTAGAAATCCTGTTGGTTTCTGATGTTCCGCTTTCACTCTACTACATACATCACACAAAGCAATATGTTCGGCGATGTCTTTCTTGAGATTATTCCACCAAAATCTTTCCTTCATATCCATGTACATTTTGGTGTTACCCGGATGAATGGAATATGGTGAGTTGTGTGCTTCCCGTAGAATCAGTTTCCGAAGCTCCGGATCTTGCGGAACGCAGATACGTTTTCCATACCATAAAGTACCTTGTTCGTCTTCATGGAATCCTTTGGCCTTTCCTTTGCCAATATTTTCCTTAATCTCCTCAATTTCCTTGTCTGTATTTTGGGCTTCCTTGATCTTGTCCAACAATGTGGGTTGAACATCCAATGACATGAGATGTCCTTCAGGCACAATCTCCAATCTGAGGTCTCTAAATTGGGCACACAGATCATCTGATAACTCTCCCTTAGTAAGGCCATTCACAAATACCTTACGACTTAGTGCATCAGCTACAACATTTGCTTTACCGGGGTGGTATTGCAAACTTAAGTCATAGTCCTTGATGAGTTCTAGCCATCTTCTTTGTCTCATGTTGATTTCTTTCTGAGTGAAGATATACTTCAAAGTTTTGTGATCTATGAACACTTCACATCGTTTTCCCAAAAGATAATGTCTCCATGTTTTGAGTGCATGGACAAGAGGGGCTAACTCCAAATCATGAGTAGGGTAATTTACCTCATGAGTTTTGAGTTGTCTCGAGGCATAAGCCACAACTTTCCCTTCCTGCATTAGAACTGCACCTAATCCATGATGAGATGCATCACAATACACTTGGAAATCTTTCTCCAAATCCGGTAGACATAGGACTGGTGCTGTCACAAGTCTCTTCTTGAATTCTTGGAAACTGAGTTCACATCCTTCAGACCAAGCAAACTTCTTGTCTTTCTTTAGTAACTCTGTCATTGGCTTAGCTACCTTGGAGAAATTCTCAATGAATCTTCTGTAGTATCCTGCCAAGCCAAGGAAACTACGAACCTCTTTTACTGACTTAGGAGATTCCCATTCAGTTACAGCTGACACTTTTGCGGGATCAACTGCTACACCATCTCCTGACACAACGTGTCCAAGAAATCCAACTTCATTTAACCAAAATTCACACTTGCTGAATTTGGCATACAGCTTATGCTCTCTAAGCTTCTCAAGTATCAAAAGCAAATGTCCTTCATGCTCTTCTTTGCTCTTGGAGTAGATCAAAATGTCATCGATGAAAACGACAACAAACTTATCAAGGAACTCCATGAACACCTTGTTCATCATATTCATGAAGTAAGCTGGTGCATTGGTCAAACCAAATGGCATCACGGTGTACTCATACAATCCATACCTAGTGGTGAAAGCTGTCTTAGGTATGTCTTGTTCTCTTATCTTAAGCTGAAAATAACCTAACCGGAGATCAATATTTGAGAACACACAGGCTCCTTCTAGCTGATCAAACAATTCATTGATTCTAGGCAAAGGATATTTGTTCTTGATAGTGACCTCATTGAGTGAACGATAATCTATACATAATCTTTGACTTCTATCTTTCTTTTCTACAAACAAGGCTGGTGCTCCCCAGGATGAAGAACTTGGTTGAATAAATCCTTTCTTCAACTGTTCTCCAAGTTGTTTCTTGAGTTCTTTCAACTCATCAACTGACATCTTGTAAGGTCTCTTTGCTATTGGTCCCGATCCTGGTAGCAAATCAATCAGAAATTCCACATCTCTATCTAGTGGCATTCCCGACAATTCTTCCGGAAACACATCTGGATATTCACTCACTATTGGCACACTGTCTATGCTAACCCCCTTAAGAGAATTTAGCTTACTTCCTTTTGATTCAAAGTTAGACTTGAATCTTATCCGTTTCTTTTCCGGGGTTGTGAGTGCGACGGTATGATTGGCACAATCTAGTACTCCTTCATACTTGGTCATCCAATCCATTCCCAAAATTACATCCAATCCTTGGGAATCTAGGATTATCAGACTTAATGGAAACTTATGCTTTCCAAATTCTGTCACTAGATCACGACATCCGAGACTTACTATCATATCTCCACCGGGAGAACTTACTTTTATTGGACATCCAATGTTTTCAGTTGGAAACCCATTTCTATCAACAAATGCTTTTGATATGAATGAATGTGATGCACCAGTATCAAAAAGAACAAGTGCTGGAACAGAATTGAGTTTGAACTTACCAGCCACAGCATCTGGTTCCTCATAGATCTCTTCCACATTGATGTGGTTCACCTGTCCTTTCTGAAAAGGGTTGGGCTTGTTGGGTCCTTCAACTTTCTTCTCTGGGCACTCATTTGCATAATGCCCCATCTTCTTGCATTTGAAGCATTCAACCTGACTAAGATCTTTCTTGACAGGCTGGCTTCCACTACCACTTCCACTTCCATTGTGGTGGCTCTTATATCCACCCTTGTGGTTTTTGTACTTGTCATTATCATGACTACGGTGATGCTTGTTGTCATGATGGCGGTTGTGGTTGTGGTGGCTGTTGTACTTTCCATGCTTGTGGGATCCAGAACTCCCACTATCATCATAATGGGAACGCTTGTGAGACGATCCCGAGCTGTGCTTGTTAGAGTTGTGTTTCCTCTTTCTACTTTCAACCTATTTCATCTTGCTCTCCAAGATGGCAGCCTTGTCACAAAGGGATTGGTAGGCGGGGACATAGGCCACAGATAATTGCAGATTTAGTTCACTGTTCAGTCCTTTGAGGAACTTCTCTTTCCTCTTGGCATCAGTATCAACTTCATCCGGTGCATAACGCGCCAGATTGTTGAACTCCTCAATATATTCAGCCACGCTGCGGTGGCGCTGCTTCAGATTATGGAACTCCTTTTTCAAACTCATCACTCCGGATGAGATGTGAGCTGTACGGAAACCATCTTCAAAGATAGCCCATGTCATATCCTCAATGGGAGTGGTGATCTGGAAGTTATCCCACCAAGTAACTGCTGGTCCTTCCAACAAGTGTGCTGCAAACCTGACTTTCTCCTTGTCGGTACAGCCGACAGTTACCAAATCCTTCACTGAACGTAGCCAATCATTGGCCACCATGGGATCAGTAGTTCCCGAGAACTTTGCAGGCCTCAGTCTTAGGAATCTGGTGAGCATGTCAAAATCTGGTGGATTGTTCTGATTGTTGTTGTTGTTGTTGTTGTTGTTGTTGTTGTTGTTGTTGTTGTTGTTGTTGTTGTTGTTGTTGTTGTTGTTGTTGTTGTTGTTGTTGTTGCTGTTGCTGTTGCTGTTGCTGTTGCTGTTGCTGTTGCTGTTGCTGTTGCTGTTGCTGTTGCTGTTGTTGTTGTTGTTGTTGTTGTTGTTGTTGTTGTTGTTGTTGTTGTTCTGATTCTGCATGAAAGTGGTCATCATCTGCATCAGTTGTGCCTGTGCTGTCATCAGCTGTTGCATCTCGGGGGTGACATTGTTGTTGTTCGGGTTGGGGTTGGCACGTCGAGGAGGCATCTGTGGTTTTCATAAGGATAAGAATGAGATACCCATAGATGATTATTATGCACAAAACATCACATAGACAAACACCAAAACAATAACAAAATAAGATAAGGTTCAACAACATAAACAACAAGTTTTGAAAATAAAACACACCATAGCAAGCCATCCACATGTTGGATGGTCATTGCGACTCAATAATCAAAAGCATGGTAAATAAAAGATAAATGAGTAGTCATCACTACTCCTCTGCATCAACCTCCTCATCAACAAGTGTAAGACCTGCATTCTCCATAGCAGTCTTGTATTCCTCGACATTGGTGGTCAAGGCCTCTATCTTGGCTTTGAGAGCCCTCTTCTGTGAACGAAGTCTCTCAATCACACCCTGCTGATGCTCGAGCTCGAAGTCCTTGGCCTCCAATTCTGCATTCATCTCACGAATCCTCTTGTCCCTATCTTGGACTCTCTTCTCTTGGCTCTTGAATTTCCTGTCCTGGCTCTCAAACTTAGCCTCCATTTCCTTGACTATCTCGTCTTGCTCCGCGAAGAGCTTGTCCTTCTCACGAAGATGCACCTGGAGCTCGTCATTGCTAAGCCTGACGTTGGTCCTATCAGTATCTAGGTGCCTAAGAAGAACCTCTAAGTCCTGAAGGTACAAACGAATCGGCTCTGCCGTCTCTCTAGCTGCATCCTCGAACTCAATAGCCTCACCATCCTCGTCGCGTCTACCGAAGGCGTGGAAGTGAGTACCTCTAATCTCCCTAGAGTGCCTCCCTAACATGCGCCCAAGTAAATCCTGCATGACTACCACTAAGCCTCTCTCTTTGTCATCATGCATTAGCTTGAAAGTGATGGCCTCCATGGCTGGCTCAGTCTGGCGTCCTGGCTGGGTAACCTTGAATCCCCAAAGGTACTTCCTCTCAAACTTGGTGAGGGGAAGCATCATGATGCTAGGAAGCGGAAGATTGAGCACACTAGTGAGCTCAATAAGACGAGTGCCAAAACGAGTTCCCTTGAACTCTTCAGCTGTGCTGATAGTAACATTAGGAATCTATTTTATAAGATAGAGAAAAGTTAGAAACAACATCAATAGAAATACACAAGACAAAGTATCACAAGCATATCATTGGCAAACAAACACACAAGTCATGGCATACATAAATCCATTACAAACATCCAAGGTTTAAAATAACTTAGACAAAACTTTTGGAAATAAAATGATAAGTGTGGTGGTCCAACTAACGGAGTATGTTGCAACTCTCACTCACTAGACAAAATGGCTATCAAAGCATCCTTAGTAGCCATCTGTCTATCTTGTTCACAAGATTCCCAAATCAAGTCTATGATGTCTTCCCTTAGTTGTTGGTTGGTAGTCTCCAACTCTTGGGTATGCTTCTTTTCTTCTCTAAGGTCATTTTGGGTGTTAAGCATTCTACACTTGAGTCTATCACCAAGCTCTTTGATGGCCTTCCAAGCTGCATCTCTTGCAGAGTCAAAGAATGTGGTGTGCATCACTGAGTTGGTGACCATGCAGAATCCTGTCTCCTTGTGGATGTCTTCCTTGTTTTTGTACAAGCGAAGTTGCACCCACCAATACTCCTCTCCTTCATCCATCACAGGGAAACCTTTGTACATAGCTGCACCATGTATCCCCATGGTAACCATAAGGTTCTTGAGGGCTTTTGGAAATTCAGTCTCACACTCCAAGGTCATGGTCATGAGTGGTCCCTTCCTTATGGCTTCGTTGATGGAGTTCATCTACAAATAGAGATGAGAAAGAATATTATAAAAGTTTACGATAAGAAAAGACAAGCGTGGAAATTGTTGAATTTTTTCCTTAGTGGTTTCTAATCCAATCCTAGGGTCATTATCCTACAGGAAACACAGTGCTCTGATACCATCTGTAAGATCCCACCTTTATAAAGGTAAAGATCCTTGTGATTGCAATGCTAGTCCCTAGATCAATGCTAGCATCCACAGTTTAAGATGAAGTACACAGAGACAAAGGTCATTATTACATGTCATTCCAGAGACAACATAGTCTTTTACAACTCCATGGCCACAGGCCTAATACAAGAGTTCAAATATAACAATATAAATAAGTCTTCATCTTAATGTGCCACAGGCAAGCATGTTGAGTGTAGACTCATAACCCCTAATCATCATCAGAGTAACCTGCAACATCACAAGTTATAGCCACAGTGGGTCAATACATTGGAATAGTATTGGCAAGTGATACCTTAGTAGAATATTAACATCTAGTTACTACATGAATATGGCTAAGTGTAGCTTAGGCTTGCTTTGCTCAAAATAGGTTTTTCCTATCAGTTGAAAAACATTAAGTTTTTCTTTGACAAAACTTTCCCAAGGAACCACCAATAGAAATTGGTGAACCTTCACCCTTGTTTAACCACAAGTTTTAACTTAGCAATTTGGGATGAGGAGATTCTTGATAGCTTCCATGTCTTGATGCTCAAATTGTCCAATACCAGGGACATGGCTAAGTACTTAGATTCTTCCATCTGCAGAGGTTGTGCACTTTCCCCATAAGACTTGATTTTCACCAAGACAGGACCTTTCAGAAGCCTTCCCTTAGACCAAAATGGACGCGCTCCAAACCTATCATTCCCCTACCACCAACTGTCCATTTGGCTAAGTTATTGCAACCTATATGATCCAGGCAGAGCCCATAATGCCATGTGGCTGCACTATAAGCTTCTTAACATTTGGCATATCAAATCCCTTTGTTCTTGGGTGGCTTTCCACAAGTGAGATACACAAGGTAAACCATAGAAATGGGCCTTATGTAACCACTCAACACAAACCATTCTTTCCATTCCACCCAGGTGTTTCATTCACTTAGTTGTTTTATTAAGCAAAACACAAGTCAAGACTTAGAAATATTTCTCATAGCATGATTATATAATCCACCCTTGGTTGCTACTAGCTAGGCTAAGCATGGCAATAGTAAGTATCTTAACTTAGAGGAAATTCAAACAATTCTACAACTACTAGGATTTCCCAAGAATAGCATATAGATACTTAGCAAAATAATCATCCAAGTCCTATACAAAATATTTCTAATGCATAGGTGAAAATATAGGGATAAAAACATGAAGCACCACTTGCCTGGGTAGTTTGGGGAGTAGCAACAATCTTCACAACCACAATCACTATTAGCACCAAAATCTACACATAAAATAATGGCACCAAATTCACATATCAAAAATATACAAGCAAAAATATATGAATGCATGCAAATGCCATGTGATGATTTTATACACCAAACAAGACAAGTATACAGTACTGAATCATAAAAAAACCAAGACACTCTAAATAAACTTTATTTGATCTTTAAATCATTTTTCAAATCATTTCTATACTCAAAATAAGCCTATAAATTTCTCTGCAAAAATAACAAATTTTACAGAAGCAAAAAATTAAACACGTTGCATAAACAGATAGCAATCTTTCTCCTGATTCCAATGATATAAAATTTGTAAAAATTGAACGTGTGGATTAAAAGTTATGAATTTTGTAATTTGAACAACTAATAGATCAAATTTCTGTTTTAAAATCTAAACTCAGGCCACGCGGCGTGTTCTGATTGGCCCATACCGGTTCGGCCGGATCGATCAACACGGGCCACACGATCTAAATGAAAACGCACGGCCAGATCTAAACCGTACCCCTTCGTTAAGTTATCTGTCGTATGCGTTGGATCTAGATCTAACGGCTATCGATCAAGCAACCACAGATGGGCGGCGCTAGCGACGACGGCGCGGCGGCGCGGCTCTGCCAGTGATGTTCCGGCGGCTACAGAGGGGGATGGGGTCAGCAGAGGGGCTTACCGAGCTCGTGAGGTCATTGCGGTTCTCGAGGTGGTCGAAGGAGAGACAGGGGCGCACAGACTCAGCTGCTATTGCTCGTCGGAGTGAAGCCTGTCGTCGGGCACGGCTGTTCGTCGATGTTGTCGATGTTGTAGATCATGCCAGAGGGAAACAAGCGGCGCGTTAGATGCGGGGAACGATGCTGGTCATGTGAGTAACAAATAGAGGGCAAGGCGCGCTCGGGACTAACCAGATTAACTCGCCGGAGTTGCGCTGAGCTTCAGTCGCTTCCAGAGGTGGACGATGGCGACGGTCTAGGGCGATTCAGAGCAAAAGAAAGTCATGAGAGGATGCGCAAGGACATACTGATCACGCTCGTTTGAATCAGAGGCAGGGGGTGGTCGATGCTTACCGGAATCGCACGCCGGAGACGCTCGGTACCGCGGCGGTGCAAGTGGGATTTTGGGCAGCCTGGTGGCGGAGAAGAGGCGCTGAGTGAGGGGAAAGATGCGGAGAGGAGAGGGGGTTAAATAGCCGGTGAGGGGTGAGGAGATCGCATGACATTGATCGGCAATTAAGCCCGCTTCATTCGCGACAGTGATGGAGGTAACGGCGGCATCGACGTGGTCGGGGTGCGGGGTTTAGGGACGACGACCACGTGGCGTTTGGGTCCACCGGTCAGCGAGCACGGGGTAGGTCTGCGTCGCGTGAGAGAGAGAGAAAAACCCCAGGTGGGCTTAGTGGGCTGGGTCTGCTGTTGGGCTGAAAGGCTGGCGCAGGCCTTTTTCCATTTCTTTTTTCCTTTATTCATTTTCTGTTTGAATTTTAGGAATCAAATTCAATTGATTTCAAATGTGTTTGAATTCAACCGTGTTCTGGATTTTTATAAAGTGAAACGTGCACATTTTTTAGTATAGAACCATGTTGTTTCACCAAACTTGCTTGGTTCCTTAGGAGTTTTAAAAATAAAATAGTGCCTTTACACAAGATTTAATTAAGATATGAAAATGGTTTTAAAACCATATTTTGTTTTGAAATTTTTGTCCAAGCTTTGGAACACAACCAAACCCACTCATGAACAAACAATCTTGGTTTAAAACAAATAATCTCTCATCAGAGAGTAGCTTTGGATCAATGCTTTGCTTACATAAAATAATAAGCATCCAAATGCTTCTGTTTTTGTAATGACTTTGAAAATGATCCCTAAATGATTATGAATGCATGGATGATATGCAAACTTTTAAAACATGATTTTAGGGATGTTACATAGTGGTAGTTGATAGGTCAAGTGAGATCATTTTGATTTCTAACGACTTACCCTCTAACTCTAGTGTGTTCTCTTATGTTGTGCAAGGTTCCATGGATGAAGACGCGCCAAGCCACGAAGCAATGATGCCTCAATTTGAGAAGGTGTACATGGTGGATGAAGAGGATGCTACACCATGGCTACATCAATAAGAAGAAGTCGTCCACAAGGAGGCCAATACTACCACAACACCCACTTCATATGAGAGGTATGACCAAGGTAAAAATAAGGGTGTTGATGATGCCATGTTTCCACTAGTGGAAATGATGAATTATGAGGATATGCATGCTATGGATGATACTTGTGACATTACATATGCTTCATTCATATTCCCATGTGATGCTTTGCCTTTGCATAATATTGATCATGTGGAATTGTTTGATTGTGATACTATTTCCATACATATGCCATGCTATACATATTTTGTGTATCCTCCAATTGCTTTGGACATGGTTTGTCATGATAGTCATTCAATTTCTCCCGTTGCTTTCAATAAGATGAATAATTTCCCTTTCACTTATTTTGCTTGCAACAATGTTGATTATATGCATGATAATGATACGGCCCCCATAGCTTTCTCAATTTTTGGAGATTTTGATGATTCCCATGATAAGCATGTTCCCCACTTGCATACTCACCATGCATCTATTTCATACTTGATTGACACTAATGGTGATAACCATAGGAGATAAGTCATGATGAATGATGTGTTTCTTTACCATGCACACACGTTCTTCCTTTTATGTATGATGTGTGTAGGTACCCGCACGAGAATTTAAACCTCGGTTGAGCATGAGTTGACAAAAAAGCTCTAGAGAGCATCCCACAAGTGAGTTCAAGATCAAACCCAACTCTGATACCTTTTGCATGTTGTGCATCTTTCATGTTGACAAATTGCTCTTTCCTATGGTTTGCTTGCAAGCATGTTGATGGTATTATCTCACCTTGTGACATTCATGTTTCTTTGCTATTGGATATTGATTCTTTGTGTGGTGCAACAAAAATGTTGAACAATTTATCTTTCCGATGTTTTGTGTGCAACCATAATGCCATTAAGAGCATGTATTGTCATGAGAGCTTCCTAGTATCTGAAGGGGTTCATATCATGGAAAACAAAAAATTCTACCGCATGAACACCAAGATCTATCTACTAGATTGTATCAACGAGTCGATTAGAGTACTCATCCTCGAAGATTTCAAAGCGGTTAACGAGAGCAAATTCTCGTGGGTGATGTAGTCGTACACTTGTCGATCTCAAGATCGCATAGACGATCCTTCCGATGCCGCGTTCCGGCAGCGCTCCCACAGTCATTCACACGTTCGGTACTCGATGAAGACCTTTCTCTCCCTTGTTCCAGCAGGCAGCAGAGGTTGTAGTTCTCTCCTCGCGATTCCGGCATCACGGAGGCGTGATGTCGGAAGTAGAGGGGAGATCTTGCAGGGCTTCTCCTTAAGCCGGAGCGGGTAGGGTGGAGTAGTAGGGTTCCTCGACATTCTAGGGTTTAGAGGCCGGAGAGGAGGGGGCATGGCCAACGGTGGCTTGGGCGGCGCGGTGGCGGCATGGCAGGCTCGTGGGGAGGGGTTGTGGTGGTGTGGTTTGGGGCAACCCCCTCCCCTCTATTTATGAGAGGGAGGGGCATCTAGGGAGGGGAGGTTGAATCCTCCTCCAAATCCCTCTCCTCCTTGGCGCGTGGTGGAGGGAGAGGAGGTTTCCTCTCCTCCCTCCACCAGGATACATTGTCCCAGTTTGACTTTTCAAACTTTTCTTTTGACTTTCAATTTTGGAGTTTGATTTCTCACTTTTATTTGCACACCCCTTTGACCTAGGACATGATGCAACCATTCCAATTTGTCATGCCTCATTCATGTACCCATCCCCTTCCGGTTCGGTGAACCTTCTAGGCCCTTCTAAATCATTTCGGTAAAAACACCGGAATCATTCCCGAACTCCGGAATTGAAACTTTCCTTATATGAATATTATTCTCCAGACCATTCCGGATCTCCTCGTGATATCCCGGATCCCATATGAGACTCCTAACAACATTCAGTCTTTCTTACTCACATTCCATATCTACTAAACAACATCGAATCCTTAAGTGTGTCTCCCTACGGTTTGTGAATTATGCAGACATGACCGAGACTCTTCTCCGATCAATAACCAATAGAGGAATCTATAAATTCACAGGGATCCCACATATTTCTATGATTACTTTGTGATCGAATGAACCATTTACATACGATACCAATTTCCCTTTATCTCGCGATATTTTACTTATCCGAGGTTTGATCGTCGGTATCTCTGCATACCTAGTTCAACCTCGTTACCGATAAGTACTCTTTACTCGTTCCTATGATATGTGATCCCTTGTGAGCCAGTCACATGCTTGCAAGATAATTGGATGACATTCCACCGAGAGGGCCTAGAGTATATCTATCCGTCATATGGATGGACAAATCCCACTCTTGATCCATGTGCCTCAACACATACTTTCCGAATACTCAATGCCACCTTTATAACCACCCAGTTACAAAGTGGTGTTGGATGTCATCAAAGCATACTTCCGATTATGGTGATTAGCATGATCTCATGTCGAAGGAATTAGGTTACTATGTATATGAAAGCTTATAGCAAACGAACTATTGAAATGACTTGATCTTTATGCCACGCTTATCTATAGGAGTATGTCCATCATACCATTCTCCTAATGATATGATTTTGTTGTTAATAACATCTCAATGTTCATGATCAAGAAACCATGATCATCTAATAACCAACAAGCTAGTATTATAAAGAGGCTTTACTAGGGACTCTAATTAGTTTACAAATCACACAAGTATTAATGTTTTCGGTTAATACTATTATAGCATGAATGTAAACATTTATCATAAACACAAAGATATAATAATATCTACTTTTATTATGGCCTCTAGGGCATATCTCCAACAGTATCTCGTATTGTTGTTGCAACAAACATAAGGACCACTTGATCTTTCATATGGTTTGTTTGCAAACATGTTGTTTTTGCTTCTGATTGGGATACTCATATTCCCATGATATTTGATTTTGGTGATATGTGTATGGAATCGAACATATTGAACAATTTCTCATTCATATGGTTGGGTTGCACACGTAATGATGTTGTTTTGAATGTTCTTCCTCATGTGTTTTTGCCGAATTCTCCTATTCTCGCATCAAAGATGTTGATATATCTTAGTAAATTGCTTTGAGTGCCACACTAATACGTTATATGGAGTTTTTTAGTTCCCACATTTGGATGATGTTCAAACTATTTCCATGCACTTTGACCTTGCTTATGCATTCCATTTGCTATACATGTATTGTGCTAATAGTGTTGTGAACAAGAATGTACATGCCACAAATGACATGCTCCTCTATCACACATGAAAACACTTTGATTGGTCTTTGTCATGTGAACGTACAAATGCATACACGTCAACCTCTACCAAACATGTGTTGACAAGAAGAGCCGAAGAGAGTTACCTATGGCTACCCTTCATTGGGCTACCTCTACAAGCTAAGGTGACTTCCTTCTACTTGAGGACTCATGCTATAATATTCATGAATTGGATACTCTTCGAGTGTTTCTTTGCTTTTGTTGTGAGCTTTGTAGGCTTCATGGAAGGTGAAGGAACATTGAAGAGTTGTCAAGCCAATCTTCCCGAGGACGACTATATGGTGAACCCCAAGATAAAGAATGCCTATTGACCTATTCTACTTTGTGATGAGCATGTAGAGTCGAGGACGACTCTTTTTGAAGGGGGGGGGGAGCTGATGTAGCCCGACCAACGGTCGTTACCACATCAAGGTACCCAACTTACGCCAAGTTGTCATGGACTCCAAAGGTGAATCTATTCCTCTATGTAAGCCCACTTCCTACCCTATTGAATGGTATACTACTTCATACTCCGTCACATATACATGATATGTTCACACCGACAAGTACGGAGGCAAGAGAGGAAGCCCGAAACATCAAGCCCAACAAGGCAGAGCCTTGGAAGAGGAGATGAAAGAAGCAGCGGCTGAACCACTGGAGTCTCTGGCCCTGAAGACCGGAGTCTCCGTCCTGCTACACCAGAGTCTCCGGCGGACCTCCAGACCGATCCCAGAACCCGACCCGAGGATAGTCTGTATGCCCCTCCGGAGACGGACCAGAGACTGACCAGAATCTCTAGATCACACCGGAGTCTCCAGCTCATCACATCGGATTCTCCGGCCTACAAGATGGGCCTGCACGCCGCCAGCTGGGCCTTCGGCCCATGTACCCTTCTAGCTCGTCCAAACCCTAGTTTTATCCCCAAACTACCCCTTGTTTAGTGCCTGGCCTATAAATGGAGCCCCCACCCCTTCATGTATCCCTTAGGAATAGATGATATACTAAAGACACCCCCTTGTGTTGGATCTCTAGTTTTGCCTCATCCCCTTTACTAAGGGGACCGACTATCGTCACTAACCTCGATTGGACTTTGCATCACGTATCCATCGTTGTACAAGGCCTTGGAGTTAGTGTCTCTTCTCCAAGCTGTCAAGACCCTCACCAAGGTGTTCTTCCCTCTCCGATGTGGATTTGAGGGAGCACGTTGACCGATCTTTCCTTGCGATTATTCTATTAGACCGGTGGCTGCCATTTGGGAGCAATCGACCTTGTATCGTGTGAGTTTTCCGTGTGTTCATCATGTTCTTCGTGAGGTGTGTGTTCGCTTCCGCTACTTTATCCCTTTCCCTCGCTTTCCCATTGATTTGACCATGAGATTCATGAAGATTGGGCCACCCAAGAGGGTAACCCCTATCAGTTTGGAGAAACAATATTGCCTTCAAACAATAGAGTTCCCTGATATCAACGGAAAGATTTGGGTTTAGGTGTTCTCGGATTGGATTCTTCTTGCGCTGGTAAGAACCAAAGGATCATGCAATTGAGGTGCGTGGATTGATCTTCAAGATAAGGAGGTGACGCTAGCTTATGGTAGAATCCCAAGAAGTGGAATGTTGAAAACTGGAGTTTATTGTATTGCTTCCTTAACCATGAGGTTATTGCAATAGATTTTCGATTGATGGCATCGACCATGATTGGCATTACCAAGAGAAAGGAATTAAACAAATTGAATTCAGAGCTATCTTCCATCCATCTTGTTTGACGACGTTGAGCTCCGGTAGAATGAAGAGTATTAGGGTAAGATTTTGTATTTGTTTCTGCTAGTATAATTGAAGTTTTGCTCCATCTTGAAATTGACGGTACAACCAACAAGATATTATTGATTACGTTATTTGAGATAACCCTCCGAAAAAAACAAAGACGGAAGTAAAAGTCTCAAAATATAAAGGCCACTTATGACTTCCGTGGAATGAGTGAAATCACATTAATTGACCAATTCATCATAACAAAGCGAATGATAAGAGTAGTGGTATGGTCATGACTCCATCCCGCATCCAAAGCATTACTCCATACATGAATGAGAAAATCATGCAACCTAACTCCCAAAACAGACTAAAGATCCCAACAAACAGAATCATGAAGCTTCGTAAGAAAACAAGGATGTGATGCAAATACTTCGTGAGATCCAAGCAGATAAAGGTGATGATGTTGTCAGTTGTGTCGGAAGTCCCAAGCCATCAGAAAAGATATTATGAATATCATGGAGACACAAGAAAGATTCACTAGACATATTAAGGATAGCACCCAAAAACTTTGAATAGAAGGATTACGAAAGATCTGGAAAGTCTTCATGGCCTCTGGCCAATTGAGGATGGGAGATATAGCGAGAGGGTTTCAAAAGGTTTCTTGATGAGCATAAGACCAATAGAATTTCTTGTCATTCTTGAGAATATCAGAGAGAGAGAGAGAGAGAGAGAGAGAGATTTAGCCATCTTGAGGAAGACTTCAACAACGCAGCGATGATTACTTGTCAAAGCGAGGATAAGCTCTGGTGTCGATTGGAATCCGTAGGATGATGGAAACCAACAATTGACTTGATGATTTTAGAATTGTAGCGATGTCTTGAGCATAAGGACATGGCTGAGATAGATGACTTCAGGAAGTCAGAATTCACACTTTGATGATTATTTGGCCCTTTAGATGGGAGAAGATATGCTGACTTGTTCGCATAGTTGATCGGATAACCGATTGAAAAGAGAAGAGATATTCGATAAGTACCGATGAGAACTCATACATTTAAGCAAAGCTATCACAGATAAAAGGATGAGAATCTCTTGTATCAAAGAGAACCTTGCACATATGTAGTTCAAAAAGATGTGAAGCATCATAAATGGATGATAATCCACCATAGTGCCTTAAGAAACCTCCAAATTGCCAAAGATACTTGAATATGATACATATATGATCATGATATGACTTAAAATCACAATAGATAACTGTCATTATTTGGCGGATTAGGTTGATAGCATTGACCATATTCTACTCGTGATAAGCGTCATATATCTAGTTATACCAAGAACCAAATTAAAATCACAAGCGTCGGATCGACACACGTTATGTATTTAGCCCAAAATAATTTCAAGATGAAGTAACAAAACTCTAGATTGAAGCACTGGTATCAAAAGATTGAGTAAGCATGGACATGCCGACAAAAGAAGGCGAATATTGTAACACATACGACTGAAAAGGAGTGTGAAAACACACCCAAATCAAAGAAAAAATCTGCATATTTCGGCATTAAAATACCAATAGATGTGAAGAACAACTTAACAAATAGAGATTAGCAACTCCACATTCTGTGAAAGCATGCAGGAAGGACGAATAACCTTAACAAGACTACGTCGGTTTACAAAGGGTATGATATATCGCGTTTTTTTGAATCCTGTCGGTATGGAATGTACCAACAGTTGATAACCGAAGGCAGATTGCGAAGCAAGGTTGGATGCAATAGGTTGACAAAGAATTAACACATCCTATGGTACTATGGAAACCCCAAACACGTGAATTCTAGTTTGAATTTTTAGAAGATGATAGACAAATGTTATACTTCCTTACCATAAAAGGGTGGGTGGGTGAGTAATAAGAAAAATGGAAGCAGTCCTACTCTCACATTTAGTTTTTCCCTAATATACATAACTACCAAAAATATTTTCTAAACTGACAACGACCATCTTGGTTGAGACCCTAAAGGGCGGAATGGCTCTGATACTAGATGTAATCCCTTGGACCCTACTCTCTAAACACACGCCAGTATAACCCAAAAGTGGATAAGATGTGCTACCGTGGGGGGCCGAAGGCCACCCACGTGCAGGCCCATCTAGCGGAGTAGGGCATGGTACCGGCCAACCACCCTACCCATTTCCCATGGTTATAGCTTCATGTGCGAGAGACGTAGACGGATGGACTACAAGTCAAGCAAACACAAATTAGTATGTATGCCAATGACATACAAGAATATATCAGATCCACACCATCTAAAAGAAATAGAAATATTGCAACGCCATACGACAAGATCCAAATGAAAGCTTTTAATGTGATGCTCAAATGCAATGTGTCATGGTGACATGAGCATGATATTATGCAATGCAATAATGAGATGTAGGAAATAGCAATATATATAATAAACAAGGTAGCATTACAATTGTGATACAATTGGGATCCTACAAGTATTGGCATCAAGATCATCAAGTTGAAGAGAAGAATATGATATGATCAAGATCTTGAGTTTTGATCTCAATAGAAGAATTCAAGTTATGGCTCTAAGTCGGTGTCATGACAGCCTCATGAGTTTAGATATGGTTGACTAAAGGTTTAGAGCATGCAATCAAATGAAATTTTCTTTATTTATTTCAAGATATTGATATAGAGCATGGGATGATTCATGGTTGACCAATACAAAGAGTGAAGAGTGATTTCAAGTTGGTCAACAAATGAAGCATAAAGAATGTACCACATGGATCTTGTGGTATGGTAAGCATTATCGATTATGCTTCATGAACTAACCCATTATATATGTGCCTTTGTGTTTTCTATATGGTCTAGGTATCTTTCCATGAGCATGCATCAAAAGTGAAGATTTCATATATCCCATGAGAGGATTACATCAAGTGGTGATCGTCATCAAGGTTGAGAAGTGCAAGTTCAAATATAAGCATCTCAAGAAGATCATATGGTTGAAGCTTGTTGTCCATATTATTGGTGACAATGGCATGTGAAGATGTGTCTTAATGAAGCTATCCCATAGTGGTGTATGGGAGAGAAAAATATGAGTCTTCATGAAGCAACAATAATAAAGTGAGGCATTCCGCCTAGAATGAAGCTTGAAGCGTTATCATCAAGATCAAGCGGGATGCGCAAGGCAAAGGTATTTCCTTGCTAGGTTTTCCTTTTACTGGTCTCAAGGTGGTTGTTGGAAGACCGGGTTATAGGATAGATAGCCGCACTATCAAGAGGGGCTCTCGGTTTGGTAATTTGATTACATCATCTTAGGGAGCTCAATTTTTTGCTTACTTTTCTTCTCCCTATTTTATTACTTATTTGTGTTTATCTGTGTGAGAATCTTGAGCTTGTTGCTAGATCTTCAATGAACCCTTCAAAAAAGACAAAAGTAAAAGTCTCAAAAGATAAAGTCCACTTCTGACTTCCGTGGAATGAGTGAAATCACATTAATCGACCAATTCATCGTAACAAAGCGAATGATAAGAGTAATGGTATGGTCATGACTCCATCCCACACCCAAAGAATTACTCTATACATGAATGAGAAAATCATGCAACCTAACTCTCAAAATAGACTAAATATATCGACAAACAGAATCATGAAGCTTCGTAAGAAAACAAGGATGTGATGAAAACACTTCGTCAGATCCAAGCAGATAAAGGTTATGATGTTGTCATCATGTCGGAAGTCCCAAGCCATTAGAAAAGATATGAATGAAGATCATGGAGACACAAGAAAGATTCACCAGACATATTAAGCATAGCACCCAAAAACTTTGAATAGAAGGATTACCAAATATCTGGAAAGTCTTCATGGCATCTGGCGGATTGAGGATGGGAGATATAGCGAGAGGGTTTCAAAAGGTTTCTTGATGAGCAGAAGACCAACAGAATTTCTTGTCATTCTTGAGAAGATCTGAGAGAGATAGAGATTTAGCCGTCTTGAGGAAGACTTCAACAACGCAGCAATGATTACTTGTCAAACCGAGGATAAGCTCCAGAGTTGGTTGGAATCTGTAGGATGATGGAAAACAACAATTGACTTGATGATTTTATAAATGTAGCGATATCCTTAGCATAAGGACATGGCCGAGATAGGTGACTTCAGGAAGCCAAAATTCACATTTGATGATTATTTGGCCCTTCAGATGGGAGAAGAGATGCGACTTGTTTGCATAGTTGATCGGATAACCGGTTGAAAAGAGAAGAGATATTCGATAAGAACCGATGATAACTCATACATTTAAGCAAAGCTATCACAGATGAAACAATGAGAATCTCTCGTATCAAAGAGAACATTGCAGATATGTAGTTCAAAAATATGTGAAGCATGACAAACGGATGATAATCCACCATAGTGCCTTAAGAAACCTCCGGATTGCCAAAGATACTTGAATATGACATAGATATGATCACGATATGACTTAAAATCACAATAGATAACCGTCATCATTTGGAGGATTAGGTTGATAGCATTCCATATTCCACTCGTGATAAGAGTCATATATCTAGCCATACCAAGAACCAAATTACAATCACAAGCATCAGATCAACACACATTATGTATTTAGCCCAAAATAATTTTAAGATGAAGTAAAAAAACTCTAAATTGAAGCGTCGGTTTCAAAAGCTCGAGTTAGCATGGACATGGCGACAAAAGAAGGAGAATAGTGTAACACACACGACTGAAAAAGGAGGTGGAAACACAAATATATCAAAGAAAAAATTCCGCATTTTTTGATATTAAAATACCAATATATGCGAAAATAACTTAAGAGATAGATATTAGCAACTCCACATTCTGTGAAAGCATGCAGGAAGGACGAAAAACCTTAACAAGACCACGTCAGTTTACAAAGGGTTTGATAGACCGTGTCGATTTTTGAAAAAATCCTATCGGTATGGAATGTACCGACAATTGATAACCGAAGGCAGATTGTGAAACAAGGTTGGATGCAACAGATTCACAAAGAATTAACACATCCTATGGTACTACGGAAACCCCAAACACGTGAATTCTAGTTTGAATTTTTAGAAGATGATAGACAAAGGTTACACTTCCTTACCGGAAAAGGGTGGGTGAGTGAGTAAGAAGAAAAATGGAAGCAGTCCTACTCTCACATTTAGTTTTTTCCTAATGTACATAACTACCAAAAATATTTTCTAAACTGACAACGACAATCTCGGTTGAGACCCTGAAGGGCGGAATGGATCTGATACCAGATGTAATCCCTTGGACCCTACTCTCTAAACACAAGCCGGTATAACCCAAAAGTGGATAAGGTGTTCTACCGTGGGGGCCGGAGGCCACCCACGTGTAGGCCCATCTAGCGGAGCACAACACGGTACCGGCCAACCACCCTACCCACTTCCCATGGTTATAGCTTCATGTGCAAGAGACGTAGACGGCTGGACTGCAAGTCAAGCAAACACAAATTAGTATGTATGCCAACGACATACAAGAATATATTAGAGCCACACCATCTAAAATAAATAGAAATATTGCAAAGCCATACGATAAGATCCAAATGAAAGGTTTTAATGTGATGCTCAAATGCAATGTGGCATGGTGACATGAGCATGATATTATGAAATGCAATAATGAGATGTAGGAAGTAGCAATATATATAATAAACAAGGTAGCATTACAATTGTTAGACAATTGGGATGCTACAAGTATTGGCATCAAGATCATCAAGTTGAAGAGAAGAATATGATATGATCAAGATCTTGAGATTTTTATCTCAATAGAAGAATTAAAGTTATGGTTCTAAGTGAAGAATATGATAAGGATTCCTTGTTTGGATATCAATTATTGAACCCATAGTCAAGTGAACCATCAATGTAACCCTATAAGACTTTCTTTTAAGGGTGGTAGTACCCTAGTTGTCTTCAAGCCAACTTGTAACCTCTAGCCTTCCCAAATCTCGGGACGAGATTTCTTTTAAGGGTGGTAGCCTGTCACATCCCAAAATTTTCCAAATTTTGAAATGTGAAAAATAAATAAATGTTGAAATTTAGGGTGAAAAGAAACTTTTTGATTCCAAATGGAAACATCAAAACCCATCTTGAACAAACTTTGAATGAAAAGGGAATCAAACAAAATTTCAATCAAGTGAAATGCATTCATCAATAATGTATCTTGAAATTTGAAAACTTGGAAAAGTTAAACCAGAACCCTAAAACCCTAATGGAATAATTCATTTCCAAGATCTCTCTAAGACTATGTATTTGATCCATATAAAAATTTGTCAACAAACATTTATCAATGATCAGTAATGATAAATAAAAATATTGTAAAACCATAGAAATTGGTTTCACTTAATTTGGAGTCATGGATAAAAACTTATGAATTTATTAAGATAAAAGGAATTAATTTCCAAAGCTAATAAAGCCCTATCTAAAATCCATGCCAAATCTTGAGCAAATAAATCCTAGAGGGATTTAAAAATATAAACAAATATTAAATAAAGTTATGCAAATTGGAATCACCAATTTTGAATCTTTAAATAAAAAGATATGGATTTTATAAAGCAAAGGAAGAAATAAATAAATAAGGAATATTTAAAAATCAAATTAAATCTTGGCCAAACAAATAATATGAAAGATTATTGATTAATAAAAAGAGTAAAGGATTATTTAAATAAAATCATAAGGATTTATTAATATCCAATTTTATTTAAATAAAGACAATTCCCAATTTAAATGAACATTAAATCATATTAAAGTATTTTAAATAATAATTCAAAGTGAATTATTTTGCACTAAAGAATAATAAAACCTACTGAAAAAGGTTTGGTAAAATTTAGAATTCAAATAGAGTTTGAAAACATATTTAAAACTTATTTGAAATAAAGGCAAATGTCTATTTTAAATAAATAATAGACCCTAATAGAATAAAAGAAATATTCTAAAATGGACTTTAGAATATGTTAATAAACAATATTAAAAATATACTCAAAGTTTGGTACAGGTTTGAATTCAAATAGTGTTTGAATTATTTGAACAAAAATCAAAACAGAAAAATAGAAAAAGAAAAAGAAAAAGATTCAGAATATAAAAAAAGAGGAAAGAAGCAAACCAACCCATCTGGCCCAACTAAAGCCCAGCAGCGCAGCCCACTACTTCCCCTCTCACGAAACGTTTTCCACCCACGCGCTCGCCCACTCGGTCACTAAACGACGGACCCCACCTAACCCCCACTCACCTCGCTGACGAACAGGACCCACTGGCCACCTCATCATCGTCTACCCTGCGACGACCGTTCCCCCTCGCAACCTCGCCGTTTCTACCCCGATTACTCCTCGTAAATTCGAGTGAATGCACGATTAAACCTCGCCAGCGATGACACACACTTAAACGCCTACCAGGATGCACGAACTGCAAGCCCTCTCCTTTCCCCCAGACACCACTCCCTCTCGCCCACCAGGCTGCACGAACTGCAAGCCCAAGCAACCTCTGCTTCGATGAGCTCCTTCGTCGATTCCGGCGAGGACAGTCACCCCCTCGGCCCCTGATTCACACGAGTTTCACCAGCAGCCTCCTGCGCATCTCCCAGTGCCACCCGCTTGGCCGTGCTTGCCCCAGAGCATCGTTAAGGACGACCTCTGAACGCCGCCGTCATCTGCCACTTCTCCAGCGACCCCTCCCCGTAAGAACAAGCTGCCCTCCTCTCTGGTTACTAGCCACGCGTTCATGATCCTTGCGCGCATCTAACTGCGTCGTTCTTTTGCTTTGGCTTGGCCTGCAACCTCGCCTCCGACAACAAACAGACGGACCCGACGACGCCATGAACTCCGGCGAGCAATAGCCACTGCTCCTATGCGCCCCTCGAGTAGCTGAGGCCACCTTGAGCTTCACTACAACAACGCGAGCATGGTAAGCATCTCTGTTTCCTCTCTTTCTTCCTAGTTCGCCGGCAACATCACTGACAGAGCCACGCCGCCGCGCGCCACCGTTGAGCGCCGCCAGTTCCTGGCAGATGCGCTGGTAGCCGTCAGATCTGAATCGCCTGGTTAGGATTAGATCGTAGATCGAAGGGGTATCGTGTGCTCTGTGCCGCACGATCTTATTTAGATCCAACGATCCATAGAGTGCAATCCGCACGAACCGGTACGCGCCAGTAAGATTAAGACACGTGTCCAGAGATTGTTTAAAAAACAGAAATTTGA
The DNA here is from genome assembly GCA_916181665.1 of Avena sativa. Taxonomy (NCBI): domain Eukaryota; kingdom Viridiplantae; phylum Streptophyta; class Magnoliopsida; order Poales; family Poaceae; genus Avena; species Avena sativa. Next base: position 339,460,685 of record OV702283.1, on the reverse strand, counting down.
CCTATTAGATGATAGGATTTGTAAAATTCATAACTTTAAATCTACACGTCCAAATTTTGAAAATGTTATATCATTGGAATCAGGAAAACAAAACCTTTACAACCATGCTCTTTTTTTTAGTGTTTTGCTTCTGTAAAATTGGTTGTTTATGCAGAAACATGGTTAGGCTTATTTTGAGTATAAAATTTATTCTAAAAATGTTTTTAGGGTAAAATATTTTGTAAATGGATTGCTTTGAACATACAGATCATAGAAACCAACTTGTAGATTTAAAAGTATATTTGGTGACACTTAGGAATTAAATCTTTGAATAAAAGCATTTCTAGCTAAATAAAAATATTGATTATGGTTTAATAATGCTTTTAAAGTAAAACCTTTTGGAAAATGATGTGATTTAAACTCTCTGACCCTAAACACCAAGTTTTGGGATTTGAAAATATATTTGATGAACCCTAGTAAATTATTACTTTATTAAAGGAATTTCTAGCAAATAAAATATTGTTTTGATTTAAAAATGGAATTTAGGTGAAACCTTTTACAAATAGATTAATATTAAACCCTTTAACGATAAACACTAGCATTTGTGTTTAAAGAATATATATGACTAAAACTATAAAAGTTACTTTGATTTAAATCATTTTTAGCAAGACAAAAATGATTTAAATGGCCATTTTCACCAACTTGAATTTAAATGGTATTACCACTTTTGTAAATGACCAATAGGAGATTTAAAATGATTAGAGCCTAAAAGAAACCACTTTTTCAAATAAAACCATCTTTTGCATGCTTGCATGCATTACTTGATGTTATTGTTTTATGTGGTGAATTGTTTGAATGTTAGTTTGAATATGTGCTTGCTTGATTGAATTATAGTAAAATTGAAGAGTGTGATTGTTGCAAGATCAAGGAGTGACCCAATATTCTCTACTAAAAAGGCAAGTGACACTATCATCCATGTCCTACTATTTTCATTACACTTAGTGGTATTTTTGTAGTATGCATGATAGGGCTACTATATTACTATTCTATGCTATGTCCTATTATGAAACCCTTTATATCTTCCTTTGTGAAAACATCATAGTTGTAGTATGCTTAGCCCTGCTATATACTTGGGGTGGAATACCATGTTATGAATATATGAAGTGTTGGAAAAATATATGTTTTATATAATAAACAAGTACTCAATGAACCACCTGGGTGGAATGAGGATACTCAATTTTGGACAAGGTGGCAACAAAGGGAACCATGTTTATATGGCTATCTTTTTGTATGTGCACTAGAAGAAAAGCACCCAGGGACTTAGATATTGAACATCTTTCTCGTACAGTGGCTTACGTGTACAGCCACATGCTAAATGGGCTCTGGCTTAGTCAACTACATAGTGGAAGACCCTTGCATTGGCATCTTCAGGTTAACTAGAATTGTGTATTGCAAATATATCCTTACATTGGTGCCTGGTAGACAAGCTAGCATTGTGTATTGGGAGGACTTTTATGGAAAGACTTTGTCACATTATCGATCTGCCGGTACTCCATTTGGTGTGTACTTAATTATCCAGCGGCCACTGGTGGCGTCAAGACGAGATTGTGTCATGTGGGTAAAGTGTACAACTTCTGCAGAAGATCAAATTCTAAGTACTTAGCCATGTCCCCGGTTATGGACAACTCTGAGCAACTAAGGCCTGAAGCTATGGAAGATCTCGACATTCCAATTTCTCAAAGTAAAACTTGATGGTGTCAACAAGGGATTAGAAGCACTTGGAGTTTTCCAAGGAGTTCAGAAAGATTGTCAAAATATCAAAACTATTTTGAAGAGATAGGATAAAACTATATTGCTTTCTGCAAATGAGCCTAAACCCTACTTAGCCAAATGTGCACATATTGATAGGTTCCACTTATTTCTACATAGTAGTGAAACTTGCCAATACAATTCAAATGTATTGACCCTTGTGGCTGCAACTTATTATGTTGCAGGTTTGTTTGATGTTAGTGAAGTGTGTTGATTAGGATTACAAGTCTACAACCAACATGATCGCCTGTGACACTTTGAAGATGAAGGACTCCATGCTATAGTTATTTGTGCTGCATTGTAATGAGATTACCAAATGAGCTATGTAAGATGTAATGAATTATTTTACTCCTGGTTATAAAGTTGTATTATGAACTTTGTTTCTTGATATTACATCTTAACTGTGGATGCTAGCTATTGATCCAGGGACTAGCATTGTAAACACAGGGATCTCTACCTTATTAAAGGTTGGGACCTCTACACTAATTCGGTGTCATGACAGCCTCATGAGTTTAGATATGGTTGACTAAAGGTTTAGAGCATGCAATCAAATGAAGATTTCTTTATGTATTTCAAGATATTTATATATAGCATGGGAAGATACATGGTTGACCAATACAAAGAGTGAAGAGTGATTTCAAGATGGTCAACAAATGAAGCATAAAGAATGTACCACATGGATCTTGTGGTATGGTAAGCATTATCGATTATGCTTCATGAACTAACCCATTATATATGTGCCTTTGCGTTTTCTATATGGTTGTAGTGGACCCGAACCCGGCTTGGTTCGAAATCCCTGTGATTACAGTGCTAGTCACTAGGTCGAATAGCTAGCACCCACAGTTTAAGATGTAATATCAAGATACAAAGGTCATATTACATCGTATGATCCAGAATATAAATATTACAATCTCATAGCCATAGGCTATCTTATTACAAAGAAGCAGAATAAAATTAAAGCATGGAGTCCTTCATCTTCATGTGCCACAACAAACATGTTGGGTGCAGACTCGCAACCCGTATCATCGATCCTCACTCATCAAATAGAATATACCTGCAACATGATAGGTTATAGCCACAAAGGGTCAATACTTTGAATGTGTTGCAAGTGTCACTACTATGTGGAAATAAGTTGGAACCTATCAATACATGCATATTTGGCTAAGTAGAGTTTAGGCTCATTTGCAGAAAGCAATATGTTTTTTCCTATCTTTTCAAAATAGTATTGATCTTTCAACAACTTTCTGAACTCCTTGGCAAACTCCAAGTGCTTCTAATCCCTTGTTGACACCATCCGGTTTAATTTGAGAAATTGGAATGTCGAGATCTTCCATAGCTTTAGGCCTTAGTTGCTCAGAGTTGTACATAACAGGGACACATCTAAGTACTTAGAATTTGATCTTCTGCAGAAGTTGTACACTTTACCCACATGACACAATCTTGTCTTGAAGCCACCAGTGGCCGCTGGACAAGTACACACCAAATGGAGTACCGGCAGATCAAGAATGTGACGAAGTCTTTCCATAGAAGTCCTCCCAATACATAATGCTAGCACGTCTACCAGGCACCAATGTAAGGACATACTTCCAATACATAATTCTAGTTAACCTGAAGAGGTACCAATGCAAGGGTCTTCCACTATGTAATTGACTAAGCCAGAGCCCATTTAGCATGTGAATGTATACAGAAGCCACTGTACGAGAAACATGTTCAATCTATAAGTCCCTGAGTGGTATTCTTCTAGTGCACACACGAAAGAGAGAGCCATAGATATGGTTCCCTTTGTTTCCACCTTATTCACAACTGATTATCCATATTCCACCGATGTGATTCATTGAGTACTTGTTTTATTATATATAACATATCTTTTCCAATATTTCATATAATCATAACATGATATATTCCACCCCGAAACTATAGCATGGCTAAGCATACTACAACTTACAATGTTTTCACTAAGGAAAGTCTAAAGGATATCATATATAGGACATAACATAGCATAGTACATAGTACAATATTTTCCTGCACATGCATTTCTACCAAAAACCACTACATGTACATCATGATAGTGTCACTTGCCTTATTAGTTGGCAGTGTTGGTACACTCTTCACAGTTACACACTTGGCAATCCACATAATCTATCAAGCAAAACAACCAAGACAAAACAATCCCAAGATCAACACTAATGGCAATACCAAAATCATGCAAAGTATGCAAACATGCAAGATGGCAATTCTTATTGTACAAATTGTTATATCAAGGTTCTGAACATTACTAAGTGATTTCTGAACATTTTATATTTTCAAGATTACAAATGCAACCATTTGTGCAATTGTAGCAATTAGCAATATTTTCTAACACTCGGAAAAGCCATTCTCACTAAATAATTATGACAATTATTTATTCTAGACTAAAATTATATTTGGTCTTAATGGACAGAGGGTTCAATTTACAATCCATAGAAAAAAGATTCATCAAAAAAAAATTATAGAACAATTTTTATAGCCAATTTACTCTACAAATGGTTCTATATAAAACGTGATTTTAACCGACTCAAAAATACCAAATTATGGCTCCACTGTGTTCTACTCATTTTTGTGAATCCATAGACATATTATTTGCTAAATTTGGAGATACATAACTAAAGATATAATTTTTACAAGTTTCTATGTTCTTATGTCTAAAAATCCGAAAATAGGAATAGATATGACACTTGGCAGATTCTGGTTGGAGGATACCCCTTCATTTAAGTGATCTATGATGACCTTTAGATAAAGATCTAATGGTCCAGGATATCTCACCAGAATAACTCGCCGGATTTGCGAGCACGGGCTTGTCATTGCCGTTCCCGTTGCTAGGAACGTATTCGGAGTAGAAGAAGATGTGGATGGTGTAGAGGACGTCGAGGCAGTGCTAATGGACGTGATTGAGAGGTTGTTCGTCCCTAATGGTGACGAGAATCCACGACTGGAGCAACGTGCGACATTGACAATGTGGCGAACTACAACAAGATGATGCATAATCATGTCCTGGAAGCAATGGTAAGAAAATGGGTAACCGTTAACTGCTCGATTGGCCTGTGAGTAGCGACTAATCGGAATTCGGATGATTAACTGATTTAATCGGTCGGTTATTAATCGATGCAACCTATAAAACTTAGCACCTAAAACACATATGACTCATCTTGCATCTCAACCACCTAGCCTATTAAAGGCAGCCTCGAGCTCCCAGATAAGATCCTCAAGACGCTCGAGCTCTTATATCTGAGGTCTGGTCGATAACTACGAGTAACTTGTCAACAACTACAAGGAAATAGTTGGTGATGGCGGAAATTGAGCTCCTAGAGGCAGGGATCGAGCTGGAGCTTCGCAAAACCTGCTTCATTGGGGCGGGCTAGCAGATGGATGGACGATATGTGTTGATAATTTGGAATTTTTTTGACCAAGTGTAATAGTTAATCGGGAACATACCTAGTAATCTAAGTGTCAAAGCTATGAATCAGGCTAAATGATTAACACAAATGATTAGTGGCAATCGACACGGTTAGGTCCCTAGTAGCGATTAATCGGCCTATTAACCGTTGATTCGGACGATTTTTTGAACAGTGTCTGGAAGTAGGAAACGTGTGCGAACATCTTATGGTAAAAGGAACCGACGAGATTCTTACCGAGGACGATGCAATCTAGCGATGAATTCTGGTTTTAGGCTGATCTTGGCATGGTTGGTATGTGTTCTGCAGAGCTCCTCTTGAGAAAGTTTAGGAACGAAAGTGATGGAGGAGGAGGAGGAGAGGAATATGGTGCTCGCTTCGGTTTTCTCTTAGGTGGTATGTGGAGGGAGATCAGGAGATGAATGTCGACGTATGTCATTCGGTTCACGGTATTAATTTGAGAGATTAAGGCACTAAAGTGGGAAATTAATGGCCTAAATGGAACCTCCACTTGATTCTAAACATTTATCATTTTGAAGTCGAGAAGAAAAAGTCATTGGAATTGATGAGGGGGTGAGGAAGATCTACAACCATGAACTACGCGTGCGTGAAGAGAGGTGGAAGACAATCTATCGATTAGGTCGACCGGCTTGATGGGCCAGGAAGTGCGGCCCAAGTCAAAAATAAAGGCAGGAAAAAAATAGAGTGGGATGGATGGCTGGTCGGGCCTTGGGCTGCTGCTGTTTCTCTCTGTTTTTTATTCCAAATTGTTTTTCCTTTTTATTTTTTATCAATTGATTTAACTTTCAAATTGATTCAAATTTGTATCAGACCTTTTCAGAAAATTTATATAAAATATAATTTGATAGTTTACTCCAATTTAGTGTATTTTGAATAGTTTTTAGGGATTTCTATTTTCGTGCCCCTGGTTTGTTAGTTGTACTCACTTTTTCCTAGCCGCTTAGTTTTTCTTCACTTTTGTCCAACTCCTATTATGGAAATCTCGCACGGTATAAACTCGCTCTCCGTCAGCGTTGCCATTATATGCTGACAAGTGGGGCCGCATTTAGTCGGTCCTGTAGTGGACCCTCGCCGTTGAGTGCTGACAAGTGGGTTTGCGGTCTGTCAGGTCCCGTAGTGGACCCTTGATGTTACATGCTGACAAGTGGAGCCGCATTTAGTTGGTTCCCGTAGTGGACATCTCTTTCCACTTATCCAGATCAGCATGAGACCCACATCTTATCCACGTGAGCGTCGGACCCATAGCTTATCCACGTGAGCCAACCTCGTGCCCGTGCCCATGCCTTTGCCTCCCCTTTCTTCTTCTTCTTCGACAACAGTGGTCCTTCTCCGGCGACAACGACCCTTCTCTGGCGATGGCGACCCTTTTTCGAGCTTCAATTCGACCTCCCGTTTGTCCTGGCCGTAGTATGGTGCCATCCCATTGACCTATACGAAGGATGACAATGGCAACCGTGCACAGAGAAGGTTAGATCTCGCACCAAAATGCACCAAAATCTCGCACCAAAATGGCAATCGGGACGCTTTTTGTGGAGAATACGGTCGGCGAGCTGTTCTGATGATTTAATTGGTTTATCGAGTTAATGTCTCGGCTGCAGTCAAGTGAAAGAATGTTTATAATTAAAAATTAGGGACATGGATAATAAATAATAAAATGACACAACTCTTGAACACTTTCAAATTTAAAAAATTATACAATTCTTAATGTACAAAAATGTTATAAATGACACAACTCTTGAACACTTTCAAATTAAAAAAAGTATACTTGACACAACTCTTGAACACTTCCAAATTAAAAAAATTATACAACTCTTAATGTAAAAGAGTGTTTATAATTGACACAACTCTTGAACACTTTCAAATTTAAAAAAATTATACAACTCTTAATGTAAAAGAGTGTTTATAATTGATACAACTCTTGAACACTTTCAAATTAAAAAAATCATACAACTCTTAATGAAAAGAGTGTTTATAATTGACACAACTCTTGAACACTTTTGAATTAAAATAATCATACAACTCTTAATGTAAAAGAGTGTTTATAATTGACACAACTCTTGAACACTTTCAAATTGAAAAAAATTATACAATTCTTAATGTAAAAGAGTGTTTATAATTGACATTAATCTTGAACACTTTCAAATTAAAAAGATCATACAACTCTTAATGTAAAAGAGTGTTTATAATTGACAGAACTCTTGAACAATTTCAAATTGAAAAAATTATACAACTCTTAATATAAAAGAGTGTTTATAATTGACACTACTCTTGAACCCTTTAAAATTAAAACAATATACAACTCTTAATGTAAAAGAGTGTTTATAATTGACACTATTCTTGAACACTTTCAAATTAAAAAAATCATACAACTCTTAATGTAAAAGAGTGTTTATAATTGACACAACTCTTGAACACTTTCAAATTGAAAAATTATACAACTCTTAATGTAAAAGGGTGTTTACCATTTTTATAGTGTGAAAATTGATCCCTAAACTTGCGCATACAAAAATTATAAACCTTTGAACACTGTGAAATCACACTTAATACGTGATAATGATGTGCTAAGAAAATCTTGAGAGATACATGGGTGGCAAACACTGTGAAATCGCACTTAGGACATGGAGTGAAATATAATGCAAAAATTATACACCTTTGAACACTTTCCCTTCAAATTATATTCAAAATCATTTGTTTATGCAGTTAAAACATCGGTGGCAAACTCGTTATTTTGCATGGATAGAGGGTGCCCCCCGACAGATACAGGGGTTATCTTGTCCGCTAGATCACAAAGGATCAATCAGAGGATCAAAGGTTGGTGGGTACGATCCGCGTGACAACTATCTCGACTAATCAGAGCGTAGCAGCCAAGATGAGCACATGTGTGAGAGTTTGTCACGAAGAGGGAGGGGAAAACTGAGTAGAACTTAAAAACCAAGGGCAAAACTGAGTAGAACTTTAAAACCAAGGGAAAAACTGACAAGGGGGTTCAAATAGAAAACAAAAAGAGATTTAAAAATAGCAAATGCTTCTTTTATACAATAAATTACATATTGGCATACATCAAACTATTTGCAATTCAAATATATATCAGTTTTACAATTATTGCCTTATTCAGACAAATTATGTTTTGGGGAGGGATGTTTTGGGGAGAGGCTTGAGTAGAAAGCCATGAACCTTCATAGATAGTAGGTGATTTGAGAAGTAGCGATTTAGGTTAAAATTTGATTTATATACATTTCTTATGGTGGCAGGTCACATAATAAGACTCCCTGGGTAGATGCCACTATGTTTTGATCTTGTTGAATTTGTTGTGCATAAAATGACTCAATTAGCTAGCTAAAACCCATTTGTTGACTCTCCGTTGACCAGCCATCGGAGGGTAAAAGTGAGTATATTGCACACGACAATGTTAGTACTAGAGGGCAAAACTGAGTACAACCAAACTGCCAGTGCTACACTCGAGGGTATAACTGAGCACAACTAAGCGGCCAAGGTTAGACACGAGGGGGAAACATGACGCACGGTATGCGTGTCGTGGTGCATGGGGCGGCAGCGGATGCGTGTGGCCGTGCATGGTGCAGTAGCGTACGCGGTTACGTGGTGCACATTGGTACAACAAAATGTCTCCTCCTTCACCTTTATAGAGGCCTCATCACTCTCACTCATCACTCACTCGCTCACTCACTCACTCATGCAACCATATCCACTTTCCCATCACCTTCTACAAACCCCCAAGAAAACCCCAACCACGTCGGCGATGGATAAGAACGGTGTGGTGGCCATCGTTGCCTCCAAGGCGGCCGACGAGGAGGCCCCCATCCCCGTACAGGCCCCCGTCGATGCATGGAAGGCAGCCGCCATCCCCGTCCAGACCCCCGTCCCCGCTTCCACCGTAGTCGCCGGCGAGGAGGCCCCCTTCACCATGCAGGCCCCCGCCGTTCTCCTGCAGATCCCGCACAGCTGGGACCCCTACGGGGACAATGATTACATTAGGATAGAGAACCCCTTTGACACCAACTTAGCCGACCCATGGTTGGAGGTAACTAGGGTTTTCTCCCCTTACTTTGTTCTTCCCGCATTCCCATCGTTGGATGCTAGATCATGTGTTATTAGGCCTTGGCTGTTCGTATTTTCAATCGTTGGATGCTATGTATTTTTACAGTAGCTAATCCTCTTGTGTTAGATCTCATATTTCGATGAATGCCCCTAGTTAGGATCAGTAACTAGCATCGATCTATAGTTGGGATCAGTACTAGCACCGATCTGCAGTTGGATCAGTATTTGATTTGGTTTGAGATTTAGGGATTGGGGAATAATCAGGGGATCTCAATCGGTTAATTTATGCAAGTAATAAATTCTGATAATCACGGTATCTCAATCATGTACTTATTGCACGCTACTATTTTTTGTAATAGGTGGATAGCAGCGAAGTCTGCGGCAATGAAAAGTCCACGGACACCAAGACTCGTCAGGTGCTGAGGAAGCTGACGTCCGACTAGTTCAATAGTTTCTTCGCCGGCGAAGTCTACAGGTGCCCCTTCTGCACCAGGAGCCTCGCCGCTGACTTCAACTCCCTTGTGATGCATGCCGAGGAGTTGAAGACCTGCGCCTGTCAAAGAATGGTAATGCCTTCAGAGCCCAGCACAAGACGCTCGGTTTTCACCTCCGCAACCTCCAGAAGGTGGACATAGAGGAGGTTCGCATGCCCCCGATCAAGCCTAAGGCTCCCAAGGTCAAGGGACTGGGCAGCAAGAAGTGGAGGAAGCGCCAGAGGGAGGAGGTGGAGGCCCTCCTAGCGGAGTTCAGGAGGGGCCACTGATCTTGTGCTACTGCTGCTGTAAAGCAGATTATTTTGTTTTGTTGTCTGTGTTGAACTTGTCAGCTGCTGCTGAGTAGCCTAATTGTCGTACTATATAATCCTTTATTAATTGTTTTCTCTACATCTGCTCTGTTTATTTACATATTTATGGTGTCCGGGGAATAACCCCCGGTAGGGTCATAAGGGGTAAAACGTTACCCAACTTGGCTTATGCCAAGTAAAGAATGAATCTGCCGGGTAACAACGGTCGGGTAAGATGGTCATATGCGGCCGACATAGGAACTATGTCAGTCCATATAAGACAAGTTTGTTAATCTTGCAGGAACCAACGAGCCGGATCTCACGAGGGAAGGCTGAGTCTGATAGGACACATGGCACCTTTTCGAGTGAGATTCAGGAGGGACCATGGTAAAGCACGGTCAAAAGAGAAGGGCGATGCCGGGTGACACGAAAGGAACCGGGTGAAACCTAAAGCAAGGGCTGATGTACAAAGTTACCGCATGACGCCAAAAGAACTGGAGGCTACGTATGCAAAGACCGTTAGCTGTCTAGCTTTATGGAATGGGCTACTGGGCTTAGGGCCAACCCATGACCCGGCCCGTACAGTCAAGACCAAGATCCAAACAGTAACCCTAGGACCCAAAGGGGTGTAGCCTAACTAGCTAGGGTTTGAGGAGGTTGAACCAAGTAGGAAGCTAGTGCCCTAAGGCTTTATTCATACAGCTCAAGGAGCACTTGTAAACTTCTAGGATCAATAAAATTACCAAGCATGGAGAGTTCATCTTGTTCTTCATGCACGGCTAGACCGTGCACTCCCTCCCCGGTTACCACAAGCACCCATTCGGCTCCCAACTTAAGCCTACCCATGGCATCTACCATGACACCACCACGACAGTTGGCGCCCACCGTGGGGAAGAAGCAGGTGCTTGATGGAGTCTTCATCTGGACGGGCAACATCATCGCCAAGACTGGCGAGCGCGTCTACTCCGGCCTCATCCAGAGGTTTGGAGCGCTCAACTTCGTCAGCGACAACGCAGGCTGCTTCGGGACAAAACCGTTCCCTAGGGGCGGTCGCTTCATCAAGTTCGGCAAGGATCAGGTCTACGTCGCGGTGCGCGTGGAGCGTGCGTTCCCGGAGCGCGTTACCCTGGCGCCAGATCTGCCTGCGGTTCCTGCCGCAGGAAAACTTCACCAGCTCGTCTCTGTTGAGGTAATGATGACAACCCCTAACCCAGCAGCACCTCCGGTAGTTCCCGTAGTGAATGAGGATGCCGAGGGAGGAAATCAAGAGGAAACTCCAAGGGCGACAAGAACAACAAAGGCACTACTAGAAAAGCCAGAGAACATAGCTAGGAGTAAGAGAGCCAAAGAATTGCAAGAGGAAATAGACAAGTTGGATGAGCCCATAGCGCAAGCAGCTGATCCGGCGTGTGTGCAGGCCGAGTTAGAGGAGGCCAGGATAAAAGTTCCGGAGAAGGCAAAGGAGTTAGCGAAGTTACAGGAAGATGTGGATATCATAATCCGAGAGCTCAACTCGGCAATTCGAGTCAAGGGCGCTAAGACCCGGCTTGATGCAACAAGGTTAAGAGGGAAAAACGTCAATGAGGAATTGGCGGATGCAACGTCAAAGATAACACCATAAAACAACAATGAAACAGCCATGCTGCCGACAAACAATACTGCAATAGTGAATCTGAGAGTAGTAGAGGCAGCAATGGCTGAGCTCCCCCATCTGACGGGTGAAGCAAAGAGAAAGCAACAAGAGCGCGTCAACGAATTGGTGAGAGCAGCAGGGATGCTGAATGAAGCGTACTACAGGGCAAATTCGGGTAGAGCTAGGAGATCACAACTGGTTCACTCGGCAACTCCAATCCCGACAAGATCAGCAGGACATACAGCTTCCTCACCAGGTGTGGCGCTGAGGCGGAGAAAATAAAAGAGTGTGGATTCGGGAAGGAACAAGCAAATGGTTACCTATGACCCGGCGATGGCTCAGGGAAACCCAACACGTGCACATGGAACAAGAAGAAATATTGTTCAGGGAAATGAAAATCAGGAAAACGCGGGACGAGAAAGGCAAGCAGGACAAAGAAATGATAATGGAGGGCAAAATTTTGCGCCTCAACCTAGGCATGGAACTCACTCAGCAGGAGGAGGAAATCTAGCCCCAAATACTGTGCCAGCTCAACCCGAAAAGATACAACAAAGCGTGGGAAAAGCAGTACAACAACCTACAGACCCGAACGCAAATAGGTACAATGATGGTTACTAGGCGATGGTAAATGACGGGTACGAATTGCCAGATCACGCATACCAAGAAATGGGAGCCAGACTTAGAGGCATAAATCTTCTGCCAGATGATGCAAGGCTAAAGCTTGATCGAATAAAGATGGCAGAATTGATCGAGTCGCAAGGTCCACAGGGTCCACCATGCTTTGGGCCAAGGATCATGAAGGAGCCACCAGTACCAAGTTTTCAGCTGGCCAGAGGAACAAAGACTTACGATGGAAGCAAAAAAACCAGAAGACTGGCTCATAGATTATGGAACTGCTGTAAAAATCGCTCAGCGAAATTTTAGATGGCCAGTGCGATATGTGCCGTAGATGCTAGAGGGACCAGCAAGGGTGTGGCTGAATAACTTGCTGGCCGGAAGTATCAACAACTGGATCAATTTCCATGATGCTTTTGCGAGCAATTTCACGAGCACCTATACGAGGCCGAATCACCCACAAAAGCTAGCTATGTGCAAGCAAAGGACGAATGAGACAGACAGGGAGTTCCTCACAAGGTGGTGCACAATGCGCAACTCTTGCGAAAGGGTAATCGAATCGCAGGCCATTGCATGGTTTGCACAAGGATGTGGACATGGAAGCGTACTATGGCAAAGGTTATAGAGAGATATGCCGGCAAGCTTGGCAGAAACAATAAGAATCATTGACTCATATGCGTTAGGAGATCCGACTTAGCCTCTGCTCATGTCGGGAGATGGGATGACTGAGACTTCGATCTATGACGCTGCCGGATCACAAAGGCGCCATGAAAGAGACGAGTATAGAAGCAAAATAAGGGATGAAAGGCCAGACTATAGGTATGGTTCGACTCAAGTTGCGGTTGTGAGTCAGGATCATCCAGATGCTAGAAGTAGCCAACATTAGAGGACAAGTGGGAAATGCCAAAGAATGATGGCAAGAAGCCATATGAACATAGAAAGCCATATCAGGACAGGCACAAATACACTTACGAGCTGATGTTGGACCAACCGTGTAAGTTCCACACGCCAAGTCCGAGTAAGCCAGCAAATCACACAATGAGACAATGCACGTGGTTTTAGAAGGGAGATAGAGTGGATTCGTCGAATAAGCAACTACCACCACCTCCCCTCCACCGCTCATAGGAGGAAATGCCCAGGATGTTGGAGCTGAGCATAGATATGAGAACAGGCAACCGAGATATCATAACCAAGAAAGAAGAGAGGCTGTGCATCAGGTGCATAACCCAAGAGGTGACGATGCTCATGTCGGCCATGGGACCAGAAATGAGTATAGAGAGCACCACCAGAGATATGTCGTGTTTGTCACAGAGCCTAATGACAAGAAGAGTCAGCAAAGAAGGATGATGGAGGTGAATGCCACAATGTCGGCAATTCCAAAGTACATGCATTGGTCTGAACAGGAGATAACTTGGAGCATAAAGGATCACCCCAAGATCATGCCAACTCCAGGAGGTTATGCTCTTGTCTTGGATCCAACTTTCATGGGCCCTGATATCAATGTGAAATTTTCCAAGGTACTGATCGATGATGGCAGTAGCATCAACATCATGTACAAGAATACCATGCTCAAGCTGGGCATCACTATGAACATGATGGAGCCGACTAAGAAAACTTTCCATGGCATTGTGCCGGGATTGTCTTGTGAGCCAATTGGCAAGATTTGGGTCAACGTATTATTCGGCAACAGAGAAAACTGTCGTACTGAAGCCATAGAATTCTAGGTGGTTGACCTGGTCAGCTCATACCATGCCTTACTCGGCAGGCCGGATATGGCAAAGTTTATGGCTACTACTCACATTGCTTACTTAAAAATGAAACTGCTAGGCCCATGTGGGGTTATCACAGTCGAAGGGGATTACAAAAGATCTATCGCATGTGCCTTAGCCAGATCTTCACTGGCCGAGTCACTGGTCATAGCGCAAGAAAAACATCAAATGATGGAAGTGGCAGCATTGGCCAAGGCAGCACAAATGTCCATGTCGGCACTTACTAATCCGCATGGTAGTGTATCATTCAAAGCTACCAGGGAAACCAAGAAAGTACAGGTGGATGAGACTTTCCCAGAGCGCACAATTAGCATTTGTGCTGGGCTGACTGACAAATAGGAAAGCGAGCTCACCAGTTTCCTCTGTGAGAATCGGATATCTTTGCATGGTCCACACATGATTTGCAAGGAGTTCCGAGGGAGCTGGCTGAGCACTCTCTTCATGTAAGGCCAGATGCCAAGCCGGTGAAGCAACCCCTCCGCCGCTTCGCCGAAGATAGGAGGAAAGTGATAGCTGCCGAGATAGCCAGGCTTTTGGCTGACGGATTTATCATGGAAGTACTACACCCAGATTGGTTGTCAAATCTAGTCTTGGCCGAAAAGAAAAAAGATGACCCGAACGTGGCAGTGGTGTGGCGCATGTGTATTGATTACACGAACCTCAATAAGGTGTGTCCAAAAGATCCATTTCCCTTGCCATGGACCGATCAAGTCATAGACTCTACTGCCGGGTGTGAGTTGTTTTCATTTGTGGACGCGTATTCTGGTTTCCACCAGATACCACTGAATCTGAATGATCAAATAAAGACAGCTTTTATCACCCCGTATGGGGCTTATTACTATCGCACTATGCCGTTTGAATTGAGAAATGCAGGTGCAACATACCAAAGATGCATGCAGAAATGCTTGCAAGATCAATTGGACAAAAATGTTCAAGTATAAGTTGATGATGTGGTAATAAAAACCAAGAAAAGTCATACTCTAATTGAGGACTTGCGTCAAACATTCACAAACTTAAGAAGATTCCGGATGAAACTTAACCCGGAGAAACGCACATTTGGCGTCCTGGCTGGAAAGTTACTCGGATTCCTTGTATCTAGCCGAGGAATTGAGGCTAACCCGACAAAGATCAGGGCCATCGAAAGAATGGAATTGCCAAAAACCCTTAACGATGTCCAGAAGTTCACAGGATGCCCGGCCTCGTTGAGTAGATTTATTAGTCGGCTAGGCGAGAAAGCCTTACCACTATATCAACTGATGAAAAAATCAGACAAATTCACATGGACATAGCAAGCTGATAGCGCTTTCCATGAACTCAAAAAGATGTTGGCAACAACACCAATATTAGCGTCACCACTATCCAAAGAACCAATGTTGCTCTATGTCGCCGCAACCAACAGAGTTGTAAGTGCAGTAATAGTGGTAGAACGTGAAGAAGAGGGCAAATAAGTCCAAAGGCCAGTTTATTACTTGAGTGAAGTTCTCTCTATATCAAAGAAAAATTACCCCCATTACCAAAAAATGACATATGGGATGTATATGGCAGCAAAGAAACTGAAGCACTATTTCCAAGAACACCCAATCCGGGTAATATGTGAGGCACCTATCTCGGATATATTGGGTAGCAAAGATGCCAGTGGCCGAGTCGCAAAATGGGCCATAGAGCTAGAACCATACACTCCACAATATGATAGGCGAGATGCAATCAAATCTCAAGCAGTAGCTGATTTCTTCATGGATTCTATGGAAATGCAATACGAACCACCACTGCCAGATCCGAATTACTCGAAGATGCATTTTGAAGGATCCAAGACGAAAATGGGTCTGGGCACCAGGATAGTGCTTACATCACCAAAGAGGGATCAACTCAAATATGTGTTGCAGATCCACTTTGCTGCATCCAATAACGTCGCTGAGTATGAAGCACTTGTCCACGGCATAAAAGTGGCCAAAGAGTTTGGTATCAAAAGGACCATGTGTTTTGGTGACTCTGATTTGGTGATAGTATCTGGGCATTGGGATGCGTTGGATGCAAATATGGCACTATATCATTTTCATGTGCAACAAATTTCGGGATATTTTGATAGGTGTGAGTTTAATCACATACCCAGGGCAGAAAATGAGGCAGCAGATGTACTATCCAAGCTAGGCTCATATCGGCAAGCGATACCACCAGGAGTAGCATTGGAACATCTCAGAAAACCATCGATCAAGCCGTCACCAGAATCCAAGTCAAGTCTCATCCCGACAAATCAGGAGCCCAACGCTGTGCCAATGGATATTGACTCAGGGGCAGGTTCGAGTCACTCGGGGACTGTTCCGCTCACCTCAGGGGTTGCCGAATCACACTCGGGGACTCCTCAAGTTATGTCGGCTGGGCCAATGGAAATTGATGAAGAAATAGATCCAGCACCACTGATACCAGCATGGGCGCAACCAATATTCAACTACTTGAAAGATGGAACTTTGCCAGATAACGAGATACTGGCAAGGCAAACAGAAGAAGAGCAAAAGCATACACAATAATCAACAAGGAGTTGTACAAAATAAGTGTGACAAGTGTATTGCAACGTTGTATAAGTCCAGAAAAAGGTCAAGAGATACTGTTGGACATTCACCAAGGAGAATGTGGGCACCATGCATCATCAAGAGCATTGGTAGCCAAGGCATTCCAACATGGGTTCTATTGGCCAAGCGCACTGGCAGAGGCACGGGAACTTGTGAGAAAATGCAATGGTTGCCAACATTTTGCGTCAAAGCCACACTTACCAGCATCAGAATTTAAAACTATACCGATCACTTGGCCATTTGCGGTATGGTGCCTGGATATGGTAGGACCATTCAAGCCAGCGAGGGGTGGAATGACCCACATACTCATAATGGTTGACAATTTTACCAAATGGATAGAAGTGAAGCCCATCAAGAAATTGGATGGAAAAACAGCTGTCACATTCCTAAAAGATATAATCTTGAGATATGGTTACCCACACAGTGTAATCACCGATAATGGCACAAACTTTGCCGAAGGATCTTTCGCTTGTTTTTGTGGGAAAAACCGAATAAGACTTGACGTAGCGTCAGTTGCTCATCCAGAATCAAATGGACAAGTTGAATGAGCTAATGGCGTAGTTCTATCCGGGATAAAACCCCGCCTAATGGAACCACTCCAGAGATCACCTGGCTGTTGGATAGAGGAATTACCCTTAGTGCTGTGGAGTCTAAGGACAACTCCGAATCAATCAATAGGCTATACACCATTCTTCCTTGTGTATGGGGCAGAAGCAGTTCTTCCTGCCGACATAGAATATGACTCACCAAGAGTAAGACAATACTCGGAAGCCAAGGTAAAAGAGGCCCGAGAAGATGGAGTTGACTTACTCGAGGAGGCAAGGGAATTGGCATTGTCCAGATCCGCCATATACCAACAAAGTCTCCGACGCTACCATAGCCGGAAAGTTCAACCTCGTGTTTTCCGAGAAGGGGACATGGTGCTCAGGCTAGTGCAACGCATAGCTAGAATGCATAAACTGTCACCCCCATGGGAAGGACCATTCATTGTAAGCAAATCATTGCACAATGACTCATATTATCTAATAGATGCTCGCAAAGCATAGAAGAACAAGGCGGACAGGTCAGGTGATGAGACCAAAAGACCCTGGAATGTGGCACTTCTACGTCCTTTCTACACTTAGGAGAAGCACTGGATGTATCTCTCAAACTCTCATATGTTGGATGCTTATGCCGGCTATGTGCTGATAATAAAATGGTATGACTCGAAAAACTGACTCGGGGACTGCCCCTTACGTTTATTCTTTAACTATTCTATGTCGGCTGGCGTTGACACTTATCTCGGAACAAGTAATGTTTACTCGGAAAGAATCAACTCTTCGACTATGCTGTTGTCCGAAAACCCGGCTTCATGGCAAGCAAGAGGAAATGATCAATGACGAGTAAACACGAACACCAGATAAGTAAAGGGAGAAACGCGAGTTGACCCTATGTGTGCTTTAACTAACTCATTGCAGGTTATGTTGCTTTCTATGTCGAATAATCCTAGGGCAAGTGATCTCGTTTCATATACGCTAACTCAATCCTAGAACTTTGAGACTCTAATGTAGAACGCAAAAAAGGTCGACAAGAGCCAAATTCAAGGAAAAGGGAAACGGCAAAATGAAACTCGCGGACTTGCCCATGGATAATTCGCAGTGAAAGCTAAATAAAATTTTAAGCCTTATCACAAGGCGCAAACCCAAAATAAGTGCATCGTATCATACATCTGCACCCGACATACCGGGGATCTCATGAAATTTAAGTGTTTTTTGCAACCAGCCTAAGAAGCAGCTAGGCTAGGAGGTGTATATTTGGGGCTGGATCTAGAAGCATCTTCTGGAGCGTCCGCTGAGTCAGCTGCGTTAGCGGCCCAGTCTGCAGGTCCATCTGACTCGGTGGCTTCTCTATCCACACCTTCGTCATCAGCGATCTCGGCAAGAGGCTCGCCAAGGTCGAGGAAGCTGGGCCCATCACACCAAGCATGCACAAAGGCATATTCGACCATGGCGTAAGCTCGCTCCTGGCGTTTCTTGAAAAGCTCAGGATCATGGAGCCACTTACCTTCAACCCTCATGCGCTCGAGAACATGAAGATTGATATCCTCGTACCATGAAAGCACGAAGGCAAGAGCCTTGTTCGCTGCAGCTCGGCTGACCGACTCGCTCCATTAATCCAACCTTTCTTCAGTCAGAACCAGCCTGGCAGCCAGAGGCTCGATGAGTCTGGGCGCGTCTTCATCCGGCCAGAGCATCCTGGACGCGTGGATCGCTGATTTGAGCAAGTCAACGCCGCATGATTTGAGGGTCTTTGCACGTTCTGACAGCGCTGTGAGATGCTCATCGATAGTGACCTCGCCATCAGCTGGAGTGCTAGATTTGGCTCGTACTCTTTTCATGGCCCGTATAGCAAACATGTCAGCCTCGGGGAAATTCTCTAATAAAGCAAAATAACATTAGCAAAACAAGGAAAAGACAGACAAAGGAATAAGTATAGTGAAAAAGGGTAAGGACTCACTACTAAGGAAAGAGTTGATGGCGCCAAGCTTGCTCTGCCAATTCCGAGCCTTGGCCTGAAGAGTGTCTAGATCAAGGTGAGCCGACTCAACCGCCGACTCGGCCTCCTTTAGCAGCTCTTTGGTCTTTTCGGCACTGGCGGCATGTTGGCCATCTTTCTCGGCAAGCTCCTCCTGCAGCCCTTTCACCTCAGCCTGGTGCTTCTGCTCCATATCCGCCATTTGCTTCTTCAGCCGAGTCACCTCGTCTTGCTCCTTTTAGAGCTCGATCCGGTGCTTCTCTGCTTATTCGGATCATTTGACTTGTCAGCAACAGCAAAGCTATCTCGGAATCATCGAGATAAAATTAGGAAAAGGATGAGCATAAATACAAAGCAGAGACAAAATCTCCAAGAGCTTACTTTCAGCATCATTGATCTATAGGTTGAGGGCGTCAATGGTGGATTGGGCAGAAGCTGTGGAAGGACAATGGAAAAAATAAGCAAGGTGATACAAGGGAAGTGCGCTGAATAAGAGTGGGACGAGTCAGAAAATTACCTTGGCCTTTAGCCTCAGCTTGTAGATTTTGATGAGGGAGCTCCATCTTATGATACTCCAAGACTAGAGCCTGATGCACCTTGGTGCGCTCGTTGTGTGTAAGCTACACAAGAAAATGATAGTCAGCAGATGTGCAATCAAGCTTACAGCCGGATAAGGGTTGATTCCTAACTTAGAGCTTACAACCGAGTAAGTTCCTTATTCGGCAGTAACCTTGGGGACTAGGGATCAAAAATCTAACATGCGAAATTGGCATGAGGAAATAAAAGGATAAGTTCTAACTTAGAGCTTACAACCGAGTAAGTTCCTCATTCGGCAGTAACCCCGGGGACTAGGGATCGAAAATCTAACATGCGAAATTGGCATGAGGAAATAAAAGGATAAGTTCTAACTTAGAGTTTACAGCCGAGTAAGTTCCTCATTCGGCAGTAACCTCGGGGAATAGGGATTGAAAATCTAACATGCAAACTTGGCATGAGGAAATAAAAGGATAAGTTCTAACTTAGAGCTTATAGCCGAGTAAGTTCCTCATTCGGCAGTAACCTCGGGGACTAGGGAGTGTGTATAACAAAAAGATACTCAATATGCAAAAGAGTAAGAAGATTATATACCTCATTCACTTCATCTGCTCGGGCCATTAAGGCGATGGCCTGCTGGGTCATATCGGAAATAGCCTTGGGGCCCAATTTCATCTTGTTACCAGCACTGGAGCTAACCTCTTGCTCGCCAGCTGAATTCCAGGCCACAGCATAACGCTCGGCAGAACCAAGGCCATTCCCGCTGAGCGTCCGAGTGAGAACTTGCCCCTTTTTCAGGGTAGTTCCCACATTGGCGCGGGTAGCAGCAGCGCTGCTGTGCAAGGCAACAAACTTGGAACTGCCGCCAGACCCGGCAGCTGTGGACTCGCCCAACCGACCTGCCGAAGCGGGTGTCTTTGTTGTTGGTGTGGGCCAAATCTGAGGTGCGGTGCCTGGGCTGTGGACCAAGGTCAACTGTTTGGTCAATAACGGTTTGCTCGTTGTGGGGAGAGCATGGCTTTGGGTAGCAGTGCGGGTCTGGTCTTTTGACAGAGAAGGAGAGTGAGCAGGTCTGGATGGGGAAAAATAGGAGCCGAATGAACATGCTCAACAACGGTCTCGGAAGCAACGACTGGGTCAACTGATGCACTGGGAGAAGGAGAATTGGAATCAGGGGTCTTCTCGGCGCTGATATTGCTAGCGCCGGGATCAAGAACTTGTTCTGGAAATGTAACATGGGATCTGGGCCGAGCCTCCTCCGACGTTTGCGTCACCGGGCCGGCCTCACTCTGAGACTTGTGAGTCTCAGTGGTGGGGGCAGTGATCCGAACGGGGCTTGGCACGGCAGTGTCAGCGCGAGGATGAGAGGCTGGCCTTAGCGGCGAAGAGGCCATGCTAGGAGCATCTTGGCTAGCTGACAAAGGCGCCGCACTGAAAATAACAAAGAGTGCTTATAAGAAAGCAATTACAAAACAGGAAAGGAAAAATGGGAAGTAAGCAAACAGCAAAAGCTTACCCGGAAACGGTCGGGTCGTGCGGAATGCGGCGAGTGACCCGGCGCCCAGCAGCTTTGCGAGTCTCGGTCAGTGAGGCAGCAAGAGGAGCAGCTGGAGTAACTTTGCGTTTCTTGGCGGGTTGAGTACTGGAGGAGGCCTCGTGCCGTTTACTCGGCTTGGCAACATGGATCATGCCGACTCCGCCCACAACGAGAGGGGGAGTGTCAAGTACCTGGCCAGCTGCATAAGTAAATGATGGGCTCACTCGAATAAGTTAGAGGGCTAAGGTCAAAAAGCAGGTACCTCCAGTGAAGGGAATATGCCCGAGAGGCAATAATAAAGTGGTTATTATCGTATTCCTTATTTATGATAAATGTTTATTTTGCATGCTATAATTGCATTAATACGGAAACGTTAATACATGTGTGTTTAATAAACAAAAGGTAGTTCCTAGTTATGCCTCTCTTATAAACTAGCTCGTTGATTAACAAGACGATCATAGGTTTCCTGATCATGGACATTGGATGTTGTTAATAACGAGGTCACAACATTAGTGTAATGGTGTGATGAACATTCATCCGAAGTATAGCATTACGATCAAAGTCATTGAGTTTATATTGCTATAACAACTTACGAAGCGATCCTAATCCTTAGACCATGAGATCATGTCAATCACTAACACCGAAAGAGTTTCTTGATAACATCAAACGTCACACCATAACAGGTTGATTATAAAGATGGATTCAGAACTAATAAAGTGTTATGTTGAGGCCCATGGATCGAGAGTGGAATTTTTTCATCCCGATGACGGATAGATATACTATGGGCCCTCTCGGTGATATCACATTGGTTAGCTTGCAAGCAAGTGATTTGATCACTAGAATGTTATATCACGGGAACGAGAAAAGAGTGCATGTCGGTAACGAGATCAAACTAGGTATGGAGATACTGATGATCGAATCTCGGACATGTAATATATCGCGAAACAAAGGGATTAAGATACTAGTGTAAAAGGTTCCAACGATCACAAGAAAGTCATCGTTGAATGTGTGGGAGTCAGTATGGGTCTCTAGATCCCGCTCCTGATTATTGATCTGAGAGGAGTCTCGATCATATCCGCATTATTCGCGAACCGTAGGGTGACACACTTAAGAGACACCGACATCCAATTGGAGCAAAAGTTTCATGCCGAAAAGAATAACAAGCGTAGGAATTTATTTCACTAGACACCGAAACTGTTTCGGTTGAAATTGCTGAAACTGGTTCTGCATGTGAAATTGAATACTAGCAAGGGGTTTTATGTTAATGTTTGTTTATTAAAGTAATTAACAAAATTCTGAATAAATAAATAAAAGAGTTTTATTTAAATGAGAGCTTGCATTAAATTTGGTGGAAATTTAATGCATGTGAGTGGATTTTTGAGTGGAGGCTTTTTAATGGGAGTGGAGGCTTTTCATTTTGAGTGGGAGCTCCACCCACATGAATGTGGAAGAGGTGGGGGAAGCCCCATGGCTGGGCACCATGCCCCTTGGGTGCCCCCCCTCTCCCCTATAAAAGGCCCCCCTCTCCTCCTCTCAAGACACACCTCCTCGTGAAGGATCTCTCTCCCCCTCTAGAATTTATTCCCCATGGTCTCGGACTAGCGAGATACATGTTCCCGGTGGCTATTCGACAAGAAAGAGTTGTGCTTCCGCTGCATCGCTGGAGCGAGGAGGCGGAGGTTGCTCGGTGCCTCGAACGTGTGTGCGAGCACGGATGCGCTGCTATTTTGCGGCGCTGGGACTTCCTCTCGATCTTGAGATCGGCAAGAGATCGTCTACATCAACCACGAGTTTGGACTCGTTAATCTTTGTCGGTCTTCAAGGGTATGTTCTCTACGGATATACATCCGCCTGTTGTTTGTATCTAGTAGATAGATCTTGGTACATAGTTGTTCCCATCGTAGGAATTTTTTTGTTTTCTATGCTGCGAACCCTACAGTGGTATCAGAGCCGGATCTATGCGTAGATACTTTGCACGGGTAGTACACATATGAGTATGTGGGCGATGATTATCATTTTATTGCTTCTTAGTTGTACTTTGGATATTGGTGGCATAGTGGGATGAAGCGGCCCGGACAAACTTTACATGTCCTCGCACATGAGACCTGTTCCACGCTTGACATGCAACTAGTTTTGCATAAGTGGCTAGCGGGTGTCTGTCTCTCCTACTATAGTCAATATCTAATTTGCAACGAGTTGTCAACAATTTGGTTATCCTCGTTGTGGTTCATGTTCGTAGGTAAGAACGGTTCTATCTTCGAAAGCCCTAAGCCACGTAAAACTTGCAATGGATAAATTAGAGGCGTCTAGTTTAGATTGTTGCTGGGCTAGTGTTATGATATGGTGATGTTGTAAGTAGAAGTATGAGATGATACTCTTACAACACACATAGCGTGTAAGTTCCATAGACCTTGGCCTTACACATAAAGGTATGATAGAGATCATAATCATACCACGGTGCACATGATGGAGATCATATGCGGGAACCATATCATTTCACTAATAAACATGTGATGTTTTGATTGCATCTTATATTGCTTGTTTGGCGTTTTATTAGCATAATAAGATGATCCCTCATTTAGATATCAAGATAAAAATGTGTTCTTCCTTAAGTATGCACCGACAATGTTTCGTCGCTTCAAGACATCACGTGATGATCGGGTGTACTTGAATCCACGAGCATATCTCGGGTGTAAGACAGTTACACACGCGAATACTAAGGTTCTTACTTGACGAGCCTAGCATGTACAGACATGGCCTCGGAACACGGACCGAAAGGTTAAGCATGAGTCATATATTTTGATATGATGACCATTTGATGCTCGCCTTTGAAGCTACACAGACTCACGTGATGATCGGACTTGGTGTAGTGGATTTGGTTCATGTAATCACCAAAAAGGCACGAGGGATGTCGTTTTTGAGTGGGAGTTCATTTCTAATTTGGATTAGTAGAACTCAATTTATCATAAATTAAATCAAAGTGAATTTGCATAATTTGTTGTAGTCATTGGCATTCGGTCACCACCTTATACATAGTTGTAATTGAGATAATAGAACTATATAATTCTGGATATATACTTTACGAACTGGTATCGTATTGAGTTGAGTGTCAATCTAAAGTTTAAAGTCCTATTACAAACTTTCAGCAAACTCTATTTACTCCGTGAAATTTAATAGTTGGTATTAAATCGAGAGTAACAATTCCAGTGTTAGTATCTTAAGTATCATATTTGCCTCGATGATTCTTGATTTAAATATCAAGATTATCTAGGAGCTGGAAGAATTGTTTCAGAAACCATCATGTGTGACAGATATAACGATATCTGAAACAATGTTTTGGTTGCAATATGATAGAGTATAATATATATTCTCATATTGGATGAGAATTTACGAAGGTTGGAGATGCTAGACATCCTAATCATCCAAAAAGGTTTTGGAAAGTAATGTTATACTCACGATTCGCCTTTATAAGCTATAGTAACTTGATCATGAAAGTCGTCATGATAAGGATGAATAGAAGATGTATGTAAAGTGTTTACTACACTATAAGATTACTAAAGAATGGATTTTGAAAGAATACCGATCATTTTGATGATGGTGATCTACTTCAAAGTAGAAAGCCAAAGGTATTATTATTTGAATATACACGCTTTGGACAATGTGTCATGTATATGGCGCCACTTTTGATGTTGATAGATTCTTTTAAAAAGGAAAAGGAAATGCTGAAAGAGAATCTATAAAATATATTTGGCAGAAAAGAAAAGATTGGAAATATCCAATTTAGGTATATGGATGATATACATGTTATGGTTGTATTCTTTGCTTGTTAAACAATGTGGTTCTTGGGTATTGGATACCGAATTGGTTGGTATGAAATTCATACAAAACGACGCAATTCATGAACCACAATGGCCTAAGTAACTAGCAAGAGAATATGTGATGATGTTCATCGAAAACAAACAAACTGTTGTTTGTATTTCTCGTTGACATCAAAGCTTCACTTCAAGATTTGTTTTAATAATTGTTATTTAATCAGGTATTATGAGAACAAAGGTTGTTCAAATAATTACCGTATTCCATATAAGATGGATGATTTACAAATCTAGTTGGAGAAATCACATCCATAAAACCTAATGCTAAAATGTCGCAAGACAAATGGTTGAAAGATCACTTATGAAGTGACATCGCTGTTTAAATTATATTGGAAAGAAAACATGAAGAATCTCCATATTCATGGATTTTTGGAGTCTTTGATTTGATCAAGTGACGCTTGTGAGACTTTCCACGTGATAATTCAAACTTCGTTCAAAGGCCAAAGAAGAACGAACGACTAAATTATTGGAATTTATACATCTCGATGTATGTAGTCCATTATGTATAGTCGTAAGCGATGGATTTCAACTTCATATGCTTTCACCGGAAATTTGATTGAATGTTCACTTAATGAGAAATAAGTATGAAATATTTGAAAATGTTTCAAAGAATTTCAAGATGAAGTGCAAAATCATTGTAACAAGAAAATAAATGGTTTATGATTTTATCATAAGGGATTTGTTTGAGTTACAAGTGTAACAAGAAAATAAATGAATTATGATTTTATCATAAAGGGATTTATTTGAGTTGCAAGTTTAGCAAAACACCTAGATTTACATCTCCCGAAACACCATAGGAGTATGGAGTGTTTGAGATTTGTAATGAAACCTTGTTTGACATGGTTGGATCAAAGGTGTTATTTATAAAACTGCCATTATGTTTTAAAAGATTAAAGTTTTAGAGACTACCGCTTCTACACTGAAAAGAGCTCCATCTTGATCCGTTGAAATGACACCATGGAAGTTATGGTTTGGGGTAAAACCCAAGTTGTCATTTCTTAAATTTTGGTATGCTAAACATAAGTAAGATGTTTACAACCGAAGTCGGATGAGCATGTCTTTGTAGGTTATTTCCAATAACAATTAGTTATTCCTCCATAACACCAAGGACAAAAGGGTTTGTCGCTTGAAACATGAAGTTTCTTGAAGAAGGAATTTTTCATAAAAGTTAAGTGGGAGGAAAATAGAACTTTGATAAGGTTAACGAACCTTAGCTATATGTGCTGAGTTGCGCAGCGCCGGAAAATGTTCCGGAGGCAGCCAGAATGCTCATGGATTACGTGCCTCAAAGGTTGTGGTCACGGAGATGTAAGTTCCTATTGAACCAAGTAGGTCGGTTAAACAATCAAATGCTAATATTTGAGAGTAAATCATTATTGTTCGATAATGATAAACCGAATACATACAAAGAAGCGATGATGGACCCTGACTCCGTCAAATGGCTCGAAGCCATAAAATCCGTGATAAGTCCATACACGATAAATCAAGTTTTGAACTTGGAAGACCCTCCGGAAAGGTGTAAAAACCTATCGGTCGTATTTGGATCTATAAAGAAATAGACATGGATGTTTCACATCTATGAAATAGTCGACATGTCGTAAAGTATTTTACGACAATGTTCAAGGAGTTGACTATGACAAGATTTGATCTTTCATAGAAATATTTAGTCCGGACGGATTAAAGTAGCAACCACTACATATAATTTGGTATATGGTAGATGAATAAACAAAACAAAGTTCTTCTAATAGAATGGTTACCTAGGACGTGTACATGACACGGTCCAAAGGGTTTTTTAAAATTCAAAGGATGCTAAAAGGGCATGCAAACTTCAATGGTTGAAGTAAGCATCGCGGAGTTGGAATCTTCACCATGATGAAAAAGGAGTTTTTCATCAGGAGACGATGAAGATGCTTGCATTTGCAAGAAATTAAGTGGGAGCGCTAAGACATATTTCTAATACATTATGTGGAGGACATTTTGTTGATTAGAAATGATGTATCTTTTATTGACAAAGGTTAAGAATTTCATTTCGATGAAAAACTTAGGCAAAACCCGAATATTTAGCATGAATGTCTATAATGGATAGACTGTGACGCTAATATGGTTGTGCCAAACGTACATATATGAGATATTGAAGGAGTTCAATATAGAAACGACAAGAAACGGTTCTTGTCGCATGGAAAGGAATTGAATCAAGATTCAAGTGTATTGACACTTGATAAGTGAAACAAGATTCAAGTGCTTTGACACTTGATGAGTGAAATCACGAGAAAAGTTTTGATCAATCATACGATGATATGTACACATCCAGATATGTCCTATGCTCTAAGTGTTATGAGCATATACCAGAATGAATCATAAAATGATCATTGGACAATAGTAAGGAAATTCTTATGATCTTTTGGAAGAAGTAAGAATATATTTGTGTAGAGGTGACAAATAATTACAAATAGTTCATTGTAAAGCGTTACATTGATACTAGTTTTGTCACAAGATACAAATTATGTTTATCTCAATTTAAACTATGGGTGGCACAATGTAATGGAAAGGAGATTCCATGATGGATTTGGATGAATTCCAAAGTTAAGACATTGTGACGGATACTACAACAAAAGGCTAAGTATATGGCTGCTATAGTAGCAGCAAAGGATGGAATTTGTGTCAAGTAGTTTGAAATCAAACTAAGGTGTGGTTCGCAACGAGCTAACACTAAAGATATATTGTACGACAATAGTATCGACGTGTTTTAACCCCAAGGAACTAAAGGTCTCACCAAAAGACCAAATTTATACAATGCCATCTCATTGGAGAATGAGTGATGCGTGAAGACGCAAAGACATGCAAATACACACGGACCTGAAAGTGTTAGATCCGTAGATTATGTTAACCACTTGCAGTTGCGTATTTGGAACACCAGAAAGCCATAGGTGTTCAATACACAAAGTTTCAAACTAGATTATTGTCTCTAGTGCAAGTGGGAGACTGAAGGGAATATGCCCGAGAGGCAATAATAAAGTGGTTATTATCGTATTCCTTATTTATGATAAATGTTTATTTTGCATGCTATAATTGTATTAATACGGAAACGTTAATACATGTGTGTTTAATAAACAAAAGGTATTTCCTAGTTATGCCTCTCTTATAAACTAGCTCGTTGATTAACAAGATGATCATAGGTTTCCTGATCATGGACATTGGATGTTGTTAATAACGAGGTCACAACATTAGTGTAATGGTGTGATGAACATTCATCCGAAGTATAGCATTACGATCAAAGTCATTGAGTTTATATTGCTATAACAACTTACGAAGTGATCCTAATCCTTAGACCATGAGATCATGTCAATCACTAACACCGGAAGAGTTTCTTGATAACATCAAACGTCACACCGTAACAGGGTGATTATAAAGATGGATTCAGAACTAATAAAGTGTTATGTTGAGGCCCATGGATCGAGAGTGGAATTTGCTCATCCCGATGACGGATAGATATACTCTGGGCCCTCTTGGTGATATCACATTGGTTAGCTTGCAAGTAAGTGATTTGATCACTAGAATGTTATATCACGGGAACGAGAAAAGAGTGCATGTCGGTAACGAGATCAAACTAGGTATGGAGATACCGATGATCGAATCTCGGACATGTAATATATCGCGAAACAAAGGGATTAAGATACTAGCGTAAAAGGTTCTGACGATCACAAGAAAGTCATCGTTGAATGTGTGGGAGTCAGTATGGGTCTCCAGATCCCGCTTCTGATTATTGATCTGAGAGGAGTCTCGATCATGTCCGAATTATTCGCGAACCATAGGGTGACACACTTAAGAGACACCGACAGCCAATTGGAGCAAAAGTTTCATGCCGAAAAGAATAACAAGCGCAGAAATTTATTTCACTAGACACCGAAACTATTTCGGTTGAAATTGCTGAAACTGGTTCTGCATGTGAAATGTAATACTAGCAAGGGGTTTTATGTGAATGTTTGTTAATTAAAGTAATTAACAAAATTCTGAATAAATAAATAAAAGAGTTTTATTTAAATGAGAGCTTGCATTAAATTTGGTGGAAATTTAATGCATGTGAGTGGATTTTTGAGTGGAGGCTTTTTAATGGGAGTGGAGGCTTTTCATTTTGAGTGGGAGCTCCACCCACATGAATGTGGAAGAGGTGGGGGCAGACCCATGGCTGGGCGCCATGCCCCTTGGGTGCCCCCCTCTCCCCTATAAAAGGCCCCCCTCTCCTCCCCTCAAGACACACCTCCTCGTGAAGGATCTCTCTCCCCCTCTAGAATTTATTCCCCATGGTCTCGGACTAGCGAGATACATGTTCCCGGTGGCTATTCAGCAAGAAAGAGTTGTGCTTCCGCTGCATCGCTGGAGCAAGGAGGCGGAGGTTGCTCGGTGCCTCGAACGTTTGTGCGAGCACGGATGCGCTGCTATTTTGCGGCGCTAGGACTTCCTCTCGATCTTGAGATCGGCAAGAGATCGTCTACATCAACCACGAGTTTGGACTCGTTAAGCTTTGTCGGTCTTCAAGGGTATGTTCTCTACGGATATACATCCGCCCGTTGTTTGTATCTAGTAGATAGATCTTGGTACATAGTTGTTCCCATCGTAGGAAATTTTTTGTTTTCTATGCTGCGAACCCTACATCCAGAATTTCACAATCATCATCATCATCGTCATCAGACCAATCTCGTAAGGGATTTCGAGTGTGGGTCTTACCCGGAGTTGAAGCGGCAGCTGCATGCGAAATGGGCATGAAGCACTCCAGATCGAACTCGACTTCGTCGGAGTCGGAGTGGTCCTCGTAATAAGCACTAGGAGGGACATTACTGTCATCAACCTGGTGAACAAGATTTTGTGAAAGATAAACAGAATAAAAACAAAGAATGAACGGAACGGCAGATGAACATAAGAAAATCTATTTCGTATAGAAAGTGATTCAGAAACTTACCCAGGGGACATGCCTATCCCAGCTAAATGGAGGGCAGCTCCAAGCCCAATCCTCCGCCAAAGTCAGCTTGAAGATCGAGCTGTCCCGGTGGGCCACGGAGTCATGAGTGAGCTCCAGTGTGGAATGCCGAGTAGGATCTCGCGGGCCGCTCATGAAGCACATCTTGTGGCTTCTGACTTGGATGGGGCTGACCCGGCGTGTGATAAACGTGCACATGAGATCCTCCTCAGTCAAGTGGAAGTTCTCATCCGATGGCAGCAGCCTCTCCAGGATCCTGTTGGCCTCGTTCACCGCCGCATTCTTGTCGCGCGGGTCAAACTTCCATAACTCCTTGCTAGGTACTTCGTTCGAGAAAGGGGGAGCCGGATGTAGTCATTAGACCCACTTTTTTTTGACATAGAAGAAAGTCCTATGCCATTTCTTGCAAGATTCAAGGCCAGTGACCCAAGGAAAATGAATTCCTTCCTAGGAGTGATGCTAGCGGCACCGCACATGGTAGGCCTTTTCTCGGCACGAGGACGCTGGGGTCAGGAACTACCTGGATCCTAAAGCTAAAGTACTTGGACCAGAGAGGAACAGTGGGCCAAAGGCCGAGGTAGCCCTCGCAAGCAGAAATAAAAGAAGACAAGGAACCATTGCATTGGCAGACAAGTGGTGGGTTTGAAGATGGAAAGTATAAAGAAAAGAAACGAAGAACTTGCTCGCTGGCAAGGCAAAACCTCGCTCAAAATGGGAGAGGAAAACCACCCTCTCATTGGCCTCAGGCTTGGGGGAAATATCACCAAGAGGGAGGCGGCAATCCACTTTGAGTGGGATGCGCCTTGTGAAGCGCAGCCACTCAACCTCCTCCGTGGAGACCTCCGAGGCCACCCAGCCGCCATGCTCGCCGGCGGCGAGCTCCTGTTCCTCCGCTCTCTCCGCGGCATCACGAGCATCCATGGTCTCCCTGGATTCAGTCTCTTCTGCCGTTGGAAGAGTCTTGGAGGAGCAAGGACCCGTAGTGGAATGGAAAGGGGGAAAAGAGCAATCACAGAAGATAAGCTATGGAGAAGAAGAACCACAAAGGGGGAAGTTGGGATTTTGGAGGCGCAAGGAAGAAGAAAGAGGCAATGGGGAAACTGAACGGGCGAGGGAAGTTAAGTTCCCCTCACCCCTACTTAAGGGGAGTAAAAAACCCAATCGTGGGATCGTCTGCGCCATGCGGCCAACGTGTGGCCGTGTATTCGGCAGAGTGAGCCAATCAACGAGCGCCACGTGTAGGTGATACACGATAAATCCATTGCCATGTCACGCTGCACAAGACACGAGGCGCTGAGCGATGGGACTGCCATGGTGACGGGGAGTTACTGCCTCCCCGTCACTGTGCGGTCAGGATTTGGGACAAATTTTGAGGCAAGTCACCATGATTACAAGCTGTCAATGACTAAGGCACGCTGAAAATGACTCGGCACGAGTAAAAAATGGGCCAAAAAGTCAAAGATGAGACTCGGAAAGAGAAAAGTAGACTCGGCTAAGATCAAGGTTATGCCAAACAGTGTGTCATAAGCAGTAAATGCTAGCAAAAAGAGAAGTTCCAATCACATTAAAGGAACCTGAAGACGCCTAACAGCTAGAACGTCTAGGCCTCACCAGCTTCGGGGACTAATGTCGAGGAAATAACCCCCGGTAGGGTCATAAGGGGTAAAATGTTACCCATCTTGGCTTATGCCGAGTAAAGAATGAACCTGGCTGGGTAACGATGGCCGGGTAAGATGGTCGTATGCGGCCGACATAGGAACTATGTCAGCCCATATAAGACAAGTTTGTTAATCTTGCAGGAACCAACGAGCCGGATCTCACGAGGGAAGGCCGAGTGTGATAGGACGCGTGGCACCTTTCCGAGTGAGGTTCAGGAGGGACCATGGTAAATCACGGTCAAAAGAGAAGGGCGACGCGGGGTGACACGAAAGAAGCCGGGTGACGCCTAAAGCAAGGGCTGACGTACAAAGTTACTGCGTGACGCCAAAAGAACTGGAGGTTATGTACGAGAAGTCCGTTAACTGTCTAGCTTTATAGACTAGGCTACTGGGCTTAGGGCCAGCCCATGACCCAGCCCGTACAGTGAAGACCAAGATCCAAACAGTAACCCTAGGACCCAAAGGGGTGTAGCCTAGCTAGCCATCGCCTATATAAGGAGGGGGATAGCTAGGGTTTGAGGAGGTTGGACCAACTAGGAAGCTAGTGCCCTGAGGCTTTATTCATACAGCTCAAGGAGCACTTGTAAACTTCTAGGATCAATAAAATTACCAAGCGTGGAGAGTTCATCTTGTTCTTCATGCGCAGCTAGACCTTGCACTCCCTCCCCGGTTACCACAAGCACTCATTCGGCCCCCAACTTAAGCCTACCCATGGCATCTGCCGTGACACCACCACGACATATGGTGCTGGTTAGATTTGCTGCCAGATTGGGAAAATACGATGGCCAAAAGGAACCATGAATAAAGAGAGAAGCTGCTCTAGATTCGCTGCCTTTTTGGGAAAAATAACAACAGTTAGCGACATAAAGGGAAAAAGATGCTCTTAAAAAGGCCAATTATAAAAATAACAAAAAAGAAATCTTCCAATTTAGGCGACAAGGCGCACGTAACTACCATACGCGCCCCACATGGTCCCACACCACATCCCCCAAAACGCGTTTCCAACAAGCCGGCCCCACAACATGGAGGGGGGGGGGTCCTATTACGGGATCCAACTGAACATGGCCCCACCTATCATCACGTAACAGGGGGGGGGTCCTACTAGTCATCATGTAACGGCGAGGGTCCACTATGGGACCCACCTGAATGCGGGCCCACTTGTCAGCACGTAACAGCGAGGGTCCACTAATGGGACCCAACGGAGAGCGAGTTTCAGACCGATGTGAGAGTTCCATAATAGGAGCTTGATAAAAGTAAGGACAAACTAAGCGGCTGGGGAAAAGTGAGTACAACTAACGAACCGGGGCACAAAAATAGAAATCCCTATTTTTTAATAAAGTATAATTCATTTTTTTAAAATAGGCATGGCACGTATGCCTAGTTTTATTATTTTGTATTCCCTTTTCTTATAAAAACCATATCTTTTGACTTAGAACTCCAAAAGGTTCAAATCAATTTCCTTAGCTTTATAATTCTATTCTTTTATCATAATCACTCATTTAAGAATACTTTTATTTCGTTTTAGTCATTGCCTTAACTTGACTTTATTTTTCTTCCTATATTTTATAATTACATATCATTTTATCCCGATCTTCAAATAGAGTCAAACTAATTCAATGGTTTTATAATTTTTCCCTTTATCTTTTTAGCTCACTTAGGAATTATTTTGTATATTTTAAATATGGAATATATCCAAAGTCTCATGTTGTTAAGTGGTCATTTCAACTTTGAGAAGAAAGTTATTTATCTTAGTTTTTAAAATGCAACCATGCATGCTTCATGATTTTAAGGTTTTGAAAACATGCATACAACTTCACAAACAAAATCATTTTATTTAACTTTTGTTTTGAAGGAGTTATTAAATAGTCAAAAAGTTTTTTTTTGTTCCCTCTGAATTTCCAAGACTTAGTTTTTAATTTTGTTTAAGTTTTTCCACATTTCAAAAATTGCAAAATTTTGGGATGTGACAATGGTCTAGGTATCTTTCCATCAGCATGTCAAAAGTGAAGATTCCATATATCCCATGAGAGGATTACATCAAGTGGTGATCATCGTCAAGGTTGAGAAGTGAAAGTTCAAATATAATCATCTCAAGAAGATCATATGGTTGAAGCTTGTTGTCCATATTATTGGTGACAATGGCATGTGAATATGTGTCTTAATGAAGCTATCCCATAGTGGTGTATGGGGAGAAAATTATGAGTCTTCATGAAGCAACAATAATAAAGTGAGGCATTCCGCCTAGAATGAAGCTTGAAACGTTATCATCAAGATCAAGCGGGATGCGCAAGGAAAATGTATTTCCTTGCTAGGTTTTCCTGTTACTGGTCTCAAGGTGGTTGTTGGGAGACCGAGTTATAGGATAGATAGCTGCACTATCAAGAGGGGTTTTCGGTTCGGTAATTTGATTACATCATCTTAGGGAGCTCAATTCTTTGCTTACTTTGGTTCTCCCTATTTTATTGCTTATTGGTGTTTATCTATGTGAGGTTCTTGAGCTTGTTGCTAGATCTTCAACAAGCCGGAGTTCATCGAAAATGGAATTCGTATGCATCTTTTATTGCATTTTTGAGTTTTAAGGTTTTACTAGTTCTTCTTAGGCCTTGTTTACTTCTCTCGTATTCGCTAGTGTATTCATGGGGATCAGAGGGTATTATTTTAATTCTTGCAAAATCCCCATAGTCTGTTTACCACGTCAGGTTTGTCCTGGATAATCCCATGATATCCCCACAAATCTTTCATATTTATGTCTAGATTGAAAACTCTCCTCTAAGGTAGAGTATTTTTGGGGAAGAGTATTTTAGGGGATTGGAGAGTATTGGGTGAGCACCAAATCCCTGCATATCCGCAAAATTCTAGTGAATAAAAATACGAGAGAAGTAAACAAGGTCTTAGGGAGGTTTCATAGCTCTCCTTATTTAACACTTTACCTCTTGATCTTTCTTGGGTTTTATAGTCTCTAGTAGATTGTTGCTTGTTCTTAGCTTTTCAAAAATCCTAAGTTTGCTTAAATCCGAGCCGGACGCAAAGGTTATCGTTGTTTTCGTCTGCCCTTTTTTGGTTACGATGGGAATTTTGGCGGCGCCAAAAATTCCGGCGCTCGCCAAAAAATTGATCAGTATGCTTTTTGGCGAAAATCAAAAATGTTCCAACCGGCCGAACCATTCCAATGCCAGATCAGTTGGGACCGGTTTGCCAACCAGAACGTGTCTATCTTGCTCGTTTTGATCCCAACAATCACCCCCTTAAAGGGGTATAAAACGGGGGCTTCTTCCCCAAAGTTCTAGGGCTCTTGAGCATGTTTTTGACCTCCATTGTTGACCCCTTTGATCTTGCTTCATCTCCTTATCCTCCTATGATTCTTGCATATTTTGAGGGCTTTGGAAGAGGATATCTAGATCAACAATCACCACCAATCAATTCCTCCTCTAAGTGAGGGGAACCCATTGGATCTAGATCTTGGAGTCATTGGTTGAATTCCACCATTGTTCTTCCTCTCTAATTCCTCCCTAGGACTTGTTGATTTGGTGGGATTTGAGAGTGAAGGATTTGAGCACCATAGGTGTTCTTGCTTTGCATTCTTGCATAAGTGTTGAGATCTCTGTTATGATTTGTTTGAGTGAGAGACCATGAGCTTGTTACTCTTGGAGTGTGACCTCCTAGTTGGCTTAGCGGTTGGTGTCGTGGTGTCCTCTTCGTGGAAGATTGTGAAGAGGCACGAGATTCTCCTCTAAGGAGCTTGTGAAGTGGTTGTGGAGCTTGCCATCTCTGGAGTGAAGGAAAATCTAGCCATCTCTAGAGTGGAGGAAAATCTAGCCATCTCTGGAGTGGAGGAAAAGCTAGCCATAAGGAAAGTGGCTATTCCCTCATCGGGGTAGCCTCATAGATAAGGTGCCCTTCATGGCTTGGGGAAATATTTCGTGGGATCTCACACCTCTCCAAACGTGCTATACCTTACTTATAAGGGAACACAGTACAACTTAATCTTCTCGTGCCTCGGTTACCTGTATACCTAAGTTTACTTCCCCTTGTGATAGCCATCGAGCTTTAAGCACTTATAGCTTGCCTATCACTTGTGTTATGCATCTTGTGCTACCTTACTTAGCTTAACTTGTTGGTGCACTTAGTTGATCCTAGTGTTTTAAGGTTTTGTGTTTGTAAAATAAGCGTTAGTTTAATTTCACATTCTTTCAAGCTAAAACCATAATAGTTTTGAAATTTCCCATTCACCCCTCTCTAGACGACATCTCTATCCTTTCAATTGGTATCAGAGCAAGGTCTCTCCTTGTTTAGGCTTCACCGCCTAGAGTGTAAAGATGTCGGCTAGTATTATAGTGCACAATGACAAAATTATCTTTGATGGCACAAATTATATTTGGTGGAGAAATCGCTTGCTTTGTAATCTTCGTACCTTGTGTCCACATATAGAGTGATTTCTAGATGTAGGTTTTTCTCCACCGATGGATCCTCAAAATCTATCTTTAGAGGATGAGAAAAAAATCACACCTCGAAGCTCAAGTATCTAATGACCTTATTTTCTCCTTGAGCCCCACAGTCAATTTGTTCTTGGTAATTGTAAAGCGCAAGTTATCTCATGAGATGTGGCCAAGATTAAAAATATATTGGGGGGGTCCATTTCTCATAGGGTTAGTGGAATCTCCAAGGAGCTCTCTGATACGTCCATTTTGCATCACCATTTTATATCATAATTTGCTGTTATTCATTGATATATTTCATATTAAGAGGTGATACTTATGTTATTTCATCTATTTTGCATGTTGGATGACTTTTGGAGGGTGAACTGCTGGAGTCAGGATTCTGATGGAAAAAGCAATGTCCTGATGCAATATTCGTGAAGATCGGAAAATTCCAGAAAATATATGGAAAATCCTATTTTTCCAGAAGACAAAGGAAACCAGAAGGAGAGTCGGAGATGGGCCATAGGGGGCCCACACCACCCCCTGGAGCGGGGCCCCATGGGTCGCGCCACCAGGTGGTGTGGCCACCCTGGCCCACCTCCTGCGTTGCCCTTTCGCCTATAACTTCTTCTCAAAACCCTAAGATGAGGGAGAGCGACCACAGAAAGATTCTGCCGCCTCTGTGGGGCGGAAAATACAGAGAGAGAAAGAGCTCTCCGGCAGGCAGATTTCTACCAGGGAAATTCCTTCCCGGAGAGGGGATATTGTCGCCATCAACACCGTCATCAAGCTAGACTTCATCGGTATCATAATAATCATACTCACCACCATCTCCACCAGCACCATCATCACCACTCCATCCCGCTATAACAATTGGGTTGAATCTTGCATAGTTCTTAGGGGAAACTTTCTCGGTGTTGATTACTTTTGTAGTTGATGCTATTCAGTGGAACCATTGAATTATTGTTTATGTTTATATTGTTATTCATCATTATATCATCTCTGATCTTGATCCATATGATGTCTCGTGAGTAGTTCGTTTAGTTCTTGAGGACATGGGAGAAGTCATGTTGTTAGTAGTGGAATTGTGTGTTGAAGTAATATTCAATGGTTTGATATTTAAGTTGTGGTGCTATTATTATAGTGGTGTCATGTGAACATCGACTACATGATACTTCGCTATTTATGGGCCTAGGGGAATGCATTATGTATTTGGCTACTAATTGTGGGGTTGCCGGAGTGACAAAAACCTGAACCCCCGTTAGGAAACCTTTGCACAAGGGAGTGTAGGATCTCAGAGTTTAATGATGTGGATAGGTTTTTATCTTAGTTACTTTCTTGTAGTTGCGGATGATTGCAAGGGGTATAATCACAAGTATGTATTACTCCAAGTAAGGTCGGTACATTAGCATAGGTTCACCCACATAACACTTATCCAACAAAAGGAGATTAATCAACTATATGAAGCGAAAGCACTTGACATTATTCCCATGTGTCCTCGAGAATGTTTGGTCCTCATAAGTATTACAACCGGCTTGTCCTTTGCTGAAGAAAGGATTGGGCCACTCGCTGCAATTATTATTGTTGTCTTTATTTACTTGCACTTTATTTCTTTGCATTATCAAAAAACCCTAAAAATCCGTTTGCTAAGTATTTACAGAGAATTCCTGATCCAAACCACTAGTCAACACCTTCTGCTCCTCGTTGGGATCGACACTCCTATTTATCAAAAGTACTACGATACACCCCCTATACTTGTGGGTCATCAAGACTATTTTCTAGCGCCGTTGCCGAGGAGTGAAGCGATATTGAAGAGTGGAACTGGTAAAGGAATTTTCTACTATGAGTATTACTTTTATTTCTATTTGTTACCTTGTTTACAGTATGGATAACCCACTTGGTTTCCTATTTGGGAAAGCTACTACTACTGCTAGGGTAGTAGATGAACCACCACCTGCTGAAATAGATCCTTTTAAGATACCTACAAAAATTGTTGATCGTGTTATGGATAACTATTATTTTGGAGATGGAACCGTCCATCCTGGTGATCACTTGATTTTTATCCATGAATTATGCGGGTTGTTTAAGTGTGCAGGTATCACAAGGAACAAGTTAAGAAAAGGTTACTCTCTATATCATTGAAAGGAAGAGCTGAAGAATGGTATAAACTGTTGAAGAATGGACAATCTATGGAATGGGAGGAAATTGTACCTCTCTTTTATTCTAAATTCTATCCTCCTAGCGAGATCGATAAAGACCAGAATCAAATATATAACTTTTGGCCTTGTGATGGAGAGAGTACAACCCAAGCTTGGGGGAGATTGAAGTTACTAATGCTTAAATGTCCTATTCATGAGCTCACTAATAATATTATTATTATTAACTTTTATGCAAGGCTTTCTCTTCATGATAAAGATTTATTATATGCTTCCTGTGCTGGATCATTCACACGTCTGAAAGAAGAAGCTAAATGGGATCTTCTAGACCGTATTCAATAAAATTCTAAAGCATGGGAGAATGACAAAGGAAGAAAGTCAGGTATAAATTATGATTATGAATGCATTAAATCTTGTATGGTAACTGATGACTTTCATAATATTAGTACCGAGTATGGTCTTGATTCTCAAGTTCTTGCCAATTATTTTAAGGCATTTTCCTCTTATGTTGAAATTCCCAAAAAGGAGTGGAACAAGTACCATGCACCTTATAAAGATATTGTTAATCATGTTCCTGATAGAAATGCTAAAGTTTATACCGTTGATCATATTTTTCCTGAACCTTATATTGAGAAAATCTCTTTCCCTGCTAAGGTAAAGGAACATTCTATTATAGCTAATGTGGTTATCAAAAGTACAAAGAAAGCTGTAGAACCTGATGAACAAATAAATATTGAACCTGTAGTAGCCATTGTGAAAGACCTTGTCACTAAGAATGTAGAAGATGGGCACATTATCTTTTGTGAAGATGCTTCTAATATTGTTTCACATCCTAGTAGAACTAGGAGAGCTAGTGTTCCTGTGCTTTCTGTTATAATTGGTGATCATTGCTATTATGGTTTATGTGATATTGGTGCAAGTTCTAGTGCTATTCCTTACGATCTTTACAAAGAAATTATGCATGAAATTGGTCCTTGTGAACTTGAAGACATTGATGTGGTTATTCACCTTGCTAATAGAGAGACCGTCTGTCCAATTGGTATTGTAAGAGATGTGGAAGTTCTTTGTGGTAAGATTAAATATCCTGCTGATTTTCTAGTGCTTGGTAAGGAAGCTAGTAAAACTTGTCCTATCATTTTTGGTAGACCTTTCTTGAACACTTGTGGAGCTATTATAGATTGTAATAAGGAGAAAATTTTAACTAAATTTGATGGAGAATCTTATGAGTTTAACTTTTCCAAATTTGCTAAAACTCCTTATGAAAATGAATTGCCTAATGAGGATTTCAGAGTTGAACAACTTTCTTCTATTTTTCTTGCTCCTAACAATGCTTTGTAGCAATATATGGAAGATCATGAGAGTGAGGTCTTCATGGAAGAAATAAATGAGATTTATGAGATTTTTCTTTGTCAACCTGAGGTGCTTAAGCATAACCTACATGTGGAAGATTTGGGTACCACAATACCACCTAAAGGGGATCCTGTCTTCGATTTAAAACCTCTGCCTGATGATCTTAAATATTCTTATCTAGATGATAAGGAAATATATCCTGTTATTATTAGTTCTAAACTTTCAGGAAAGGAAGAGGAAAGATTATTGGAAGTATTGAAGAACCACCGAGGAGCTATGGGTTATACTCTTGATGATTTAAAAGGGATTTATCGTACTATATGTCAGCATGCTATTAATATAGAACCTGATTCAAAGCGAGTTAAACATCAATGTCGTTTAAATCCTAAGATGAAGGAAGTGGTAAAGAATGAGATATTAAAAATTCTTGATGCTGATATTATTTTTCCTATTGCTGATAGTAAATAGGTTAGTCCTGTTCATTGCTTCCCTAAGAAAGGAGGAATTACAGTTGTGCCAAATGAAAATAATGAGCTTATACCTCAAAGAGTAGTAGTTGGTTATAGGATGTGCATTGATTTTAGAAAGGTGAATAAAGTCACTAAGAAATATCATTATCCTTTGCCTTTTATTGATCAAATGCTAGAAAGGTTGTCTAAGAAGACTCATTTTTGCTTTCTTGATGGTTATTATGGGTTTTCTCAAATTGTTGTTAAAGCACAAGACCAAGAGAAAACTACTTTTACTTGTCCTTATGGAACTTATGCTTATAGGCGTATGCCTTTTGGTTTATGTAATGCTCCTACTACTTTTCAGAGATGTATGTCTGCTATCTTTCTTAGGTTTTGTGAAGAAATTGTGGAAGTATTCATGGATGATTTTTCCGTCTATGGAACCTCCTTTGATAATTTTTTGCACAACCTTGACAAAGTTTTGCAGAGATGTGAAGAAACTAATCTTGTTCTTAATTGGGAGAAATGCCACTGCATGGTTAATGAAGGAATTGTTCTTGGACATACAATTTATTAAAGAGGCATTGAAGTTGATAGAGCCAAAGTTGAAGCAATTGAGAAAATGCCCTGTCTTAGGGATGTTAAAGGTATTCGTAGTATCCTTGGTCATGCTGGTTTCTATAGAAGGTTTATTAAAGACTTCTCCAAAATTTCAAAACCCCTTACTAATCTTCACCAAAAAGATGTACCTTTTGTTTTTGATGATGATTGTAAGGAAGATTTTGAAACTCTAAAGAAAGCTTTAACTACTAATCCTATTGTCCAACCGCCTGATTGGAATTTACCATTTGAAATTATGTGTGATGCTAGTGATTTTGCTGTAGGTGCTGTTCTTGTGCAACGAATAGATAAAAAATTGAATGTTATACATTATGCTAGTAAGACTCTTGATGTTGCTCAAAATAATTATTCTACTACTAAAAAAGAGTTCTTAGTTGTAATCGTTGCTTGTGATAAGTTTAGACCTTATATTGTTGATTCAAAGGTTACCATTCATAATGATGATGCTACTATTAAGTATCTTATGACAAAGAAAGATGCTAAGCCTAGGCTTATTAGATGGGTGTTGCTTTTACAAGAGTTCGATCTACATATTGTAGATAGAAAAGGTGCTAACAATCCCGTTGCTGATAATTTATCTTGATTGGAAAACATTTCTTTTGATCCTATGCCTGTTAATGATAATTTTCCAAATGA
Source organism: Avena sativa (assembly GCA_916181665.1). Classification (NCBI taxonomy): domain Eukaryota; kingdom Viridiplantae; phylum Streptophyta; class Magnoliopsida; order Poales; family Poaceae; genus Avena; species Avena sativa. The sequence continues at coordinate 339,419,298 of OV702283.1, read as the reverse complement.
ACATTTGACTGCAATAAAGGTAAGCCCGCGAGAGAGTATTTGGTATGATGATTATGCTAACTTTATTGTTTCCAAGTATTTGCCTCCAACCTTTATAGCCGAGCAAAGAAGAAAATTCTTTCATGATCTGAGGCATTATTTTTGGGACGACCCACATTTATATAAATAAGGAGTAGATGGTATTATGCAAAAATGTGTTCCAGAATATGAACAACAAGAGATATTGAGAAAATTTCATGGTAGTGCTTATGGAGGACATCATGCTAGAGATAGAACCGCACAAAAGGTTTTACAATCAGGTTTTTATTGGCCTACTCTTTTTAAAGATGCAAGAAATTTTATTTTATCATGTGATGAATGTCAAAGAGTTGTTAACATTTCTAGACGCAATGAAATGCCTATGAATTATTCTCTTGTTATTGAACCATTTGATTGTTGGGGATTCGACTTTATGGGTCCTTTTCCTCCTTCAAAAGGGTATACCCATATTCTTGTTGCTGTTGATTATGTTACTAAGTGGGTAGAAGTCATACCTACAAAAAGTGCTAATGGTGAAACCTCTTTAAAAATGCTTAAAGATGTTATTTTTCCTAGGTTTGGTGTGTCTAGATATCTTATGACTGATGGAGGTTCTCATTTTATTCATGGTGGTTTTAGGAAGAACCTTGCTAAATATGATGTTAATCATAGAATTGCTTTAGCTTATCATCCTCAAACCAGTGGGCAAGTAGAACTTTCGAATAGAGAAATTAAATCTATCTTACAAAAGACTGTTAATAGATCTAGAAAAAATTGGTTTAAAAAGTTGAATGATGCTTTATGGGCATATAGAATTGCTTATAAAAATCCTATGGGAATGTCTCCGTACAAAATGGTTTATGGTAAAGCTTGTCACTTTCCTTTAGAATTAGAACACAAAGCTTATTGGGCAGTGAACAAACTGAATAGAGATTTTAAACTTGCTTGTGAGAAAAGATTGCTTGACTTGAGTTCTTTAGATGAGTGGATAAGTGAAGCTTATGTAAATGCTAGACTCTTTAAAGAAAAAGTTAAAATATGTCATGATAGGTGTCACATCCCAAAATTTCCAAATTTTGAAATGTGAAAAAATAAATAAACAAAATAAATAATTGTTGAAATTTAGGGTGAAAAGAAACTTTTTGATTCCAAATGGAAACATCAACACCCATCTTGAACAAACTTTGAATGAAAAAGGAATCAAACAAAATTTCAATCAAGTGAAATGCATTCATCAATAATGTATCTTGAAATTTAAACACTTGGAAAAGCTAAACCAAACCCTAAACCCTAGTGGAAGAAAATCCTTTGCAAGGTCTCTCTAAGTCTATGGATTTAGTCCATATAAAAAATTCAGCAACAATCATTTATAAATGATCAAAAATGATAAACAAAAATATTATAAAACCATAGAAATTGATTTCATTCAATTTGGAACCATGGATAAAAACATATGAATATAATAAGATAAAAGGAAATAATTTTCAAAGCTAATAAAGCTCCTATCTAAAAATCCATACCAAATTGTGAGCAAAATAATCCTAAAGGGATTTAAAAAGATAAACAAATACTAAATAAAATTATACAAATTGGAATCACCAATTTTGGATTTATAAATAAAAAGATATGGATTTTATAAGGCAAAGAAATAAATAAATAAGGAATATTTAAAAGACAATTTAAATCTTGAGTTAAATCCATAAGCAAATGAAATAAAGCTAAATCAAATAAAATAAAGGGATAAGGAATATTCAAATAAAATAATATGACATTAACCAAATTCTTTTCTATTTGAATAAAGACAAAATCCCTAATAGAAATGATTAATTAAATCATGGGAAAATAATAATTGGAATTTGCCCAAGTGGAATAAAAGTTATTTAATTAACTTAAATGGAATCAAAGAATTATATGAATAAAATTTATATGGAATTAAAACCATATTTGATTTTAGTTGGAATAAAGACAAATGCCCAATTTAAATGATTAATAAATCATATTAAAAATATTTCAAATAATTCAAAGTGAATTATTTAAACACCCTATTGAATAAATAAAACATACTAAAAAGGTTTGATGAAAATTAGAATTCAAATAAGAGTTTGAAATTATATTTAAAATCTTATTGGAATAAAGGCAAGTGCCTAATTTAAATAAATAATAAACCATAAATGAATAAAATAATTATTCTAAAATGGTCTTTAAAATACATGTTTGAACAGAATAGAAAATTACTGAAAGTTTGGTAAAAATCTAAATTCAAATGGTGTTTGAAATCATTTGAATGAATTCAAAACAGAATAAAAGAAACAGAAAAAGAAAAATAAACAGGAGAGAAAAAATAAAGAAAATAACCCCAGCCCAAATCATCCCAGCCCAACTGGCCCAGCGAGCCCACCTCCCACTCCCTCCCCCGAAACGTTTTCTCTCACTCGCGTTTAATCCCACTCAGTCGCTGACTTGCTGACCCTACCGTACTACCCTCTCTCACGCTGACGACACGACCCCACCTGCCAGTCGTCTTCTTCACCCGCGCGACCAGTTCTTCCTCTCCTCCTCGCCGTTTCTGGCTGTAATTCTGTGGGTTTAATTTGCCATAACGCTGCAGTAATCCCTCGCCACGACTGTTCCCTCATAATCCCCCCTGCCCCTCTCTCTTTCCCCTCAAACTCCGCTACCAGAGAGCCCCCAGGCTGCCTCAATTTTTGCTCACCCCGCCGTAGACACCAACAAGCTCCCCGGCCAATTCAGGCGAGCACGAACTTCCCCTTGCCTCCCATATCCCACAAGCATGTTCCCCATCTCCCTACGCACCTGCCCGTGCCTTCCTCTCTCTCGCGTGAGCTCCGTATCCTCGGCAACGACTTCAACCGAGGTTCGCTTTCGTCTGCCATTTCTCCGACGAGCTCCCCTCGTAAAAACTGACCTCCCCTCTCCCCCTCTTTCACAGACGTGTATTCGCCACAACCTTGCGCATCTAACAGCGTCTCTATTTGGCTCTGGCGTGCACCGTAGCTTCGCCTCCGTCTTCGACAGAACGTGACCGACGCAGACACGAACTCCGGCGAGGAATCCCTGACGTCCTCGAGCGCCCCTTCGCCAACGAAGACAACCTCGAGCATCAGCAACATCATGCGAACACTGTGAGCCCTTACCCTCCTTCTCTCGCTTCCTATTTCGCCAGCAACTTCACCGTCTGAGCGTGCCGCCGCCAGCCACCGTCGCTGCGCCGCCCATCTATAGTCGACACATTCTGGACCGTAGGATGATGATCTGTTGGCTAGGAACATATCACTTAAGCGAACCGGTACAACCAATATGAGCCACATAGATCACTTAAAATCTAACGATCAACAGCACGCGATCCGCATGAACCCTTATCGTCCAATAGGATTGCTCCACATGGCCTGTAGTTTGTTTTTAAAACAGAAACATATCTATTAGATGTTTGATTTTGCAAAATTCATAACTTTAGATCTACACATCCAAATTTTACAAAATTTATATCAATGGAATCATCAAAAAGAGTACTTTGCAACCATGCCCTTTGTTTAATGATTTGCTTTTGGAAAATCAGTTGTTTTTGCAGGAACATGTGTAGGCATATTTTGTGTATAAAATTTATTCTAAAATTTTTTTAGGGTAAAATATTTTGTAAATGGATTGTTTTGAACCTACTGACCATAGAAACCAACTTTTGGATTTAAAAATATATTTTGTGATGCTAAGGAATAAATCTTTGAATTAAAGTATTTCTAGTTAAATAAAGATGTTGAATATGTTTTAAAAATGCTTTTTGAGTAAAACCTTTTGGAAATGGGTTGATTTAAACTCTCTGACCCTAAACACCAAGTTTTAGGATTTAAAAATATATTTGGTGAACCCTAGAAAATTATTACTTTTTTTAAAGACATTTCCAACAAAATAAAATATTGCTTTGATTTAAAAATGGTTTTTAGATGAAACCTTTGGCAAATGAATTAATATTAAACACTTGACCTTAAACACTAACATTTGTGTTTAAAAATATATTTGTCAAACACTAGAAATTACTACTTTGATTTAAATCAATTCTAGCAAAACAAAAATGACTTAAAGTGGTCATTTTCACTAACTTAATATCAAATGGTTTTGCCGCTTTTATAAATGACCAATAGGTGTTTGAAAATGTTTATAACCTATTAGAAACCACTTTTCCAAATAAAACAATATTTTGCATGCTGGCATGCATTCCTTTGTTTTTATTATTTTATGTGATGAATTGTTTAAATGCTAGATTGAATTTGTGCCTTGATTGAATTGTAGTGAAATTTGAAGAGTGTGACTATTGCAAGATCAAGGAGTGAACTTATATTCTCTACCAAAAATTCAAGTGGTGCTTCATACTTTTGTCCCATTAATTTCACTATGCATTAGTGATATTTCTAAGTAGGACTTGCATGGAATTTTACTAAGTATGCTATGCCATGGGAAATCCTAGTAGATGATGCCTTAGTATAATTTTCCTAAGTTAAGATTTCCTACTACCATCATGCTTAGCTTAGCTAGTAGAAAACAAGGGTGGATTATTTTCATGCTATGAAGTATTTCTAAGTCAAATGACTTGTGTTTTGTTTAATAAAACAACTATGTGAATGAATCACCTGGGTGGAATGGGACTTGCTTGGATGGATTTTTGTTGAGTGGTTACCAGGGCCCATTCTTCAATGGCCTACCCTGTGTATCTCACTTGTGGAATGCCACCCAGGAACAAAGAGATTTTAGATGTCAAATGTTGAGAAGCTTCAAGTGCAGCCACTTGGCATTATGGGCTCTGCCTGGATCATATAGGTTGCAATAACTTAGCCAAATGGACAGTTGGTGGTAGGGGATGATAGGTTTGGGAACGCGTCCATTTTGGTCTAAGGGAAGGCTTCTAAAAGATCTTGTATCGATGCATGTCGAGTCTTGTGGGGAAAGTGCACCACCTCTCGAGAGAGTAAAATCTAAGTACTTAGTCGTGTCCCCGACAATGGACAATTTGAGCATCAAGACATGGAAGCTATCAAGAATCTCCTCATCCCAATTTCTAAGTTAAAAACTTGTGGTTGAACAAGGGTTAAGGTATCACCAATGTATATTGGTAGATGCCTTGGGTGATTTTGACAAACAAAAACTTAGTGTTTTCAAATGAAAGGAAGATCTATTTTGAGCAAAGCAAGCCTAAACTCCACTTAGCCAAATGCATATAGATGATAGATACCACTATTCTATCTTAGTATCACTTGCCAATACAATTAAAATGTATTGAACCTTGTGGCTGTAACTTATTATGTTGCAGGTTTTTTTGATGTTAGTGAAGTGTGTTGATTAGGATTACAAGTCTACAACCAACATGATTGCCTGTGGCACTTTGAAGATGAAGGACTCCATGCTATATAGTTATTTCTGTTGCATTGTAATGAGATAGCCAAATGAGCTATGTAAGATGTAATGAATTATTTTATTCCTGGTTATAAAGTTGTATTATGACCTTTGTTTCTTGATATTACATTTTAACTGTGAATGCTAGCTCTACCTTATTAAAGATTGGGACCTCTACAGATGGTATCAGAGCATTGTGTTGCCTGTAGGATTGTAACCTTAGGATTGGACAAAACCCCTTAGAAAAATAGGAGTTGTATTTGTTCAATACTTATTTACAAACAATCTTGTAAACTCTTTCCTCAACCTTTTTGACTTTGATTCTACATCTCTTCCTTTTCAAACTTGATGGACAAATCCTCCACCATGAGCAAAGACTTCAACATGAGCAAAGGACTTCACCAGCTCAAATGACTTCAACTCCAACATCACCAATAACTTCAACTTTAGTTTCACCAAGGACTTCAACTTGGACATCACTAAGGACTACAAGTGGGACAAGGAATATTACTCAAGACTAAGGAAACACAACTTAGAAAGAACTATCATCACCTTTGAAGTTTTGTGAACAAGATGCAAGAATTTTCTAAGGAAACCATGATCTCATTCAAGAAGAAACAACTAAGAAGAAAGGAATGATCTCAAGAAAACCATATAGTTGGACCACCATACTAGTGTTTAGTTTAGATTAAACACACCAACTTATGTGGTGTAGCAAAAATATTTTGTTGCCTAAAAATGTGCTTGAACTTTGTTGTTTGATTGAAATGTTTGTCTGTGATTGCTTGCACATTGCTTGTATGAATTGTTGTGTGTGATTAGAATTCTTCCCTAGAAATCTTTTGCCTATTCTAATCTCAATCCAACCCAAACAGATGACTTCTCCAAGAGACTCCAACATCAAGAATGGTAACAACAACAACAACCAAGAGATGCTTTTAGCAACCCAAGCCAAGTTGAATCAAGCGAAAACTTAGTTTTTAGCCAACAACAATGAGTTAGACCCAACCTTGCAAAAGTTTTTGGAAACCAATCCCAATTGTTGCAAAGGATGATCAATCAAATGATCAACATGATAAGAAACTCTCCCCAAGGAGATTGTGACAACAATGATGTCAAGGATGATATTATAGAAGGAACTCAAGCTTGCAACATTTGTAGAGACATGGATCACACTTCTAAGGAGCATGTGTACCAATTCCCTAATTGTGAAGAGAAATATCCAACTAATCAATGCCCCACATCTCAAGTGACTTGTTTCCTATGTGAAGGAAATGATCATGTCCCTATCCAATGCCCCATCTATCCTATAGTTCAACAAATTAAGCAAGATGGAATGCATCAAATATTTGGAAACCACCACAAAGGAACAACTTCTACCAATAAGGATGAAGGCAAAGTCATAACCATGCCTCATAAGGCCAAATCCAAAGTGACCACAAAGTGTTGCTACTCTTGTGGAGAAGAAGGTCATATCTCTAGTAACTGCCCCAAGAAGAGAGAAAGATTTCCCACCTTTGTGGTGAGATATGAAGAGCATGAACTATAAGAACTCCTAGCTTTGGAGAGACCCAAGAAGAAGAAGAAATGCCCCAACCCTAGCAAGAAGGACATTACCTAAGAGCAATGTTACAATTGCAAAGAGATGGGACACTATGCTAATGAATGTCCAGAAAAGAAGAAGAAGATACCTCAAGACATCAATCTAGTCACATGTTTCAAGTGTGGAAACAAAGGACACTATGCCAACAAGTGCCCAGAGAAGATACATCAAGATCCCAAGTAAGCCAAGATGTAATCTAGTTGAAAACCTTTTTAAGGGTGATAGTACCCTAGTTGCCTTGAAGCCAACTTGTAACCTCTAGCCTTTCGAAATCTTGGGACAACATTTCTTTTAAGGGTGGTAGCCTGTCACATCCCAAAATTTTCCAAATTTTGAAATGTGAAAAAAATAAATAAACAAAATAAATAATTGTTGAAATTTAGGGTGAAAAGAAACTTTTTGATTCCAAATGGAAACATCAAAACCCATCTTGAACAAACTTTGAATGAAAAAGGAATCAAACAAAATTTCAATCAAGTGAAATGCATTCATCAATAATGTATCTTGAAATTTATACACTTGGAAAAGCTAAACCAAAACCCTAAACCCTAGTGGAAGAAAATCCTTTCCAAGATCTCTCTAAGACTATGGATTTAGTCCATATAAAAAATTCAGCAACAATCATTTATAAATGATCAAAATGATAAACAAAAATATTATAAAACCATAGAAATTGATTTCATGCAATTTGGAACCATGGATAAAAACTTATGAATATAATAAGATGAACGGAAATAATTTTCAAAGATAATAAAGCCCCTATATAAAAATCCATACCAAATTGTGAGCAAAATAATCCTAAAGGGATTTAAAAAGATAAATAAATACTAAATAAAATTATACAAATTGGAATCACCAATTTTGGATTTATAAATAAAAAGATATGGATTTTATAAGGCAAAGAAAGAAAGAAATAAATAATTAAGGAATATTTAAAAGACAATTTAAATCTTGAGTTAAATCCATAAGCAAATGAAATAAAGCTAAATAAAATAAAATAAAGGGATAAGGAATATTCAAATAAAATAATATGGCATTAACCAAATTCTTTTCTATTTGAATAAAGACAAAATCCCTAATAGAAATGATTAATTAAATCATGGGAAAATAATAATTGGAATTTGCCCAAGTGGAATAAAATTTATTTAATTAACTTAAATGGAATCAAAGAATTATATGAATAAAATTTATATGGAATTAAAACCATATTTTATTTTAGTTGGAATAAAGATAAATGCCAAATTTAAATGATTAATAAATCATATTAAAAATATTTCAAATAATTCAAAGTGAATTATTTAAACACCCTATTGAATAAATAAAACCTACTGAAAAGGTTTGATGAAAATTAGAATTCAATAGGAGTTTTAAATTATATTTAAAATCTTATTTGAATAAAGGCAAGTGCCTAATTTAAATAAATAATAAACCATAAATGAATAAAATAATTATTCTAAAATGGTCTTTAAAATACATGTTTGAACAGAATAGAAAATTACTGAAAGTTTGGTAAAAATCTAAATTCAAATGGTGTTTGAAATCATTTGAATGAATTCAAAACAGAATAAAAGAAACGGAAAAAGAAAAATAAACAGGAGAGAAAAAAATAAAGAAAACAACCCCAGCCCAAATTAGCCCAGCCCAACTGGCCCAGCGAGCCCACCTCCCACTCCCTCCCCCAAAACGTTTTCTCTCACTCGCGTTTAAACCCATTCAGTCACTGACTTGCTGACCACACCGTACTCCCCACTCTCACGCTGACGACACGACCCCACCTACCAGTCGTCTTCTTCACCCGCGCGACCAATTCTTCCTCCCCTCCTCGCCGTTTCTGGTTGTAATTCCGTGGGTTTAATTCGCCATAACGCCATAGTAATCCCTCGCCACGACTGTGCCCTCATAATCCCCTCTGCCCCTCTCTCTTTCCCCTCAAACTCCACTGCCAGAGAGCCCCCAGGCTGCCTCGAATTTTGCTCACCCCGCCGCAGACACCGTGGAGCTCCCTGGCCAATTCCGGCGAGCATGGACTTCCCCTTGCCTCCCAGAGCCCACAAGCCTATTCCCCATCTCCCTACACACCTGCCCGTGCCTTCCTCTCTCTCGCATGTGCCCCGTATCGTTGGCAACGACTTCAACCGAGCATCACCGTCATCTTCCATTTCTCCAGCGAGCTCCCCTGGTAAAAACTGACCTCCCCTCTCCCCCTCTTTCACACGCGTGTATTCGCCACAACCTTGCGCATCTAACAGCGTCTCTATATACCAACTTATGTGGTATAGGTCTCGTCTCAGATTTTTTGCAGGAAAACTACTCTCAAAATGGGAAGGACCTTTTGTTATTGAGGAGGTGTATCATTCAGGTGCAATTAAAATTTCCTCATTAAGGGACAACACTACATAAATGGTGAACGGTCAAAGATCAAACATTATATTTCTGGATATTCTTATGATGAAGATGTTGATATTATTCAAATGGTGAATCTGGAAGAATCTATTAGAGACCAAACTCAGGAACCTGCAGAGTCTGTTTTCGAATAGGTAAAAGTGTTGGAAATAAAAGGTTCACGAAAAAATTTTCTTTTTATATTTTTGCAGTTTTTATTCCATACAGAATATAATGAGTCGAAACAGGGAAGGAAACGGAGCCCGGGTGGCCCACACCACCCAGTGGCGCGGGCCCCACCTAGCCACGCCACCAGGGGGTGTGACCACCCCGGAGCCCGTCTCCGTCCCGTTTTCACCCAGTACCTTCCTTATGTCATAAAACTTCGTAATATATAATCACCCGGACCCCTCGAGGTCCGTATATCATGGTCTCATCGTGTTTTCGTTTTGATATGTTTCTGTCAGGAACTAATCCCAAGTTTAGAAGCATAATGGTCTCTACCAACGACAAGGGCAAGAAGCCCATGGAAGATGATCTTCAAGACCCCAAGTAGGAAGAGGAGATATTGGTTGAGGATGAAGAAGTGGAGGAAGACAAGCGCCCGCGCACCCGCGCCACCATTGCGAGCATTGGAGTGGTGGCAAACCCTATCAAGCTCAAGAGGACAGCACAGATGTCTACATGAGGGAAAGTTCCGCGTCTTTGCTTGTCTCCATGGTCACTTCCTCCACGTACCAAGAACCCCTTCTATACTCTTATACATGAGCATCAATTCCAAAAGATACCCAAAAGAGAGTTGCCCTCCACTTGGGATATGCCTCGTTCTAACCATGCAGGGAAAGAACACTTTAAGGAGGAAGAGTGGGGAAAGAATCACAAGGACTAGGACTCGATCCGACATGATCATGAACCGCATTGAGCATAATTCGGAGTTGATTTGTACTCTAGCCTCCGATATTGAGGATTTGAGGAAGTTTATTGAAAATCTTATTGAGAGAACACCATCACCACCGAAGGAGTAATTCGTCATTAGGTTTTGGCATCCCCCTGGTTTGTTCCAAGCTTGGGGGAGTGCCAAGGTATGACATCATTATCTTTCATCTTTTTACCTTTTTAGTAGAGTCCTATCATGAATAGAGAAGCTATCGTATAGGATGGTTTGCATTGTGGAAGTATCTCTCATCTAGCTGGTTATCTATGTATCCCTTGGTGTGAGTGCCTTTATGGAATATTAATGAGAAGTTTCGTCCTTTACTTTTTGCACATCTTATCTTAGTTTGCAATCTCTATTATATGATTGATCTTGTTGATTAGTAGTGGTATCACTTTGGGAGCATCAAGTAAATTTAAATTGGTTTTGGCAAACCTAGCTCTAGTCAGTAGCAACACTTTTTTAGGTTTGAAAGGAAAAGATAAAAGCACTTACAGGTATTTTAATTAATTTTCTTTCTTGATTTGCTCATAAGCTTAGTATTCTTTAGTTAAGATCTTTTGTGTTTTCAAGGAAGATTGCATGGTTGTTTCTATCACTTGTATGTTTGCTTGTTTCCTTCAACTCTTATGATTGCTACCCAGCCTTTCTAGCCAAAAACCTGTATTGAGAGGGAACACTTCTCATGCATCCAATCCTTGAACTAAAACCTATGCCATGTGTGTCCACCATATCTACCTATTAGCATTATTGCTATTCCAAGTAAATTCTCAAGTTTTATCTATCTTCCAAATTAAAAATTCTTTTTGTTATTTGAAAACTAGTTAGTAAAGCTCTCACGAACTTGATGACACACCTTATTTTCCTGCCCTTTATAAACTTGAACCATTGTGTCATCTATGTTGTATATGCTTGCACTTATAAGTTAGGAATTAGTAGAACCATGATGTCATGGGGAACGCTTTCAACACCTGTAAATATCTACCTAGTTGATATCATGATCTTTTGTTTATGGATGTCGGCGGTGTGAAATAAAAAGGGAGTTTGTAAGTCCATGGAGTTATGTATATGTGTTAGAGAAATGCCTGGGCGGTTAGCCTAAGACATGCCTCATCATGGTGGAAACTTGCAGCATAACCATAGTGAGCAATATATGAAGCATCCTCAGAAAAAAAATATAAAAAAGAGAGATAAAAATATATGCACCATTCTCATGGTAAATAAAGGAGCACTGAGATGCTCACGGTTTGTTGCCTTTTCATTTTGATATGGGATAGCTCCTGTATCATGGGGCAAGGGGTACCCTGTTGGCGGTTCTCTATGATACACATATACTTACAATGACAAGAACTTGCTTGTAACTAAAGTTGAGTAGCATGAGGAACATCCCTCATACTCAAGGGACATGAGATTGCCAACTTATGATTTGTCAAGCATATACTCCATATTTTTTCACTTTAACCTTATTCACCTCAAGATGCTTATGATAGGGGCAATGAGAGCTCAAAGCTAGTAAGTACCATAATCTTTTGGAAGCTCTTTATGGAACTTGAGTTGTTGTGATTCAATCATTCATATGATGATTTATTCAATCATGTTTCTTATCTCCCTTGTTTTCCACATTGCTATTATCTGAATGAATATTACTTTGAAAGCTATCGATGTGAAAAGGCTTTTATGTTTGAGCAGAAGGACTCCTATTATAAACTTCATTACAAAAGCTTTGCTTGAAACTAAGTATGATTTGTCAACTGTTCTCTAACAAAGAACAAAGTTTGCCATTACCAATTATGATTTGTCTTTATGCATCTTTATTATGACTCCCATACTCATTGCAAGTTAAGTTATATAATGGTGAGTTGCTTTATATTATGATATGTGTATTGGTAAATGTGATGCTTCTTGTCCATATTCTTTTTATCGACACTTGACTCCATAAACCTGTGGTCATGTTTACTAAGGTTAGTTTTCGCTTGGGGACAAGCGAGGTCTAAGCTTGGGGTAGTTGATACGTCCATTTTGCATCACCATTTTATATCATAATTTGATGTTATTCATTGATATATTTCATATTAAGAGGTGATACTTATGTTATTTCATCTATCTTGCATGTTGGATGGATTTTGGAGGATGAATTGCCGGAGTCAGGATTTTGATGGAAAAAGCGATGTCCAGATGCAATATTCGTGAAGGTCGGAAAATTCTAGAAAATATATGGAAAATCCTAATTTTCCAGAAGACGAAGGAAGCCAGAAGGAGAGGCGGAGATGGGACAGAAGGGGCCCACACCACCCCCTGGCGCGAGCCCCCCTAGGCCACACCACCTGGTGGTGTGGCCACCCTGGCCCACCTCTTGCGTCGCCCTTTCGCCTATAACTTCTCCTCGAAACCCTAAGACGAGGGAGAGCGACCACATAAATATTTTGCCGCCTCTGCGGGGCGGAAACTACAGAGAGATAAAGAGCTCTCCAGCAGGCAGATTTCTGCCTGGGAAATTCCTTCCCGGGGAGGGGAGATTGTCGCCATCAACACCGTCATGAAGCTAGACTTCATCGGGATCATAATCATCATCATCATCCTCACCACCATGTCCACTAGCACCATCATCACCACTCCATCCCGCTGTAACAATTGGGTTGAATCTTGCATAGTTCTTAGGGGAAACTTTCCCGGTGTTGATTACTTTTGTAGTTGATGCTATTCAGTGGAGCCACTGAATTATTGTTTATGTTCAGATTGTTATTCATCATTATATCATCTCTGGTCTTGATCCATATGATGTCTCGTGAGTAGTTCGTTTAGTTCTTGAGGACATGGGAGAAGTCATGTTGTTAGTAGTGGAATTGTGTGTTGAAGTAATATTCAATGGTTTGATATTTTCGTTGTGGTGTAATTCTTCTAGTGGTGTCATGTGAACGTTGAATAAATGATACTTCACCATTTATGGGCCTACGGGAATGCATTGTGTATTTGGCTACTAATTGTTGGGTTGCCGGAGTGACAGAAACCTGAACCCCTATTAGGAAACCTTTGCACAAGGGAGTGTAGGATCTCAGAGTTTAATGTTGTGTTTAGGTTTTTATCTTAATTACTTTCTTTTAGTTATGGATGCTTGCAAGGGGCATAATCACAAGTATGTATTAGTCCAAGTAAGGTCGGTATATTAGCTTAGGTTCACCCACACAACACTTATCCAACCAAAGGAGATTAATCAACTATATGAAGCGAAAGCACTAGACAGTATTCTCATGTGTCGTCGAGAACGTTTGGTCCTCATAAGTAATACAACCGGCTTGTCCTTTGCTGAAGAAAGGATTGGGCCACTTGCTGCAATTATTATTGTTGTCTTTATTTACTTGCACTTTATTTCTTTGCATTATCAAAAACCCCAAAAAATCCGTTTGCTAAGTATTTACAGAGAATTCCTGATCCAAACCACTAGTCAACACCTTCCGTTCCTCGTTGGGATCAACACTCTCTTCTCCTTGACATCATGAAGATATCCAAGATGCTTCCACCTCCGATCGTAATGAGTGTTCAATTCCTTTCACTTCACCTACATGTGACAAGTCACAAGGTAATGGCATGGTGAGTGGATAAATCATATGTAATGATGGTAGTGTTTCTATTTACACCGGTGATTCATGTTCTCTAAGTGTTAACGGTGTAGAGATTTTGGACTTAATCATTTCTTGTAACAATGGTTCTGTATCCTCTTGTGTTGCTAGTCATTGCATATCGTCTAGAAATTATTTGAGTACTAGTGTAGATGATATGCTTGATTTGTCTTGTTACCATGAACACCATACTTCTATTTCCTCTAGTTGTTTATATAACAATGTAGAGGACATCAAACACTTTGGATAAAGACACAATCATGGATGGATATTCAAGATATCCTCATTTCCATCCTCCCATGCTCACATGTATCTTATGACAAGAGGGTCAAAGGTATCTCCTACTTTGAATCCCAATAGTTTCTCTAATGATGATAGTGACGATGATGTTGATGAGTATACTAGTACTATTCTACATGAGATGACTTTTTTGTGTACTTCTCTTCATGGTAATAATACGGCTCTTGCTTATCTCAAACACGTTATTCCTACCCCCCCTCCCCCAAGGCAGACACACCCCATTCCTACCCCTGAAGGGGGTTGCCACGACCCGTACCAACCTCCAATCGAGGCGATCAAGCTATCGCTATGGATGTCGCCGCGAGCTCGGACTAGGGCCCAGCAAGCTCTTTACATGCATTGCTAATTCATGTGAGGCTATTGAAAGAACTTGGCGATCTTGGGGTAGTCATTTTGGGACAAAACTACAGACTTGGAATTTAATTCTAGGAATATCAGTTTTTTGGCTACCGCTGGAATCTAAATCATCGATTCACCATAAAATTCCAATCACAAGTTCCACATATGCATATGATTCCTCCCCTTTCCTATGTCATTCTCTAGAATTTTGTGACCCTTTCGACCTTGAAGCTTTATCGCACTATGAAATTCACACCTTGGTGGCACGACCCCTTGATATCTTCGATCCGGATTTACACATTATATTATATTTTCCCTAGTAGACCAAGATTTAATCAAACCTTGGGAAATAATGCTAAATGGAAAATAAATAAGGCACATCTACAAGACTTGTTTGTTCATTTTACCTTCGTTTACCAGACCTTTCTAGTTTACTTTAGAACATGGTTTATTTCAATGGATGGAGATAGGCTAGGGTTGAAGATTCACCTACAATTGTACATCATATGGGATAAAGATAGTAATACACATATTCTGTTATAATGATTTAATGAAGATAAAATTTGTGGGCAATACATCCTGATATACTAGAGCCCCTGCGAGTCACATGCATAGTAATAGTCTTTTGATCCAACCATTGCACCGCGAAATACTGGGCTACAACAATTATTAAGTGAAAACATAGACCAAATCCTTGAGAAGTGATGTTGATGTTATTCCCAAATGGATCGCTAAACAAAGATCGTACTCCCCTTTCTGTCACTGGGTTTCCTACGAGATCGCCGTTCACCAAGTATCTCACCTCATGCCTTTATCAATCTCTAGGGTCTTGGGTACCTACAAGTCCATAGATCAAGACAAGATACAAAGAAACATGATACAAATATCTATTCAATCAATACACAATACTCCCATGAATCATATGCATATAATCGCTGTGAGGTTTAGCCAAACCCACATTCCATGAGGACTACTCACTCATAACAATAAGATCAAGGATAGAAAACATTGTGCAAAATACTTATGTTGAAATCAAATATTCTTACAATGGTCGCCGAATTACAAGGAGATCTCAAGTACAAGCTATGGAGAGGATGGAGAGGATGAAGTATGGTCGTGGATCTCCTTGAGTGGTGTTGTGACGCAATCTGAGATTGGGGCCCCTCTGCGCGGCAGCTGGGGCCTCAAAATATATAGGCGCCTTCACGAAAGTTGTAGGGTTTGACGAGACGAAGCCAACGTCACATGGTATGGGCAGGCCATACAGGCGTGCCTTGCCCGTACCAGTGGTCCTTAAGCCCTCTGTCGATGGGTTTTCGACCCTGTTTTGCTTGGCCATATCGACAACCTCAGAATCTTTATTAATAGCTCTTTATTTCACCTTAAAAGCATGATTTCCTGCATAACACAATACAAAGCAATGGATTTCACATCTTTACATTAATTACTCATTAGTAGCAAGGCTAGAGATATTGTTGGTCATTTGTTTGATTAAAAATATGGTTTAAACACAAAAAAGATAGCTATTTTCATGGCCATCACCCCTGTCTTCATCGTCGTCGATGATTTGATCTATCATGTCATGATAAGTATCCTCCTATCCCTTCTCCCAATTAATGTCATGTTATGCTACCAACCCTAACCCCTTTTCGTCCGGGTCAAAAAAACGACTTCATCCCTGATAGTGTAGGGGTTCGTAGCATGGAAAACAAAAAATTCTACCGCATGCACACAAACAAGCCATGATCTATCTACTAGATTGTAGCAACGAGTCGATTAGAGTACTCACCTTCGAAGATTCCAAAGCGGTTAACGAGAGTAGATTCTCATGGATGATGTAGTCGTACACTTGCCGATCTCAAGATCGCGTAGACGATCCTTCCGGCGCTGCAATCCGGCAGCGCTTCCACAGTCGGTCACACGTTCGGTACTCGATGAAGACCTTCCTCTCCCTTGTTCCAGCAGGCAGCGGAGGTTGTAGTTCTCCTCTCGCGATCCGACAGCACGACGGCGTGGTGTCGGAAGTAGAGGAAAGATCCCGCAGAGCTTCGCCTAAGCCAGTGCGGGTTATGGTGGATCTAGGGTTTCTGGCGATCTAGGTTTAGAAGGCTAGAGAGGAGGAGGTGGAGTCGGCGGCGTCTAGGGCAACAGCGACGGACCGGTGGCTGGCGGCAGCGGCGGCTGGCGGCGGCAAGCGGCTTGGAGGTGGGGAGGGCTGGTTGTAGTGCTTTGGAGCAGCCCCTCTATTTATGAGAGGGAAGGCAGCTTGGGAGAGGGGAGATTGAATTCTTCCCCAAACCCAAGTTGAAGAGAAGGAAGGACTCTTTCATTCTTCCACTAGGAAACTATTGTTCCAGTTTGACTTTTCAAACCTCCCTTTTTACTTTCAATTTAGAGCTTTATTTCTCTCTCGCAATTCCCAACCAAGTGACCAAGGACATGATCCAATTATTCCACTTAACCATGACACATTCATGAACCATTCCCCTTCCGGTCGTGAACCTTCTAGACCCTTCTAGAACCTCTTCGATGAAAATATCGGAATCATTCCCGAACTCCGGAATCGGACTTTCCTTATATGAATCTTATTATCCGTACCATTCCGGATCTCCTCGTGATATCCCGGATCCCATCCGAGACTCCGAACAACATTCGGTCTCCCTACTTATATTCCATATCTACTAAACAACATCGAATCCTTAAGTGTGTCTCCCCACGGTTCATAAATTATGCAGACATGATCGAGACACTTCTCCGATCAATAACCAATAGAGGAATATGGAAATTCATATGGCTCCCACATATTTCTACGATTACTTTGCGATCGAATGAACCACTTACATACGATACCAATTTCCCTTTGTCTCGTGATAGTTTACTAATCCGAGGTTGATCGTCGGTATCTCTGCATACCTAGTTCAACCTTGTTACCGATAAGTACTCTTTTCTCGTTCCCATGATATGTGATCCCTTGTGAGCCAGTCACATTCTTGCAAGCTAATTGGATGACATTTCACTGAGAGGGCCCATAGTATATCTATCTGTCATATGGATGGACAAATCCCACTCTTGATCCATGTGCCTCAACATATACTTTCCGAACACTCAATTCCACCTTTATAGCCACCCAGTTACAGTGTGGTGTTTGATGTCATCATAGTATCCTTCCGGTGATGGTGATTAGCATGATCTCATGGTCGAAGGAATTAGGTTACTATGTATCAGAAATCTTATAGCAAACGAACTATTGAAATGACTTGATCTTTATGCTACGCTTACCTATAGGAGTATGTCCATCATACCATTCTCCTAATGATATGATCTTGTGGTTAATAACATCTCAATGTTCATGATCGGGAAACCACGATCATCTTATTAACCAACAAGCTAGTATTACAAAGAGGCTTTACCAGGGACTCTAATTTAGTTTACAAATCACACAAGTATTAATATTTCCGGTTAATACTATTATAGCATGAACGTAAACATTTATCATAAACACAAAGATATAATAATAACAACTTTTATTATTGCCTCTAGGGCATATCTCCAACAGTCTCCCACTTGCACTAGAGTCAACTAATCTATATTACATGGTAATATACCGAACACCCATGGCGGTTTGGTGTTGGTCATGTTTTGTCCTCAGGAGAGGTTTAGTCAACGGATCTGCCACATTCAGATATGTGTGTACTTTTCAAATCTTTATGTCACCATCTTGGACATGCTCTCGAATAGCATGAATACGCAGCTTGATATGCTTCAGCTTCTCGTGTGACCTTGGTTCTTGCGCATTGGCTATGGCGCCCATGTCATCACAGTAGATAGACATTGGGTCCAGCACTATTGGAACCACACCGAGATCTGCAATGAACTCCTTCATCCTATTGACTCTTGTGAATCCTCTGAAGCAGCTATGTATTCTGATTCAGTTGAAGATCTCACCACAATGCTTTGCTTTGCACTCCTCCAACTAACTGTTGCACCATTCAAAATAAATACATATCCAGATTGAGATTTAGAATCATCCGGATCGGTGTTCCAACTAGCATTAGTGTAACCGTTAACAACAATATGTTCATCACCTCCATAAGAAAGAACCATATCCTTAGTCCTTCTCAAGTAATTAAGGATGTTTTTGACCGCTGTCCAATGATCCACTCCTGGATCACTTTGATATCTGCTAGTCAAACTAACAGCATATGCAATGTCAGGTCTAGTACATAGCATGGCATATATGAGAGATCCTATGGCTGAGGCATAGGGTGTCTTACTCATCCTTTCTCTATCTTCTGCCGTTATAGGACTTTGAGTTTTAGTCAAGGTCGTATTGGGAAACATGGGCAAGAACCCTTTCTTGCTATCTTCCATTCCAAACCTCTTTAGAACTTTGTCCAAATATGTACTCAGTGACAATGATATTAGGCATCTTGATCTATCTCTATAAATCTTTATGCCTAATATGTAAGATGCTTCGCCAAGATCTTTCATTGAAAAACTATTATTCAAATAATCCTTGACACTATTAAGAAGGTCAATATCATTCCCAATCAACAATATGTCATCTACATATAGTATTAGGAATGCTACAGAGATCCCACTCACTTTCTTGTAAATACAAGCTTCTCCATCAGTTTGTATAAAACCAAAGCTTTCGATTACCTTATCAAAACGTTGATTCCAACTTCGGGATGCTTACTTCAATCCATAAATGGACCGTTGAAGTTTTCATAACTTGTTAGCATCTTTCGGATCAACAAAACCTTTGGGTTGTACCATATACAACTCTTCATCAATGTCTCCATTGAGGAACGCCATTTTGACATCCATCTGCCATATCTCATAATCATAATATGTAGCGATTGCTAACAAAATCCTCACAGACTTTAGCTTCGCTACCGGTGAGAAAGTCTCATCGTAGTCAACTCCTTGAATTTGTCGAAACCCTTTTGTGACAAATCGAGCTTTATAGACAGTAACATTACCATCAGCATCTGTTTTCTTCTTGAAAATCCATTTGTTCTCGATAGCCTTCCGGCCATCCGGTAAGTCCACCAAAGTCCATACTTGGTTTTCGTACATGGATCCAATCTCGGATTTCATGGATTCTTTCCATTTATCGGAATCTGGGCTCATCATTGTTTCCTCATATGTCGCAGGGTCATCGGTGTTGTCCACCAACATGACACTCATAACAGGATCATACCAATCAAGAGTGGTACGAGTTCTCGTTGACCTGCGAGGTTCCGTAGTAACTTCAGCCAAAGTTTCATGATCAACATCATTAGGTTCCTCTCTTATTGGTGTAGACGCCACAGGAACCACTTCCGGTGTTGCGCTACTCTCAAGTCCGATAGAAGGTTCGACTATTGGAGATATGCCCTAGAAGCAATAATAAATATAGTTTTTATTATATCTTTGTGTTTATGATAAATGTTTACATTCATGCTATAATAGTATTAACAAGGAAACATTAATACTTGTGTGATTTGTAAACTAAAATAGAGTCCCTAGTGAAGCCTCTGTATAATACTAGCTTGTTGGTTAATAAATGATTGTGGTTTCCCTATCATGAACATTGAGATGTTATTAACAACAAGATCATATCGTTAGGAGAATGATATGGTGGACATACTCCTATAGATAAGCGTAGCATAAAGATCAAGTCATTTTAATAGTTCAATTGCTATATGCTTTCTAATACATAGTAACCTAATTCCTTCGACCATGAGATCATGCATATCACCTTCACCGGAAGGATGCTTTGATGACATCAAACACTACACCGTAACTGGGTGGCTATAAAGGTGGCATTGAGTGTTCGGAAAGTATTGGTTGAGACACATGGATCAAGAGTAGGATTTGTCCATCCATATGACGGATAGATATACTCTGGGCCCTCTCGGTGGAATGTCATCCAATTAGCTTGCAAGCATGTGACTGGCTAACAAGGGATCACATATCACGGGAACGAGAAAAGAGTACTTATCAGTAACGAGGTTGAACTAGGTATGCAGAGATACCGACGATCATGACCTCGGATAAGTAAACTATCATGAGACAAAGGGAAATTGCTATCGTATGTAAGTGGTTCATTCGATCGCAAAGTAATCGTAGAAATATGTGGGAGCCATATGAATTTCCAGATTCCTCTATTGGTTATTGTTCGGAGAAGTGTCTCGATCATGTCCGCATAATTCACGAACCGTAGGGAGACACACTTAAGGATTCAACGTTGTTTGAGTAGTTATGGAATGATGAGTAAGAGACCGAATGTTGTTCGGAGTCTCGGATGGGATCCGGGATATCACGAGGAAATCCGGAATGGTCAGGAGAATAAGATTCATATAAGGAAAGTCCTGTTTCGGGGTTGGAGAATGGTTCCGGTGTTTTCATCGGGAATGTTCTAGAAGGTTCCGGAATGTCCGGCACTCCGGACGGAAAGGGTACATGAATGTGTCATAACAAGTTGGAATGATTGCATCATGTACTAGGTGTCATCGCTGAACAAAATAAAGGGTTTAATCAAATCCTAGTTTGAAAAGTCAAACGCCAATTTTAAAAGTCAAACGGCTATTTTGTGAGGTGGAGGGAGAGTAGGAAACCTACTTGGGGAGGAGTTCCCTCCCTCCACCGCCGGCCCACTTGGAGACCGAGTTGGGAGGGACTCCCATCCCCTTGGC
Source organism: Avena sativa (assembly GCA_916181665.1). NCBI lineage: Eukaryota > Viridiplantae > Streptophyta > Magnoliopsida > Poales > Poaceae > Avena > Avena sativa. Next base: position 339,398,019 of record OV702283.1, on the reverse strand, counting down.
GCGCCCCCTCCACCTATATAAGGAGGGGCAGGGCTGCCCCTCCAATCACACAACACCACGCCCCGCAAACCCTAATCTTAGCCGCCGGCGGTGCCACCTCCTGCTGCCGCCGCCTAGGGCAAGCCACCGCCGCCGCCTAGGCAAACCCTAGCCGCCGGCCTTGCTCCTCCTCAGTGCGTCTAAACCCTAGATCGCCGAGGCTCTCTCTCATAGTCCACCATACTCGCTCCGGCTTAAGGCGAAGCCCTGCGAGATCTCCCCTCTACTTCCGGTACCACGCCATTGTGCTGCCGGAATCGCGAGGAGAGTGCTACAACCTTCGCTGCCTGCTGGAACAAGGGAGAGGAAGGTCTTAGTCGAGTACCGAACGTGTGACCGACTGCGGAAGCGCTGCCGGAACGCAGCGCCGGAAGGATCGTCTACGCTATCTTGAGATCGGCAAGAGTACGACTACATCACCCACGAGAATCCGCTCTTGTTAAACACTTTGGAATCTTCGAGGATGAGTTATTCCATCGACTTGTTGCTACAATCTAGTAGATAGATCTTGGCTTGTTTGTCTGTATGCGGTAGAAAATTTTTGTTTTCCATGCTACGAAACCCTACAGTGGTATCAGAGCCGTGTCTATATGTAGATCTGTTGCACGAGTAGAACACAATGGTACTTGTGGGCATTGATGCTTTTGTTGTCGATTGCTTCTTGTGTACTTTGCATCTTCCGAGATGGTGGGATGAAGCGGCCCGGGCTAACCTTACATGACATCGTTCATGAGACTTGCTCCACGCATGACATGCAACTTGTATTGCATAAGTGGCTTTGCGGGTGCCTGTTTCTCCCAACATAGTTAAGATTCAATTTACAACGGGTGATTGACAATACTAGTATCAATGTTGTGGTTCTTGTTCATAAGTTTGAACGACACTTTTTGAAAACCCCAAACCACGTAAAACATGCAAAGAAAGTAGAGGCGTCTAACTTTGTTTTGCAGGGGTGTGCTGTGATGTGATATGGCCATGATTGTGATTATATTTGATGTATGCAATGTTCCTTATTGTAAGTTGGCAACCGGCAGGAGCCATGTGGTTGTCTTTAATTTCTGTTAAGACCCGCGTGTCTATTCAAAGTAGTTGTAATAGTTGAAGCTGGTGGACGACAACCATGGAGCGGCATCATTGACCTTGATGCAATGCCGATGATGATGGAGATCATGTTCATGCTTGAAGATGGAGATCGGAAGCACAAAGAAGAAAGGCCATATCATATCACATATTATGAATTGCATGTGATGTTAATCCTTTATGCATCTTGTATTGCTTAGTTAACGACGGTAGCATTATAAGATGACCCCTCATGCACATGAATATCAAGTTCTAAAGTGTTCACCCTTAGTAAGCACCGTTGCTAAAGCTTGTTGTTTTGAAGCACCACGTGATGATCGGGTGTGTTAGATTCCGAAAGTGTATACAACGTGAGCAAGTCAGATTTGCTCATGCGGAAGCTAAGGTTTGATCTTGACGAGCCTGGCATGTACAGACATGGTCTCGGAACACGGATCACCAAAAGTTAAAGCATGAATAATATAGTAGATATGATGAACATGTCGATTGTTCGCCATTGAAGCTACATCAACTCTCGTGATGATCGGTGTTGATGTGATGGATTTGGTTCGTGTGATTACTAAAACAATGTGAGGGATATTGTTTTGAGTGGGAGTTCACCTAGATTAATTTAACTATTAATTAGAACTCAATTTGTCATAAACTTAGTCTAAACTATTGCAAATATGTTGTAGATCAATGGTGGCCCCTACCATCAATTTTAATGCGTTCCTAGAGAAAGAAAAGTTGAAAAACAATGGAAGCAACTTCGCGGATTGGTTCCGCAATTTGAGGATTGTCCTCACTGCTGGTAATTTGACCTATGTGCTGGATGCACCGCTGGGTGACCCACCTGCAGCTACTGCTACCGATGACGTAAAGAATGTTTACCTCGCTCGGAAGACTCAGTACTCCACAGTTCAGTGTGCTATCTTGTATGGTTTAGAATCGGAGCTTCAGAAAAGGTTTGAGAATTCAGACCCACATGATATTGTCCGTGATCTCAAATTGATCTTTGAGACTCACGTGGCAATTGAGATCTATGAGGCTTCTGAAAAGTTCTTTAACTGCAAGATGGAAGAGGGCAGCTCCGTCAGTGAGCATGTGCTTAAGATGTCTGGGCACGCAAACAAACTTCAAAGCTTGGGTATAGTGATTCCTAATGCTTTGGGGATTTATCGTGTCCTCCAATCACTACCACCAAGTTACAAGAACTTTGTGATGAACTACAATATGCAAAACATGAACAAGCAGTTGCCAGAACTCTTCGCCATGTTAAAATCTGCAGAAGTGGAGATCAAGAAAGAGCACCAAGTGTTGATGGTCAATAAGACCACCAAATTCAAGAAAGGCAAGTCTAAGCAAAAGGGACACTTCAAGAAGGGTGGTAAGAAAGTTACCGCGCCGACGAACAAGACCAAGGCTGGACCTAAGCCTGATACTGAGTGCTTTTACTGCAAGGGAGAAGGTCACTGGAAGCGGAATTGCCCAAAGTACTTGGCGGATTTGAAGAACGGCAACATCAAGAAGAAAGGTATATCCGATATACATGTTATTGATGTGTATCTCACTAGTACTCGTAGTAGTGCCTGGGTATTTGATACTGGTTCGGTTGCTCATATCTGTAACTCAAAACAGGTGCTGCAGAATAAACGGAAGCTAGCGAAGAACGAGATGACGATGCGCGTGGGAAACGGATCAAAGGTTGATGTGATTGCGGTCAGCACGCTACCTCTTCATCTACCATCGGGATTAGTTTTATACTTAAATAATTGTTATTTGGTGCCTGCGTTAAGCATGAACATTATATCGGGATCTTGTTTATTGCGAGACGGTTACTTGTTTAAGTCCGAGAATAATGGTTGTTCGATTTATATGAGTAATATGTTTTATGCACATGCACCTTTGATAGATGGTCTATTCTTATTGAATCTCGATAGTGGAAATACACATATTAATAACATTGAAGCTAAACGTTTGAAATCAAGCGATAACTCGACCTATATGTGGCACTGTCGTCTTGGTCACATTGGAGTGAAGCGTATGAAGAAACTCCATTCCGATGGACTTCTTGAATCACTTGATTTCGAATCACTTGAAAGATGTGAAGCATGTCTGATGGGTAAAATGACTAAGACTCCATTTTCTGGTATGATGGAGCGAGCTACGGAATTATTGGAAATCATACATACCGATGTGTGTGGTCCAATGAGTGTAGCTTCGTGCGGTGGTTATCGTTATGTTCTTACCTTCACGGATGACTTGAGTAGATATGGGTATATCTATTTCATTAAACATAAGTCCGAAACTTTCGAGAAGTTTAAGGAATTTCAAAGTGAGGTGGAGAATCAACGTAACAAGAAGATTAAATTTCTACGTTCTGATCGTGGAGGTGAATATCTAAGTTACGAGTTTGGCGAGCATTTTAAGAAATGCGGAATACTTTCACAATTGACACCGCCGGGAACACCACAGCGTAATGGTGTGTCCGAACGTCGTAATAGAACTCTATTGGATATGGTTCGTTCTATGATGTCACTTACAGATTTACCGCTATCATTTTGGGGTTATGCATTAGAAACAGCCGCATTCACTTTAAATAGGGCACCATCTAAATCCATTAAAACGACACCGTATGAATTATGGTTTGGGAAGAAACATAAATTGTCGTTCCTTAAAGTTTGGGGTTGCGAAGCCTATGTAAAGAAGTTACAGCCGGACAAGCTTGAACCCAAAGCGGAAAAATGCGTCTTCATAGGATACCCGAAGGAAAATATTGGGTATACCTTCTATCATAGATCCGAAGGCAAAATCTTCGTTGCCAAGAATGGATCCTTTCTAGAGAAGGAATTTCTCTCGAAAGAAGTGACTGGAAGGAAAGTAGAACTCAACGAGGTTGTTGAACCTTCTCTCGAACTTGCGAGTAGCGCAGCACCGGAAGTAGTTCCTGTGGCGCCTACACCGATAAGAGAGGAAGCTAATGATGATGATCATGAAACTCCGGTTGTAGTTGCTACAGAGCCTCGCAGGTCAACGATAATTCGTACCACTCCTGATTGGTATGATCCCGTTATGAATGTCATGTTGGTGGACAACACCGATGACCCTGCGACATATGAGGAAGCAATGATGAGCCCATATTCCAATAAATGGCAAGAAGCCATGAAATCCGAGATTGGATCCATGTACGAAAACCAAGTATGGACTTTGTTGGACTTACCAGATGGCCGGAAGGCTGTCGAGAAAAATGGATTTTCAAGAAGAAAACAGATGATGATGGTAATGTTACTGTCTATAAAGCTCGACTTGTCGCAAAAGGGTTTCGACAAATTCAAGGAGTTGACTACGATGAGACTTTCTCACCTGTAGCGAAGATAAAATCTGTGAGGATTATGTTAGCAATCGCTGCATATTATGATTATGAGATATGGCAGATGGATGTCAAAACAGCATTCCTCAATGGAGACATTGATGAAGAGTTGTATATGATGCAACCCAAAGGTTTTGTCGATCCTAAAGATGCTAACAAGGTATGCAAACTTCAACGGTCCATCTATGGATTGAAGCAAGCATCCCGAAGTTGGAATCAATGTTTTGATAAGGTAATCAAAAGTTTTGGTTTTATACAAACTTATGGAGAAACTTGTATTTACAAGAAAGTGAGTGTGAGCTCTCTAGCATTCTTAATACTATATGTAGATGACATATTGTTGATTGGGAATGATGTAGACCTTCTTAATAGTGTCAAGGAATATTTGAATAATAGTTTTTCAATGAAGGATCTTGGCGAAGCAGCTTATATATTAGGCATAAAGATTTATAGAGATAGATCGAGATGCCTAATATCATTGTCACAAAGTACATATTTGGACAAAGTTCTAAAGAGGTTTGGAATGGAAGATAGCAAGAAAGGGTTCTTGCCCATGTTGCCCAATACGACCTTGAGTAAAACTCAAAGTCCGACAACGGCAGAAGATAGAGAAAGGATTAGTAGAACTCCCTATGCCTCAGCCATAGGATCTCTAATGTATGCCATGCTATGTACTAGACCCGACATTGCATATGCTGTTAGTTTAACTAGCAGATATCAAAGTGATCCAGGAGTGGATCATTGGACAGCGGTCAAAAACATCCTTAAGTACTTGAGAAGAACTAAGGATATGGTTCTTTCTTATGGAGGTGATGAACAGCTCGTTGTTAATGGTTACACTGATGCTAGTTGGAACACCGATTCGGATGATTCTAAATCACAATCTGGATACGTATTACTTTGAATGGTGCAGCAGTTAGCTGGAGGAGTGCAAAGCAAAGTGTTGTGGCGAGATCTTCAACTGAATCGGAATACATGGCTGCTTCGGAGGCTTCACAAGAAGCGATATGGATGAAAGAGTTCATTACAGAGCTCGGTGTGGTTCCTAGTGCGCTGGACCCAATGTCAATCTACTGTGATAACATGGGCGCCATAGACAATGCGCAAGAACCAAGGTCACACAAGAAGCTGAAGCACATCAAGCTACGTTTTCACGCTATTCGAGAACATGTCCAAGATGGGGACATAAAGATTTGCAAAGTACACACAGATCTGAATGTGGCGGATCCGTTGACTAAACCTCTCCCGAGGGCAAAACATGACCAACACCAAACTGCCATGGGTGTTCGGTATATTACCATGTAATCTAGATTAGATGACTCTAGTGCAAGTGGGAGACTGTTGGAGATATGCCCTAGAGGCAATAATAAATATAGTTATTATTATATATTTGTGTTTATGATAAATGTTTACATTCATGCTATAATAGTATTAACAAGGAAACATTAATACTTGTGTGATTTGTAAACTAAAATAGAGTCCCTAGTGAAGCCTCTATATAATACTAGCTTGTTGGTTAATAAATGATTGTGGTTTCCCTATCATGAACATTGAGATGTTATTAACAACAAGATCATATCGTTAGGAGAATGATATGGTGGACATACTCCTATAGATAAGCGTAGCATAAAGATCAAGTCATTTTAATAGTTCAATTGCTATATGCTTTCTGATACATAGTAACCTAATTCCTTCGACCATGAGATCATGCATATCACCTTCACCGGAAGGATGCTTTGATGACATCAAACACTACACCGTAACTGGGTGGCTATAAAGGTGGCATTGAGTGTTCGGAAAGTATTGGTTGAGACACATGGATCAAGAGTGGGATTTGTCCATCCATATGACGGATAGATATACTCTAGGCCCTCTCGGTGGAATGTCATCCAATTAGCTTGCAAGCATGTGACTGGCTCACAAGGGATCACATATCACGGGAACGAGAAAAGAGTACTTATCAGTAACGAGGTTGAACTAGGTATGCAGAGATACCGACGATCATGACCTCGGATAAGTAAACTATCGTGAGACAAAGGGAAATTGGTATCATATGTAAGTGGTCCATTCGATCGCAAAGTAATTGTAGAAATATGTGGGAGCCATATGAATTTCCAGATTCCTCTATTGGTTATTGTTTGGAGAAGTGTCTCGATCATGTCCGCATAATTCACGAACCGTAGGGAGACACACTTAAGGATTCGACGTTGTTTGAGTAGTTATGGAATGATGAGTAAGAGACCGAATGTTGTTCGGAGTCTCGGATGGGATCCGGGATATCACGAGGAGATCCGGAATGGTCCGGAGAATAAGATTCATATAAGGAAAGTCCTGTTTCGGGGTTGGAGAATGGTTCCGGTGTTTTCATCGGGAATGTTCTAGAAGGTTCCGGAATGTCCGGCACTCCGGACGGAAAGGGTACATGAATGTGTCATAACAAGTTGGAATGATTGCATCATGTACTAGGTGTCATCGCTGAACAAAATAAAGGGTTTAATCAAATCCTAGTTTGAAAAGTCAAACGCCAATTTGAAAAGTCAAACGGCTATTTTGTGAGGTGGAGGGAGACTAGGAAACCTACTTGGGGAGGAGTTCCCTCCCTCCACCGCCGGCCCACTTGGAGACCGAGTTGGGAGGGACTCCCCTCCCCTTGGCGCGCCCCTCCACCTATATAAGGAGGGGCAGGGCTGCCCCTCCAAGCACACAACACCACGCCCCGCAAACCCTAATCCTAGCCGCCGGCGCCGCCACCTCCTGCTGCCGCCGCCTAGGGCAAGCTACCGCCGCCGCCTAGGCAAACCCTAGCCGCCGGCCTTGCTCCTCCTCGGTGCATCTAAACCCTAGATCACCGAGGCTCTCTCTCATAGTCCACCATACTCGCTCCGGCTTAAGGCGAAGCCTTGCGAGATCTCCCCTCTACTTCCGGTACCACGCCGTTGTGCTGCCGGAATCGCGAGGAGAATGCTACAACCTCCGCTCCTGCTGGAACAAGGGAGAAGAAGGTCTTCGTCGAGTACCGAACGTGTGACCGACAGCGGAAGCTCCGCGGAACGCAGCGCCAGAAGGATCGTCTATGCGATCTTGAGATCGGCAAGAGTACGAATACATCACCCACGAGAATACGCTCTCGTTAAACACTTTGGAATCTTCGAGGGTGAGTTATTCCATCGACTCGTTGCTATAATCTAGTAGATAGATCTTGGCTTGTTTTTTTGTATGCGGTAGAAATTTTTTGTTTTCCATGCTACGAAACCCTACATCAACAACCTCGTCGAGTTCTACTTTTCTTCCAGTCACTTCTTTTGAGAGAAACACCTTCTCTAGAAAGGATCCATTCTTGGCAACGAAGATTTTGCCCTCGGATCTATGATAGAAGGTATACCCAATAGTTTCCTTCGGGTATCCTATGAAGATGCATTTTTCCGCTTTGGTTTCAAGCTTGCCGGGCTGTAACTTCTTTACATAATCTTCACAACCCCAAACTTTAAGGAACGACAATTTAGGTTTCTTCCCAAAACATAATTCATACGGTGTCATTTCAATGGATTTAGATGGTTCCCTATTTAAAGTGAATGTGGCTGTTTCTAATGCATAACCCCAAAATGATAGCGGTAAATCTGTAAGTGACATCATAGAACGAACCATATCTAAGAGAGTTCGATTACGATGTTCGGACACACCATTACGTTGTGGTGTTCCTGGCGGTGTCAATTGTGAAAGTATTCCTCATTTCTTAAAATGCTCGGCAAACTCGTAACTTAGATATTCACCTCCACGATCAGATTGTAGAAACTTAATGTTAGACCCCTCCTTTATAAAGGAATGGATCCCTGTGATTGCAATGCTAGTCCCTGGATCAATGCTAGCATCCACAGTTTAAGATGAAGTACACAGATACAAAGGTCGTTTATTACATTCATTCCAGAGATAAAACATAGTCTTTTACAACTCAGGGCCATAGGCCTAATACAAGAGTTTAAGGAATAAGTAAATAAACATAAGTCTTCATCTTCATGTGCCACAGGCAAGCATGTTGAGTGTAGACTCATGACTCCTACTCATCATCGGAGTAACCTGCAACATCACAAGTTACAGCCACAGAGGGTCAATACTTTGGAATAGTATTGGCAAGTGATACCTTAGTATATTTTTAGTGGACTATATTACTATATGCATTTTGGCTAAGTGTAGCTTGGCTTGCTTTGCTTGAAAATAGGTTTTACCTATTAGTTGAAATCACTAAGTTTTTCTTTATCAAAAACTTCCCAAGAAACCTCCAATAGACATTGGGGTCCTTCACCCTTGTTCACCCACAAGTTTTATTTTAGAAGTTGGAGTTATGAGATTCTTGTAGCTTCCATGTCTTGATGCTCAAGTTGTCCATTGCCTTGTACTAGGCTAAGTACTTAGGTTTTTCCATCTGCAGAGGTTGTGCACTTTTCCCACCAGACTTGGTTTCCCAAGACAGGACCCTTCAGAAGCCTTTCCTTAGTCAAATGGACGCGCTCCAACCTATCATTCCCACTACCACCAACTGTCCAAGTGACTAAGTTCTAGCAACCTATATGATCATGGCAGAGCCCATATTGCCAAGTGGTTGCACTGTAAGCTTTCTCAACACTTGGCCTCCAAATCCCTTTGTGCATGGGTGGCATACCACAAGTGAGATACACAACCCAAGTCCATGGCCTTGTGTAACCACTCAACATAACCCAATCCTTCCATTCCACCCAGGAGGTTCATTTGACTTAGTTGTTTTATTAGGAAAGTATAAGTCTCATGACTTAGAAATATTTTCATCATAATAAGTATAGATTTTCACCAACCCTTGTTTGCTAAATAGCTAGGCTAAGCATGGTATGATAACTTAACTTAGGAAAATTCCCTAGCAATTTTACAATTATACACTACTTAGGATTTCCCCACTTAGCATTAGGAAAAAGTAGCATGCAAGACTTAGCAAAATATCTAATGCTAGTACAAAACATAGGATAGAAATATTCATGAAAATATCACTTGCCTTGGTAATGTGGAGAATAGCACTCCTCACAATCACAATCACTAGCAAAATCTACACAAAATTTGTAACACACCATTACACACAATTATATACAATCAAAAATAATATGAATGCATGCATGCAAGAATTTACTAAGTGGTGATTTTGAAAACTCTACCAAGCATGTGCATGTTTATAGAAACTTAACAAGTCACAAGTTTGCCAACTAAACTTATTTATCCCTAAAACAAAATTACTAAACCAAATCCATACTCAAAATAGCCTTAAACATGTTTCTACAAATAAAGTCATTCTAATGGTTACTATTTGTTAAACACTTTGCATAATCAGAAAGGCCTTGATTCCCTGAATCCAACGGTATAAAGTTTGCAAAATTCCAACGTGGCAATCAAAAGTTATAAGCATTTGAAATTTGGATCAAATTCTGGTTTTAAATATGTTTTTAGTTCTAACACTTGCCACGCGTCGTGTTGTGATTTGAGCGTACCGGTTCGCACCGGATCGAGCTCTGCAACCGCAGGATCTAAATAGATCGTACGCTCCAGATCGCGTACCTCTTCGCCGATTAATGAATCTATCCTAACGCTTGGATCAAGATCCAACGGCGCGCGAGCAAGCGACCATGTACTGGCGGCGCTAGCGTTCCAGATCGTTCCAGGATGCAAGAAGGTGCTTACCAGATCTGCAACGGCATGCTAAAGCTCGACGTGGTACTGGTTTGCGGAGGGGCGCTTGGATGTGGCTGGGAGAGCTCGTCGGAGTCGTGCACGGCGTCGGGTGGTTGTTGTCGGAGTCGTTGCCGAGGTTCCGCGTCGCCCTAACACAAGCCAGGGGGTTTAGGAGATGCGCAAGAACGTGGCGAACAATCTCGTGTGAGTCCGAAGTGAAGGGGCGCACGGGACTTACGGAATTTGGTCGCCGGAGTCGAGGTGGTCGTCAGATGCTTGCGGCGTCGAGCGGGAACGGCGACCTGGGGCAGTACAGGATGAACTGGTGGGGTCAGGAGGTGCGCAAGGAGATTGCGAAGTGGCTCGAATGAACCAGAGAGGAAGGGGTGCACGAGGCTCACCGGAATCGGTCGCCGGAGTTCTCGGTTCTGCCGGGCTTCGAATGCAATTGAGCGCAGCCTGGTGGCGGAGTGAGCGAGGTGTTTGGGGGGAAATGCTTGCGAGGCAGAGAGGGTTAAATAGGCTCGGGTGCGACAGGAAACGCTCGTGGATTAATGCCCAATTACGCCGCGCCATTACCGACCATGACTGCAGCTGCGACGTGGTCGCGGGCGCAGTTTGGGGAAGACGAGGACAACGTGGGCAGGGCCCGCTCGTCAGCGATGTGCGCGAAGTGAGGGTGGGGTCCGGTCGTCAGTGACCGTCTAGGTGCGCTGGCGCGTGCGAGAGGAAAAGAAAACTCCCGGGTGGGCTAGTTGGGCTCGATTCTCTGCTGGGCTAGATATCTGGCGCTCGGCCCTTTTCCTTTGTTTAATTCTTTTTCTTTTCTATTTCGATTTTCTGAATGGGTTTTCAAATGGTTTCAAAATCAATTTGAATTCAAATCTCCCTGAGGTTTGGTAGTGGTGATTTGGTCTCGGAAATGGGTCAAAACTCATGGGGCTACTTTGCAAGGGTTTGGTCAGACTTGGATTTCAAACAAACAGAGACTTTGCTTCTATTTTGCAAATGTTTAAAATAGGGGTTTTGTAATTATTTATAAATTATAACTTTGGTCTAAATTTTTCACACACACTTTCCAACAATGGAGGCAAGCAACCAAGTTCCTAAAACTTCCAACTTTCCAATGGTGTTGGCTATTTAAAATAAGACTGACCACATAAAATCATGGTACCATATGTTTCTGTTTTCTGAAATGATTTGGGAAAACCCTAAATGATGATGGATGCAAGGATGATATGAATGAGCTTTGAAACATGAATTTAGGGATGTTACACTTAATCTTCTTGTTTCGTTGATTCTCTACTTCACTTTGAAATTCCTTAAACTTCTCGAAAGTTTCGGACTTATGTTTCATGAAACAGATATACCCATATCTACTCAAGTCATCCGTGAAGGTAAGAACATGACGATAACCACCGCGCAATGCTACACTCATTGTACCACAAACAACGGTATGTATGATTTCCAATAAGTCTGTAGATCGCTCCATCATACCATAAAATGGAGTCTTAGTCATTTTACCCATCAGACATGCTTCGCATCTTTCAAGTGATTCAAAATCAAGTGATTCAAGAAGTCCATCGGAATGGAGTTTCTTCATACGCTTCACTCCAATGTGACCAAGACGGCAGTGCCACATATAGATCGAGTTATCGCTCAATTTCAAACGTTTAGCTTTAATGTTATTAATATGTGTATTACTACAATCAAGATTCAACAAGAATAGACCATCTATCAAAGGTGCATGTGCATAAAACATATTACTCATACAAATCGAACAACCATTATTCTCGGATTTAAACAAGTAACTGTCTCGCAATAAACATGATCCGGATATAATGTTCATGCTCAACGTAGGCACCAAATAACAATTATTTAAGTATAAAACTAATCCCGATGGTAGATGAAGAGGTAGCGTGCCGACCGCGATCACATCAACCTTTGATCCATTTCCAACGCGCATCGTCACCTCGTTCTTTGCTAGTTTCCGTCCATTCTGCAGAACCTGTTTCGAGTTACAAATATGAGCAACCGATCCAGTATCAAATACCCAGAAACTACTGCGAATACTAGTGAGATACACATCAATAACATGTATATCGGATATACCTTTCTTCTTGATGTTGCCGTTCTTCAAATCCGCCAAGTACTTAGGGAAATTCCGCTTCTAGTGACCTTCTCCCTTACAGTAAAAGCACTCAGTATCAGGCTTAGGCCCAACCTTGGTCTTCTTCGCCGGTGCGGTAACTTTCTTACCGCCCTTCTTGAAGTTTCCCTCTTTCTTAGACTTGCCTTGCTTCTTGAATTTGGTTGTTTTATTGACCATCAACACTTGGTGCTCTTTCTTGATCTCCACTTCCGCAAACTTTAACATGGAGAAGAGTTCGGGCAACGACTTGTCCATGTTTTGCTATTGTAGTTCATCACAAAGTTCTTATAACTTGGTGGTAGTGATTGGAGGACACGGTGAATCCCCAAAGCGTTAGGAATCACTATACCCAAGCTTTGAAGCTTGCTTGCGTGCCCAGACATCTTAAGCACGTGACTGATGGAGCTGTCCTCTTCCATCTTGCAGTTAAAGAACTTTTCAGAAGCCTCATAACTCTCAACTACCGCGTGAGCCTCAAATATCATTTTGAGTTCACTAACAATATCATGTGGGTCATGGTTCTCAAACCTTTTCTGAAGCTCTGATTCCAAACCATACAAGATAGCACATTAAACTGTGGAGTACTGATTCTTCCGAGTGAGGAAAACATTCTCCACCTCATCGGTAGCATCAGCTGCAGGTGGGTCACCCAGCGGTGCATCCAGCACATTGGTCAAATTACCAGCATTGAGGACAATCCTCAAGTTGCAGAGCCAATCCGCGAAGTTGCTTCCATTGTTTTTCAACTTTTCTTTCTCTAGGAACACATTAAAATTGATGGTAGGGGCCTCCATTGATCTACAACATATTTGCAATAGTTTAGACTAAGTTTATGACAAATTGAGTTCTAATTAATATTTAAATTAATCTAGGTGAACTCCCACTCAAAACAATATCCCTCACATTATTTTAGTGATCACACGAACCAAATCCACCACATCAAAACCGAGCATCACGAGAGATGATGTAGCTTCAATGGCGAACAATCAACATGTTCATCATATCTACTATATGAATCATGCTTTACCTTTCGGCGATCCGTGTTCCGAGACCATGTCTGTATATGATAGGCTCGTCAAGATCAAACCTTAGCTTCCGCATGAGCAAATCTGGCTTGCTCTTGTTGTATACACTTGAAGAATCTAACACACCCGATCATCACGTGGTGCTTTGAAACAACAAGCTTTAGAAACGGTGCTTACTAAGGATGAACACTTTATAACTTGATATTTTGGGAGAGGGATCATCTTATAATGCTACCATCGCGAACTAAGCAATTAAAGATGCATAAAACGATTAACATCACATGCAATTCAAAATATGTGATATGATATGGCCTTTCTTCTTGTGCTTCTGATCTCCATCTTCAAGCACGAACATGATCTCCATCATCACCGGCATTGCGTCAAGGTCAATGGTGCCGCTCCATGGTTGTCATCCACCAGCATCAACTATTACAACTACTTTTAATAATAGACACGCAGGTCTTAACGGAATTAAAAAATAACCATATGGCTCGTGCCGGTAGCCGACTTACAATAAGGAACATTGCATATATCATATATAATCACAATCATGGCCATATCACATCACAGCACACCCCTGCAAAACAAAGTTAGACGCCTCTAATTTTATTTGCTTATTTTACGTGGTTTGGGGCTTTTAATAAGTGTCGTTCTAACTTACGAACAAGAACCACAACGTTGATGCTTGAACTATCAAGTGCCCGTTGTAAATTGAATCTATACTATGATGGGAGAGACAGACACCCGCAAAGTCACTTATGCAATACAAGTTGCATGTTAAGCGTGGGGCAAGTCTCATGAACGATTTCATGTAAGGTTAGCCCGAGCCGCTTCATCCCATCATACCGCAAGATGCAAAGTACACAAAAAGCAATTGATAATAAAAGCACCACCGCCTATAATGACCATTGTGTTCTACTCGTGCAACAGATATACATATAGACACGGCTCTGATACCACTGTAGGGGTTCGTAGCATGGAAAACAAAAAATTCTACCGCATGCACACAAACAAGCCAAGATCTATCTACTAGATTGTAGCAACGAGTCTATTAGAGTACTCAACCTCGAAGATTCCAAAGTGGTTAACGAGAGCAGATTCTCGTCGATGATGTAGTCGTACACTTGCCGATCTCAAGATCGCATAGACGATCCTTTCAGTGCTGCGTTCTGGCAACGCTTCCGCAGTCGGTCACACGTTCGATACTCGATGAAGACCTTCCACTCCCTTCTTCCAGTAGGCAGCTGAGGTTGTAGTTCTCCCCTCGCGATTCCGACAGCACGACGACATGTGTCGGAAGTAGAGGGAAGATCCCGCAGAGCTTCGCCTAAGCCGGTGCGGGTTATGGTGGATCTAGGGTTTCCGGTGATCTGGGTTTAGAAGGACGGAGAGGAGGAGGTGGATTCGGCGGCGGCTAGGGTGACGGCAACGGACCGGCGATGGCTGGTGACTTGGAGGTAGGGAGGGCTGGTTGTAGTGCTTTGGGGCAACCCCTTCCCTCTATTTATGAGAGGGAGGGCAGCTTGGGAGAGTGGAGTTTGAATCCTTCCCCAAACCCAAGTTGGAGAGAAGGAAGAACTCTTTCCTTCTTCCACTAGGAAGCTATTATTCCAGTTTGACTTTTCAAACCTCTGTTTTGACTTTCAATTTAGAGCTTTATTTCTCTCTAGCAAATGCCCAACCAAGTGACCAAGGACATGATCCAATCATTCCACTTAAACATGACAGATTCATGAACCATTCCCCTTCCGACCCGGTGAACCTTCTAGACCCTTCTAGAACCTCTCCGATGAAAACATCGGAATCATTCCCGAACTCCGGAATCGGACTTCCCTTATATGAATCTTATTCTCCAGACCATTCCGGATCTCCTCGTGATATCCCGGATCCCATCCGAGACTCCGAACAACATTCGGTCTCCCTAATTATATTCCATATCGACTAAACAACATCGAATCCTTAAGTGTGTCTCCCTACGGTTCGTGAATTATGCGGACATGATTGAGACACTTCTCCGATCAATAACCAATAGAGGAATCTGGAAATTCATATGGCTCCCACATATTTCTACGATTACTTTGCGATCGAATGAACCACTTACATACGATACCAACTTCCCTTTGTCTTGCGATAGTTTACTTATCTGAGGTTTGATCGTCGGTATCTCTGCATACCTAGTTCAACCTCGTTACCGATAAGTACTCTTTTCTCGTTCCCGTGATATGTGATCCCTTGTGAGCCAGTCACATGCTTGCAAGATAATTGGATGACATTTCACCAAGAGGGCCTAGAGTATATCTATCTGTCATATGGATGGAAAAATCCCACTCTTGATCCATGTGCCTCAACACATACTTTCCGAACATTCAATGCCACCTTTGTAGCCACCCAATTACAGTGTGGTATTTGATGTCATCAAAGTATCCTTACGGTGATGGTGATTAGCATGATCTCATGGTCGAATGAATTAGGTTACTATGTATCAGAAAGCTGATAGCAAACGAACTATTGAAATGACTTGATCTTTATGCTACGCTTATCTATAGGAGTATGTCCATCATACCATTCTCCTAATGATATGATCTTGTTGTTAATAACATCTCAATGTTCATGATCGGGAAACCACGATCATCTTATTAACCAACAAGCTAGTATTACAAAGAGGCTTTACCAGGGACTCTAATTTAGTTAACAAATCACACAAGTATTAATGTTTCCGGTTAATACTATTATAGCATGAATGTAAACATTTATCATAAACACAAAGATATAATAATAACCACTTTTATTATTGCCTCTAGGGCATATCTCCAACAGATAGATCCTTCCACCTATGGCCTCCTATTTTTCAATCATTCATTGGATCAGTATACCTCCACCTCATTCCCTCTATAGGATCCATATGCATCAAGCCCCCTGATTGAAAACTACAATTTCACGCTTTCCCACAAGTTCTCTAAGGTAACTGAAAGGGTATTTTGACCCTAAGTGTTTTTCTAGTAATTAATGACAATCCCTGTGGACTAATGTTTTGATTGATTTTATATGAAGGAATCTTCCAAAAATAATGCTTAAATATAATGTGTTGGAATCAAGGGTGGATGCCATGAAGAAAAAGATGTATGTTGAGTATTGACATCAAGATCATGGATTTGAAGAGATGAAATCTATATGATCATTAAGAAGTTAAAGAACATGGAGTTCTTGTGTGGAAATCAAAGGAATCCATGCTATATATTATGTGTTAAGCCATGAAGATCAAGAACTTGAGAGTTTGATTCCAAGAGAAGAATTAATTATATGGCTCTAAGACAATATCATGATAGACCCATGAGTTGAGCTATGGTTGACCAACACATAGATCATGCAATCAAGTGAACAATTATTTATGTGTCTCAAGAGATTTTTATAGAGTATTATATATATAAGGTGTACATCGTCCAACAATAAAGTATGGATTTAAGTTGGACAACACATAAAAGCATAAATAATGTACCATATGGGGTCAAGTGATCTGGTAGTATGGTAAGATTTGTAAATCATGCATGTTTTGTCCATGATCTATGTGCCTTGTGTGGCTATGTGGGTTAGTTATCGTTCCATAGGCATGCATCAAAAGTAATATTTCATATATTCCATGAGGGGAGAGGACATAAAGTGGTAATTGTCATCAAGGATGAGAAGTGAAATTTCAATATGATAATCTCGAGAAAATCATATGCTTAAATCTTGTTGTTTATTTGGTGATGAAGCACATGTGAACATGTGATTGAATGAAGTTACCCCATAGTGGTTTGTGGGGGAGCAAGTGTGTGTATTCACGAAGCAACACTGATAAGTGAAGCATTCCATCTTGAGGGAAACATAAATCATCATCAAGATCAAGCGAGATGCGCAAGAAAAAAGGTATAGCCTTGATAAGTTTTCCTTTTATCGGTCTCATGGTGTTTGTTGCAGCATCGGGTTATAGGATAGATAGCCGGTCTCATGGTGTTTTTGTGGAACTAGGTTATAGGATAGACATCCGAGGGGCTTTTGGTTGGGTTTGTTGATCACTTTGTCTTAGGGAGCTCAATTCTTTCCATACCTTGCATCATCCTATTTGTTAATTCTTGCACTAGTGCATAATTACTCATTAGTGGTTTGCCATATCACCACTTAGTGGCGTGTGGGTGGCATGCCATTATTGCTACATAACTGGAAACTTGTACCGGTGTATTGCTTTGGCCACGCCACCAGTACATCAAATACGGATGACGTGTGTGGCACACCGCTAGTAGAAGATATACTAGTGACGTGGTTGACACATCACTAAATATTTGTACAAATTTAAAAAATATTGTTGCTATTTTTAAAATTGACAGTAATATTTAGTCATTTATCGCAATAACCATAATGGCGTATAACATGCATAGGCTAGAGATATAACACATCAATATTTAATTATTTATTCATAAAAGTAGCACATTTATTCAGGTTCGACTAAGTATTAGTTGTGCTACATAAGTTTGACTAGATAATTTAATTCACTATGAGTGATAATAAGAGGGGCGGAGGTGATTGTAGTGTAGATTGATTTTTCCATGATCAACTTCCCAAATACTCAGCCACGAGCGCGAAATCCACATGCTTGGGCAAGTTTAGTCCAAGCACCACAACCAAAGAAGGTTGTATCGACTTTATTTGTGATACGAACTTTACAAACTTGGTCATTCCCTATAAGGTTGTATCGACTTTATTTGTGACACGAACTTTACAAACTTGGTCATTCCATATACTATATCGGCCATACCTATGGTCTATTTGTATTCGCCAATGATGTTCTTCTCCATAACTTCATGCCTTGCAAAATATTAGATGTATTGTGCAAAATTTAAGAAACAATAGTTACATCAAAAAAATTGAGCGCAACAATAAAAAAAAACTTAGCAACAACATGATGTGTTAAAACATACCGTACTAGCTAGAAAGTTCTTAGGAAGAACCATTGATCATTCTCAAATATAGTATTTATCGTGTTCGAACTTAGGGAAACAAGCTATCAGATGTCATTTAATTATGCAACTATACCAACGATTATCAATTTGATCAAATAGAAATTAAACAGGACAACAACTATTAAAGAGCAGCCACACAAGTCGAGTTTAACGTATGAATCACACCACTGTAGGAGGCGGAAGGAACAAGTGTTAAACCGAAACTCACGGAGACACCGCGGGGTTCAGAAACTAGCAGACAAGTAACTCAAATCGGATGATTCAGTTCTTACGGGATCGACTACCACTTCAGCAGATAGAGATACAAGGAAGAAACATCTCAAGCACTTCAGCACGCAAGAGCAAGGGAGATATTCACCACGAGATTCAGCATCTAAGGAAGATGTAAGGTTCCCAACCTTTAATAAGGTAGAGATCCCGATGTTTACAATGCTAGTCCCTGGATCAATAGCTAGCATCCACAGTTAAGATGTAATATCAAGAAACAAAGGTCATAATACAACTTTATAACCAGGAATAAAATAATTCATTACATCTTACATAGCTCATTTGGCTATCTCATTGCAATGCAGTAGAATATAACAATAACATGGGGTCCTTCATCTTCAAAGTGCCACAGGCAGACATGTTGGTTGTAGAATTGTAATCCTAATCATTAAACTTCACTAATGTTCAAACAAACCTGCAACATAACAAGTTACAGCCACAAGGGTTAATACATTTGAATTGTATTGGCAAGTGATACTATGGTAGTATAGTAGAGTCTATCATCTATATGCATTTGGCTAAGTGGAGCTTAGGCTTGCTTTGCTCAAAGTAGTTTTTCCTTATCATTTGAAAATATTAAGTTTTTGCTTGACAAAATCTTTCCCAAGGCATCTCCCAATAGAAATTGGTGATCCTTTCAACCCTTGTTCAACCACAAGTTTTTAACTTAGAAATTTGGATGATGAGATTCTTGATAGCTTCCATGTCTTGATGCTCAAATTGTCCTTTACCAGGGACATGGCTAAGTACTTAGATTTTACACTCTGCAGAGGTGGTGCACTTTCCCCACAAGACTTGGTTTCACCAAGACAAGATCTTTCAGAAGCCTTCCCTTAGACCAAAATGGACGCGCTCCAACCTATCAAACCCCTACCACCAACTGTCCATTTGGCTAAGTTATTGCAACCTATATGATCCAGGCAGAGCCCATAATGCCAAGTGGCTGCACTTGAAGCTTCTCAACATTTGACATCTCAAATCTCTTTGTTCCTGGGTGGCCATCCACAAGTGAGATACACAAGGTTCACCAGTCTCCTGGCCTTGTGTAACCACTCAACACAAACCATTCCTTCCATTCCACCCAGGTGATTCATTCACTTAGTTGTTTTATTAAACAAAACACAAGTCCTCAGACTTAGAAATTTTCCATAGCATGAATATATATTCCACCCTTGTTTTCTATTAGATAAGCTAAGCATGATAGTAGTAGGAATCTTAACTTAGGAAATTATACTAAGGTTTCATCTACTAGGATTTCCCATGGCATAGTTTACACTTAGCAAAATTCCATGCAGGTCCTACTTAGAAATATCACTAATGCATAGTGAAAATAATGGGACAAAAGTATGTAGCATCACTTGACTTTTTGGTAGAGAGTATAAGTCCACTCCTTGATCTTTGCAATGTTCACTCACTTCAAATCACTACAATTCAATCAAGCAAACAATATTTCAATCTACCATTCAAGCAATTCATCACATAAAATGATAGCAACAAAACAATGCATGCAAACATGCAAAAGATTGTTTTATTTGTAAAAGTGATTTCTAATGGTTCATAAACATTTGAAAACACCTAATGGTCATTTTATAAAGTGGCAAAACTATTTGCAAAAAGGTTTTACTTCATAAACCATTTTTAAAACAAGGTATCATTTTATGTGGTGTAGAAATGTTTTTAATAAGGCATTAATCTATAGGGTTCACAAAATATGTTTTCAAACCATAAAACCTTGTGTTTAGGGTCAGAGAGTTCATTTCCAAAACATTTCTCAAAGGTTTTCTTCCAAAACCATTTTTAATAATTAAACTATATTTTTTTATTTGACTAGAAATGGTTTAAATCCAAGATTCATTCTTTTGCTTCACCAAATACATTTTTGAAACCACAAAGTGATTACTATGGTCAGTAGGTTCAAAACACACTATTTGCAAAAGATTTTATCCTCAAAATCATTTTAGAACAATTTTTATATTCTAAACATGCATACACAAGTTTCTGTAAAAACAACCAATTTATCAGAAGCTTTTTACTAAACAAAGTGCATGGTTGGCTAGGGCTTGTCTTGCTTAATCCATTGATATAAAATTTGCAAAATTTGGACGTGTGGTTTGAAAGTTATGGATTTTTCAAAATTGATCATCTAATAGACATGTTTCTGTTTTTAAAATAGATCTCAAGCCACGTGTCTTATTCTGATTCGCCTATACCTCTTCGCGCGGATTGACTAACACAGACCTTAGGATTTCACTTGATCGCACGGCACTGGTTGCTACTTACCCCTTCGCTCTCGTTCTATCGCATCCGTTCGATCAAGATCTAGCGGTTCAGAGCATGTGACCAAAAGCTGGCGACGCTCGACGGTGGCTGGCGGCAGCGACTCTCGGGCGACGGTGCTCTGGATATTCCAGGAAGCTAGGAGAAGGGAGGGTATGCTCATCGTGTTCGTTGGGACGTGCTGGAGCTCAACGTGCTCGTGGTTGGCGAAGGGGCGCACAAGGTTGATCGGAATTCCTCGCCGGAGATGCTCCTGGCGTCGGGTGCGGTCAGACATCGACGGGGCGAGGCTACAGAGCGTGCTAAGACGAGTGGAATACACAGTCAGATGCGCAAGGACGTGGTGATGATGCGTGCGTGAAAGAGAAGGAGAGGGGCGGTCTGGTTCTTACCCGAGGGTTCGTCGGAGAGGAAACAGACGGTGGTGGCGGTGGTCGTTGTCGTTGCCGAGGTTCTGGGGCGCGCAGGGACGAGCTGGCGCTACGGGGAGATGCGCCAGGGTATGGGGAGCAAGTGAGCTTGGTCGAGGGGGAAAGGGGCGGAGGAGGCTGGCCGGAATTGCTACTGGAGCTTGCCGGAGACAGTGTGGTTCATGCGAGGAATCAAGGCAGCCTGGTGGCTCCGGGGATGTGGCGTCTGGGGGGAAAGAGGGAGGAGAGGGAGGCGATTAAGAGGGCGGTGTCACGGCGAGGATTAAACGCAGAGTTATGGCGAATTGATCGTGAGGATTCAACGGCAGAAAACGGCCAGGTGTGGTCTTCGCGTGGGTGGAAACGATGAACAGCGCTGTGGGGTCCGACGGTCAGTGAGAGAAGGAAAGAGAGAGTGGGGTCCATCGGTCAGTGTCCTCGCGGGTTCTTTCTCTGGTGAAAAACGGTTCGTTCGGGTGAGAGGGAGAGGTGGGCTGGACTGGCTTAGTGGGCTAGGCTGGCTTGTTCTCTTTTTTTTTGTTCTGTTTTTTCCCTTTTTCATTTTTGTTTTTATTTTGATTAAAACAATTCAAACATAAATTTGAATTCAAACCTCAACCAAGATTTGTGTAGGTTTAAATACTGATTAGTAGTATAATCTTAAGTCAATTTTGGTATAATTTTATTCATTTTGGGGTCTTTTTTTAATTATTTAAAGTAGGTCCTTGTATTAATTCATTCAAGATTTAATAATGTTTTTAATTTCCATTTGAATTCTAAATCATTCCAAAATCTTTTAGTAAGTTTTATTTACTTAATAGGGTGTCAGAATATTCATCTAGAATCATTTGGAAAGGTTTTTAATATGATTCATAATTCACTTGATTTGGATATTTGTTGTTAATTCCAATGGAATTAAATATAGTTTTTTAATCCCCTAATTTTTATTTGGAAGTTTTCTTTATTCTTAATTAGGTTGAATTAAACAACTTTTATTTCACTTGGGTAAATTCCAAAATACTATTTTCTCATGCCTTATATAATTATTCTTATTAAAGATTTGTCTTTATTAAAATATGGATTGAATGGTTAATGTCATTTTATTTTATTTTTGGAAATTCTTTATCCTTTTATTTTATTTGTATTTGGATTATATCTTATTCCATTTGCTTATGGTCTTTGCCAAGATTTAATTTGGTCTTTAAATATTCTTTATTTAATATTTCTTATTTCATCTTATAAAATCCGTATCTTTTTATTTAGAGATCAAAACTTGGTGATTCCAATTTATAAAATCTTATTTAATGTTTATTTATCCTTTTAAATATCTTTAGGATTATTTGCTCACCATTTGGTATGGATTTATAGTTAGGTTCTTTATTAGCTTTGGAAATTCAATTTCCTTATCTTATTATATTCATAAGATTTTATTTATGGCTCCAAATTAAGTGAAACTAATTTATATGGTCTTATAATATTTCTATTTGTCTTTCTTGATCATTTGTGAATGTTTGTTGATCAATTTTTATATGTATCAAATCCATAGGCTTGGTGTTAACTTGGAAATGATTTTTATTCCATTTGGGTTTAGGGTTTGGATTTATTTTCCAAGTGTTTAAATTTCCAGATACATTCATTGAGGAATGCATTTCTCTAGATTTGAATTTAGTTAGATTCAAACTTTAGCAAAGTTTGTTCAATATGGGATTTTAAGTTTCCACTTAGAAACAAAAGTTTCATTTCACCCTGATTTTCAACAATAATTTTATTTCGTTTATTTATTTTTCACATTACAAGATTTGGAAAATCTTGGGATGTGACAGGCCACCACCCTTAAAATAAATCTCGTCCTGAGATTTTGGGAGGCTAAGGGTTACAAGTTGGCTTAAAACAACTAGGGTACTACCACCCTTAAAATATTTCCAACTAGATTACATCTTGGTTTGCTTGGGATCTTGTTTAAATCTCTCTGGGCAAACATCTGCATAGTGTCCTTTGTTTCCACATTTTAAACATGTGACTAGGCTGAGATCCTTCATAGGCTTGTTTATCTTGTGATTCATATTTTCTGGACAATTGCTTGCATAATGTCCTTGGTTACCACAGTTGTAACATGTGATAAGATTGAGTTCTTCACGTATCTTCTGTGGACAAGTTGCTACATAATGGCCTAGCTCTTTGCAGTTGTTGCACCACACTTGGCTAATCTCCTTATACTTATTCTTCTCTGGACATTCACTGGCATAGTGTCCCATTTCTTTGCAATGACCACATTGCACATGGCTTTTGTCCTTCTTTTTCTTGGGTTTCTCCAAAGCTAGGAGTGCTTATAGTTCATGTTCTTCATATGTTATCTCAAAGGTAGGAACTGTTCCTGGTCTCCTTGACCTTCTATTATTCCTTGGATAATACATATGTCTCCTTTTTGGTCCTTTAAATTGGGTCATATTGCTGGGAGGTACAAGCTGAGATTTTCCTTTGTCTTCATCCTTCTTGATAGACTTGGCTCTCTCATGGTAGTCTGCAATCAGTTGTTGCACTCCACCTTGTTTCCTTTGTTTAACTATGGAATAGATGGGGCATTGGACAGGGACATGATTATTTCCTTCACATAAGTAACAAGTAGCTTGGGATGTGGGGCATTGGTCAATTGGATGTTTCTCTTCACAATTGGGGCATTGATCTTCATGCTCCTTGGAAGTGTGATCCTTGTCTCCACAAATATTTCAAGCTTGGGTTCCTTCTAGAATATCATCTTTGTCTTCCTTATTGTCACAAACTCCTTTGGAAGAGTTGTTTCCCATGTTGATCATTTGATCTGTCACCTTATGCAACAATTGGGTTTGGGTTTCCAAAAACCTTTGCATGGTTGGATCTACCTCACTGGTGTTGGCTATAAATTGAGTTGTCACTTGGTTCAACTGGGTTTGGGTTACTATGAGTTCTCTCATGATGTCCTCTTGGTTGTTCTTGTTGTCACCATCCTTGATGTTGGAGTCTCTTGGAGAAGTCATCTGTTTGGGTTGGATTGGGATTAGAATAGGCAAAATATTTCTAAGGGAATAATTCTGATCACACACATCACAATACACAGAAGCAATGTGCAAGCAACCACAAACAAACATTCCACTCAAACAACAAAGTTCAAGCACATTTTTAGGCAACCAAAAATATTTTTGTTACACCACACTAAGTTGGTGGGTTTGACTTAAACTAAATATGGTGGCCCATCTATGTGGTTCACTTGAGATCTTTCCATCCTTCTTGGTTGATTCTCCTTGAACAAGATTTTTGTATCCTTGGGAAAATTCTCGGTCACAAAACTTCAAAGTGATGATGGTTCCTTCTAAGTTGTATTCCCTTAGTATTCAAGTCTTTGAGCAACATTTCTTGTCACACTTGTAGTCCTTAGTAATATCTAAGGTTGAAGTCCTTGGTGAAAATGTTGAAGATGTTGAAGTCATTATAGTTGAAGATGTTGAAGTCATTAGAGTTGATGAAGTCCTTTGCACATGATGAAGTCTTTGGCCATGGGAAAGGCTTTGTCCATTTAGTTGAAATAGAAGAGATGTAGAATCAAAACCAAAATGGTTGAGAAAAGAGTTTACAAGATTGTTTGTAAATAAGTTTTGGAACAAATACAACTCCTATTTTTCTAAGGGGTTTTGTCCAATCCTAGGGTTACAAATTCTACGGGCAACACAGTGCTCTGATACCATCTGTAAGGTTCCCAACCTTTAATAAGGTAGAGATCCCGGTGTTTACAATGCTAGTCCCTGGATCAATAGCTAGCATCCACAGTTAAGATGTAATATCAAGAAACAAAGGTCATAATACAACTTTATAACCAGGAATAAAATAATTCATTACATCTTACATAGCTCATTTGGCTATCTCATTACAATGCAGCAGAATATAACAATAGCATGGGGACCTTCATCTTCAAAGTGCCACAGGCAGACATGTTGGTTGTAGACTTGTAATCCTAATCATTAAACTTCACTAATGTTCAAACAAACCTGCAACATAACAAGTTACAGCCACAAGGGTCAATACATTTGAATTGTATTGGCAAGTGATACTATGGTAGTATAGTAGAGTCTATCATCTATATGCATTTGGCTAAGTGGAGCTTAGGCTTGCTTTCCTCAAAGTAGTTTTTCCTTATCATTTGAAAATAATAAGTTTTTGCTTGACAAAATCTTTCCCAAGGCATCTCCCAATAGAAATTGGTGATCCTTTCAACCCTTGTTCAACCACAAGTTTTAAACTTAGAAATTTGGATGATGAGATTCTTGATAGCTTCCATGTCTTGATGCTCAAATTGTCCTTTACCAGGGACATGGCTAAGTACTTAGATTTTACACTCTGCAGAGGTGGTGCACTTTCCCCACAAGACTTGGTTTCACCAAGACAAGATCTTTCAGAAGCCTTCCCTTAGACCAAAATGGACGCGCTCCAACCTATCAAACCCCTACCACCAACTATCCATTTGGCTAAGTTATTGCAACCTATATGATCCAGGCAGAGCCCATAATGCCAAGTGGCTGCACTTGAAGCTTCTCAACATTTGACATCTCAAATCTCTTTGTTCCTGGGTGGCCATCCACAAGTGAGATACACAAGGTTCAACAGTCCCCTGGCCTTGTGTAACCACTCAACACAAACCATTCCTTCCATTCCACCCAGGTGATTCATTCACTTAGTTGTTTTATTAAACAAAACACAAGTCCTCGGACTTAGAAATTTTCCATAGCATGAATATATATTCCACCCTTGTTTTCTATTAGCTAAGCTAAGCATGATAGTAGTAGCAATATTAACTTACGAAATTCTACTAAGGTTTCATCTACTAGGATTTCCCATGGCATAGTTTACACTTAGCAAAATTCCATGCAGGTCCTACTTAGAAATATCACTAATGCATAGTGAAAATAATGGGACAAAAGTATGTAGCATCACTTGACTTTTTGGTAGAGAGTATAAGTTCACTCCTTGATCTTTGCAATGTTCACTCACTTCAAATCACTACAATTCAATCAAGCAAACAATATTTCAATCTACCATTCAAGCAATTCAGCACATAAAATGATAGCAACAAAACAATGCATGCAAACATGCAAAAGATTGTTTTATTTGTAAAAGTGATTTCTAATGGTTCATAAACATTTGAAAACACCTAATGGTCATTTTATAAAGTGGCAAAACTATTTGCAAAAAGGTTTTACTTCATAACCCATTTTTAAAACAAGGTATCATTTTATGTGGTGTAGAAATGTTTTTAATAAGGCATTAATCTATAGGGTTCACAAAATATGTTTTCAAACCATAAAACCTTGTGTTTAGGGTCAGAGAGTTCATTTCCAAAACATTTCTCAAAGGTTTTCTTCCAAAACCATTTTTAATAATTAAACTATATTTTTTTATTTGACTAGAAATGGTTTAAATCCAAGATTCATTCTTTTGCTTCACCAAATACATTTTTGAAACCACAAAGTGATTCCTATGGTCAGTAGGTTCAAAACACACTATTTTGCAAAAGATTTTATCCTCAAAATCATTTTAGAACAATTTTTATATTCTAAACATGCATACACAAGTTTTTGTAAAAACAACCAATTTATCAGACGCTTTTTACTAAACAAAGTGCATGGTTGGCTAGGGCTTGTCTTGCTTAATCCATTGATATAAAATTTGCAAAATTTGGACGTGTGGTTTGAAAGTTATGGATTTTTCAAAATTGATCATCTAATAGACATGTTTCTGTTTTTAAAACAGATCTCAAGCCACGTGTCTTATTCTGATTCGCCTATACCTCTTCGTGCTGATTGACTAACACAGACCGTAGGATTTCACTTGATCGCACGGCACTGGTTGCTACTTACCCCTTCGCTCTCGTTCTATCGCATCCGTTCGATCAAGATCTAGCGGTTCAGAGCATGTGACCAAAAGCTGGCGACGGTGACTCTCGGGCGGCGGCGCTCTGGCTATTCCAGGAATCTAGGAGAAGGGAGGGTATGCTCACCGTGTTCGCCGGGACGTGCTGGAGCTCAACGTGCTCGTGGTTCGTGAAGGGGCGCACGAGGTTGATCGGAATTCCTCGCCGGAGATGCTCCTGGCGTCGGGTGCGGTCAGACGTCGACGGGGCGAGGCTACAGAGCGTGCTAAGACGAGTGGAAGACACAGTCAGATGCGCAAGGACGTGGCGATGATGCGTGCGTGAAAGAGAAGGAGAGGGGCGGTCTGGTTCTTACCCGAGGCTTCGCCGGAGAGGAAACAGACGGTGGTGGCGGTGGTCGTTGTCGTTGCCGAGGTTCTGGGGCGCGCGGGGACGAGATGGCGCTACGGGGAGATGCGCGAGGGTATGGGGAGAAAGTGAGCTTGGTCGAGGGGGCAAGGGGCGGAGGAGGCTGGCCTGAATTGCTACTGGAGCTTGCCGGAGACAGTGTGGTTCATGCGAGGAATCAAGGCAGCCTGGTGGCTCCGGGGATGTGGCGTCTGGGGGGAAAGAGGGAGGAGAGGGAGGCGATTAAGAGGGCGATGTCGCGGCGAGGATTAAACGCAGTGTTATGGCGAATTGATCGCGAGGATTCAACGGCAGAAAACAGCCAGGCGTGGTCTTCGCGTGGGTGGAAACGATGAATAGCGCTGTGGGGTCCGACGGTCAGTGAGAGAAGGAAAGAGAGAGTGGGGTCCATCGGTTAGTGTCCTCGCGGGTTCTTTCTCTGGTGAAAAACGGTTCGTTCGGGTGAGAGGGAGATGTGGGCTGGACTGGCTTAGTGGGCTGGGCTGGCTTGTTCTCTTTTTTTTTGTTCTATTTTTTTCCCTTTTCCATTTCTGTTTTGATTTTGATTAAAACAATTCAAACATCAATTTGAATTCAAACCTCAACCAAGATTTGTGTAGGTTTAAATACTGATTAGTAGTATAATCTGAAGTCAATTTTGGAATAAACTTTTATTCATTTTGGGGTCTTTTTAATTATTTAAAGTAGGTCCTTGTATTAATTCATTCAAGATTTAATAATGTTTTTAATTTCTATTTGAATTCTAAATCCTTCCAAAATCTTTCAGTAAGTTTTATTTACTTAATAGGGTGTCAGAATATTCATCTAGAATCATTTGGAAAGGTTTTTAATATGATTCATAATTCACTTGATTTGGATATTTGTTTTTAATTCCAATGGAATTAAATATAGTTTTTTAATTCCCTAATTTTTATTTGGAAGTTTTCTTTATTCTTAATTAGGTTGAATGAAACAACTTTTATTTCACTTGGGTAAATTCCAAAATACTATTTTCTCATGCCTTATATAATTATTCTTATTAAAGATTTGTCTTTATTAAAATATGGATAGAATGGTTAATGTCATTTTATTTTATTTTTGGAAATTCTTTATCCTTTTATTTTATTTGGATTTGGATTATATCTTATTCCATTTGCTTATGGTCTTTGCCAAGATTTAATTTGGTCTTTAAATATTCTTTATTTAATATTTCTTATTTCATCTTATAAAATCCGTATCTTTTTATTTAGAGATCCAAACTTGGTGATTCCAATTTATAAAATCTTATTTAATGTTTATTTATCCTTTTAAATATCTTTAGGATTATTTTCTCACCATTTGGTATGGATTTATATGTAGGTTCTTTATTATCTTTGGAAATTCAATTTCCTTATCTTATTATATTCATAAGATTTTATCCATGGCTCCAAATTAAGTGAAACTAATTTATATGGTCTTATAATATTTCTATTTGTCTTTCTTGATCATTTGTGAATGTTTGTTGATCAATTTTTATATGTATCAAATCCATAGGCTTGGTGTTAACTTGGAAATGATTTTTATTCCATTTGGGTTTAAGGTTTGGATTTATTTTCCAAGTGTTTAAATTTCCAGATACATTCATTGAGGAATGCATTTCTCTAGATTTAAATTTAGTTAGATTCAAACTTTACCAAAGTTTGTTCAAGATGGGATTTTAAGTTTCCACTTAGAAACAAAAGTTTCATTTCACCCTGATTTTCAACAATAATTTTATTTCGTTTATTTATTTTTCACATTACAAGATTTGGAAAATCTTGGGATGCGACAGAAGAACTGGGAATTCACTTGTGTTCGTGGTCATAGTAGAACTTGAGGTCCATGTCGTCGATCATCTTGGCCATCAGCTCTCTCGATCAGCAGATGGAGGTTCTGGGGCAGAAGATCAGCTTCTTGCTAGTACTGGATCTGGCGATCTTGCGTCCTACTCTTTATCTCTTCCTCTTTCTGCTTTCTCTCTGCTTCTGCCTCTCTCTTATGTGTTCCTTCTGCCGACGTCGCCTCCTTCTTCTACGGGACACGGTCTGATCCTCCCTTTTTACACCAGGCCCCCTTGGTTATTTAGTTAGATGCACAAGTTGGTCCTTGGGAGGGAGTTTTGTGCCTTGTCGTGCCTATCTATACAAAGAAAGGTTGGCCAGTGAAATGTATCTTTTAAGTGTAATATGATACGAATATGTGTGAAAGTGTAAGAATTGAAAGGAAACAAGCAAACAAAATGAGGCCAAAATAAATATGACAATGACAATGATCACCCACCCACCCCCCCCACTTGAACTTTTGCTTGTCTTCAAGCAAAGGAAAAATAAAAATAGTTTCAATCAGTGAAGAAATAAACAGAAGAATATGCTGCAGGAGTTTAAGCTTTTGCCTAGCATTTGACATGCACTTAGATAAAAACAAATTGTTTAGGTGTTCATGTTTGAAAGTTAACTTTGAATCTCAAGGGTTCTGAATTTATGTCTGCTGATTAACCGAGATACCCAGGTTGAAACAGAAAGTTCTAATGAAAGTCCAAGTATGAGTGAAACAACTATTCAAAATTGTGGAATTAGGCAAAAAGAACGCAGGAAAGGAAATTTCATTTTGAATGCTTCACATGGCCATTCCTAGGAACACATCATACTAATGCACATAAATATTTTGCACCTCGTATAATGTTGCTTCACCTGACCATTCCCGAGAACACACCAGGCTAATTCTTGCACCTGCTTACCAAGTATCATATGGAAAACTTAAAGCCTGACACAAAGTTGCTTCACCTGTCACCATTCCCGAGAACATGTCAGGCTAATGCTTGTGTTCTTTTTTTAACAGAAACAATTATAAGGCTTGATAATGCACACAATTGCTTCACTTGACACAGGCTAATGCTTGTGTTCTTTTTTTAACAGAAACAATTATAAGGCTTGGTAATGCACATAATTACTTCACTTGACACAGTTCCCGAGAACATGTCAAGCTAGTTCTTGTGTAGAGACAGAGTTAATGTCTCATAGACTGTACTATATTAGATCTTAACATTTCATCCATAAATATCAAAATTCCCAATAGAGATAAAAAAAGAAACAAGAGACGCAACAATTAATCAAGGAATAGTGAATACTATAACAGGTTACTTATATCTAAAGTCAGGGAAGATGGTAAGGAAAAAATTCAACTACTATAGTTTGCTTCAATTGAAGATTCACCGTTGACACACATAAGAGTATCCATATAAAAATCATGAGCCAGAACTTTATAACTATCACAAAAGTGTGTGTAAGTGGAAATGGAGATCAGGAATGAGTTCACCTGACAAAAAGCATGTTCAATTTCCCATGTTGTGTATTCCCAAATTTTTTGTGCAATCCTGGACTAAAGTGTTGCCCAAAAGTGAAAATGTGTGTAATCTACCCTTTTCTCTTATTGATAACTCACTGCAAGGAAAACAAAGCACAAACACACACAAATAATAAAAAGAAGATAAAATAAAGTAAACTATATTACAGAGCTCAGGTTGCCTCCTGAGTAGCGCTTGTTTAGGGTCATTAGCTTGACCATTAATGCTTGATTCAGATTGGAATAAGAGAGGTCTCTTATCCATTGCCATATTCCTTTGTACAATCGGAAACAATTCCCTTTGTATTCACATTTCTTTGGCCCCCTGGTAGTACAGTTTCAGTCTCTGCCCATTAACTGAAAATGTGCCTCCTGACTAGCTTTGTACCACTATTGCACCATTGTTCATCACTTTCTTCACTGCACAAGGTCCATACCACTTGGATTTGAGTTTTCTTGGGAACAGACGAAATCGAGAATCAAATACTAGAACTTGTTGTCCTGGTTCGAATTCCTTCCTAAAAATGTGCCTATCGTGCCATTTATTAGTCTTCTCTTTGCATATTTTGGAACTTCCATAAGCATCTTGTCTTATTTCCTCAATCTCAGCTAACTGAAGTTTTATATGTTTCCCAGCTTCATATATGTCTATATTCAATTTCCTTATTGCCCACTTAGCCTTGTGTTCAAGCTCAACTGGAAGGTGACATGATTTTCCATAAACCAGTCTAAATGGTTACATGCCTATAAGTGTTTTGTATGTTGTTCTATATGCCCATCGTGAATCAGACTATTTCAGTGCCCAATCCTTCCTAAAATTTGATACAACTTTCTCCAGAATATTTTTGATTTCTCTATTGGACAACTCTACTTGTCCATTTGCTTGTGGGTGATATGGTGTAGTTATTCTTTAGTTATGCACTCCATATCTTTTCAATAAGTTCTCCAACTGGCAATTATTGAAATGTGTCCCTCCATCACTAATCACTACTTCGGGGACTGCAAATCTTGGAAATATCACATTCTTGAATAGGTTACATACTGAATTGGAGTCTGCATTAACAGTTGGTAAGGCTTCTACCCATTTTGAGACATAGTCAATATCAACAAGGATGAATTTGTATCCTTTTGAAGGAGGAAATGGCACCATGTAATCAATTCCCCAAACATCAAACAATTCTATCTCCAAAATTCCTTGTGGCATCTCATTTCTTTTTGAGATTTTTCCAGTTCTCTGACATGGATCACATTCCTTTATATATTTGTACACATCTTTGAACAAATCTGGCCAGAAGAATCCCGACTTAAGGATTTTTTTCTTGAGTTTTGGAAGAAATGGAATGTCCTCCATATGGGGAAGAGTGACAATGAAATATGATGTCAAGAATCTCTTCCTCAGGGACACATCTCCTTACAATTCCATCAGAGCAATGTTTGAACAAGAATGGCTCATCCTAATAATAATGTTTTGCATCATGTAGAAATTTTATTTTCTGTTGTAAAGACATATCTTGGGGAACAATGCCACACACCAAATAATTTACAATGCCAGCATAACATGGCGAGATTTTCTTAACAACACATACTTCTAGCAATCCATCTCCAGGCAGAGCATCATTTATAGGAGTTACTTTGTTCTCTTCATGAGTAATTCTTGAAAGGTGATCTGCCACTGAATTTTTGCCCCTTTTTATCTTTAATTTCTATGTCAAACTCCTACAACAATAGGATCCATCTGATCAATCTTGGTTTGGCCTCCTTTTTTCTCAAAAGGAATTTGATTGCTGCATGACCTATATACACAATGCAATGGTTTCCAACCAGGTATGATCTGAACTTATCAAAGTCATACACTATTGCTAGAAATTATTTTTCCGTGGTTGCGTAATTTGCTTGGGATTCATCTAAAGTTTTGCTTGCATAACTGATTACATTATGGCACCTATTCTTTCTTTGTCCTAACACTGCTCCTACTGCATAATCACTTGCATCACACATCAATTCGAAGGGTGCACTCCATTTTGGTGGTTGCACAATTGGTTCTTCAGTTAATGCTTGCTTTAACTAGTTAAATGCTTTGAGGCAATTCTCATCAAAGACAAAAGTAACATCATGATTAAGCAACATTGTTAATGGTCTTGCAATCATGGAAAATTCTTGATAAACTAGCATGTCCTAGAAAACTTCTCACTCCCTTTACATTTATTGGAGGTGGTAGTCTGGCAATTACTTCCACTTTTGACTTGTCAACTTCTATTCCTCTGGCAGAAACGAAGTGTCCTAAAACAATTCTTCCTTAACAAGAAAATGGCATTTTTCTCAGTTTGGGATAAGATTATTATCCTTGCATCTCTAAAGAACAGTCTCTAGATTCATCAAACAAGCTTGAAAGGTTTCTCCATACACTGTGAAATCATCCATGAAAACCTCCATGATTTTCTCTATCAAATCAGAGAATATTGACATCACCAATCTCTGAAATGTACCAGGAGCATTGCAAAGGCCAAAGGGAATCCTTTTGTAAGCAAAAGTACCATATGGGCATGTGAATGTTGTCTTTGCTTGATCATCTGGATGTACAGCGATTTGCAGAAAACCATAATACCCATCTAAATAGCAAAAGTATTGATGTCCTGCTAGCCTTTCTAGCATTTTATCAATGAATGGCAAAGGGAAGTGATCTTTTCTAGTTGCCTTGTTCAATTTTTGGTAATCAGTGCACATTCTGAATCCTGTTACAGTTCTTGTAGGGATCAATTGTCCATTGTTACTCTGTAAAATAATCATTCCTCCCTTTTTGGGTACAACATGTATTGGGATTACCCACTCACTGTCAGAGATTGAGAATAAAATGTTTCCTGACAGTAATTTTAGCATTTCTTTTTTGACCACTTCTCGCAATTGTGGGTTCAGTATTCTTTGATATTCCCTAGATGGTTTGCTTCCTTCTTCCAAATAGATTCTATGCTGCAATTTTCTGGGTTTATTCCTTTCATATTATCTACGGAATAACCAATTACTGGCTTGTATTTTTTCAGGATTGTTAGCAATGCTTGGAATTGTTCTTCTGTCAAATCTGCACTCACTATTACTGGCAACTCATTTTCTTCATCAAGGAATTCATACTTTAGATGTGAGGGCAATGGCTTGAGTTCTATTGGTAATTTCTTCTCTGGACAAATTTGTTTCCCACTTTCATCAGCAATTTTGTGCACATCTATCAGTTATATTTCCCCTACTGTATTATTTGAACTTTATTTAGCTTCTTCTTCTGTTATGTTTCCTTTTTCATTCTAAACAATCTACTCAATCTTGTCAACTGTGAAGCAGTTGTAAGGTTCCCAACCTTTAATAAGGTAGAGATCCCTGTGTTTACAATGCTAGTCCCTGGATCAATAGCTAGCATCCACAGTAAAGATGTAATATCAAGAATCAAAGGTCATAATACAACTTTATAACCAGGAATAAAATAATTTTATTACATCTTACATAGCTCATTTGGCTATCTCTTTACAATGCAGCAGAATATAACAATAGCATGGGGTCCTTCATCTTCAAAGTGCCACAGGTAGACATGTTGGTTGTAGACTTGTAATCCTAAATCAATAACTTCTCTAACATCAAACAAACCTGCAACATAATAAGTTACAGCCACAAGGGTCAATACATTTGAATTGTATTGGCAAGTGATACTATGGTAGTATAGTGGAGTCTATCATCTATATGCATTTGGCTAAGTGGAGCTTAGGCTTGCTTTGCTCAAAATAGATTTTCCTTATCATTTGAAAACACTAAGATTTTGCTTGACAAAAATCATTCCCAAGGCATCTCCAAATAGAAATTGGTGATCCTTCAATCCCTTGTTCACCCACAAGTTTTTAACTTAGAAACTGGGATGAGGAGATTCTTGATAGCTTCCATGTCTTGATGCTCAAATTGTCCTTTGCCAGGGACATGGCTAAGTACTTAGATTTTACACTCTGAAGAGGTGGTGCACTTTCCCCACAAGACTTGGTTTCACCAAGACAAGATCTTTCAGAAGCCTTCCCTTAGACCAGAATGGACGCATTCCAACCTATCATCCCCTACCACCAACTATCCATTTGGCTAAGTTATTGCAACCTATATGATCCAGGCAGAGCCCATAATGCCAAGTGGCTGCACTTGAAGCTTCTCAACATTTGACATCTCAAATCTCTTTGTTCCTGGGTGGCCATCCACAAGTGAGATACACAAGGTAAACCATAGAAATGGGCCTTGTGAACCACTCAACACAAACCATTCCTTCCATTCCACCCAGGTGATTCATTCACTTAGTTGTTTTATTAAATAAAACACAAGACCTTGACTTTGGAACATTCCATAGTATGAATATATATTCCACCCTTGTTTTCTACTAGCTAAGCTAAGCATGATAGTATTAGGAATCTTAACTTAGGAAATTTCTACTAAAGGTTCATCTACTAGGATTTCCCATGGCATAGTTTACACTTAGCAAAACTCCATGCAAGTCCTACTTAGAAATATCACTAATGCATAGTGAAAATAATGGGACAAAAGTATGGAGCATCACTTGCATTTTTGGTAGAGAGTATAAGTTCACTCCTTGATCTTTGCAATGTTCACACACTTCAAATCACTATAATTCAATCAAGCAAACAATATTTCAATCTACCATTCAGGCAATTCATCACATAAAATGATAGAAACAAAACAATGCATGCAAGCATGCAAGAGATTATTTTATTTGTAAAAGTGGTTTCTAATGGTTCATAAACATTTTAAAACACCTAATGGTCATTTTATAAAGTGGAAAAATCATTTGCAAAAGATTTTACTTCATAAACCATTTTTAAACCCTAGTCATTATTTTATGTGTTTGAAAATGTTTTTAGCAAAGTAATAATCTTTATGGAGTTCACCAAATACATTTTCAATTCATAAAACTTGGTGTTTTGGGTCAGAGAGTTTAAAACAAAACATTTCCCAAAGGTTTTCTTCCAAAAGCATTTTTAATAAATAAACATTATTTTCATTTGACTAGAAATGGTTTAAATCAAAATTTTATTCTTTTGCTTCACCAAATACATTTTTGAAACCACCAATTGATTTCTAGGGTCAGTAGGTTCAAAACAAACCATTTGCCAAAGATTTTATCCCCAAAATCATTTTAGAACAATTTTTATATTCTAAACATGCATACACAAGTTTCTGTAAAAACAAACAATTTAACAGAAGCTTTTTACTAAACAAAGTGCATGGTTGGATAGGGCTTGTCTTGCTGATTCCATTGATATAAAATTTGCAAAATTTGGACGTGTGGTTTGAAATTTATGAATTTTACAAAATTGAACCTCTAATAGAAAAGTTTCTGTTTTTAAAACGAAGTCTGAGCCACGTGGCTAGTTGTTATTCGCTGGTACCGGTTTGTTCGGATCATGCATTGAGGACCGCGGGATTTAAAGTTAATCGTCGGCGCAGGATCGATCTTACCCCTTTGATCTAATGTTCTATCGTGACCATCTGATCAAAATCCAACGGCGCACAGCACGCTTGCCAACTAGTGGCGACGCTGGCGGCGGCAGGTGGCGGCGGCGTGTCTGGTGGTGGTGGTTCGGTGAGTCTAGGAAGCGAGGGAGTGAAGGGAGGTGCTCACTGAGTTTGCGGTGTCGTGGGGGAGCTCAAGGTGCCTTCTGTTTGTCGAGGGGCGCGCTGGAGTTGTAGGGATTGCTCACCGGAGAGGTGTCTGCCGGCGGGCATGCGCTGTCATCGTCGAGGGCGACGCTACGGAAAACGAGGGAGCAAACGGAAGGTGTGGTTAGCTTCGTACGCGAGTCACGGACATGTGTGCATCAAAAGGAGGGCAAGGGGGGTCTGGTCTCACCGGTAGTGCTCGTCGAAGCGGAGGCAGACGGTGGCGATGTGCAGCGGTCATTGTTGTCAAGGTTCTGGGGCGCGCGGGAACAAGCTGGCGCTACGGGGAGGTTCGCCAGGAGGTGGGGATCATGTGAGCGTGGTCGAGGAGGCAAGGGGCGGCGAGGGATGCCGGAATCGCTGGTGGAGCTCGCCGGAGCAGAGGGCGGTGCAGGGGGAAATTGAGCAGCCTGGGGGCGCGCTAGGGTGGGGAACTGAGGTGGAAACGGAGAGGGGATGCTGGCGCTTAAGATATCATGGTTGCGGGGTGGAGTAACGCAGGCAGTAAAGAGTATTGACGCCGGCTTCAACGGCCAGAAATGGCAAGGAGGAAAGAGGGGCGCGGTCAGCGGCGGGTGAAGACGATGGTGAGGTGGCGGTGGGGTCGTCTGGCAGCGAGAGAGAGTGTGGGGGTGGGGTCCACGCGTCGGCGACTGAGCGGGTGAGTTCTCTGGTTCGAAACGTTTTCTGCGGGAGAAGAGAGGGAGTGGGCTGGACTGGCTTAGTGGGCTGGGCTGGCTGGGCTGAGTCCTTTTATATTTTTTTTGTTCCTCTTTCCTTTTTCTTTTTCCATTTCTTTTATTCTGTTTTGGTTTTGTTTAAACTTTTCAAACACTCATTTGAATTCAAATCTTTGCCAAATTTTGGGTAGATTTAAATATTGATTAGTAATATAATCTGAAGTCAATTTTGGAATAAAATTTTATTCTTTTTGGGGTATTTTAATTATTTAATTAGGCCCTTGTTTTAAATCAATTAAGATTTAATAATATTTTCAAACACCATTTAAATTCTTTAAACCTTCCAAATCTTTTCAGTAGGTTTTTTATTTTTTTAATAGGGTGTAAAATAATTCATCTTGAATTATTTGGAAAGTATTTGATATGATTCATAAATCATTTGAATTGGGTATTTGTTTTAATTCCATTGTAATTTAATATAGTTTTAATTCCCTAAATTTTATTTGGAAGCTTTCTTTGATCCTATTTAGGTCAATTGATTCACTTTTATTCCACTTGGGTAAATTCCAAAATACTATTTTCCCATGATTTAATCAATTATTTCTAATAGGGATTTTTATCTTTATTCCAATAAAATAGGCTTTGGTCAAAGTCATTTTATTTTATTTGGAGTATTATTTATCCCTTTATTTTATTTGGATTGGGATTATATTCATTCCATTTGCTTATGGATTAGGCCAAGATTTAATTTGGTCTTTGAATATTCTTTATTTAATATTTCTTTCTTCATCTTATAAAATCCATATCTTTTTATTTATAGAACCAAACTTGGTGATTCCAATTTGTAAAATCTTATTTGATATTTATTTATCCTTTTAAATATCTTTAGGATTATTTGCTTACCATTTGGTATGGATTTGTAGATAGGTTCTTTATTAGCTTTGGAAATTTAATTTCCTTATCTTATTATATTCATAAGATTTTATCTATGGCTCCAAATTAAGTGAAACCAATTTCTATGGTCTTATAATATTTATCTTTGTATTTCTTGATCATTTGTAAATGTTTGTTGACAAATTTTTTATGGATCTAATCCATAGGCTTGGGGATAACTTGGAAATGATTTTCTTCCATTTAGGGTTTAGGGTTTGGATTTATTTTCCAAGTGTTTAAATTTCAAGATACATTTATTGAGGAATGCATTACTCTTGATTTGGATTTTGTTGAATTTCAAACTTTAATTAAAGTTTGTTCAAGATGGGATTTTAAGTCTCCATTTAGAAACAAAAGTTTATTTTTGCCCTAAAATTTCAACAATAATTTATTTTGTTTATTTATTTTTCACATAACAAGATTTGGAAAATCTTGGGATGTGACAGGCTACCACCCTTAAAATAAATCTCGTCCCGAGATTTGGGGAGGCTAGGGGTTACAAGTTGGCTCAAAGCAACTAGGGTACTACCACCCTTAAAATTTTTCCAACTGGATTACTTCTTGGCTTGCTTGGAATCTTGTTGAAACTTCTCTGGGCAAACATCTGCATAGTGTCCTTTGTTTCCCCACTTGAAACATGTGACAAGGCTGAGATCCTTCATAGGCTTTATCTTGTTCTTCATCTTTTCTCGACAATTGCTTTCATAATGTCCTTGGTTACCACAATTGTAACATGTGATAAGATTGAGTTCTTCACGTATCTTCTGTGGACAAGTTGACACATAGTGACCTAACTCCTTGCAGTTGTTGCACCATACTTGGCTAATCTCCTTATACTTATTCTTCTTGGGTTTCTCCAAAGCTAGGAGTGCTTCTAGTTCATGTTCTTCATATGTTATCTCAAAGGTAGGAATGTTTCCTGGTCTCCTTGACCTTTTCTTATTCCT
Organism: Avena sativa; assembly: GCA_916181665.1. NCBI lineage: Eukaryota > Viridiplantae > Streptophyta > Magnoliopsida > Poales > Poaceae > Avena > Avena sativa. The sequence goes on along the minus strand of OV702283.1, from coordinate 339,358,835 downwards.
TGGATAATACATATGTCTCATCTTTGGTCCTTTATATTGAGTCATATTGCATGGAGGTGCAAGCTGAGATTTTCCTTTGTCTTCATCCTTCTTGGTAGACTTGGCTCTCTCATGGTAGTCTGCAATCAGTTGTTGCACTCCACCTTGTTTCCTTTGTTGAACTATGGAATAGATGGGGCATTGGATAGGGACATGATTATTTCCTTCACATAAGTAACAAGTAGCTTGAGTTGTGGGGCATTGATTAGCTGGATGTTTCTCTTCACAATTGGGGCATTGATCTTCATGTTCCTTGGAAGTGTGATCCTTGTCTCCACAAATATTGCAAGCTTGGGTTCCTTCTAGAATATCATATTTGTCATCCTTGTTGTCACAAGCTCCTTGGGAAGAGTTTTCTCCCATGTTGATCAGTTGAGTAGCCATCCCTTGCAACAATTGGGATTGAGTTTTCAAAAAAAATTGCATGGTTGGGTCTAACTCATTGGTGTTGGCTAAAAACTGAGTTGTCACTTGGTTCAACTGGGTTTGTTTTGCTAGCAGTTGATCTCTCATGTTGATCTCTTGGTTGTTGTTGTCACCATCCTTGATGTTGGAGTCTCTTGGAGAAGTCATCTGTTTGGGTTGGATTGGGATTATAATAGGCAAAATATTTCTAAGGGAATAATCCTAATCATACACATCATAATTCACTCAAGCAATGTGCAAGCAATCACAAACAAGCATTCCACTCAAACAACAAGTTCAAGCACATCTTTAGGCAACCAAAAATATTTTTGTTACACCACATAAGTCGGTGTGTTTAATTTTAAACTAAACATGGTGGTCCAACTATATGGTTCACTTGAGATCTTTCCTTCCTTCTTGGTGGATTCTTCTTGAATGAGATCATGGTTTCCTTGGGAAAAATTCTTGTGTCTTGGTCGCAAAATTCCATAGGTGATAAAGATTCCTTCTAAGTTGGGTTTCCTTAGTATTCAAGTCTTGAGCAATATTTCTTGTCTCACTTGTAGTCCTTAGTGATATCCAAGGTTGAAGTCCTTGTTGAGAATAAGGTTGAAATCACTTGAAGATGTTGAATTCATTAGAGTTGATGAAATCCTTTGCACATGGTGAAGTCTTTGGCCATGGAGAATGTGGCATCCCGCAAAACCACTACTAGAAAATCGCGTTGAATTTGTGCATTGCATCGTCATCATCATATGTTGTTTGTCAAAAACTATTTTCGCAAAGCCTGATTTGTTTTCCAAATGCCCCATCTTAATTCAAAGGCAAAGCCCGGTTTTCCAGATTAATTATTTTGGCCGCTATCGGTTCGCACACGGCCCGTTTAAATCAAATAAATGTTTTAATTATTTTAGCGGGGGCAGTCGAACGGGCCGGTTCGACCCGAACGACCACCCCCAGGATTTTAAATCGGTCCACCTGAACACCCCAGACAAATCCTACAGCTACCAGTTAATCTACCCTCTCTCCCCCTCCACATCACCCCACCCAATCCCCTAGTGACACCTCACCCTCTCTCCCCCTCTACCCAACCAGGATCTGCCACCTCAGCAGCCCTGGCCTCTCTCTCTCTTCCCACTCCCTCCACCGGCCCCACCTAACCCTGCCCACACAACTCACACACACAACGCACACCACACGCAACACGCCAGCCGCGCCCTGCCCCGTGGGCCACCCCTGGCCACCTGCTCCCCGCCCCGCAAGCCACGCCCGCGTGCCGCCCTGTTCATCTTCCCGACCTCGCCGGCGCGCCTCTGGCCGGCCGCCGCTCGACGCCATCGCCCTGCGCCCTCCCCTCGTCGCCCCGCCGCCGGCGACCCGCTCAGCCTCCGCCCAGGCCGTGACCGCCTCGCCCCTCGCGTTCTCGAACCGCCGCTGCTCGCCGGGCCGTTCCCCTCCCGCAACGACCTCGCCGACGGGCCCCTCTCCAAGTTCTGTGATGCCGTCCTTTCACCGGGTCCTGTAGCTCATTTGTGTGTTCATCTTCGTACGGGAGAGCTTCTGTTGTCCTCGGATGGGCACTTTTTCTGTCAAGGCTTTGCTTCGGGCAGTAACGACAAGAGCTTCTGGAGATGCACCGTCGCAAGACGTGAACCTTTGTGATCCGCCAAGATCGTCCACCGGACACATAAGTCGCCGAACCGACGACCAAAGTGAACCATCTCGGAACGCCATGAGCTACTACCCCGACCACCGAAGACGGAACTCCAAGCACGCCTTTTCGGACAACGAGAACCGCGAAGACCGAACCCGGATGTGGATACCCCGAAGACCGATCCCGCCGAACGCCAAGATCTTCAACCGGATCCGAGGACGCCGAGACCCCGATGCGACAAGAACTACCCCCGATCCGAAGACCCTAACCCCCGGAGTCCGAGAACGAGCCGCCGAGACCGAACCCCGAGACCGGACCCCGAATCCCGGAACCCCGAGACCGTCGCGACCCCTAATGTGTGACCCCTTTTCTCGAGCCTTATTTTATAAATGAAATAAAACCTGTTGCATGTTAAATTGTCATACTCGCATGCATCTTATCATGTGGGTTGGGGGCCTTATGCCGATTCACCTTATAATTAAGTATGGGGCCCATATGCGGGCAAATCTAGCCTTATATTGGCCTCATTTAAACTCGTGTAGCGAACCGGTGCCAACTTTTGTCTTGCTAATACGACATTTAAATTGCGAGGTAGCTAAATAACATGAACCATCTAATTAAATGTCGGGGCCCCGGTTCCGCTTAATATGACCTAATCGCATCGCACCTTTGCCATGTCATACATCATACATGCATCATGCCGATCTTCTGCCGAAATCTTAAATATTGCATCCGGTGTTTATTCTAGCGATTTGCTTCTTCGCGGATAAGGCCGTTGAGTTGATGTGAGCTTCGCCCCGATCTTCGGTTGAACCTTCGGCAATGTTTTCAGGCGAGCATCTCCCCCTTTCTACCTATCTTACTTTTATAGTATTTACTTCCCCTCCTGTTGATCTATTGCTATCTGTGTTGCGATGCTCTAGTTTTCTGTACCCGTGATATCCCTTGCAGCCCTATATTGCCTCGGACACATCCTATTACCTATTGTTTGGTAGATAGTTGGACTTGCGCGTCGTAGTCGCTTGCTCAAGTGATGTTGCGTGTCATCAAGTGCCACAGTTGTTGATGTATTGCCGCATGTTGATGTTGGAGATGATCCTAGTTTTACTTATTGTTCACTTTAATTCCTGTTTAACAACTAAAATTGAAGTAAGCAGAGGCATCGGTGGGTGATAGATAACAGTTGGTTTCCGAACGCCCACTTGTGTCCCGTAGGACCCCGAGTACTTGATACCTGTTCCTTGATTTATCGCGCTATCCACATCCGGGAGGTATATGGGACCCCCCTTAGCCAGAGCTTGATTCAGTCTTATTTCTTGGGGCCACAAACTAGTTTGAGGTTTTATTTACGATCCTGTACTTATGCCATGCTTTACTGCTTTATTTACGATTGTGCGAGGAGCACACTGTACTGTTTAGGATCGGGACACGATTCCGCGGTGTCGACAAGCCCAGTTTTGGGTTCCCAGTCGTTCACAGCCGTCCACCCAAACCTTGAGTCCGTCTCGGAGCTTGCTTACTTCGTTGCGGGTAGACTCCAAGGGGTGGCCCCCTGAAATATTTCTGAATCCTGTGATTGCTTTGTCGTGAAGGCCTCGTTGGGTTTTGATTTGGTTTTTCCGAGGTTGATCGAGTGTGTGTTGCTATTGGTGCACCCCGGCCGGGTAAAACTTTCTGAAAGCCGTGTCCACGGTTATGGACGACTTGGAGCACAGTATCTCGACCATAGACAAGCATAACTAAAGTTTATTGCTATAAATTTGACTTTATAATGACTAGTAATCAGCTTCACTATAACGGAATGGCTAAATAATACTGCCCACAATTGCTTGCTTGGGTTGTTGCTGGCGACCATTGTACCTGACTAGTAAGTATTGCAACTACAACGGAATGGCTAATAAAAGTACCAACAACTGCTGGGTTTTGGGTTATCTCATGCTAATTGTATCTGACTAGTAAGTGTTGCAACTATCACGGAATGGTTAACTAAAATGGCCCACTGCTTATTTTATCAGGATGATCATCTAAACGTGACTAGTAAAGTGCCGCAACTATAATTGAATAAGTAAAACTGCCAACTGTGTGAGTTCCTCGGTTGACTTCCTCGTTTGGTCTCGAGGGGGGAAACGCCAGGATGGGTTTGTTTGATGGTAGCATCAGGTTGGTTCCGAATAGGTCTTTCTTACCCCTCTCTGGTAACCGCCAGTTGTGTCGAGTCTCTATAGGTTGTTTAGTGCATGCTGCCGCTGCCGCTTCAGTCCACCATACCTTTGTAGGCGAGGACCGCCGAATTCTAGTCTCGCCGTGTACTGGCCTCAGTACTGACGCTCCTCTTTTTCCTTTGCCCTTTGTCGGCACCCCTTTTGTTTAAGCAGGTTTTGAGATCGACGTCGTTAGCAGGGTTACCCTTCCGGCTTGGCCTGGGCAGGGTTATGGACGCCATTGGTTATTCTTCAGGGCTCTTAGCCCCATTTGCATCTTGTCCGTAGTCGGACGCTTTATCGTTTTAAAGGTGATTTGGATCTTTGTATATTATATCTGTATTCTTGACTCGTTGAGTCGCTGTTGTATATATATATCTGTTCTGTGGGTCCCATCGAGGACTGTTGTGTAATGTTATTACTTCGTTTTCCACCCGCACGAAAGTGCCTGGTGGGCACCTTTGAATCGTTTCTATGCGGGTTTGGCGGGTTTCGCTAAAACTTGCATAGGTCCGATTCTGAGGGTGTTACAGAGTGGTATCAGAGCTCAGCAGTTGCGATACCCCACAAGTCCAGCCTGTAGGATAACCTAGCTAACGGCCGAAGTAGAGTGTCAAAACTATTTTGCAAAAATCGGTTGGATAGTTCTGGTTAGGTCTGATTTTACTCCTTACCCCTTTGCTATTCTTCTCTTACCTCTGCGTGTTTTGAATCCGCTCTCTTCTCTCTATTCGAGTCCAGGATTTCTCGTGGTTGGGTTTCCGTCGTACCTTCAGGGTTCCGCTTTCTCCCTTTTGTAACGGAGGTTCTTCGATCATCAATCTGCAACTTGTCTGTTGTACCCTTCCTCCAATCTTTTGTTCTTGAGCTCTTTATCCATATGTGTTCCTTGCCGGATGTCAGTGTCGTTGAAAAACATATGAGAAGGACGAGCATTGGTGAAGTTGGAGTATACCTTGAGCATGTGTTGTTCATGCCAATGGAACCATCGCGAAACCTAATCATTGTGTCTTTCATACGATTTCTGTGGTATCTCTCGGTGTTTTCCGACGCGACGACATCATCTACGCCAGATCCGATGCAGAGTCCGCATCACTCCTTTGTTTCCGAACCTCGCTTGTCGAGATCTTCAGTCTGTTTCCGAGAGTTGGTTGCATAATCCGCCTATTCGTGTGCAGAGTAATGGTTTGAGTGCGGGACGGAGTAGCTACCCTACCACTGCTCTTATCATTCGCTCTCGTACGTTGAATCAGGGGATCCAGCAGTTTTACTCCGTCCATGGAAGTTAAGGGTGGCCTTAGCGTTTGATGCCTCTATCTTCGTCCTTTGTTTCTCCGGGGTGTTCTCTCGACGATCAGGAACAACGACCCTTTGTTGGTGGTGTCGCCGATTTCAAATGGAGGATGAACCCTCGTTAGTGGTGTCGCGAGGATCTACGCGAAGCGAGAAGACGCAGATCACCGACCTTCCTTCCGGTACCATGAGGCGGATCTCGAGGGCGAGATCCATTGTTAGTGGTGTCGAATTGTGGCATCCCGCAAAACCACTACTAGAAAATCGCGTTGAATTTGTGCATTGCATCGTCATCATCATATGTTGTTTGTCAAAAACTATTTTCGCAAAGCCTGATTTGTTTTCCAAACGCCCCATCTTAATTCAAAGGCAAAGCCCGGTTTTCCGGATTAATTATTTTGGCCGCTATCGGTTCGCACACGGCCCGTTTAAATCAAATAAATGTTTTAATTATTTTAGCGGGGGCAGTCGAACGGGCCGGTTCGACCCGAACGACCACCCCCAGGATTTTAAATCGGTCCACCTGAACACCCCAGACAAATCCTACAGCTACCAGTTAATCTACCCTCTCTCCCCCTCCACATCACCCCACCCAATCCCCTAGTGACACCTCACCCTCTCTCCCCCTCTACCCAACCAGGATCTGCCACCTCAGCAGCCCTGGCCTCTCTCTCTCTTCCCACTCCCTCCACCGGCCCCACCTAACCCTGCCCACACAACTCACACACACAACGCACACCACACGCAACACGCCAGTCGCGCCCTGCCCCGTGGGCCACCCCTGGCCACCTGCTCCCCGCCCCGCAAGCCACGCCCGCGTGCCGCCCTGTTCATCTTCCCGACCTCGCCGGCGCGCCTCTGGCCGGCCGCCGCTCGACGCCATCGCCCTGCGCCCTCCCCTCATCGCCCCGCCGCCGGCGACCCGCTCAGCCTCCGCCCAGGCCGCGACCGCCTCGCCCCTCGCGTTCTCGAACCGCCGCTGCTCGCCGGGCCGTTCCCCTCCCGCAACGACCACGCCGACGGGCCCCTCTCCAAGTTCTGCGCTGCCGTCCTTTCACTGGGTCCTGCAGCTCATTTGTGTGTTCATCTTCGTACGGGAGAGCTTCTGTTGTCCTCGGATGGGCACTTTTTCTGTCAAGGCTTTGCTTCGGGCAGTAACGACAAGAGCTTCTGGAGATGCACCGTCGCAAGACGTGAACCTTTGTGATCCGCCAAGATCGTCCACCGGACACATAAGTCGCCGAACCGACGACCAAAGTGAACCATCTCGGAACGCCATGAGCTACTACCCTGACCACCGAAGACGGAACTCCAAGCACGCCTTTTCGGACAACGAGAACCGCGAAGACCGAACCCGGATGTGGATACCCTGAAGACCGATCCCGCCGAACGCCAAGATCTTCAACCGGATCCGAGGACGCCGAGACCCCGATGCGACAAGAACTACCCCCGATCCGAAGACCCTAACCCCCGGAGTCCGAGAATGAGCCGCCGAGACCGAACCCCGAGACCGGACCCCGAATCCCGGAACCCCGAGACCGTCGCGACCCCTAATGTGTGACCCCTTTTCTCGAGCCTTATTTTATAAATGAAATAAAACCTGTTGCATGTTAAATTGTCATACTCGCATGCATCTTATCATGTGGGTTGGGGGCCTTATGCCGATTCACCTTATAATTAAGTATGGGGCCCATATGCGGGCAAATCTAGCCTTATATTGGCCTCATTTAAACTCGTGTAGCGAACCGGTGCCAACTTTTGTCTTGCTAATACGACATTTAAATTGCAGGGTAGCTAAATAACATGAACCATCTAATTAAATGTCGGGACCCCGGTTCCGCTTAATATGACCTAATCGCATCGCACCTTTGCCATGTCATACATCATACATGCATCATGCCGATCTTCTGCCGAAATCTTAAATATTGCATCCGGTGTTTATTCTAGCGATTTGCTTCTTCGCGGATAAGGCCGTTGAGTTGATGTGAGCTTCGCCCCGATCTTCGGTTGAACCTTCGGCAATGTTTTCAGGCGAGCATCTCCCCCTTTATACCTATCTTACTTTTATAGTATTTACTTCCCCTCCTGTTGATCTATTGCTATCTGTGTTGCGATGCTCTAGTTTTCTGTACCCGTGATATCCCTTGCAGCCCTATATTGCCTCGGACACATCCTATTACCTATTGTTTGGTAGATAGTTGGACTTGCGCGTCGTAGTCGCTTGCTCAAGTGCTGTTGCGTGTCATCAAGTGCCACAGTTGTTGATGTATTGCCGCATGTTGATGTTGGAGATGATCCTAGTTTTACTTATTGTTCACTTTAATTCCTGTTTAACAACTAAAATTGAAGTAAGCAGAGGCATCGGTGGGTGATAGATAACAGTTGGTTTCCGAACGCCCACTTGTGTCCCGTAGGACCCCGAGTACTTGATACCTGTTCCTTGATTTATCGCGCTATCCACATCCGGGAGGTATATGGGACCCCCCTTAGCCAGAGCTTGATTCAGTCTTATTTCTTGGGGCCACAAACTAGTTTGAGGTTTTATTTACGATCCTGTACTTATGCCATGCTTTACTGCTTTATTTACGATTGTGCGAGGAGCACACTGTACTGTTTAGGATCGGGACACGATTCCGCGGTGTCGACAAGCCCAGTTTTGGGTTCCCAGTCGTTCACAGCCGTCCACCCAAACCTTGAGTCCGTCTCGGAGCTTGCTTACTTCGTTGCGGGTAGACTCCAAGGGGTGGCCCCCTGAAATATTTCTGAATCCTGTGATTGCTTTGTCGTGAAGGCCTCGTTGGGTTTTGATTTGGTTTTTCCGAGGTTGATCGAGTGTGTGCTGCTATTGGTGCACCCCGGCCGGGTAAAACTTTCTGAAAGCCGTGTCCACGGTTATGGACGACTTGGAGCACAGTATCTCGACCATAGACAAGCATAACTAAAGTTTATTGCTATAAATTTGACTTTATAATGACTAGTAATCAGCTTCACTATAACGGAATGGCTAAATAATACTGCCCACAATTGCTTGCTTGGGTTGTTGCTGGCGACCATTGTACCTGACTAGTAAGTATTGCAACTACAACGGAATGGCTAATAAAAGTACCAACAACTGCTGGGTTTTGGGTTATCTCATGCTAATTGTATCTGACTAGTAAGTGTTGCAACTATCACGGAATGGTTAACTAAAATGGCCCACTGCTTATTTTATCAGGATGATCATCTAAACGTGACTAGTAAAGTGCCGCAACTATAACTGAATAAGTAAAACTGCCAACTGTGTGAGTTCCTCGGTTGACTTCCTCGTTTGGTCTCGAGGGGGGAAACGCCAGGATGGGTTTGTTTGATGGTAGCATCAGGTTGGTTCCGAATAGGTCTTTCTTACCCCTCTCTGGTAACCGCCAGTTGTGTCGAGTCTCTATAGGTTGTTTAGTGCATGCTGCCGCTGCCGCTTCAGTCCACCATACCTTTGTAGGCGAGGACCGCCGAATTCTAGTCTCGCCGTGTACTGGCCTCAGTACTGACGCTCCTCTTTTTCCTTTGCCCTTTGTCGGCACCCCTTTTGTTTAAGCAGGTTTTGAGATCGACGTCGTTAGCAGGGTTACCCTTCCGGCTTGGCCTGGGCAGGGTTATGGACGCCATTGGTTATTCTTCAGGGCTCTTAGCCCCATTTGCATCTTGTCCGTAGTCGGACGCTTTATCGTTTTAAAGGTGATTTGGATCTTTGTATATTATATCTGTATTCTTGACTCGTTGAGTCGCTGTTGTATATATATCTGTTCTGTGGGTCCCATCGAGGACTGTTGTGTAATGTTATTACTTCGTTTTCCACCCGCACGAAAGTGCCTGGTGGGCACCTTTGAATCGTTTCTATGCGGGTTTGGCGGGTTTCGCTAAAACTTGCATAGGTCCGATTCTGAGGGTGTTACAGAGAAGGCTTTGTCCATCAAGTTTGAAATAGAAGAGATGTAGAATCAAAACCAAAATGGTTGAGGAAAGAGTTTTACAAGATTGTTTGTAAATAAGTTTTGGAACAAATACAACTCCTATTTTTCTAAGGGGTTTTGTCCAATCCCAGGGTTTACAAATCCTACAGGCAACACAATGCTCTGATACCATCTGTAAGGTTCCCAACCTTTAATAAGGTAGAGATCCCTGTGTTTACAATGCTAGTCCCTGGATCAATAGCTAGCATCCACAGTTAAGATGTAATATCAAGAAACAAAGGTCATAATACAACTTTATAACCAGGAATAAAATAATTTTATTACATCTTACATAGCTCATTTGGCTATCTCTTTACAATGCAGCAGAATATAACAATAGCATGGGGTCCTTCATCTTCAAAGTGCCACAGGCAGACATGTTGGTTGTAGACTTGTAATCCTAAATCAATAACTTCTCTAACATCAAACAAACCTGCAACATAATAAGTTACAGCCACAAGGGTCAATACATTTGAATTGTATTGGAAAGTGATACTATGGTAGTATACTGGAGTCTATCATCTATATGCATTTGGCTAAGTGGAGCTTAGGCTTGCTTTGCTCAAAATAGATTTTCCTTATCATTTGAAAACACTAAGTTTTTGCTTGACAAAATCATTCCCAAGACATCTCCCAATAGAAATTGGTGATCCTTCAATCCAATGTTCACCCACAAGTTTTTAACTTAGAAATTGGGATGAGGAGATTCTTGATAGCTTCCATGTCTTGATGCTCAAATTGTCCTTTGCCAGGGACATGGCTAAGTACTTAGATTTTACACTCTGAAGAGGTGGTGCACTTTCCCCACAAGACTTGGTTTCACCAAGACAAGATCTTTCAGAAGCCTTCCCTTAGACCAGAATGGACGCGTTCCAACCTATCATCCCCTACCACCAACTGTCCATTTGGCTAAGTTATTGCAACCTATATGATCCAGGCAGAGCCCATAATGCCAAGTGGCTGCACTTGAAGCTTCTCAACATTTGACATCTCAAATCTCTTTGTTCCTGGGTGGCCATCCACAAGTGAGATACACAAGGTAAACCATAGAAATGGGCCTTGTGAACCACTCAACACAAACCATTCCTTCCATTCCACCCAGGTGATTCATTCACTTAGTTGTTTTATTAAATAAAACACAAGTCCTTGACTTTGGAACATTCCATAGTATGAATATATATTACACCCTTGTTTTCTACTAGCTAAGCTAAGCATGATAGTAGTAGGAATCTTAACTTAGGAAATTTCTACTAAAGTTTCATCTACTAGGATTTCCCATGGCATAGTTTACACTTAGCAAAATTCCATGCAAGTCCTACTTAGAAATATCACTAATGCATAGTGAAAATAATGGGACAAAAGTATGGAGCATCACTTGCATTTTTGGTAGAGAGTATAAGTTCACTCCTTGATCTTTGCAATGTTCACACACTTCAAATCACTACAATTCAAGCAAGCAAACAATATTTCAATCTACCATTCAGGCAATTCATCACATAAAATGATAGAAACAAAACAATGCATGCAAGAGATTTTTTATTTGTAAAAGTGGTTTCTAATGGTTCATAAACATTTGAAAACACCTAATGGTCATTTTATAAAGTGGCAAAATCATTTGCAAAAGTTTTACTTCATAAACCATTTTTAAACCCTAGTCATTATTTTATGTGTTTGAAAATGTTTTTAGCAAAGTAATAATCTTTATGGAGTTCACCAAATACATTTTCAATTCATAAAACTTGGTGTTTTGGGTCAGAGAGTTTAAAACAAAACATTTCCCAAAGGTTTTCTTCCAAAAGCATTTTTAATAAATAAACATTATTTTTATTTGACTAGAAATGGTTTAAATCAAAAGTTTATTCTTTTGCTTCACCAAATACATTTTTGAAACCACCAATTGATTTATAGGGTCAGTAGGTTCAAAACAAACCATTTGCCAAAGATTTTATCCCCAAAATTATTTTAGAGCAATTTTTATATTCTAAACATGCATACACAAGTTTCTGTAAAAACAAACAATTTAACAGAAGCTTTTTACTAAACAAAGTGCATGGTTGGATAGGGCTTGTCTTGATGATTCCATTGATATAAAATTTGCAAAATTTGGACGTGTGGTTTGAAAGTTATGAATTTTACAAAATTGAACCTCTAATAGAAAAGTTTATGTTTTTAAAACGAAGTCTGAGCCACGTGGCTAGTTGTTATTCGCTGGTACCGGTTCGTTCTGATCATGCATTGAGGACCACAGGATTTAAAGTTAATCGTCGGCGCAGGATCTATCTTACCCCTTCGAGCTAATGTTCTATCGTGACCATCTGATCAAAATCCAACGGCGCACAGCACGCTTGCCAACTAGTGGCGGTGCTGGCGGCGGCGGCGTGTCTGGTGGCGATGGTTCGGTGAGTCTAGGAAGCGATGGAGTGAAGGGAGGTGATCACCGAGTTTGCGGTGTCGTGGGGGAGATCAAGGTGCCTTCTGTTTGTCGAGGGGCGCGCTGGAGTTGCAGGGATTGCTCGCCGGAGAGGTGTCTGGCGACGGGCACGCGCTGTCGTCGTCGAGGGCGACGCTACGGAACACGAGGGAGCAAACGGAAGGTGCGGTTAGCTTCGTACGCGAGTCACGGACATGTGTGCATCAAAAGGAGGGCAAGGGGGTCTGGTCTCACTGGTAGTGCTCGTCGGAGCGGAGGCAGACGGTGGCGATATGTAGCGGTCATCGTTGTCGAGGTTCTGGGGCGCGCGGGGACGAGCTGGCGCTACGGGGAGGTTCGCCAGGAGGTGGGGATCATGTGAGCATGGTCGAGGAGGCAAGGGGCGGCGAGGGGCTGCCGGAATCGCTGGTGGAGCTCGTCGGAGCAGAGGGCGGTGCAGGGGGAAATTGAGCAGCCTGTGGGCGCTAGGGTGGGGGACTGAGGGGGAAACGGAGAGGGGATGCTGGCACTTAAGATAGCATGGTCGCGGGGTGGAGTAACGCAGGCAGTAAAGAGTATTGACGCCGGCTTCAACGGCTAGAAACATCGAGGAGGAAAGAGGGGCGCGGACAGCGGCGGGTGAAGACGATGGTGAGGTGGCGGTGGGGTCGTCTGGCAGCGAGAGAGAGAGTGTGTGGGGTGGGGTCCACGCTTCGGCGACATAGCGGGTGAGTTCTCTCGTTCGAAACGTTTTCTGCGGGAGAAGAGAGGGAGTGGGATGGACTGGCTTAGTGGGCTGGGCTGGCTGGGCTGAGTCCTTTTATATATTTCTTTTGTTCCTCTTTCCTTTTTCTTTTTCCATTTCTTTTATTCTGTTTTGGTTTTGTTTAAACTTTTCAAACACTCATTTGAATTCAAACCTTTGCCAAATTATGTGTATATTTAAATATTGATTAGTAATATAATCTGAAGTCAATTTTGGAATAAAATTTTATTCTTTTGGGGGTCTTTTAATTACTTAATTAGGACCTTGTTTTAAATCAATTAAGATTTAATAATATTTTCAAACACCATTTAAATTATTTATACCTTCCAAATCTTTTCAGTAGGTTTTTTATTTGTTTAATAGGGTGTCAAATAATTCATCTTGAATTATTTGGAAAGTATTTGATATGATTCATAAATCATTTGAATTGGGTATTTGTTTTAATTCCAATGTAATTTAATATAGTTTTAATTCCCTAAATTTTATTTGGAAGTTTTCTTTGATCCTATTTAGGTCAATTGATTCACTTTTATTCCACTTGGGTAAATTCCAAAATACTATTTTCCCATGATTTAATCAATTATTTCTAATAGGGATTTTTATCTTTATTCCAATAAAATAGGCTTTGGTCAAAGTCATTTTATTTGGAGTATTATTTATCCCTTTATTTTATTTGGATTGGGATTATATTCATTCCATTTGCTTATGGATTAGGCCAAGATTTAATTTGGTCTTTGAATATTCTTTATTTAATATTTCTTTCTTCATCTTATAAAATCCATATCTTTTTATTTATAGAACCAAACTTGGTGATTCCAATTTGTAAAATCTTATTTGATATTTCTTTATCCTTTTAAATATATTTAGGATTATTTGCTTACCATTTGGTATGGATTTGTAGATAGGTTCTTTATTAGCTTTGGAAAATTAATTTCCTTATGTTATTATATTCATAAGATTTTATCTATGGCTCCAAATTAAGTGAAACCAATTTCTATGGTCTTATAATATTTCTCTTTGTCTTTATTGATCATTTGTAAATGTTTGTTGACAAATTTTTATATGGATATAATCCATAGGCTTGGGGATAACTTGGAAATGATTTTCTTCCATTTAGGGTTTAAGGTTTGGATTTATTTTCCAAGTGTTTAAATTTCAAGATACATTTATTGAGGAATGCATTACTCTTGATTTGGATTTTGTTGAATTTCAAACTTTAATTAAAGTTTGTTCAAGATGGGATTTTAAGTCTCCATTTAGAAATAAAAGTTTCTTTTTGCCCTAAAATTTCAACAATAATTTATTTTGTTTATTTATTTTTCACATAACAAGATTTGGAAAATCTTGGGATGTGATAGCAGTGCTCTCGTTCTTGAGAAATGTGTGTTGCATGCTTAATGTCAAATATTGCTTCTTCATTACCAAACTTTAAGGTAAGCTTTGATCCTTTGACATCAACCATTGCCCCAGTAGTGGCAAGGAATGGCCTGCCCAGAATTACTGCCTCACTGTTGTCTTCCATTTCTAACACAACAAAGTCTACAGGGTATGCAATTTTTCCCACAAAAACATGTACATCCACTAATATTCCAGCTGGTTTCCTGATAGTTCTATCAGCTAACTACAGTGTCATGGATGTCTCCCCCAATTCACCAAATTTAATGATTGATTGCACATATAGAGGGATTACACTTACACTAGATCCTAAGTCACATAGTGCATTGAAATTTTGCTTCCAATAACGCAAGGGATACAGAAACTTCCTGGATCCCCAAGTTTCTCTAGTAGTCAATTTTGAATTATAGAACTATAATATTTTGTCATTGTGACAACCTCAGGTTCTTCTATTGTTCTCTTCTTTGTCATTAGTTCCTTAACTTTGCATATGTAGGTATTGTTGGAATTATGCCCTATAGGCAATAATAAAGATGTTATTGTTATAATTCTTGTTCATGATAAAGTTTATATTCCATGCTAGAATTGTATTAAGCGGAAACTTTGATACTTGTGTGGTTTATGAACAACACCATGTCCCTAGTACGCCTCTATGGACTAGCTCATTGATTAATGATGGTTAAGGTTTCCTAAACATAGACATGAGTTGTCGATTAATAATGAGATCATGTCATTAGGAGAATGATATGATGGACAGACCCAAATTAAGCAGATCAATTAGATCGTGTCATTGTGTTCATCTTTGCGAAGCTTTTTCCTATGTCAAATATTGTATTCCTTAGACCATGATATAATGCAACTCCCTGGTATCGGAAGAAATCTTTGAGGTCATCAAACGTCATCCTATGTGAGGGTGATCATAAAGGTGTCTCTCAGGTGATCGGAAAGTACTTGTTGGGTTGTATATGTATCGAGATGGAATTTGTCCCTCCCGAGTCGGAGATATATACATCGCGCCCACTCGGTAATCGATATCAACACCGCTTGCAAGCATGTGGTTAAGGAGTTAATCACAAAGTGATATCGGATTACGGAACGAGTAAAGTACTTGCCGTGAACGAGATTGAACTAGGTATGTCGATACCAACGATCGAATCTCGGGCAAGTAAAATATCGCGTGACGAAGGGAATACATATATGGGATTAATTGAATCCTGGCATCGTGGTTCATCCAATATGGTCATCGATGAATATGTGGGAGTCAATATGGGTTTCCAGTTCCCGCTGTTGATTATTGATAAAAGATCATGTCTGCATATTCTCGAACCCGTAGGGTCACACACTTAACGTGCCTCGACGCAAGGATAGAATGGATAATTGGTTTATGAGTTTTTGTTCGGAGTCTCGGATGAGATCCAGGACATCACGAGAGGTTCCGGAATGGTCCGGAGAATAAGATTCATATAAAGGAAAGCAGTTTTTGGATTTCGGAATCGTTTCGGAGTATTCGGTATTATACCGGAAGGTTCCAGATTCTTCCGGAGTGGGACCAACGTGGCCCCACTTATCGGAGGGCTGCGTGGGCCTAAGAGGGAGTGCCCTGGCCGCTTTGGGCCAGGGGCACAAGGCCCCATAGGCCCAGCTGGCCAAACCCTAGGGAACCCTTCTAGAAGGAGGGGGGAAACTTGCCCCCCACTCCAACCATTGGGGCCGCCTCCCTAGGGCTTGGAGGAGGGGCCAAGGGGGACGGCCTGCCCCCTATATAAGGTGGGAAGGGGAGCACCCCTCCCCCCCCCCACTCCTTCAACCCTAGCCGCCGTCCTGCTGCCCTCCACCTCTCTCTCTCTCCCGACTGAGCGTAGGCGACGCCCTGCTACAGAAACTCTCCACCATAGCACCACGCCGTCGTGCTGCAGATCCAATCTATCTCTCCACCCCACTTGCTGGACCAAGGAAGGAGGAGACGTCGCGGCACCGTATGTGTGCATCTCTCAGAGGCGCCGCCACTTGCGGCGTAGGATCGGATCGGATCGCGAGGAGGAGACGGCTAGTACGACTACATCAACCACGTTCTGTTGAACGTTTCTGCTGTGCGATTTCTTCAAGGGTATGAAGATCTCATCTATCCCTCTCGTTGATTGCATCTCCTAGATTAGATCTTGGCTTTCCCATTCGCATCCGTAGAATTATTTTGATTTACTATGCTGTGAAAACCTTCAGTGGTATCAGAGCTAGATCTATGCGTAGATGTGTTTCACGAGTAGAACGCAACATGCTTGTTGCGGGCGTTGATGTTTTCTGTTGCAAGCCTCTTGTTGTTACTTCTTATGGCGCAGCATAGTGAGATCGAAGCGGTCCAGTCCAACTTTATGCGACCTCGTTCGCGAGACCGGCTCCGCACTTGACATGTGGCTTGTTCCACACATGCGGCTGGTGGATGCCAGTTTCTCTCACTATAGTAGTCATGGGATTTACACCGGATGTTAGCAACCATAATATCACCGTTGTGGCTTTCCGTAGGTAAGAATCGTTCTTAGGTTGTTACTCCCATAAGCCACGTAAAACATGTAACAACAAAGTAGAGGCGTCTAACTTGTTTTTGCAGGGAGTGTTTTGTGATATGGTATGTCCCAAGACATGATGTGTATGATGTATGCGATGATCATGTTTTGTAATATTTCGCGACTTGCATGTCGATGAGTACACAACCGGCAGGAGCCATATGGTTGTCTTTATAATTGTGTATGACCTGTGTGTCAACTTCTTATGCGCCATGTAATAGCTTAATTTATCGCTAAGTAGTTAGCAATAGTTGTAGTTGCTATTCATGGTGGAGGCAATCATGGTGGAGTGATGGAGATCATGATGGTGCGCACAAGATGGAGATCATTGCGCGTAGATTGGCTATACCATGTCACATAAAATTATATGCATGTGATGTTTATCCTTTTATGTATCTTATTATGCTTAGATCGCGACGGTAGCATTATAAGATGATTCCTCACTTAAAGATCAAGATAAAACTGTGTTCTCCCCACGTATGCACCATTGCGAAAGTTCGTCGTGTTCAAGCACCTCGTGATAATCGGGTGCTATAAACTCTACGTTCACATACAACGGGTGCAAGCCAGTTTTGCACACGCGAAAATACTTGGGTTTGACTTGACGAGCCTAGCATGTACAGACATGGCCTCAGAACACACGAACCGAAAGGTTAAGCATGATTCATATGAATGATATGATCGGCACTTTGTTGTCCACCATTGAAACCACATCTCTTCTCGTGAAGATCGGATTAGGTGTGGTGAATTTGGATCATGTTCACTAAACAACTTGAGGGATGTTGAATTTAGTGGGAGTTCATCTAGTAATTTGATTAAGTTGAACTAGTTATCATGAACATAGTATAAATTGTATTTGCAAATTTTGTAGATCAAATGGCTAAGTCCAACTTCAACTTCAATGTTTTCGCTAAGAAAGAAAAGCTTAAGAACAATGGGTCTAACTTCACCAACTGGTTCCGTAATCTGAGAATCATTCTCGCTGGCGGACAAAAGGACTATGTGCTTGAGAAAGCGCTAGGTGACGCCCCTGCCATTGATGCGCCGGCTAATGAAAAAGTTGTTTATCAGTCGTGCAAAGATGATTATGGAGTGATTAAGAGTACCATGTTGTTTGCTATGGAATCGGACCTTCAAAATTGTTTTGAGGAGTTCGCCGGGCCCTTTGAGATACTTGAGGAACTGAAAACCATGTTTTAGACTCGGGCCCGTTCTGAGAGATATGAGATCTCTGAGAAGTTCTTTAACTGCAATATGGAGGAAGGGAGTTCCGTTAGTGAGCATGCCATTAAGATGTCGGGCTACACTCAACGTCTTGAGCAACTAGACTGCAAGATTCTAGAAGAGCTCAAGATTGACAGAGTTCTGCAATCACTCCCTCCTAGCTACAAAGGTTTTGTAGTTACTCACAATCAAATTGGTTCCACTGATACGATCACTGAGCTCTTCGCTAAGCTGAAAACTACGGAGGTGGACATCAAGAAAGATAATCATGTGTTGATGGTCAACAAGACCCCTAGCTTTAAGAAAGGTAAGGGTGCAAAGAAATCCTCCAAGAAAGGCAGCGGCAAGCGCGTTGCCCCTGCTGAGAAGAAGCTCAAGTCTGGACCTAAGCCGGACACTAAGTGCTTCTATTGCAAGGACAAGGGTCACTGGAAGCGCAACTGTCCAAAGTACTTAGTGGACAAGAAGGCTAGCACCATTAAAGGTATATTTGATATACATGTTATTGATGTTTACCTTACTAGCGCTCGTTGTAGTGCCTGGGTATTTGATACTGGTTCAGTTGCTAATATTTGTAACTCAAAACAGGAGGTACGGAATAGACGGCGGGTAGCAAGAGATGAGGTGACGATGCGCGTTGGCAAAGGATCAAGAGTTGATGTGATGGCCGTCGGCACACTCTCCTTAGTTTTACCTTCGTGATTAGTTTTAAACCTTAATAAGTGTTATTATGTGTCTGCGTTGAGCATGAACATTATATCTGGATCGTGTTTATTGCAAGACGGTTATTCATTTAAATTGTAGAATAATGGTTGTTCTATTTATATGAATAACATCTTTTATGGTCATGCACCTGCTGTGAATGGTTTATTTCTTCTGAATCTCGAAAGCAATGAAACACACATCCATAACATTGAGGCTAAGAGATGCAAAGTGGATAGTGATAATTCGACTTATTTGTGGCACTGCCGTCTAGGTCATATTGGTGTAAAACGCATGAAGAAACTCCATTCTGATGGACTTTTGGAGTCTCTTGATTTTGAATCATTTGACACGTGCAAGCCGTGCCTCATGGGCAAGATGATCAAAACCCCGTTCTCCGGAATAATGGAGCGAGCAACGGACTTGTTGGAAATCATACATACCGATGTATGCGGACCAATGAGTGTTTCGACGCGCGGTGGATATCGCTATTTTCTCACTTTTACTGATGACTTAAGTAGATATGGGTATATCTATTAATGAAACATAAATCTGAAACGTTTGAAAAGTTCAAAGAATTTCAGAATGAAGTGGAAAACCATCGTAACAGGAAAATTAAATTTCTACGATCCGATCATGGAGGTGAATATTTGAGTTATGATTTTTTCACGCATCTTAAATCAAGCGGAATCGTTTCGCAACTCACGCCACCCGGAACACCACAACGCAATGGTGTGTCTGAACGCCGGAATTGAACTCTATTAGATATGATGCGATCAATGATGTCTCTTACGGATTTGTCGTTAACATTTTGGGGTTATGCATTAGAAACCGCTGCATTCACTTTAAGTAGGGCACCATCTAAATCTGTTGAGACGACACCGTATGAACTATGGTTTGGTGCTAAACCTAAGCTGTCATTTCTTAAAGTTTGGGGATGAGAATCTTACATCAAGAAGTTGATGCCGGACAAGCTCGAACCAAAAGCGGAGAAATGCGTCTTCATAGGATACCCTAAGGAAACGATTGGGTATACCTTCTACCCCAGATCCGAAGGCAAAGTGTTTGTTGCAAAGAACGGATCCTTTCTTGAGAAGGAGTTTCTCTCGAAAGAAGTGAGTGGGAGGAAGGTAGAGCTAGACGAGGTTATTGAACCTTCTCTCGAGTTGGAGAGTAGCGCAGCACCCAAAATTTTTCCAGTGCCGTCTGCACGAATAAGAGAGGAAGCTAATGATGAGGATCATGAAACTTCGAACGATGCTGCTAATGAACGTCGTAGGTCGACAAGGTCACGTGCCACTCCTGAATGGTACGGCAACCCTGTCTTAACCGTCTTGTTGGTAGACAACAGTGAACCTGCGAACTATGAGGAAGCAATGATGAGCCCAGACTTTGAGAAATGGCTAGAGGCCATGAAATCCGAATTGGTATCCATGAGCGAAAACCAAGTATGGACTTTGGTGGACCCTCCTAGCGATCGTAAGGCCGTTGAGTGCAAATGGATTTTCAAGAAAAAAACAGACGCGGATGGTAATGTTACTGTCTATAAGGCTCGGCTTGTCGCGAAAGGTTTTCGACAAGTTCAAGGTGTTGACTACGATGAGACTTTCTCTCCCATAGCGATGTTTAAGTCCATTCGGATTTTATTAGCAATTTCTGCTTTTCATGATTATGAAATATGGCAGATGGATGTCAAGACTGCGTTCCTCAATGGCAACATTGATGAAGAGTTGTATATGATGCAGCCCGAAGGTTTTGTCGATCCTAAGGATGCTGATAAGGTATGCAAACTTCAGCGTTCCATTTATGGACTGAAGCAAGCATCTCGGAGTTGGAACCTTCGTTTTGATCAAGTGATCAAGAGCTTTGGATTTGTTCCAAATTGCTACGAAGCTTGTATTTACAAGAAAGTGAGTGGGAGCTCAGTGACATTTCTAGTACTATATGTGGATGACATATTGATTATTGGAAATGACATTGGTATGCTTAACGATGTGAAGAGTTATTTAAATAAATGTTTTTCAATGAAAGACCTAGGAGAAGCTGCTTATATATTAGGCATCAAAATCTATAGAGATAGACAAAGACGCCTAATAGATTTAAGCCAAAGTACATACCTAGACAAAGTTCTGAAAAGGTTCAGAATGGATAAAGCAAAGAAAGGTTCATTGCCCATGTTGTCAGGTAAGATATTGAGCAAGGCTTAGTGTCCGGCTACGGTAAACGATAGAGAAACTATGAGCAAAGTGTCGATGCCTCGGCCATAGGTTCCATCATGTATGCCATGCTGTGTACTAGACCGGATGTGTCCAATGCTCTTAGTTTGACGAGCAGATACCAAAGTGATCCAGGAGTGGAACACTGGACAGCCGTAAAGAACATCCTAAAGTATTTAAATAGGACTAAAGAAATGTTCTTGGTCTATGGAGGTGATGAGCAGCTCGTCGTAAAAGGTTACGCCGACTCTAGTTTCGACACCGAACCGGATGATTCTAAATCTTAGATAGGATACGTTTATATTTTGAATGGAGGAGCTGCGAGCTAGAGAAGCTGCAAGCAAAGCGTGATCGCGGGATCTATAGTAGAAGCGGAATACATGGCTGCTGCAGAAGCGTCAAGTGAAGGAGATTGGATCAGGAACTTCATCACTGAGGTTGGTGTGGTTCCAAGTGCCTTGGACCCACTGGAGATATTGTGTGACAACACTGGCGCCATAGCACTGGCTAAGGAACCAAGATATCATCCAAAGACCAAGCACATCAACCGTTGTTTTCATATAATTCGAGATTATATAACAGATGGAGATCTGAAGATTAGCAAAGTACATACGGATCTAAATGTCGCAGATCCGTTGACTAAACCTCTTCCACGAGCAAAACATGATCAGCACCTTAATGCCATGGGTGTTAGATTGTTGACAGATGTAAACTAGATTATTCACTGTAGTGCAAGTGGGAGACTGTTGGAATTATGCCCTAGAGGCAATAATAAAGATGTTATTGTTATAATTCTTGTTCATTATAAAGTTTATATTCCATGCTAGAATTGTATTAAGCAGAAACTTTGATACTTGTGTGTTTTATGAACAACACCGTGTACCTAGTACGCCTCTATGGACTAGCTCATTGATTAATGATGGTTAAGGTTTCCTAACCATAGACATGAGTTGTCGATTAATAGTGAGATCATGTCATTAGGAGAATGATATGATGGACATACCCAAATTAAGCAGAGCAATTAGATCGTGTCATCGTGTTCATCTTTGCGAAGCTTTTTCCTATGTCAAATATTGTATTCCTTAGACCATGAGATAATGCAACTCCCTGGTATCGGAAGAAAGTTTTGAGGTCATCAAACGCCATCCTATGTGAGGGTGATCATAAAGGTGTCTCTCAGGTGATCGGAAAGTACTTGTTGGGTTGTATGTATCGAGATGGAATTTGTCCCTCCCGAGTCGGAGAGATATACTTCGCGCCCACTTGGTAATCGATATCAACACCGCTTGCAAGCATGTGGTTAAGGAGTTAATCACAAAGTGATATCGGATTACGGAATGAGTAAAGTACTTGCCGTGAATGAGATTGAACTAGGTATGTCGATACCAACGATCGAATCTCGGGCAAGTAAAATATCGCGTGACGAAGGGAATACATATATGGGATTAATTGAATCCTGGCATCGTAGTTCATCCGATATGATCATTGATGAATATGTTGGAGTCAATATGGGTTTCCAGTTCCCGCTGTTGATTATTGATAAAAGATCATGTCTGCATATTCTCGAACCCGCAGGGTCACACACTTAACGTGCCTCGACGCAAGGATAGAATGGATAATTGGTTTATGAGTTTTTGTTCGGAGTCTCGGATGAGATCCAGGACATCACGACAGGTTCCGGAATGGTCCGGAGAATAAGATTCATATAAAGGAAAGCAGTTTTTGGATTTCGGAATCGTTCCGGAGTATTCGGTATTGTACCGGAAGGTTCTAGAAGCTTCCAGTGTGGGAACAACGCGGCCCCACTTGTCGGAGGGATGCGTGGGCCTAAGAGGGAGTGCCCTGGCCGCTTTGGGCTAGGGGAACAAGGCCCCATAGGCCCAGCCGGCCAAACCCTAGGGGAAACCCTAGGGAACCCTTCTAGAAGGAGGGGGGAATCTTCCCCCCCACTCCAACCATTGGGGCTGCCGCCCTAGGGCTTGGAGGAGGGGCCAAGGGGGACGGCTAGCCCCCTATATAAGGTGGGCAGGGGCGCACCCCTACCCCCACTCCTTCAACCCTAGCCGCCGTCCTGCTGCCCTCCACCTCTCTCTCTCTCCCGACTGCGCGTAGGCGAAGCCCTGCTGCAGAAACTCTCCACCATAGCACCACGCCGTCGTGTTGCAGATCCAATCTATCTCTCCACCCCACTTGCTGGACCAAGGAAGGAGGAGGCGTCGCGGCACCGTACGTGTGCATCTCTCGGAGGCGCCGCCACTTGCGGCGTAGGATCGGATCAGATCGCGAGGAGGAGACGGCTAGTACGACTACATCAACCACGTTCTGTTGAACGTTTCCGCTGTGCGATTTCTTCAAGGGTATGAACCCTCTCGTTGATTGCATCTCCTAGATTAGATCTTGGCTTTCCCGTTCGCATCCGTAGAATTTTTTTGATTTACTATGTTGTGAAACCCTTCAGGTATATGCAACACTGCTTCAAATATAGGAATAGCGATGTGTACTTCTTTTATGACATCAGAAAATTTTGTAAATTGTCTATCTTCTTTGGATTGCATTAGATGTCAGGAAAGGGTACTCTTTGTGGTGATGGAGAAGAAACCTCTGCTGGTATACTCTCACTGTTTGAGTTCTTTGCTGATTCCTTTGGTAATTCTTTTGCTCTGTCATCTGGTATCTCCATGTTTCGTGTCCTTTTTGCTGGAGGTACATATCCTACTGTAGGTTTGGCAATATTGATTCTAAGGTTTTTCCACTTCTGGTTACAACTTCTCCACTAGTCATTAATGCACCACAATGTATTCTTAGATTTTCTTCTGGTTGAGCTAGTAATTTATGTTCTTGCTTTTCTTTCTGTGAACTAGCAAATTTCTCAAACTTACTCCCCAAATACTTAACGTCATTTCTGAGGCTCATCTTTATTTCCACTTGCATCTTCATGATTTCTTCTATCTTATCAGGTTGTTGAGATTGTTGAGAAACCTCTGATCTATTGCTTGCATAAGGTGGTTGCCCATGTCTGGAAGTTTGTGAGTTTGCTTGGATGTTCTTATGAAAAATTTGGATGATTCTTCCATGAAGGACTGTAGCTGTGTGAATAAGGTCCTTGACTATGTGACTGGGCATAACTAACTTCTGAAACTGATGGTACAACTAAAGAATAATAGTTGCATTAAACTGGTAAGTGACCTATTTTTCCTCAAACATCACATGAAGGTGAATTAGTGCCAATGGAAGAGGTAGCTGAAGATACATTTGACTGCAATATGCTGGCCATTTACTTGTTTAACATTTCCACTTGAGCTGCCAAGGAATCACTTGTTGTTATATTGTGTATACCAGGGGCCATTGGTGCAATCTGTCTCTCATTTGACCACTGAAAATGATGAGCCGCCATGCTTTCAATCAGTGCAAATGTTTCATCCAAAGTCTGTTCATTATTCCACCACCAGATACTGAATCAACAGAGGATCCGGTATGATTATCTAGTCCTTTATTGAAAGACTAAAAAATCAGCCACTGCTCCAACCCATGATCTGGACACATTCTCAGCAAGGTATTGTATCTCTGCCATGCTTCATGCAAACTCTTTCCACTGTACTGAGCAAACCTTGTAGTCTTGTCTCTATACTCTGCTACTCTTGTAGGTGGAAAGTACCTCTCAAGGAAAGCTTGTAACAAATGCTCCCAAGTGTCAGTCAAATTTTTGGGCAAGGAATGCAACCAAGTTCTTTCTCCATTCCTTAGAGAGAAAGGAAATAAGGACAACTTGATTGCATCTGCTGGCATACCATTTTTATTTAGAGTATTGCGATATTCAAGGAATGTTCTAATGTGCTCATGAGGATCTTCAATAGCTGATCCACCAAATTGAGAATGTTGTACCATAGTAATCAGAGCAGGCTTCAGTTCAAAATTGTTTGCCTGGATATTGGGTAGAGAAATGCCAGATGAAACTCCCTGGTCCTTGGGTTCCACAGATCCTTGAGCAAGATTATCTATTGTTCCCCCATCTGTTCTGTCAGTTTTAGTGACTTCTCTTTCTATTTTTTATTTCTTCTTAAATAGGTTCTCTCAATTTCTGGATCAAAGGAAAACAATCCTTCTTCTTCGTTCATAAATCATTTTCCTGCAAAAGGAAATTCTCTTGCACACTCATAACATCTTTCTCACAATCAGTAGGTTAGTCCACCAAATCATAAGAAACACAAATCACACAGTTTGTATCACAAATTCGTTCTGAAAGTTGATTCCCCCGCAACAGCGCCAATTTGATCATTCTCAAATATAGTAGTTATCATGTTCGAACTCAGAGAAACAAGCTATCAGATGTCATTCGATTATGCAACTGTACCAACAATTATCAATTTGATCAAATAGAAATTAAACAGGACAACAACTATTAAAGAGCAGCCACACAAGTCGAGTTTAACGTATGAATCGCACCACTGTAGGAGGCGAGTAGGAACAAGTGTTAAACCGAAACTCACAGAGACACCGTGGGGTTCAGAAACTAGTAGGTAAGTAACTCGATTCGGATGATTCAGTTCTTACGGGATCAACTACCACTTCAGCAGATAGAGATACAAGGAAGAAACATCTCAAGCACTTCAGCAAGCAAGAGCAAGGGAGAGATTCACCGCGAGATTCAACATCTAAGCAAGAACTGGGAATTCACTTGCGTTCGTGGCCATAGTAGAACTTAAGGTCCACGTCATCGATCTTCTTGGTCATAGATCTCTCGATCAATAGATGGAGGTTCCGGGGCAGAAGACCAGCTTCTTGCTGGTACTAGATCTGGCGATCTTGCGTCCTACTCTATCTCTCTTCCTCTCTCTGCTTTCTCTTTGCTTCCGCCTCTCTCTTCCATGTTCCTTCTGCCGATCTCGCCTCCTTCTTCTACATGACATGATCTGATCCTCCCCTTTTACACTAGGCCCCCTTGGTTCTTTAGTTAGATGCACAAGTTGGTCCTTGGGAGGGAGTTTTGCGCCTTGTCGTGCCTATCTATACAAAGAAAGATTGGCCAGTGAAATATATCTTTTTAAGTGTAATATGATACGAATATGTGTGAAAGTGTAAGAATTGAAAGGAAACAAACAAACAAAATGAGGCCAAAATAAGTATGCGAATGACAATGATCAACCATGTAGAATGTTCTAGATCTCCCCCTTAGTAACGTAAAGACGGGCATTATGACCACTTGATGGCATGCATGATGGCTCATGCTCCACACTTAGTGCATACGTTATCCATTTGATATATGTAAAGCATAAATAAGGTGCATGCATACTAAACATATAAATCGATAAGTTGCATATTAAACATTTCAAAGTCTATCTAACTATACCAGGATAAGTAGACATAGCACATAATAAAGAAGCACGATAAGCAGCACACATCCTAAACTGGTCTACAGATGTCCTAGAAGCTCCAAACAGAGTCATCAGAGTCAGATTTGGTGAATCCAAAGTCTGACAAGTGCAGACGCGATGTTGGCTTAGTGATAAAATCGCCTTGGATGGACCCGTATTACGGGGACTAAGGCTCGGTGGAGGATCATGCACCATCGAATCTAGACGGGTCGGCCTCCTGGCGAGCGGTGGAGGAGCCTGTGCCGAAGACCTGGCTCACGGTGGAGGCGCTCATACCAAAGAACTAGGGCTTGCACGTCATCACCGGGAGATCGTCGAGGAACATCCTCAACACGAGGTCTACCTCCTCCTCCTCCTCCTGGCGCTCCCTATGTTGCCTCTGCGCCAGTTATCTCTTCGCTGACGGTACTCCATCTCCTACACCCTCGTGTGAAATCTCATGTTGAAAGGATACGGATGTCACCTAGAGGGGGGTGAATAGGCGATTAAAACTTTTCCTAGAGTGGCTCAACAAAGGCGGAATAAAACTAGTGTTTACTTTGTTAAGCACAACCTAGAACAACTAAGGTTCACCTATGTGCACCAACAACTTATGCTAAGCAATACAAGCAACAAAGTGATAGCAAGATATATATTACTTCAAGCACGAAGGCTATCACAAAATAAAGTGCATAAGTAAAGAGCTCGGGTATAGAGATACCCGAGGCACGCAGGGACACTGATATTTTACCGAGTTCCTCCCAACATGGAGTACGTCTCGTTTGGAGAGGGGGTGGTATCAAACTACCAACGCCATAAAAGGCCTCCCTTATTCTCCGGTGAATCTCACCCAACGGGATCGATCCACGCTTCCACTACCGGTGCCCTTGTCGGTGGCAACCGGAACCTCTCACAAGGTTGGGGCACTTCTCCACAACTTAATTGGAGGCTCCCAACAAATGCCACAAAAGGCCTCAACAAATGCCACCAAGGCCACAAAACCGTCTAGGGTTCCAAGAACCCAAGAGGGACAAGCTCCAATGAGCAACTCAAACCAAATACTCCGAGGAGAACTCAAACCGATGCACCAAATGCAAATGGCAAGAACACCACAAAGGTGCTCAAATCCCTCACTCTCAAGTTCCAAAAAAAGCTACTAAAGCTATTGGGGAAACAAGAGAGGAGGAATCAAAGAGAGACACAAAATCCCCCAAAATCTAGATCCCTAAAGATACACTCACAAAGAGATGAATCGGTTAGGTCAAAACATAGACCTAGATCACCTCCAACAACCCCTCAAATATATGCAAGAATCAATGGAGGGGTGTGTAGAAATCAAGCTCAAAGAGTAAGGCAAAATGGGGGCAAATCTTAGACAAAAGAAGGAGTAAGAAGTAACCCTAAACAAAAAATGGACAAAAGACTTATATAGGGCTAGACAAAATATGGCCGTTGGAGCACATTTTCGTTCTGGGCCGGTACTACCGGATTTAACCGGTAGTACCGCCCGATGCCAGGAATCAGGTCAGCGCAAACCAGTGCGAGCGGCGGCAGCAGCGCATGCGCGCGCGCGAGGTGGGTCCTGCCGCGACCAGGTCAACACGCGCAGCTCGCGGGCGTGCAGCAGCATGCGCGCGCGGGAGCAGAGGCAGCTGGGCCCAGGCGCGCACAGCAAGACGGGAAGCGGCAGGCGCGCGGGGCGTGGATCTCGTGCAGGATCTGTTCAACGCGGGGCAGCACGCGCACACGAGGGCGAGAGAAGCGGGCCAGCGGGGCGCACGCCAGTGTGGGGCCAGTGCAGCGGCGGCTGCGCGTGGGAATCGGCGAAGGCGGCGTGAGCGGGATCCTGAGCGCGGGCAGGCTGATGCTGTGAGGCGGGCTGGAGCAGCGGTGCGGCCTCGCAAGCAAGCAAGCTGGGCCTAGGCCGGTAGTACCGGCCAGGACTACCGGGCAGGCCAGCAGGTCGGTGGCGCACGCCAGGCGCATCCGGTACTGGGCCCGGTAGTACCGGACGGCCCAGAAACCATTCTTTTGTCTTTTTCTTTTTAGAACGAATAATAGACAAAATTCAATCTGCGATAACTTTTGAACGGTAGCTCCGATTGACCTGATTCCAATTGCGTTGGATAGAGGACGACAAGTTCTTCCCAATAAAATATTGGTTATCACCAAGTGAGAATGTATCAAGTATAATAATGTGAGATACCTCACTTGGTGAGAAACCGGAAAGCCGTCAAGATCAAAATCGCAACAAGATGTAAACGGAAGATCCGATTATGATGAACACGAGCTTGTTATGGAGATTACCACAAGCTCTAAATCCTCACATGGATAAGACCAAATAACAACCAAATATGATAATGCAAGTATGTAAAGGTTTGAGCTCTCTCCGAATGATGTGACCGAATTACTCATTTGAGAGCCCCTCTTGATAGTATGGTTATCTATCCTAAACCCGGTCTCCCACACACAATATGAGACCAGCAAAAGGGAAAACCTATCAAGATTATACCTTTGCCTTGATCATTCCACTTGATCTCGATGTAGACGAACTTGACCTTCTCAAGATGGAATGCCTTTCTTGATTCCTCATCATCGACCTCGCATATTGAGTTTGCACAACATATCTTCTTTACATTTCATCGACCTTGAAGCCAACACATGCTCCAAGCGATACCAATGAACAAATCCTACAAGTATAACTTAATACACGCATTAGTCCATAAAGATTGTCATTAATTACCAAAACCACACATGGGGGCCCAACATGTTCTTTCACATGTCCTTGGGCCCATTGAAATGAGGCCTAGCTCGATCCTCCTCAAAGTGCAGTCGGGCGTTCGCCCCATAGTGCTGAACCGCTGTGTAGTTGTACACACGCGGCCAATTCAGGGTGTCCATGTATCAATATTGTGCCTGGTACCACCGACGGTGATGTGAGCCCCCTACGTGGGGATCTTAGTATCCTTCTGGTGCCATCCACAGTACTTTTGCCACGGCTGTGACATAGTTACAATTAAAAACAACAAATAATCAATCAATTGATTAACTAAATATAACAATTCATCTATGTAAAAACAACAAGAATCAATGTATGTACCATATACATATAGTATGAAGCCATTTATATAACATGCTATCTATCTATTATATTTATCACATGAATCTAATATTTCTAAAATCATATAAAATACTAAATTTAATTACTAAATATTTCGCAATTACTACTCACAATATCATGCCAGATCTGTACCAACTATTTCTACACATTTATTCTAACATTTATACTAATAATTTCTATAAAATATCTACACATTTATTCTAACATTTATACACCCAAAATAATACACCTAAAATCATTTACGAAATAACAAAAACAAATTTAAGAAGGGGAATTAAGGCTTGCCAATGGTGGAGGAGGTAGCGGTGGATCGACTTGGCGATGGCGGCTGATCGATGTGGACGAGTGTCAAGATGAAATGAAGCAACGATAAGAGATGGAGAGAGCCGCGATGGATGGAAAGTGGGGGAGGGCGAGGTGGTCGGCGGCAAGAGGGGGGCACGTTGGCTGGCGGCAGCGTGTCGGGTTCGAGTGGAGAGTGGAGTGGGGAGGTGGGTGCGTGGAGCAGGGAGTGATACGCGTGTTAGGTGCATGTGACCCACGTGTTAGGCCCATGGGCCCCGCTTGGTAAGTACTTTTTAATTATTTTTATTGGTGGCGTCTAAAAGATTATCCACGTCAGTATTTATTGGGTGTTAAGTGGCATGTCATTAGTGCAAAAAATTAGTGCGGATCTAAAAAGCACACAACCGTCCCACCCCGAAATATGGGTCCCACATGTAGGTTGTGTGTCTTAAAAAAACACGAGGCCACTAATACCTGATTAGTGGTGGCAACCAGGTGCTGGTATGACTCTTAGTAAAATTAGTGGTGTGCTATTAGGCCTTTCACAATGGACTGTTTCTTAGCACGCTATCATAGGCAGTGGCATATTCTAAGAAACGTTCACTCCAATGGGCTGTTTTTAAGAGTGTATCTAAATGTTGATGTATTTAACGGTTTGGGGTTCATGCATGCATAGGATTGGGCTAGCCAATTTTTTTGTCTATGGTTAGGTGCAGGAGGTGTAGCTTAGCTAAGATACACCATCACTCTCTTTCATCGTTAACTATGGTTTCATATAAACAAATTGCCTAGGATATAGAGTTAAGATACACCCATTGTGAAAGGCCTTAGTGTGACACCCCACTAGTGCAATATCACCTATAAGAAAATCTACACTAGTGTTGGTATTTCTCTTTGTGAGTTTTTTGAGCTTGTTGCTAGCTTTTTTACAAGTCCAAGTTCACCCAATAAATTACACGCATCTTCTCTATACCAATGCTAGTATTTCTCTTTGTGAGGTTCTTGAGCTTGTTGCTACCTCTTTTTGACAAATCCAAGTTCATCGAATAAATTATACGCATCTTCTATCGTGTTTTCAAGTTTGCATGTTTTACCGGTTCCTAGTTTTGGAAGATTTAACACCTCCCGAGTTCATCGATATAGGAGTCCTGATGCAGAAAATATTGCACTTCTCGTAAAAATCCTACTCACTCTTGTCCATAATAATTAATAGTCTCAAGTTTGTCTAGATTTGTTTGTATCTAGTTAAATATTTAGACAAGATACATATGGAGGCTCGCTCATTTCTTTCTTCGCCTTCTCTCTCCTCTCTACACTACACTACAAAAATACCCTCCATACCCTGCAAATTTTTGGAATGACACAAGCGAAAAGTACCTTCAATAGTTGAATACGCGGCAGATGAGGGTTCACGGCGGATTTCGAGGGCGTCAAAAATATTTACACAGTGGTATTACTGATACCGACACTAAATTGTGCCAAGCCAAGTGCGGCGTTGTTTATTGTCGTGGTTGACTAAGCGTAGGCATATTCGGTGGCGCCGTGGATTATACGACCTGTATAGTGGGACCGTATGTGCTGGCAGGTTAACCCCCTTCCACTTATCGCTGAACCCCACCACGAAATGCAAGGGTCGACTGGTCGGTTATAAAGTTTCTTCGTACTCTTCATCGTCTCCCCACTCTAATCCCCAGTTATCTTCACCCTCTTGCACGGAAGCTTCAGCCATAGGCAGGGCAAACTGACGAGAGCTAGGCGGCGCGCTACAGAGATCGACTGCGAGATGGACGTAAGCCTTTTTTCTGAATTTTAATTTTGATTTAGGCAGATATTTAGGGTTCCTTGATCTAGATCGATCCATGTTGTCACATTTGGAGGAAAATCTCATTTCTTCATATTTCATCATCCATCCCGCAGATTCTGCATGGATTACCTCCTGATGCTATTAATGACAACATGCAATAGAATGGGGTTGAGATGGATACACAACTTATGTGCTTGTGCGGCCTTCCACCACGTCGCAGAGTTATGTTGATGGACCAATCACATCGGCCACATGTTCCTTGGATGCGGAAATGAGGTTCCTAATTGCAGTGCCATTTTATGGGCCAATCTGGAGCACAAGTCTCTGCACACCTTGTGCGGTTGTTGCGCTGTGTCTAAAATTGAGTTAAACATAAGCAAGCGTCGCGCGAAGAATGGGAGGTGTTCTAGATTGAGGAAATAAACATTAGAGCTCAACAAAAGACGGCCAAGTTTCTCTGCGAGCAGAAGGAGGAATGCCATGAGCTCTCCTACGAGATGCTCGACATCAGTACTAGAATGAGATAGATAGTTTAAACTGATAATATGGAGGACCTGCCATATGACGACGCAGATTCTATTACCCCCATTGAGTCTATTGAGGAGAATTAGCCAGGACATGTTTTTATAATAATTGAATAGTAATTCGTATGTTATTTTCCAGATCTGTATTGTACAATTATTATCTAAGTATACGTACTTTATTTTCTTTTGTTATTATTGTCTTCCTATCCCGTTTAATGGGCCAGAACGACCAAGCCCACCAAGATTTAGATCTCAATCTTGTCCGAAAGAAATCGCCTAGCTTTAGATCTCACTATCACTCCCCACCTCTAGATCTTAGTTTACCCATCACCTCTCCGGCGACCTTGACCACGGCTGCACAAACCTCTCCGGCGCCCTCGACCACGGCTGCGTGAACCGCTTCGGCGTCCTCGACCGCGGCTACGTGAACCGCTCTGACGTCCTCCCTAGTATCTCTCGATGATCTGAGTAGTATCTGTATGTTAGGAATTTTTGTTCTAATTGTTTTTAGAGAATAAGTTAGCGTTGTTGGACTCTGTAGGTTAGGAATATCTAATGCGGAGAACAACCCTAACAAGACACCAAGCTCTTGTCCGGCCGTGCCCACTACCATGCGATGTATAGTTGTTAGACTAGTTCAATAACATGCATGTATGTATTTGTGTGAAGTAACGTAAGTTTATTTCAGGGTCAGATCTCCGAGTTGTAGATAAGTATGGCCTTCGCTATAGGTTTGACAATGTTGTCTATATGACTAGATTAAGAAGAAGAAACTCGAGGAGGATAGTCAAAAGATACAAGCCAACATTACCTTACTACATTTGCACCATGAAAAAGAACAACATCTCCAAAAAAAATATGGTAGCTTTCTTACCACAACTAGTAGTTTTTTTTCCTATTGATGTTTGTATTAAACACAATCATAATTGTTTTTTCCTTCATATGCAATACTTTTCATGCTCTTTTGCCCCGTATATTTCTCATTCCTCATATTCATGTAAGATCATGATGGCAATGAGACCATCGGAGAAGTTCATGTGAAGCATGAAAATGATGACACTATTATCTTGACTTCCAATTGGGCAGACTATGTTATTCACAAAAAGCTGGAGGATGGAGATGTTTGTGCCTTCGATTTTAAATGAAATGAGGGCTATTTGGTCGTGACAGTGTATAAAATCTAAGTCGGTTGTTATAAAATAGTTAGTTAGTTTTTTAGAGATGTATGTGAACTAGACAACGAACTTGCATTTGAACTATATATGTATCACTGTCGTGTGATATGATTTTCCATATATTATAAGTTTTCTATGTTTTCGTATATGTGATCTATATACAAAATATTCTGGATTAATTATCACTTTAACTATATTGCTATGCACTAACGCTTCCTTCGACATATACCAAACCAGGCAGTATCTTTATGTCGGCGTTTCACAACTGCCACGACATGTACGTAGTGCCTTACTACATGGGCCATGGCGTAAACACTTTGCTGCTGTGGAAGCGCTAGTTCGGCAGATCACGTTGTGCCACGCCAAAGTCTAGCATTAGGCCCTGCATGTTTTATAATATTTACAGGCTAAAATACAGGAAAACACTCGGGGCCTTACTGTATTAATACGGAGCAGAGGGAGTATGTCTAAAACGACCCTAGGCACAATGTGGCTTATAGACGTGTCCAAAGAACTCGTACGTCGCCTCTACGAATGCTCCAATCTCAAGGTCGAGAACCCAGCGATTTTAGGTCTGGGCAGAAACTTTATTTGTGAAGTCGACTTGAGAATACGTCATGTTCAAAGACTTCGAGTGAGTATGTAGCAAACGAAACGACATTGCCGGGTTGCAGGAGCCCATGCTATTTTGCTAGAGATAAAAGAATGCTACAATCATATCCATATCCACATGTTCAAACAAGCAAAGTTCCGATCAAACAGTTTAGAATTTCTCATTATTGACATTTATATCAATAAAATAGCAATATGGGTGGCGGAACAGTGGAACAATCAAGAGAAAACAACTTCTACCTCAAGTGGATAGGTTAAAATGACAACTCAAGAACACAGATGAACGTGCGAAACATATAGTTGCCATGTCTGTCTCAACCAGAGGAATACAGCATCAGAAACAAACAGAGAAGACATTAGTAAAGAGTAGCAAGTAAGCAACATTCGTAATGTTTATGAATGTTAGCCAATGCGTAAGGCCAAACCCAGGCAACGATACCTTTTATCAGAGTTCTATACCTCAACTTAATTGAAGATTTCAGACAAATAATGCAATGGTCTATATATGAACAGGACAACTAGTAGTAAATCAAAAGAAAGTGTTTTATGGATAGGGTACAATAAAGACAAGTAAACAACCACGCTGTCTTTCTGTAAGCAAAGCAAGTGACTAAAACAACATTCAACTTTCTCCTACAGGCTTGAAACATGAAAGAGGCAAACGAACTAAAAAACAACCAACACAGTACAAACTAGTGACAGCTTAAGCAAAACAGAACTGTCACAGAATATCAAATCACACATGGCCATAAAACCAACTGAATTCAACAAGATGCACTCAAGGTCACCTATGCATAATAACCTAGAGCAAAGTGCAAAGTGCAAAATGAGCAATTCAATGGCTGATTTGAGCATCACATCAGTCGTCCAATCTGATAACAACATTTAGCATGAAACCTCAAAGGTACAAGCAAGAGTTCAAGACATGCAGCTATGTTATCTTTCTAGTAAGGATAAGATAAAACCTGACATACGGCAAGCTATGTTACAGGCTTTCAGAAGAAAGAAGGAGCAAGATGAACTAGTGAACACATTACACATACAATGGATGGAAAATTAAGCAAAATAAAAGAGAATGCACACAAAACCAGAATATATACATCACCAAAGAGCAAAGGACTATACCTATTCATATGATTATACTGCTCATACAATACACAATTCTCAGCTGAACGCTATGGACTAAATAGCTACTGCACATTTAATCATTTAGGGCTCTACCTAAAATACATTGTACTGATCAACTTCTTGTACGCTACCAAATTTCCAGTTGATAAAGAGCAACATCTTAAACTTGGCAACCATCAACTACCTATGTGCAGCAACTCAGTTACTCAAACAACAGTACACACTAAATACCTAGTACGAGTACGCATTACTCATAGTATTAAGGATCAAATGGAGAATGCACAAAAGAAAGAAAATCACTATTTCCAAGGTAGAAACAATGATATTATTAACAGAATATATATAATAATCATACTAACTTAAACATCACATCCAGATATAACAGAAGCACTTGGCATTAAACTGGAAACATAGCATAAAGATAAGGGGACCAAACCATATCAAAATTCCACAACATAGGTAACAAGTAAAAAAGCATATTCCAGCAACTACTCAATAGTCTTAAACATCTCACATCACATCGATATCACAATGTCATGACAAGGTCGGCAACTAAGGATAGACAGTCTAAAACTTCAGAGATAAAGCAGAGACAACCATCCAACCGACAACGATCCTGCAGGCTGATCAACGGTAGGACTTCTGGAACCTCGCGCGGGCTCCGCGACCACCGAACTTCTTGGGCTCGCAGCGACGGGGGTCGGCGACGAGGAGGGTGCGGTCGTAGCGGCCGAAGATGTCCTTGACCTCCTTCTTGGCGGCCTCGTCGACGTACTTCTGGTAGTAGGCAACGAGCGCCTTGGCGATGGCCTGGCGGATGGCGTAGATCTGGGAGGTCTTACCGCCGCCGCGTACGCGGATCCTCATGTCGATGTCCTTGAAGCGGGAGCGGCCGGCGAGCATGATGGGCTCGAAGGCCTTGAGGCGGAGACCCTCCGGGCGGATCAGCTCGATGGGGGCGCCGTTCACCTTGATGAGCCCGCGCCCAGGCTTGGTGTAGGCGACGGCCACAGCCGTCTTCTTGCGTCCGAAGCACTGGACCGTGCCCGGGGTCGGGCGGGTGAGAACAGCAGCCATGGTTGCGGTGGTGTCCTGCGGCGACGGCGGCTGCGGTGGCTGCTTGATCCTGGTGGAAGAGTGGCGGCGTAGGCAGGTGATCGCGAGGGGGGAGAGCTTTTATAGCATCGAGGCGTTAGGGTTTATGCAACTCAGGTCCTGGAACGGCTACATGGGCCGAGGGCCTTTTTAGGTCCAGCTATTTGAGCATTATAAGAAGGCCGGTGTTTTGGGTCGCATTAAGCCCTGTAAGTTGGGCCTCGCAAAGCCCATATGTGGTAATCCAAAACTGAAACTATAAAAGCCTGTGATGGGAGTTGGGCTGGAGTAGGGCTTCGGCCCTCAGTAACACTACTTGATCTTATCCGAGTGATCTGCCCGGAGGCGCTGCGGCGGCCGGAATCGCCTCTCCCCAGCTGCGCTGCCACCGCGGCCCTCGAAGGAGGGCCCGCGGGAAGGTAGCGCGTTTTTTATGGGATACAGAGGCGGCTCTGTCGTTCGCGACCGCCACCGGCGGCGAGCGATGACGACTGCCCGCGGTCGGAGCGCACGCGATGATGGCCGCGCGGGTTCATCCAAACAATCCCCAAAATAATTGCTGTCCTTCTCTTTGTCTTTCATCGCGATTTGGCTTTCCATTGGTTTTGTCCTCGTTAGGCTCTGTTAAATTTAATTTGTTCTCTTATAAATTGTTTTCGTGAGGATTATTACTTATTAGTTCTAGATTTCTACATCGCCTGTTGCTTTACATCGCCTACTCGTACTGCACCTTTACTCTTTCGATTCACGCCAACTTTTTTTGCTTTAGCGATCATGACTGTTCCTTTCAGCTAACTACTGTTGTAATGAAATCTAAACTGTTGCGAGAGTATTTCTTATGATTTATGAACCCTGATGCTGCTTACTCTGAATTGTGTGCACCTTGTTGGAACCAAGCCTCGTGCATTCTTGATTGGTAGAGATTTGAGTGATTTTAGATCATAGAAAGTCCATTTCAGTTCATTGTAGTGTTCATATGTAAATATGAACTGTGAGCTTGTACCTTTATTTAAAAGAATAATGAAATTTTTATTATGCTGATGTAGGAAGATCACTTGTCACTCCACGTCGCGATCCAGGTTGAGGCAAGAAGATCAACATTTTCTTGTCATCATGTATGAAGTTTGACTTGTTATTTATTGTGTGTACAGATTTGTTATTAGTCTGAATCATCATGAATTAATCAGGAGATGTGCTGATTTCGAGATGGGTTGATGACTTGATGTTCTGTGTCTTCTGTTTTCATAATGGTTGCCCATTACCAACTGCAAAGTGTATACTAAGTGTATAGTAAGGGGTATACTTGTAATGAAGTTGTAGTTCATCAGAAATGAAATCATTGTATATTTGTGAACTCTTGTTGTTCTTAGATTATACAATGATAATGTGCGACATGTTGCAAAGTTGATTTGTTATTTGTCTGAACCTCCATCATGCATTAATCAGGAGATGTGCTGGTTTCGAGATGGGTTGATACTTGATGTTCTGCGTCTTCTGTTCTCCTAATGGTTGCTCGTTGCCAACTGCAAAGTGTATACTAAGTGTATAGTAAGGGCCTCATGGGTATCTTTACTATTAAAAAGGAGTTGGTGTTGGTAGGTCGCACTTTGACACTTTGTCATCAAACATTGAAACAACCAGGATGGTAGGATCTGCATCCGATGGTACAAGGAGTCCTCTTCCCTGCTTGTCTTAAGTTAATTACACTTTCTGCCACCCCTAAGTGAAAATTCCTGGTTCAGAATCTCTATTTCGTCCGTGGTCCGTCATCCGACTCCTGACCAAATCTTTGCACCGACAGGTGGTCCTGTCCTAGAAACAGGAAACCCTCCCGCAGTCCCCGCTCATCCCTCGCACGCTCGCCTGTAGATCTCTTGACCGCCGCCGCCGGTCACCGCAGATGAGAGAGCCCTCCCCACGCCCTAGCTCTAGGTTGCAGCGCCGACATCCTCTCATCCTCCCCATCCACTTCTCCCCTCCCCATCCACATCTCTCTACGGACGAGCAGATCCACCTCGAGCTCTTCCGGTTCGTCCGTCCGCCGCCCCGTAGGATCCGTCGCCTCCCTACTAATCCCATAGACTACAAGCCGTCACGTACCTCAAGGACTAGCGGCGGCGGCAGTACGACCCGCAGTAGAACGCGCTGGGCAGCAGCGCGACACGAACAGTACCAAAAGCGGCATCGAAGAGGGCTCTGCAGAAACAACAATAACTCCTCGCGAGATCCTCCTCTCCTAAGATAGGTACCAAACACATATCAAAATTGATTTATGCTCTTGAGTAAGATGTCAATAGATGCCGCTCCTCACCCTTGCGCCTCCCGCATGTAGCTGCGCCGGCAGATGGTCCACGATGCCGCAGCTAGGCAGGACATGCTCCTCAGAGAAGAGAAAATGTTGGTGGCGGAGGGAGTGCAACAGTGCCTCAACTACGGGAACACCCTCTGATCCATCCATCTGTGCTTTTCTCATCACTGCCTCATGTATTGCTCTGTGGTCTCGCCATGCTCGTGAAGGTGGCAGTGGCAGGGACAACACCCATCAAGTTTACATGCTTGGTTCCCCTCATCCAAACGCTTATGTGCAGCTCTTTGTAGCCTGATGATAGTAACTAGCTAACAGACATATTCTCCATGACTTGTGAGGACGCAAGCTTATTGTGTTGCTTTCTCTCAGATTTTTCATATTCTCCAGTTGTGAGAGTATTTGTGCCACTTCTGTGCTCAAGAACGATTGAAGAAAATTGAATAAATGCCTAGAATGGCATGCCAGTGGTGATCAGGAAGGCCTGACGTGAGTTAGAGAACGGCAGCACTCGGAATCCTCGAGCTAGCCCCTACTGAGGATGCTCGTCGTGGCCACGCAGACAGAAGCAAGCACCGCCGTCCATTGCGGTGACGCATGTATCTTTTTTTTAGGAAAGCAACGCCCGTATCTTGAACCCCCGACACCGCCAAGGATAGTTCATGCAGGCGTCAATCTCAAGGCAATAAACCTAGACCAAATAATGCATCCACGTTAATTATTAGTCCCCATGATGCAAAACCTGTGGTGATTTAGGTGATGTGATTTTCTGGTATGTTTCCCTCTGCTCTGAAAGAAAAGGTCTGAGCCCTCCCCTCTCATCTCCCCCTCCAGGTATTCTGCCTTTCTTTTTTAAATGTAAATTCAATATGGACTGCCATTGAACAGATTCTGTACTCCGAATTTATAGAAAAGGTTAACATCTACAAGAATCTGAGGTTTCAATGGGTGCCAGGCTGATTCGTGTCTTTTCTCTTCTTTTTAATTCTTTTTTCTCAAGCTGCACGACATAATTTATTTTAAATCATACATTATATGGTAGATATATAAAGTGTAAACCAAGGTACCGTCCTGCTCTTCTAGGTGGGAATAAAGCTATTACTTCTAATGACCATGTTTATTTTGTGAAGTTTTCCTGATCTTTCTGTCCATGTAATTTTTTCAAAATCCATTTGAGATTTCTAACATGTTTTTGTTGGTCTCTGTGAAGATTGAAGACATCGCATGCCTCTTCATCTTATAAATCAAGAAAAGTGCAAAGGTTCACCAGAGGTTTTCTTGTTGACGTTCATTCTAGATGATTGTACATCCCTGTTTCACTTTCTGTTAGTACTAAATAACATGAATA
This sequence comes from Avena sativa, assembly GCA_916181665.1. Lineage (NCBI taxonomy): Eukaryota > Viridiplantae > Streptophyta > Magnoliopsida > Poales > Poaceae > Avena > Avena sativa. The sequence continues at coordinate 339,319,235 of OV702283.1, read as the reverse complement.
CTGAACTGAAGTAGTTTATTCAGTGATGCCAATGATTCAGTATTGTCATATGTGCTAGCATTGATGTCTTCTTCTCTACAGCGGCGTTCAAGCTCGAAGATGAGACTCGTGGTTACTGGCCTTTCTGCCACATTTCTAGGTATTTGCCCCTAAAACATTAGGATATTTTCTCTAAGAAAGCAGTAAGTTTATTAGCATGACCACCAGCACAATCTTGCAAAGCCACGTCATTATTTTTTATATATCCATCTGATAGCTATTCTTGCATTATTTACGTTTTTTCATAAACAATTAGTTTTTCTTTTGTGTCAATAGAAGTAAAGTGAAATTGGATAGTGTATAATTAGGGACACATTTGAAGAATGGACTGCTTGCATATTAAATAATATATCAAAGCCATGCTTTCTGATATCAGTTGTTTTTATCTCTTAATTTGTTTAGTGCAGTAATTATATGACGGACACATCTAAGCATTTCAAAAAAGCATCCAAAATTTGTAGTCTCAGCCATCTATATCTTACTTTTTGCATTTATTTATGTTTAGTTGGTTTTCATGGCTTTAAGCAATTGCTCATTTTTTTGTCTAATTGTGCCTTTCATTAACTGTCCAGTGTTCACGCAATGGAGGAAAAAGGAGACTCTTTTATATGTTGATGTCAGCCAACAAATTCTCCTATATATTGGTGATCTACAGTAAAGTACGTGTGTCACACTTATGATGATCAATATATTCATTATTCAGATTATTTCTACATTGTTCTCCCCACATGATTTGTAGTCAGCCTAAAGCGATGCATGTATGGATGGCACAACTTTAGTTCCATAAGAACTATTTAGTGCATCCCAGTATACTTGTTGTAGATAATAGATGTATGATTTTATAGATTGCGTGCATGCCTTTGCTTATAATATAAACTGTCCTTCATAGTTAGTATAGAAGCGATGCATGTATGATTTGGCGTTCTCAATTTATATTGGACGTTTTATCTTATTTGGCAGTCTGGTGTTAATCAGTAAACTCTTGAAGTCTGTTTACATAGTTAGTATAGACAGAAGTTTATCTTACGGTGTTCGCTTGCTCTGTTTTTTTCTGGAACAAGTTTAGAAAATATGTACTTTATGACATGTCAAAAAGGTCCAAGAACCTTTGTTGAAACATCATGCCAAATGTTGTCTGTACTCAGGAGGAGCAGTAGGAGTCCTTTTTAGTATATCGTAAACTCTATAAATTATATGATAAACCCTGCTTGTCTGAAAAGTATGAGACAATGTTTGGATGATCTTATGTGTCTTTTCATAACAAAGTAGTATTTCAGTAGTTAACCTTTTAGTAAAATTGTGTTCTACTGTAGTGAGATTCCTATATGCAGACCCATGTTTATTCATCTCTCGGACTATATACATGAACTTACCTATAGTTTGTCTTCTTTATATGTTAATTCAGAAGTTAGTGAACACATTGAAGGATCACCTTATAGTTCCAATAAATCGCTGCATACACTATTCATTTTTTTTGACCAGGGTTAGCTTATTATTGAAATAAAGTACAACTTACATTAGATACGTTGAAGGTTTTATTTCTGCTAATTATTATAGGCAGACACTTCTAAAGTTAGAGGTTACATGACCTGTATGGCACGTGAAATAAACTTGGTTAGTACTAAGTGTCCCTGATTTCAACCCTTGGCTTCTCACAAATAGTGAAATTCATAGAAGCTTCATTAGATAAAAAAAAATTGTGGGTTCATTAGATAATATATTGGGTAAAAGTAAAAGGTTTTCTCAGCCAAAGTATATTCTTATCTGTTGTATGAGTACTCAGAATTCACTTCATCCTTGAAGCTATTAGTTTATCAATTCAATTTAAATGTATTTAGTTCGACAAGAAACCAATGGAAGAGCCAAATGTTGTATCACCTTCTATCCTGCCGTCGCTAACTGAGCCTCACCGTCGTTGTTGGGATTCCACACTGTCGTCTCATCTTGCTACTATGCTCACAACAAGAGGAGTGCGAAGGTTTTTCCGGTATTGCCAATTACTATTGGAATCTACAAGTTCCAATGTTAAACTGAAGTACGTACTAGCTTTCAGTGTCTGAAAGACGGCACAATTTGCTGCACAACAACTAACCTCTAGATTGTCAAGTCTGAAATCAAGTTAGGGTGCTACTGGTAATATGCTGATTGGGAGAGAGTTCTTCTGTATAAAACTCAAACTATGAATTCAGTGCCTTTGTTATTGGTCTATTAGTTTCTCAGCCCTTTCCCTTGTCGGTTTTTGGATCATTTTGTGCAGATTGAAGTTGAGCTTATTTCTATGTTTACAAGTTAATCATCGCATGTACTTTGCATTGTACGGGTCTCCGAAACATATTATAATATCCATCCTGCTTGAGTAAAACAAGTTTATAATTTTCTCTGATTTCCAGAGGATGTTGTGGCCCTATGGCTTGGGTGGAAATAATGGCCGCAAGAGTTCAAAGGCGTTCTGGAGTCAGGACTCCACCTGGTACACACAATACTCTCTTTTCTACCAAATAATTATCTTTGAACTGTACACAAATTCTATCTGATCAACTTACGATTTCTTGTAGGAAAAGACCGTATATTTTGTTTTTCTATATCACTGTCGTCGCCGGGTTTGTGTTTCACCGCGATATAAAAAACTTGCAAGAAAGGAAATGGCAACGTCTGATAAGGGATATTGAGATGTGGGCATGCATGATGGATAAGGAGAAGGCAAATGAAACCAATATTTCTTTTCACTGATCGTCTTTTGTTGCATCGTGTTCGTTGTGGCACGCAGCCACACCTTGACACACGTTCATTGACTCTTGGCTTGATGCTAGCATGGTGTCTGTATATTGTTTTTGATACTTCGGTAGTTCACAATGTAAAGATAGGTACTTCATACTTGGACGCTGCAAGGGATGCCGACATCCGTTGTTGGGGACTGCGATATCTGCAACGACGGATTGAAGGAGATGGTTGATTTTAGGTTGTTTAGATGTTAGTTAGTTTTAGTCGATTGGTTCCCTTCCATCTGTAAATAACTTATAAGGGTGTGAGAGGCCAGTTTTATTTCTGCTTTCTGTTTCCTGAAGCTGAAAGAACTGATACCGTAGCTTAAAGTTTTATACTCCCTCCGGCCCATATTAATTGACTTGGATTTGTCAAATTTTGGATAAACCTGTATACTAAATAGTGTCTAGATTCATTTAAATTTTGATAAATCCAAGTCAATTAATATGGGTCGGAGGGAGTAGTAATTGAATAGACTTTTGTAAAGTTACTTTTGTTATGTTGCTCATTAAATTATCAATTATCAACATAAGTCAATGCTATTTCTACAAAAAAACAGCTCCCAACTTTTATTGCAGGCACATTAAATCTGTAAATAACAATCAAAATTAAGAAAACTTTCAGAAAATCTGTAAATAACAATAAAAATTAAGAAAACTTTCTGAAACTACGTGTTAAAAACAATTAAACTCTCATATCCAACTAAACACCAGCTATCTTGTGAGGGAAAAACATGTTCCATCAAGTTGATTGGATACCCAAATCATTACCCGCCTAGCCTATCTAGAAAAATATCAATTCCATACAACCGTAATACCGAATAAAATGAATAAAAGTAAAACATGTTTTCCCCCAAAGAAAGACGCGAAACTTGTGTGTCACTCACCACATCGACCGTTCATCCAACATTACTATGACACCGCTCTCCACTCTTCGAGGGTTTTTGCCTTTCGTAGGAAAATGGTTGTTACACACATCAGTCTTAGGTAAAACAAATAGCACTGAAGCGATGAGGAGGAATGACTCATATGTTCGATGAGCAAGGTTCGGGTGAAGCGCACGTGGGCCTAGCTTGAAGGGGCTTCACCGTACTGGTAGAGACACACGCTGGTGCGCTAGCATGTGTGGGAGATTTTGTGTTGGGTTGTCGGATTTGGTGATAGTTGAATCTACGGGAGGTGATTGTGTTTAAGAGAGACCTGAGACTTGTATAACTCCATATATCCTAGATTTAGTTTATTTACTTTGTTCTAAATTTTAGTTTTTGTTGTGTTTCACGGGATGTTAACATCTTTACAAATTATGCGTTCATGGGATGTTTCCTCAAAGGATAGAAATTCTCACGTTTGATATTTTTATGTTTGGTAAATGATTGGGGAGGGACAGACCAAGAACTTCCTTCGTGACATACAAGCCAAAGGCCGGCGCAGTCAAGAGGAGCGACGACAGGAGCGAGGAGAGAGAGGAGGTGACGTTCTAGGAGCTTTGCGAGTGGTGCCAGAAGGTTCACAAGATGCATGTTTGGCCAAGGGCAAGGCTATGGTCGCGACCTGCAAGCAGTGCGCTCTTCAAGATCTGCAAGAAGAAGGTATGCACCATCTCCCACACTTCGATTTCGCTTCTTGTTCTTAGGAAGTGAATCAATCGATGATGAGTTTGCAACTTTTGATGTTAAAATCAACGAGTATTCATTTTCATGATTCAACATTTTGATTGTTTCAATTGTAGACTCTCTAACGACATCCAACAAGTGTTAGTCGATGTGGTCAAGTACTACATGCGACGGGACTACCTAGCCGCATCAAACAACTAAATCAAGCATGTGGATCTGAAACTCGTTGTGGCCGACCATCATCATGATGTTGGAATGAGATGCATCATTAGTAATATCCACCGGTGGTATGTGTTTTGAGAAAGACGAATGATAATGAGTGTTGTTGTTTGTAGATAGCTTTTTTCATGATTTCAACATGTGTCCGTGTCTATTTGATTTTGTTATGCCCATTGATTGATCTAATTTCATTCTTTTGCAAAACGATTATGTTACAAAAGACAAATGTTTAGTCCAACATAGTTTTGGAGCCAAAGCATTCGAGAGGAAGCACCTGGCGAAGATAAAAGTAAAAATTATGCACATTGCTCATTGAAAAGGTAATAAGATGGGAGAAGTACGGCATACATGAAAAGCCACAAGAACACCAACACCTAGCACAAACATTTACCAAACAAGACATGTTGTCATGTATTAATCCTCTATCCCGTAGCAACGCACGGGCACTTAACTAGTTACTTGTAATGAAGTTGTAGTTCATCAGAAATGAAAACATTGTATGTTTGTGAACTCTTGTGGTTCTTAGATTATACAGTGATAATGTGCCACATGTTGTAACTTGATATCTGGTGTTCGTAATTTCCTTGATAACCATTAGTTCCCCCTCTTAGACAAAAGGGCACCTCTACAATTGAAATGATAGCACCAATGGCAAATGGACAAAAAAAGAAGTGTATAAGAAATACTATTTTACCAATGATATAATGATGTAACTTCATTAGCTTTGGTTTTTCTTACTGTCTTGTCCCCAAAATAATATAATGTGCCATAAGAAGATGGTCCGTGTAGAGTTGTGAACAAGCTTATTGTGCAGCTGTCATTTCTTTCCAGGATGCTCTGTTTTTACAACACAAGCTAATGATTTATTCCACTCCAGTATGTTCCTTGTTATTAGCGTTTTTCCTGGATGTTCTTTTTCGGTCAGTCAAGCGAAGAATTTATTCTAGTGATATGTATGCCCTTGCCCGCTTGCTGGGAGAGGATTAATTCCGAGAGTTAGGAAGCTCCCAGATTTTCTTTGCGCTAGAAACGTTTTCTACTGGATGTTTAAAGCCAAATGCCTGGCAAGGAACTCCACGAGGTGTGTAAGCTGTGAAGCTGTTGCTTGAACTACCCCTTGCATCATATTTTATTACAGTTTTGTTCTTCGCTTCCTGAAATTTTTGTATACCTCAATCGCTTATAATTAAAATGGGATTCTAATTGATTTACATACATGTTTTGCATAGTATCTTTAGTACATACACACCATATAGGAAATATTGATGCATCATGTCTAACTTGGACTTTTAAGGGGCTCAAGTGCGGTTCTACATTAATGATGCAATTTCAAAATGCATTCCTATGGAGGACCATGTTGAACAAGATGCATTGGATGGGCAATTCTGTAAAGATCCTCGACTCCAGTGTCCTCTACTCCAGTATTGCCCTTGACTCCAAGGTCTCTCACTATCTCTTACGTTTGAGTAAATGTCGTAAAGTTTTCATACACACTATATATTTACCGATTATAATGAACATAGATTAACCATTGTGTCACGAAACTACAGGTTTTAAGACCAATTTCATAAAATTACAGGTGTATAGACTAACTCTAACTCACAATCCACCAATCTACATGTCTGACACACTTGTCACAAAACCCATGTTGGCGTACCAGCAAAATCACGGGTTGATTACTAAATCAATAGTTCTCTCAAAATGGTTTACAATTTTGTGCTAGTTTGTGCACGGGATTTGTTGCTTTGTGAAACCTGTACTCGTTCTACTCCCTCTTTTACTCTATGATTATTTGTGGCCAACCATGCGTGTGTACCAAGCAAATACTGAATTTGAGAAGAGTAATGGGAAATGTCCACTCTACTGGATGCCATGTTGCAACAACATAACATACTAAAACAATGAAGTAATGATAGTGTGGAAACAGGTAATGATACACCCTCGAGACTCTAAATGAATGACTTCGAAACCGAAGCTTCTAGTATTACGAATATATATGGTGGATGGAAGTAATGCTCACATGACTACTGGCTCTTTTATTTTTGGTTGACTAAAAAGGAGAACTGCCTCGTCACTGCTTCTTATTTTTCTTCGTCTATGCTCCTTCCTGTGCCTCTGTTGTTGCTGCTCTGTGGGCAGTGGTGATTGATGCAAGGCGGAGGGTTAGAGTTTGGAGATTCACCCTTGCCTTTTTAGCGAACCAGCAACAAGACGACAATGGATCTTCACCTAATGATCCACAAAAGGTTTGAATGTCACAAGAACTGTGAGATATAAACAGTGTCAAAGGCATACTTGAGGAATTTCTTTTATTTTGGTATATAACAATACTCACATTAGGGATTATCATATCTCAATCCAATAGAGCTGCATCCTTCTCTTGCTTTATAATAGGAAAAATCAGATGGACTAAAGTGTTAGTACTTCCAAGATGAAAATACACCTGATACCACTGATTGTTAATTAACAATTTGCAATGCCTTGTGGTTAATCAATTTCCTTTCTCTTAACTTCTTCAGATGGTAGTCCTTTATCGAGGGACTTGGAGAAGCCTTGATTATCGCATCTGGTCGTCCTACCACCCACACAAGCAGTGTTGCAACAATGGCAATGCCAAGCAGGAGCTGTTGCGCATGTATGCGTGCATCGATAGGAAAGAGGCTGCTGGTTCTACCTCTAGCACTAGCAGTGGTAATGGCAGTGAGGAGGACGATGACTGGACCCAGATGTTCGGGAGGTGCTTGATATGGCGCTTTGTCAGCTGCGCCATGCTGCTGCTTGAGAACCAAATTCCTTTCTTCGTCTTGGATAAGTTGTTCATGCAGCTCCGGACAGACCCTGGCAAGAGCTGCGACGTTCTCATGGCCAGTGCTCTGCCTCTTCTGGTCCCTTTGTCTGCAGAGGCTGCACTCCTTCCCCATTGCCTGTCACGATGTGCTTCACCTCCTGCACCTCTTTCACCGCCCCATGGGGCTCCCAGAAGAAGAGGTGGTGCCTGGTGGCGCCCGCCGGCACACAGTGCCCCTGTCATAGCTCCCGCAGTGGATACCTTGTGCCAGGGATCTTCAGGAAGCTGGCATTGAGTTCCGGGCAAGGAATGCTGCCAGATCCCTACTGCCAGACACGAAGAGCTTCCTTGATGTGAGGTTCCACGGAGGCGTCCTGGAGGTCCTGATGCTGCAGTTGTGCGCCTACAGCGAGCCCCTCTTCCGCAACCTGATCGCCTTTGAGCAGACCTACCCACCTGGTGCGGTGCCATGTCACTGCATATTCTGTCTTCATGGACTGCCTTGCTGCCTCGCCAGAGGACATGAGACTGCTAGAACTTAGCGGCATGCTGGTGAACCAAATGAGTGGTATTAGCACCTCTGAGGCGGACTCGGTGGTGTTCTTCGCCCGCCTCTCTGCAGAGGCCCACACCTGGCAGCTTACCACAACTACCTCGTGGACATGATCCAGCAGGTGAACAGGAATAGGCAGTCCAGGTGGCCTCGGTGGCGCGTGGCCTTTGTCCGTAACTACCGCAGCAACCCGTGGATGGCCATGTCGCTCGCTGCCGCGGCATTGCTGCTCGTACTCACAATGATTCAGACCTTTTTGCCATCTATCCATAATTCAAGCGGCCCAATCAGCACTACTCATTGGAGAATATACGTTTGCATGAATTTGTTCATCTCGTGCATACCATCTTTCTCTTTTGTTCTTTTGCTTACTCGCCATGGATGCATTCCTTTTACACAAATATGAATTTCAAAACAGATCTAAGATCAATGATGATTTGATCAACTGTGTTCAGAAAACTACAGAACTTTTGACTCCCATCTTTGTAAATTGTTTCTGAATATGTTACAAATACAACAACCCTTTCTCCTTGGCAGGATAAATTTGGACTGAAGCAACACACCTGAAGTGTTTAGTCTGTCCACTATGGAATAACAGATGATCACTCTGAATATATTCTTTGTTGTTGTTTTTCTATAATATGCCATGCTAAGGCGTAACTAACACCCTGAATATATTTTTGTCATCACACTGTTTACTTCCTCAAATCTGCCTGATTTCCTATGTTTGACAGCATCATCTTCTGGAATGGGATGGGTACTAATGTTCAAAATGTTTATCTTACCAATCCTCGGCCATTTTCACTTGTTGGCACCCCTGAGGCTCTGATCATCCTCATCAGATATCCCTGTTTGACATCATCCAAGGAAAGGATGAAAAAGGAGAACTTGGAATAGTCTATATATTCTACTCCCTTTGTTTCAAAATATAAAATGTTTTAGTTTTTTTCATGAAACACGTATCTAGACATTTTTTAGTACGTAAACTCATTTTGCTCTTAACTTACACAATGAAAGACATCTAGATACAATGAAAGACATCTAGATACATGCGTTTCACAAAAAAGCTAAAACATCTTATAATTTAGAAAATAGGAAGTATAATAACAGTACTAGCAAGACGCAAGGGAGCTAAATGTCAGTCACTGATGATAACCGGGACACAGTGGCTTGCTATGGCATCGAACGAACGATTGGAAGGAGGGTTGTCCCGGGATGTTTAGGCTGGCTTTGCTGAAATCATGGGTGCTTTCAAAGTAGAAGTACATGTCTTCATTTTTGAGCCGATACTATAGCTGCTGCCGAATGTTCCCACCCAGGTTAGCGAAGATGCGGTTTATTAGCCTCATGAATTACTAGGTGCGTCACAAACGGGGTGATTGGTTCTTCACAGGTAACATGACATTTTCATGTGTGTATCTACATTAGCAATGATCCTGACGTAACAGTTGAAACAACAACAAAACTGGAAGGTGAATATACCACTAATAAAGATAAAATTATTTTCTTGGTAGCTTCGTCAAGGATTCATCCTCGCCAAAGACAATATTATAAAACGGAATTGATGTGGAAGTCAATGTGTGTATTTTGTCACTATGATGAAACAATTAAATATCTATTTTTCTAGTGCAAATTTGCTTTTCTATATGGTCAGTCGTCCAGTTGGTATCCATCGTATAGTGTTGCTAATATTTTTGACAATTAGCAACATGATATTGATCATATCTATTCTTCTAGTGCAACTTTGCTTTTCTATATGGTCAGTCATGCAAGTATCTTATAGCTTGTATCTATCATGTAGTGTTGCTAATATTTTTTGGCAACTGGCTGGATGGTATTGATCATAGGTTTAGAATTCTTATTAGTGTAGGAGCGTTTGTTTTTATTTGGTCGCTTTGGTTATATAAAAATAATGATTTTTTAAAGATAAAAATTCTTCCCTTATGAAGGTCATCTACCTGTGCGCACCAGTATGTTCCGTTTATGGGCGTCTCTATAGCATGTGGAGAACCGCAAGCGTGATCTACAGATTGGGTATCCATCTCTACAACCGTTATGCGGTTTCTTGATGATTACAAGATTTCGCCTTTACTTTCTTCATTTTGGTTATTTTGCGGCTATATGTATCCTAGTTATGTAGAGGTCGGTTATAAAATAATGTTCTAGTTGACATCAATTAGATCACTTTTTATCTCGATGAAAATGACATATTCTCAGAATTTCAGCACAAGATAACCTTGTTTCAAAATCAATTTGCAGAGTAAGCTATTTACATTGTGTCGCAGGTGAAGAAGCCATGCTATTCTTTATAACATGGCATCGTGGGCAAAAGAGTCATGCTCTATAGCATGAAATTATGGTCAAAGGAGTCATGCTCAACAACATGACTTTTGGATGACAAGCATGGATCTTTTGACCACGGCTCTATGTTGTAGAGCATGGATCCTTTGTCCATGGTGTCATGCTATAGAGGATGTCTCCTTCGTCCTCGGCACCATTCTCTGGCATGGTTCTTTCACCCACGACGCCATTCTATAGAGCGTGGCTCCATGAGATTTGGTGCTAGGCAAATATGTTTATTTCATGATTTTATTTCAAAACAGGGTTATACCATGCTGAATTTTTGATTCGTGCCACTACCACCGCTCGTAGGCACCAATACCCCATCTTCGCCCATGAGGCCATGCTGCCCCTTCTTGGCCTGCGACTCCGCCACCCTGTCGGTGAGTGAGTGGCACCCGCCATCGCTCATGATGTTGGTAGGTTGTTAGGGTTAAATTAGTTGTTAGAAATTGTTATATGTTTTAGTTAGAAATGCTAGATGTTTTAGTTAAATTGTTAGTTTGTTAGGATTTTTAGAAATTGTTAGATGATTTGTGTTTAACTAGGAGATATACGGGGCATACCTAGATGGTTTAGTTAGTTTATTAATGTTGTTAGTAGAACATGCGTGTTGTGGTGATGATTTAGTTGATTATTGTTGTGTTTATTAGGAGATATGGCGCTCGTGCCAAAAATGTAAGAGTAAGAGTGGCGCAGCTTGTCACCGGTCTTATTATTTAGTTTCTATATGTTTGAGGAGTTTCAAGATTCAGTGGTAACAAACTATTCTTTTGCATACTACTTTGTAACCATTTTTAATAGTACTTTTACCATTAATTCAACATGTGTGTTTCTTTTGTTTGTTGTATATAGATTATTCCATGCAATGCAAAATTATTATTAAATGAAGCAACATGAGAGAGTGCGTGCTATTATGGGTGACCCCTTAGGGTTTCATGATCTTTCACGAATCCCCGTGTGAAAGAGCATGTACGCCGCCATGTCTAGTTTTGGTAATTAATGACAATCTTTATGGACTAATGTGTATGAAGTTGTACTTGTAGGAATTATTCATTGGCATCGCTTGGAGCATGTGTTGGCTTCAAGGTAGATGAAACAAAGAAGAAGATGGGTTGTGCAAGTTCAAAATGCGCCCTCTAGAAGATCTCATGTTTGATGCTTGCCATCGTCGGTGGTCATGGAGCATGGAAGAGGAATCAAGAAAGGTGTTCCATCCTGAGAAGGATAAGATCGTCTACTTTGCTCTCAAGTGTATGCTCAAGGCAAAGGTATAATCTTGATAGGTTTTCCCTTTTCCGGACTCATGTTGTTAGTTGGAAGAGCGGGTTTAGGATAGATAGTCATACTATCAATAGGGGCTCTCGAGTGAGTAACTCGACCATAACTTTCGGAGAGGGCTCAAACCTTTGCATATTTAGAATCATCTTTCTTGATTGTTATTTGGATCTTATCCATGTGAGGTTCTAGATCTTGTGGTAATATTCATAACAAGCTCTAGTTTATCGAAAATGGATTTCCCTTTTATATCTTATTGTGTTTTTGATCTTGGGGGTTTTTCGATTTCTCACCAAGGGAGGTATCTCACATTATAATACATCACATATTCTCAGTTGGTGGTAACCAATATTTTTGTCCTCTTTTCAACAAAATTGGTTTTGGGTCAATCGGGGCTTCCTAACTCAAGTTATTGCATTTGAAAATTTGCCTCTTTGTTTGATTTTAAAAGAAAAAGAAAAAAGATTTTTCTGGGCCAGGCATTACTACCGGTCGCACTACCGGCCGCCCCCGAGCGCTACGCATCCCACTGTGTCGCCCGATAGTACCGGCCCAAGCGATATTACCACTGGGCAGACCGGTACTACCGGGCCGGCCCAGCTGCCTCGCCTGGCCGCCTTGCTCCCTGCAGTCGCTTGCTCGCTAGCACGCACGTCCCTCCTCCCGCTCGCACGCTGCCCTCGCTCGCTGGATCCCCTGCCACGTGCGCTGCCCTCTCTCTCGCTTGCTTGCCTCGCTAGCGCTTGTTGCCCTTCTGCTTCTTGGCGCTGGTGGGCTGGGCGGTTGTACCGGCCCAGGTCGGTTTTTGCCCCCAACAGGCAGAAAAACTATGCCACTATTTATAGCTCTCTCTCTTTCTCTTTTCAAGGTTGCTTCTTCTTCCTCTTTGCTCAAGCTTTGCCCCATTATTTGCCCCCTCTTTGAACCTTGATTTCTCTCCCTCCCTCCAATGATTCTTGCTCATATTTGAGAGGTAGAGAGAGGAGATCTAGATCTACAATTTGACCTAAACAATTCATCACTTTGTGAGTGAATCTTTGGGATCTAGATCTTGAAGGATTTTGTGTTCTTCTTGTGTTCTTCCTCTCTTGTTCCCCTAATAGCTTTAGTAGCTTTGTTGGAACTTGAGAGTGAGTGATTGGAGCATCTTTGTGGTGTTCTTGTCATTTGCATTAGGTGCATCGGTTTGAGTTCTCCTTAGAGGATTTGGTTTGGTGAAATCAAAAAGCTTGCCCCAATTAAGTTGTGTAGCCTTGGTGGTGTGTTCTTGGGGCCTCCAATTAATTTGTGGAGGTATCCTCAAGTTTGTGTCCTTGGTGGCGTTTATTGGGAGCCTCTAATTAAGTTATGGAGATTTGCCCCAATCTTGTATGGGTTTGGTGGCTGCCCTCAAGTGTCCCATAGTGGATCGGGTGCTTGCCGTGCGACGGGTGCTCGGGAGAATAGGGTGAGGCCTCTTGTGGCGTTGGTGGTCTTAGTACCGCCCACCCCTCCAAAGAGACGTACTTACATGTTGGAAGGAACTCGGTAAAATATCGGCGTCCCTGTGTGTCTCGGTTATCTCTATACCCGAGCTCTTTACTTATGCACTTTATATTGTGATAGCCTTCGTGCTTGAAGTAATCTATCTTGTTGTCGCTTTGTTGCTTGTCTAGCTTAGCATAAGTTGTTGGTGCACATAGGTGAACCTTAGTATATATAGGCTTTGTGCTTTACAAAATAAAACACTAGTTTTATTCCGCCATTGTTAAGCACATCTTGTAAAAGTTTTAAACCACCTATTCACTTCCCCCCTCTAGGCATCCATGATCTTTCACCATGGAAATCAAGATGGAAGCGAGTGGGAGGAGGGGGAGGATGAAATCCAAAGGCTCACACGCGAAGAACTCGATGAACACATGCCAACACATGAATACACGATACAAACCAATAGCTCACGCCGACGGCAACCGGTCCGGCATAATCCCTAGGATCGGTGATTGGCAAGACATTCTCCCACTACCAACAACGGGGGTGAGAGCCATGATGAGATCTTGACTACTTAGAGACGAGACACCAACTCCAAGGACTTGTACAACTTGAACGCACTAGGCAAAATCCAAGAGGTTGGGGGATAATTGGTGCTCCTTGTCAAGGAGCATGAGACTAGCAATAGATAAATCCTCTAGGGTATCTTCTATTACAATTATCCAAGTCTAGGGATTACAATGGAGGGTGGGGCTATTTATAGGCCAACCACATAAACAGTGGTAGTCTGGGAACAAAAAGGTAAAGTCTAGGCAAAATAGGGGATTACACGGGCTAAGCCCAAGAGTTGACTTGTTCCTAGGCGGTTCCGGCGGTAAGTCCGATGCCGGAGTGGACGCCGGAATTTCTGGCGGCCGCCGGTATTTCCGGTCGAATACCGAAGTGCCTTACAAAGATGCTTTTAGGTCGATGCTGGATGACTTTAGTCACTACCGGTATTTTCGGCGTGGGGATCGGTTCACCGGGCACTGTGCGCCAAAAATTCCAGCATGGAAACCAGTTTGCCAGACCTGGCGCCGGTTTGGCCTGGAGCTTCTTATCGTTCTGCCTTGGGTACTTCTCTTGGTGATGCTTCATGGGGTTCATGGCTGAGGATGCACAAAGTATTGGCATGAAGTAGCAAGCCATCCAAGGATGTATCGAAATCACACAAGGAGAGGAGCGAGTTAACCTTAGCTTGTAGGAGCTTGGCTCGAGCGCGTGTCATTGGTCCACTTGGGGGACTATGGGGAGGAGATGTAGAGGCGTATGTGGGACGGGCTGCATTAGCTTCCCCCTTGGGAAAGAGTCGTCCTCGACTCTTCAACCTCTTCAACTTCGTCTTCTCCATGAAATGGTGAGAGGTCCTTCACATTGAACGTCGGGCTCATGATGTATTTTAATGTTGGGATGTCGATGATGTAGGCGTTGTTGTTGATTCTCTTTAGGACTTTGAAAGGGCCATCACCCCTTGGATTGAGTTTGGAGTCGCGATCCTTGGGAAAGCGGTCTTTACTCAAGTGTATCCACACAAGGTCGCCTTCTTCGAAGATCATCTCTTTATTGGTATTGTTTAGCTTTGACGCTTGGCAAAGCACTTGTTGCTCGATCGTAGCTCTCGTGTCACCATGAAGTTTCTTCATTGCTTGGGCACGCTTGTCGACGTCCATGTTGGTGCGCTCATGGGGAGGAAGTGGTAGGATGTCGAGCATGTTGGGAATATGCCCTAGAGGCAATCATGTATGATGATATTTCCCATTGTATTCATAAAGATATTAAGTTGTCCTTGTATAAACATCTGATGTGTATCATTGAATATGTGATTCGGTTGTGGAACTATACATTCATGTTGTTTGTACTAAATATCCTTGGTCATTGAGGTTGTGCTGGACACACAACTTAGACCAATGTAAAAGTTGGCTTGATGACTCGGTTCCACTTGCCATGGGCATGGAGATGCTATTCCAACTTACACAGATTCGTCTAAAGAGTTTAGCGAGTCGGATTGACCCATATTGAGGTACAATGAACAAGTTGTCATTTGTATATCTCAATCAATGTAATCCTTAGACCTGAGGTTATTGCATAGTCCGAGTTGAGGATCACCGACTTAGGTTCTATCAAACGATGATCCGTAACTGGGAAATTATAAAGGCAGAGTTCGGGTCGACTGAGAATCAAGCTGCGTGATGTGAATAACCAAGATGGGATTTTGCCCCTCCACTCGGAGAGATATTCTCTGGGCCCTCTCGGATGATATGATTCGGAAAGCATGGCCATGCACGACTCAATTAAGTGTTAACCGAGGCGATCGACTAAGAGTTAGTCGGGTGAATCACTTATCTCGGATTGAGAAGAGAGTCGGACTATTTAAGGGATGACAATTATTCGCCTATAGTCTGACAAGGTATATCGTGAGGCAAAAGGGACTCGGACGTAAGTCGCATTGGAAAGGCAAGTCGTCATGACTCTTTGGTACTTGGGAGTCGGCACGTTCTGCTAGGAGCCGCTACCGAATGATCGATTGAGAGTCGGACTCTAATCCTATCCAAGTAGCCAAGAGCCTGCGGGGTCACACACTTAAGAGCGGGAGCAAGTTCGTATTGGATCTGAACTGCAAATCTAGTTGTGTTGGACCCGAGCCTGATTTGGACGGAGTCAGTGAGTTGGACTCACAGGGACTAATATTATATGGGCTTTAGTGAATGGGCCACGCGAGCAGATTCCATGTTCACTCCCTATATATAGTGGAGCACCGTAACCCAGAAAGGTTAATCGTTGTTCGGTTAGGTCATTCCATGTGTTGGAAACCCTAGCTCCACAGCAGTCCTGCCGCCGTAACGAACCTAGTAGTTCGCCGCTGGTGCTCCTCCTTGTACAGGTGGATACCAGCAGAGGTGTTGTACGATCAGCACCAGGACGATCGGACCGTGAGGACTGCACTGCATCAACTGACGCGCTTCATCAGTAATCCGTAACTACGCGTCTAGTGGTAAACCTCGTGGCCTTCTACCTCAGCTAGATCTTGGGATCACCACGTTAGAGGAAAAAGTTTTGTTTTATCTCTGCGTGGCCCAACAGTGGTATCAGAGCGATAGCTTCTGGTTTTAGGCTCGAGATCTCGCATATGTGATATGCGGTTGGATGTAGATGAGATCTATGTGCTGTTTTGGTGGTCGATCTATGAGATAGATCGGTTTTGTACGAGGTTGATTGGATCAACTGTACTCGGGGAATGGTAGATCTGATTTCCGTGATCATACTGCTGAGGTCGTGGAACGACATACCCCTACCGGTCGGCTTCCGCCATCGGGGTAGACTGTGACACGTAAATCCAGGTGCGGTGATCGAAGATCAAAGGGTTTGATCGAATCGGAATAATGGTCGGAATCCATGTCCGGATCGTATATGAGATCTACGTTTTTGGAAAAATCATCGGGCGCTGCCCGCACCCGCGAGGGGCGCTGCCCCTTCGATCCCCGCCTGCTACCCTCTACGGGACCGCCGGCTTCGCCCTGTCGTAGCGCCTTAGATGTCGTTGTGAGTTTCACAACACCGGTAGATATTGTATCTATGCATAACTTGTTTTGTAGGAAGTTGTGAATGGTATGGTTCATGTGCATGTGATGTATGTGTGTAATACATACGTGATCTGCGAATCACGGTTTTTGTCAGCTGGCTGGAGCCTAGGTGCTGTCAAATTATTGTATAACGACCTGTGTGTCGGATTCTCCTTGTAATTTACTTTACTAAGCTAGTGTAGCTGTTTGGAGAACCCGGAAGACATGCAAGGCGTTGTACATGTCGGTGACATGGAGTAAGACGGCAAGTGACAAGAGTTGGCACGAGTCGGATTACAGGCTTTGTGGAGATGGAGATCGCCATGAAGGGAGACATACCATTTCACATTATAATTGCTTTATTTTGTGTTATTGCTATGTCTCTGTTTTACCTCTGTTAGATAGTTGATAAAATTTAATCCCTCAAAGAAGGTCTAGTCGGTTTTCCCACCAGTGTTTTCACCATCACAAGTCGGACATTTTTGGTAGTGGGCTCATAAAATTGAGGTGCTGCCAATTCTTTCCGACTAGGTGGGTTCGAGTCGGACTCTTACTGCAAAAACACTTGGTAAGCTAGACGGGTCTATCACAACGGTTGTGGGGCTCGAGGAAAAGTCGGATGGGAGCCGAGGCATGTGATGCCACCCGTCCAACAGGAGTCGTATGAGATGCGATTGACAAGGAGTTGTCTACCTAGATCACTTGGCGGCTAGCGGTGATGCTAAAGCTCACTAGCCGACTTGCTTATTTAGGATCCTGAATCACTAAGTAACCATCGGAGGGGTGTTGGTTCTAGCGGGAGCATAAAATATTAAAGTGTTTAATATGCGTGCTCTTTTATGAATACATGTCTTAAGTGTTTTGCATATTTCTGTTGTAGATCATGGCACCAAGTAGCAGTCACTCTCAGATATCCGGTTTTGCGTTGAGAACCATTCTTGAGAAAGATAAACTGAACGACACTAATTTTACCAAATGGTATCGAAATCTGAGAATTGTTCTCAAACAAGAAAAGAAGGACCATGTCCTAGACAACCCACTTCTAGATGAGCCGAATGAGAATGCGATTGTGCTGCCACCAATGCCTACCGTCGGGCTAAGGATGAGTCCACGGATATTAGTTGTCTTATGCTTGCTCACATGGAACCGGACTTGCAAAAGTAGTTCGAGCATGTTGAGGCCTACGATATGATCGAAAGCCTCAAAAGTATGTTCCAGGCTCATGCGAAGACTGAGAGGTATCAAGTCTCTCAGGCTTTGCCGAGTTGCAAGCTTAAGAATGGTGATCCACTGAGTCCGCATGTGATCAAAATTGGTTACGTGCAGTCTTTGGAGAGGCTTGGCTACCCCATTAGCGAAGAGTTCGCTACAGATATAATTCTGAACTCTCTTCCTAGTGCATATGGCCAGCTCATTTCGAACTACCACATGCATGCTATGGATAAGAAGCTCACTGAATTACATGGGATGCTCAAGCAGGCAGAGGCGGATCTCAAGAAGGGCGCCAGTCAAGTGTTGATGGTGCAGAATAAGGCTAAGTTCAAGAAGAGTTTTTGGACTAAGAAGAAGGCTAAGCCAGGAGGAAAGCAGGCTCAGGACCCGGTCCCAAGCGCTTCCTCAGGGACTAAGCCATCTCCTTCAGCCGGATCCACTTGCTTCTACTGCAAGGCGGATGGCCACTGGAAGAGGAACTGCAGCAAGTATTTGGCCGACAAAGCCAAGAGTGGAGGTATGACTTCCGACTCAGGTACACTTGTTTGCAATGTTATAGAAATATATCCTGCTGATGCACCTAATAGTTCTTGGGTATATGATACCGGATCAGTTATTCACATCTGCAACTCGTTGCAGGGACTGGTAAGAACTAGGAGCGTAGCAAGAGGCGAGGTTGATATTCAAGTCAGCAACAAAGCAAGAGTTGCTGCGTTGGAAGTCGGCACGATGCAGCTTCATTTACCTTCCGGATTCATTATGGAACTGAATAATTGTTATTATGTTCCAGTGCTTAGTCGAAACATTATTTCTGCTTCATGTTTGATGAGGCAAGGCTATGAGTCGAATATCAAGAATAATGGTTGTTCTTTGTATTTGAATGATATGTTTCACGGCTTTGCACCCGTCCAGGATGGATTATTTATTTTGAATCTTGATGGTGAGTCGGTTTATAACATAAATGTTGAAAGGTTGAAACCAAATGATCTAAATATGACTTACTTTTGGTACTATCGGCTTGGTCATATAAGTTGGAAATGCATGAAGAAGCTCCATGATGATGGACTCCTAACTTCGTTCGACTTGGAGTCGTTCGAGACATGCGAATCTTGCCTACTCGGCAAAATGACCAAGACACCTTTTGCAAAGAGTTGTGAAAGGGCGTCCGACTTGTTGGGACTAGTACATAGTGATGTATGTGGACCAATGAGCATGATAGCTAGGGGTGGTTATGAGTACTTCATTACCTTCACTAATGATTTGAGTAGGTATGGATATATCTACTTGATGAAACATAAGTCGGAAGCCTTTGAAAAGTTCAAAGAATTCCAGAATGAAGCACATAATCAACTCGGCAAGAAAATAAAGTTTCTTTGGTCGGACCGAGGAGGCGAGTACATGAGCCATGAGTTTGATGACCATCTGAAAAATTGTGGAATAGTTCCCCAACTTACTCCGCCATGAATGCCACAAAGGAACGGTGTTTCGGAAAGGCGGAATCGGACCTTGTTGGACATGGTATGATCAATGATGAGTTAGACAGATCTGCCTTTATCATTTTGGGGTTATTGTCTAGAAACAACGGCGTTCACACTAAACAGAGTACCATCAAAATCGGTAGAGAAGACACCGCATGAGATGTGGACACACAATAAGCCGAGTTTGTCTTTTCTTAAGATTTGGGGTTGTGAAGCTTTTATCAAGCGACTTCAGTCGGACAAGCTTACGGCCAAGTCGGATAAGTGTATTTTCGTGGGTATCCGAGGGAAAATTTGGGTTACTACTTCTACAACCGAGAAGAGGACAAAGTGTTTGTCGCTCGGAACGGTGTCTTCCTTGAGAAAGAGTTTCTCAGACGGGGAGTAAGTGGGAGCACGGTGCAACTCAAAGAAATTCGAGAGGAACCGGCCAGTAGAGAGTCCGCAAAAACCTTGGAGGTTGAGCCGGTCGTGGTAGCTGAGCCGGCAGAGGCACCTGTACTACGAAGATCGACGAGATTACGAATTGTTCGTGATGTATTACTGTTAGACAGTGATGAGCCGGCAAATTATTCGGAAGCGATGGTGGGATCTGATTCCGAGTCATGTCTTAGAGCCATGAGATCCGAGTTAAAGTCCATGGATGAAAATCAAGTTTGGAACTTGGTGGATCTGCCAGACGGTGCAAGACCTGTCGAGTGCAAATGGGTCTTTAAGAAGAAAACTGATATGGATGGAAATGTTTCCGTATATAAAGCACGCCTTGTCGCGAAGGGGTTCCGACAAGTTCAAGGAGTTGATTACGATGAGACTTTCTCGCCCGTAGCGATGCTTAAATCAGTTCGGATCATGTTAGCGATAGCATCCTATTTCGACTATGAGATATGGCAGATGGATGTCAAAACGGCTTTCCTTAACGGAAATTTAACCGAGGACGTGTATATGATACAACCCGAGGGTTTTGTTGATCCAGCTAATGCTGACAAGGTATGTAAACTTCAGAAATCCATTTATGGGTTGATGCAAGCATCTCGGAGTTGGAATATTCGCTTTGATGAGGTAGTCAAATCGCTGCATCAAGAGTGATCATGATTCTTGTTTATACAAGAATTTTAGTGGGAGCAAAGTAAACTTTCTAATCTTATATGTGGATGACATATTACTGACTGGAAATGATGTCCAGATGTTGCAAGAAACCAAGGAATCATTGGAAAGGAGTTTCTCAATGAAAGACTTGGGTGAGGCAACATATATCCTCGGAATCCGGATCTATAGAGATAGATCAAGACGGCTCATTGGATTGAGTCGGAGTACTTATTTGGACAAAGTGTTGAAGAAGTTCAACATGGAATCATCTATGAAGGGGTTCTTACCGATGTCCCATGGTGTAAAACTTAGCAAGACTCAGTGTCCTTCGACAACTGATGAGCGAAGTCGGATGAGTGCGATTCCGTATGCTTCTGCAGTCGGATCCATCATGTATGCCATGATTTGTACTAGGCCGGATGTTTCCTATGCTCTAAGTGTTGTGAGCAGATACCAGGCTGATCCTGGAGAAATCCACTAGACAACGGCTAAAAATATCCTAAAGTACTTGAGAAGGACTAAGGATATGTTTTTGGTTTATGGTGGTGAAGATGAACTCAGTGTAAAGGGTTACACGGATGCGAGTTGTCTTACCGACTCTGATGAATCTCGTTTGAAATCCCGATACGTGTTTATTATAAATGGAGGTGCTGTGAGCTGGAAGAGTTCCAAGCAAGAGACTGTGTCTGCATCTACAACAGAGGCTGAGTATATTGCCGCCTCAGAGGCAGCAAAGGAAGTTGTTTGGATGAGGAATTTCATCATGGATCTTGGTGTGGTTCAGGGCTCGTCCAATCCGTTAGACGTGTATTGTGACAACAATGGTGCTATTGCACAAGCCAAGGAACCTAGACAACACCAGAAGAACAAGCACATACTCATGCGGTACCACCTGATTCGCCAGTTCGTGGATCAGGGTGATATCAAGCAAGGTACACACGGATGAAAATATTGCGGATCCGTTGACAAAGCCGTTACCATAGCCGAAGCATGAGGCGCACCTGAGAGAATTAGATGCTTAGACATATGATGTCGGACGATTGACTCTAGTGCAAGTGGGAGACTGTTGGGAATATGCCCTAGAGGCAATCATGTATGATGATATTTCCCATTGTATTCATAAAGATATTAAATTGTCCTTGTATAAACATCTGATGTGTATCATTGAATATGTGATTCGGTTGTGGAACTATACATTCATGTTGTTTGTACTAAATATCCTTGGTCATTGAGGTTGTGCTGGACACACAACTTAGACCAATGTGAAAGTTGGCGTGATGACTCGGTTCCACTTGTCATGGGCATGGAGATGCTATTCCAACTTACACAGATTCGTCTAAAGAGTTTAGCGAGTCGGATTGACCCATATTGAGGTGCAACGAACAAGTTGTCATTTGTATATCTCAATCAATGTAATCCTTAGACCTGAGGTTATTGCATAGTCTGAGTTGAGGATCACCAACTTAGGTTCTATCAAACGTTGATCCGTAACTGGGCAATTATGAAGGCAGAGTTCGGGTCGACTCAGAATCAAGCTGCGTGATGTGAATAACCAAGATGGGATTTTGCCCCTCCACTCGGAGAGATATTCTCTAGGCCCTCTCGGATCATATGATTCGTAAAGCATGGCCATGCACGACTCGGTTAAGTGTTAACCGAGGCGATCGACTAAGAGTTAGTCGGTTGAATCACTTATCTCGGATCGAGAAGAGAGTCGGACTATTTAAGGGATGACAATTATTCGCCTATAGTCTGACAAGGTATATCGTGAGGCAAAAGGGACTTGGACGTAAGTCGCATTGGAAAGGCAAGTCGTCATGACTCTTTGGTACTTGGGAGTCGGCACGTTCTACTAGGAGCCGCTACTGACTGATCGATTGAGAGTCGGACTCTAATCCTGTCCAAGTATCCAAGAGCCTGCGGGGTCACACATATAAGAGCGGGAGCAAGTTCGTATTGGATCTGAACTGCAAATCTGGTTGGGTTGGACCCGAGCTTGATTTGGACCGAGTCAGTGAGTTGGACTCACAGGGACTAATATTATATGGGCTTTAGTGAATGGGCCGCGCGAGCAGAGTCCATGTTCACTCCCTATATATAGTGGAGCACCGTAACCCAGAAAGGTTAATCGTTGTTCGGTTAGGTCATTCCATGTGTTGGAAACCCTAGCTCCACAGCAGTCCTGCCACCGTAACGAACCTAGCAGTTCGCCGCCGGTGCTCCTCCTTGTACGTGTGGATACCAGCAGAGCTGATGTACGATCATCACCAAGACGATCGGCTCGTGAGGACTGCACTGCATCAACTGACGTGCTTCATCAGTAATTCGCAACTGCGTGTCTAGTGGTAAACCTCGTGGCCTTCTACCTCGGCTAGATCTTGGGATCACCATGTTAGAGGAAAAAAACTGTTTTATCTCCGCGTGGCCCAACAGAGCACAGTGAGTGGCTCGAATCCATAGAAAATCATGAATGGGCTCTTCATGGTGGTGGAGTGCTTGGCGTGATTGTAGGAGAACTCTGCGTGGGGGATGCATTCCTCCCAATCCTTAACATTCTTCTTTATCAACACGTGGAGGAGTGTTCCGAGGCTTCGGTTGACGACCTTGGTTTGGCCATCGGTTTGAGGATGCAAGGCGGACGGGAAGAATATCTTGATGCCGAGCTTAGCCATGAGTGTCTTCCAAAAGTAGCTCATGAATTTGACATCACAGTTGGAGATGATTGTTCGTGTCACGCCGTGAAGACGAATTATTTCCCTGAAAAACAGATTTGCAATATGTGAAGCATCATCGGTCTTATGGCACAGAATGAAATGTGCCATTTTGGAAAAACGATACACTACGACAAATATAGAGTCATGACCATGCTTAGACCTAGGCAATACTAACACGAAATCCATGCTAATGTCCGACCAAGGTGCATGAGGAATAGGCAATGACATATAAAGGCCAAATGGGTTAGACTTAGACTTAGCTTGGACACATGTAGTGCATCGTTGGACGTGGCGCTCCATGTCGCGCTTCATCTTGGGACAATAGTAGTGACTAGAGAGCATGTCGTATGTCTTGTCATGACCAAAGTGACCCATAAGGCCTCCACCATGGGACTCTTGAAGAAGCAAATTCGGAGAGATGACTTCGGAATGCAAAGCTTGTTTTGTTTGAATATAAAGCCCTTATGCAAATAGAAATCATCAACCCCTTTGTCGATTGAACACTTAGCAAAAATTGGTCCAAAGAACGGGTCAGAAGCATACAAAGTTTTGATGTCATCAAGACCCAACATGTTTACTTAGAGGCGCGTAAGAAGTCTTGTATTCTTACGGGACAAGGCGTTCGCAACAACATTTTCTTTGATTTTTTTATATTTGACGATGTAAGGAAAAGACTCCATGAATTTAACCCACTTAGCGTGCCTTTTACTCAAGTTGGCTTGACCCTTAAGATATTTCAACGACTCATGGTCGGAATGTATGATAAATTCTTTAGGCCAAAGGTAGTCTTGCTACACTTGAAGGACACGTACTAAGGCAAAAAGCTCTTTGTTGTAAATTGGATAGTTAAGGCGTGCGCCATCAAGTTTCTCGCTATGGTATGCAATAGGACGCCCATTTTGCATAAGGACTCCTCCAATGCCAATACCACTAGCATCATACTCTATCTCAAAAGTTTTTGTGAAATCCGGTAAAGCAAGGAGAGGTGCTTCGGTGAGCCTCTTTTTGAGCTCATCAAAGGCCTTTTGTTGTGCTTTTCCACACAAAAAATGTGACATTCTTTTTGTTCAACTCGTTGAGAGGGCAAGCAATGGTAGAGAAGTCTTAACAAATTGGTGGTAGAAACCGGCCAAACCGTGAAAACTACGAAGTTCACTCACATTGGTAGGAATAGGCCAATATCGTATGTCTTTTACTTTGGAAACATCAACTTCAATACCATTATAAGAAACAACAAGTCCAAGAAAAATCAATTTATCTTTAGCGAAAGTGCACGTTGGGGATTAGCATATAGCTTTTTCTTATGAAGGATTTGTAAAACCTCCTTAACATGTGTAACATGCTCCTCTAGTGACTTGCTATAGACAAGGATATCATCAAAGTAGACAACTACACTTTTTCCAATGAGAGATTGCTAAATATGGTTCATGAGGCACATGAAGGTGGATAGGGCATTATACATGCCAAAAGTAATAACCAACCATTCATAGAGACCAAGTTTGGTCTTGAAGGCGGTTTCCACTCATCACCTTCGGCTATGCGTATTTGATGGTACCCACTGCGAGGATCAATTTTCGAGAAATAGTGGATCCACAAAACTCATCAAGCATGTCATCAAGACGCGGTATAGGATGTCGATAACGCACGATGATAGCATTGATTGGATGACAGTCCATGCATAACCATAACGTATCATCCATTTTTGGGACAAGAATCATGGGTACCGCGCTTGGGCTAGTGCTTACTTGGATCAAACCTTTGGAGATGAGTTGGTTGATTTGTCATTCGATCTCCTTTGTCTCCTCTGGGTTCATGTGGTATGCATCGCTATTTGGGAGAGTTGCACCAAGTATGAGGTCGATGTGGTGCTCTTTGGGAAACACATCCTTGAATTCCTGTAAAATAGCCATCAAAGTGGGAGGAACATTTGCCAAGTCATTAGTTCCTTGCGCTAGTCCCTTGCAAATAAGTACATAGTGCAAGATGGATGAGTTGTTCCGCACTTCTATCATATCACTTTTGGTGGCAAGAAGAACTCTTGTTTTTTCCACTCGAGTTTGGCTTGTGGCTCTCACTCTCTATATGGTGGTTCTCTCGCTTACCACTCTTCTCACAGATGATTTTGTGTTTTGCGCCTCGCTAAATCCTTTGCATTATCCTCAATTATTTGGCTAGGAGTCATCGGTTGCAAAACACATGTCTTGTCAAGCCATTTAAAGGTATATGCGTTTGTGCAACCATCATGCAAAGCACCCTTGTCGTATTGCCACGGTTTACCAAGAACCATATGGCAAACCGTCATTAGTACCACATCACACTCCACCGTGTCCTTGTATGGTCCAATTGATAAAGTTACCGAAACGGTGTGCTTGATCTTCACGGACCCTTGGTCACCTAGCCATTGTATATGGTAGGGGTGCTTGTGTGGATGGAGGGTGAGGTTGAGATTCTCACACAACTCAATGCTTGCAAGATTGTGGCAACTCCCTCCATCGATGACAACTTTAATGGATTTCCCATTGATACCGACACGTGTTTGGAAGATATTGGATCTTTGACCTTCATGTTCTTGGGCGTGAGTGTTCAAGACCCTTTTGACAACAAGTGATGGACTTGTCTCATGCTCACACATGAGTAGTTCTTGGTCATCTTCCACATGTTGCCTTGCCGGTGCTTATTTTACTCTTGCATCAAACTCATCTTCACTCAAGTATTCTTCGTCGCCATTGTCATGGATGAACAAAACTTTCTTGTTTCCACATGTGGCCGACTTGTGTCCTTTGCCTCCACACTTGTAGCATTCACCGTTTAATGGTGGGTCATCCTTTGCATATTTTCCACTTGAGGCGGTTTTCCTTGAGGAAGTGTGGGTTTGAAAGTAAGCTTGGAGGTACTTGATGATCTTCCGTTGAGGTCGGTTGGTGTAGTGGTTGAAGCTTTCTTGTAGGTGAAGTATGTCTTGGGCTTGTTGTACTTGATGTCCTCTTGTACTTGACTCTCAGCTTTTGTTGCAATGTGCACAAACTCAACCATGTTGTTATACCTTTGGAACTTGGTGATGCGCTTGATTGGATGGTTCAAGACATTGAGGAAACGCGTCATTGTTTGCTCGCTTGAAGTACTCTTCCACGGTCTTTGTCCCTTGGCTAAGCGTTTGAAGCTTTTTGAAGAGGTCACACATGTAGTGTGAGGGGACAAAGGTAGATCTCATATGAGTCTTCATATCTTGCCAAGTGGTGATAGGAGGCTCTTCCCTTGCTTCATGAGCGAGTTGGATTTGTTCCCACCAAAGGTTGGCGTAGTCATTGATATCCCACAAGTATAGGGGATCGTGTGTAGCCTTTTCGATAAGTAAGAGTGTCGAACCCAACGAGGAGCTAAAGTTAGGATAAATATTCTCTCAAGTTCTATCAACCACTGATACAACTCTACACACACTAAACGTTTGCATTATCTAGGAAATAAAACTAGAGCAACAAAACGAGTACTAGAGAAAGCTTTGCACGATAATAAACAACAAGAAAGTAAAGTGGTTGCTGTAGCAATAAAATACACTAAACTAACAGAACCATGAGTGTGGAATAGTGGTGGTAATTGTGGTGGCTTTGTCCAAGTTTAATTAGCGAATAAATCGGGTTCATTGTCTTCGATGCAGTTTTCTATGTGGGAGAGGCTAAATATACATGCGCTTCACTACTTGGAATTACATGTACTATATGATTGGATTGTTAGCAAACATCCGTAACTACTAACAATGCATTAAGGTTTCCCCAACCATAGCCTTAAGTTAATGATCCTCTAACTCCCATACGTGCAACGTTCCGGTTCACGTCCTTAGGTTTCTGTCACTCCGGCAGAATTTCCCCTTCCTCTTACACATACTACAAACCCTATGATGTTTAATCCATGCGCGCACAAATATAATGGACATCAAAGGACTGTACCATATCAACATACAACTCTAATGAACGAAATACGTTCAACCATTCAATCTAAGAACAAAGAAACTGCACAAACATGAGATATATCATAGGATTATAACTTATATCATCAAACACCATGTTTACATAGGACGGTACAAAGGTGTGTGGAAGGATGAACCACTTCATACTAGGAGGATTAGGTGATGGATATGGCGATGAAGTGGTGAAGAAGGCGGCGCCGACGCTGGGGACTCCTTCCCCGCCGCCGGTATCGTGGGGGAGCACCGCCCCTTATCCCCCTTCCTTCATGGCTTCTTGGGAGCCCTCCCCCATGGAGGTGGGATCCATGGGGAGGAAAAAACGTGTCTTTGGTGGCTGCAAATTTTGTAGTTGAAGAATTTTCTGTTTGACACCGTATTCGACCCGAAACGTGACCATCTTCAAAAAGAGTTTTGAGACAGATTTCTAGAAAATCTTAATTTGACTCCAACAAGGGTTCTACTTGTATTCTTGATAATTCCTACACATCAAAGTGTAAAACAAGAACATTGTGCACTTTTGCAACTATTAGGTTAGCCCAAATAACTCATGAACTTTATATAAAAAAGAAGTGTCAATAGCATAATAATAGCATAAAACCATCAAAAATTATAGATACGTTATGGACGTATCAGTCACCAAACTCTAGAGATGACATGGCCATCATCATCTCATTGCTATAGTTGTGCATGCGGAAGATCTTGTCAACCTTGAGTGCCCATGAGAGATACTATTCGGGATCATTCGAACCGGTGAACTTGGGCATGGTGAATTTGAGCTTGCCAAGAGTTTCTTCCTCATTGTGGTTTCGGTATCGGCGGTTGCATGATGTTAGTGGCCATCTTCATCATCTAAGTTATCACATTTTGCTTGGTGATGGTGTTGTTGCCCTTGCGGTTGTTGTTGAACCGCATTTGGTGGTGGAACTTGGTCCTCATGAAGTTGTTGGGGAGCTTGCTCTTTCTCTTGGCGCGGTTGTTGACAAGGTTGAGGCGCTTGGGCCTCACGAGTTTGGTGAGGAGGTGGTTCATTCCTCGGGTTGTGACGTTGGTTAGGCACTTGGGCGTCATGATGACGAGCATGGTCTTGAGCCACGTGACGTGGAGGACGTCACTCCACATGTACAATTGGACACTCCATTTCTTGATGTTGCGGGGGAGGATCATGATGGTGACCATTTTGTCGGCGTTGACGATCATGACGATGATGGCGTCTTGGTGGGTCTTCAAGTGCTTCACGTTAACGTTGATCTTATTCTTCCAAGTCGAAGGCATCACTTGTTATTTAGAGACTGTCTTGTGGCCGTTAACGAGGGACTTGAGGTTCCACTTGAGGTGCTCACGTGGTTGCTCTTGTTGGATCAATGGTGCCCTTGCGTGGTGACGTTGCTCTTCTCGCCTTGGAGGTCATGCGGAAAAGTCACCATCATAGCTTGACATTGCGGCGTGCTGAGGAGAGGGTACCGCCTACGAAGAGATCAAGGAATGGAGTATTGATCCTTCGTTGTGCCTTGGAGCACGATGGTGCGAAAAGCTTGATGCACTCGAGGAGTGCCTTGAAGAGCTTGATGCATGATAATGTGGCCTTGCCAAACCATCAATGAGATGTTGGATCTTGTCGTAATTTGCAGCGACGACACGTTGAAGAGATTCATATTGATGCATGATGTTGTATTGCATCGCATGCATTTGTCCTCGGATCTCCTCGAAGCGGTTGTCAATGCTCTTGAACTCCATTTGAGTTTCTCTAAATTGTTCATCTTGGTGCTTCTCAAGGACGTCACAACGGTAATTGAATTCTCCTTGAATCTTCCAATTATTTTGATCTTGTCATGTATTGGTCTTCGTCCTCTTCAGGTGGAGGTGGTTGGTTCGTCTCACCATTCCTATCCATGGTGCAAAACCAACAAGGATTGTATATGGAAGGTATTATGTGGTGGGGTTTAGCCTTTTACCTCGCCTTGGGGATTGTATCACACTAGTTGCCACACGTGAGAACTAAAAGCTTGAAAAGTGAAATCACAAAGAAAACTCACACTAAAGGAAGAACTACAACTCTCAAAAGCTTTTGGTGGAAGGTTAGGATTGTGGAAAACCAAACGAAACAGTACAAAGAAAAGGCTATTATTAAAGGAGGTAAAGAACTAAAGATCAAAAGCAAAAAGGATACGATCTACAAAAACACGAGGGAACACACACGTGGAGATGAATGGGGTTAGCACGACTATGAAAATGAGCACAAAATGTCCTAACATAGACTAAGCTCGGTGTCGTGCCAATGCAAGGAGATACCACAACTCGTTTTCCAAAAGAGGATAAGCACCAGATTTGTGCCCTTGACTTGGTTGCGCTTTTTCTCTCTTTTTTGCTTACAAGATTGACACTCTCTTTGTATTGGGAGACTATGTATATTTTTATTTTTATTTTGACTTTTCTCTTTATTTATTTTTATTTCGTTCTCCCTTTCTATGCTACTATGATAAATTTTGTATTTTCTTGCACACTTTCACTTTCCAAAGGCAAGTGCACAATGCTTAGGCAAACACAAAATGAGATGCTCTCATAGGATAGATACACACAAAGGTAGATGTGGGGTTAACAAGGGTTGACACAAGTTATACCTTAGTTGTTGATGATGAACTTATGCCGATGGGGCGGGAAGAGTTTGAGGTCTATGGTGTCGACGAGCGCGGATGATGATGACGCACGGGAAACAAACAACAAAGGACAATTAGCCAAGACGGAAAGGAGGCAAAATTGGTCAAAAATAGGCGTCAGGGCCAGAGACTTCAGGGATTTGGGCCGAAGACTCTGGTGCTCTGGTCCAGAGACTTCAGTATCGAGTCTACTGCTTGAGCTTCTCATGTTCTTAAGCGGAAATCCATGCCTTGGGGCCTGAAATCCGCGAAAAATTAGCCAAAATTGGGCTAGGAAACGCAGGAAAACGCTGTACCAACACCTTAGACAAGATTTGGTCGAATCAAAACCACAAATAACACTAAAAAATGAGATATTGGTCCAAAGGAAAATTTAGGGCTCTTTTTGGGGATTTTTCGAATTTATGGTGGATAAGAGAAAATTTTGTGGGGGAAATTCATGATCAACGAGGCTCTTGATACCAATATGTTAGGGTGACCCCTTAGGGTTGCCCGATCTTTCACGAATTCCCATGGAAATCAAAGGTGGAAGCGAGGGAGAGGGAAAGGGGATGAAATCCACGGACTCACACGCGAAGAACTCGATGAACACACACATGTGAAAACCCGATACACACAAATAGCTCACGCCGACGACAACCGATCTGACACAATCCCTAGGATCGGTGGCAGGAAATAACTCTCTCTCATAGAGGAGGGGAGGCTTGGTGAGATCTTGAAAACTTGGAGACAAGACACCGGCTCCAAGGGCTCGTACAACTTGAACGCACTAGGAAAAATCCAAGAGGTTGGGGGATAATTGGTGCTCCTTGTCAAGGAGCATGAGACTAGCAATGGATAGATCCTCTAAGGTTTCTTCTATTACAACTATCCATGTCTAGGGTTTATAGTAGAGGGGTGGGGCTATTTATAGGCCTGCCACTTAAACATGGGTAGTTTAGGGATAAAACTGGAAGTTGGGGCAAATCTGGGGGTTACATGGTCCAAACCCAAAAGGCCTTTACATGCCTGTTGTTGCATAGGCCGGAGACTCCGGTGTCGGGACGGAGACTCAGGGGTCATTGATGCTCTCCGGTGCTGACTCCAGGGAGGCATACAGAGAGCTCCAGGCGGGGGTCTGGCGTCGAGGGGCGGAGACTTCGGGGTGACGTGTAACACCCCAGTTTTAGCTAAATCTTAATTAGGGTTGTTTGTGTATTCATGAGCATCATTATTTTGCTAAGAAAAAATGCAAACAAGAAGAAATGAAAACTAAAAACCTAAAACCCTAATCTTCCCTCTATCTTGAAAACCCTTTCAAATGGTTTTGATAATTTTGAAAACTACCAAAACTATTGAAGCCTAAATTGAATACAAGGGATCTCGAGTATTTTATATAATTTATAAAGCCTCTAGTATTTTGAAAGTGTTCAAAATGGTTTTTGAAATTGAAAATACAAACAAAAATAGAAAATTAAATAGAAAAAGGTTCTCTGCAAATAAAAAATAGCTGCTAAGACTAAGCAGGCCGGCCTAGACCTTCTCGTCCCTCTACATGTGACCCGTGCGCAACGCCTTGTAGCCAGACGTAGTCCAGCTTTGGCTCGGGCCCACATACCGTTTCGTCTATTCTATCGTCGCCGTCCACCTCTCGCCCATCCCGAAGCACCCGTATGTCGTCGTCCGCCGTGCCGCCGGCGTCAAGATCCTCTCCGCCGTTGTTCGCTGCCTACAAGTACCCCTCCTTCGCCACGAGGAACCCTAGACGTGTCCAGTTTTCCCCTATCTTCCCTTCCCGCGCTCTCTCTTGTTCTCTACGGCACGCCCGAACCCTAGCTCGCTGGCAACCACCAATTCCTGCTGTCCTCAGCCTCCCCTCTTCCATCTGAGGCCACTACCGTGACCGCCGTGGTCGACTCGGTCCATTACCCCGACTAGCGCTAGCTGAACCCGCCCCCTTCGCTTCAATCAACACGTCATACCTGAGCTTCGGTCGCCGCCTTCGTCATCATTTGCAACCACCCTGAGCTTCACCGTCAAGCCAGACGCTCTCCTGGTGAGTTCCTGGTCCTCGTGGCCCTTCCCGATTTCTTCCTCGCTCGCTGTATCGCCGCCTCCATGAGCATCTAAAAGCCCCGCCGCCGCTCTCCGTCGGATAGGTCACTCTGGTGACCAATCCTAGGCAGCGCCACCGCTGTTCGGTTCGACTCGGCCTGCCGCATCGAACGACCCTGCTCCCGCAGCCTCGCATCGCCCCTAGCACTAAGTCTGTGTGCAACCTGGGGCCACCTCCATTGCTGATGTCATGATGACATCAGCATGATGCAGTAATCCCCTTTTCCTTTTCTTAAATGTTTTCTTTAATTGTTTTCTAGAAAATATAAATCCCTGTGGGCCCAGTCTGTCGGCACTTTATTAGTTATCTAAATTATTTCCTGAAACGAATAAAAATCCGACATGTGGGACCAAGTGGATAAATACTTAAAATATTCTAAAAATGTTTAATTATTTCAAAATTGATTTAAAAATGGATTTAAATTGGAAAAATTCATACTAATTCATATTAAATCAGAAAAATATGAATAATATATCAAAATGTTCAGAAAAATGAGATCTATCTCTTAAAGCACATTTCTAAACAACTTCAATGACAAGTTTAATTAGAAGAACCAATTGAACCCCGTAGGTGGCTCCGAGTTTCTCCCTGTTTTAGTGTTTGCACCCCTCGAACCTTGTTTAAAATGGTCGATCATGTTTTAGGGGTTCTATCAATGCTATTTAACTTTTCATATCATCATCCTTGTTTGAGCATTGCATCGATGCTATGTGTTGATTGTTTCCCTCTCTTTTCGGTGTTTTGGTTCTTCCCGGTAGAATATGATATCGAGATCGAAGACCGAGATCAACACCATCAAAGATCGAAGACCAATACTTGACCAACTGTAATGAAGTCAAGTACAAGATGTCTGAAGCTTTGCTTTCTAGTTATAAACAGACAAAGGCAAGCAAAGCCCCACCATTATACAATCCTATGATTTCGAAAGTATTTCAATTTTTTTCATGATACATACGATTCTACTGTGGTGGTCTTTTATCAATAGACAGGGTATCCTATTTGTTGAATTACTCACTTTGAGCTTATATTACCAGATGCACTGCTCCTAGCATAACTAGGTTTGACTTGTGTGCATTGCTAGAGCTTATACCTATGTCCTACTTAGCCACGCTTAGTTGTTGAGTCTGGTTCATCTAGATGATATATCATGCAGAGAATCAAATATGGCAGGATATCGAGATATACATATGAGATCAATGGTAAAGGTTAAACATGCTAAGGCTTTTATGGGAGGTCACGGTGGGATGTGGTTTTTGTAGTCCCACGCTCGCCACCGCTAGGAACCGAGTTCTTGCCTTTGTAACTGAGACAAGTGTACAACCACACGGGGCCTAGAAAACCTCATGAGCAACTAACTTGCCTAGTAGATTCCATGAGTCACATAGTTCGGGATTTCCATTCGACATACGCATTGAAAATGTTTTGAAAGATTTGGCTGGTATTTTTGGGGGATTTTCGAATTTTTGGTGGAAAGAATAAAAATTTGAGGGGAAATTCATGATCAACCTTGCTCTTGATACCAATATGTTAGGGGTGACTCCTTAGGGTTGCCCGATCTTTCACGAATCCCCATGGAAATCAAAATGGAAGCGAGTGGGAAGAGGAGGGATGATGAAATCCAAGGACTCACACGCAAAGAAATTGATGAACACACACAAACACACAAAGACATGATACAAACCAATAGCTCACACCGGCGGCAACCGGTCCGACACAATCCCTAGGATCAGTGACGGGTAAGACACTCTCCCACTACCAACAACGGGGTTGAGAGGCTTGATGAGATCTTGAATACTTGGATACGAGAAATCGACTCCAAGGACTTTTACAACTTGAACGCACTACCCAAAATCCAAGAGGTTGGGGGATAATTGGTGCTCCTTGTCAAGGAGCATAATACTAGCAATAGATAGATCCTCTAGGGTTTCTTCTATTACAATTATCCAAGTCTAGGGATTACAATGGAGGGTAGGGGCTATTTATAGGCCAGCCACATAAATAGCAGTAGTTTGGGAACAAAATGGTAAAGTCTAGGAGAAATACGGGATTACACGGGATAAGCCCAAGAGTTGACTTGTTCCTGGGTGGTTCTGGCGGTAAGTCTGGCGGTGCCGGAGTGGACGCTAGAATTTCTGGCGGTTGCCGGTATTTATAGCCACATATCAACGTGCCTTATAGAGATGCTTTTCGGTCGGCGCCGAATGACTTCGGTTGCTGCCGGTAGTTCCGGCATGGAGATCGGTTCGCCGGGCATTGCATCAGAAATTCCGGCATGGAAACCGGTTCGCCGGACCTGGCGCCGGTTTAGCCTGGAGCTTCTTCTCGTGCAACCTTGGGTCCTTCTCTTGGCGATGCTTCATGGGGTTCATGGCTGAGGATGCACAAAGTATTGGCATGAAGTAGCATGCCATCCAAGGATGTATCAAAATCACGCGAGGAGAAGAGCTAGTTAACCTTAGCTTGTAGGAGCTTGGCTTGAGCGCGTGTCATCGGTCCACTTGGGGGGACTAGGAGGAGGAGATGTAGAGGCATCCGTGGGACGGGCCGCATCATGTGCTTTAAGGCGCTTGGGCGTGCCTATGACATTAATGTGAAGAAAAAACGAACATTGACCCACATGGGAGGTGAAGGATTAAAAGAATTCATTACACAAAACCGTCTCATAGAAGGATAAATGATTTGTTTCCCTTTGAGAGTACAAGAGCCAAGGATAAGTGTTGTTCATATCAATGGTGATGACGCTGTGTTGCCCTGACATCTTCATCGGGAGGTACGCGTAGTGCGGTACCACCAAGAACCTTGCGAATGCCACACGGCCAAGGATGACGTGGTACTGTGATGGCCAATCGACCACCTCGAATTCAAGATGTTCACGCCTTAAGTTCTTGGGAGTGCCAAAGATGACGTCTAGCCAGATCTTGCCGGGAGGGTAGATTCCTTTCCCTGGTACTATGTCGTGGAAGGTCGTCTTGAATGCCTCCAGGCTAGAGATGGGAACCGCATGGCATGCAGGTGATACGTTGGAAACGTATCTATAATTTTTGATGCTCCATG
The DNA here is from genome assembly GCA_916181665.1 of Avena sativa. NCBI lineage: Eukaryota > Viridiplantae > Streptophyta > Magnoliopsida > Poales > Poaceae > Avena > Avena sativa. The sequence continues at coordinate 339,284,320 of OV702283.1, read as the reverse complement.
CTTGTTTAGTATCTACTTTGCTTTACTTGTCCACACTTTGAGGTGCTTTTTACATGTTTTCTGGTACTAACCTATTAACAAGTTGCAACAGTGCCAGATGCCTGTTTTCTGTTGTTTTTGGTTTCAAAAAAGTTAGTAAAGAAATATTCTCGGAATTGGACGGGACGAAGTACAAAGTCAATAACTTTCCGTGGGGAACAAGAAGTCCAGAGGAGAGCCCGAGGGGCCGGCCATAGGGGCCAGACCCCCCCCCCAGGCGCGGGTGGGCCCTAGCCCGCACCTGGCTAGGGTTTGGCTGCCCTGGCGGCCGCCTCGGTATCCCCTTCGCCTATAAGAAGCTCTCGATGCAGAAACTCTCGAAGCCCGATCAGAAATCCACGAAACCATCTGTAGCCGCCGCCACCATCGTCCCTAGATCAGGGGGATCTGAAGCTCTTCCCGGCACCCTGCCGTAGGCCTTCTCTCCGGTATGATTTGTGAGTAGTTCCACCTTGGACTATGGGTCCATGTAGTAGCTAGATGGTTGTATCTCCTCCTTTGTGCTTTCATGTATAGATCTTGTGAGCTCCGTTCATGATCAAGATCTAATCTATTTGTAATCATGCATGTTGTGTTTGCGGGGATCCGATGGATATTGAGATTATTATGTTAGTTTGATTAATGGTTCTATCTTTATGATTCTATCATGTCTGTGTTGTTTGTGATCTTGCATGCTCTCCATTGCTAGTGGTTATCTTGGCCAAGTAGTTGCTAGTGACTCCAAGAGGGAGTATTTATGCTCGATAGTGGGTTCATGCCTCTAGTTTCCAAGGGAAGTGACAGAAATATCTTCAGTTGTAGATGTGTTGTTGCTACTAGGTAGAAAACAACAGTCTCTTGTTCATGGAACATGTGGACTGTTTACCTTACACACTTTGCTTAAAGCAGTTGTCTGTTGCTTGCAACTTAATACTGGAGGGGGTTCGGATGATAACCTGAAGGTGGACTTCTAGTCATAGATGCAGTTGGATTACGGTCTATGTATATTGTTGTATTGCCCAATCAACCTCATAGTATCTTTCTGGCTAGTAATTGCATTGTTATGCCTTGCTCAGTTCCTGTCAATTGCCCCGCTGTAATTTGTTTACCCTTCATGCCATGTTGTTTATCTAAGGAGAGCACCTCTAGTAAACTATGGACCCCGGTCCAATCTTTACCATTGATACATATTCCACTGTTACTTGTTTACTTGCTTCAAACCATTACCTTCCACACCATACGTTTAATCCTTTGTTACAGCAAACTGGTGAGCTTGACAATCTCACTCATTCGTTGGGACAGAGTCTTGAGTTTGTGTTGTGCAGGTATCCATGTTGCTTTCAACACCTGTGTGACGTTTCCTTCCTTCTTCTGGTTCGATAACCTTGGTTTCTACTGAGGGAAATCTTGCTGTTGTACTCTTCATACCTTGCTCTTGGGGTTTCCAACGAAGCACTCTTCCTCCCTGTTGAGTTTAGCATCAGCAGGGTGCTGGCGAACATGAGGTTTATTTCGATGTCACCATCCATGAAGACCTTTGTGGAATCCCGCAAAACCACTACTAGAAAATCGCGTTGATTTTGTGCATTGCATCAACATGACCGCATGCTCATGTCATCATGCCACATTGCATTTGAGCATCGTCATCATCCTGCATGGTTTTTGTCTAAACTATTTTCGAAAACGCCTAGTTTTGTTTTCTAAATATTCCTGTCTTTATTCTAATTAAAACCCAGGTCTCCGGAATATTTTGTTTTGACTAACCATGGTTTGCAAAAACCCCGTTTTAAATAAATAAACTGCTTAATTATTTTTAGGGGGCAGCCGTACCGGGCCGATCCGACCCAGTCGGCCACCCCCAGTACAAAACCAGCCTGTCCTAAAACCTTTTGCTACCCAATCCTATCCTACCTAGCCTCCCTCCACCTCACCCTAACCAATCCCCTCCCTCCACCTCACCCCTCCCTTCCCCTAACCAATCCCAGCCTGCCACCTAACCAAACCCTCCAACTCACCCCTGCCTCCACCACCCCACACCACCCGCCTGTCCCCACCCCTCCTGCCTCGCATGCCCCCTCTCTCACCTGCCCCACCCCGGTCAACCCGACCCTGCCCTGGACCCACCCCGTTCACCCCGCGTGGCCCGCTCCCCACCAACCGCGTCTCCCCCGCTCGTCTCCACCATTGCTCTGCCCGTGACCCCGTCACATCGCTCTCCCTGCTCAGGGCGTCGCCGCCAGGTTCCCCACCCTCTCCGCAAGTTGCACCGCCCGGTCCCGAGCCCCCGCGCCGCGAGCTTCCCTCGCTCAAGACGCCGCCGCGAGGCCCCCGACGTCCCTAGCCTCCCTCCTCTGTTCTGCGCCCGGAGCTCCTCCCCGTCGGATGGGCTCTCTCCACCGAGCCCTACTCTGCAACGCCACCGACCCCGTCACCCTCCGAGCCCGAGCTCACCACCAGGATGCCCTCTACCACCACCGGTCCCTCCCCTCTGCCTCTACCGCCCGTGCCGTCTCCCGTGTCCACCCATCTCCGTGTCGGTCCTCACGGCCGCCTTCTCCATCCTGACCAAGCACCTGTCGTCGCTGCTTGTTCCTCGCCGCCCCTGTCCGTCTTCTCGCCCGGCGCTCTCCTCCCCTGTGCGCGTCCCCGCAAGGAGCTGCAGCTGGTACATGGCGTCCTCGCATTTGTGCCGTCCGTTTTGGTGTATATCTGCTATCGAGCGTACTCAGTAAAAGATTACTACAAGCCACTCGAGCCCGACAAGTTCGTCACCAACATCTACATCGGTTCGATGTCGTGCCTTGGACCCTCAAGATCTTCTTCCTAGACTTGAAGATCGGACCGAAGACCGCAGAACCCCAAGGTCGTCGACATGGAACTGACAAGGTCCACTACATGGATTCGAAGACCGAACCTGACACGCCAAGTTCTTCATCCCGGACGCCAAGACCGACCTGATACAAGGTCCCGACAAGATCTTCGTGACGACAAGATCGGCACCGACCAGGGCGGATCCGATGTGCCCCTACGCCAACCAAGTTCTTCTTTTCGGATGCGCCGAGATCTACTCCGTTATCCGAGAACGATCCCGCCGAGACCGAACCCCAGATCCAGACCCTGAGACCCAACCCCGAACCCCTCGGAGCCCCAAGTTCGCCGAACCCTTATGTGATTCCCTATCCGAGACCCCATTATTTTATAATATGACATTATCAACTGATGCATATTAAATTGTTCATGCATGCATACTTGTCTGTGGTTTGGGGGCCTTATGCCGATTCACCTAAATTAAATATGGAGTGTTTATGCGGGATATCTGCGTCTCATTCCGAACTCCATTTAAATTGGTGTAGCGAACCGGTGCTATCTTTTGCCATGTTAAGACAACATTTAAAATGCAGGGTAGCTAAACAACATGAACCTTCTAAATAAATGTCGGGACCCCGGTTCCGCTTAATATGATCTAATTGCATCGCACCTTTGCCATGTCATACATCATACATGCATCATGCCCGATCTTCTGCCGTTGTATTAAATAGTCCATCCGGTGTTTCTTATAGTGCTTTGCTTCTTCACGGATTAGGCCGATGAGTTGATGCGAGTACCGACCCGATCTTCGGGTGAACCTTCGACAATGTTTTCAGGCGAGCATCTCCCCCTTTCTACCTATCTTACTTTTATAGTATTTATTCCCTCCTGTTGATCTATTGCTGTCTGTGTTGCGATGCTCTAGTTTTCGTACCCGTGATATCCCTTGCAGCCTCATATTTCCTTGGACACATCCTATTACCGGTTGTTTGGTAGATAGTTGGACTTGCGCGTCGTAGTCGCTTGCTCAAGTGCTGTTGCGTGTCGTCCAGTACCATAGTTGTTGGAGTATTGCTGCATGTTTAGTGTTGGAGATGATCATGGCTTTAATTATCGTTTAATTTAATTACTGTTTAATAACTAAAATTGAAGTAGGTAATTGCAGAGGCACAGGTGGGCAATAGATGTTATTTGGTTGTTAACCGTCCACTTGTGTCCCGTAGGACCCCGAGTTCTTGACACCTGTTCCGAGATCGAGCGCGCTAACCACATGTGGGATGTATGGGCACCCCATCGATTTAGTACCTGATTTCAAAGTACTGTACTGGGGGCCACAAACTAGTTTGAGGTTTTATTTACTATCCTGTACTTATGCCATGCTTTACTGCTTTATTTACGATTGTGCGAGGAGCACCTGTACTGTTTAGGATCGGGACACGATTTCGCGGTATCGACAAGCCCGAGTTTTCGGGTTCCCAGTCGTTTACAGCCGTCCACCCAAACCCTGAGTCCGTCTCGGAGACCGGCCGACTTCGTTGCGGGTGTACTTAGTGGGGTGGCCCCCCGTGCTTGCTTTGGGTCTGGGAAACGTCATGACTTAGGCCCCGCCGACATACCGATGGGTGTATGTTAACTGATCTGGCAAAAAGGGTCGAAGTGCGTGTGGATACTTTGGTGCACCCCTGCAGGGTTTAATCTTTTCGAGAAGCCGTGTCCGCGGTTATGGACGACTTGGAGCACAGGTCTCGATCATAGACAACTATAACTAAAGTTTACTGCTATAATTTGACTTGTATCCGATATGACTAGTAATCAGCTTCACTGCAACGGAATGGCTAAATAAAAGTACCAACAACTGCTGGGTTTTGGGGTTATCTCATGCTATTTGTATCTGACTAGTAAGTGTCGCAACTACAACGGAATGGTTAACTAAAAGTGCCCACTGCTTATTATATCAGGATGACTATTTATACCTGACTAGTAATTGCTGCAACGATAACTGAATAAATAAAACTGCCAACGGTGTGAGTTCCTTGGTCCGACTTCCTCGTTTGGTCTCGAGGGGGAAATACCAGGACGGGTTTGTTTGGTGTTAGCTTCAGGTTGGATCCGAATAGGTCATTCTTACCCCTCTCTGATAACCATCAGTTGTACCGAGTCTCTATAGGTTGTTTAGTGCATGCTGCGCTGCCGCTTCAGTCCACCATACCTATGTAGGCGAGGACCGCCGAATTCTAGCCTCGCCGTGTACTGGCCTCAGTACTGACCGCTCTCTCTTTTTCCTTTGCCCTTTGTCGGCACCCCTTTTGTTTAAGCAGGTTTTGAGATCGACGTCGTTAGCAGGGTTACCCTTCCGGCTTGGCCTGGGCAGGGTTATGGACGCCATTGGTTATTCTTCAGGGCTCTTAGCCCCATTTGCATCTTGTCCGTAGCGGGACGCTCTATCGTTTTCAAGGTGATTTGGATCTTTGTTCTGTATATCTGTATTCTTGACTCATTGAGTCGTTGTTGTATATATCTGTTCTGTGGGTCCCATCGTGGACTATTGTGTAATGGTATTACTTCGTTTTCCACCCGCACGAAAGTGCCTGGTGGGCACCTTTGAATCGTTTCTATGCGGGTTTGGCGGGAATCGCTGAAACTTGCATAGGGCCGATTCTGAGGGTGTTACAGAGTGGTATCAGAGCTCAGCAGTTGCGATACCCCACAAGTCCAGCCTGTAGGATAACCTAGCTAACGGCCGAAGTAGAGTGTCAAAACTATTTTTGCAAAATCGGTTGGATAGTTCTGATTAGGTCTGATTTTACTCCTTACCCCTCTGCTGCTCTCCTCTCACCTCTGCGTGTTTTGAGTCCGCTCTCTTCTCTTTCTTCGAGTCCAGGATTTCTCGTGGTTGGGTTCCGTCGTACCTTCAGGGTTTCGCTTCCTCCTTTGATAACGGTGTTCTACCATCCGGTGTTCATGCTGTCTGAGGAATCCGTCTACTGTGGTACCATTCTTTGTTCCTTGTTTGTGCCTTCCGGTGTTTTCCGACGCGACGACATCATCTACGCCAGATCCGATGCAGAGTCTGCATCACTCCTTTGTTCCTGAACCTCGATTGTCGAGATCTTCAGTCTGATTCCGAGAATGGTTGCACGCTTTTCTACTGATTGTGCGGAGTAATAGTTTGGGTGCATGATGGATTGGCCCCCATGTTGACTACCCCTTCTATTCGCTTTTGTACATTGAAGTGGATGAGAATGCATCGATTCTCTCTTTCTATCGAAGCTAGAGGTGGCTTTATTTGTTGATACCTCTACCTTCGACCTTTTGTTCCCGGACTGTTCCCTCGACGATCACGGACAACGACCTCTTGTTAGTGGTGTCGCGAGGATCTACACGAAGCGAGAAGATTCAGATCGCTATCTCGAGGGCGAGATCCATTGTTAGTGGTGTCGAATTGTGGCATCCCGCAAAACCACTACTAGAAAATCGCGTTGATTTTGTGCATTGCATCAACATGACCGCATGCTCATGTCATCATGCCACATTGCATTTGAGCATCGTCATCATACTGCATGGTTTTTGTCTAAACTATTTTCGAAAACGCCTAATTTTGTTTTCTAAATATTCCTGTCTTTATTCTAATTAAAACCCGGGTCTCCGGAATATTTTGTTTTGACTAACCACGGTTTGCAAAAACCCCGTTTTAAATAAATAAAATGCTTAATTATTTTTAGGGGGCAGCCGTACCGGGCCGATCCGACCCAGTCGGCCACCCCCAGTACAAAACCAGCCTGTCCTAAAACCTTTTGCTACCCAATCCTATCCTACCCAGCCTCCCTCCACCTCACCCTAACCAATCCCCTCCCTCCACCTCACCCCTCCCTTCCCCTAACCAATCCCAGCCTGCCACCTAACCAAACCCTCCAACTCACCCCTGCCTCCACCACCCCACACCACCCGCCTGTCCCCACCCCTCCTGCCTCGCATGCCCCCTCTCTCACCTGCCCCACCCCGGTCAACCCGACCCTGCCCTGGACCCACCCCGTTCACCCCGCGTGGCCCGCTCCCCACCAACCGCGTCTCCCCCGCTCGTCTCCACCATTGCTCTGCCCGCGACCCCGTCACATCGCTCTCCCTGCTCAGGGCGTCGCCGCCAGGTTCCCCACCCTCTCCGCAAGTTGCACCGCCCAGTCCCGAGCCCCCGCGCCGCGAGCTTCCCTCGCTCAAGACGCCGCCGCGAGGCCCCCGATGTCCCTAGCCTCCCTCCTCTGTTTTGCGCCCGGAGCTTCTCCCCGTCGGATGGGCTCTCTCCACCGAGCCCTACTCTGCAACGCCACCGACCCCGTCACCCTCCGAGCCCGAGCTCACCACCAGGATGCCCTCTACCGCCACCGGTCCCTCCCCTCTGCCTCTACCGCCCGTGCCGTCTCCCGTGTCCACCCATCTCCGTGTCGGTCCTCACGGCCGCCTTCTCCATCCTGACCAAGCACCTGCCGTCGCTGCTTGTTCCTCGCCGCCCCTGTCCGTCTTCTCGCCCGGCGCTCTCCTCCCCTGTGCGCGTCCCCGCAAGGAGCTGCAGCTGGTACATGGCGTCCTCGCATTTGTGCCGTCCGTTTTGGTGTATATCTGCTATCGAGCGTACTCGGTAAAAGATTACTACAAGCCACTCGAGCCCGACAAGTTCGTCACCAACATCTACATCGGTTCGATGTCGTGCCTTGGACCCTCAAGATCTTCTTCCTAGACTTGAAGATCGGACCGAAGACCGCAGAACCCCAAGGTCGTCGACATGGAACTGACAAGGTCCACCAAATGGATTCGAAGACCGAACCCGACACGCCAAGTTCTTCATCCCGGATGCCAAGACCGACCTGATACGAGGTCCCGACAAGATCTTCGTGACGACAAGATCGGCACCGACCAGGGCGGATCCGATGTGCCCCGACGCCAACCAAGTTCTTCTTTTCGGATGCGCCGAGATCTACTCCGTTATCCGAGAACGATCCCGCCGAGACCGAACCCCAGATCCAGACCCTGAGACCCAACCCCGAACCCCTCGGAGCCCCAAGTTCGCCGAACCCTTATGTGATTCCCTATCCGAGACCCCATTATTTTATAATATGACATTATCAACTGATGCATATTAAATTGTTCATGCATGCATACTTGTCTATGGTTTGGGGGCCTTATGCCGATTCACCTAAATTAAATATGGAGTGTTTATGCGGGATATCTGCGTCTCATTCCGAACTCCATTTAAATTGGTGTAGCGAACCGGTGCTATCTTTTGCCATGTTAAGACAACATTTAAAATGCAGGGTAGCTAAACAACATGAACCTTCTAAATAAATGTCGGGACCCCGGTTCCGCTTAATATGATCTAATTGCATCGCACCTTTGCCATGTCATACATCATACATGCATCATGCCCGATCTTCTGCCGTTGTATTAAATAGTCCATCCGGTGTTTCTTATAGTGCTTTGCTTCTTCACGGATTAGGCCGATGAGTTGATGCGAGTACCGACTCGATCTTCGGGTGAACCTTCGACAATGTTTTCAGGCGAGCATCTCCCCCTTTCTACCTATCTTACTTTTATAGTATTTATTCCCTCTTGTTGATCTATTGCTGTCTGTGTTGCGATGCTCTAGTTTTCGTACCCGTGATATCCCTTGCAGCCTCATATTTCCTTGGACACATCCTATTACCGGTTGTTTGGTAGATAGTTGGACTTGCGCGTCGTAGTCGCTTGCTCAAGTGCTGTTGCATGTCGTCCAGTACCATAGTTGTTGGAGTATTGCCGCATGTTTAGTGTTGGAGATGATCATGGCTTTAATTATCGTTTAATTTAATTACTGTTTAATAACTAAAATTGAAGTAGGTAATTGCAGAGGCACAGGTGGGCAATAGATGTTATTTGGTTGTTAACCGTCCACTTGTGTCCCGTAGGACCCCGAGTTCTTGACACCTGTTCCGAGATCGAGCGCGCTAACCACATGTGGGATGTATGGGCACCCCATCGATTTAGTACCTGATTTCAAAGTACTGTACTGGGGGCCACAAACTAGTTTGAGGTTTTATTTACTATCCTGTACTTATGCCATGCTTTACTGCTTTATTTACGATTGTGCGAGGAGCACCTGTACTGTTTAGGATCGGGACACGATTTCGTGGTATCGACAAGCCCGAGTTTTCGGGTTCCCAGTCGTTTACAGCCGTCCACCCAAACCCTGAGTCCATCTCGGAGACCGGCCGACTTTGTTGCGGGTGTACTTAGTGGGGTGGCCCCCCGTGCTTGCTTTGGGTCTGGGAAACGTCATGACTTAGGCCCCGCCGACATACCGATGGGTGTATGTTAACTGATCTGGCAAAAAGGGTCGAAGTGCGTGTGGATACTTTGGTGCACCCCTGCAGGGTTTAATCTTTTCGAGAAGCCGTGTCCGCGGTTATGGACGACTTGGAGCACAGGTCTCGATCATAGACAACTATAACTAAAGTTTACTGCTATAATTTGACTTGTATCCGATATGACTAGTAATCAGCTTCACTGCAACGGAATGGCTAAATAAAATTACCAACAACTGCTGGGTTTTGGGGTTATCTCATGCTATTTGTATCTGACTAGTAAGTGTCGCAACTACAACGGAATGGTTAACTAAAAGTGCCCACTGCTTATTATATCAGGATGACTATTTATACCTGACTAGTAATTGCTGCAACGATAACTGAATAAATAAAACTGCCAACGGTGTGAGTTCCTTGGTCCGACTTCCTCGTTTGGTCTCGAGGGGGAAATACCAGGACGGGTTTGTTTGGTGTTAGCTTCAGGTTGGATCCGAATAGGTCATTCTTACCCCTCTCTGATAACCATTAGTTGTACCGAGTCTCTATAGGTTGTTTAGTGCATGTTGCGCTGCCGCTTCAGTCCACCATACCTATGTAGGCGAGGACCGCCGAATTCTAGCCTCGCCGTGTACTGGCCTCAGTACTGACCGCTCTCTCTTTTCCTTTGCCCTTTGTCGGCACCCCTTTTGTTTAAGAAGGTTTTGAGATCGACGTCGTTAGCAGGGTTACCCTTCCGGCTTGGCCTGGGCAGGGTTATGGACGCCATTGGTTATTCTTCAGGGCTCTTAGCCCCATTTGCATCTTGTCCGTAGAGGGACGCTCTATCGTTTTCAAGGTGATTTGGATCTTTGTTCTGTATATCTGTATTCTTGACTCATTGATTCGTTGTTGTATATATCTGTTCTGTGGGTCCCATCATGGACTATTGTGTAATGGTATTACTTCGTCCTCATCATATGATGGCGAGCGATTCCTTGCGAATGTCACCGATGTTTTCTTCATCTCCAGAGTTGGATCTCTCGTGAGTGCTGCTTCTACCAACCCAAGACCAGCGATGGCAGATCGATGGACGACAAATCGTGGATCCCTGATCGAAGGTTGGTTGGTCAGCATATACGTGGTGGATGCTATCACCGTGGCTTGCGGTGTTTTGGGTATCATGTTACCCTATGAGACCACCGACATAAAGGAGAAGTTGAGGGCTCGAGTGGAATCATGTCTTCCTTCTGCATCTAGGTGGCCCAGCCGAGAGCGCCTTTTGTGAGCATCTGCGCCATTGCCCTTCTAGGAGGATCCGGCGAGGGAGGAGAGTGTTACTCTCCTGGCGCTTGACTCGTTGGCTGCCTTCTTGCGCTGCTCAAGCTGAGCATTCACCTCTTGTTGGCGATTGTGCTCCTTTACGAGGATCCAATGGTATCCCATCAACATGTCGCGAGATGCATCTTCTGGTAGGGGATTTCCTCGTAAGGCCTCCCGGACCCTTTCCTACTTGGGGTTGGTGAGGTGTATGTGAGGATGACCCGACCTACCGCTGTTGTTAGCGTTAGGGTCCAGAGGGGCGCCGCCATTGTTGGCGTTGGGGTTGGGGGGATCGGCCCATTCCCGGTGTTGTCTTGGGTGTCGTCGCCGCCATTGATGACGACAACGCACATGTAGCAATGGGAGAGATCGTTACTCCCACAACTTTCTGATCTGGAGCCATAGGCATGTTCTCCTGATGGCAGATCATACAGATCGAAGTCGCAACTATTGCTATCTGTGTCATAGGTCGGCGCGGGAGCATTGAGCTTACTCAGCATGCCGATTGGTGGTGGGATCCATGAAGCAGGTGCGATCGATGGAGGTGTTGCCTGCTTAGGGAAGCGGAGCGTGCCAATCTTGCCGACCCTAAAGCATAGGATCCCGATCGTCATGACGACTCCGTCTCCTATGGAATCGAAGGTTGGGCGTGTTGCTGGCGAGTGGATGGTGAAGTCAAAGGTTCCGAAGAGGATATAGTTCTCTGACACGGATGAGTCGTAGATCGCGGGTGATGGAGCCATCGAGATCGCGACATTAGCACACTCACTTCCCACAGACAACGCCAATTGACATGGGGTTAACACGTCAATGCCCATTGTTAATGGACTTGGTTTTCGAGTAAGAGGGTGCACTAGAGATCTCGTTCGACTAACAGGAAAGCAACACGAGGACACGAGGTTTACCCAGGTTCAGGCCCCTGGAGGGAAAACCCTACTCCTGCTTGTCTTCTGTTTGATTATCGAAGAACCGAAGGTTACAGGGGTGCCTTGATGGAGATGATGCACATATGTGATATTTCGGGTGTATGTGCTAGGGTTTCAGATGTACTCCTCGATGTTCCCTCCTGGCATTTATATGGGGAGGCCAGGTCTCAGGATAGAGACGAGTCGGTTACAAGTTAGGGGTTTTCCCTTTAAAATTTCTATCTTAAGCTAGTCGTATCCTCCAAGGAGTCGCATCCTTCATGGGACTGGACCACCAGAATCTTCCTAGGATTCTTCATCAGGTACAGATCATTGCGTGGGATCCCATTGGACCAGACCGGATAGTCCAATCTTGGGTACCTGCAGGGCATACCCATGTTAGCAGAAGACACATATGATGCCACCATTATCTCTCTTTTTTCGAGAGTACGGAATTGCGTACCTTAATTTTATAGAAGATAAAATGTTTATATCTGAAAGAGCACGTGGGCCTCCATGTGTGGTTTTGGTAATTGATGACAATCTTTATGGACTAATGTTTATATTAAGTTGCACTTGTAGGATTTGTCCATTGGCATCGCTTGGAGCATGTGTTAGCTTCAAGGTCGATGAAATGAAGATGTGTTGTGCTAGCACAAAATGCACAATCTCTAGAAGATCTCATGTTTGATGCTTGCCATCCTCGATGGTCATGGATCGATGAAGAGCAATCAAGAAAGGCGTTCCATCTTGAGAAGGTCAATATCGTCTACATCGAGATCAAGTGGAAATGCTCAAGGCAAAGGTATTATCTTGATAAGTTTTTCCTTTTGCTGGTCTCATGTCGTTAGTTGGGAGACCGAGTTTAGGATCAATAGTCGTACTATCAAGAGGGGATCTCGAGTGAGTTTCTTGATCATATGGTTTGGAGAGAGATCAAACCTTTGCATACTTGCATCATCGTATTTGGTTGTTATTTGGTCTTATCCATGTGAGGATATAGAGCTTGTGGTAACCTTCATAACAAGCTCTTGTTCATCAAAATCGGATCTCCCGTTTATATCTTGTTGCGATTTTGTTCTTGGAGATTTTTCGAATTCTCACCAAGTGAGGTATCTCACATTATACTTGATACATTTTATTGGGTAGCTCTTGTCGTCCTCTTTCCAACTCAATAGGATTCGGGTCAATCAGAGTTACCAAACAAAAGTTATCGTTGTTTGAATATTTGCCGATTTGATTTGAAAAAGAAAAAGGAAAAAAATTGTTTCCTGGGCCAAGCGGTAGTACCGCTCGGTAATACCATCTACACCCGTGCGCTGCGTAGTCCACTGCCTCCCGCGGTACCTGCGTCCGGTTCTACCGGACCGGCCCGGTAGTATCGCCCAGGTGGGCCAGTACTACCAACCGACCCATCCCGCTCGCCCAGGTCCAGCCGCCGCCGCTTTCTTCTCTCCTCACTGGGCCTGCTCTTGCTAACCGACACCTGCTCGCGAGCTCGCACGCGCGCCCTAGCCGCTTCTACTTCTTGCACGCGCGCTGCTGGGTACCTGCATTCTTCAGCCCGAAGGGCATGGTGTTGTAGCAGAACACTCCGAACGGCGTGATGAACGCCGTTTTCTACTGATCTTCGACCTTCAGCCGAATCTGGTTGTAGCATGAGTAGGCATCGAGGAAGGAGAGTTTCTCGCATCCTGCAGTCGAATCGATGATTTGATCGATTCACGGTAGAGGGAAGTGATCCTTGGTACAGTACTTGTTGAGCGATGTGAAGTCCACGCACATCCGCAGGATGTCCCTGTCCTTTTTGGGGACCAGCACGGTGTTGGCCAGCCACTCGCTCTCCTTGATTTCCCTGATGAAGTTGGCATTGATCAGTCTGTTGACCTTGATTCCAACGGCTTCGGCTCTTGGTTCGGACAGTCGTCGGATCGACTGCTTGACTGGCTTTGCATCTGTAAACACATTAAGTGCGTACTTGGCGAATTCCCTAGGAACTCCTGGCATGTCCGCAGGACAGCAAGCGAAAATTTCCCAGCACTCACGGAGGAATTCGACGAGCGTGCTTTTCTATGCGGGACTGAGGTCATTGGCGATCAACATCGTCTTGGAGGCGTCCGTCGGATGGACCTACACCTTCTTTGTGTTGACCGTGGAGTTGAACGACATATCGGGTGCGTTTTGTCTGGTGACTGGGGGTGCCCCGTTGTCTGTCACCTCTCTGAGCCTCGTGAGCTCCTCCTGCATGCCAAACGACTAGGAGATTCTGTTGAAGTCTCCGCCGCAGTGGTCGGATTGGGTGAAGCTTCCCTAGATGGTGATGACGCCCCTAGGTCCTAGCATCTTTAGTAGCAGGTACACATAGTGCGATACTGCCAAGAATCGTGCGAATGCCACGTGCCCGAGGATGGCGTGGTACTGTGATGGCCAGTCCACCACTTCAAACTCTAGCCGCTCGCGCCTGAAGTTTTTGGGCTGGCCGAAGATGACGTCGAGCCATATCTTGCCCAGGGGGTATATGGCCTTCCCTGGGACTATCCATGGAACATCATGTCTGATTGCTCCAGGCTTCACAGCCGGATCCGCATCGCTTCGAGTGTGCTGGCGAACATCAGATTGATGCCACTGTCACCGTCCATGAAGACGCGGCTCATCTTGAACCCCCTGATCTACGCCTCGAGCACCAGGGCAGCATGAACTTGGCGAGGGATCTGGCGTGGGTGATCCGAACGATCGAACGTAATGCAGGACTCCGAGCCGCTGAGGTACTCAGAGATGGCTGGTGGAGAGGTCATGGCCAGGCTGACTTGGCGGGTGATCTTCTTTTGCACTCTGTTGGTTGGGTGCCCCTTCTGGATCATCAGGTACCCTTTCGGTGGCGGGTACCCTCTTGCACCGTTATTTGGCGCTGGTGCGACCGGCGGCTGCGATGGTCCAACGGGTGGTGGTAGAGGAGCTCCGTTGGTGATGTCACCTGGTACAGGTGCAGGCCCGAACCCAGGGTTCACAGTCTGGCGCCGCATATGGGTGAGGCCCTCGCTGAGCTTCTGGAACTCACGGCAGTCCTTGAGTATGTGGATGGCTTTCTTCTTACCATCTTGTTTGTCGATGTAGAAGTGGATGGTGAAGGGACTAGACAGATTGTTATATGCCGAAGGCTCATCATTGCGGCTGCAATGTTTCCATGTTTGTGTGGGTCGCCTGCTGTCACGGTAGTTTCCTCCACGGTATCCGTTGCTGCGGTTGCCGTCATTGCGTCGATCGGCGTATCCAGCCGTGACCATGTCGACTCCATCGCGATCATCGTAGACGCGCGATCTTCTCTTGCTACAACGCTCGCGCCTGCGGCTGTAGTAGTCTTCGTCATCCGAATGCGCTCGGTTGACGGAATCCTCACCATCTGCCCATCGGTTGGCGATGTCCATGAGGTGATCGAGCGTCTTGGGCTTGACGCGTGTTCCTCCTTGAAATCCGGGCGCCTGACACCATCCTTGAAGGCGTCGCTTGCTCTTTCCTCGGAGATATGCGCGGTGGAGTTCTTGATGTGGGACCAGCGAAGTATGTATGAGAAGATGGACTCGCTAGTATGTTGGGTGCAGGCCCGCAGCTCCTCGATTGAGGCTGGCCTCTTGTTGGTGCCCTTGAAGTTGCGGATGAATATGTACGCCAGCTAATACGTCGTAAACGTATCTATAATTTTTTATGCTCCATGCTTGTTTTATATCATTTGTCTTATGTTTTGTCTACACTTTGAGGTATTTTTATACACTTTTTGGAACTAACCTATTGACAATATGCCACAGTGCCAGTTGCCTGTTTTCTGCTGTTTTTGGTTTCAGAAAACTAAAAAATGAATATTCTCGAAATTGGACGGGACAAAAGCCAAAGTTCATATTTTTCCCTAAGCGGTACGGAAAATCAAAGAAGAGACGGAGGAGGACACCAAGGTGGTCACACCCTAGGTGGGCGTGGGGCCCACCCTGGCCGCGCCCACAGGGGGTGTGGGCCCCCTGGCCCTCCACCGACCTTGCCTCCTTCGTCTATAAGAAGCCCCCAACTCAGAAACCCTAGATAATCGACTAGAAAGCCACGAAAAGTTCCACAGTGCCGCCGCCACCGAAGGGGAGATTCGGGGGACAGAAAGTCTCTGTTCTGGCACCCTGTCGGGACGGGGAAGTCCCCACGGAGCCATCTCCATCGATCTCCACCACCATCTCCATCACCGTTGCTGATTCCCATGATGAGGAGGGAGTAGTTCTTCCTCGAGGCTAAGGGCTCTACCGGTAGCTATGTGTTCATCTCTCTCAATGCATGATCTTGTTGTGGTCATGAGCTTTGTAATCAAGTAGATCTACCTTGCTACTCAAGTGCTTCATTAGATCTCGGCTCTCCCCATGTGTGTGAAAGTGACAGCGTGCACGCCATGGTGGCACTTAGGCTAGAGTCTACATAAATACTCATCGTGCTTTAATAGATCTATGCTTTCCCCACGTGTGTGAAAGTGACAGCGTGCATACCGTGTGTGGCACTTAGGCTAGATTACATATATATATTTATCATGAGTATATTTTGAGTTGGTTGTCTCTATGAAATTTTGGTGTTTGTTGGAACCATCTAGCGCTCAAGGTGACAGTGTGGGGTTATCTAGATTGGGAAAGGCAGAGTTTGAGGTGTGCTGTTATAGCCCTACCATGGATTAGAGTGTCCAACCGGAGAGTAGTATCATGAAGAGAAGATATTTATATGAGAGAGTGTTCACTAGTGAAAGTATGATACCTAGGCCTTGTTTCTAAACATTGAAACACTATTCACTTTTAGATCTGTTGCATGTTTGTCGGGGAGGTTTTGGTCCTTTTACCTTACCTCACCGTCAAGCTCTTTTCTGGCACCGTTACCACTTGTATTTCACTATCTCTTCGCTGAACTAGTGCACCTATACACCTGACAAGTGTATTGCGTGTGTTGGGGACACAAGAGACTTCTTGTATCTTGATTGCAGGGTTGCTTGAGAGGGATACCTTTGACCACTTCCTCCCCGAGTTCGATAAACCTTGGGTAATCCACTTAAGGAAAACTTGCTGTTGTTCTACAAACCTCTGCACTTGGAGGCCCAACAACTGTCTACAAGAATAGAAGTGCGTAGACATCACCAGCTCTTCCCAGCTTCGGATGGAGCCGGAGGATAGGCTGCTGAGCCACACCCTGGCTGCGCCTGTCAGCTGCAGTTGAAGGCATTGTAAGGTTGTGTTCTTGTTTCTGCCGTGGAGCTTGACCAACGACAGGTGATCATCGAGCCAAGCCTTTGGTTCCTGCGTGCCATCAAACTTTGGGTTGTCCAAAGGGAGCTTGAAATTTTTTGGCATCCGCGTTCACCGAACGGATCTGCTGAAGCATCTGGCTCCGCACAGCTCTCCGTCGTCTTCTTCTTTGGATTCAGTTGAGCACGCGCGTTTGGCATGTGCCTTGTCGATCTTGCACTGGGTGAGCTCATTGCGAGCGTCGTAGTTGCTTTTGCGGCACCGCGGGCTCTTGCGGCGCCGGTGCAGGTCGTGCTCGTCCTCCTCAGATGAGGGTGTAGGGCTGCGAGTGAACTTGACGGCAACTTTTTTCTTCGGCTCCGTAGGAGCATCATCGTGGAGCGTAACTCCAACAAGTCCGAGGCCAGCTAGCGTGGACTTGTGCATGGCGCTCTTCGGGTCACCCGCCGGAGGCGGATGAGACGCGAGATAGGTAGTGGTTGCCATGATCGCAGCTTGCCGTGTCTTCGGCATGACGTTGCCGTGCGAGTCCATCGTCATGAAGGATGTGTTGAGGGCCTTGGTGACCTCGTGTCGTGCCTCGGGATCCATGCGCTCCGTGCGGGAGCGGTACTTGTTGGCGTTGTTGCCATGCGAACTAGAGCCACCAGCGATAGAGAGCGCAGCTCGCCGCGTACTGGATTCTGCAGCTGCCTTCTTTCTCTTGTCGAGCTCCTCCATCAGCTTCACCTGCCGGTTGTGCTCGTCGATGAGGAGGAGGTGGTAGTCCATCAGTAGATCCCGTGAAGCATTCACATGTAGGATCATGTTGCCTGCCACTGCTTCGTGTGCTTGGCGCCAGCCTTCCTCGTTGAGGTTGATCCGGTTGTAGGCGTGAGCGTCGCCTTCGTTGGGACTGTTAGGCGGATCCCCCCGTTTCCTCTGTTCCCAGTTTGTGGGTTGGGAGGGAGATGGGGTGTTTTCTATGCACTCGAACCCGGCGACGGGTCCATTACGTTGTTGATAACGATGACACATAGGTAGTGTCTGCAGAGTAGGTCGCTGCTGCCGCAGCTTTCAGATCCGAAACCATAGGTTCCTTCATCCGAAGGGGGGCCGCATAGATCGGAGTTGCAGCTGTTGCTGTCATCTGTCAGCGTCGACGTGTGCAACGCGCCGATGGGTGGGACCCATGAAGCGGGCCTGATGGATGGTGGTGGCACCCGCTCTGGGAGGCGGAGGGTACTGGTCTGCCCCGCCTGGAAGCAGAAGCTCCCGAACAGCATCTTGAGTTCGTCGCCGACGGAC
Source organism: Avena sativa (assembly GCA_916181665.1). Classification (NCBI taxonomy): domain Eukaryota; kingdom Viridiplantae; phylum Streptophyta; class Magnoliopsida; order Poales; family Poaceae; genus Avena; species Avena sativa. Next base: position 339,266,413 of record OV702283.1, on the reverse strand, counting down.
TCGAAATCCCTCAGGGTGGCTGGCGAGTGGGAGGTGAAGTCAAAGGTGTCGAAGAGGAGGTGACTCTCCGTTGCCGATGAGTTGTAGATCGCTCCGGATGGAACCGTCATGAGCGCACGATCAGCATCCCCGTTTCCCACAGACGGCACCAACTGACGAGGGTTGATTTCATCAATGCCCATTGTTATGGACTTGGGTTTTGGAGAAGATGAGGATGCTGGAAGTCGTGGAATGGTTAACAGACAAGCAACACGAGATACGAGATTACCCAGATTTAGGCCCCCGGAGGTAAAACCCTACTCCTTGTCTGCTCTTGATTACGGCGGAACTGAAAGTTACAGGGGTGCGTGGATGCAATCTGGCGTGAGGTGCATATGCGGTGTTGGAAGAGATCTTTCTCGCCGTACCCTCCTGGCCTTTATATAGATAGGCAGGTCCCGGGCTTAGGTCGAGTCGGTTACAAATTAGGGTTGGTACCCTTTGAATTTCTATCTAATATAGACTTTTCCTCCAAGGAGTCGAAAACGTCATGGGCTTGGGCCACCCGAAATCTTCATGGGCTACGTGTCTTAACGTGGGCCTTCCTTAGGCTGGACCGGGTATACCAATGTCATGTACCCGTGGGGTATATCCATGTCACCGCTAGTTCGCTCGCTCGCGCTTGCGGCTCCCTCCCGATCCCCTTTGCTCACTCTCCCTTACTCGCTAGGACGCCGTTCGCTCTGCCCTGTCCCTTGCGCTGCCTAGAAGTTGGGCTGGGCGGTAGTACCGGCCCACCTAGGTCAAAAAGGCTCCAACGGGCAGAAATTGCATGGACCCTTTATATGCTTCCACCCCTTGTATTTTTAGTACCTTCTCCTTCCTCTATTTTGTCTAAGCTTTTCCCCATTTTCTCTTACTCTAAAAGCTTTATTAATATCTTTCCCTCCAATGATCCCTGCCCATATTTGAGTGGAAGGTAGAGGAGATCTAGATCTATATTTTAACCAAACCAAATCACATCTTTGCGAGTGAATCTTTGGGATCTAGATCTTCGGGGATTTTGTGTTCCTCTTTGATTTCTCCTCTCTTGTTCCCCCAATAGCTTTAGTAGCTTTGTTGGAACTTGAGAGTGAGAGATTGGAGCATCTTTGTGGTGTTCTTGCCATTTGCATTAGGTGCATCGGTTTGAGTTCTCCTCAGAGGATTTGGTTCATGATATTCATTGAAGCTTGTCCCTCTTGGGTTCTTGGAACCCTAGATGGTTGTGTGGCCTTGGTGGTGTGTTCTTGGGGCCTCCAATTAAGTTGTGAAGTTATCCTCAAGTTTGTGGCCTTGGTGGCATTTATTGGGAGCCTCCAATTAGGTTGTGGAGATTGCCCCAATCTTTGTACGGGTTTGGTGACCGCCCTCAAGTGTCTCATAGTGAATCGGGTGCTTGCCATGCGGCAGGTGCTCGGGAGAATAGGGTGATTCCTCTTGTGGCGTTGGTGGTCTTAGTACCGCCCATCCCTCCAACGAGACGTACTTCTATTGTGGAAGGAACTCAGTAAAATATCATCGTCCCCGCGTTCCTCAGTTATCTCTATACTCGAGCTCTTTACTTATGCACTTTACATTGTGATAGTGTTCGTGCTTGAAGTAATCTATATATTGTTATCACATTGTTGCTTGTATTTCTTAACATAAGTTGTTGGTACACATAGGTGAACCTTAGTATATATAGGCTTTGTGCTTAACAAAAGAAAACGATAGTTTCATTCCGCCATTGTTAAGCCCATCTCGTAGAAATTTGTAACCGCCTTTTCATCCCCCCTCTAGGCGGCATCCGTGATATTTCATATACAACTGGCATCTCATGCAACTCATCAGTGCCAAACACTCTAGAAAAAACATAAAATGACTACTCTCTCTCTAAATCTAGATCCTGCTCCCTCCCTTATAGACTTATCATCAATTCCATCTCATCGATGATGTCGGCTGACATGCTGCTCACTATGTGCTGACGTTGTATTTTGTGGAAGCACCACGTGTTCCTCCATTATCTCTCAAAGATGCAACCTGATTGGGATGAGCACGAACACCTCTTAGATATCTTACTCGCAACTAATACATTCGTCGGGTACCATTTGTGACTCGTTTGACAAACATAAATCTTGCCAAGCATAACATGGTATGTTCCTTCAAGTAATTGTAGTTTTTTGCTATATTGTGTTCTTAAATCGTTACTCTTTTAGTTTTCCCTAGATCCTAGAAATTACCTAACAAGGTAGTTTTCCTGCCTTAACATTTGGGATGAAGGCTTGGATGGACTTATTCAATGTCCATTTTGTGCACCACTTCGTAGAAGGACACTTGAATAACATCCTCTAATCTCCAACAAAGAGGGGTGGGAGGAGTTTGATGGGGGTGGATATGAACTACGGGTTGGACATGTTGTGCTCGTCACTAATAGGACCACCACACGCAGGGCTGAACATCATGTTTGTCATTGGCATCGTCTACGCGATGTGCTACTTGTTTCTTAAGATGCTTAGACGGTGTTTATTGTTGTGTGTGTTGACCAAAATTCTCTATTGTCGTGGTGATGATGATTTACCAATATGTTATTCTGTTGACGATGTTAATAATTTATTTTGGCTAAGATTTTTTCATATCTCTATCAAAATTAATAAAAGTAATATTTTTTAACTCTCGAAATCACGTTAGTGGCGTGGCCAAACAATCATTAACCATGTGTTAGGCGCACTAATCGCGCAGGCTGTCAGCCACGGTCTGCCGGACTGTCCACTTTTATCCCCTATGAAGGTACCCCTGGTGTGGTTGCGGTGGAATGACAGATAGCTTTGTCACTCGCTCGTTCCTCGTGTTTAGTTGTTTGTCCGTGGCCTGTTCCACCTGTTAACCATGATGATAATTGATATATGGCCGCTGTGGTTGGGGCGGTACTTGCAGATGTTTGGACGCTGTTCCGTCATCTTCAGGCAGTGAAACCCGGACCCGGAGCAAGTTGCTTGTCGCGTCGCGTGGAGAGAAGAGATTCCGTTTAAAAAAACCGCTACTCCCTCCCCGGCCGGACCCCCGAAGTCGTCCACATGGGGGGTGGTGGCCTCAAGTTAGGTCCATCCATGATCGACCATGCCACGGCCATCGGATGAAAACATAAATCAAATCCATCCGTTCGATCTAGCTAGAAGCCGGAGCATGGCCGGGTCCCAGCTAGCGAATATCCACACACACACACACACACACACACACACTCGCAGCATTTAATCAATCAAAGCTGCCGCTGCCGCTGCTGCGATGGATCGAGCTGGCCACTATAGCGCACGCACGAGCGCGTACAGATGGAGAGATCTATTCATATATCCCCATCCATCAGGCTGGCTGCCCTGGCCTCTTCCTCCTCCTCCTCCTCCTCCTGCACATTCACTTTCCTCTGTTCGTACTAGCTCTCCATCGCGACGCACCGATTTATTGCCACAGTCGGCTTGTCGATCGAGTAGATCAAAAGGCCTCGAAATAAATCTGCTGATGATGTCCAAGACGTATTAGGGCGTTTTCAACAAGTGCACGTTGTTGGATCGTATCATATCATATCACGTTCTTCGCCGGCGTCTGGTTGGGGAATCACGTGCTGTGCTGTGGCTGATTTTTCCTTCTCGTGGCTGATATTAGGCGGTTGGTTAGCCAGGCGCCCAGGCCTTCTGGTCTGAGCTGAAAGTCGTTGGGAAAGTAGGTTCGACAGCGCCACAAGAACATGGTGGCTACGGCACTGACAGTTGGAGTTGGAGGCAGCCAGCGGTATACATGCACAGCTCTGTCTCTCTGTGAGCTAGAGTGAGGCCCAGTATCTATCGACACCTTCACAAGAACAGGCCTTGGAGTGCAGTTAACTGCACAGTGACAGTACAATTGCACACTGACAGTAGCTAGATTACTTATCTTAAGCTCTGACGACGAAAAAACGGTCGGTCTAGTACTACTTCAGAGCTTTAAAAAAATCATTTGAAAGGGAAAGAAGGTGGAATATATATACTCTTTGACTTTGACACACGATCTAGTTAATCACAGTCGCCGAAAGTATCACTAGCCTTGATTTAAGTAGTAAATGAAAGGAACCAAAGCCTCTTTTTTTCTGGTCGATAGGTCGATAGTGGTAGTATACATTAGCCTGAGATCATAGTACTAGTATACATAGCTCTCAAACTTTTCTTGACGAAGATCCAAATGATAGGAACCAAGCATAGACAGTGTATCCGCGACCTTCGACTCGAATTTGGGTTACTACCTATATTCACTTTTAAAAAAAACTAGTATATTCCAGGCTAATTGGATGCAATACCCACATGACTCATGCTAGCTAGTGACATGATAACATGATTTTATAACCGCATTTATAGTGAAGTGAAGAAAATATTACTCCCTCCGACCCATATTAGTTGACTTGGATTTTTGAAAATTTAGATGAACCTATATACTAATAGTGTCTAGATTCATTCAAATCTAGACAAATCCAAGTCAACTAATATGGGTCGGAGGGAGTACTATACTAAACATGTAGTAGTTCCATTCAGTAAAAGGAAAACCAGAAAACAGCATTACTAAACCTTCGCCAAAAATTCAGCCTGCAGTTTTCTTACTCTGAATCAGAAAACGACATCAGAGTAACTCTTCACTGAAGATCACATAAAGAAAATCAATCAATACTGTAATTCAGATACATATTACTATTGATTGCTAGTTCCAAACAAGAAGCACAAATCTGTACAGAATACGAGCGATCCATCTACACACACCAGTTTGGACACAAGAGCACACATATATGTTAATTACATCACCGCACACTGATCACCAAATTAATTAATCCCAATACCAAGAGGAGGAGGAGGAGGAGGAGGAGGAGGAGGAGGAGGAGGAGGAGGAGGAGGATTAACTGGTCCATATATGGAGTATATGATTGATCGACTGAGATCGAACGGAATCATTTCAATGTCCACACCCTTACCTGCCGATGCTGATCATCTACCACCGAGAGAAGCAGCCAAGAAAGCGGCAGGGCTTGGGCGGCAATCACCGGCCGGCGGAGGTGTCGGAGTCGCAGTCGCAATCGACGGCCTCGACCTCGCGCTTGTGGAAGCTGCGGTGGCAGCCGCAGGCGGCGCAGAGGAGCGCCGAGGGGGTGCCCTCGGGGGCCGACGCCATGAACTCGCGGCAGCCGTCGACGGCGTACCCGCCGATGCCGGCGGCGTGGTTGCGCTGGCACTCCTTGTAGTGCACCACCTTCCCGTCCTTCCTCTCGGGAGCCACCGCCGTGCCGTTGGCGTGCGCCTTGGACGATGACCGGTCCTGCTGGGGCCCCATGGATGATGGTGTCGACGAGGTATACGCCTCCTTACCGGCCGGCGGCCGTCGAGGCTGTGTTTGTGTTGTCTGAGATGGAAGGGAAGGGAATGGGAAGGCTTTTGCTATCGCGCCCTTGGATGCTGGTACTTATATGGGCAGGAGCACGAGATGGGCGATGGTTTCTCCTTTTCTTTTTTGCAAACACGCAAAAGCTTTACGTGTAAATGCATTACAAGAAAAGGCGCTTCGTAAGGTTACAAGAATAAGCAAGTAACAGTGGACAGCGGACACACTGGCATAACAGTGTTTTGTTTCACGATCATGTGTGGGAGCACCTGGTTAATTTGGAGAAAACATTCACTCCACATGATGTATTTGTTTCATGTTTAGGTGTCATCTATTTGCAATCGAATTGTACTCAACGACAATGGGTGAGAACCACATTGTCACATTATATTAAGAGGTTCAAAAAAAAAAAACCACAAATGGTTCAAAATAAGAGGTTAAAAAACCTCATTTTATTAAGAAGTTCAAAATATTCAAATTATTATAGTTCACGGATCACACAAAGTCGGTAAATGAATAAGCCAGTAAAACAACATATGCATAGCACATCCATACATTCTGCCATCTGCTAGTATGCCGCCAACAGGCCTCAAAGTAGATATCTTATACGACCGTCAACAGACACTTGCATCCGATAACAATAAGCTCACGTTGGTCATGCGGAAGGACATATCGGTCATGCGGAAGGACATATCGGTACGTGGCATGAGACAACAACAAAATCCCCCTCGCGTCGGCTCCTCTAGGCGACCGAGGGGGCGAGCCTTAGCACCTCTACGCCGTCACACCCCCCCTCCCTCCCTCGCCTTGTCGCCCCTGGAGGCCATCGCCGGACAAGGCCGTGCGAGGCTGGTGATGGGGGCGACGGGGATTTCTTCTCGGGGCCCTCGCACGGTGATACGTCGGAAACGTATCTCTAATTTTAATGTTTCATGCTTGTTTAGTATCTACTTTGCTTTGCTTTGTCTATACTTTGAGGTGTTTTTATATGTTTTCTGGTACTAACATATTAACAAGTTGCTGCCAGTTGTCTGTTTTCTTCTGTTTTTGATTCCAGAAAGGCAGAAAATCAATATTTTCGGAATTGGACGGGAAAAAAAGCCAAAGTCAATATTTTACTGTGGGAACACGAAGCCGGAATACGAGACAAAGGAGACTCGCCAGGGGGCCACAACCCTGGCTGCGCGGGTGGGCCCACCCCGTGCCTGGGGGGTGCAGTCACCCTGGTGGCCCCCCTGCCTCGCATCTTCACCTATAAGAAGCCCCCGATGCCTAAACCCTAAGTACCCGATCAATATTCCACGAAACCGTCTGTAGCCGCCGCCACCATCGTTCCTAGATCGAGGGATCTGAAGCTCTTCCCGGCACCCTGTCGGAGGGGAGATCATCCTGGAGGCCTTCTTCTTCATCATGCCAGCCTCCGGTATGAAGCGTGAGTAGTTCCACCTTGGATTACAGGTCCATGTAGTTGCTAGATGGTTGTATATCCTCCTTGTGCTTTCATGTCTAGATCTTGTGAGCTCCATTCATGATCAAGATCTCATCTATTTGTAATCATGCATGTTGTGTTTACGGGGATCCGATGGATATTGAGATTACTATGTCAGATTGATTAATGGTTTTGTCTTATTGATTCTATCATGTCTGTGTTGTTTGTGACCTTGCATGCTCTCCGTTGTTAGAAGCTATTTTGGACAAGTAGTTGCTAGTGACTCCAAGATGGGGTATTTATGCTCGATAGTAGGTTCATGCCTCTACTTAATCAAGGGAAGTGACATAAATCTCTACGGTTGTAGATGTGTTGTTGCCACTAGGGAGAAAACAACGGTCTCTTGTTCATGGAACAAGTGGATTGTTTACCTTACACACTTTGCTTAAAATAGTTGTCTGTTGCTTGCAACTTAATACTGGAGGGGGTTCGGATGATAACCCAAAGGTGGACTTCTAGTCATAGATGTAGTTGGATGGCGGTCTATGTATATTGTTGTATTGCCCAATCGAATATCATAAGATCTTTTTGTCTAGTATTGCATTGTTTTGCCTTGCACAGTCTTGTCAATTGCCCTACTGTAATTTGTTTATCCAGCATGCCATGTTTGTTTCTAAGGAGAAAACCTCTAGTGAACTATGGACCCCGGTCCAATCTTTACCATTGATACATCTTCCACTGTTACTGTTTACTTGATGCAAACCATCATCACCTTCGACACCACACAGTTAATCCTTTGTTACAACAACCGTGAGATTGACAACCTCACTGTTAGTTGGGGCAAAGTCTTGAGTTTGTGTTGTACAAGTTTCCACGTTTCTTGCAACACCTTTGAGACGTTTCCTTCCTCCTACTGGTTCGATAATCTTGGTTTCTTACTGAGGGAAAACTTGCTGCTATGCCTCTTCATACCTTGCTCTTGGGGTTTCCCGATGAAGCGTCCACCACGCATCTATAGGGTTCGCAGCATAGAAAACAAAAAATTTCCTACGATGTGAACTATATACCAAGATCTATCTACTAGATACAAACAACAGGTGGATGTATATCCGTAGAGAACATACCCTTGAAGACCGACAAAGCTTAACGAGTTCAACTCGTGGTTGATGTAGACGATCTCTTGCCGATCTCAAGATCGAGAGGAAGTCCTAGCGCCGCAAATCAGTAGCGCATCCGTGCTCGCACACACGTTCGAGGCACCGAGCAACCTCCGCCTCCTCGCTCCAGCGATGCAGCGGAAGCACAACTATTTCTTGCCGAATAGCCACCGGGAACATGTATCTCGCTAGTCCGAGACCATGGGGGATAAATTCTAGAGGGGGGGAGAGATCCTTCACGAGGAGGTGTGAGAGACAAGTGAGGAGGGGGGCTCCTTTTATAGGAGGAGGGGGGGACCCCAAGGGGGTGGCCGGCGCATGGGGGCTGCCCCCTTGCCCTCCCCTCTTCATGTGGGTGGACACTCCACTCACAAATCTCCTTTAAATTCCCTCCACTCAAAAGTCCACTCAAATTCCCATTAAATTTCCACCAAATTTAATGCAAACTCTCATTAAATAAAACTCTTTTATTTTATTCAGAATTTTGTCAATTACTTTAATGACAAACATTCACAAATAACCCCTTGCTAGAATTCTATTTCACATGCATAACCACTTTATGCAATTTCACCCGAAAACCTGTTTCGGTATCTAATGAAATAAATTCCTGCGCTTGTTCATTCTTTCGGCATGAAACATTTGCTCCAATTGGATGTCAGTGTCTCTTAAGTGTGTCACCCTACAGTTCGTGAATAATGCGGACATGATCGAGACCCCTCTCGGATCAATAATCAGAAGCGGGATCTGGAGACCCATACTGACTCCCACACATTCAACGATGACTTTCTTGTGATCATCGGAACCTTTTACGCTAGTATCTTAATCCCTTTGTTTCACGATATATTACATGTCCGAGATTCGATCATCGGTATCTCCATACCTAGTTTGATCTCGTTACCGACATGCACTCTTTTCTCGTTCCTGTGATATAACATTCTAGTGATCAAATCACTTGCTTGCAAGCTAATCAATGTGATATCACCGAGAGGGCCCAGAGTATATCTATCCGTCATCGGGATGAACAAATTCCACTCTCGATCCATGAGCCTCAACATAACACTTTATTAGTTCTGAATCCATCTTTATAATCACCCTGTTACGGTGTGACGTTTGATGTTATCAAGAAACTCTTCCGGTGTTAGTGATTGACATGATCTCATGGTCTAAGGATTAGGATCACTTCGTAAGTTGTTATAGCAATATAAACTCAATGACTTTGATCGTAATGCTATACTTCGGATGAATGTTTATCACACCATTACACTAATGTTGTGATCCCGTTATTAACAACATCCAATGTCCATGATCAGGAAACCTTGATCATCTTGTTAATCAACGAGCTAGTTTATGAGAGAGGCATAACTAGGAACTTTCTGTTTGTTTATTAAACACACATGTATTAATGTTTCCGTATTAATACAATTATAGCATGCAAAATAAACATCTATCATATACTTGGAATACACATAATAAACACTTTATTATTGCCTCTCAGGGCATATTCCCTTCAGTCTCCCACTTGCACTAGAGACAATAATCTAGTTACATAGTGATAAATCTAACACCCATTGAGTTTTGGTGTTGATCATGTTTTGCTCTAGAGAGAGTTTTAGTCAACGGATCTGCTACATTGAGATCCGTATGTACTTTACAAATCTTTATATCTCCATCCTTCATCCAAACTGCTTCCTGAGCCGCTTCAGAAGCAGCAACATATTCGGCCTCCGTTGTTGATCCCGCTACCACAGGTTGTTTGGAGCTCCTCCAACTAACCGCTCCGCCATTCATGAGAAATACGTATCCGGATTGAGACTTAAGAGTCATCCGGATCGGTGTCAAAGCTAGCATCGACATAACACTTAGCGACGAGCTCTTCTTCACCTCCGTATACAAGAAACATATCCTTAGTTCTTCGTAAGTACTTAAGGATATTCTTGACCGCTATCCAGTGTTCCGAACCTGGATCCGATTGGTACCTACTAGTCAAACTAATAGCATGTGCCACATCCGGTCTTGTACATAGCATGGCGTACATTATAGAGCCTATGGCTGAAGCATAGGGGACTTTGTCCATTATCTCTCTTTCTTCCGCCGAAGCCGGACTTTGAGTCTTACTCAATGTCTTGCCTTGCAACATAGGTAAGAACCCCTTCTTACTTCCGTCCATTTTAAACTTCTTTAAAAACTTATCAAGGTATGTACTTTGCGATAGCCCTATTAGGCGCCTAGATCTATCTCTATAGATCTTTATGCCTAATATGTATGACGCTTCACCTAGGTCCTTCATTGAAAATTTGCAGTTTAGATAACTTTTAACACTGTTTAAAAGATCAATATCATTTCCGATCAATAATATGTCATTGTAACACCCTCATAATCGACCCTATGCAAGTTTTAGCGAAATCCACCAAACCCGCATAGAAACGATTCGAAGGTGCCCACCAGGCACTTTCGTGCGGGTGGAAAACGAAGTAATAACATTACACAACAGTCCTCGATGGGACCCACAGAACAGATATATATACAACACGACTCCATGAGTCAAGAATACAGATATACAGAACAAAGATCCAAATCACCTTGAAAACGATAGAGCGTCCAGCTACGGACAAGATGCAAATGGGGCTAAGAGCCCTGAAGAATAACCAATGGCGTCCATAACCCTGCCCAGGCCAAGCCGGAAGGGTAACCCTGCTAACGACGTCGAAACCTGCTAAAACAAAAGGGGTGCCGACAAAGGGCAAAGGAAAAAGAGAGAGCGGTCAGTACTGAGGCCAATACACGGCGAGACTAGAATTCGGCGGTCCTCGCCTACATAGGTATGGTGGACTGAAGCGGCATCGGCAGCATGCACTAAACAACCTATAGAGACTCGATACAACTGGCGGCTAACAGAGAGGGGTAAGAAAGAGCTATTCGGATCCAACCTGATGCTACCATCAAACAAACCCATCCTGGTATTTCCCCCTCGAGACCAATCGAGGAAGTCCACCGAGGAACTCACACAGTTGGCAGTTTTATTTATTCAGTTATCGTTGCAGCAATTACTAGTCAAGTATAGATAATCATCCTGATAAAATAAGCAGTGGGCCTTTTAGTTAATCATTCCGTTGTAGTTGCAACGCTTACTAGTCAGATACCATTAGCATGAGATATCCCAAAAACCCAGCAGTTGTTGGTACTTTTATTTAGCCATTCCGTTGTGGTGAAGCTGATTACTAGTCATATCGGATACAAGTCAATTTATAACAGTAAACTTTAGTTATAGTTGTCTATGATCAAGCACTGTGCTCCAAGTCGTCCATAACCGCGGACACGGCTTCTCGAAAAGATTTTACCCTGCAGGGGTGCACCAAAGTATCCACACGCACTTCGACCCTTTTTGCCAGATCAATTAACATACACCCATCGGTATGTCGGCGGGGCCTAATTCATGACGTTTCCCAGACCCAAAGCAAGCACGGGGGGCCACCCCACTAAGTACACCCGCAACGAAGTTGGCCGGTCTCCGAGACGGACTCAGGGTTTGCGATAGTGGCTGTAAACGACAGCGAATCCCAAAACTGGGACTGTCGATACCGCGAAAACACTCCGCTTCCAAAACAGTACAGCGTGCTCCTCACACAATCGTAAATAAAGCAGTAAAGCATGGCATAGGTACAGGATAGTAAATAAAGCCCCAAACTACTTGTGGCCCCCAGTACAGTACTTTGAAATCAGGTACTAAATCGATGGGGGGCCCATATCTCCCCACATGTGGTTAGCGCGCTCGATCTCGGAACAGGTGTCAAGAACTCGGGGTCCTACGGGACACAAGTGGACGGGCAACAACCAAATAACATCTATTGCCCACCTGTGCCTCTGCTTACCTACTTCAATTTTAGTTGTTAAACAGTAATTAAAGTGAACGATAATTAAAGCCATGATCGTCTCCAACATTGGATATACGGCAATACTCCAACAACTGTGGTACTTGACGACACGCAACAGCACTTGAGTAAGCGACTACGACGCGCAGGTCCAACTATCTACCAAACAACAGGTAATAGGATGTGTCCAAGGCAATATATGGCTGCAAGGGATACCTCGGGTACGGGAACTAGAACATCACAACTCAGATAGCAATAGATCAACAGGAGGGAATAAATACTATAAAAGTAAGATAGGTAGAAAGGGGGAGATGCTCGCCTGAAAACATTGCCGAAGGTTTATCCGAAGATCGGATCGATACTCTCATCAACTCAACGGCCCAATCCGCGAAGAAGCAAATCACTAGAATAAACACCGGATGCAATATTTAATACTACGGCAAAAGATCGGGCATGATGCATGTATGATGTATGACATGGCAAAGGTGCGATGCGATTAGGCAAGATTAAGAGGAACCGGGGTCCCGACGAATATTTAGATGATTCAAGTTATTTAGGTACCCCGCAATTTAAATGTTGTATTAACAAGGCAAAATTATATCACCGGTTCGCTACACAAATTTAAATGAGGCCAATATGAGACTAGATTTGCCCGCATATGGGCCCCATATTTAATTATGAGGTGAATCGGCATAATGCCCCCAAACCACATGACAATATGTATGCAAGCTTGGCAACTTTATATGCAACAATTAATATCATTTTTAAAATAGGGTTCGAGAAAAAGGGGTCACACATTAGGGTTCGGCAGATCTTGGGGTCCGGGGTTCGGGGTTCGGTCTCAGGGTTCAGGGTTCGACGGGATCGTTCTCGGACTCCGGGATTTAGGGTCTTCGGATCGGGGTAGTAGATCTTGTCGCACGAGCGTCAATGCTTCCGGGAAGGAGAACTTGTCGTCCAGGGTCTCGGTGTCCGGGGTGAAGTACTCGGCGTCCTCGAGTGAGTACTTGTCGCACATGTGGTCTTCGGATTCCATGACGATGATCTTGTCGTTTCGATGTCGGGGTCTCGAAATCCGTGAAGAAAGCCTTGTCGCCCTTGGGTGAAGAACTTGTCATCCCGAGGGTCCGTGGCTTCGGCGGAACGTTCGATGGATCCAGGGTCGAAGAACTTGGTGTCTGCAAGGGGAACTCGACGTTTTCGAGGGAGAGCTCGGGCATCGAAACCGTGACGCAGACCTTGTCGTTCCTACATCGACGGCCTTGGGTTTCCGTGGCGGAGATCTTGAGGCGTGGCGGGAGGACGAGGGAGACGGGGCCGACCGGAGGAGGTCGCGCGGAGGGGGCGGAGGGCGGCCGCGGGCACGCGGCCGGCTGGGTTGGAGCGAGGGCGGCGGGGAGCGGCCGGAGGCGGGGCTCTTGGGCGGCGGCAGGCGCTGGCGAGCGCGGAGGCGAGAGGGCGAGAGGGCGAGAGGGGTACGCCGGGCGGAGGCGGAGGGTCGCGGGCCGGTGGAAGGCGCTGGCGAGGCCGGCGGCCGATGCCGAGGGGGCCGCGGGGCGGCGGAGCTCCGAGGAGGAGGGAGACGGCCGGCGGGGAGAGGGAGGGCGCGGGGCCGCGGGCATGTCGGGAGGGCACCGGGGAACGGAGAAGGGGCGGGTCGTCGTCGGCGAGGCGGAGGTCGGGCGAGGTGGAGGATGAAGGAGGCGGGGCGAGCGGGTGGAGCGGCGCCGAAGCGAGGGCGGGTCGGGGAGAGACGGGGGCCAGAGGGAGACGACGCGGTGGGTGGGGGGCGGGGCCGCTAGCTGGTGGGACCGGGGTGGGGCAGGCGGGTGGCACGCGTGGTGTGTGGTGTGGGTGGGTTGAGTGTGTGGGTGGTGAGGTGGCAGCAGATGAGTGGTGGGGAGGAGGGAGAGAGGTGAGGTGGCGAGAGAGGATTGGGTGGGGTGAGGTGGCTGGAGGTGTGGGTAGACTAGGTTGGGTAGTTTTAGGATTTTGGTGGACCGATTGGTTTTATACGGGGGTGGTCGACTGGGTCGAATCGGCCCGTTCGACTGCCCCCTAAAATAATATAACTTTTATTTAATTTGCAATAAACTTTTGTAAATAGTTTTTAGACAAACAAAATATCCGGAAGCATCCGGGGGTTTAATTTGAAATAGAAGGAGGGCTAGTTTCGGAAAACCATAGTCTTTCGCAACATAGTTTCAGGTAAAAATAATATGCATAATGATGTCATGATGATGCAATGCACAAAAACAATGCGATTTTCTAGTAGTGGTTTTAGCGGGATGCCACAATTCGACACCACTAACAATGGATCTCGCCCTCGAGATCCGCCTCATGGTACCGGGAAGAAGGGCGGCCATCTGAATCTTCTCGCATCGTGTAGATCCTCGCGACACCACTAACAAGAGGTCGTTGTCCGTGATCGTCGAGAGAACACTCCGGGAACAAAGGACGAAGGTAGAGGTATCAACCAATCAATCCACCTCTAACTTCGATAGAAAGAGAGAACCGATGCATTCTCATCCACTTCAATGTACACAAGCGAATAGAGTGAGTAGTCGGCATGGGGGCCAGTCCATCACGCACCCAAACTATTACTCTGCACAATCAGTAGAAAAGCGTGCAACCATTCTCGGAATCAGACTGAAGATCTCGACAATCGAGGGTCGGAACAAAGGAGTGATGCAGACTCTGCATCGGATCTGGCGTAGATGATGTCGTCGCGTCGGAAAACACCGGAAGGCACGAGAAGGAACAAAGAGAAGTCCATCAGACGAAGGATTCCTCGGATAGCACGAAGACCAAATGTAGCAACACCGTTACCAAAGGAAGAAGCGAAACCCTGAAGGTACGACGGAACCCAACCACGAGAAATCCTGGACTCGAAGAGAGAGAAGAGAGCGGATTCAAAACACGCAGAGGTGAGAGGAGAGTAGCAGAGGGGTAAGGAGTAAAATCAGACCTAATCAGAACTATCCAACCGATTTTTCCAAAATAGTTTTGACACTCTACTTCGGCCGTTAGCTAGGTTATCCTATAGGCTGGACTTGTGGGGTATCGCAACTGCTGAGCTCTGATACCACTCTGTAACACCCTCAGAATCGACCCTATGCAAGTTTTAGCAAAATCCGCCAAACCCGCATAGAAACGATTCGAAGGTGCCCACCAGGCACTTTCGTGCGGGTGGAAAACGAAGTAATAACATTACACAACTGTCCTCGATGGGACCCACAGAACAGATATATATATATACAACACGACTCCATGAGTCAAGAATACAGATATACAGAACAAAGATCCAAATCACCTTGAAAACGATAGAGCGTCCAGCTACGGACAAGATGCAAATGGGGCTAAGAGCCCTGAAGAATAACCAATGGCGTCCATAACCCTGCCCAGGCCAAGCCGGAAGGGTAACCCTGCTAACGACGTCGAAACCTGCTAAAACAAAAGGGGTGCCGACAAAGGGCAAAGGAAAAAGAGAGAGCGGTCAGTACTGAGGCCAGTACACGGCGAGACTAGAATTTGGCGGTCCTCGCCTACATAGGTATGGTGGACTGAAGCGGCAGCGGCAGCATGCACTAAACAACCTATAGAGACTCGATACAACTGGCGGCTAACAGAGAGGGGTAAGAAAGAGCTATTCGGATCCAACCTGATGCTACCATCAAACAAACCCATCCTGGTATTTCCCTCTCGAGACCAATCGAGGAAGTCCACCGAGGAACTCACACAGTTGGCAGTTTTATTTATTCAGATATCGTTGCAGCAATTACTAGTCAAGTATAGATAATCATCCTGATAAAATAAGCAGTGGGCCTTTTAGTTAATCATTCCGTTGTAGTTGCAACGCTTACTAGTCAGATACCATTAGCATGAGATATCCCAAAAACCCAGCAGTTGTTGGTACTTTTATTTAGCCATTCCGTTGTGGTGAAGCTGATTACTAGTCATATCGGATACAAGTCAATTTATAACAGTAAACTTTAGTTATAGTTGTCTATGATCAAGCACTGTGCTCCAAGTCGTCCATAACCGCGGACACGACTTCTCGAAAAGATTTTACCCTGCAGGGGTGCACCAAAGTATCCACACGCACTTCGACCCTTTTTGCCAGATCAATTAACATACACCCATCGGTATGTCGGCGGGGCCTAAGTCATGACGTTTCCCAGACCCAAAGCAAGCACGGGGGGCCACCCCACTAAGTACACCCGCAACAAAGTCGGCCGGTCTCCGAGACGGACTCAGGGTTTGTGACAGTGGCTGTAAACGACAGCGAATCCCAAAACTGGGACTGTCGATACCGCGAAAACACTCCGCTTCCAAAACAGTACAGCGTGCTCCTCACACAATCGTAAATAAAGCAGTAAAGCATGGCATAGGTACATGATAGTAAATAAAGCCCCAAACTACTTGTGGCCCCCAGTACATTACTTTGAAATCAGGTACTAAATCGATGGGGGGCCCATATCTCCCCACATGTGGTTAGTGCGCTCGATCTCGGAACAGGTGTCAAGAACTCGGGGTCCTACGGGACACAAGTGGACGGGCAACAACCAAATAACATCTATTGCCCACCTGTGCCTCTGCTTACCTACTTCAATTTTAGTTGTTAAACAGTAATTAAAGTGAACGATAATTAAAGCCATGATCGTCTCCAACATTGGATATGCAGCAATACTCCAACAACTGTGGTACTTGACGACACACAACAACACTTGAGTAAGCGACTACGACGTGCAGGTCCAACTATCTACCAAACAACAGGTAATAGGATGTGTCCAAGGCAATATATGGCTGCAAGGGATACCTCGGGTACGGGAACTAGAACATCGCAACTCAGATAGCAATAGATCAACAGGAGGGAATAAATACTATAAAAGTAAGATAGGTAGAAAGGGGGAGATGCTCGCCTGAAAACATTGCCGAAGGTTTATCCGAAGATCGGATCGATACTCTCATCAACTCAACGGCCCAATCCGCGAAGAAGCAAATCACTAGAATAAACACCGGATGCAATATTTAATACTACGGCAAAATATCGGGCATGATGCATGTATGATGTATGACATGGCAAAGGTGCGATGCGATTAGGCAAGATTAAGCGGAACCGGGGTCCCGACGAATATTTAGATGATTCAAGTTATTTAGATACCCCGCAATTTAAATGTTTTATTAACAAGGCAAAATTATATCACCGGTTCGCTACACAAATTTAAATGAGGCCAATATGAGACTAGATTTGCCCGCATATGGGCCCCATATTTAATTATGAGGTGAATCGGCATAATGCCCCCAAACCACATGACAATATGTATGCAAGCTTGGCAACTTTATATGCAACAATTAATATCATTTTTAAAATAGGGTTCGAGAAAAAGGGGTCACACATTAGGGTTCGGCAGATCTTGGGGTCCGGGGTTCGGGGTTCGGTCTCAGGGTTCAGGGTTCGACGGGATCGTTCTCGGACTCCGGGATTTAGGGTCTTCGGATCGGGGTAGTAGATCTTGTCGCACGAGCGTCAATGCTTCCGGGAAGGAGAACTTGTCGTCCAGGGTCTCGGTGTCCGGGGTGAAGTACTCGGCGTCCTCGAGTGAGTACTTGTCGCACATGTGGTCTTCGGATTCCATGACGATGATCTTGTCCTTTCGATGTCGGGGTCTCGAAATCCGTGAAGAAAGCCTTGTCACCCTTGGGTGAAGAACTTGTCATCCCGAGGGTCCGTGGCTTCGGCGGAACGTTCGATGGATCTAGGGTCGAAGAACTTGGTGTCCGCAAGGGGAACTCGGCGTTTTCGAGGGAGAGCTCGGGCATCGAAATCGTGACGCAGACCTTGTCGTTCCTACATCGACGGCCTTGGGTTTCCGTGGCGGAGATCTTGAGGCGTGGCGGGAGGAGGAGGGAGACGGGGCCGGCCGGAGGAGGTCGCGCGGAGGGGGACGGAGGGCGGCCGCGGGCGCGCGGCCGGCTGGGTTGGAGCGAGGGCGGCGGGGAGCGGCCGGAGGCGGGGCTCCTGGGCGGCGGCAGGCGCTGGCGAGCGCGGAGGCGAGAGGGCGAGAGGGGTACGCCGGGCAGAGGCGGAGGGTCGCGGGCCGGTGGAAGGCGCTGGCGAGGCCGGCGGCCAGTGCCGAGGGGGCCGCGGGGCGGCGGAGCTCCGAGGAGGAGGGAGACGGCCGACGGGGAGAGGGAGGGCGCGGGGCCGCGGGCGCGTCGGGAGGGCGCCGGGGAAGGGAGAAGGGGCGGGTCGTCGGCGGCGAGGCGGAGGTCGGGCGAGGTGGAGGAGGAAGGAGGCGGGGCGAGCAGGTGGAGCGGCGCCGAAGCGAGGGCGGGTCAGGGAGAGACGGGGGCCAGAGGGAGACGACGCGGTGGGTGGGGGGCGGGGCCGCTAGCTGGTGGGACCGGGGTGGGGCAGGCGGGTGGCACGCGTGGTGTGTGGTGTGGGTGGGTTGAGTGTGTGGGTGGTGAGGTGGCAGCAGATGAGTGGTGGGGAGGAGGGAGAGAGGTGAGGTGGCGAGAGAGGATTGGGTGGGATGAGGTGGCTGGAGGGGTGGGTAGACTAGGTTGGGTAGATTTAGGATTTTGGTGGACCGATTGGTTTTATACGGGGGTGGTCGACTGGGTCGAATCGGCCCGTTCGACTGCCCCCTAAAATAATATAACTTTTATTTAATTTGCAATAAACTTTTGTAAATAGTTTTTAGACAAACAAAATATCCGGAAGCATCCGGGGGTTTAATTTGAAATAGAAGGAGGGCTAGTTTCGGAAAACCATAGTCTTTCGCAACATAGTTTCAGGTAAAAATAATATGCATAATGATGTCATGATGAGGCAATGCACAAAAACAACGCGATTTTCTAGTAGTGGTTTTAGCGGGATGCCACAGTCATCCACATATAATATCAGAAATGCCACATTGCTCCCACTCACTTTCTTGTAAATACAAGCTTCTCCATAAGTTTGGACAAATCCAAACTCTTTGATCACCTCATCAAAGCGGAGATTCCAACTTCGTGATGCTTGCTTCAATCCATAGATGGATCGCTGAAGCTTGCACACCTTGCTAGCATCCTTAGGATCGACAAAACCCTTTGGTTGTATCATATACAACTCTTCTTCAATATTACCATTGAGAAACGCGGTTTTGACATCCATCTGCCATATCTCTTAATCGAAATATGCAGCAATTGCTAACATAATCCTAACTGACTTTAGCATCGCTACGGGAGAGAAAGTCTCATCATAGTCAACTCCTTGAATTTGTCGAAACACCTTTGCGACAAGTCGAGATTTATAGACGGTCACATTACCATCAGCATCAGTTTTCCTCTTGAAAATCCATTTGTTCTCCACGGCCTTTCGGTCGTGAGGTAATTCCACCAAGTTCCAAACTTGATTTCCATACATGGATTCCATCTCGGATTTCATGGCTTCTAACCATTTGTTGGAATCCGGGCTCATCATCGCTTCTTCATACGTCGCAGGGTCATCAATTTCATCAACCATGAAATTCATAACAGGGTTTCCGTACAGCTCGGGAGCTGCACGCGTCCTGCTAGACCTGTGAGGTTCGGTAGTACTCTCTTTCGGAGTTTCATGATCATTATCATTAGTTCCCTCTTCAACAGGTGAAGCCAACTCCGGAACAACTTCCGGCGCTGCGCTACTCGCCAGACTTTGAAGAGAAGGTTCAATAACCTCTTCGAGTTCTACCTTCCGACTACTCACACCTTTCGCGAGAAACTCTTTCTCTAGAAAGGATCCATTCTTGGCAACAAAAACCTTGCCCTCAGATCTGTGATAGAAGAATACCCAATAGTTTCCTTAGGGTATCCTATGAAGACGCATTTTTCCGCTTTGGGTTCGAGTTTATCCGGCTGAAGTTTCTTCACATAAACATCGCATCCCCAAACTTTAAGAAATGATAGCTTAGGTTTGTTTCCAAACCACAATTCATATGGTGTCTTTTCAACGGATTTAGATGGTGCCCGATTTAAAGTGAATGCAGCAGTTTCTAGTGCATAACCCCAAAATGACAACAGAAAGTCCGTCAGAGACATCATAGATCGAACCATATCCAATAAAGTACGATTACGACGTTCCAACACACCATTTCGCTGTGGTGTTCCGGTAGGTGTGAGTTGTGAAACAATTCCACACTCTTTCATGTGAGTGCTAAACTCGTAACTTAGATACTCGCCTCCACGGTCGGACCGTAAAAATTTGATCTTTCTATTACGATGATTTTCCACTTCATTTTGAAATTCCTTGAACTTTTCAAAGGTTTTAGACTTGTGTTTCATCAAGTAGATATAACCGTATCTACTCAAATCATCCGTGAAAGTAACAAAATAACGATATCCACCTCGCGCTGACACACTCATTGGACCACATACATCAGAATGTATGATTTCCAATAAATCTGTCGCCCGTTCCATTGAACCGGAAAACAGCGTTCTAGTCATATTGCCCATAAGGCATGGCTCACATGTATCAAATGATTCAAAATCAAGTGATTCCAAAAGTCCATCCGAATGGAGCTTCTTCATGCGTTTAACGCCAATATGACCTAGACGACAGTGCCACATATATGCGGATATATCATCATTAAGTTTAATACTTTTAGCATCAACATTATGAATATGTGTAACATTATGAATATGTGTAACATTAAGTTCCGACGGCGATCACATCAACGCTTGATCCATTGCCGACACGCATCTTGACCTCACCCCTTGCTAGCGGTCGCTTGTTCCGCAACCCCTGATTCGAGTTACAAATATTAGCAACTGAACCGGTATCAAATACCCAGGTGCTACTGCGAGCACTATTCAAGTACACATCAATAACATGTATATCATATATACCTTTGTTTGCCTTGCCGGCCTTCTTGTCTGCCAGATACTTGGGGCAGTTGCGCTTCCAGTGGCCAGTCCCCTTACAATAGTAGCACTCGGAATCAGACTTAGGTCCAACTCGGGGTTTCTTTTCAGGAGCGGCAACAGGCTTGCCGCCCTTACTTCCCTTCCGTTTTCCCTTCTTGTCTTTCTTGAAACCAGTGTTCCTATTGATCATCAACACTTGATGTTCCTTTTTGATCTCCACTTCTGCAGTTTTAAGCATTGACAGAAGCTCGGGGAGAGACTTCTTCATTCCTTGCATATTATAGTTCATCACGAAGCTCTTATAGCTAGGTGGCAGAGACTGCAGAACACGATG
Source organism: Avena sativa (assembly GCA_916181665.1). Classification (NCBI taxonomy): domain Eukaryota; kingdom Viridiplantae; phylum Streptophyta; class Magnoliopsida; order Poales; family Poaceae; genus Avena; species Avena sativa. Next base: position 339,245,341 of record OV702283.1, on the reverse strand, counting down.
GATGCCTAAGTCAATGGGAATCGATATTCCCAAGGACACAAGCTTATCGGCGTAACCCGACATCTTGAGTACATGCTCACTAACGGAGCTGTGCTCTTCCATCATGCAGCTAAAGAACTTTTCTGAAGCGTTGTAGCTCTCTACAGCAGCATGTGTGTCGAAAATCATTTTCAACTCACCCATTGTATCAAATGCATTGCCGTTTTCGAAACGCTTTCGAAGTTCCGGCTCTAGCCCATACAATATGCCGCAATGAACTAAGTTGTGGTCCTCCTGACGAGTCTGATAGACATTCTTCTCCTCGTCAGGGGCATCATCAAAAGGTGGGGGGCCTAACGGCGCTTCTAGCACATATTGCTTTTGTGCAGCAGAGAGGAGAATCCTCAAATTCATGGCCCATTCGGTAAAGTTTCTACCATTCGTTGCTAGTTTCTGTTTCTCCATGAACACATTGAAATTAAAAGCAGGTGGTGCCATCTACAACAGAATTTGTAAAGTTTAGACTAAGTGTATGATAGATTGAGTTCAACTAATCTATATTACGAATGAACTCCCACTAAAAAATGACATCCCTCGTGCCTTTTTGGTGATTACATGAACCAAATCCACTACACCAAGTCCGATCATCACGTGAGTCGGTATAGCTTCAAAGGCGAGCATCAAATGGGCATCATATCAACTATATGACTCATGCTTAACCTTTCGGTCCGTGTTCCGAGGCCATGTCTGTACATGCTAGGCTCGCCAAGTTAGAACCTTAGTATTCGCGTGTGTAACTGTTTTACACCCGAAATATGGTCGTGGATCCAAGAACACCCGATCATCACGTGATGTCTTGGAGCGACGAAAACATAATCGGTGCATACTAAAGGAAGAACACATTCTTATCTTGATATTTAAATGAGGGATCATCTTATTATGCTAACAAAGCGCTAAACAAGCAATATAAGATGCTATCAAACATCATATGTTTATTAGTGAAATGATATGGTTCCCGCAGATGATCTCTATCATGTGCATCGTGGTATGATCACTATCATACCTATATGTGTAAATCCAAGGTCTATGGATTTTACACGCTATGTGTGTTGTAAGAGTATCATCTCATACTTCTACTTACAACACTACCATATCATAACACTAGCCCAGCAACAATCTAAACTAGACGCCTCTAATTTATCCATTGCAAGTTTTACGTGGCTTAGGGCTTTCGAGATAGAACCGTTCTTACCTACGAACATGAACCACAACAAGGATAATCAAATTGTTGACAACTCACTTGCAAAATAGATATTGACTATAGTAGGAGAGACAGACACCCGCTAGCCACTTATGCAAACTAGTTGCATGTCAAGCGTGGAACAGGTCTCATGTGCGAGGACATGTAAAGTTTGTCCGGGCTGCTTCATCCCACTATGCCACCAATATCCAAAATTACAACAAAGGAGCAACAACATGATCATCATCGCCCACATACTCATATGTGTACTACCCGTGTAAAGTATCTACGCATAGATCCGGCTCTGATACCACTGTAGGGTTCGCAGCATAGAAAACAAAAAATTTCCTACGATGTGAACTATATACCAAGATCTATCTACTAGATACAAACAACGGGCGGATGTATATCCGTAGAGAACATACCCTTGAAGACCGACAAAGCTTAACGAGTTCAACTCGTGGTTGATGTAGACGATCTCTTGCCGATCTCAAGATCGAGAGGAAGTCCTAGCGCCGCAAATCAGTAGCGCATCCGTGCTCGCACACACGTTCGAGGCACCGAGCAACCTCCGCCTCCTCGCTCCAGCGATGCAGCGGAAGCACAACTCTTTCTTGCCGAATAGCCACCGGGAACATGTATCTCGCTAGTCCGAGACCATGGGGGATAAATTCTAGAGGGGGAGAGAGATCCTTCACGAGGAGGTGTGAGAGACAAGTGAGGAGGGGGGCTCCTTTTATAGGAGGAGGGGGGCACCCAAGGGGGTGGCCGCCAGCCATGGGGGCTTCCCCCTCCCCTCCTTCATTCATGTGGGTGGACACTCCACTCACAAAATGCCCTTTAAAATCCCTCCACTCAAAAGTCCACTCAAATTCCCATTAAATTTCCACCAAATTTAATGCAAACTCTCATTAAATAAAACTCTTTTATTTTATTCAGAATTTTGTCAATTACTTTAATGACAAACATTCACAAATAACCCCTTGCTAGAATTCTATTTCACATGCATAACCACTTTATGCAATTTCACCCGAAAACCTGTTTCGGTATCTAGTGAAATAAATTCCTGCGCTTGTTCATTCTTTCGGCATGAAACATTTGCTCCAATTGGATGTCGGTGTCTCTTAAGTGTGTCACCCTACGGTTCGTGAATAATGCGGACATGATCGAGACCCCTCTCGGATCAATAATCAGAAGCGGGATCTGGAGACCCATACTGACTCCCACACATTCAACGATGACTTTCTTGTGATCGTCGGAACCTTTTACGCTAGTATCTTAATCCATTTGTTTCACGATATATTACATGTTCGAGATTCGATCATAGGTATCTCCATACCTAGTTTGATCTCGTTACCGACATGCACTCTTTTCTCGTTCCTGTGATATAACATTCTAGTGATCAAATCACTTGCTTGCAAGCTAATCAATGTGATATCACCGAGAGGGCCCAGAGTATATCTATCTGTCATCGGGATGAACAAATTCCACTCTCGATCCATGAGCCTCAACATAACACTTTATTAGTTCTGAATCCATCTTTATAATCACCCTGTTACGGTGTGACGTTTGATGTTATCAAGAAACTCTTCCGGTGTTAGTGATTGACATGATCTCATGGTCTAAGGATTAGGATCACTTCGTAAGTTGTTATAGCAATATAAACTCAATGACTTTGATCGTAATGCTATACTTCGGATGAATGTTCATCACACCATTACACTAATGTTGTGATCCCGTTATTAACAACATCCAATGTCCATGATCAGGAAACCTTGATCATCTTGTTAATCAACGAGCTAGTTTATGAGAGAGGCATAACTAGGAACTTTCTGTTTGTTTATTAAACATACATGTATTAACGTTTCCGTATTAATACAATTATAGCATGCAAAATAAACATCTATCATATACTTGGAATACACATAATAAACACTTTATTATTGCCTCTCAGGGCATATTCCCTTCAGCATCAAGACTTTCTGGCGCCGTTGCCGGGGAGGCTAAGGACGTATTCACAAGGGGAGTCGTTCTCAACATTTCTCTTTACTTTGTTTTTAGTTTGCTTAGTTTTTTTTGCTTGGTTTTGTTTGCCTCTTTTTATTAAAAATTCCAAAAAAAAATTAGTTTAGTTTGGTTTGCTTTCCCTTATAAAAACACAAAAAAATTAGTTCCTGCCCTAGTTGCTACCATGTCTGGTTTTGGTCCAATATTTGTGACACCTATGGAAAAGATCTTTACTTTTAAGCAAAAACATGAAGAGAGTTTTAAAAAAGATTGGTCTAGAATCTCTACTTTACAAAGGGAAACTGAGGCTAAGATGAGTCTTAGCTTGGTTATTAATAGTTTCTACCACGGTATTGCTCTTTTTTATAGATATGCTTTGGATATTGTGGCTAAAAAAGATATTTTTTGATTTTCTGAGGATGAAGCTTTTGATGCCATAAAGAAATTGATTATAATTTATAATATGCCTGTCAAGTCTGATTCCTCTTTTATAGATATTTTTGCTAGGTTGAACACTCTTGAGTCCAGTACTGCTGCTTTGAACAGTTGCTATCACACACTTAGGGAGTACCATGATTATGTTCCAATAAATTCTGAGCCTTCAAAGTGGTTTCCCACAACCAAAGTCTCTATAAATAGTGTAACTTTTGATGCTCCCTGTGATATTATGTCTGAATTTTGCCTTATGCCTAAAGATATTTATGAGTCTTTGAGTCTTTGGGGACTTTCTAAAGGAGGAGAATAAATATCTCTTACTAATAATGCAACTTTATTGCCCATTGGAATAGCTGAAGGTGTGTTTACAAAAATCTCAGGAAAAATGGTGTCTACTGATTATCTTGTTATTGAATGTGTAGGCAAAGGACAAATTACACTTGGAAGATCCCTACTGAAACACCTTGGAGCAATAATAGGTGTGGGAAAAAGCATTATGTATATGCTCCTCCAGTAATCAATCATATTTTCCCTAACGAGAAGAAGAAAGGTAAGAAAGGTAGGAGCAAGAGGTTTGGTGTTAATGCTTCTTTATTTGAAAATACTTGATTTCTTGCTTCTTGTGCCTAACTTAAAGGCGTTAAAGAAAAGTACTTGTTAGGAGATAACCCAAGAGTTTTCTTGAGTCCTGGAAGTTATTACTTCAGTAATGACCTCTTCTTATCCTTTTTGTTTGTTTTTTGTGCCAAGAATGACCTCTAATGAGAGGGAAGTAAGATTTGGGGAGTTGCTGTCCCGAAACAGATTTTTGTCCTCCACCATAAAAATTCGTGAGGAGTCTCTGTAAGTCGTATTGAGCTGAACATTTACCAATAAATCCCCAATATGTTATCTAACTTTCGTTAGTTCAACACTTTTTTTATTTGAGCAACAGAAGGTCTTCGAAAAAATCGGTTTATACCTTCTGGTCTGTTTTGACAGATTTTTGCCATTATTTGCATTTGCTTCTTATTGATTCCTTTTTTGGGTTCTTTTTGGGAAATTGAGCTTTTTGAAGGAGTTGCTACAGTAGCTTGTGTTTTTAGTAAAAAAATTTGCTGTTCTAAAGCTAAACCCAAGGGTCTATTATCTTTTGAATATACTAATGTTGCTAATGAAGATTGTGTGAAGTTTTGTATGAAGGAAAAATTTTAGGTGTAGAGAGAGAATGATGTAATATGAAGAATGAACAAAAGCTCAAGCCTGGGGATGCCACCCCGGTGTCACCCCAATAAATATCCAAGAAGTACAAGCGTCAAAGCTTGGGGATGCCCAAGGCATCCCCTTCTTCATCAATAAAAAGCTCAGGTCTTTCTAGACACTTCGTTTTTATTGTTTCATGCACTGTTGTGTTGTTCTTGGAGCGTCTTAGTTTTCGTTTGCTTTGCTTAGTATGTTTAGTTTGATTGAATAAAGTAGTTTGGACCCCCGTTCTCGCTGTGTTGTTTCAAATAAGTTGATTGGTGTTGGAAAGGAGTAGAAAGTTCTTGCTTGAAAGTGCAAGAGTAGCTTGCATTGACTGTGACTTAGACTTTAGCATGTCATGCTAGGTGTTGTTTTGAACTTATGCTTAGTTATTATTGCTGTAGCATGACTTGTTCCAAACAATTGGGATTGCTTAGTATGCTTTGAAGGAATCATGCATTGTTTTAGCATGCAAAAGCATAGTATTGTGGTATTATCCTTTGATGTTTTGTTTGGGTTGACTTGGCACATGCTCACACCATGTTATGACTATGAACAAGTCACCATAGCCTCTATGATCATTTAGTCCTTGACTTGTAGTACCACTCTATGCTTTGATTAGTAATGTTTTGTCACTCTGCATGATTATGGCCATTATTGCTCTCTTAGTTGGTTGCTCCCAGTCTTTTGCTAGCCTCCACTTGTATGAGTAAGCTCTACTCATGCTTCCAACTCCCAATGAACCAAGTTATTCCAAAGTGTCCACTATAAATTCCTATGCATGGTGTGTTACACCATTCCAAGTATATTCTTGTTTTCATCTATCTTCCAATTAAAAAAGTATTTTGTTATGTGAAAACTTAGTGATTAAATCCCTCACGAACTTGATGGCACACTTTATATTCCTTGCCCCTAATAAACTTGAACCATTGTGTCATCTATGTTGTATATGCTTGCACTTATACGTTGGAATTACCAGAACCATGTTTCATGGGTAACGTTTTCAACATTGCACTTGTACTTTGTACACAGTTGATATCATGCTCTTTTGTCTATGGATGTCGCCGGTGTGAAATAAAATGGGAGCTTGTAAGTCCATGGATTTATGTATTTTGTGTTAGAAAAACTCCTGGGACGCTAGCCTAAGCCATGCCTAATCATGGTGGAAACTTGTAGCCTCACCATAATGAGAAATTTGTGAAGCATACTCAATAAAAACCAATGCAAATAGCAAATAAAAAGATCACTGAGATGCTCATTGTCTGTTTTCCTTGTCATTTTGGTTATGGGATAGCTCATGTACCATGTGCAAGGGGTACCCCGTTGGCGGTTCTCTATGATACACATGTACTTACTATGACAAGAACTTACAGGTGACCAAAGTTGGGTAGTATGTGGTGCGGCCCTTGTATTCAAGGGACATGAGATTGCCAACTTATACTTTTTCAATCATATACTTCATAGTTTGTTCACTTTAACCTTAATCACTTCAAGATGCTTATGATAGGGGCAATGAGGGCTGAAAGCTAACAAGTACCATAATTTTTGGAAGCTCTTTTTGAAACTTGAAATCCCTGCTTCCCTTTATGAAGGGTCTTTCTTCCACTATTATATTGAGTCTCCACTTTCTACCTTTAGGCACCAGTTAAGAGATCATAGTTGCCATTCTTAGTTCTATGTGCAGTGTCCCAAAACTTATTTATTGATGCATATTGTTGATATTGCTTGTTCTTGTGCTATTTGTATATAGTCACTCTTATGAACTTTGAAGGTGTAAGCATCTATTTGCTACTCCATGAGGGACAAGCTTAATGCCACTTTGCCATGTTTTCTGTATGTGCAACAAACAAATGTTTTTCAATGCATGTTATTCATGATATTTGTTTGTATCCTTTCATGTTGCATGCATAGTTACTTTGTCTTATTGTTAGAACTCCATCTTTCGTGCACATGTTTAGAGTTCTTTGGATCCCAACTTTCAATGCTTGCTAATGGTTTGATCTTGGTTTTGATGGTGCATGTCACCTCAAAACTTATTCTTTTATCAGTTACCTACTCGAGGACGAGCAGGAGTTAAGCTTGGGGATGCTTGATATGTCGGAAACGTATCTAATTTTTTTGATGTTCCATGCTTGTTTAGTATCTACTTTGCTTTGCTTTGTCTACACTTTGAGGTGTTTTTATATGTTTTCTGGTACTAACCTATTAACAAGTTTCCACAGTGCCAGTTGCCTGTTTTCTTCTGTTTTTGGTTCCAGAAAGGCAGAAAATCAATATTCTTGGAATTGGACGGGACAAAATCCAAAGTCAATATTTTACCGTGGGGAACACGAAGCCGGAATACGATACGAAGGAGACTCACCAAGGGCCCACACCCCCTGGTGGCCCCCTGCCTCGCCTCTACACCTATAAGAAGCCCCCGATGCCTAAACCCTAAGTACCCGATCAATATTCCACGAAATCGTCTATAGCCGCCACCACCATTGTCCCTAGACCGGGGGGATCTGAAGCTCTTCTCGGCACCCTGTCGGAGGGGAGATCATCCCGGAGGCCTTCTTCATCATTCCAGCCTCCGGTATGAAGCATGAGTAGTTCCACCTTGGAATACGGGTCCATGTAGTAGCTAGATGGTTGTATCTCCTCCTTGTACTTTCATGTCTAGATCTTGTGAGCTCCGTTCATGATCAAGATCTCATCTATTTGTAATCATGCATGTTGTGTTTGCGGGGATCCGATGGATATTGAGATTACTATGTCAGATTGATTAATGGTTTTATCTTATTGATTCTATCATGTCTGTGTTGTTTGTGATCTTGCATGCTCTTTGTTGTTAGTAGCTATCTTGGCCAAGTAGTTGCTAGTGACTCCAAGAGGGGGTATTTATGCTCGATAGTGGGTTCATGCCTCTACTTAATCAAGGGAAGTGACAGAAATCTCTACGGTTGTAGATGTGTTGTTGCCACTAAGGAGAAAACAACGGTCTCTTGTTCATGGAACAAGTGGATTGTTTACCTTACACACTTTGCTTAAAGCAGTTGTCTGTTGCTTGCAACTTAATACTAGAGGGGGTTCGGATGATAACCCAAAGGTGGACTTCTAGTCATAGATGCAGTTGGATGGCGGTCTATGTATATTGTTGTATTGCCCAATCGAATCTCATAGGATCTTTTTGTCTAGTATTGCATTGTTTTGCCTTGCTCAGTCCTGTCAATTGCCCTGCTAATTTATTTACCCAACATGCCATGTTTGTTTCTAAGGAGAACACCTCTAGTGAACTATGGACCCCGGTCCAACCTTTACCATTGATACATCTTCTACTATTACTGTTTACTTGCTTCACACCATCATCACCTTCGACACCATACAGTTAATCCTTTGTTACAACAACTAGTGAGATTGACAACCTCACTGTTAGTTGGGACAAAGTCTTGCGTTTGTGTTGTGTAGGTTTCCACTTTGCTTGCAACACTGATACGTCGGAAACATATCTATAATTTTTTATGCTCCATGCTTGTTTAGTATCTGCTTTGCTTTGTCTACACTTTGAGGTGTTTTTATATGTTTTCTGGAAATAACCTATTAGCAAGTTGCCACAGTGCCAATTGCCTATTTTCTTCTGTTTCTGGTTCTAGAAAGGCAGAAAATCAATATTCTCGGAATTGGACGGGACAAAAGCCAAAGTCATTTTTTTACCATGGGCAACACGAAGCGAGACAACGAGACGGAGAAGGCTCACCAGGGGGCCACAGCCCCTGGCCGTGCGGGTGGGCCCACCCCGCATCTGGGGGGTGCAGCCGCCCTGATGGCCCCTGGCTCGCCTCTTCGCCTATAAGAAGCCCCCGATGCATAAACCCTAGGCACCCGATCAAAACTCCACAAAACCGTCTGTAGCCGCCGCCACCATCGTCCCTAGATCGGGGGGATCTGAAGTTCTTCCCGGCACCCTGCCAGAGGGAAGATCGTCCTGGAGGCCTTCTTCATCATGCCAGCCTCCGATATGAAGCGTGAGTAGTTCCACCTTGGACTACGGGTCCATGTAGTAGCTAGATGTTTGTATCTCCTCCTTGTGCTTTCATGTATAGATCTTGTGAGCTCCGTTCATGATCAAGATCTATCTATTTGTAATCATGCATGTTGTGTTTGCGGGGATCCGATGGATATTGAGATTACTATGTTAGATTGATTAATGGTTTTGTCTATTTGATTCTATCATGTCTGTGTTGTTTGTGATCTTGCATGCTCTCCGTTGTTAGTAGCTATCTTGGCGAAGTAGTTGCTAGTAACTCCAAGAGGGTGTATTTATGCTCGATAGTGGGTTCATGCCTCTAGTTTCTAAGGGAAGTGACAGAACTCTCTTCGGTTGTAGATGTGCTATTGCTACTAGGGAGAAAACAACGGTCTCTTGTTCATGGAACAAGTGGATTGTTTACCTTACACACTTTGCTTAAAGTAGTTGTCTGTTGCTTGCAACTTAATACTGGAGGGGGTTCGGATGATAACCTAAAGGTGGACTTCTTGTCATAGATGCATTTGGATGGTGGTCTATGTATATTGTTGTATGTCCCAATCAAATCTCATAAGATCTTTTTGTCTAGTATTGCATTGTTATGCCTTGCTCAGTCTTGTCAATTGCCCTGCTGTAATTTTTTTACCCTGCATGCCACGTTTGTTTATCTAAGGAGAACACCTCTAGTGAACTATGAACCCCGGTCCAATCTTTACCATTGATACATCTTCCACTGTTACTTGTTTACTTGCTGCAAACCACCATCACCTTCCACACCATAGAGTTAATCCTTTGTTACAGCAAACCAGTGAGCTTGACAACCTCACAGTTCATTGGGGCAAAGTCTTGAGTTTGTATTGTGTAGGTTTCCACGTTGCTTGCAACACCTTTGAGTCATTTCCTTCCTCCTACTGGTTCGATAACCTCGGTTTCTTACTGAGGGAAGTCTTGCTGCTGTGCTCTTCACACCCTGCTCTTAGGTTTTCCAACAAAGCGTCCCACGTCAACACCTGGCGCCATCAAACACCTTTGAGACGTTTCCTCCCTCCTACTGGTTCGATAACCTTGGTTTCTTACTGAGGGAAAACTTGCTGATGTGCCCTTCATACCTTTCTCTTGGGGTTTCCCGACGAAGCGTCCACCACGCATCACACATCTCCATGGAGGTCCGGGTTGCGCTCGTCTCACCCGCCGCAGTCGAGGTCGTTGCTTGCTGAGTCTCCCCTCCTCCTGCGGCCCTCCCTCCCAGGTGGCTGCTCCGGTGGCTCGTTCTCCTTGTCATGGTGACGGGCGCTCATATCTAGATCCCCTCGGGTTGGGCTCTAGGATTTGGGATCTCACCGGTGGTGGACTTGGCGGGGCTGGTATCTGGCAGAGGGTTGCATGGTATGGTCCACATCGTTGGGGCGCGGTAGGGACCATGTCACCAATTCACCCAGGCGGTTGAGATTTAGCTAAAAATCTGTTGCAGGGTGATGTCTTCGACGGTTGGTGTTGGCCGTGTGCCAGCTCATCGCTGTGTGGGTTGTCCTGGGAGGGCTTGTCATCTTAAATCGGCTTGGAGATATGTTGTTGCGGCTGTGCAAGGCGGACTCAGAGCGATTACCTCAATGCCGCCGGAGCCGGAGTAGGGGCTCACGGCTCCTTCCCAACACTTTGTTTCTACCCGTACTTTTGTGCATTTTGGCCGCAACCCTCCCTTGTATTCCCTATAGGCATCAGCCATGTCCTCTCCCCGTCATCCCACGGTGTCGCTGGCCTTCTCGTGTGGGTGGGCTTCAGCAAAATCTTGGCAAGATCCTTCTTTTCCGGCAATGACGACGCTCACGGGCACTGTTTTCCTCCTTGGGGGCGTGGCATCCAAGCCTCCCCTCGGTTTGCTAAGCTTCATCACCTCGTGTCGCTCCATTCTCCCTTGGTCCGTCCACAAGAGGTGCTCTCGGCTTTCGTTTGATATTGGTATCCTACTTGGACTCCCTTATCGATGGTGATCTTCCCTGCTGCCGTATTGGCATCATATAGTCGGTGGACTACCCAGATTGTGCGGCCAACCTCGAGCCTAGGGTGGGTTGCCGGGGTTGTGGCTTGTCCTTGGGCTCCAACGGTGTTTTCCCCTGCCATGTTCATCTTTAGTGGGGCTCTGCCTTGGTCTTGTGGTGTTCCATGGTTGGTGGAGTCTACGCCAATGAAAGTCGTATAGGCCCTTGGCCTTGTGGCGGCGATGACATCCGCAGATGCCGTTTTCCTCCTTGAGGCGTTGTTACTGTTGTCCTCTTGCATTCTGGTTATCATGTGAAGTTCTAGCTATCATCGGCCGGTCAGATTCTTGGGTGTTGGTGTTGGCAAGAGGTGGGTTCGATGCGGTCCGGTCATTCTCGCAAGATGTCCGGTGTTCGAAGTCTCGGTGTTTCCACCCGTTCAGCAGAAGACGATGCCCGTTGAAGTTGTGGTTCAAGCAGCCTGCTCTAGTCCTGTACTTAGCTTAGCTTTTTTGTACCCTGTCCTTTTTCTCTTCTGTTGTGTCTTGAGATGTAATCTTAAGCTAGTACCCCAACAGTTCGATGTGCGTTGTACTTGACCGTTCGGGGCTTTATTAATTTAAAGCCGGGATCGATGATCCTTCCATCTAAAAAGAAGGACACAACATAGATGAATTTAATAGGAAGTTTTTGAATAACCTGCAAAAAAAATTGAAGATCCATAATTGTTAAAAAAATCCTACATCTTCATATAGACCAACACAAGGCAGATACAAAATGCATATTCTAGCAATAGTTTCTTATCAATTCCTAACATATTTGTTATATTGGTTGGTGGAGGGATGTTGTAGGTCATATACACAATATGCCACACATTTTAGAAAGAGATGCTCAATAGTCTCCTAAGAATCACAAAAGCAACATTTCTTACATCCATGTCAGTTTCTTTTTGACATGTTATCTTATGCAACTTTATTATTTAGAAACCACATAAAACTTAATCTTTAAAGTGATTTTTAACTTCCACAAAAACTTGCAAAGGAACCTAGTTTGACCATCCATTAGATCATCATACATGGACTTCACAGAGAAATCTCACGTAGATGTGAGTTTCCAAACAAAAACATCTGCTTTGTGAAAGATGGATTATCATTAATTGTTGGCATAGGTGCAACCAAGTGGTCACTTATTACCTAATACAGACAAAAAAGTTATGCATGTCTGGCTTCATGTTCATTGTCTGCACACAAAAAATACAACTCACTTTATGAGAATTTATTTTGATCCTAGAAAGATACACAAAACCCCTCAAAATGAGTCTCACATTGACATAGTTTTCTAGATCATGGTCCATAATAAGATTGGACCATCCACACATTGAAAATATATAGATCACCATTGTCCACCAACCGTGAGACACGATCATTGATCATACCTTCTTTCTTCGCTAAATTAATTAATTAAAATGGTGACCATAGCTGCTATGGTATTAAAAATATATCACAGAGAGAGATTTAGAGGGGGAGTGAGAGAGTCCCCTTGTTAGACTGCCTTGTTTGTCTGAAAGAAAGAGTCATAGTCATTCATCTTAACCGCAAGGATTCCTTTATGCATATTTTTTCTGACCCAAGCTCGTGATGTCAGGTGAAAACCCTTCATAAAGCTTGTTGTAAAAACGCCACTTGAGTTGATGATATGCTTCTTTTGAAGTCAATTTTAAGTATTTATTTATCCTACTTCTTTGTATACAACTCGTTAAGAGTTTCATGGAGTTTGACCAGCCCCTCCTTCATGAAACGTCCCGAAAAAAAGACCATCTGGGTGAGGTAGATTACATTATTTGCCACCGATGTATTGAGTTTGTTCCAACTTTAGTAGATTTAATTAAAAATAGAGTGATATTTTTTACTTTATTTACTTCTGATTCCTTAGGCAGCATGGTTTTCACTCCAAAGTTTAACAATGGAGAGGAAAGTTCTGATTACTATTCGCCACAAGATGGGATATCTTATTATTATCCCCTTATTTAACATTTTCAACTTTGGCCTTTTGTCGCCAATATGTTTATTTCTCGCGAATTAACGATGCAACACACTTATGACACCAACGCTTACACGCAACTTCAGATTTAGTGAATCCCGAAGTCTCAACTTTTTTATATAGCTACAATAGCTAATAGATTCTTTTAATCCATCCTATAAATTCCACTAAAATCCAACCTCGTAAAAATTGATGAAAAGCAAGAGTTCTATTTTTTCAGCACTAAATCGTTGTCCGACCCTATTTCTCACGCTGCTAAACATGTGTAACAAGATCGATGCTCACGTTTAAACCATGCAAACTCGAACTTGAAAATGGTTTGATTCGAGAATGAGTCGCGATCCTATATTAAGTAAAAGATGTGCATGGTTAGAAAACATTGAAGAGCATGAAATGTAACAAGAAGAAATTTATGTTCCTAGCATCTCAAAGGGAGGATTAGCGAGATAATTGGCCCAAGTAACAACCAGATAATGCAAATTCTACATATCAACGATGTTGTCAGTATATTTGTCGGAGTCGCGCCTTATAAATTAAAGTCTCTCCAATTAAAGGATGAAGAGTTTCTGTTGGAGTCTGGGTTAGCATAGAAGTGATGTCCTAGGAGAGTCTGGAATATTCTAGTGAGTGTTGGAGTATGAGTTAGTGTAGTACTACTTTGGTAGAGTCTAGAGTATTCCAGGAGTATTAGTATAGTACTAGTGTCCTACTAGAGTCTTGATCATTTTAGTGTATGAGTGAACATGTAAGGCTAAGTTGTTCTATATATAAGAGGATGTGGAGATCCAAGAGACAAACCCATCCAGAAATTTTCTCCCAAATCCTACATATAGTATCATTGCTAGGATCCTCCTCCTAACTCTATCCACCACCGTTCCACAACACCCACTCCGGTTCTTGTCGTCAACAACAACGGGCACATTGTAGTCACCTAGGCGGCGGGAACCGCACCTCGTTGCTCTATGCGGGCGGTAGCCACCTCATGTTGCAAGGTGCATCATGCAATGCTTGGTTGCTGCTCTGCACTGGGTGTTGCTCAGGAAGCTAGTTACATTGGTGTCCCATGGTGGTGTCTTGGTGTATAAATGGAGTAGAGAGAAGAGGGCGTTGCTGCTGCTAGCCTGGACTGGAGATGAAGCGGCTGCTGCTACAGGGAATAAGAGATTGAGGATCTGGAGTATGCTTTGATGTTGGTGGGTTGGACCTCATAGAAGGGAGTGCAACAGCTGCATCATGGAGTAGAGAGAAGTGTAGATGGCCTGTTGAGTGAAGGCAGGAGAGTGTTGCATGCACATATGCTTGGGGCTTGTGGAGTGATCCGGAGGAAGTGAGAGACAAAATCTGCCCCTACTGGTGTTCTGGCGCTGCTGCTGTTCAGTGCTTGTAGCAAGGGGAGGATTTAACAGATGACTATTGCCGTTTATGACTATGATGGAGATTATGGTCACGTAGACCGCTGGTGTTTTGAGGACAGGGTGAGCCCTCGGACAAAGGGAGAGAATGATGGGAGTTGTATGTTGTGATGGTGAAGCCATGATGCCGTGAAGTTTTCCAAGGGTTCAAGAAAGAGATAGTAGAGGCAGTGGTGACCAGCGCGAAGATGGTTAAGGCAAGATGGCCAGAGGGTTGATGGAGATGAGTTTTTTTTTCAAAATGGGGCATGCCCGGCCTCTGCATCAATCGATGCATGCGACCTGTTTATTACATTATTGAGGTCTTGCAGAGTCTTACAGTTCAAGGATCACAAATCGTTGACACAAGGGTGAGCCAGCAAAAAAAATAAAAGAAACATAAAGCACCTTCAAGGTTATGACCGCGTTGGAGAGGTGGAAGTCATGTGGAGGTCACGAGAGTGAATTGTGGATAACTGACTGGTGAGGTGAGGCAACCATGGTTCTGTAGGAACCGGAGTTGATGAAGAGACAATGGCGATGCTCAAGCTGATGATGGAAGGCGTGTGGTGCCGCCATTATAGGCGCCGATGTGAGAAGGCGCATGATTAGAGAGGCAACGGTGGACCAACGCGAGAAGGATTGGAGGTGGCAATCTTGATGCAAAGTTTGTGCATGGTGATGTTGATGGTGAGGCGGTTGTGGCTCCGTAGGAGCTGTTGTTGAGGTGAGGCATCCATTGTTCTACGGAACCAGGGTTGATGAAGAGACAATGACGATGCTCAAGCCGATGAGGAAGGCGTGTAGTGTCACTGTTGTACGCGCTAGTGTGAGAAGGCTCATGGTTGGAGAGGCAACGGTGGACCAACACAAGAAGGATTGGAGGAGTCTATCTTGATGCAGAGTAGGGGCATAGTGATGGTGATGGATCCATGAGCGGAATTGGATGGTCGGAGTTGATTGGTTGCTTGATAACCACTGGAGCAAAAGCTAGAGTAAAACGCTCTCATGTATCTGTGTATGCTTGCAAGCTAGAAGTGTAGTTATCCTAGTAAGTGTCATGGAGTTGTAGCAATATGGTCATGATGAGTGACCCATGCCCATCTTGAGGGGGGGGGGTGTTGGAGTCTGGGTTAGCATAGAAGTAGGGTCCTTGGAGAGTCCGGAATATTCTAGTGAGTGTTGTAGTATGAGTTAGTTTAGTACTACTTCAGTATACTCTAGAGTATTCTAGCGAGTGTTAGTGTAGTATTAGTGTTTTACTAGAGTCTAGATCATTCCAGTGTATGAGTGAAGATGTAAGACTAAGTTGTTCTATATATAAGAGGCGTGGAGGTCCAAGGGACAAGCCCATCCAGAAATTTTCCCCATAACCTACAGTTTCTCTATTGCAGGCCGCAACAATTTGGTTAAAAGTTCTTTTTTAAACTTAGATTGAGCCACACCGTAAGCAGCAACCAAAACCCGTTGAAAACCATCATTCTACTATTTTCTGTTTGTTTGTTTGTTTGTTTGTGTTTGTGTAAGAAACATCTAGCAACTTGCACATGTTTACTATTGTTTTTGTTTTCTTTATTCGCCTTTGTGTTGCCGGTGCTAAAGCTATATCTGATCTTGTTCCAGTGCTATCAAAAGGTAACAGTAATGGCAGTTTGATGCTATCCTCTTATTGTTAAAGACCACCATGAGCAACTAACTAGCAATTTGGGTAGGTCCATTAGTGGACAAGATTAGACCTGAATTGACCTGACAAGAAAGATTTTAGTTAGATTGAGACGTACTCTTTTCTAATTGCTACAACATCGTGACAGTTTTTGTTTCAGAAATCGACGTGTTGACGAAAAGGGAAAATGAATGAAAAAGGAAGATGCAGCTTAGTCAAAATTCATAGATTCAGTGACTGGTGTAAGAGCATAGTGGGAAAGAAGGAAACTTAGGCATAAAAGGAATTGAAGTCTATTGGATGAGTTGGATCCACATAGGAGGAGAAGGTTGGATTGAGAAACACTCCTCTCCAACTGACTCTTCAGCTTCTCTTTTCCTCTGCTTGCTTGTGGCACCATTCCTCTAACCTATTGGACTATAATGCTCATGTGCTCCTTGTCTAAATCTATTGGACTGTTTGCTCTGATGTTGCTACATGCAGTTCATTTCACCAATGATCAGTAGTGTCATGATGATTTACAAAAGAAAAGCGATTCTCTTTTGCTCTGTGAGCACTAGTAGCTCACTTGATTGCATTTTCCGGGTACAAAATCTACCTATCATATGTGTACTACCTGCCACATCATGGCACGATTCAAGCCACATTTTAGGGAGAATCTCCCATACTTGGTTAAGGTATGATACTCCATGATATCTGCTTGTCAGGCTGGGAGAGGTCTCTTCAGGGGGAAAAGAAAAGGATGGGTAGTAGAAACGGCTGGAGCTAGTGCAGGTCCAACCATGGCGACAGAGATGCAGAGATGTCGCATTCAGCAGCCAAACCTGTCTTTCCTCTCTAGTGGCGACGGTGATCGGATAATATATGCCTGCTCTCCCAGGAACAAGAATAGATTCATGTCACCGGTGCTCCAGTGGCAAAAATGGCACATGTTCCTACTTTACTCAAGTATTTCTATATGTGAAAAGTAACATGTTTTGGCAGCAATAGCCGTTGCGAGTCTTATCACATTTTCGTTCGATGAAGGTAGGCCAGGTCCAAATTTAACTGAACTCGACAGGCTCTCGCCCCAAGTTCAAAATTTTCCTCGAATATAGCTGAAATTGTATTTTTAACTGGCAAGGATTCTAGCAATACTAGGCTGAGAAAATGAAAAATCGACAGCGATCTCAGTTGCAGGTCCTTTTCCTTAATATCATGGCAGTGTGAACCTATTACTAGCACAAAGACAGTTTTGTTCCATCTGATAGTTTTTAAAGAAGTCCTATGATAGAAATTGGACATAGAGATTAGTGGGATTAAAGTACTACACTTTGCGTCATAAATTATTCTCCCAGTGTCATCGTCCTATGATAGAACTTGTTGGGAACTAATTCTCTCGAGAGGTTAGGTGAACTTGTCCATGTCGCATAATAAGCACTTGATAAGCTCAAAAGCCTGCTACGTCAACCTGAGCAGACACTGCCGGCGCTCGGCATATACCCTGATTCCGATAGTGAGAATGCTGATTAAATTAGATTCTCTTAGGATCATGCTAAACCGAAATGATAAGCTCTCGAAGTAGTATTAAGTACTCTGCTAGTTAAGCTCAAGCCCCTAGTACCAGTAGGGTAGCACCAAGGAGCTAGCTCATTCAGCCATGACCAAATCTCAGGAAAGTTGGTCTAGCAGATAGGATTAAATGGCTCCTGTCAATCGCCCAAGAACTCTTGAGCAATCGGACAAGGAAGATTTTCAAAAAAAAAAAAAAATCGGGCAAGAAATTCTTAAGGGTATGCCCTACTCTACCGGCCGGTGGATAATGTAACGTGACTCCGGGCTCCACATGTCAAATCACACATGAATGCATCATGGAACAAGACAGCGACACGCTTCTTAATTCATCAAGGCTGATCAGTAGAATGTTTGTTTCCAAAGTCCTCCTGTCAGTGTTCAGTGAGCAGACGCACACTGTTCGGATTGCTGTCAGGCCCGGAGGAATAACAATAATTCAGCCTCTCCTGAGTGGTACGAATGTACTAATCTTTCCTACTACCTCACATTAGTCACATACAAGACGTGTATGCGTTTGAAGTTGGATCGAGTCGAGCCGAGTCGAGGTCCCCTATCAATGCAATGCAATGCCAATGCGCCACCACTAGCTAGTTGTTCTTTTACGAAATGAATCGACATTTCGGGTTGCGGATTCGCTGGCGACGGGTGTGAACAATCTGCACGTGAAAGGGTGGAGAGTGGCGTGCGATTGAAGGCCGGGCGGCCGGCCGGCGGGCCTCTCTCTCTTTTCCAGCTTGGCCTCCAACTTCGGTTGCTCCTCTCTGAATCTGAATGAATGCTGCTTGGCCTGTGGACAGCGAGCGTGCGATCTGTCTCTCTCTCGGGGAGGGGCCAGCACATTTGAGAACCTGATACGGATACGGTATCTCTCAGGGAGGGGTCAGATCGATCCGTGTTGGCGGCGAGGCCGCGAGGGCGACCGACAGGAGACGAATGGGGTGTCTGCCATTGCCGCTGCCGTTGCGGATGGACATGGGATATGGATGGATCGTTTCTGGTTCGCGTCCAATCGGCCTGCGGGGACACCGGATCAACCAATCCCAGACATGCTTGTTCTCTCCCAGTACTGTAGCACCAATATGAATGGTCAGGGTTCAGGATGGAGGAGGAGGAGGGGTACTCTCTCACTGTGCTGCTGTGTAGCTGCGTCTCACTCTCATCTCTTCCTGATTGATCGATTTCACTAGTCAACTGTTGTTTGCTATCGGTTCATGGTGGTCTGCCGTCGTGCACGTCTCCATCATCAATCAATTATATAATGCGGCTCCGTGCATACACTACGTTTTGACGCACGTAGTAATAGAGCACGTCGTCCGGAGAACATGACAGCGATTCCTTGGCTCTCTTTTGTTTTTCTTCTCGACTTTTCTAGCCCCTGCTTCTTCCTTTACCAAGAGATACGAAGGTGCAACGTAGAAAAACAAGCTTTTTTTATCCTTTCCAAAATCGCATTTCAATTTTTTTTTTACCACTACGGCACACAGGCTCTTTGCCGTGTGGGCAAAAGACACGGCAAAGGCATACACACGGCAAATGCCACACGGCAACGTTTGCCACGGCAAAGGCCCTTTGCCGTGTGTTTTCTAAATAAGACACGGTGAAGGCTTTGTCGTGTGTCTCATGCGTAGACACGACAAAATAAAGTAAGATAACGGTTCCCGCGGAGATGACAGTGTCTATTCTTTGTCGTGTGTCTTTTTGAAAAGTACACGACCTCGAAAAGTACACGGCAAAAAAACTGTCTTTGCCGTGTGTCTCGTGGAAAAAGTACACGGCAAAGAAACTGCCTTTTTCTAAAAAAATAAAAAATAATAATTTTGTTTCAAACTTTTTGAATATTATTTACTTGATAATCATATAGAATATTTTAACCCTTTGTATGTTAAATATTAGGTCAAATTGCACTCATAATCAAACTTTCCCTGTGGTCACCCATCCTAACACTACTCTACCTCTAGCATGCTTAACTTCTCTAGCATGCTTAACTTCTTCGTTCCTTTCGAATGAGCTTCCGAGAAAGAAATCATACCTTGTTGCTAGTACTTTCATATCAATCCGATTAACTCTTGGGTCATGATGTCACACATCTCAGTTTTAGATTCCGAACGATTATTTAATTAAACAATAATGAAAAGTAATAATAATCTTGATCCAAATAAAAAATAAAATGATTTTATTTTATTTCCTTTTTCTATTTAATATGGAATAATTCATATATTTAAATTCGTAAATCGGAATTCGACAAATAAAATGTCTAAATCGATCAAAAAAATGTGAGGAATCCAAATATGACATCCATATAATCTTGTGAAAATAGGGTGGTAGCATTTTAAATTAGCCATTTGGTGGTTGCTTCATAAAATCTCTTGTTTTTTTTACTCAAAAAATGGAAAATGGATTTTTGGTGCGACGAAAAGAAAAACTTCCTCCTGCAACATTATTCGCCATTCGATGAGGCAGATGCATGCACAACATGGGCAGATTATCACAAACTATGCCTTGATTCTAGCCATAACATTGGTCATTTGACCCGAAAGTCAGGAAACCTCGAATGAGATAGGTCATTTTGTGAAGGTTTTTTTGAGACATATTCAATATAACAAGTTTGATATTTTTCCTTGCAACTATGTCACATAATATGACACCACGCGAAGGTTTCGCATTGTTTCGATCGTTTTTGAATTTTTTATGACTCTTTTAAACTATCGACAAACTTTGTCGAACGACGAGTATGAAGATTCTTAGCTCGGAGCTGAGCCTCTCTAAACTTTTATTGGATCTCTGATGAAATAGCATATTATGAACCTAAAAATGATTTTTGTAAAAAACCATGCCCATCCGATCATATACATGTAGTGCATATCTGACCCACTCCTTACCGATTCGTCAGGAATTTGTCCTTTTCACCTAGAGTGGACGGAAAGGTTTGACATCCCCCCATTGGGACATTGTCCATTTAAGGTGGTCTAGTATTTTTGAAAAATGGGGTGGTAGAATTTTGAATTAGCCATTTGGTGGTTGCTTCATAAAATCCTCTGTTTTTTACGCTCGGAAAATAGAAAATGGCTTTTTGGTGCGATGAAAAGGAAAAATTCCTCCTACAACATTGTTCGCCACTCCATAATGCACATACATGCACAATATGGGCATATTATCACAAACTATGCGTTGATTCTAGCCATAACATTGGTCATTTGACCCGAAAGCCAGAAAACCTCGAATGAGATAGGTCATTTTGTGAAGGTTTTTTTGAGAAATTTTCAATATAACAAGTTTAATATTTTTACTTCCAACCATGTCACATAATATGACACCATGCGAAGGTTTCCCATTGTTTCGATCGTTTTTGAATTTTTTATGACTCTTTTAAACTATCGACAAACTTTGTCGAACGACGGGTATGAAGATTCTTAGCTCGGAGCTGAGCCTCTCTAAACTTTCATTGGATATCTGATTAAATAGCATATTGTGAACCTAAAAATGATTTTTGTGAAAAATCATGCCCATCAGATCATGTACCTGCAGTTCATATCTGACCCACTTTCTGCCGTTTCGGCAGGAATTTGTCTTTTTCACCTGGAGTGGATAGAAATGTTTGAGATCCCCCTGTTGGGACATTGTCCATTTAAGGTGTTCTAGTATTTTTGAAAAATAGGGTGGTAGCATTTTAAATTAGCCATTTGGTGGTTGCTTCATAAAATCTCTCTTTTTTCACTCAGAAATGGAAAATGGATTTTTGGTACGACGAAAAAAAAAACTTCCTCGTGCAACATTGTTCACCATTCCATGAGACAGATGCATGCACAATATGGGCAGATTATCACAAACTATGCCTTGATTCTAGCCATAACATTGGTCATTTGACCCGAAAGTCAGAAAATCTCGAATGAGATAGGTCATTTTGTGAAGGTTGTTTTGAGACATATTCAATATAACAAGTTTGATATTTTTCCTTGCAACCATGTCACATAATATGACACCGCGCGAAGGTTTCGCATTGTTTTTATTGTTTTTGAATTTTTTATGACTTTTAAACTATCGACAAACTTTGTCGAACGACGGGTATGAAGATTCTTAGCTCGGAGCTGAGCCTCTCTAAACTTTCACCGGATCTCTGATGAAATAGCATATTGTGAATCTAAAAATGATTTTTGTAAAAAATCACGCCTATCCGATCATGTACCTGTAGTTCATATCTGACCCACTTCCTGCCGATTCGGCAAGAATTTTTCTTTTTCACTTGGAGTGGACGGAAAGGTTTGAGATCCCCCCGTTGGGACATTGTATATTTAAGGTGGTCTATTATTTTTTTAAAATGGGATGGTAGAATTTTGAATTAGCCATTTGGTGGTTGCTTTATAAAATTCCCTGTTTTTTACGCTCGTAAAATGGAAAATGGCTTTTTGGTGCGACTAAAAGGAAAAATTCCTCATGCAATATTATTTGTCATTCCATAATGCACATGCATGCACAATATGGGCAGATTATCACAAACTATGCCTTGATTCTAGCCATAACATTGGTCATTTGACCCGAAAGCCAGGAAACCTCGAATGAGATAGGTCATTTTGTGAAGGTTTTTTCAGACTTAATCAATATACAAAGTTTGATATTTTTCCTACCAACTATGTCACATAATATGACATCACGCGAAGGTTTCGCATTGTTCGATCGTTTTTGAATTTTTTATGCATGTTTTAAACTATGGTCAAAACGGCGAGCATGAAGATTCTTATTCAATATAAGTATCTAATTTTTGAGTGTATATAGAAAGATCTTTTTTTTCTGCAAATTTTGATATATTATTTGTATTTTTCTGAATTAGAATGATTTTTTTTATGATTTTCCTAAGAGTAATGTGATAAAAGGCAAAAAAAGACTTTGTCGTGTGTACTGCGGAGTACACACGGCAAAGGCCCTACGGAATACACACGGCAAATACCTTTGCCGTGTATACTGCAGAATACACACGGCAAAGGACCGACGAGGGTGCACGGCAAAGAGACCACCGTCTGCGGCCGTTAGCTCCTCCCGTTAAGTGGACTTGTGGGGTCACGGGTCCCACCTTGTTGCCGTGACAACACCTACGCCGTGTGCCGTTGTCGATTTTGCCGAGTGTATTTTCTTTGCCATGTTCCTTTATGGGCTTTTGCCGTGTATATTTTTTTGCCGTGTTCTTTTACAGAAATTTGCCGTGTTCACGTACTTTGCCGTGTATTTTCTGAGTTACACTCGGCAAAGACTGTCTTTGCCGTGTTCCGGTGTATTTGGCACACGGCAAAGACGTGTCTACACGGCAGCGACATTTTTTCCCGTAGTGGACAACGCTAGAAGTCGGCCCTGTACAAGGTACCCTGATTGGTCGTCTATCCTGCCGTCCGATCTCGTTACAACCAGAGATCTGGGCCGTCAGTCCCGTATTCTCACATCCACAACTTGGGGAAAATTGATTTTTGACGAGTCAGGAGTGGTTTGCCGAGTGCACTTGCCCCGAACTTTGGCAAGCCACCACATTTGCCAAGTAAAGAGAACATAAAACACTTCCATAGATCCGAAACATGACAAACTATCTTAAATCATTTGCGAGGGAGACTGGTTATATCTAGGGCCTAGGGAGCATGTGTATGTAATATACATGGGCGTCACGAGCCTGCTCTAAACATAGCCATTTTCAACTGTATGTTTTGTTACATCTGTTTGTCGAATACAAACTGTGTAGATAGGGCATGTGAAAAAAATGAGCGAGAAATATTTCATTAAGGCGGGATAAGGAGTGGAGGAATGTTTTGGCGGGGAAAAATGAGCGGGAACAAAAGTACCGGAAGAAATGAAATTACTTCTCGTAAAATGACAATACACATAAGTTTTTCATTTTTGTGACCGTCTTTGGCTAGGGCGGCATCTTGCAGACCGTTAGCGTATATGTGCATAATGTGGACTCATTCCGACAAACTATGTCATTTATTAAGGTTATGGCCTAACTCATTTGTTGTAAGATCCATACTTTTAGAAATAGAGAATGTGCATAGATTTCATTCGCGTTGCATCTCTCCATCATGCAATAATCATGATTTCAGGAGCTTTTTTAATCAAATTCTATTTGAATCCTTATTTTCATCTATTAAGGATTTCACATAAAAATATAATCTTTAATTTGTTGGACGGGAAATTATTCTTAATGTCCTAAAAAGCAATTTGAAAAAAAATATAAACCCTAAACACTATTTTTGGAAAGTCTCAAAATAGCCATATGGGGCAATACATGAAAATGGCATATTTGTAATTTTGGGTTATGACCAAAATATAGTTTCTGTAATTCTAAAATTTTGATTTTGATTTTTTTTTTGAAATTTGTTTGACTAAATTTAGAGCCCTATATCCAAAGTTACAGAAGAAATAATAAATAGACAGGAAAAAGGAAAAGACTAAGAAGAAAAGCAATTATATAAACGAGCGTAGGCCTACGACCCTAATTGGCCTTATTCGGCGGAAATGTTGAATGCTGCCCGTTGCGGCGCGAGTGGCTTGTGTCAAACAAGCGCTCTCCCTATTGGGCCAGCCTAGTTTCGCAGAACTTTTTTTTCGTTCCTTTTTTCCTTTTCTATTTTTCTATTTTCCTTTGTGTTTTATTTTTTGGGTTTCTTTATCGTCTTTTTTAAATTCAATTTTGAAATAAAATCACGTGTTTTAAACTTTGGTTCATGATTTTCAAAATTTGGATCATGATTTTTTTTGAAATTTGGTTCATGAATTTAGAAAAATGGTTCGTAAATTTTAAATTTTGGTTCATGATTTTTTGAAATTTTGTTCAGGTGTATTCAAAAATTGTTTACTCCTTAAATCATTGTTATAAAAATTAGAGTTTAAAATAAGCTATAGAAAAAAGAAAAAAATAGAAAAAAGAACTCACTCTTAACTAGGCTGACCGAATTGTTGCAAACTTCAGGCGCGCTGCTTAAAGCGGCAAATAGCAACTCCCCTTACTCAATCTGGCCTCTCACTCGTGCAGCTGCAAGGTACAGGAAGGACTCACTAGTTATCTTCCACCTTGCGACAGAGACAGAATCATCTCATAGACTTCTAACTGGCCCAATATCCCATGAAATTTGATGAGTTGTTCTCGATGTCGCCGCGTTCTGGGCTCTCGCTGGCCCCATACTTCTGGTCGAAGGAGGCAAAGGTCACCCCGCTGAGAATGCAGAGCTTAATCTCCCGTTCCTCCCAAAGGAGGTGGCCACGACTCTGAAGTCCATGAAGACCGGGTCGGCCCCTGGCCAAGATGGCTTGCTAGTGATCTTCTTCTAGACTTTCTAGGACCAGCTACAGCCTGTGATCATGCAGATGTTTCAGGAGTTCTATACGGGGACCCTTGTTATATCTCGATTGAACTTTGGTGTGATCACCATGATTCCCAAAATAGTGGGGGCCACGGATATCCATTAGTTCCGACCGATCACGGTCATCAATGTCATCTAGCGGATCTTTGTGAAGGTTTGTGCCCTGAGGCTCTCTCCAATTCTGGAGAGGCTTATGCACCCTCTCTAGTTCGCCTTCCTTAAGGACGCTTGATTCATGATGGTGCCCTTGCTCTTCATGAAATTATTCATGAAGTGAAGGCACGCCGCCAGAAGGGAGTGTTCCTTAAGTTGGACTTCCAAAAGGCCTATCACCGCTTGGACTAGGCCTTCTTGAGGCTAGTTCTGGAGAGGAGGGGGATTGATGACAGGATGATCTGCTGAATTATGCAGTTTATGATGAGCGGTAGGACGACGATCAATATTAATAGGGAGATTGGCTGTAACATCCCAAAAATACTAAACTTGGATCATCAAACTCTAATCTTCAAAATTAGGGTTAACAAAAACTTTTCTAAATAAAAAATAAGAAAACATGCATGTGTGTATGCATTCCAATTTGGATTCTTTTGAATTGCCTTGTTTATGTGTTTCTTTGCTTGTAAAAGGATTCTTAGGTGAAATAAACATCATCTAAACAATCCCCACACTTTTACCAAAGACAAAAAAATCAAAACAAACAAAATAAGGGAATGGTCATTTTGGCCAATTTAACTCCCATGCCTACTTTGGCTGTCTCTAACTTTCAAAACTTAACAGAAACTTGTTTGGATCTTTACACCCCTTGATAGTACTCATAACAAAGTACCAAAGCCCACTTTGTGATCTTCCGAAAACATTTGAATGCATAGTTTAAAGGACAGTTCAAAATTAATCTTTATCATATGGGAAGATCCCACTTTTTCAAAAACCACTCAAACAAGCTCAACTTTCAAAAACCAAGCATCCACAGACTCACTAGCACATGCCTAGCACACCCACCAAAAATCTTTTCAAAATTCAAAACTTGAGTTCTTGCGGCCATTTCATCAAACACTTGGAGGCAACAAATCAATCTGGCTAAACTTCACTGTTTTGAGCAGTAATTTGGCTAAGCAATGTTCACCATTGATCACCCTTGTCTCCCTCAGTGCCAATCAGTGCTTGGACAAACCCTATCCCCTACCCTTTGCCCCATGCCATGCCAACCCGAGCACCCCCTTGCCAGCCGACCATGGCTAGCTAGCCAGAGCAAGCACCAAGCCTAAACAGCATGTCTAGGACACAGCCCACCGTCCACCGCCACCCCATGTCCAGCGCTCGAACCCTGCCAGCCACTGGACCACACGCCCAAGCCATGCTCAGCTTCTCTGAGCGCATGCCGAGAGCGCGCCAAAGCGCCACCCTCGACACACGCCCACAGACCGCGCGCCGCCCTCACCGCGTGCATACGTGATCACCACCGTCCGAGGAGACCGCTAGACATCCCCGTTCGCCGCCCCATGCCTCACAGCCACCGCTCGTCGTCGAAGACGCCGCCTCTGCCTCGCAGAGCATCGCATGTTCTAGACCGTTTCCCACCGCCCCTACACGCGCATTAAAGCCATAGAGCATCGCCAGGAGACCACCGATCGATCGCCACCGCCGGCCATGCCTCTAGCAGCCCGTAGCCATGTCGCCACCGTCGCCTGCCCATCCCATTCGGTCTCGTCGTCAAGACTATAAATAGAGGCCTCCCCCGCTCAAACTCTTCACACCATTCTACTCCCCTCTCCTCACTGATCGTTCCACCCCGTTCCCGGAGCAAGGCGAGCAGCGCATCGCCGGAATTGCACCGGAGCAGGCCGCCTCTGGAGAAGAAGGGCGTCGTCGATTTCGTCCACCCCAGGAGAAGCTGCCGGTACCAGGAGGTTCGCCGTTGTCGACTTCGTCGTTCGCCCGCATCGCCGACCCTCGCCTGAGCCCCGGTGAGCCTGTAGGGTTTCGTAGCATGCAAAACAAAAAATTTCTATCGCATACAAACAAACAAGCCAAGATCTATCTACTAGATTGTAGCAACGAGTCGATGGAATAACTCACCCTCGAAGATTCCAAAGTGTTTAACGAGAGCGGATTCTCGTGGGTGATGTAGTCGTACTCTTCCCGATCTCAAGATCGCGTAGACGATCCTTCCGGCGCTGTGTTCCGGCAGCGCTCCCGCAGTCGGTCACACGTTCGGTACTCGATGAAGACCTTCCTCTCCCTTGTTCCAGCAGGCAGCGGAGGTTGTAGCACTCTCCTCACGATTCCGGCAGCACAACAGCGTGGTACCGGAAGTAGAGGGGAGATCTCGCAGGGCTTCGCCTTAAGCCGGAGCGAGTATGGTGGACTATGAGAGAGCCCTCGACGATCTAGGGTTTAGACACGCCGAGGAGGGGGCTAGGTTGGTGGATAGGGTTGCTAGGCGGCGGCAGCTTGCCCTAGGGCGGCAGCGGCGGCAGCAGGTGGCGGCGCCGACGGCTTACGGTTTGGAGGCGGGGATCTTGTGTGTGTCTAGGCGGGGAGCCCTACCCCTCCTTATATAGGTGGAGGGGCCGGCCAAGGGGAGGGGAGTCCCTCCCCAACTCGGCTTGGAGGTGGGTCGGCGGTGGAGGGGAGGAACTCCTCCCCAACTCGGTTTCCACCTTCCCCTCCACTTCCCAAAATAGCCGTTTGACTTTTCAAATTGGCGTTTGACTTTTCAAACAAGGATTTGATTAAACCCTTTATTTTGTTCAGCGATGACACCTAGTACATGATGCAATCATTCCAACTTGGTATGACACATTCATGTACCCTTCCCCTCCGGAGTGCCGGACATTCCAGAACCTTCTAGAACATTCCCGATGAAAACACCGGAACCATTCCCCAACTCCGAAACAAGACTTTCCTTATATGAATCTTATTCTCCGGACCATTCCGGATCTCCTCGTGATATCCCGAATCCCATTCGAGACTCCGAACAACATTCGGTCTCTTTCTCATCATTCCATAACTACTCAAACAACGTCGAATCCTTAAGTGTGTCTCCCTACGGTTCGTGAATTATGCGGACATGATCGAGACACTTCTTCGATCAATAACCAATAGAGGAATCTGGAAATTCATATGGCTCCCACATATTTCTACGATTACTTTGCGATCGAATGAACCACTTACATACGATACCAATTTCCCTTTGTCTCACGATAGTTTACTTATCCGAGGTTTTGATTGTCGGTATCTCTGCATACCTAGTTCAACCTCGTTACCGATAAGTACTCTTTTCTCGTTCCCGTGATATGTGATCCCTTGTGAGCCAGTCACATGCTTGCAAGCTAATTGGATGACATTTCACCGAGAGGGCCCAGAGTATATCTATCTGTCATATGGATGGACAAATCCCACTCTTGATCCATGTGTCTCAACCAATACTTTCCGAACACTCAATGCCACCTTTATAGCCACCCAGTTACGGTGTGGTGTTTGATGTCATCAAAGCATCCATCCGGTAAAGGTGATATGCATCATCTCATGGTCGAAGGAATTAGGGTACTGTGTATCAGAAAGCATATAGCAATTGAACTATTAAAATGACTTGATCTTTATGCTACGCTTATCTATAGGAGTATGTCCACCATATCATTCTCCTAACGATATGATCTTGTTGTTAATAACATATCAATGTTCATGATAGGGAAACCACAATCATTTATTAACCAACAAGCTAGTATTATGAAGAGGCTTTACTAGGGACTTCAATTTATGTTTACAAATCACACAAGTATTAATGTTTCCTTGTTAATACTATTATAGCATGAATGTAAACATTTATCATAAACACAAAGATATAATAATAACTATATTTATTATTGCCTCTAGGGCATATCTCCAACAGTCTCCCACTTGCACTAGAGTCATCTAATCTAGATTACATGGTAATATACCGAACACCCATGGCAGTTTGGTGTTGGTCATGTTTTGTCCTCGGGAGAGGTTTAGTCAACGGATCCGCCACATTCAGATCTGTGTGTACTTTGCAAATCTTTATGTCCCCATCTTGGACATGTTCTCGAATAGCATGAAAACGTAGCTTGATGTGCTTCAGCTTCTTGTGTGACCTTGGTTCTTGCGTATTGGCTATGGCACCCATGTTATCACAGTAGATAGACATTGGGTCTAGCACACTAGGAACCACACCCAGCTCTATAATGAACTCTTTCATCCATATCGCTTCTTGTGAAGCCTCCGAAGCAGCCATGTATTCCGATTCAGTTGAAGATCTCGCCACAACGCTTTGCTTTGCACTCCTCCAGCTAACTGCTGCACCATTCAAAATAAATACGTATCCAGATTGTGATTTAGAATCATCCGGATCAGTGTTCCAACTAGCATCGGTGTAACCATTAACAACGAGCTGTTCATCACCTCCATAAGAAAGAACCATATCCTTAGTTCTTCTCAAGTACTTAAGGATGTTTTTGACCGCTGTCCAATGATCCACTCCTGGATCACTTTGATATCTGCTAGTTAAACTAACAGCATATGCAATGTTGGGTCTAGTACATAGCATGGCATACATTAGAGATCCTATGGCTGAGGCATAGGGAGTCTTACTCATCCTTTCTCTATCTTTTGCCGATGTCGGACTTTGAGTTTTACTCAAGGTCGTATTGGGCAACATGGGCAAGAACCCTTTCTTGCTATCTTCCATTCCAAACCTCTTTAGAACCTTGTCCAAATATGTACTTTGTGACAATGATATTAGGCGTCTCGATCTATCTCTATAAATCTTTATGCCTAATATGTAAGCTGCTTCGCCAAGATCCTTCATTGAAAAACTATTATTCAAATATTCCTTGACACTATTAAGAAGGTCTACATCATTCCCAATCAACAATATGTCATCTACATATAGTATTAAGAATGCTACAGAGCTCCCACTCACTTTCTTGTAAATACAAGCTTCTCCATAAGTTTGTATAAAACCAAAACTTTTGATCACCTTATCAAAACGTTGATTCCAACTTCGGGATGCTTGCTTCAATCCATAGATGGACCGTTGAAGTTTGCATACCTTGTTAGCATCTTTAGGATCGACAAAACCTTTGGGTTGCATCATATACAACTCTTCATCAATGTCTCCATTGAGGAATGCTGTTTTGACATCCATCTGCCATATCTCATAATCATAATATGCAGCGATCGCTAACATAATCCTCACAGACTTTAGCTTCGCTACTGGTGAGAAAGTCTCATCGTAGTCAACTCCTTGAATTTGTCGAAACCCTTTTGCGACAAGTCGAGCTTTATAGACAGTAACATTACCATCAGCATCTGTTTTCTTCTTGAAAATCCATTTGTTATCGACAGCCTTCCGGCCATCCGGTAAGTCCACCAAAGTCCATACTTGGTTTTCGTACATGGATCCTGTTGGAATTATGCCCTAGAGGCAATAATAAAGATGTTATTATTATAATTCTTGTTCATGATAATGTTTATATTCCATGCTAGAATTGTATTAAGCGGAAACTTTAATACTTGTGTGGTTTGTGAACAACACCGTGTCCCTAGTACGCCTCTATGGACTAGCTCATTGATCAATGATGGTTAAGGTTTCCTAACCATAGACATGAGTTGTCAATTGATAATGAGATCATATCATTGGGAGAATGATATGGTGGACAGACCCAAACTAAGCGAAGCAATTAGATCGTGTCATCGTGTTCGTCTTTGCGAAGCTTTTCTTATGTCAAATATTGTATTCCTTAGACCATGAGATAATACAACTCCCTGGTATCGGAAGAAAGCTTTGAGGTCATCAAACGTCATCCTATGAGAGGGTGATCATAAAGGTGTCTCTCAGGTGATCGGAAAGTATCTGTTGGGTTGTATGTATCGAGATGGGATTTGTCCCTCCCAAGTCGGAGAGATATACTTCGGGCCCACTCGGTAATCGATATCAACACTGCTTGCAAGCATGTGGTTAAGGAGTTAATCACAAAGTGATATAGGATTACAGAACGAGTAAAGTACTTGTTGTGAACGAGATTGAACTAGGTATGACGGTACCGACGATCAAATCTCGGGCAAGTAAAAATATCGCGAGACGAAGGGAATATATATGGGATTGATTGAATCCTGGCATCGTGGTTCATCCGATATGATCATCGATGAATGTGTGGGAGTCAATATGGGTTTCCAGACCCCGCTGTTGATTATTGATAGAAGATCATGTCTGCATATTCTCGAACCCGCAGGGTCACACACTTAACGTGTCTCGATGCTAGGATAGATTGGATAATTGGTTTATGAGTTTTTCTTCGGAGTCTCGGATGGGATCTGGGACATCACGAGAGGTTCCGGAGTGGTCCGGAGAATAAGATTCATATAAGGCAGTGCAGTTTTTGGAGTTCGGAATTGTTCCGGGTTAATCGGTATTGTACCGGAAGCTTCTAAAACCTTCCGGAAGGGGACCAACGTGGCCCCACCTTCCGGGAGGGGGCATGGGCCTATGAGGGAGTGCCCTGGCCGCATTGGGCCAGGGGCACAAGGCCCCATAGGGCCCATCCGGCCAAGAGAGGTTTAAACTCTAGATAGAGCTTCTAGAAAAGGGGGTTTCCTTGCCCCCCCACTCTTCCTCCTTGGGGCCGCCGGCCTTGGCTTGGGGGAGGGGCTAGGGCTGCGCCCACCCCTCTATATATAGAGGGCTGGGGGTGCACCACCCCCTACACCTTCCCCTCCAACCCTAGCCGCCCTGCTGCCCTCCTCTCTCCCTCCCGACTGCTTGTAGGCGAAGCCCTGCTGCAGAAATTCTCCACCAATTGCACCGCGCCGTCGCGTTGTAGATCCAACCCATCTCTCCACCATACTTGCTGGACCAAGGAAGGAGGAGACGTCGAGGTGCCGCACGTGTGCATCTCATGGAGGCATCGCCATTTGTGGTGCTAGATCGGATCGGATCGCGAGGAGGAGAAGCGAGTACGACTACATCACCCACGTTCCGACGAACGTTCCGCTGTGCGAATCTTCAAGGGTATGAAGATCTAATCCAATCTCTCTCGTTGTTTGCATCTCCTAGATTAGATCTTGGCTTTCCCTCTGTTCGCATCCGTAGAAATTTTTGATTTACTATGCCGCGAAACCCTTCAGTGGTATCAGAGCTAGATCTATGCGTAGATGTGTTTCACGAGTAGAACGCAACATGGTTGTTGCGGGCGTTGATGTTTTCTGTTGCAAGCCTCTTGTTTGTGTTCTTCTTATGACGCGGGATAGTGAGATTGAAGCGGTCCAGGCCAACCTTACACGACGTCGTTCGCGAGACCGGCTCCGCACTTGACGTGTGGCTTGTTCCACACATGTGGCTGGTGGATGCCAGTTTCTGTCACTATAGTTGTCATGGGATTAACACCGGAGTTTGGCAACCATAATATCACCGTTGTGGCTTTCCGTAGGTAAGAATCGTTCTTAGCATCTACTCCCATAAGCCACGTAAAACATGCAACAACAAAGTAGAGACGTCTAACTTGTTTTTGCAGGGAGTGTTTTCTGTGATATGGTATGGCCCAATATGTGATGTGTATAATGTATGCGATGATCATGTTTTGTAATGTTTCACGACTTGCATGTCGATGAGTACACAACCGGCAGGAGCCATATGGTTGTCTTTATAATTGTGTATGACCTGCGAGTCAACTTCTTATACGCCATGTAATAGCTTTACTTTATCGCTAAGTAGTTAGCAATAGTTGTAGTTGCTATTCGTGGTGGAGGCAATCATGGTGGAGTGATGGAGATCATGCCGGCACGCACAAGATGGAGATCATTGCGCGAAGATTGGCTATACCATGTCACATAAAGTTATATGCATGTGATGTTTATCCTTTTATGTATCTTATTATGCTTAGATCGCGACGATAGCATTATAAGATGATTCCTCACTTAAAGATCAAGATAAAAATTGTGTTCTCCCCAAGTATGCACCGTTGCGAAAGTTCGTCGTGTCCAAGCATCACGTGATGATCGGGTGCTATAGACTCTACGCTCACATACAACGGGTGCAAGCCAGTTTTGCACACGCGGAAATACTTGGGTCTAACTTGATGAGCCTAGCATGTACAGACATGGCCTCGGAACACAAGAACCGAAAGGTTAGGCATGAGTCATATGAATGATATGATCGACACTTCGTTGTCCACCATTGAAACCACATCTCTTCTCGTGATGATTGGATTAGGTGTGGTGAATTTGGATCGTGTTCACTAAACAACTTGAGGGATGTTGAATTTAGTGGGAGTTCATCTAGTAATTTGATTAAGTTGAACTATTTATCATGAACATAGTCTAAATTGTACTTGCAAATACTGTAGATCACATGGCCAAGTCCAACTTCAACTTCAACGTTTTTGCTGAGATAGAAAAGCTTAGAAACAATGGGTCTAACTTTACCAAATGGTTCCGCATTCTGAGAATCATTCTTGCTGGCGGTCAAAAGGACTATGTCCTTGAGAAAGCGCTAGGTGACGCCCCTGCTATAGATGCGCCGGCTGATGAAAAAGCTATTTATCAGTCGCGCAAGGATGATTATGATTTGATTAAGATCGCCATGTTGTATGCTATGGAATCGGATCTTCAAAATCGATTTGAGGAGTTCGCCGGGCCCTTTGAGATTCTCGAGGAGCTGAAAAACATGTTTCAGACTCAAGCCCGTTCTGAGAGATATGAGATCTCTAAGAAATTCTTTAACTACAAGATGGAGGAAGGGAGTTCCGTTAGTGAGCACGCCATTGAGATGACGGGCTACACTCAACGCCTTGAGCAACTGGACTGCAAGATTCCAGAGGATCTCAAGATTGACACTCCTAGCTACAAAAGTTTTGTAGTTGATCACAATCAGGTTGGTTCCACTGATATGATCACTGAGCTCTTTGCTAAGATGAAAGTAGCGGAGGTGAACATCAAAAAGAATAATCATGTGTTGATGGTCAACAAGCCCCCCACCTTCAAGAAAGGTAAGGGTGCAAGGAAGCCCTTCAAGAAAGGCGGCGGCAAGCGCGTTGCCCCTGCTGAGAAGAAGCTCAAGTATGGTCCTAAACCGGACACTGAGTGCTTCTATTGCAAGGACAAGGGTCACTGGAAGCGCAACTGTCCGAAGTACTTAGCGGACAAGAAGGCTGGCACCATCAAAGGTATATTTGATATACATGTTATTGATGTTTTTCTTACTAGCCCTCGTTGTAGTGCCTGGGTATTTGATACCGGTTCAGTTGATAATATTTGTAACTCGAAACAGGAGCTACGGAATAGACGGCGGCTTGCGAGGGATGAGGTGACGATGCGCGTTGGCAACGGATCAAGAGTTGATGTGATGGTCGTCGGCACGCTCTCCTTAGTTTTACCTTTGGGATTAGTTTTAAACCTTAATAAGTGTTATTATGTGCCTGCGTTGAGCATGAACATTATTTCTGGATCTTGTTTATTGCAAGATGGTTATTCATTTAAATCGGAGAATAATGGTTGTTCTATTTATATGAGTAACATCTTTTATGGTCATGCACCTATTGTGAATGGTTTATTTCTTCTAAATCTCGAAAGGGATGAAACACACATCCATAACATTGAGGCTAAGAGATGCAAAGTAGATAGTGATAATACTACTTATTTGTGGCACTGTCGTCTAGGTCATATTGGTGTAAAACGCATGAAGAAACTCCATTCTGATGGACTTTTGGAGTCTCTTGATTTTGATTCATTTGACACATGCGAACCATGCCTCATGGGCAAGATGATCAAAATCCCGTTCTCCGGTATGATGGAGCGAGCAACGGACTTGTTGGAAATCATACATACCGATGTATGCGGACCGATGAGTGTTTCGACGCGCGGTGGATATCGCTATTTTCTCACTTTTACCGATGACTTAAGTAGATATGGGTATATCTATTTAATGAAACATAAATCTAAAATGTTTGAAAAGTTCAAAGAATTTCAGAATGAAGTGGAGAACCATCGTAACAGAAAGATTAAGTTTCTACGATCTGATCGTGGAGGCAAATATTTGAGTTATGATTTTCTCACGCATCTTAAAGCAAGCGGAATTGTTTTGCAACTCACGCCACCCGGAACACCACAGCGCAATGGTGTGTCTGAACGCCGGAATCGAACCCTATTAGATATGGTCCGATCGATGATGTCTCTTACTGATTTGCCGTTATCATTTTGGGGTTATGCATTAGAAACCGCTGCATTCACTTTAAATAGGGCTCCATCTAAATCCGTTGAGACGACACCGTATGAACTGTGGTTTGGTGCTAAACCTAAGTTGTCGTTTCTTAAAGTTTGGGGATGCGAAGCTTACGTCAAGAAGTTGATGCCGGACAAGCTCGAACCCAAAGCGGAGAAATGCGTCTTCATAGGATACCCTAAGGAAACTATTGGGTATACCTTCTATCACAGAACCGAAGGCAAAGTGTTTGTCGCAAAGAACGGTTCCTTTCTTGAGAAGGATTTTCTCTCGAAAGAAGTGAGTGGGAGGAAAGTAGATCTAGACGAGGTTATTGAACCTTCTCTTGAGTTGGAGAGTAGCGCAGCACCTGAAATTGTTCCAGTGCCGCCTGCACCAACGATAGAGGAAGCTAATGACAAGTATCATGAAGCTTCGGACGATGCTGCTACTGAACGTCGCAGGTCGACAAGGTCGCGTGCCCCTCCTGAGTGGTACGGCAACCCTGTCTTGACTGTCTTTTTAGTAGAAGACAGTGAACCTACGAACTATGAGGAAGCGATGATGAGCCCACACTCTGAGAAATGGCTAGAAGCCATGAAATCCGAATTGGGATCCATGAGCGAAAACCAAGTATGGACTTTGGTGGACCCTCCTAGCGACCGAAAGGCCGTTGAGTGCAAGTGGATCTTCAAGAAGAAAACGGACGCGGATGGTAATGTTACCGTCTATAAAGCACGGCTTGTCGCGAAAGGTTTTCGACAAGTTCAAGGTGTTGACTACGATGAGACTTTCTCTCCCGTAGCAATGTTTAAGTCCATTCGGATTTTATTAGCAATTGCTGCGTTTCATGATTATGAAATATGGCAGATGGATGTCAAGACTGCTTTCCTCAATGGCAACATTGATGAAGAGTTGTATATGATGCAACCCGAAGGTTTTGTCGATCCTAAGGATGCTGATAAAGTGTGCAAACTTCAGCGTTCCATTTATGGACTGAAGCAAGCATCTCGGAGTTGGAACCTTCGTTTTGATCAAGTGATCAAGAGCTTTGGATTTGTTCCAAATTGCTACGAAGCTTGTATCTACAATAAAGTAAGTGGGAGCTCGGTGACGTTTCTGGTACTATATGTGGATGACATATTGATTATCGGAAATGACATCAACATGCTTAACGATGTCAAGAGTTATTTGAACAAGTGTTTTTCAATGAAAGACCTAGGTGAAGCTGCTTATATATTGGGCATCAAAATCTATAGAGATAGACAAAGACGCCTGATAGCTTTAAGCCAGAGTACATACCTAGACAAAGTTCTGAAAAGGTTCAGAATGGATAAGGCAAAGAAAGGTTCAGTGCCTATGTTGTCAGGTAAGATATTGAGCAAGGCTCAGTGTCCAGCTACGGTAAATGATAGGGAAGCTATGAGCAAAGTGCCTTATGCCTCGGCCATAGGTTCTATCATGTATGCCATGCTGTGTACTAGACCGGATGTGTCCAATGCTCTTAGTTTGACGAGCAGGTATCAAAGTGATCCAGGAGTGGAACACTGGACAGCCGTGAAGAACATCCTAAAGTACCTAAATAGAACTAAAGAAATGTTCTTAGTCTATGGGGGTGATGAACAGCTCGTCATAAAAGGTTACGTCGACGCTAGTTTCGACACCGACAAGGATGATTCTAAATCTCAGACAGGATACGTGTATATTTTGAATGGAGGAGCTGTGAGCTGGAGAAGCTGCAAGCAAAGCGTGATCGCGGGATCTATAGTAGAAGCGGAATACATGGCTGCTGCAGAAGCGTCAAGTGAAGGAGTTTGGATCAGGAACTTCATCACTGAGCTTGGCGTGGTTCCAAGTGCATTGGACCCAATGGAGAAATTGTGTGACAACACTGGCGCCATAGCACTCGCTAAGGAACCAAGATATCATCCTAAGACCAAGCATATCAACCGCAAGTTTCATATTATCCAAGATTATATAACAGATGGAGATCTGAAGATTAGCAAAGTACATACAGATCTGAATGTCGCAGATCCATTGACTAAACCTATTCCACGTGTAAAACATGATCATCACCTCAGTGCCATGGGTGTGAGATTGTTGCCAAATGTAAACTAGATTATTGACTCTAGTGCAAGTGGGAGACTGTTGGAATTATGCCCTAGAGGCAATAATAAAGATGTTATTATTATAATTCTTGTTCATGATAATGTTTATATTCCATGATAGAATTGTATTAAGCGGAAACTTTAATACTTGTGTGGTTTGTGAACAACACCGTGTCCCTAGTACGCCTCTATGGACTAGCTCATTGATCAATGATGGTTAAGGTTTCCTAACCATAGACATGAGTTGTCAATTGATAATGAGATCATATCATTAGGAGAATGATATGGTGGACAGACCCAAACTAAGCGAAGCAATTAGATCGTGTCATCGTGTTCGTCTTTGCGAAGCTTTTCTTATGTCAAATATTGTATTACTTAGACCATGAGATAATACAACTCCCTGGTATCGGAAGAAAGCTTTGAGGTCATCAAACGTCATCCTATGAGAGGGTGATCATAAAGGTGTCTCTCAGGTGATCGGAAAGTATCTGTTGGGTTGTATGTATCAAGATGGGATTTGTCCCTCCCAAGTCGGAGAGATATACTTCGGGCCCACTCGGTAATCGATATCAACACTGCTTGCAAGCATGTGGTTAAGGAGTTAATCACAAAGTGATATCGGATTACGGAACGAGTAAAGTACTTGCTGTGAACGAGATTGAACTAGGTATGACGGTACCGACGATCAAATCTCGGGCAAGTAAAAATATCGCGAGACGAAGGGAATATATATATGGGATTGATTGAATCCTGGCATCGTGGTTCATCCGATATGATCATCGATGAATGTGTGGGAGTCAATATGGGTTTCCAGACCCCGCTGTTGATTATTGATAGAAGATCATGTCTGCATATTCTCGAACCCGCAGGGTCACACACTTAACGTGTCTCGATGCTAGGATAGATTGGATAATTGGTTTATGAGTTTTTGTTCGGAGTCTCGGATGGGATCCGGGACATCACGAGAGGTTCCGGAGTGGTCCGGAGAATAAGATTCATATAAGGCAGTGCAATTTTTGGAGTTCGGAATTGTTCCGGGTTAATCGGTATTGTACCGGAAGCTTCTAGAATCTTCCGGAAGGGGACCAACGTGGCCCCACCTTCCGGGAGGGGGCATGGGCCTATGAGGGAGTGCCCTGGCCGCATTGGGCCAGGGGCACAAGGCCCCATAGGTCCCAGCCAGCCAAGAGAGGTTTAAACTCTAGATAGAGCTTCTAGAAAAGGGGGTTTCCTTGCCCCCCACTCTTCCTCCTTGGGGCCGCCGGCCTTGGCTTGGGGGAGGGGCTGGGGGTGCACCACCCCCCTACACCTTCCCCTCCAACCCTAGCCGCCCTGCTGCCCTCCTCTCTCCCTCCCGACTGCTTGTAGGCGAAGCCCTGCTGCAGAAATTCTCCACCAATTGCACCGCGCCGTCGCGTTGTAGATCCAACCCATCTCTCCACCATACTTTCTGGACCAAGGAAGGAGGAGACGTCGAGGTGCCGCACGTGTGCATCTCACGGAGGCATCGCCACTTGTGGTGCTAGATCGGATCGGATCGCGAGGAGGAGAAGCGAGTACGACTACATCACCCACGTTCCGACGAACGTTCCGCTGTGCGAATCTTCAAGGGTATGAAGATCTAATCCAATCTCTATCATTGTTTGCATCTCCTAGATTAGATCTTGGCTTTCCCTCTGTTCGCATCCGTAGAAAATTTTGATTTACTATGCCGCGAAACCCTTCAGATCCAATCTCGGATTTCATGGCTTCTTGCCATTTATTGGAATCTGGGCTCATCATCGCTTCCTCATATGTCTCCGGGTCATCGGTGTTGTCCACCAACATGACACTCATAACGGGATCATACCAATCTGGAGTGGTACGAGTTCTCGTTGACCTGCGAGGCTCTGTAGCAACTACAACCGAAGTTTCATGATCATCATCATTAGCTTCCTCTCTTATTGGTGCAGGCACCACAGGAAATTCTTCCGGTGTTGCGCTACTCGCAATTTCGAGAGAAGGTTCGACAACCTCGTCGAGTTCTACTTTCCTTCCAGTCACTTCTTTCGAGAGAAATTCCTTCTCTAGAAAGGATCCATTCTTGGCAACGAAGATTTTGCCTTCGGATCTATGATAGAAGGTATACCCAATAGTTTCCTTCGGGTATCCTATGAAGACGCATTTTTCCGCTTTGGGTTCAAGCTTGTCCGGCTGTAACTTCTTTACATAGGCTTCGTAACCCCAAACTTTAAGGAACGACAATTTAGGTTTCTTCCCAAACCATAATTCATACGGTGTCGTTTCAACGGATTTAGATGGTGCCCTATTTAAAGTGAATGCAGCTGTTTCTAATGCATAACCCCAAAATGATAGCGGTAAATCTGTAAGTGACATCATAGAACGAACCATATCTAAGAGAGTTCGATTACGACGTTCGGACACACCATTACGTTGTGGTGTTCCCGGCGGTGTCAATTGTGAAAGTATTCCGCATTTCTTCAAATGCTCGCCAAACTCGTAACTTAGATATTCACCTCCACGATCAGAACGTAGAATTTTAATCTTCTTGTTACATTGATTCTCTACCTCACTTTGAAATTTCTTAAACTTCTCGAAAGTTTCGGACTTATGTTTCATGAAATAGATATACCCATATCTACTCAAATCATCCGTGAAGGTAAGAACATAACGATAACCACCGCGCGATGCTACACTCATTGGACCACACACATCGGTATGTATGATTTCCAATAAGTCTGTAGCTCGCTCCATCATACCAGAAAATGGAGTCTTAGTCATTTTACCCATCAGACATGCTTCGCATCTTTCATGTGATTCAAGAAGTCCATCGGAATGGAGTTTCTTCATACGCATCACTCCAATGTGACCAAGACGATAGTGCCTCATATAGGTCGAGTTATCGCTCGATTTCAAACGTTTAGCCTCAATGATATTAATATGTATATTTCCACTATCGATATTCAACAAGAATAGACCATCTATCAAAGGTGCATGTGCATAAAACATATTACTCATATAAATCGAACAACCATTATTCTCGGATTTAAACAAGTAACCGTCTCGCAATAAACAAGATCCCG
This sequence comes from Avena sativa, assembly GCA_916181665.1. Lineage (NCBI taxonomy): Eukaryota > Viridiplantae > Streptophyta > Magnoliopsida > Poales > Poaceae > Avena > Avena sativa. The sequence continues at coordinate 339,205,079 of OV702283.1, read as the reverse complement.
ATATAATGTTCATGCTTAACGCAGGCACCAAATAACAATTATTTAAGTATAAAACTAATCCCGATGGTAGATGAAGGGGTAGCGTGCCGACTGCGATCACATCAACCTTTGATCCGTTTCCCACACGCATCGTCACCTCGTCCTTCGCTAGTTTCCGTTTATTCTGCAGCACTTGTTTCGAGTTACAAATATGAGCAACCGAACCAGTATCAAATACCCAGGCACTACTACGAGTACTAGTGAGATACACATCAATAACATGTATATCGTATATACCTTTCTTCTTGATGTTGCCGTTCTTCAAATCCGGCAAGTACTTTGGGCAATTCCGCTTCCAGTGACCTTCTCCCTTGCAGTAAAAGCACTCAGTATCAGGCTTAGGTCCAGCCTTGGTCTTCTTCGTCGGTGCGGTAACTTTCTTACCACCCTTCTTGAAGTATCCCTTTTTCTTAGACTTGCCTTTCTTGAATTTGGTGGTCTTATTGACCATCAACACTTGCTGCTCTTTCTTGATCTCCACTTCTGCAGATTTCAACATAGCAAACAGTTCTGGCAACTGCTTGTTCATGTTTTGCATGTTGTAGTTCATCACAAAGTTCTTGTAACTTGGTGGTAGTGATTGGAGGACACGGTAAATCCCCAAAGCATTAGGAATCACTATACCCAAGCTTTGAAGTTTGCTTGCGTGCCCAGATATCTTAAGCACATGCTCACTAACGGAGCTGCCCTCTTCCATCTTGCAGTTAAAGAACTTTTCAGAAGCCTCATAGCTCTCAATTGCCGCGTGAGTCTCAAAGATCAATTTGAGTTCACGGACAATATCGCAGTCGGTCACACGTTCGGTACTCGACGAAGACCTTCCTCTCCCTTGTTCCGGCAGCGCAGCAGAGGTTGTAGCACTGTCCTCGCGATTCCGGCAGCACAACGGCGTGGTACCGGAAGTAGAGGGGAGATCTCGCAGGGCTTCGCCTTAAGCCGGAGCGAGTATGGTGGACTATGAGAGAGCCCTCGACGATCTAGGGTTTAGAAATGCCGAGGAGGGGGCTAGGCCGGCGGCTAGGGTTGCTAGGCGGCGGTGGCGGTTTGCCCTAGGGCGGCGGCGACAGCAGGTGGCGGCGCCGGTGGCTTAGGGTTTAGAGGCGGGGATCTTGTGTGTGTCTAGGAGGGGAGCCCTACCCCTCCTTATATAGGTGGAGGGGCCGGCCAAGGGGAGGGGAGTCCCTCCCCAACTCGGCTTGGAGGTGGGCCGGCGGTGGAGGGGAGGAACTCCTCCCCAACTCGGTTTCCACCTTCCCCTCCACTTCCCAAAATAGCCGTTTGACTTTTCAAACAAGGATTTGATTAAACCCTTTATTTTGTTCAGCGATGACACCTAGTACATGATGCAATCATTCCAACTTGGTATGACACATTCATGTACCCTTCCCCTCCGGAGTGCCGGACATTCCGGAACCTTCTAGAACATTCCCGATGAAAACACCGGAACCATTCCCCAACTCCGAAACAGGAATTTCCTTATATGAATCTTATTCTCCGGACCATTCCGGATCTCCTCGTGATATCCCAAATCCCATTCGAGACTCCGAACAACATTAGGTCTCTTTATCATCATTCCATAACTACTCAAACAACGTCGAATCCTTAAGTGTGTCTCCCTACGGTTCGTGAAATATGCGGACATGATCGAGACACTTCTCCGATCAATAACCAATAGAGGAATCTGGAAATTCATATGGCTCCCACATATTTCTACGATTACTTTGCGATCGAATGAACCACTTACATACGATACCAATTTTCCTTTGTCTCACGATAGTTTACTTATCCGAGGTTTTGATCGTCGGTATCTCTGCATACCTAGTTCAACCTCGTTACCGATAAGTACTCTTTTCTCGTTCCCGTGATATGTGATACCTTGTGAGATAGTCACATGCTTGCAAGCTAATTGGATGACATTTCACCGAGAGGGCCCAGAGTATATCTATCTGTCATATGGATGGACAAATCCCACTCTTGATCCATGTGTCTCAACCAATACTTTCCGAACACTCAATGCCACCTTTATAGCCACCCAGTTACGGTGTGGTGTTTGATGTCATCAAAGCATCCATTCGGTAAAGGTGATATGCATGATCTCATGGTCGAAGGAATTAGGTTACTATGTATCATAAAGCATATAGCAATTGAACTATTAAAATGACTTGATCTTTATGCTACGCTTATCTATAGGAGTATGTCCACCATATCATTCTCCTAACGATATGATCTTGTTGTTATTGTTAATAACATCTCAATGTTCATGATAGGGAAACCACAATCATTTATTAACCAACAAGCTAGTATTATGAAGAGGCTTTACTAGGGACTTCAATTTAAGTTTATAAATCACACAAGTATTAATGTTTCCTTGTTAATACTATTATAGCATGAATGTAAACATTTATCATAAACAGAAATATATAATAATAACTATATTTATTATTGCCTCTAGGGCATATCTCCAACAGAGCCTCCCACGACCCCCACTGCGCCGCTAAGGTTCGAGCTCACCGGTGACTAGTTCATCGTCGACGACGACCCTCAGCCGTTGATCTTACTTCTAATCCAACGCACCACGTTGCCCTGTTCCGCTTCGCACCCCCTGTCTCACTGACGCATGGGAACAACAACTTAACCAGCCCGCGTAAGCGCTGTGCGTAGCAGGCCGGCCCATTAACTCTTCCCGCGCAGCCCACTCGTTTGAATTTGGATTTTTCCATTTTCATTCAAACATAGTTCTGTACCTAGTTTTAAAAATCAACCCAGCTCGATTCAGTGAACCAAATTGAATGAAACCAATTTTGTTAGAAAGGTCTTGAAATGCTGAATCCAAACCAGTTGGATTCAAATCATTTGGATATGTTTATCAACCTTGGTAAAAATAACAAGGCAGAAGCTTTTCTGCATTCAAACATTTTTTAAATTTAAACCATAATATCTTTTGAGTTGATTCCAACTCTCAAAAATCACATTTGATCCTACCTTTCAGAATATATAAAAATATATGGGTTTACTTACAGAAATAATGTTCAAGTAATAAACGAATGCCACATAGGCAATTCTAGTCACTTATTTTTATTTAAAATAAAATGTTAAACCTTATTAAATTGTGACACCACTTTAAATCACATTCCCATGTACTGAAATGTGTGGTGATGACATGTGTCAACATGATCCCATGTTTGGTTTGGAGAATATTAAATCTTAAGTAGTTTTTCAATGAGTAGAAATTACTTTTCTAAAAATAAAAGAATTAAACCAAACTTTAATCTTGTAATGTTAGTGATGATGCTAGATCATCTATAGAACCCTTGTGTGTGATGAATGCAAGTAGTTAAGTATTGTTTGGTGATTGTGTACCTCGTATGTATTCATAGACGCTAGTACCGACCAAGGATACGATGAAGAAGGAGGATACTACGAAGAAGATGCCGAGGAGAACTTCAACCACTGCTCTGCATAAGGCAAGCCAATACTTGAAAGCTAACACTTGCAATTTAGCAAGCTTATACTGATACTGATGCAAGCCTAATACTACTAGTTGAATGTGCAAGCTAACACTTGCTGGTTACCATGCAAACTATATGCCTTAATCATATATGAACATACCCACTTGATACCCAATCCTAGTTTTACTTACAAGCTTTCTACTTTATTTCTTTATCAAAGCTTTTACTTAGAGCTTACTTAAGTGATTTGTAGATACTAGAAAGATAATTGAAGGTTGCATAAAGAGCATAAAATTTGGCCTAAGCTAGATAATATTGATGGCCTGAGAATGTACTTGGTAGAAACTCCACTAGTTACCACCCCTCATTAGTACCCACTCCCATTTGTAGATGCTAGTGCTAAGAATAAAACTTGATCAACTTTAGATGGGAATACTTGGTGGAAAATGGTTATGAAAACCTTGGAATGATGGATCATTCTATTGAAATGTTTTGGACATGTGTTTACAAACATAAGATGATTTTGATGATGAAAATGTTGAGGCATGATCCTTAGCCCTTTATAAAACTGATGGTTGTATGGATGCGATACCATTCCAATTTTACCGTACAACCACAATACCCGAGAATTGGGTAGGGCTTGACTGGAAACTTATATACCTTAGTATTGGTTCCCTCACGGCCAAGGTCTGAGCTGAGGCTACCTTGTGAAGATTGTCCACATGTGCAGTACCCAAGATGACAGTTGGTCATGGTTGGGAGGTCAAAGGAAAGGTGCCTATACTAGGGCGTGTAATTGAAAGGTTAGGATTGATTATCCGCATACTGAGTATGGTGAATTCAGGATTTGTTCCTGACGGATGTATCGAATGTTGTGGTGAAAGTGTACAATCTCTGCAGAGTGTCAAACTATTCGAATAGCCGCGTCCGCGGTTATGGACAGTTGGAGTGGCCATACTGTTCCCCCGTCAGATGTTTTCAAAATGACTTATGAAATGAATTGAGACTTTGACTTGACCACAACAGAGTTGTGATATGAAATACAAGTTCCCACTTAGGTGTTATCAAACTTCAACTAGCTTTCTTCGTTTCTAAACTTAGTAGATGTAAATCTGGCTTTTTGCAAAACAACCCTAGAGCTTAGTGTCCTACTACAAAAACCCCCTTCACTTGTTAGTATTAGTTTGCGAGTACTTAAAGAGTACTCATGGCTTTGTCCCTGGCTATTCCCATGACCAGACTATGAAGAGGAGTACCAGGAGGATGGACCCTAGGAAGGTTACGACAACTAGGATCATCTCCCATCGTCAGCATTGCATGTGACCCCGAAGATGGAGCTTCACCTACGCTACCTTTATTATTACGTATTTCCGTTGCTTGAGTTGTATTAAGAACTGGATCCTGAGATCCTTATTTGTGTAAGACCTTATGTATGGTTTGTAATGGATGATGTACTGTGGTATCCAAATCTGTTATGTCTCGCAAAAATGGTAATCCTGGGATTGCGATGTATGGCATAACAGGCATCTAGGATTAAAAATCTGAGTGTTGACAAGTTGGTATCAGAGCCATCCTGACCATAGGAGACCCTAGTTAGACTGGACGTTTGAATCAAAAACTTAGTTTCAAAACCAAAGGAAGCAAATATTTACAAAAAACTTATTCCCCTTCTTATCCCTTTGATTCTTTCATAAAAATTCATGTTCCTCAAAAACTCTTGCAAAATACATAAAATTTGACACACTTGATCACTCTACTAACTTACTCATCCTATATTCTTATAGATGGACATGAAGTACAGTAAGTTTTACCAGTTGGGGAATGGAGGAGACCTTATCTTTGAGCGGGATTTGGACCAGCTTTCGGAACTTCTGGAGCGTCCGCACCCCGAGTTCTTCGAATCTCAGCTCAATGATCAAGGAGGAGAAGATCTGCAGTGGCTATTTGTTGCAAGTCTTCGAGGAAAGATTGAACCTCCCACTGTCGAGGGAATTCAGTTTACCTTAAGAGAGAACAACTGGCTCGATGGACTTGCCAGGGCCATGCAGGAAGCTCTTGTCCGTCTGTGTGGGCAGAGTATCAACTAGATCAAGGGTACCCGCTTTGAGTTTTGTCCAAGGCGTGATGCTATGGGACAGCCACTGGAAGCCCCATACCACCCCGAGCTGAAGACCCAATTGGACCATCTTAGCTTCATGATGTACGATCGTCAGCAGGAGTTGGACAATTTCCGTGACTACTGCAACCACAAGTTTGCCATCATCAAGACGAAGGATCAGACCATCGCCATGCTCGCGAAGGATCGCAAGTCTCGCCTCCGTCAGCTGGACAAGAAGGAGCGCATCATTGCTCGTCTTCGCCACCGTATCTCATCTTTGGAGGAGACCATCCATGAGAGAGACATGTAGTTGGAGGAAAGGGAGAATGCCGGAGAAGATCTTCGTGGAGACCCCTACTCCTATCTCATCGATGACGATGATTTTCTGGAGGATTAGGCTATGGACTTCTTCACCGATGAGGATGATTTCGCCTTCATCGATGACGATGAGGATGATGAGGATGACGACCACACCGACTCCGAGGAGTAGTAGCACTTGAGCACTAGCGTAGCAAGTAGTATTCGGTCCCACTGTATCATAGTTTCCAGAATGGTTCTTAAAACTATCTATTTTTCTTGTTTTGTGGTGTGTGTTTGTATCGTGTGCTATGAATGAATGAACGAAAAGCAAGTTGCTAGAAAAATCTGAGTCAAACTTTAAAAACTTTTCAAAGTCCCGGAACCTTAGAAATTTCCCTCTTTTCTCATGATCTATCTCAATCTTCAGATGCCACACAGAGGAAGTGGTTCATCCCCGGACCCGATGTTGCAGATCCTGCAAATGTTGGTTTCTGACCGCGAAGCTGAAAGAGCCGAACATCAAGCCAACTTAGCCACCCTTCAGCACATAGCTCAGATGGCCAACAACAATCAAGGCCACGGAAATCAGGACAACCATGGATCTAAGCTCAAGAATTTCCAAAACACCAACCCACCTATTTTCACTAAGTCAGAAGAGCCCTTAGACGCCGATGATTGGCTGCAAACCATGGAAAACAACCTAGAAGTCGCCGGAGTGGATGCTAATGAGAAAGTTCTGTTTGCCACCCACTATCTAGCCGGAGACGCCAGAGCATGGTGGAACAGCGTTCGTGCAATGACCGGAGGACAGATGATGACCTGGGAGGAATTCAAGGTCAAGTTCAGCAGAACCCATGTGCCACCGGGTTTGATCAAGAGAATGAGAGATGAGTTCAGATAACTGAAGCAAGGAAGGATGACTGTAGTGGAATACCGTGACAAATTTTTGTCATTAGCTAGGTATGCCCCGGATGAGATCGACACCGAAGCCAAGAAGAAAGAAAGATTCCTGAATGGTCTGCACGATGAGATGTAGACTGTGTTAGTCAATATCCCCTTTGCTGATATTGAAGCCCTTGTTGACTCTGCCATCCAGATGGAAGGAAAGATCAACCAAGCCAACGAGAACCGCAAGCGTCGCATGATGCATCAGCCAGGAACCCATCAGACCCCAAAGTATCACCCTAACCCATCTCTAGGATTTGCCCCAAGAACCAACAGACCCCCGATGAACCGTCCTACCTATCCCAACCGTGGAAACCCTAGGCCCGGAGGAAATCACAACAACCCCGGCAACTCTAGCAATTTCAACCGTGCCCCACCCAAGTTCAACAACAACCATGCTACCGCCAACACCAACACTGCCCCGAGGACTGGAAGCAATGTTGTGCCTGTTGCAGCAAAGGACAAGTCGCAGGTAACTTGTTATGACTATGGAAATAAAGGACACTACTCCAACGAGTGCCCCAACAAGAAGAATGCCACAACCCCCAATGCAAATGCCCCAGCTCAGTAGCAGCGTCGTGTTCTTCCCGAAAGAAGATTTGCCCTAGGGAATTCACTCAACCGCAACGGCCGTCTTTTTCTCATGCATGCTGAAGAAGCTCAGGAAGCGCCAGACATCGTGCTGGGTATGTTTTCTGTTAATTCAGTACTTGCTCGAGTGTTGTTTGATTCTGGTGCATCACACTCATTTGTCACCGAAGAATTTGCCTGCACTAGTAAGATTCAACCAACCAAACTGAAGCATGTTATGATTGTTCAAATCCCCGGTTCAACCACCAAGGCTAGGAAAATTTGCAAAGTCGTCCCCATTCGAATCCATGGCATAGATTTTTATGCTAATCTGATAGTACTTGGAACTAAAGGTTTGGAAGTAGTACTAGGAATGGATTGGATGTCCAAACATAAAGGATTGATTGACTGTGCCAAGAAAGCCATAACCATGACCAGTACAACCGGAATATCAGTCGAGCATATATCTGAAACCTTACCTCGTCAATTCAAGTGCAACAAGAGTATAGCCCAACCTCCCATTGACCAAATCCGGATAGTCTGTGAATACCCCGATGTATTTCCAGATGTTTTGCCCGGTATGCCCCCATATCGAGATATCGAGTTTATCATCGAACTAATCCCTGGAACCGGACCCATAGCCCAGAGACCATATAGTATGAACCCGTCTAAACTAGCAGAACTGAAGAAGCAACTGGATTCCATGCTGGAAATTGGATTAATTCAACCAAGTGCGTCACCATGGAGATCACCTGTATTATTCGTGGACAAGAAGGATGGAGGTAACCGTTTGTGTATGGATTATCAAAAGTTGAATGATGTCACCATCAAGAACAAGTACCCATTGCCCAAGATAGAAGATTTGTTTGATCAGTTGACCGGTGCCAAAGTGTTTTCTAAGATTGATCTTAGAACTGGCTATCATCAACTCAAGATCGCGCAGAGGATATTCCACAGACTGCCTTTACCACCAGATATGGATTATACGAGTATACTGTCATGTCTTGTGGATTGACCAATGCCCCCGCTTATTTTATGAATCTCATGAATAAGATTTTTATGGACTTCCTGGATAAGTTTGTCGTTGTTTTCATCGACGACATTCTGATTTATTCCAAATCGGAAGAAGAACATGAGCTACACGTAAGGACCATTCTTGGAACCTTTAGAGAGCATCAGTTGTATGCCAAGTTTAGCAAATGTGAATTCTGGTTACAGGAGGTAGGATTCCTCGGTCACATTGTATCAGCCGGAGGAATTGCCGTTGACCCTGCAAAGGTGAAAGATGTCGAAGATTGGCAAGCCCAACCACCCAAACCCAAGTTCTTGCATTTCTCGTATTGGCGGGATATTACCGCAAGTTCGTAGAAGGATTCTTGAGTATCGCCAGACCCATGACTCAATTGCTGAAGAAGGACAAGAAGTTTGAATGGACCAACAAATGTGAAGCGAGTTTTCAAGAACTCAAGAGAAGATTGATTTCAGCCCCAATCCTAATCATGCCGGATATCACTAAGCCCTTCGACGTGTATTGTGATGCATCCAAGATCGGTCTCGAATGTGTGCTAATGCAAGAAGGCAAAGTTATATCTTATCTAGCCCTGAAGATATGGAGGCACTACCTGATGGGAAATCGTTGTGAGATTTATTCGGATCAAAAGATCCTGAAGTATATATTCACTCAGAAGGAGCTGAATATGAGGCAGAGAAGATGGATTGAGTTAATCAAGGATTACGACCTGGACATTCACTATCACCCTGGTAAAGCCAACGTGGTAGCAGATGCCCTTAGCAGATTGCCTTGCCGCTTGAACTCCATGATTTTGAAGGAGAAACCAAGTTTGCACAAAGAGATGGAAGATTTTCGAATGGAGTTAGTGAGTGAAGGATTTTTGGCTAGCATAGAACTTCAACCCACTTTGATCAGTCAGATCAAAGAGGCACATAAAGGAAATGCTAGTATCGACGGAATCAAGCATCGTATCGGTACAGGCAAGGTACCCGGATTCACCGAAGACAAAGAAGGAGTTATGTGGTACAAAGGACGCCTTTGTGTACGAGCATATTCTGAGTTGAAATAAGTTATTTTGAAGGAAGCTCATGATACTCTTTATTCTATCCATCCCGAAGGAACTAAGATGTATCAAGATTTGAAAGAGCAATTTTGGTGACATAATATGAAGAGAGAAATCGGAAGCTACATCGCCAAGTGTGATACATGTCAGCGAGTCAAGGCAGGACATCAAAGACCCGCTGGATTGTTGCAACCATTGCAGATTCCAGAATGGAAATGGGATTCCGTTGGAATGGACTTTATCACCGGATTGCCTACTTCTAGTAGGGGAAATGACTCTATCTGGGTCATAGTGGACAGATTGTCCAACGTCGCCCATTTCTTACCCGTCAAGACCACGTATCAGAGTTCAAAGCTAGCGGAGTTATACATCGCTAGAATCGTCAGTTTGCATGGAGTCCCCAAGAACATTGTACCGGATCGAGGAACTCAGTTTACCTCGAGATTCTGGAAGAAAGTCCAAGAAGGTTTAGGAACGCGACTAGATTTCAGTACCGCTTATCACCCTTAGACCGATGGACAAACGGAGCGAGTAAATCAAATACTCGAAGATATGCTGAGAGCATGTGTGCTAGAGTATGGATCTAAATGGGAAGACAGTTTGCCGTTCGCAGAATTTTCTTACAACAACAATTATCAAGCTAGTTTGCAAATGGCCCCATTTGAATTCATGTACGGAAGAAAGTGTCGCACCCCTTTGAACTGGTAGGAAGTAGGAGAGAGTCAGATTTTTGGACCCGATATCCTACGAGAAGCGGAAGATAAGGTTCACAAGATTCGTGAGCACCTCAAGACAGCCAGTCTAGACAGAAGAGTTACGCCGACAAGAGACGTCAAGACCTCGCCTTCAACATAGGAGATTTTGTGTATCTGAAAGTGTCGCCATTGAAAGGAATGCAGCGTTTCCAACTGAAAGGAAAGTTAACCCCCAGATATATCGGCCCCTTCAAGATTCTGAACCGTCGAGGAGAAGTGTCGTACCAATTGGAACTACCTGAAGAGATGTCAGCCGTGCACAATGTGTTCCATATCTCATTACTTCGCAAGTGTCTCGAAGTCCTGGAGAAGACCGAAGTGTTCAAGAATATCGATCACCGGACCATAGAGATCAACGATGACCTACCCTATCCCGAAGTACCCATCGTATTTTGGAAGAAGCCTTCAGAACTACCCGAACCCGTAGCATCAAGTTTCTCAAGATTCAGTGGAGATACCACACAGAAGAGGAAGCTACCTGGGAGCGCGAAGATCACATCAGGACGGAGTTTCCCGATCTCTTCAAATCCTAGGTAATCTTTTTGTCCTTTTTCAAATCTCGGGTTGAGATTTTGTTTAAGGAAGGAAGGTTTGTAACATCCCAAAAATACTAAACTTGGATCATCAAACTCTAATCTTCAAAATTAGGGTTAACAAAAACTTTTCTAAATAAAAAATAAGAAAGCATGCATGTGTGTATGCATTCCAATTTGGATTATTTTGAATTGCCTTGTTTATGTGTTTATTTGCTTGTAAAAGGATTCTTAGGTGAAATAAACATCATCTAAACAATCCCCACACTTTTCCCAAAGACAAAAAAATCAAAACAAACAAAATAAGGGAATGGTCATTTTGGCCAATTTAACTCCCATGCCTACTTTGGATGTCTCTAACTTTCAAAACTTAACAGAAACTTGTGCGGATCTTTACACCCCTTGATAGTACTCATAACAAAGTACCAAGGCCCACTTTGTGATCATCCAAAAACATTTGAATGCATAGTTTAAAGGACAGTTCAAAATTGACTCTTTATCACATGGGAAGATCCCACTTTTTCAAAAACCACTCAAACAAGCTCAACTTTCAAAACCCAAGCATCCACAGACTCACTAGCACATGCCTAGCACACCCACCAAAAATCTTTTCAAAATTCAAAACTTGAGTTCTTGCGGCCATTTCATCAAACACTTGGAGGCAACAAATCAATCTGGCTAAACTTCACTGTTTTGAGCAGTAATTTGGCTAAGCAATGTTCACCATTGATCACCCTTGTCTCCCTTAGTGCCAACCAGTGCTTGGACAAACCCTAGCCCCTACCCTTTGCCCCATGCCATGCCAACCCGAGCACCCCCTTGCCAGCCGACCATGGCTAGCTAGCCAGAGCAAGCACCAAGCCAAAACACCATGTCTAAGACACAACCCACCGTCCACCTCCACCCCCTGTCCAGCGCTCGAACCCTGCCAGCCACTGGACCACACGCCCAAGCCATGTCCAGCTTCCCTGAGCGCATGCCGAGAGCGCGCCAGAGCGCCACCCTCGACACACGCCCACAGACCGCGTGCCGCCCTCGCCGCGTCCATACACGATCACCACTGTCCCAGGAGACCACCAGACATCCTCGTTCACCGCCCCATGCCTCACAGCCACCGCTCGCCGTCAAAGACGCCGCCTCTGTCGCGCAGAGCATCGCATGTTCCAGACCGTTTTCCACCGCCCCTACACGCGCATTAAAGCCATATAGCATCGCCAGGAGACCACCGATCGATTGCCACTGCCGGCCATGCCTCTAGCATCCCGTAGCCATGTTGCCACCATCGCCTGCCCATCCCGTTCGGTCTCGTCGTCGAGACTATAAATAGAGGCCTCCCCCGCTCAAACTCTTCACACCATTCTACTCCCCTCTCCTCACTGATCGTTCCACCCTGTTCCCGGAGCAAGGCGAGCAGCGCATTGCCAGAATTGCATCGAAGCAGGCCGCCTCTGGATAAGAAGGGCGCCGTCGATTTCGTCCACCCCAGGAGAAGCTGCCGGTACTAGGAGGTTTGCTGTCGTCGACTTCGTCGTTCGCCCGCATCGCCGACCCTCGCCTGAGCCCCGGTGAGCCTCCCACGACCCCCACTGCACCGCTAGGGTTTGAGCTCACCGGTGACTAGTTCATCGTCGACGACGACCCTCAGCCGTTGATTTTACTTCTAATCCAACGCACCACGTTGCCCCGTACCGCTTCGCACCCCCCTGTCTCACTAACGCGTGGGGACAGCAACTTAACCAGCCCGCGTAAGCACTGTGCATAGCAGGCCGGCCCATTAACCCTTCCCGCGCATCCCACTCGTTTGAATTTGGATTTATCCATTTTCATTCAAACACAGTTCTGTACCTAGTTTCAAAAATCAACCTAGCTCAATTCAGTGAACCAAATTGAATGAAACCAATTTTGTTAGAAAGGTCTTGAAATGCTAAATCCAAGACCGTTGGATTCAAATCATTTGGATCTTTAGATCAACCTTGGTAAAAATAACAAGGCAAAAGCTTTTCTGCATTCAAACATTTTTTAAATTTAAACCATAATAGCTTTTGAGTTGATTCCAACTCTCAAAAATCACATTTGATCCTACCTTTCAGAATATATAAAAATATATGGGTTTACTTACAGAAATAATGTTCAAGTAATAAAAGAATGCCACATACGCAATTCTAGTCACTTATTTTTATTTAAAATAAAATGTTAAACCTTATTAAATTGTGACACCACTTTAAATCACATTCCCATGTACTGAAATGTGTGGTGATGACATGTGTCAACATGATCCCATGTTTGGTTTGGAGAATATTAAACCTTAAGTAGTTTTTCAATGGTATAAATTACTTTTCTAAAAATAAAAGAATTAAACCAAACTTTAATCTTGTAATGTTAGTAATGATGCTAGATCATCTATAGAACCCTTGTGTGTGATGAATGCAAGTAGTTAAGTATTGTTTGGTGATTGTGTACCTCGTATTTATTCATAGACGCTAATACCGACCAAGGATACGAGGAAGAAGGAGGATACTACGAAGAAGAAGCCGAGGAGAACTTCAACCACTGCTCTGCATAAGGCAAGGCAATACTTGCAAGCTAACACTTGCAATTTAGCAAGCTTATACTGATACTGATGCAAGCCTAATACTACTAGTTGAATGTGCAAGCTAACACTTGCTGGTTACCATGCCAACTATATGCCTTAAGCATATATGAACATACCCACTTGATACCCAATCCTAGTTTTACTTACAAGCTTTCTACTTTATTTCTTTATCAAAGCTTTTACTTAGAGCTTACTTAAGTAATTTGTAGATACTAGAAAGATAATTGAAGGTTGCATAAAGAGCATAAAATTTGGCCTAAGCTAGATAATCTTGATGTCACCCTAAGGCCTGAGAATGTACTTAGTAGAAACTCCACTAGTTACTACCCCTCATTAGTACCCACTCCCATTTGTAGATGCTAGTGCTAAGCATAAAACTTGATCAACTTTAGATGGGAATACTTGGTGGAAAAATGGTTATGAAAACCTTGGAATGATGGATCATTCTATTGAAATGTTTTGGACATGTGTTTCTAAACATAAGATGATTTTGATGATGAAAATGTTGAGGCATGAGCCTTAGCCCTTTATAAAACTGATGGTTGTCTGGATGCAATACCATTCCAATTTTACCATACAACCACAATACCCGAGAATTAGGTAGGGCTTGACTGAAAACCAGTGGCGGAGCTACGAAGTATGCCGGGTAGGCCTTGGCATACCCTGGAGCGAGCGATGTACTAGTACTAGTAGGAAAAAACTGCTGATTGATCGTGCAAAGCAAGCCAGTTGAGTCCCGTACTTACTTGCCTATGTGGAAAAAAAACTAAGACGTGATCCATAGTAACAACTGCATGCGCTGATTCATTGGGGCCTGGAATACGCCGCCACCGTGCGTCCGCTTATCCCGCCAGGTTCGATCAGATCAGCGATCTCATCTATGGCGGTGGGCTGCGGCAATTCTCCAACACGCCACGCCAGTACAGGTATTATTCGACACCGGCACGACCGCTCTCTGGTCTCTACCTCTCCCCAATGCGTCTCGAGATTTCCGGTAGTCAGGTTCCGGCAAGCAGTAAATTTGCCTTGCCAGTACATGTGTGCATCGGTAATCATCTAAGTACTTTCTCGGATCCATATTTTTTACTCAAATTTGTCTAGATACGATTATATGTAGCACTTAAATTTGATTAGATACATTCATATTTAGGTGAATCTAAGTCAATTAATATGGGTCGGAGGGAGTAGCTGATTCTCTAGAAGATCAACATTCATATGTATATAGCATCTTGAGATTAAATAGTTCAGTATAAATAAATCATGAATATCTATTTTATGATTGTTCATGTTCTTTCTTCAAAGAGACTATAGGAACCATGATCCTAGCGCCCCATATGTGTTCTGTTACACATATCGTATATAGCCAATTTATGACACTTATATTTTTTTTCTTTTTTAATTATTCAGGCATAAAGTGTATGATATGGTTTACTTACTTCTAAAATTGGTATTAGTCCTACCAGTGGCAACGACAAGTGTTGAAAGAGTGTTTTCTGCAATGACTTTAGTAAAAACGAAGTTAAGAAATAAGATAGGTGACAGTCTCTTGGATGATTCTCTAGTCACATATATTAAGCGAGATATTTTTTCCGAAGTGGATGAAGATGATATAGTGGAGACGTTCATGTCATTAAGGAAGAGCAGGCCACACAAGTCAAACAAGTAGTGTTGTAAGTTTGTTTTATTAATATTTTAGATTGTTATGTTGATTAGACTATTAGTATGGTTACTTCTGCATTTTCCATCTTTAACAATTATATATTGTTTACTTATTATACATCGTATTACAATGCAAATTTATAATTTTGTATAGAACTATCAAATAGATTTTATCTAGATGGTCGTCAAAATTTTGGTACGGCATACCCATTGATAAAATCCTAGATCCGCCACTGCTGGAAACTTATATACCTTAGTATTAGTTCCCTCACGACCAAGGTCTGAGCTGAGGCTACCTTGTGAAGATTGTCCACCTATGCAGTACCCAAGATGACAGTTGGTCATGGTTGGGAGGCCAAACTCACAGGAGAGGTGCCTATACTCGGGCGTGTAATTGAAAGGTTAGGATTGATTATCCGCATACTGAGTATGGTGAATTCAGGATTTGTTCCTGACGGATGTATCGAATGTTGTGGTGAAAGTGTACAATCTCTACAGAGTGTCAAACTATTCGAATAGCCGCGTCCGCGGTTATGGACAGTTGGAGTGGCCATACTGTTCCCCCGTCAGATGTTTTCAAAATGACTTATGAAATGAATTGAGACTTTGACTTGACCACAACAAAGTTGTGATATGAAATACAAGTTCCCACTTAGGTGTTATCAAACTTCAACTAGCTTTCTTCATTTCTAAACTTAGTAGATGTAAATCTAGCTTTTTGCAAAACAACCCTAGAGCTTAGTGTCCTACTACAAAAACCCCCTTCACTTGTTAGTATTAGTTTGCGAGTACTTAAAGAGTACTCATGGCTTTGTCCCTGGATATTCCCATGGCCAGACTATGAAGAGGAGTACCAGAGAGGATGGACCCCAGGAAGGTTACGACAACTAGGATCATCTCCCATCGTCAGCATTGCCTGTGACCCCGAAGATGGATCTTCTCCTACGCTACCTTTATTATTACGTATTTACGTTGCTTGAGTTGTATTAAGAACTGGATCCTGAGATCCTTATTTGTGTAAGACCTTATGTATGGTATGTAATGGATGATGTACTGTGGTATCCAAATCTGTTATGTCTCGCAAAAATGGTAATCCTGGGATTGCGATGTATGGCATAACAGGCATCTAGGATTAAAAATCCGGGTGTTGACATTGGCCCATACTTTAGTACGTCTTTTGGGGTTCGACAAGGGGATCCTATCTCTCCCCTCCTGTTTAAATCCACGGTAGATGCCCTGGCAAATATTTTGGATAGAGCGAAAATCGCTGGCCACATCTCGGGTGTGGTGGGGCATTTTATTCCTGGAGGTGGTATCTCCCACCTCCAATATGCGGACAATACCATGATCGTGGTGCAGGGCTCGGATCTTGACATTATTAACGTCAAGTTCCTGCTACTCTGCTTCGAATCCATGTCAGGGCTGAAGATTAACTTCGACAATAGCGAGGAGATGATTCTAGGATATTCAGAGGAGGATAGATAGCGCATTGCTGATAACCTTAACTGTAAACTGGCGGACTTCCCTATTACTTACCTAGGGATGCTCATCCGAGAGACTAGGGTCTTGATTAAGGACCTTGCCCCCTGGTCATGAGGGTCCGGTCCAAATCCGAACCCTAGCGAGATAGGCTCACGACCAAGGAGAGCAAGACGGTCCTGATCAACTCATGCCTCTTGATCATGCCCATGTACCAGATGAGGTTGTACCTGTTTTCGGAGGAGACTCTTGCAGACTTCACTAATGAGTTGTCTAGGTTCTTTTGGGCGGTTAGGGAGGGCCACCAGCGGTACAATATGGTTAAATGGGCAGACTTATGCGCCCCAAGAGCCTTGGGGCATAGGGATTCTTGACTCGTGCCATTTTAACATGGCCCTGATGCTAAAATAGGTCTGGTGCATCCTTAGGGATGATGGGGGCCTCTGGATACAGCTCATTAAGGCCAAGTACCTTAGTGGCCGACCCCTTTTAGCTTGCGAGCGTCAGGAGGGTTCCCAGTTTTGGAGAGCCATCCAGGATATTAAACGCTTCATTGGTCTGGGCATCTCCTTTGCCATTGGCGTCGGGCAAAAGGTGCGTCTGTGGCTTGACCCATGGCTCCTGATGACCCTATTGTGCAAGTAGTTCCTCGCGTTATATGCCATCACCGCCTCCCCAACGATCCTCATAGACGAGGCCTTTCGAGAGAGTAGCTGGAACATCTTGTTCCGATAGACCTTTAGCATGGCCGATGCAGAGGAATATCAGCGTCTGATGGTTGCCCTTCCTATTTCCTTGTCTGAGGAACAGGAGTCATCCTCCTGACAGCTGGCCCTAATAGGGGAGTTCTCGCTGAGTTCGGCATACTGGGCCCTCTTCCAGGTCCCGGAGTTGTGGTGGACCTCGCCCCTTTGGAAGGCCCCCTTCCCCTTAGTATTCGAATTTTCGTCTAGCAGCTTCTCCATGATCGCTTGTCGTCAGGGGTGTGATACATTGGAAACGTATCTATAATTTTTGATGCTCCATGCTTGTTTTGTATCTACTTTTCTTTACTTGTCCACACTTTGCTTTGCTTGTCTACACTTTGAGGTGCTTTTTACATGTTTTCTGGTACTAACCTATTAACAAGTTGCAACAGTGCCAGATGCCTGTTTTCTCTTGCTTTTGGCTTCAGAAAAGTTAGTAAAAAAATATTCTCGGAATTGGACGGGACAAAGGACAAAGTCAATTACTTTCCATGGGGAACAAGAAGTCTAGAGGAGAGCCGGAGGGGCCAGCCAGGGGGCTAGACCCACCCTAGGCGCGGATGGGCCCAGCCCCGCGCCTGGCTAGGGTTTGGTGGCCCTTGCCACCTCCTTGGTCTCCCCCTTTGCCTATAAGAATCCCAGATGCAGAAACCCTGAGTACCCAATCAAATATCCACGAAACCATCTGTAGCCGCCGCCACCATCGTCCCTAGATCGGGGGGATCTGAAGTTCTTCCCGGCACCCTGCCAGAGGGGAGATCATCCCGGAGGCCTTCTCTCCGGTATGATACGTGAGTAGTTCCACCTTGGACTATGGGTCCATGTAGTATCTAGATGGTTGTATCTCCTCCTTTGTGCTTTCATATATAGATCTTGTGAGCTCCATTCATGATCAAGATCTAATCTATTTGTAATCATGCATGTTGTGTTTGCGGGGATCCGATGGATATTGAGATTATTATGTTGGTTTGATTAATGGTTTTGTCTTTATGATTCTATCATGTCTGTGTTGTTTGTGATCTTGCATGCTCTCCGTTGTTAGTAGCTATCTTGGCCAAGTAGTTGCTAGTGACTCCAAGAGGGGGTATTTATGCTCGATAGTGGGTTCATGCCTATAGTTTCCAAGGGAAGTGACAATAATCTCTTCGGTTGTAGATGTTCTGTTGCTACTAGGGAGAAAACAACGGTCTCTTGTTCATGGAATATGTGGACTGTTTACCTTACACACTTTACTTAAAGCAGTTGTCTGTTGCTTGCAACTTAATACTGGAGGGGGTTCGGATGATAACCTAAAGGTGGACTTATAGTCATAGATTCAGTTGGATGGCGGTCTATGTATCTTGTTGTATTGCCCAATCAACCTCATAGGATCTTTCTGACTAGTAATTGCATTGTTATGCCTTGCTCAGTTCCTGTTAATTGCCCTGCTATAATTTGTTTACCCTTCATGTCATGTTTTTATCTAAGGAGAGCACCTCTAGTGAACTATGCACCCCAGTCCAATCTTTACCATTGATACATCTGTTGGAGATATGCCCAAGAGGCAATAATAAAGTGGTTATTATCATATCTTCACATTTATGATAAATGTTTACATACCATGCTATAATTGTATTAACCGGAAACATTAATACTTGTGTGATTTGTAAACTAAAATAAGAGTTCCTAGTAAAGCCTCTTGTTAAACTAGCTTGTTGGTTAATATATGATCATGGTTTCCTGATCATGAACATAGAGATGTTATTAATAACAGGATCATATCATTAGGAGAATGATGTGATGGACATACTCCTATAGATAAGCGTAGCATAAAGATCAAGTCATTTCAATAGTTCAATTGCTATATGCTTTCTGATACATGGTAACCTAATTCCTTCGACCATGAGATCATGCATATCACCTTTTCCGGATGGATGCTTTGATGTCATCAAACACCACACCGTAACAGGGTGGCTATAAAGGTGGCATTAAGTGTTCAGAAAGTATTGGTTGAAACACATGGATCAAGAGTGGGATTTGTCCATCCATATGACGGATAGATATACTCTGGGCCCTCTCGGTGAAATGTCATCCAATTAGCTTGCAAGCATGTGACTGGCTCATAAGGGATCACATATCACGGGAACGAGAAAAGAGTACTTATCAGTAACGAGGTTGAACTAGGTATGCAGAGATACCGACGATCATGACCTCGGATAAGTAAACTATCGTGAGACAAAGGGAAATTGGTATCGTATGTAAGTGGTTCATTCGATCGCAAAGTAATCGTAGAAATATGTGGGAGCCATATGAATTTCCAGATTCCTCTATTGGTTATTGTTCGGAGAAGTGTCTCGATCATGTCCGCATAATTCACGAACCGTAGGGAGACACACTTAAGGATTCGACGTTGTTTTGAGTAGTTATGGTATTATGAGAAAGAGACCGAATGTTGTTCGGAGTCTCGGATGGGATCCGGGATATCACGAGGTGATCCGGAATGGTCCAGAGAATAAGATTCATATAAGGAAAGTCCCGTTTCAGAGTTCGGGAATGATTCTGATGTTTTCATCGGGAATGTTCTAGAAGGTTCCGGATTGTCCGGCACTCCGGGGGGGGGGGAGGGTACATGAATGTGTCATTGAATGATTGCATCATGTACTAAGTGTTCTTGCTGTTCCAAAACTGAAAAGTCAAACTGCCAGTTTGAAAGTCAAACGGCTAAAACAGGAAACTGTGGAAAACAGGAAACTGTGGAAAACAGGAAACTGTGGGAAACAAGCAAGAGGAGATTGAAACCAACTTGGAGGAGGAGTCTCTCTCCTCCAAGCCGGCGGCCAGCCTAGGCCGAGTTGGGGAGGGACTCCCCTCCCCTTTCCTGGCGCGCCAGCCCCTCCACCTATAAAAGGAGGGGCAGGGCCTCCTCCTCTACACACAAGTTCCTATCCTCTAATCTCCGGTTTAGAGCCGTTTTGGTTTAGAGCTTCTAATTGCTCTAGCCTGCGGTTTAGAGCCTTATAATTGGTGTGTCTAAACCCTAGACCACTAATAGCTCTCTCTCATACTCCGCCATACTCGCTCCGGCTTAAGGCGAAGCCCTGCGGGATCTCCCCTCTACTTCCGGTACCACGCCGTTGTGCTGCCGGAATCGCGAGGAGAGTGCTACAACCTCCGCTGCCTGCTGGAACAAGGGAGAGGAAGGTCTTCGTCGAGTACCGAACGTGTGACCGACTGCGGGAGCGCTGCCGGAACGCAGCGCCGGAAGGATCGTCTACGCGATCTTGAGATCGGAAGAGTACGACTACATCACCCACGAGAATCTGCTCTCGTTAACCGCTTTGGAATCTTCGAGGGTAAGTTATTCCATCGACTCGTTGCTACAATCTAGTAGATAGATCTTGGCTTGTTTGTTTGTATGCGATAGAAAATTTTTGTTTTCCATGCTACGAACCCCTACAACATCTTCCACTGTTACTTGTTTACTTGCTGCAAACCATTACCTTCCACACAATATGTTTAATCCTTTGTTACAGCAAACTGGTGAGTTTGACAACCTCACTGTTCGTTGGGGAAAAGTCTTGAGTTTGTGTTGTGCAGGTCTTCGCGTTGCTTGCAACACCTGTGTGATGTTTCCTTTCTCCTTCTGGTTCGATAACCTCGGTCTCAACTGAGGGAAAACTTGCTGCTTCACACCTTGCTCTTGGGGTTCCCAATAGGCTGTGCGTAGACAGTCGTCAAGCTTTTCTAGTGCTTTTGCCGGGGAGGCCAAGGATGTCTTCACAAGGGGAGTCCTTCACTTACTTTCTATTTACTTTGTTTTTAGTTTTCTTTGTTTCGTTTGCTTGGTTTTGTTTGCCTCTTTCCAAAAAACCCAAAAAAAATTAGTTCTTGCTCTAGCTGTTGCTGCTGTTTTTGGCTTGCCACCTTTGCCAAAATGAAATCCGCTGAGAACACCAAGTTGTGTGACTTCACTAGCACCAACAACAATGATTTCCTTAGCACTCCTATTGCTCCACCTGCTCCCGATGCTACCTTTTATGAAATTAAGCCTGCTTTGTTGAATTTTGTGATGAGAGAGCAATTTTCTGGTGCTGGTTCTGATGATCCTGCTGCCCATCTTAATAGCTTTGTTGAACTTTGTGAGATGCAGATGTTGGAGATATGCCCTAGAGGCAATAATAAATGTAGTTATTATTATATCTTTGTGTTTATGATAAATGTTTACATTCATGCTATAATAGTATTAACAAGGAAACATTAATACTTGTGTGATTTGTAAACTAAATTAGAGTCCCTAGTAAAGCCTCTTTATAATACTAGCTTGTTGGTTAATAAATGATTGTGGTTTCCCTATCATGAACATTGAGATGTTATTAACAACAAGATCATATCGTTAGGAGAATGGTATGATGGACATACTCCTATAGATAAGCGTAGCATAAAGATCAAGTCATTTTAATAGTTCAATTGCTATATGCTTTCTGATACATAGTAACCTAATTCCTTCGACCATGAGATCATGCATATCACCATCACCGGAAGGATGCCTTGATGACATCAAACACCACACCGTAACTGGGTGGTTATAAAGGTGGCATTGAGTGTTCGGAAAGTATTGGTTGAGACACATGGATCAAGAGTGGGATTTGTCCATCCATATCACGGATAGATATACTCTGGGCCCTCTCGGTGGAATGTCATCCAATTGTCTTGCAAGCATGTGACTATCTCACAAGGGATCACATATCACGGGAACGAGAAAAGAGTACTTATCAGTAACGAGGTTGAACCAGGTATGCAGAGATACCGACGATCAAAACCTCGGATAAGTAAACTATCGTGAGATAAAGGGAAATTGGTATCGTATGTAAGTGGTTCATTCGATCACAAAGTAATCGTAGAAATATGTGGGAACCATATGAATTTCCAGATTCCTCTATTGGTTATTGTTCAGAGAAGTGTCTCGATCATGTTCGCATAATTCACGAACCGTAGGGAGACACACTTAAGGATTCGATGTTGTTGAGTAGTTATGGAATGATGAGTAAGAGACGAATGTTGTTCGGAGTCTTGGATGGGATCCAGGATATCACGAGGAGATCCGAAATGGTCCGTAGAATAAGATTCATATAAGGAAAGTCCTGTTTCGGGGTTGGAGAATGGTTCCGGTGGTTTCATCGGGAATGTTCTAGAAGGTTCTGGAAGGTCCGGCACTCCGGAGGGGAAGGGTACATGAATGTGTCATAACAAATTGGAATGGTTGCATCATGTACTAGGTGTCATCGCTGAGCAAAATAAAGGGATAAATCAAATACTAGTTTGAAAAGTCAAACGCCAATTTGAAAAGTCAAACGGTAAGTTTGCTTGGTGGAGGGAGAGTACGAAACCTACTTGGGGAGGAGTTCCTCTCCCTCCACCCGCCGGCCTTGGAAGCCGAGTTGGGGAGGGACTCCCCTCCCCTTGGCCGGCGCCCTCCACCTATATAAGGAGGGGCAGGGCTGCCCCTCCAAGACTACACCTCCACCACCCAAAACCCTAGCCCTAGCCGCCGACCCTCCTGCAGCCGCCGCCGCCCTAGGGCAAACCCTAGCCGCCGACTTGGGGCTTTCCCCAAACCCTAGCCGCCTGCCTAGCCATGTCTCCTTGGTGTGTCTAAACCTTAGATCACCGAGGCCTCTCTCATAGTCCACCATACTCGCTCCGGCTTAAGGCGAAGCCCTGCGAGATCTCCCCTCTACTTCCGGTACCACGCTGTCGTGCTGCCGGAATCGCGAGGATAGTGCTACAACCTCCGCTGCCTGCTGGAACAAGGGAGAGGAAGGTCTTCGTCGAGTACCAAACATGTGACCGACTACGGGGGCGCTGCCGGAACGCAACGCCGGAAGGATCGTCCACACGATCTTGAGATCGGCAAGAGTACGACTACATCACCCACGAGAATCCGCTCTCGTTAAACACTTTTGAATCTTCGAGGGTGAGTTATTCCATCGACTCGTAGCTACAATCTAGTAGATAGATCTTGGCTTGTTTGTTTGTATGCGGTAGAATTTTTTTGTTTTCCATGCTACGAACCCCTACAACAGAATTATAAGGATGTAGATGGAGATATTATTAAGCTCAAGCTTTTTACTTTCTACTTGAGGGGAAAATATAAAGAATGGTTGCTTTCTTTGCCTAAAGATAGTATTGATTCTTGGACTAAGTGCAAAGATGCTTTTATTGGAAAGTATGTCCTGCTAAGATTATATCTATGAGAAGTGACATTATGAAATTTAAATAACTTGATAGTGAACATGTTGCTCTAGCTTGGGAAAGAATGAAATCTTTGGTTAAGAATTGCCCTACTCATGGACTCACTGCTTGGATGATTATCCAGACTTTTTATGCTGGTTTGAACTTCTCCTCAAGAAATCTGTTGGATTCAGCTGCTGGAGGTACTTTTATGGGCCTCACCTTGGGTGCTGAAATAAGACTCCTTGATAATATGATGGTTAACTACTCTGAATGGCATGTTGAGAGAGCTCCACATGGTAAGAAGGTAAATTCTGTTGAGGAATCTTCCTCTTTAGATTGTTATTTAGATGTCCCACTCAATGATAATGCTAAGAAGAAACTCATGGGGAGTATTAATAATGTTCTCATCATGGTTAATAATGTTTATGTCCCTGTGGATTTCTATGTTTTGGATGTTGAATACAATGCTTCTTGTCCTATTACTTTGGGAAGACCTTTTCTTAGAACAGTTGGTGCCATCATTGATATGAAAGAAGGCACCATTAAATATCATTTTCCATTTAAGAAAGGTATTGAACACTTACCTATGAGGAGAGATAGGTTGCTTTTTGCTCCTCCTTTGAAAGCAAGATTTGATGTTAATGCTTCTTCATTTGAAAATACTTGATTCTTCTTGCTTCTTGTGCCTAACTTAAAGGCGTTAAAGAAAAGTACTTGTTGGGAGATAACCCAAGAGTTTCCTTGAGTCTTGGCAGTTATTACTTCAGTAATGACCTCTCCTTATCCTTTTTGTTTTCTTTTTGTTCCAAGAATGACCTCTAATGAGAGGGAAGTAAGATTTGGGGAGTTGCTGTCCCGAAATAGATTTCTGTCCTCCAACAAAAACAATTCGTGAGGAGGCTCTGTAACTCGGATTGAGCTCAAAATATACGAATAAATCCCCCAGTATGTTAGCTAACGTTAGTTAGTTCAACACTTTTTGATTTGAGCAAAGAATATGTTCGAAAAAATCGGTTTGTACCTGCTGGTCTGTTTTGACAGATTTCTGTCATTATTTGCATTTGCTTCTTACTGATTCCTTTTTGAGTTCTCTTCAGGTAAATTGAGCTTTTTGAAGGGGTTACTACAGCAGCTTGTGTTTTTAGTGAAAATCCTTGTTGTTCCAAAGCTTTGCCAGTGGTCTAATATCTTTTGAATACACTAATGTTGCTAATGAAGACTGTGTGAAGTTTTGTATGAAGGAAAAATTTCAGGTGTAGAGGGAGAATGATGCAATGAGATGAAGAATGGATAAAAGCTCAAGCTTGTGGATGCCACCATGGTGTCACCCCAAGAAATATCCAAGGGGTACAAGTGTCAAAGCTTGGGGATGCCCAAGGCATCCCCTTCTTCATCAATAAAAAGCTCAGGTCTATCTAGACACTTCGTTTTTATTGTTTCATGCACAATTGTGTTGTTCTTGGAGCGTCTTAGTTTTCGTTTGCTTTGCTTAGGTTGTTTAGTTTTCTTTAATAAAGTAGTTTGGACCCCCGCTCTCGCTGTTTTGTTTTGCAAATAAGTTTGCTTGGTGTTTGGAAAGGAGTTGTAAGTTCTTGCTTGAAGTGCAAGAGGAGCTTGCATTGACTGTGACTTAGACTCTAGCATGACATGCTAGGTGTTGTTTTGACCTTATGCTTAGTGATTATTGTTGTAGCATGTTTTGCTCCAAACAATTGGGATTGCTTAGTGTGCCTTGAAGAAATTATGCGTTGTTTTAGCATGCAAAAGCATAGTATTGTGGTATTCTCCTTTGATGCTTTGCTTGGGTTGACTTGGCACATGCTCACACCATGTTATGACTATGAAAAGTCACCATTATCCTCTATGATCATTTAGTCCTTGACTTGTAGTACCACTCTTTGCTTTGATTAGTATGCTTTGTTGCACTGCATGATTTTGGCCATTATTGCTCTCTTAGTTGGTTACTCCCAGTATTTTGCTAGCCTCCACTTGTATGAGTAAGTTCTACTATGCCTCCAACTCCCAAGAAACCAAGTTATTCCAAAGTGTCCACTATAAATTCCTATGCATGGTGTGTTACACCATTCAAAGTATATTCTTGTTTTCAACTATCTTCCAATTAAAAACTATTTTGTTATGTGAAAACTTCATGATTAAAGCCCTCACGAACTTGATGGCACACTTTATTCTTTGCCCCTAATAAACTTGAACCATTGTGACAACTTTGTTTGACGAGGATCGATCTCGTCAATGCCCATTGTTACGAGCTTGGGTTTTGGAGAAGATGGGGGTGATGGAGATCGCGGAACGGTTAACAGACAAGCAACCAGGGGACACGAGATTTACCCAGGTTCAGGCCCCTGGAGGGAAAACCCTACTCCTACTTGTCTGCTCTTGATTACGGCAGAACCGAAAGTTATAGGGGTGCGCAGATGCAATCTGTCGTGGAGGTGTGTATGCGGTGGTATGAGAGGTGCCCTCCTCGTCGTGCCCTCCTAGCCTTTATATAGAGGTAGGCAGGTCCCAGGCACAGATCGAGTCGGTTACAGGTTTAGGGTTTGCCCCTTCGAATATTCTATCTAATATAGTCTTGCTCTCCAAGGATCCGAAGACGTCATGGGCTTGGGCCACCCGGAAATCTTCATGGACCGCGTATATTCTCGTGGGCCTTCCTTGGGCTGGACCAGGTATGTTGATGTCGTATAGCCATAGGGTATAACCATGTCAGTAGCCCCCGAGTGTTCAGTCGAATCGTAGATTCGGCTGAGGACTCTTCAATCTTTTGGGTGCAGCTGTTTCTGTTCATCAGAGAATGATCTTAGTATGTAGGGATTGTTGATGCGTGTGCTTGACTCTCCTGACGGATCAGGGTCAGTTAACTGTCTTAGGACAAAACAACATGATCTTCTTCAGATTCGAGTCCCTCGACTCGAACCCGGAACAGATGCTGGCGTAATTCGAGTCAGGCCATTGAGGTCTTATAGGAGTCGAATCCCAGTAGTTTTTGAATGATGTACCCAACGCATCCATCAGGATTTTCGTCGCGCCTGTTAGCACGGATTTTCACTAGCAGAGTATAGTCGTGTGCGTTGCCGGGCCATCAGATGATATCTGTAGGTCTTATCTTTGCGTCGCAGACACACCATCCGAAATTTTATCACCGCGGAGGTGTTTCGGGTGGCCAAGGAGGATGTTACTCACTTAGCGTTGATTGGGGCAAAGTTGCCAACAATTTTTTGCATTCTGATCCGAAGGATCGCATTCGAAGAATTCATAGGGTGCACGACCAGCGCTCCCTATGGGAGTAGCCCCCGAGTGTCTGTTCGAGTCATAGACTCGAGCAGAGACTTTAATTCAGCCGTTTTTTGCTTCAGGTTCGTAGGACACAATTTTTTCGGATGCTTGAATCAATCCTCCCTATGGGAGTAGCCCCAAGTCCATAGTGGAGTCGTAGACTCGACGCAGGACTTGAAGAAATAGATCATTCGCGTAGTACGCTATTCATGCTTTGGGTGCGCGGCCAGCGCTCCTGATAGGAGTGTCCCCGAGTAGTTGCTCGAATCGTAGATTCGAGTGAGTACTTTAGCTGTTTAGCCGAAAATTTGTAACCATTGCTAGTATAGCTTTGATGATGTCAGTGCTGACGATCAGTGACCTCAAGCGTCTGCGACGCCAGAGGTGACGTGACTGGACGAACGTGGGTCCCACTTTCTGACTTGGAGTTGACTAGTCACGCGCGACGTGGCGATAACTACGACGTCTCCTCGGTTTCTGTGTGTAGTGGACGGCGTGCAAGCGACGGTTCGCTGCCGTGCTGACACGTGGACGGTTGGATTTGATGCTGGCGCTAGGGCTTCCCGATGAACGGTCCATGTTCATCGTCTTCATCCTTATAATTGTGGGGAATTTTTTTGTTTGTTTTCACCGCAGCCACTTGCTTTCTATTGTGTCCATTTTCTTGAGCTTTTCTTGCCGCGCGCTGGAACTTCTCCGATCATTCCCCTCATCCTTTCTGCGCTTGCACCACCGCCGTCATCGCGCTGCCATGGTGAAACCGAAGAAGACCTCCACCAGTGCCGCCGCTGGCGGCAAGAAGGGCACCGCCGCCACTCGTGTCACCGATGGTGGGTGGCGGCGCACGGAGACGCGTGAGGGTGACCTGCGCAAGCTTCGTGAGCGGGGTTTAATCCCGCAGGACAAGGAGGCCGTCAAGGTCCCCGGCGACGAGATATTTCCCCGTCCTCCTGCAGGGTTTCGGGTGATGTTCATCGCCTTCATTATTCGCGACCTTTCTTTCCCAGTCCACGACTTCCTTCGTGGACAGTTGTTCTTCTATGGCATTCAACTCCACCATATTTCCCCCAATTCTCTTGTTCACATTGCTTGTTTTGTTGCATTTTGAGAGTGCTGGCTCGGTATTGAGCCACACTTTGGCCTCTTCCGGAAGCTCTATTCCGTGAAGAGGCAATCTGGCTCCGACAGAGTTTATCCAATTGGCGGCTGCGTCATTTCTCTTTGATCCACAGCTATTTTCTTCTCTTTTTCTATGTCCGAGTCCGTCTAGAACTGGCGGAGGAAGTGGTTTTATATCCGCGACTCCATAGTGGACGAGCAAAACTTTGGCCTTGCCCCTTTCGACGCCACCCAGAAAATCCAGCCGAAGAGATCCTGGAAGAACCATATCCTGGAGGGTGAGGTGGAGGAGATAGAGGAGCTCTATCGTCGGGTGGAGGACCTCCAGGTGATTCTGGAGAAGGAGGTGAATGGTGTGGATATCATCTGCACCTTCCTCAAACATCGGGTGCAGCCTCTCCAGGCTAGGGTGCATCCGATGTTCCTTATTCTGGCCGCCACAACCCGACGAGAGTTGCGGCTGAGGATCTCTCCAAAGGGGACCTCGACAGAGTCCTTCGGCCGCTGCTGAAGTACAAGATGGACGAGGACCTTCCAGGGAAGTCGCGGACCCCTCCGTTCAGTGCCTCTCGGCCTGTTCCGCAGGTGTAGATCTGGGACGTGCACATAGCTCTATCTTCGAGTGCGTTTTCTTTGTAGTTATTTTTTCTGAACTTTCTCTTCATTGTGCAGGAGTTCAAGGTGCCTCGCATGGTACCCCCTCTACCCGAACGGTTTCTAGATGCACCGGATAATGAAATCGTGGACTCCGTGTCCGAGCTTCCGCAGGCGCAATCACCAACCGAGGAAGCCCCTCAGGCGAGCGAGGGGCGGACCCGAAAGCGGGCATGGACCTTGAGTGAATCTTAGGATGCCTCGACTCCCGCAACTCCTATGGATCCGCCGTGCCTTGTCCATCACAGTGGAGGTGATGGTGCCTCTTCCTCCCCCATTCCGGCCGTGCCTGTGCGGGCTGTAGCGCCGCCGCCGCCGGCGAAGCGAAAGAAGGAAGAGAAGAAGGGCAAGAGGGCCTTGCCTGTTTTCAACTTGAGCGATATGGACTCGTAAGTTCCTTCGGATGCTTTTTGCTACCTTTTCTTGTTGTTTGCTTGTCTTTGACTGGTGGTTTACTTTGCAGCCACTCCTCTGAGGGCTCTTTTAGTGATGCCACTCGGGAGATGGTGGGGGAGTCAAAGATGACGCCTCCCCCCTCTCAGATGGTGGCCACCTTTGGGGGCGCTGCTCCGAACCCTTCTCCGCAGGAGGTTCAGGTGATCGTCTCCCAGAAGACTACAGTCGGACCTTCGGAATCTTCGTCTGATAATGTAAGTGTTTCTCTTCTTGCCGTGGGGGGAGCCCTCGGGCCGCATTTTCGTGTGATCTGCTGATCTTTACTTCTGTTTTGTGCGTGTCTCGGGGGGAGCCCCCGAGCGTTTTTCGTATGCTTGTTTCTTGGGCGCAGCCCCCGAGCCCTTGGCTTGACAACTTGTTTCTTCTTGCAGCCTTTTGTGCAGGGTGCGAACCAGCTGGTGAAGCAGCATCTGACGTTGGAGGCCAGCCTGCAGCAGCTTCAAGGTACATCCATAACTAACCTTCTATTTTTCCGTCTGCTTGCTAGCTTGTTTGAGCTCATGTATGTTCCTTTGCTTTTCGCAGATGATAATAACACCGCCCTCCGCGAACTTGATGCTCTCAAAAAGAACCTTGGGCGAGCAGAGAAAAGGGCCGAAGATGCCGTCGGGGCGAAGGAGCGCCTCGAGCGGGAGCTTGATGATGCAGTTGCGGCCAAGGAGCGCCTGCAGCAGGAAGCTATAGACCGCGAGCAGCAGCTTGCAAGCACCGCGGCTTCGCGCGAGAAGGAGGTCGCCGAGAAGCTGATGGCTGCTGCCAAAGCTGTTTCGGGTGAGTAATTTCGCCTGTATGTTCTGTTTCGGCTGCTTTGTCTCTGTGCTTTTCTTTGATTCTTACTGTGTTTTTTCCATTTCTCTAGATGCCGCAGGCATTAAGTTCTACCACAGTTCTCTGGAGCACGGTAGTGCTTTGGATGATGCCACTGCGGCGGTCGAAGACTGGTGCAGTACTATGGTTGGCTCTCTCACCAAAGACAAGGAGGTTCTCGGGTGCTTCTACAAGGAGCTCGTCCTGTTGGGGATATGCTATATGGGTATCCTCATAGCATATCACTTATCCGGATAACCTGGGTGGCCCACAGTTGGTAGCATGGCCTATGGCCTGCTGGGCAGCCCAATTATATGGATCTAGAAGGGAGGCCCATGCCGGATAAAGGAAGGCTATGGTGGAGTCACCAGCGTACCCAGAGCCTTGGAGTGCAAGATACACAAGACTAGTAATAAACGGTGTAGGACTCTGTAACCTGTCCGGCTAGGACTTTTCCCTGTAACCCTGGGACCTGGCGACTATATAAGTCGGGCCTATGGGAGCCTGTAGGGCACGATAACTTAGACTTTCTAGTCACCTCGCACAGCGAAACCAATCTTTGTAACTCGGCGTATTGCCCTTATAGTGATTTATAGCAGGAGTAGGATTCCGCCACCGTCGTGGGATCTGAACCTGGTTAAGTTGTGTTACCTCGTACCCGTCAACCGTCCGCCTTACCCCACGTCTCTAAACACGCACTGTGAGGACCCCTCCATGGCGTGCTCGTCGGCAATACCACGACAATTAGCGCCCACCGTGGGGCAAGAGGCGCTTCAGGCTCTTCAGCGGGCGAGGACCAAGATCTTCGCGGGAATCGGCGAAACCGTAGCCATCGGTCGTGTTCTCTTCTCCGGCAACGTTCTGATCGTCCCTCCTGATGAGTTCCGGATCTCGGCGAGGACGAACCCTATGCGGTGTTTGGTCGTTCCTATCGGAGACATCCACCTCTTCATCGGCGAAACCGACTCGGGCACTAGTTCCCTGGGAGTTTGCCGCCCGCACGCGGACCGCCTACGGGCAGGATACATTCATGGAAGGATCAATGTCGGATCTCTCTTCGGAGTTTGCCGGCAAAGATCGGAAAAGCTCAAGGCCCACACGGACCGCCTACGGGCAGGATACGTTCGCGGAAGGATCGATGTCGGATCTCTCTTCGGAGTTTGCCGGCAAAGATCAGAAAAATTCAAGGCCCACCCAAACCACCCCTGTGCAGGATATAAAGGTGGAAGATCACTGGCCGGCCTCGCCCGTGCGTCTGGACAGCAGAGATCCAAGTTCGTCGGCATGGTTACCATCTTCAATCTGGCACACCGCATTCAGAGAGAAGGCGAAAACCCCCGCGATTACCTGGCCAGGTGGCTCCATATACGAGTCGATCTGGCCCACTACCCCGATGATAATGCTTTGTATCACTTCGTGGAAGGACTGGACCGTGGCACGCTTCTCCGACATTCTTTAAGACGACAGCAGGCAACAGGATGCCTTACCCTCGAAGAGATGGTGAGCACCATCAACAACTACGCGGAAGCTGACGCAGCAGCCCAGACGGCGCTTGCGCTCAGGGACGGAGAACCTCCGATTCAGCAACCGCCACCACCGCCTCCCACTGCCATCGTCGCAGCACCACCACCACCTCCAGTCATCGTCGCGGCCGTTGCACCTCCACCGCCCGTCATCGAGGAAGTCCTGGCACCCTCCGACTCTGTCATTGACGCGCTTTATGCTGATTTCAGTGCAGATTCAGAGGATATAAATTTTAGTCTAGAAGAGCTAGACTCCGCTATGTAGGAGATGGAGGAGGAGTACTCGCACGACGAGCAAGCCAACAATGTCGTCACGTCTCGAGGGGTGTTCGTCACCATTGGGACGGCGATGTATGAAGATCAACCCGGACGAGCTCCGCCTACAACGCTGGAAAAGGGGAAGGGGCCACTTATTGCTGCTGACGATGATTGCGGAAAAGTCATGCCTCCTCCGCCTAACCTAGTGCAGCAGCCGCAGGAACTCGGCATCGGCCCGAGCAACAACAACACCGCAAACTTGCCGCCTCCAGCATCTACGTCTGTAGCAGCCCAAGTTACTCCAGCTGATAGAGTGATGTACGACAATCTCCTCGTCAAGCCACTAACCGTTGCTCATATCCGGAACGTGACCGAGCTTGACGAGAAGCGCCAGCAGCTGTTGGAGGAAGCGCAGGACATCGTGGAGCAAGGCGCTAAACTAGATCGAGATCTGGTCAACGCGCAGAAGTCTATAGAGAAAGATGGAGCAATGGAGGACGAGTACAAGACTTTACTGCAGCAGCAGAAGGCTAAGAAAGCTCCGGCTCGTGTCATCAACGATCCTGGTGTACGGCGCAACCTAGGATGGGATCCCTCGAAGCCGGCACAGGCCAAGCCATACATTGACAGTGAAGGCAAGCAGGTGATGCCCACCCCACTCCTTAACCTCGCTGTCGCCAAGACCCTTCTGCAGCAGGATAGATCACCCGAGGCAGTGGAGCAGGTCTTTGACCTAGTGGCCAAGGCGGTGAAGTAGCAGGAAAAGGCCACCTCTCAGAGGCTTGAGTCTGACCCATCGCTCTGCCAATCTAGCCAGTACAAGCCGCCAAGGGACAGATCTCCTCTTGATGTCGGGTCCCAGACGGGTTCATCAGAACGAAGACGGAGGGATGCGCGCAACAGGAAGGATGCCATCCCCATATCCTCCGACCACGGATAAAAGGCCCGACCTCATCGCCCGTCGCCACCGTCCCGGTCCCCCCGACATCGTGAAGATTACAAGACTCACCATCGTACGGATATGCCCCCACCAAAGCAGTGCGTCATCGTCACCCGCGACAACGCGGAGCAGACCCGTCATGACGGAGAGCGCAACCAAGGACACAAGAGCAGGTCACGCCACGACCCTCCGCGTCTGACAAGCAACCGTGACAGGCGTGAGGCATCGCTGGAGGGTAACAGCAAGAAGGCTAACCCACCGCCACCTCCGCCTCCGTCACCACGAAGCAGTCACCATGGCGGAGGAGGCCCGCGTCGTTCACGCAGCCCATCCCCTGTTGACAAGAAGAACCCGGAGCCGTACGATGCACGTTTGAGGATCGATAAGATC
Source organism: Avena sativa (assembly GCA_916181665.1). Taxonomy (NCBI): domain Eukaryota; kingdom Viridiplantae; phylum Streptophyta; class Magnoliopsida; order Poales; family Poaceae; genus Avena; species Avena sativa. The sequence continues at coordinate 339,172,184 of OV702283.1, read as the reverse complement.
CACGAGGCCCGGGAAGGACCATAACTGGGACCACGTTGCTTTGGACCTGAAATACGATCCGCAACTTACCCCAAAGGTTTCCGGATTGACAAGACCATCAAGCCCTATGACGGCACCGCCAAGCCAGCCACATGGTTGCAGGACTACGGCAACGCGGTGGAGATTGCCGGAGGCAACCCCAACGTCGCCGTCAAGTACCTCCCATTAATGTTGGCGGGCACGGCCCGTCAATGGATCAACGACTTGCCAGAGAAATCTATCTACAACTGGTTGGACATGCAAGAAGCGTTCACCAAGAACTTTGAGGGTACTTACAAGCGTCCCTGCACTGTGGGCGATCTACAGCGGTGCATGCAAGAGAAAGACGAGACATCTCGCGCCTACCTCTATCGCTGGCTGGACATGAAGAATTCCTGTGCAGGAGTGCATGCCAAGACTGCCATGGCCGCCTTCATCGACGGGTTGGAAAGGGGCACGTTGCTCCGACATAAGCTGAAGCACTTGCAGGACAATCACCAGCTTGACTTGAATCAGATGATTCAGTTCGCTAGTGAGTTCGCAACTGCCGCCGATGATGCTCGCGGCTCTTTGCCAGCAACGGCCGTTCCAACTCAAGCTCGGAGGAACAACAGTACAAAGCGGAAAACCGCTCCAGAATAAAAGCAATCTACCGACATGGTCGCTATGACTTTTGCAGGATGAGGTGATGGCGGACAACGTGGCCGAGGAAGGGGAGCTGGCCGTGGGCAGCAACGAGGCAGTGAAACAACCTCGGCACCGCTCCGCGTTCCCCAAAACTACGAGGAGTACCGCGATATGCCGTGCCTCATACACCTCGACGTCAACGGCAAAGCCACCCATACCAATCGACACTGCAAGCGAAGTCAATGACCTCAAGGAAGACCCGGAGTCCGGCTGCAAGCGAAGTCGGAAGAACAGACTGCGAGGCAAGGGCAAGGGGAAGAAGAAGGAGGAGGAGTCCAAGGATTCAAGTGATATGGACGAAGACGTTGACCCCAAGCATGCCGCCAAGAGCGACGACAATGGTAAGAACCCTTTCACAAAGAAGGCTCCAGTCTACCACACTTTCCTTGGCACCCCCACCGTCCGACAACAGAAGACCTCTCTGAGGATCCTGATGGCCACTCTCCCCCCAGTTCTCCAGTACCTGCGCTAGTCGGAGGTTCCAATAACTTGGGACAAGACGGACCACCCAGACCTTATACCTACGGAGAACCAGTATGCCATGGTCATCAACCCCTTGATTGACGGCATTGAGTTCACCAAGTGTATGGTGGATAGTGGAAGAAGCATCAACATCATGTACCTGGATACACTGCAGAAGATGAACTTGACGGAGGCAAACCTAAGGCGGACCAACACCATCTTCCACGGCGTAGTTCCTGGTCGGGAGGCTCGGTTCCTTGGGTGCATTACACTTCAGGTTGCCTTTGGCGATGTTAACAATTACCGTCAAGAGCGCATGAACTTCGAGGTGGTCCCCTTCAAGAGTGTGTACCACATCATATCCGGCCGCGACATATTCCACACGTTCATGGACAAGCCATGCTTCGTCTACAACAAACTCAAGATACCCGGACCAGACAGTGTCATCACCGTATCTGGAAGCTTTACCAAGGCAAGGGACTGCGAGATCAATGAAGCAGCCGTTGCGGAAGCTGTCCTCTACAACGAAGAATTCAAAGAGATCCAAAGCAAGGTCGATGACTCAGAGATGCCCGCGTCGAAGAAGCAGATCTCCGACTCCGCTCCTGCGTTCAAGGCCGCCATCGAAACCAAGCCGGTGGAACTTGTGGTAGGCGATGCCTCCAAGGTCACCGCCATTGGGACGAACCTGGATCCCAAATAGGAAAGCTCGCTCGTCGAGTTCCTCTGTGAGAATAGGGACATCTTTGCCTGGCAACCTGCCAACATTAAAGGTGTACCTAGGGAACTTGCCGAGCACAGCTTAAACATTGATCCAAAATGCAAACCAGTGAAACAACCTCTACAACGCTTTGGAGATGAGAAGAGACGCGCCATTGGCAAAGAGATAGCTAGGTTACTTAAAGCTAGATTTATCCGAGAAGTCCTTCACACCCGATGGGTGGCCAATCCTGTACTTGTCCCCAAAAAGGGAACCAACGAATTAATAATGTGCATTGATTACACCGGCTTGAACAGAGCATGTCCCAAAAATCCGTTTGCTTTGCCTCGCATTGACCAAGTCATTGACTCGACGGCTGGCTCAGAGCTTTTGTGTTTTCTTGATGCATACTCAGGATACCACCAGATCAAGATGAGGAAGTCAGACCAATTGGCCACTTCGTTCATTACCCCATACGGCACGTTTTGCTATGTTACGATGCCCTTTGGGCTGAAAAATGCAGGTGCTACGTACCAGCGGACAATGCAACGTTGCCTTCACGACCAAATAGGTCGGAACGTTCACGCCTATGTGGACGATATCGGAGTGATGTCTAAAAAGTCAAACGACTTAATCTCCGACTTAAAAGAAACCTTTCATAATCTCCAGAAATACAACATGATGCTTAACCCTAAGAAGTGCGTCTTCGGGGTTCCAGCCGGAAAATTGTTGGGTTTCATCGTTTCCCAACGCGGAATCGAGGTCAACCCGGAGAAAATCAAGGCCATCTTAAACATAAACCGTCCGACATGCCTAAAGGACATTCAACGACTAACAGGTTGTGTTGCAGCAGTTAGTCGGTTCGTCAGCCGACTTGGAGAGAAGGCCCTGGCGCTGTACAAGTTGCTGAAGAAGGCGGACAAATTCACGTGGACGGACGAAGCAGATGCAGCATTGAAGCAGCTCAAGGAGATTCTTTCCTCAACGCCCATCCTTGCAGCACCCGAGCCTGGAGAGCCCCTGTTAATCTACATGGCGGCAACCAACCGGGTAATCAGCATCGTCGTCGTGGTAGAGCGGAAAGAACCAGGCTATGAGCACGGAGTTCAACGACCAGTTTACTATGTGAGCGAGGTCTTGACGGAGTCCAAGCAGCGTTACCCGCACTACCAGAATATATATTATGGAGTATTCCTTGCTTCTCGGAAGCTGAGGCATTACTTTCAGGAGCACCCAATCACAGTGGTGAGTAAGACTCCACTGTCTGACATTATCAACAACAACGACGCTACGGGAAGGGTCACGAAGTGGGGCATTGAGCTTGCCGCCTTCGATATCACCTACAAGAGACGCGACGCTATCAAGTCACAAGCCTTGGCGGATTTTGTTGCACATTGGATGGAGATGCCAGATGCTACTCCGTTGCCGGAACCAGAGTACTGGGTGATGCACTTTGATGGATCAAAGCTTCTCAACGGCTCGGGGTCTGGTGTATTGCTACAGTCACCAACAGGAGACAAGCTACACTACGTTCTGCAGATCCACTTCGAGGCTACAAACAACATGGTGGAGTATGAAGCACTCATTCACGGACTACGTGTAGCCAAGGATATTGGCATCAAGCGCATAGTTTGCCGTGGAGATTCCGACTTGGTTACCCAGCAGGTGGCTGGCACCTGGAATGCGCGGAACCCTATGAGGACAGCATATCGAGACGAAGTGGACGAGATAGCCAAGAGCTTCTTGGGCTACGACGTCAAGTATGTGCCTAGGGAGCAAAACGAGGCGGTTGATCTGCTGTCTAAACTTGGATCAAGGCGCAAGCAAATTCCGCCAGAAGTTTTCCTAGAGCACCTGCGCACACCATCTATGAAGGGAGCCGACATCGACAACCCAGATAGAGCCGACTCTTTTGTCAATATGGTGACCAAGGTCCCTCCGGCTTGGACAAAACCGTTCATGGAATATCTCGAACATGGAACTTTGCCCGACGACGAGGTCGAAAGACGGCAAATAGTACGACGAGCAAAGGGTTATACCATAATAAATGGGCAACTCTACAAAAGGAGCACTACTGGTGTATACCTAAAGTGTGTTTCCCAGCTAGAAGGTATGGAAATCCTATGCGAAATCCATCTCGGAGATTGCGGGCATCACGCCTCTCCTCGATCGTTGGTCGCGAAAGCCTTCCGGCAAGGACTCTACTGGCTGACCGCGAAGGCGGACGCTGACAAGCTGGTTGAGACATGCATGGGATGCCAGTATTATGCCCGACAACCACATGTTCCTGCTGAAGAATTGCGGACAATACCAATAACTTGGCCATTTGCAGTCTAGGGGCTAGACATGGTGGGACCGTTACAAATGGCACCATGTGGGTTTACGCATCTGCTTGTAGCAGTTGATAAATTCACTAAATGGATAGAAGCTAAACCCATTAGAAAGCTTGATGGGGCAACTGCCCTCAGGTTTGTCCGGGATCTAGTGGTGAGATTTGGTCTCCCACAAAGCATTATCACCGATAATGGCATCAATTTGTCACTCGGATAAGTAGAGGCTTATTGTTGGGAGAAAGGCATCCGACTTGACCTTGCATATGTGGCACACCCACAATCCAACGGTCAGGTTGAGCGAGCCAATGGATTAATTCTGCAGGGAATCAAGCCATGTCTTGAGGCACTGCTACATAGAGCAGCTGGAGCCTGGGCGGAAGAATTTCCGTCTGTGCCGTGGATTTTACGAACTAAACCCAACAGATCCACCGGCTACACCCCTTACTTCATGGTATATGGAGCAGAAGCCATCCTGCCTTCCGACATCCTTCACGATTCACCAAGAGTTGCCGCCTACGACGAAGATGACGCTGAAGAATCTAGACGCCTAGATGTGGACCTTCTCGAGGAGGAGCACGTTTTGGCATGCCAAGGATCCGCCATCCACCAGCAGAAGCTACGCAGCTACCATAGTCGCCGCGTTCGGCATCGCTCGTTTAAAGAGGGGGATTTGGTGCTCCGACTTAAGCAGAAGAAGTCGCACAAACTATCCCCGCCATGGGAGGACCGTTCATCATAAGCAAGGCGCTACTCAATGGGTCTTACTACCTCGTTGACAATCGTGAACTGAAGGATAGACCCAATGAGGATCATAAGCGTAAGCGACATGACCCGGATAATGACTACCCGGAGCTTGATCGGCCTTGTAACATAGCACAGCTACGTCCTTTTTACACTTAGCATTTTTTATCTAATTGTGTACCTCTTATATGATCAATGAAATAAATCTCTCTGGTTCACTCATATTTCTGAGTCTTTTACCTCCTTTAGTGTTCATTTTTGGATCATATAAAACCTTTATACACAAGCTTTGCGATTGCACTTGTGAAAATTCCGCCTACGGGCGTTAGCTTAAGTTTTCTGGTCTACACGTTCTTTGTCGTTTTTATGTGGATTCTGGAGTAGTGACTTTTGGCACTTATTATCGGCGATTTTGTACTCAGGTTATTGACGGTGCCATTGGGCATCATCACCTAAGCGCATGGTTCCGACAACGAGTCTTCCGACTCACGAAAAGTCAAGCATAAGAACCAAAGTAATGGATAAGCCAGCACTTGCTTAAAAAATATATATACATACTGGAAACTAGTTCTTGAGCAGCAGGAAATAACAACCATTGTTTTTCGCCTTAACTTACATAAACAAAGTTTTTCCCGCATATACACCAAAGGTGAAACAAATATTACAAAGTTGTTCTTCACTCCTTTGGCGCAGGTGACTTGGAGACAGCATCATCACTAGCCGGAGAGCCACCCTCGAAGTCGGTGCTATGGTGGGACTCAGAGGAATCTTGGTTGCTGCTGTCGATGATGTTCATGGGCACGAAGACGTTGACGTCCACCAACTCGGCAACTCTGGTGTCATAGCCCGTGAGTGACGACAAGATGGCTTCATGGTTAATCTCTTTGCCATCATCGTCGACGTCGGGGATACCAGAGGTCACCTTGTCGATGTCGGCATATTCATAGTGCCTTCACCATTAACAGCGCCATCCTTGCGCCAACCCGTGCGCACGAAGCTTTCCAGCTTGTGATACGCTCGGGGGCTCGACGCAGAATCTCTGAGTACTTCGCCACAGAGTCCGATGCCTTGATGTTTATCTGGAGCGGCTTGGCGATCTCCTTGGCTTCGTGATGGCAGTGTTGATGAAGTTGCTGGCAAGAACCATGCATTCCTTGGCTGGAGGAGGCGATCGGGTTAAACCCATAGGAGCTGCAAATTCCGACAAGGAGCGCATGAGTTCAACAATTCAAAGTATCCAGACTACAGAAATCCAAGACGGAGAAAACTTACTGAAGATGCTGGCCTCAGCTTGCCAGAGGGTGTCCGCCAAGGATTGTTTCTCTTGTTGGAGGAGCTGGTATACCTCTCTATGGTGTTGATTCTGCTCATCGGCAGCTTGCTTCTGATCTTTTAAGATCGCAATCTCCTCCTTCAAGCGATTGATTTCCTCGATTGCATAGTCCTGCAAGGCCTTCGTTGACTCCTCATGCATTTTCAGCATGTCTTTCCTCTCCTCCTTAAGGATCTTGTTCTCGCTATCCAGCTGCTGAATGTGCTTGGATTGCTCGACAATGTCCTTGGTCTTGGCAACATGTTCTGCAAAGTCGGAGAAAACAAAGTACACAGTGAGTACTCGGAGAATATAAGCACAAAACCAAGACGGAATGCACAAAAAGAAAACAGACTCTTGTTTTTGATGATCTGTTCCTTCAAGATGGCAGTTTTACCCTTTTCGGCTTCAAGATCTGCGCGCATCTTCTGGTACTTGTCATTTTCCATGCCCCTCCGAGCATTCTCGTTCTATGGAAAAAAGGACAAAGTTAAAGCGTTGTTTGGTCTGCTTGGAGCACCTAGCCGGAAACTTTCCGCCTAGGTGCTCGGGGGCTACAACGAGAGTTTTTGACTTAACAGTATGCTTAGCTTTCTTTAAGCATCTAGTAGGAACTAATTCAGTTACAACTAGAAGCTTGGGGGGTACAGTATAAAGTTTTTTAACTCGGACATATGCTTAGCTTTCTTTAAGCATCTAGTCGGAACTAATTCAGTTGCAACTAGAAGCTTGGGGGCTACAGTACTGAAATTTACAAACACTGAGTATGCTACTCTTAAAGCATCTAGTCGAAATAATTCATTCCATTTAAATGCTTGGGGGCTATAGTGAGAAGTTTTCTAGCTTAGTCACTCTTAGAGCATCTAGACGCAAAAGCCTATGATTTTCCATCTACATCCTCGGGGGCTACAGTGGGATACTCATATAAAATGCAAAAGGCAAATAAAACTTACAAGTGCAATGATCTTGAGGTTTGTAGCACTCTCGGCCAGCAGCTTGGCAAAGGATTCGCTGTTTCCTTGCAAGATTTTTGCTTGCCGGCGGAGCTCCTCTAGACCGCACGTCGGAGATGTCGGCATCGCACCAGGGACCATAGCAGTGCTACCCGGCGTAAGTGCCAGATAGACTATCTTCGGATAAGTTATGGCTTTCTTGGGTGCGGGGGCGCCGCCTACGGAAGAAGTACCTTCTTCCACCACCGCCTTACCGCCACCGATGGCATCCTTAGCCGGAGCTTCAGCCATTTGGTGGGCGGCACTCTCCTGCATCGCCTGCTCGCCGACGACAGCAACCTCGTTAGAGGAACCTGAGTCCACTTCCATGGCGGAAGGGCCATATGCCTCCTTAGCTTGTGAGCTTGTCGGGGCAGACGAAGGCTTGACGGCAGGAGTGGCAGGGGCGATGGCGGGGGAGGCATCGCGATGCAGCATGTCCTTACTACTTCGAGAAGCCCCCGATGTTTTGGAGGTCTTCTTGAGGCTGGTCGTGGCTTTCTTCTTGAAACGTGAAAAATGCATAAGTACAGGAGCAAGGCAGATAAATAGACAATGTCGGAGAATGAGAAGCTTACACAAGTGGGGGTGCTTTGGCAAAGGGGATCCCGATAACTCTTCTTTTTTCCGCCTCCAGGGCGGCGGTAGTCTTTTTGGAGGCTCCACCCTCCGTCTTCTTCTTCTTGACCCCGTCGGCAGCGTCAGAGGTGGAGCTCTTCCGCTTTCGCGCCAACGGAGCTTCGTCGTCGGACACGACCGTGACTTCCTTCATCTTTGGATCGTAGATTTGGGCAGCCAGGTTGCCCTCCTCTAGATCTCTAAGCTGTTTAGTAAGAAATCACCGTGTTAGATAAGATGACATTTGCAAGACGGAAGAACTGAAGTATATGTCGTATACGGAAAATAAATACCTACCTTTGGGCACTTGCCATCTACGAACATGTCGTAGGTGATGGTGCAGCCGCGTTTCTTATCCTTCACCTTGACGATGTCCTTAAGGCGGAGCATGACGGAGTCGCTCGAGAAGTTGTCCACGGAGATGCGGAGACTATCCCTTCTGTCGTTGGTATACTCATGCATGAGCTTCGCACGGTGCTGCAGAGGTTGGATTCGCCTGATGAACCAGCACATGGCTAGGTCCAAGACGGTCAAACCTGTCTCTACGAACCATTCGATCCTTCTTATGGTGCGTGAAGCGTTGAGGTCGGAGGGAAGGGAGGCCTGGGATCGCCATGACGAGGCTTCAGCGGCGGCTCCGTCAACAAAGTCCGGGTACGTAACTTGTCGGCCAGCCAGAGGGATGTCTGGGCCGTAAAAGTATGTTCGTTGCCAATTCTTGCAGGACTCGTGGCCGACGATGTCGAGGAACCGCCGGCCAGGTCGAATCTTGAAGCTTATGGTGCCGCAGTTCCTAAGTTCTTCCTTGCTATGTCCGACTTCACGTTTGACGGTGAAGAAGTACACAAAGAGGTCTAACCTAGGCCTTATCCCTAAGTATCCCTCGCAGAGCGCCGCGTAGTTGCTAAGCACTAAGATACTATTGGGGAAAGGTTCTGGGGCTGGACTCTATAGTGATTCAAGACGGAGAGGAAGAAGTTGGAGATGGGCAGGGAGACGCCGCGTACCAGTTGAGCTTTGAGGTACACCTTTTCTCCGTCTTGGGGAGAAGGTGTAACCTCACCGGCCGGCTCCGCCCGCCAGGCGAGCCCCTCCGTCGCAGGAAGGTAGCCTTCGGTGATCATCTCTTGGATATCACAGTCTGTGATATCTGAGCCGCGCCAGTCGCCCTTGTGCGAATATGGTTCCTCCTCCAACGGCTCCAGCGCTGCCAGATTAAGGTCGCCGCCGGTGGACTCGATAACCGCCGATGCGGGGATGACTAGGCCTTCTGGAGGCACAACGATGGAACTCGCTGGCTTTGCGACTGGTGTAGATTGGAGGCTAGGGTTTTTTCGCGAGTTGGGCGCGGAGAGCTCGAAGGGGCACGCACTTGAGGAAGAAGACGATGCGAGGAGAATGAGGTAAAAGGTGAAACTTCCACTACAGTTACTATTTATCATCTCCAAACGTCAAGATTCGTGCAACTTGATTGGACGGTTGCCGCGTAGACGACGTGTTCGCGAACGTGCACGGAAATTTTGCCACGTCTCCAACCGTCGCCGCCAACGGTTCGTATCGCTCGCACGGGAAAATCGGACATGATTGCGTTCTCTACATGTGTGAGTTACAAGGCGTCGCTGACCTAAGCCTACGTCGTCCTAGCTGACATGGGCAGATGAGCCGTCACATCGAAGATTCCGACATAGACGGATCCAATCCGACTACGGAAGAGTACGATGGAAGATTCAGTGTTTCTCCGGCTTACAAGTTGAAGACGGAGAAAACTTTGCAGGGTTCTTTGGGAGGACTACAAGATATTGCTTGACGATTTGCCGACATCCAACTAGACGGAACATTCATCTGAAGAGGCAAGACGGCGCAAGATCTCGGAGTTCTCCGGGGGCTACTGTTGGGGATATGCTATATGGGTATGCTCATAGCATGTCACTTATCCGGATAACCCGGGTGGCCCACAGTTGGTAGCATGGCCTATGGCCTGCTGGGCGGCCTAGTTATATGGATCCAGAAGGGAGGCCCATGCCGGATAAAGGAAGGCTACGGTGGAGTCACCAGCGTACCCGAAGCCTTGGAGTGCAAGATACACAAGACTAGTAATAGACGGTGTAGGACTCTGTAACCTGTCCGGCTAGGAATTTTCCCTGTAACCCTAGGACTTGGCGACTATATAAGTCGGGCCTATGGGAGCCTTTAGGGCACGATAACTTAGACTCTCTAGTCACCTCGCACAGCGAAACCAATCTCTATAACTCGGCGTATTGCCCTTATAGTGATTTATAGCAGGAGTAGGATTCCGCCACCGTCGTGGGATCTGAACCTAGGTAAGCTGTGTTACCTCATACCCGTCAACCGTCCGCCTTACCCCACGTCTCTAAACACGCACTGTGAGGTCCCCTCCATGGCGTACTCGTCGGCAATACCACGACACTTCCCCAAGTGCGTTGCCCTTGAGGATGTCGACTTGTTGGCGGATGCGCAATTAGCGGATGCGCCTGCGGCATACAAGCGCAAGCAGAAGGGCATCGGCGCATCCATGGGGCTGGCGATGGCCATGGCGTCTGGTACGGAGCTGGATCTTCATCAGGTCACCTCCTAGATGCCAACGGCTCCCGACGGTTCCGAGGTAGCGTTCGCTCTCTACGTTGCTCGCCGTAAACGCTATGGGCCGAAGCTGATTGACCTGCTCGCAGAGTATGCGGCGAAGCATCAGGAGGAGGTCAAGGGTAGGCGCTCTGGTTCCGAGGCCACTCAGGATGCTTAGGCTATGTCGTTCTAGTTGTAGGGTAGTTGTCATAGACTTTTCTGTAATGTCTTGATGAACACTTCATGTGCCACGCAGTGGATTTTGTTGTATATAATGAGCCTTCATGTTGTTCTTCAATCGTTTGTTGTTCATATCCTTGTCTGTTTTCCTTTAGGGGCCTTCGGGTGATGACCCTGTCGATACTTCGTCTGCTCCGCAGCTGCGACCATCCTTGGATGACGCGTCGCAGCTTGTTTTTCTTCGTGACCGCGTCCATAGTCTTGAGAAGGAGTTGCTTGGCATCCGAGGCCACGCGGATGTTTGGAAATCGAAGGCGGAGTGGGGCGCCGCCAGGGAGGAATATCTGATGGGGGAGCTGCGGCAGTTGGCTGAGCAGCTGCAATGTAAGTTTCTTCGAGTTGCTGCTCATTTTCGGATGCGCCTATTGGCGGGTCATCTTACTTTGTAGTTGTTGCAGGTGCTAACCTTGTTCCGAAGGAGGAGAAGGAGCGTGTTGCAGTTCGTATCAATTGCCTGACCCAGCAAGATATGGAGGCTGGTGGCTTTTTCTGAATGGATCGCGACCGTGCCATGGTCCTTGCGACTATGCAGGATCGTGCCCACCAAGTGTCGCGGGTGCTGCGACAAGTGAAGACTTCCTTGGCGTCAATTCTGCACGTCATGTTTCCCCTCGATGAAGCGCCATCGACTCTCTGGGGCTTGCTGGTGAAGTTTCGAAATGTGCGTCATGTCAGGGAGCTGGTGCGGCACCAGTTGGTTGCGGGGGTGAAGGCCGCTTTTTCCCTTGTGCGGCTGCATCACCCTGATGTAAATCTTGCGGCTGTGGCGGCGAAGCCGCCCCCTCAACCAGATGGTGGCCTATGGGATATGCGCCCGCACTATGCGGCTGTGAGGCAATATGCCAAGGAGGTTGTAGATCTCTTTGAGCAACGTGCGCAGGTGATCCTTCAGAATAGGTAGGACCTGTAAAAAGATAGATGTAAAATGTGTATATATTTTTACTGGGCGTGTTGTGCCCTGTGTTGTAAAGGTTCATTGTATTTAGCATTTTGTGCTTGGTTGTATGCATGCCCTTTTCGTTAGCCTGAGTGATCAGCTACTCAGGTGTACATGCGTTATCCTCAGTCGACAAAGTCATGAGGTGAGGGGGAGCCCCCGAGTGTGTTTGTAGCATAAAGGAATGCGAGAAAGAGATAGATTTTGGGGCGAGACACTTAGCTTTATTCATGTCGTAATGAGGAGGTACATTGTTCGGCTGAATAGCCTTATTGAAGGTAAAGGGGGGATAGCTAGGGGTAGAAGCGTCATGGTTGTGCGACGTTCCATGGGTTGGAGTATGCGACTCCAGACTCCACGTGCTTGAGGCGATAGGCGCCACCTGGGATGACTTCAGTGACGACGTAGGGTCCTTCCCAGGGTGACTCAAGCTTCTTCGGTCGCTCTTGCTTGAGTCGTAAGACGAGGTCTCGACGAAGGACCTTGGGCGCAGCCGACTGCTGTGATAGTTGCGGAGGCTCTGCTGGTAAACCACCGATCGAGCCGCGGTGATGTCGCGTGCCTCGTCGAGTGTGTCGACGGCGTCTTCGAGTGCGGCCGTTGATTCGGCTTCGCTGTAGGCGATGACCCGTGGGGCCTTATGGCGTACCTCTGCAGGCAACACGGATTCGGCTCCGTGCACCATGAAGAAGGGCGTGTAGCGAGTTGAGCTATTTGGCGTTGTGCGCAGGCTCCAGAGGACGGAGGGTAGCTCTTCTGCCCATGCTCCCGCGAGCCGCTCGAGTGGGTTCAGTAGGCGCTTCTTGATGCCACCACCGACGAGGCCGTTGGCCTTTTCGACCTGTCCGTTGGTTTGCGGGTGTGCCATGGAGGAGTATGATATGTTGATCCTGAGGCCTTCGCAGAAATCCTGGAATTCTTTGGAGATGAAGTTCGACCCGTTGTCGGTGATGATGATGTGTGGCACACCGAACCTGTAGACAATGGATTGGAAGAACTTCACGGCCGTTTTACCCTTTTGGTTGGTGACGGGCATGGCTTCGATCCACTTGGTGAACTTGTCGACTGTTACCAGGAGGTAGACGTGACCTCCTTTCGAGGACTTGGGCAGTTTGCCAATCATGTCGAGACCCCATTGGGCGAAGGGCCAGACCAAGGGTATGGGCCTGAGCTACGATCCTGGTGCGTGAGGTTTGTCTGTGAACCTCTGGCACCCATAGCATCTTCGGACGATGTCCTTGACGTCGTTCATGGCCGTTGGCCAGTACAACCCAGCTCGTAGAGCTTTGGCTACGAGGGCGCGGCTGCCTGTGTGATGGCCGCAGATGCCTTCATGGATTTATTGGAGGATAGTTTTGCCATCACCGATGGTGACGCATCTTTGGAGCACACCCGAAATGCTGCGCTTGTAAAGCTCTCCATTAATGATGGTGAAGGCTTTGGACCAGCGAGATATGCGCCGGGCATCTGTCGGGTCATCAGGCAGTTCCCTGTTTATTAGGTACCGCAGGTACGGCTGCGTCCATGTCTCTTCTACTGCCATGACCTGCATCAGGTTGACCACTGCGACCTCTGTGTCGAGCTTTTCGGGTCCTTAGGGTAGCGCAGCCCCCGAGTGCTCGTCTTCTTAGGGTGATCCCTTGGGGAATTTCCTTTTGATGGATGTCACATAGATCTGTTCGAGGAACACACCTGGTGGCACCCGTGCGCAGGTGGAGCCGATGTTGGCCAGTCTATCGGCCTCTTCGTTGCTTTATCTTCCAACATGCTGAAGCTCGCAGCTGTCGAAGTCTCCTTCGAGTGAATTGTAGAGCGCGTGGTACGTGATCATGTTGGCGGCGTGCGCGTCGCACTCGTTCATCGTCTGTTGGACGACGAGGTTCGAGTCACCGTAGATGACCAGGCGCGTTGCGCCTCATATCTTGGCCATCCTCATGCCGTGGATGAGGGCCTCGTATTCGGCTTCGTTGTTGGAAGCTCGAAATTTCATCCGGAGGACGTACTTCATCTTGTCGCCCTGCGGGGAGGTCAGTATGACTCCGGATCCTGCTCCAGCCTCGCGCTTGGAGCCATCGAAGTGCATCGTCCATGACTGTGTCATGTCCGGGGTGTCCGGCAGCTGCATCTCTATCCAGTGGACGAGGAAGTCCGGTAGGACCTGCGACTTGATCGCATGGCGCTTCTCGTAGACTATGTCTAGAGGGGACGGTTTGATGCCCCACAGGGCTACGCATCATGTGGCCTCCGGGTTGTTCAGGATGCTGTTCAAGGGTGCCTCGTTGACGACCATCACCTGATGCTCCTGGAAGTAGTGGCTCAGCCAACGAGCCGTCATGAACACGCCGTAGGTGAGTTTCTGGTAGTGAGGGTACCTCTGTTTTGTCGGCGTCAATACCTTGCTGAGGTAGTATATAGGGCGTTGGACACCATGAGTCTTGCCATCTTCGGGCCGTTCAACCACGAGTACGGTGCTTACCACCTGATGTGTGGTTGCTATGTATAGCAGTAGGGGCTCGCGTTCCTTTGGCGTGACCAGGACGGGCGAGGTGGAGAGCAGCCGCTTCAGATCTTCGAATGTGTCGTCCGCTTCAGGCGTCCATTCGAATTTGTCTGCTTTTGCGTAGCAGTTGGTAGAAAGGCAAGGCCTTTTCACCCATGCAGCTGATGAACCTGCTTAGTGCCGCGATGCGTTCAGCGAGCTGCTGGACCCCTTTGAGGTTCTTTGGTTTCTCCATGGCCATTATGGCCCGAATTTTCTTCAGGTTCGCCTCAATCCCTCGCTGGGAGATGAAGTAGCCAAGTAGTTGGTCGGATGGGACGCCGAAGGCGCACTTTTCTGGGTTCAGCTTGATCTTGTAGCGATCAAGGTTGTCGAACGTCTCGCGGAGATCGTCGATCAGTTTCTTGGCCTTCCTTGTTTTGATTACTATGTCGTCGACATAGACCTGTATATTGTGGCCGATCTGGCTCTTTAGGCATGCCTGCATGCATCGCTGGTACGTGGCACCTGCGTTCTTCAGCTCGAAGGGAATTGTGTTGTAGCAGAATATTCCGAACAGCGTGATGAACGCCATTTTCTCCTGGTCTTTGACCTTCAGTCGAATCTGGTTGTAGCTTGAATAGGCATCGAGGAAGGAGAGTTTCTCGCATCCTGCAGTCGAATCGATGATCTGATCGATCCGAGGGAGAGGGAAGTGATCCTTTGGGCAGTTCTTGTTCAGCGAGGTGAAGTCCACGCACATCCGCAAGATGTCCATGTCCTTTTTAGGGACCATCACGGTGTTGGCCAGCCATTTGCTTTCCTTGATCTCCCTGATGAAATCGGCGTCGAGTAGTCTGTTGACTTCGACTCCGATGGCTTCGGCCCATGGCTCGGACAGTTGTCCGATGGACTGTTTCACGGCTTGGCATCTGGGAACACGTTGAGTGCGTGCTCGGCAAATTCCCTGGGAACTCCTGGCATGTCCGCAGGACACCAGGCGAAGATTTCCCAGTGCTCACGGAGGAATTAGACAAGCGCGCTTTCCTATGTGAGGCTGAGGTCGTTGGCGATCAGCGCTGTCTTGGAGGCATCCGTCGGGTGGACCTGCACCTTCTTCTTGTTGACTATTGAGTCGAACGACATGTCAGGTGTGTTCTGCCTTGAGACTGGGGGTGCCCGTTGTCTGTCACCTCTCGGAGCCATATGAGCTCCTCCTGCATGCCAAATGACTGGGAGATTCTGTTGAAGTCCCTGTCGCAGTGATCTGATCGGGTGAAGCTCCCGTGGACCGTGATGACGCCCCTAGGTCCTGGCATCTTGAGTAGCAGGTACGCATAATGCGGTACTGCCAGGAACCGTGCGAATGCCACGCGTCCGAGGATGGCGTGGTATTGTGATGGCCAATCCACCACTTAGAACTTGAGTCGTTCGCACCGAAAGTTATCGGGCTTGCCGAAGATGACGTCGAGCCATATCTTTCCCAGGGGGAATATGCCCTTCCCTAGGACGATGTCGTGGAACGTTGTGTCGGATTGTTCTAGGCTGCACAGCGGGATCCGCATTGCTGCTAAGGTGCTAGCGAACATCAGATTGATGCCGCTGCCACCATCCATGAAGACGCGACTCATCTCAAACCCTCCGATATGCGCCTCGAGCACCAGGGCAGCATGACCTGGGAGAGGGATCTGGCGGGGGTGATCCAAACGGCTGAACATGATGCAGGACTTCGAACCGCTGAGGTACTCAGAGATGGCAGGTGGAGCGGTCACAGCCAAACTGACTTGGCGGGTGATTTTCTTTTGCGCCCTGTTTGTTGGGCGCCCCTTTTGGATCATCAATGACCCTTTCGGCGCGGGGTACCCGTTTCTGCCATTGTTCTGCGCGGGTGCGATTGGGTGATTCGAAGGTCCCACGGGTGGTGGTGGAGGAGCTCCGTGGGCGATGTCACCTGGTGCGGGTGCGTGCCCGTACCCAGGGTTTGGGGCTTGCTGTCTCATTTGGGACATGCTCTCGCTGAGTTTCTGGAACTCGCAACAATCTTTGAGCATGTGGCCGGCCTTCTTGTTGCCATCCTGCTTGTCAATGTAGAAGTGGATGGTGCAGGGGCCCGACAATTTGTCGTATGCTGAAGGCTCATCATCGCGTCCGTGGCATTGCCACGTTTGTGTTGGGTGTCCTCCATCGTGGAAGTTGTTCCCACGGTATCTGCCGCTGTTGCGGTTGTTGTCGCTGCGGCGATTGGCGTAGCCAGCCGCGACCATGTCGGGTCCGTCACGATCATCGTAAACGCGCGATCTTCGCTTTCTACGGCGTTCGCGTCAGCGGCCATAGTCATCCTCCTCTTCCGAATGTGCTCGGTGGATGGAGTCCTCGCCATCTTCCCACCTGTTGGCGATGTCCATGAGGTGGTCGAGTGTCTTGGGCTTGACGCGCCCAAGTTCTTCCTTGAAGTCCTGGCGTTTTACGCCAACCTTGAAGGCGTCGATTGTTCTCTCCTCAGAGATGTGTGACGTGGAGTTCTTGATGTTGGACCAGCGTAGTATATACGAGCGAATAGATTCGCCCGTTCGTTGGGTGCAGGCCCGCAGCTCTTCGATCGAGGATGGCCTCTTGCTGGTGCCCTTGAAGTTTTAGATGAAACTGTATGCCAGTTCCTCCCAGCTTCAGATGGATCCCGAGGATAGGCTGTTGAGCCAGATCCGGGCTGCGCCAGTCAGCTGCGGCTAAAGGCATTGTAGGGCGGTGTTTTTGTTGCCGCCATGTAGTTTGACAGACGATGGGTGGTCGTTGAGCCACGCCTTAGGGTCCTGCGTGCCGTCAAACTTCGGAGTGTCCGAAGGAAGCTTGAAGTTCCTCAGCATCCGCGTCCGCCGAACAGATATGCCGAAGCATCGAGCTCCACAGAGTTCTCCTTCATCGTCATCCTCTTCGGATTCGGACGAGCACACGCGCTTGTTGTGTGCCTTGTCGATCTTCCATTGAGTGAGTTTGCTTCGGGCGTCGTAGTCATTGCTGCGACGTCGTGAGCTCTTGTGCCGTCGAGGTAGGTCGTGTTCCTCCTCTTTGGATGAGGGTGTGGGGCTGCGGTTGAATCTAACCGCAACCTTCTTTTTCGGCTCCGCAGGAGCTTCTCCGTGGAGCGCAGCTCCAACGAGTCCGAGTCCGAGTCCGGCTAGTGCGGAGTTGTGCATGGCCCTTTTCGGGTCCCCCACCGGAGGTGGATGGGACGCTAGGTATGTGGTGGCTGCCATGATCGCAGCTTGCGGCGTCTTCGGGATGACGTTGCCGTTGGCGTCCATCTCCATGAAGGACGTGTTGAGGGTTCGGGTCACCTCGCGACGCGCAGTGGGGTCCATGTTCTCTACGCGAGAACGATGCTTGTTGGTGTTATTGTCGTGCAAGTTGGATCCGCCCATGGCGGAGAGCGCAGCTCGCCGCGCGCTGGACTCCGAGGCCACTTTCTTGCATTTGTCGAGCACTTCTTGCATCTTCACCTGCTTTTTGTGATCTTCGATAAGGAGCAGGTGGTATGCCATCAGTAGGTCCCGTGAGGCACCTATAGGCAAGATTTTGTTGCCTTCCACACCTTCACGTGCTTGGTTCCATCCTTCCTCGCTAAGGTGGATTACCCTATTGGCCTCAGGGTCGTCTTCATTGGGCGGGGGGGATTGGTTTCTCCTGTTTTTTCCGTTTCTACCCTTCGGGTTGGGTGGTGGTATGTGAGCACCCGAACATGGTGGCTGCTGCTCCACGTCGCTTTGGATGACTACGGCGCATTGGTAGCGTTCGTAGGTCGGATCGCTGCTGCCGCAGCTTTCGGATCCGGAACCGTAGGTTCCTTCATCCGACGGAGGATCGCACAGATCTGAGTTGCAGTTGCTGATGTCGTATGACTCATCTGTCGATGTTTATGTGCGTAGCACGGGATGTGGAGCCCACGAGGTGAGCATGATCGATGGCAGTGGCACCCGCTTTGGGAGGCGGAGAGTGCCGGTCTGCCCCACCTGGAAGCAGAAGCTCCCGAACAGGATCTCGAGCCCGTCGCCTATGGGCTCGAAGTCCTTCATGGTGGTTGGCGAGTGGGCGGTGAAGTCGAAAGAGCCAAAGAGGAGATGGCTCTCCGTCGGCGAGAAATTGTAGATCGCTTTGGTTGGGACCGTCACGATCGCACAATCAGCGCCCCCAGTTCCCACAGACGGCGCCAACTGACGAGGATCGATCTCGTCAATGCCCATTGTTATGAGCTTGGGTTTCGGAGAAGATGGGGGTGCTGGAGATCGGGGAACGGTTAACAGACAAGCAACCAGGGGACACGAGATTTACCCAGGTTCAGGCCCCCGGAGGGAAAACCCTACTCCTGCTTGTCTGCTCTTGATTACGGCGGAACCGAAAGTTACAGGGGTGCGCAGCTGCAATCTGGCGTGGAGGTGTGTATGCGGTGGTATGAGAGGTGCCCTCCTCGTCGTGCCCTCCCGGCCTTTATATAGAGGTAGGCAGGTCCAGGCATAGATCGAGTCGGTTACAGGTTTAGGGTTTGCCCCTTTGAATATTCTATCTAATCTAGTCTTTCTCTCCAAGGATCCGAAGACGTCATGGGCTTGGGCCACCCGAAAATCTTCATGGGCCGCGTATATTCTCGTGGGCCTTTCTTGGGCTGGACCAGATATGCTGATGTCGTGTACCCGTAGGGTATAACCATGTCATTGTTGTATATGCTTGCACTTATAAGTTGGAATTAGCAGAACTGTGCTGTCACGGGGAAAGTTTTCAACATTGCACTTGTACCTTGTTGTACTCAGTTGATATCATGTTCTTTGTCTATGGATGTAACCGGTATGAAATAAAGAGGGGACTTGTAAGTCCATGGAGTTTGTATCCTGTGTTAGAGAAACGCCTGGGCCGCTAGCTTAAGCCATGCCTAATCATGGTGGAAACTTGCAGCATCACCATAATGAGCTATCTATGAAGCATCCATAATAAAAAGCTATTTATATGGTAAATAAAAATATTGTTGAGATGCTCATTGTCTGCATGCCTTGTCATTTTGGTTATGGGAAAGCTCCTGTACCATGTGCAAGGGGTACCCCATTGGCGGTTCTCAATGATATGCAAATACTTATAGTGACAAGAACTTACCTGGACCCAAAGTTGAGTATGCATGAGGTGTGGCCCTCATATTCAAAGGACTTGAGATTGCCAACTTATACTTCGTCAAGCATATACTC
The DNA here is from genome assembly GCA_916181665.1 of Avena sativa. Classification (NCBI taxonomy): domain Eukaryota; kingdom Viridiplantae; phylum Streptophyta; class Magnoliopsida; order Poales; family Poaceae; genus Avena; species Avena sativa. The sequence continues at coordinate 339,152,854 of OV702283.1, read as the reverse complement.
CAGCTTTGCCACTTTAACCTTAACCACTTCAATATGCTTATGATAGGGGCAATGAGGGCTGAAAGCTAACAAGTATCATAATTTTTGGAAGATCTTTTTGAAACTTGTAATCCCTGCTTCCTTTTACAAAAAGGCTTTTCTTCCACCACTATTGAGTCTCCACCTTCTACCTTTAGGAACCATTAAGAGAGCATAGTTGTCATTCTGTGTGTAGCATTCCAAAGCTTATTAATTGATGCATATTGTGTTATTACTTGTTATCGTGCTACTTGTTTCTAGTCACCCTTGTGAACTTTGCAGGTGTCCTATGCATTTAATTTCTACTCTATGAGGGACAAGCTGATTGGCACTATGCTATGTTTTCTACATGTGAAACAAACAAATGTTTTTCAATGCATGTTATTCATGATCTTTGTTTGTAGCTTTTCATGTTGCATGCATAGTTACTATGTCCTATTGTTAGAACTCCATCTTTCATGCACATGTTTAGAGTTCTTTGATCCCAGCTTTCAATGCTTGCAAATGGTTGGATCTTTATTGTGAGGGTGCATGTCACCTTAAAAATTATTCTGTTTATCACTTACCTACTCGAGGACGAGCAGGAGTTAAGCTTGGGGATGTTGATACGATGGAAATGTATCTATAATTTATGCTTGTTTAGTATCTACTTTGCTTTACTTGTCCACACTTTGAGGTGCTTTTTACATGTTTTCTGGTACTAACCTATTAACAAGTTGCAATAGTGTCAGATGCCTGTTTTCTGCTGTTTTTGGTTTTAGAAAAGTTAGTAAAGAAATATTTTCGGAATTGGACGGGACAAAGGACAAAGTCAATTACTTTCCGTGGGAAACAAGAAGTCCAGAGGAGAGCCGGAGGGGCCAGCCAGGGGGGCCAGACCCACCCTAGGTAGGGTGGGCCCAGCCCCGCGCCTGGCTAGGGTTTGATGGCCCTGGCCGCCTCGTCGATCTCCCCCTTCGCCTATAAGAAGCCCCCGATGCAGAAACCCTGAGTACCCGATCAAATATCCATGAAACCGTTTGTAGCCTCCGCCACCATCATCCCTAGATCGAGGGGGATCTGAAGTTCTTCCCGGCACCCTGCCGGAGGGGATATCATCCTGGAGGCCTTCTTTCCGGTATGATGCGTGAGTAGTTCCACTTTGGACTATGGGTCCATGTAGTATCTAGATGGTTGTATCTCCTCCTTTGTGCTTTCATGTATAGATCTTATGAGCTCCCATGATCAAGATCTAATCTATTTGTAATCATGCATGTTGTGTTTGCGGGGATCCGATGGATATTGAGATTATTATGTTGGTTTGATTAATGGTTTTGTCTTTATGATTCTATCATGTCTGTGTTTTTTGTGATCTTGCATGCTCTCCGTTGTTAGTAGCTATCTTGGCCAAATAGTTGCTAGTGACTCCAAGTGGGGGTATTTATGCTCGATAGTGGGTTCATGCCTCTAGTTTCCAAGGGAAGTGACAATAATCTCTTCGGTTGTAGATGTGTTGTTGCTACTAGGGAGAAAACAACGGTCTCTTGTTCATGGAACATGTGGACTGTTTACCTTACACACTTTGCTTAAAGCAGTTGTCTGTTGCTTGCAACTTAATACTGGAGAGGGTTCGGATGATAACCTGAAGGTGGACTTCTAGTCATAGATGAAGTTGGATGGCGGTCTATGTATCTTGTTGTATTGCCCAATCAACCTCATAGGATCTTTCTGACTAGTAATTGCATTGTTATGCCTTGCTCAGTTCCTGTCAATTGCCCCGCTGTAATTTGTTTACCCTTCATGCCATGTTGTTTATCTAAGGAGAGCACCTCTAGTAAACTATGGACCCCGGTCCAATCTTTACCATTGATACATCTTCCACTGTTATTTGTTTACTTGCTGCAAACCATTGTCTTCCACACAATACGTTTAATCGTTTGTTACAGCAAACCGGTGAGCTTGACAACCTCACTGTTCGTTGGGGCAAAGTTTTGAGTTTGTGTTGTGCAGGTCTTTGCGTTGCTTGCAACACCTGTGTGACGTTTCCTTCCTCCTTCTGGTTCGATAACCTCGGTCTCAACTGAGGGAAAACTTCCTGCTTGCTGCTTCACACTTTGCTCTTGGGGTTTCCGACAGGTTATACGTAGACAGTCGTCAGGGTGGAGGTGGCTAAGCTCAATGGCCCGACAATGGCATGTGTATCTTATGTAGGAAACCGGAGACATGTTCCATATTATGTTCTCTTGCATGGCGGCTCAATTTCTTTGGAGTTTTGTTCGGGAGGCGCTGGGGCCAGCTTAACAGGCCTAGGAGTTCGGGGAGTTCCTGTAGGCCAAGGTGAACTGTGCCGGAGGGAGACACCCCCTCTTCTGGCTCTATTTTTTCTCTTTTCTCCTTTCTTCAGCAGTGGTCCATGTTGGTGAGACAGCGTGACTGAGAGGCTCTCGACGACAGCCTTGAGGATGGCGGCGCTTCCCTTCTTGGCCCTAGATCTCGCTCGTGACGATGGCTACCCTTTGTGGCGGTTAGAGTGTTGTTGTTGTTGTCTCATCTTTTATCTTTTAGCTTTGGGCTTTGTTGTGCTATGGTTCCAGGGGACGCGCAGTTGTTTTTTCTCTTCTTTTGGCCGTGGCCGGTTGTGATGTATGGATGCTTGTGTAGACCTGGATTTTGCGTCATTTATAAAGTGGACGCTGATTCGAGAGATTTGACGAACTTGTTTGACCATTTTGCCCCTCCTCCATGCCAAACCCCTCTCTCTCAGTTTCCCCTCAACCGCTCGTCATTGCCCTTTGCACAAACCGCAAGCCCAAGCCACCCGAAGCTCAGTCGATCTCATTTCCACTTCCACCGAGCACAAACTCGAGGTTCTCCAACCTCTTACCCTCTATTTATACCTCTAAGATTTCCCGTCGCTCAACTACGTCCTCTGACACGTATTTTTTTCCACGAATAGCGTCGAGGATTCCAGAGCTTTGCCGGCAAACGGAAGGACCAGCCAAGATTCTCCGTCGTAAGATCTGCTAGTCAATATAAGATTCTCACGATAAAACCAACATTTATGAGCTGATAATATTTTTCTCATAAATTTTCTACAAAATTACACAAATCAGTATGTCTCTAGAAACGTCTTAAGACAAAAGTATGTACAGAGGCGAACTGCGTCAAACAACAAGATCACTGGTGTTTGAAGAACCACTAGCACTTCATGCCGTCAGGGTTGCCACACCCGCAACCGCAGGAATGGAGATGTAGATTCCGTCGCAGAGTTGCGACGAGATGGCAAGTGTAGTGGTGGCAATACCGGCACAAGTAGATCACTGGTATGTAGTTGCGTCAAATAAGAAGATCACTGGTGTATGAAGAACCACTAGCAGCATTTCATGCCGTCAGGGTGGTGAAACTCAACGCCACACCGGCGACCACAGCAATGAAGGCGTAGATTCTGTCGGAGAGTTGCGACGAGACACCAAGTGTAGCGGCGGCAATGGCAGCACAAGTCGCGAGGCGCAAGATGCTGCCAGCTTTCCGCTTGTGAAGCATCCCGATCAAACAGAACGCCAGAAGAGCGGGAAGGATCATGTTGCCGGCTAGTTTGACGACGTCGGGAGTATCGCTGAAGAAGTCACGTGCGTTCACAACTGCAGCTGGGAGAAGCGTGCCGATCGTCGTCTCCAAAATTCTTCTGGCCCAACTGTTTTCACTTTCCTGCAAGAATGACATTGGTAACTTAGCATTCTAGCCAGGAATTCCGAACTGTAATTAAATTTAATGGTCGTTCGTTCCGGAAGCGATTTCATTTACCGTTTCTCTCAGTTCTTCTCCCAGAAGATCTGAATTTTCTATCAGAGAGGCACGCATGTCAATGAATATATGGTCGCCAGCACTGCCGCCGCTTCCTGTTCCGGCGTTGGGGTTTGCTGCGGCCGACCAGTTAAGTATTCGGGAGCTGTCTACATTATCAGCGCCTACAGAGGCGCGTAGCTAGCATGTAACTATTGGTGTCAAATGATACCAATGAATTTTGCTAATGTCCTTCCAAATCTAACCAAGTACACCACTCTCAAATAAGCAATGATACCACTATACTTACAAATGCGACACCAATGATAGCCCCTGGCTGTGGAATCACTACCACCGAGATCCTGGAGGACACATCTCCGAGATCCAACCTGCAGCAGGAGGCGAAGGAAGATGGATAAATTAAGGGCAATGACAAAAGTAGGAAATGGCAAGATCCTGAATGGCTATACAAAAAGTTGAGTGATAATTTTGACAAAAAAGTCAGTACTAGGGTTTCGTTCTACCAAACCATTGGAGGTTTAGGGAGAGGTCAAAAAAGTTACAGGTTCTTCTTTTAATTTCTGTTTTTATTACCTTGTTTGACAATTTTTTAAGGGTTGTTATCCTTGGTTAATGAAATACTGCAAAAAATAGCCTCTTTGATGTTTTGCCTTTTGAAAAAAAGCTAACAGTGTAAATGACCAATATTTATTTTTTATGTGCACTGGTGTGCAGAAAAAAGTTGAAATACACCCTTTCTCTTTTTTTTTACGATAATACATCCTTTCTCCTTCACTCGTTTTTCTCTCATGTGCACAAGCTAATTTATATTTAATGTTTTGGTTTCAATAACATGTTCTTTAATGTTGATGTTCTCTTTATCTTTATTTTTCTGCCACAAAAGTATGCAAGGTAATATACAATTTAGTTTCATGTACTTGTCTTGAATCTTGATGTTTTAACTTTTTATTTATGTACTTGCCTGCACAAAGACATATGGTGTTGAAATTTCTTGTCGTTTATTGAAGAAAATGTTATCCAAATATGTTTGGTAAAGTGTTTTTTTTTGCTTCTATGGTTGTTCATTCTGTTGGTTGCATATATACAATAGCTACTGATATGGCGCCTATCAACCTCAGTGCTGAAGAGATTGGTCTGACATAACTTGAATTGGTCTGATAAAACCCTAGCATTAATAGGACCATATAATCTTGAATTGGCCAAACCGAATGTTCGAGAGCAACATGTAAAATATATTGCTGTCAAGGATATTGTTGTGCTTAATTCTTCTATGAAATTATCACTATTTTGTCTGTGCATAAATATTAGAGTAAAGTGCATCCACAATCCTAAAATATTGAGACCAAGCCAGTTTAGTCTTAATTCATTCAATTTGCACATTTCATTCCTAAAAGTACCGTAAATGAGCCATTTATCGTCCTAACCAGACTAGCGCACTGCCGACCCGCGCATGTGGAAGCTTGACCACATCCACATTGACAAGGGCACCTATGATGGGACATTTTGGGTCCCGCCATATGACTTATTGTTTTTGCAATTGGGCGTTTTATAAGCTTCACAGTACACAAAAACCTTCAAACAATCCTCTAAGATTCGTATGCAAAATATTTGTGTGATGTAGTGTCGATTATTCTGAAGCAGTTCGTGTTGCTTTGACTGTAGTAACTGGAACAAAAATGGTGGAAGAGGAAGGATTTTTTATGAGGCAGTGTTCGTGTTGCTATGAAGCTTATATAAAGGGCCTAAATGCAAAATCTATGGTGTGAAGTATCCTACATATGCGCATGTGTCGACGTGGATATCATCGTGTTGTCACATACGCGGGTTACCACTGTGCTCAGGGGAAGCCCCCACTCAAAAATTTGAAACTTCAATAGTATTTGTTCATTTTTAGTAGAAAAAATATTAAAATTTTATCAACTTATACAAAAGATAATGCCCCAAGCTCGGTCCACCCCTGGCTGTGCTATGCTGGCTATGAAGAGAAATGACTCACTTATGATAATTTTAGGACTAAAATGTGCAAACCGAAAGATTAGAACTAAACTGAACGAATACCAATAAATTTAGAACCGCAATGCGCCTTACACTAAATGTAGGTGAGCATGGACTATGGACCGTACATTAGCATGTCAATCATTTCAACCTTTTTCATATGAACTTTCTTCATTTTGCCTTCATGGACAATTTTAAGTAATGCATTTTGGGGTTCGCTTGAAAAATAATAATGCCTACATTTGTTTTTGTCAGACATTATATACTTATGCATGTCATGTATCTAATTTTACATGATCTCATGTAGTTAGTGGCGGCCAGATGCAACTCTCTCCCCTAGACGTGAGACCACCCCCTATTGCGTCCATGTCGGACCACTCCTGAGTGTTTTGTGTCGCCCTCCCCTCCCCCCGTCATCGTCGGTGACATCGTCAGGCAAAGCCCGTGCAGCGTGGCGGCGGTGGTTACTCCCAGGCACCAATCTGGAGGGTGGCGCCCGCCGGCAATCTCCAGCGATGATGCGATAGGGGCGGCGGTGACCGGTGTTGGTTCGGTGGTTTCCAATGAGTGGCGGCGGCGAGATGCGGGTCTGATCTAGGCCCTTTGGGCCAGGCGGGCCTCTCTCACGCTTGTTGCCTAGCACAACGAAAATGGCTACCAAGCGAGCTCATCATGGGCGTGTATGGCAGCAACCATAACAAGAGGACACCAGGGCAGCAGTTCCGGGCATGGAGGCGGTGGCCTCCTCCACCGAGTTGCCTGCCTACTCAGGAAGATGACAAACAGGGGTGGCCAAAGGAAGGGAGAGAAGGACTACAGCCTGATTAGGGTTTAGAACATATTTTTTACAAAAACCTTTTTCCTTTTTACAAATTCTTTTCTCTTTTCTCAAACATAGTTTGTTAAGTTTGAAATATCCATGGACCTCTATATATCTATAGTAGAAGCTCACCATATATATATATATATATATATATAGAGAGAGAGAGAGAGAGAGAGAGTGGGGAAAATCAGGGTTTTCTTTTTCCAACATTCATTAATGCATTTTTCTTAGCAAGATATGTATGAATGCTCATGATGCACGAATCCAAACTGTAATTACCATTTACCAAAACTAGGGAGTGTTATAGCTTGCGGGACGCCGTTTTTGTCCATAACGGACACGCGGGTTCCTTTGAGGCTAGTGGTGGACGTGACTTGCAGTAACGGCCTCCGCAAGTGGGAGCACCAGCACATGATAACTTCTGTGTTGGTGGTGTTCTTGAGTATCAGGTCATAATTTTTAGGGTGAAAACACAAGGTCTAGCCTTGATTTGGTTATACCACGCAATGACCTTGTTGAATATATTGTTTTAAAAACATGATTTTGTTAGGGTGAAAACGCAAGATCTTCAATCGGACAACGATAACTTTTGTGTATTGTTTCCTTTTTGGAAACGTTGCTTTTGGATAACCTATTGTGTAGTCAGGGTGTTGTCTTTGGTGGTCGTAAGATGGCTTTGGTGGTCGTAAGATGGCTGCTACGGGTAGTCACTGAGGTGCACTTGACAAACTCATCATATCACGATCCCCACCTCTCTTCTCTCCCACCGCTCTCGTCTCTCTCATGCTTGCTTGAGGGTCGTTCCTTGCAGTCCGGCCCAAACCGAAGCCTCTCCCGGCGACGCTGCCGCCGGTGAGAGGCCGAGGGGAGGTGCTGAGGTAGATAGGTTAGTAGTTAGGGTTTGCTTTGCCTTTGTGCAGGTTTGGAGTAGAGTTTTGAAGCTCTTCGGCTGGCTTCGATGCGTGATGCCGAGTTTGCCCTGGTTACTGGTGCTCCGGTGGGGGCGCCCGTCGCCGGAGAAGACGAAGCTAGAGATCTCCGATAATAAAGCCGCTCTCTGGAGCCTCTCCTCGCTGGTAGTTGCGCGAGCTGCAGCGAGGGCGTCAACGGGCATGCTCTGGTGGTTCCCATGGTGGAAGCCGCTGGCTTGCCCGGGTTCAAGCTCCTCCAATAATCGCGAGCCCCGACGGATCCGTGAATCTTCTAAGTGGATCTCCCTCCTGGCCGGCCGTGGCCGCGAGGGGGAGTGGTATCTAGGCGGTGAGATGCTCGGAGCTGGTCGGGGAGAAGGATTAGGTGAAGCTTCGATTTCTGGAGTTGACAAGCAGAGGACTTTATGCGACGACGACGGCCGTCTTGCCTCTGCCTCTAACGGCCGTATGGCGGCCCTCCATGGCCATGATTTGGCCTTGCTCAATCTTCCTGTCCTCATGCCTTATGGGAGGATTTTCCTCGACCACGGCGCTGGATTCATGGCGGTCGCTTCTCCAAGTGGCTGGTTCCCCGGTACCAGCGGCGGCACCGGCGTCGGGAGGTTGTTCGTCGGAGGTGGAGAAGACCAGGGATCTGATTGCTTAGAATCTTTTCTCCCTAGGGTCTTATTTGTAAAAGGCACTGCCTTATCTGCAAAATACCTAGCTCTTAGGGGTTTTTCTGTAATTTGTTCCCACCGAGTTGAATGAAGCTTCCGGGGTCTTCGGACCCTTATCCTGTTCAAAAAAAAAAGATGGCCGCTACGGGTTTTCATCACCGAGGTGGGGTCATGGATGTGCGCATCCTTGATGTCTTTAGACATTTTGTTGTTTCAGGGGTATCTACCTGATATAATATATTCGCTAAATACTCCCTTCAGCGAAGAAACTTGACTTAAAATTATAATAGGCGGTTTCAAATAAAAACAACGTGTGTGGATTGAATTATCCCCCTCATTGTCCCCCCAAAAAATGCATCACCTAGTTCAAGTGTAGATGACGTCGTCTGTTTGAAGGCACCGAGAATATATATATAATTCAACTAAAGTACCAAGGTGAGCACAAGTTCTTACAGTTGCTCTGTTTTCTACTAGCGCAGTATAGTCACGGTGAAGTATAGACGACCGCACTCCGGCTGCACCAGCCCGCTGCCCGTGAATGGTCTCAGTTTGCCCGCGACTGTCCACGGGCCTCATCAAAGGAGCGAGTGTCCGGGCTTCTTGAAGATACCGCTGCGCCAAATAATAAACAGGCCCACAACAGGGCAGAATTTTAGACTTTCTTCTCAAAATAAGTACTAGTACGTACTAGTAATATTTATAAACTGATGAGCTGAACTCACGTTGTATGTCAGGACCCACCGGGCATAATTATCATCATCCTCGACAACGCTAGGGTCAACTATGCCCATTTGATGGCCAAAATCTCCCTGCATGTGACAAACACAGCTATATATTTATTACCTGTCAATGGTATTGTGTTGTGCATAATTCTTCTACCCCCTTGTCCTCAAAACAGATATTACAGGTTTTTTTTTTTGCATGGTTTTAATTTTTTTTAAACGAATCTATATACTATATAGTGTCTAGATTTATCTAAATTTGATAATCTAAGATATCTATTTTGAGAAGCAGGGAGTACGAAATAATCACTATTGATTGTGTATCAAATATAATGAGCATGGACTATGGACCGTATATTAGCATGGCAATTAGTTCAAGTCTTTTTGCCGCAAAAAAAATCAGTTCAACTCTTTTCGCGGCAAAAAAAACAAAGTTCAACTCTTTGCATGTGAATGTTCTTCATTTTGTTTTCTTGGAAATATTAAATGATGTCTGCATTTACATTCGCGATTGGTGTTCAAACGTCGGGAGTTGTTCATCTGGTAGTTATGTTCCTTCTCTATTGTACTATACCTAGCAGGCATGATGTACTTAGATTTATCAGATTCCTATGTATTTAGACGTATTTTAATATACTGATACATTTAGATTTAGATAAATTTCTGATATTTAATTTAGAACGGAGGAATATCTAATTTACTTGATTTTTTTACTTGAACTTGAAACGGTACTAAGAAGTTGCAAATAAAAACAACGTGCGTGGATTGAATTATCCCCCTCATTCTCAAAAAAAAAATCATCTATTTCAAGTGTAGATGACGTGGTACTGATTGTCAAAGAAAAAAAAAGATCAATGCAAGAAGATCTTACGGGTGCTCTGTTTTCTACGGGCGCAGTATAGTCATGGTGAAGTAGAAAGAGAGACCGCGGCCCGGCTCCAGCGGCCCCAGTGGACACGAACCTCGCCGAAGGTACAGAGTTTAAGATTTGAACACAAATTTTGTACCGCTGCGCCAAATAATAAACAGGCCCACAGCAGGGCAAAAAATTAGACTTTGTTCTCAAAATACGTAAAACGTGAACTGATGAGCTGAACTCACGTGGTGTGTCAGGACCTCCCGGGCATAATTCTCAACATCCTTGAGTTCGGTAGGGTCCATTTGATGGCCGACGTCTTCCTGTATAGTACTCCCTCCGTTTAGAAATATAAGATGTTTTAGGTTTGTGAAGTAGATGTATCTAGACACATTTTAGTGTATAGGTTCAAATGAATCTAGACACCATACATCTTATTCACAAACTTAAAACATCTTATATTTTTAAATAGAGGGAGTATATAGTAGTAGTATGTGACAAGCACAAGTGCACAACTACTCTATATTGGTTCACATATACGGTGTATATCTCCTCAGCCAGACGGGTAAATCGGATTTATCATGAGAATGGACTTACGAGGTTCCGGAGGATAGACCTCGCAGCGGCAACTTGAGACAAGCCGTGCCACGAGGCGAAATTGCTCAGCAATTTTTCGGCTTCTCTTCGCCGAGCTTCCATTCTGAAATACGTCTGGCGTTCTTCAGTGCTGCTTGGCCACACCATTTCGTCTGCCATCCTCGATCGTCTCGCTTATTCCTTTTTGGGTTTTGTTTTGGCGAACTTTTCCTTCCCTTCCTTCGAGTGAAAGAACCTGCTTCCACGGAGAGGACAAGTGAATCCAACTACACTACACACACAAGCTTCGCATAAAAATATTATTACGCCTTTGTCACCATCACCGGCGGCAAGCTAAATGACGAGCGGTCATCCCAATAGTCTTTGGAGAAGAAGCCCCAGTTTGTTTTGTTTGCTTCTTCCACGCTGAAAACAATGTGCAGGCCGGCCGCCACTTTGGGATGGATCGAGGATCTTTTCCTTTTGTTTGGAGCCGCGGCCAAATTAAACACACGTTATTAACAAGTAAAAACTTCCCTAGCTAGCTACATCCACCACCCGACAATCACACGAATTTGGAAGGCGACAAACCACGTCCTCCCTCTCGCCTTGCTCAAATTCGTTAACCACATCCACCTCCCAGGCACCACGAGAATTGGAGACGACATGAATAATGGCGACTTCAACGGCTGCAAGGGTGACTGTAAGCTGGAGAGGCCGCCGGTTGAGGAGGCCGGAGCATCCAGCCATCTATGGGACACGATATTCTATCTGTCCGTGGTAACACCTCCGATCCCTTCTTCTCCATATGTATCATCTTCTTCCGACTCCGGTGGCTCAGCACCTGCTTTTAAGGATCATATACTCCCTCCGATCCATATTACTTGTCATTAAAATGGATGTATCTAGACATGTTTTAGTGCTAGATACATCCATTTCAATGACAAGTAATATGGATCGGAGGGAGTAGTACGATTGTTCATATACAGTCTCGTAGATATAGGCATGGTGCGTCGCCGCGCCGCAATCGCTAAGCTTGTGTTCACTGGGTCGGAGCCAGACCCAGAGCGGGGTCGACGGGGATCAGTGCCGTGTCTTGGAGCTGGGATCCTCGACCCTCTGTTTTTTGAGGGGATCGCTTGTGCATGGATTTGGAAGGCAGACTTTTAGCTGGGTGAATTCAATTAGTAGTAGTGCTAAAAGGAAAGAAAATCTCTCTTGTCTGCACGAATTCTTCGTCGTCGCCTCACGTACGTCCATATACATCCACAATAGCAGTGCCCTTTCAGTTCATTACGAGGTGTTCTTAATTCGAGGAAGCATCAAGAATGTAACTCACTGCTCCCTCTATTTCATAATTCTTGTCGTGATTTTAGTTCAATTTAAACAAGCGGTGGCATGTATTGCAACAAATGTATAACAGCCTAAGAGAATTCATAATCTGGGTTTTTTTTTTACGAAGACATAATCTGAGATTCTACCCATTACTTCGAACTCGTCGTTGGTGGTACTCCCTACTACTGTGTTTTTTTTTGCGGGTTCCTACTACTGTGTTGGAATACAAGTGAACCACGCACCCATCAGATTGAGCATACTGGACGGATCATATTAACCTAAGGGTACCCTAAAAGTAAGGAGAGATCAATGCTGCCCTCGTCAACATAGAAACGTAGGTCATTCTGCATGCCTCCTGCATTTGCATATATGGTACGTCTATACTCAACAATTTTAGATTTCTGATTTGTTTTTACTTCTTTTTTCACAGAGAGCCGCCATTATACTTGGGTCTTGCTATGTTGTTCTTGTAGGATATGTTGCAATGGCCTATCATCATACCTGGGTGCAGGTGTTACAAGCACTGCCACTTATAATAGTTTCCATGCTTATTCCGGTATTAGCATCAGTGATGATCCAAAACTAGCATCCAAGAACATACAACTTTACCAGTCAGATGGTTGCCGTTGATGGGACTACTCTGTGTGATATAATAACTGCTATTTGTAAGAGATATTAGAAACGATGGTTAGCAATGTGATGTTCTATGATTTTCATATAATTCTAGCATGAGAAATGTCATTTGTATAACTTGTTTTGGTACTGTATATTGTTCCGTAATATGATGAGGGAGTAGATTATATGACAAGCAATCACCGGATCATGAAAACCCTAAACGCCATGGAGAACCATAACAGCTCTGCCAGGCATGTCAAGGAGAAAATCCAAAAAGGCGTGGAAGATCCCTGAGCAAGGACATCAACTTCCATAGACTACATGCGGTAAGGGATGCCCAGAGGACTTCGACATGGCGATCGTGATGTACAATTCTGACTTCTTGGACGACACCACGACGATCGACGACAGGGACAAGCTCGGTGCCAAGGAGATGGATGTGTTGTGTAGGATCACAAAAGCCGACCCTATACACTTCAAGGGCTACATCCGTTGTCATGGACGTGGGCCTTGCGGAATACCAAAGGCGGGAATCATATGGGCAGGAGATGAAGAAGGACGATGGCGCTCGTGGAGTAGAAAAGGTTCAAGTCGGGGATGAGGAGGAATGCACGTGGAGAAGTTGACACTAGTACAAATTTGATTACTAGAACTGGTTTTCATACATAGGATGGAATCGTCGGTATCCTCAGCGACTTTAGCCCGTTGTCTCTAATGCGTTCACCTTTTGGAACCGGTTCTAGAAACCGACTCGAATACAGCCGCCTTTAGATGGCTAAAATTTGAAACCAACACCAATATTATACATAAGACTTCTAACATTGGGACATAGAGATAGTTGATAATCTAACCACTTTAGATATATGCCATCTAAGCCAATTCGGATTGAAGGAACGAACTCGATAAAACCTGGGCACCATAGATAAATCTAGGCCATATGGCCGTTTCAAAATCTCTTTTTCATTCGAAACCGACTCCACCATGATAGACTAACTTCAGAAACCGTCTAGGATAACTCTAGGTTTTCCGGATTTTTCGGACTGTCTGAACATTTATGTTGTTGCGTCTTGTCATTGTTGTTTTTTCAGACCGTCTAGACCTCAAGTTCGTTTCGTCGTTTTCGTTCTTGTTTTTTTTGGACCATCCGAACAGTTTTTTGGATTGTTCAAAACTCAACCCATATACATGGATTCCCTGATGTAGTCCACATTTTTAAGAACTCAACTCATAACTAGACCACATATATAATACATAGCCATATACATGGATTCCAAGCTTGGTATGTGACTATTCCTTTATGTCTATATGTGGACAAAGTGATAATAATAATTATGATCAAAACAGGTACAAATAAGAAGAATATATTCATATAAGACAAGAAGAAAGATTATGACATACATTGGAACTTGTTTTAGGTGAATAAAATCTGGCCATCATTATGTTAGGATGTTGGGCAACATAAAACCCACAAAACTTCATCAAGCAGGTGGCATTGAAATGTAGTGTTGCAAAACATGATATCGATCACAGGTTTATAATTCTTATTAGAGTGGAAGTGCTTGTTGTAATATGATTATTTTGGATATATACAAGCGACAAGACTTTTAACGGTACGAATTTTCTCTTATGTAGGTCAACTATGGGTGTAATCATTTGCCCCCTTCATTATCGTATGCTTATAAATAGTTCATCAATTCTTACACAAATAATTTATCATGTAGCACACAAATCAACACACATACATACAAAATTCATCACACTCAACATGGAGTTCATCACATACAACATGAAACATAAATATGAAACTAGCAGTTTTATTAGCCAAAACATGACCACCACTTCCCGGTGAGGTCTTTCTAAAGATATGTGTTTACGTCGTAATATCGAATGTCATGGTACGAGTCGGGAAAGTGGAGGATTCAGTCTTGCCTCCTTTGTGGCCACACACCGTTCTCCCATTAATTCGTAGAAATCATAGTCTAATACTTTTTACGCCTGGTCTCAATTATCATGTTGGGCATGATCACGCAAGTGTTCACGAAGTACCAAAGAAGCTCTTGACCCCAAAACCTAGCCGGTCATCTCACAATAAAAAATTAGGCTCACAAAATTTTAAATGCGCTCTCCACATCTTTCTCAACCACCACTTGAGCATTATGAAAATCAAGTTCTTTCTTACCTTGGGGTTTAGAATTAGCTTTACAAAAGTAGCCCACTTCGGTATCCCCCCCCCCCCGCGCAAGGTAGTAGCCCATCTCCTATGTGTGGTAGTTTGCTTGAAACTCTACCAAGCGTGACTCACCCATCGCTAAGAGCATCTCCACTCGTTTTACACCCAAACCGTGGTTTGGAAATAGACTATTCTATAAGTTACTAGAATAGCGATAATTAAGAGAGGTTTGAATATCTAATAACAAAGAACTTTTAACAAGAACAAAATAAACTAAGACAGAAAGTAAACAAGAATATGAACTGAATTAAAGAGATTGTAGTTGTAGGATTGAATGGAATGAGAGAGGGCTTCTAGGATTCGGTCTCACTAGTACTAGATGGGCAAATATATGTGTGATCTACAAGATATTATTCAGATAAATAAACGTTCCCCAATTGATTGTCGGGCTGTCACTTTGTGTGCACTATGCATGATTCCCGCGCGTCACCGCAAGGCAAAAGGCACTTCCGGACCAAATGATCACATAAACTCATCTTAGATCACAATAAATTCTAACTTAGCGCACTAGATCATACCTCAACCTATAATTGAATCAGTCAATCACACATGGATGAACGACAAAACATATAAATATATAATGATATCACAACCGTGTTCAATCTTACAATTACCAAACACGAGAGAGAGAGAGAGGGAGAGAGAGAGAGGAAGATGGATATGATGATGGAAATGGAGATCGATGCGTGGTGGTGGTGATGTCTTCCTTCTCCTCCTCTTCTTCTTCTTGCTTGGATGCCTTGATGGTGATGGTGTTGAGGGAGATCTAGATCTTGGAGGTGCGGTTGAGGCAGAGCTCCACCGCTATGGAGATTGGATGGGTGGCGGCGGCGACAGAGTTCCGCCCCTGGAGGGCTATGATGTTGTGTCCTTGTTTATTGACCCCTCCCCTCTTTATATAGGCCTTGGGGGTGCCTGTCGTTCCCAGCCTTTTTGGCAACTATATGGCCGGAGCTATACGGCCTCCGGCCGTATAGTTGGTCGTCATACCTTCAGCACCCTTTCGTATTTTGGTCGTTATTTCTTTATACGAATTCCGTTTTGGGTGTTCTTTGGCTCGGTGGATTCGTATTGACGAGGGATACAACCCCATGGTATTGGATATTTATTTTGAGAAGTTTGAAAAAATCACCTTTTCAACCTTTCAAAGTTTGGCCCCTACAGCTCCTCCATACTATGCTCTCTTTGTTCCTTTTGCCTCTACTTTATCCATAATCATCATCAACACTACACACATGTCATAGACAAGGAAAGTGATAAAATTCTACCTAAACTAGTAAATACGCAAAGCTCATATAAAAGTAGAATGGAAACTAGAAGTCATGCATATAAGGCATAGCTATAGCTAGAAGAAACATGATATGAGAGATAAATGAAAAAATTTATATGGCTAAAAGAGGTGGTACTTCACAGCCATCAACCACCATAGCCATCTTCCACCACTTGTAATAGTAGTTCTCTTCTCCAATTGGCGATATTGTAAGACTATTTGGTATCAACCTTATGATCTTTATTACAATGTTTATGATTGTCGATTCCATCTCTATGTGTGAGTAATTCTCCTTGGGCTAAGGAATTCGGCCTAGCCATGTAGCTTTTGTGCATGTTATTTATCATAGATGGGATCATGTACTAGTTTGTATGACATGATACTTGTAGTACCCTCTCTTGCCTCAATCTAAGGACTTGTCAGGTACTCAAGACCCTGAGGATTGATCCAGGTATAGGGAGTATGAGTAATAACTGATCTGCAGGATAGGAACCACAGTGACAGAAAGGTTAATACGGCTGTATGTGAGGAGTTTACTTGGGATTAACGGTGACATCACGATGCATATCATTAGTTCTCTTTCTTCTATGGATGAGACTAGTAGGTTATTGTTATAAGTGGTTGCGGAGGCAATAATAATTATGGATGCACTGCCCACATATAATTATGTTGCTCTAATAATTACATGTATACTTTATTATTATCTATTATTCCCATCAGATATTTGCACAGCTACTGGTGAAAACCGAAGACCCTAGGCCCTCACTCTCTCTCCATCGTCAACAACAACAAAAGATCGCAAACTCTTGGTCCGGTGAAAACGCAATAGTAATTCTAAAACTCTCGAAGGTCCGTTTAAGTAATCTCATTTTGCTTTCTGCTTCCCGAGGATTCGATAAACCTGTAGGGGTTCGTAGCATGGAAAACAAAAATTTTCTACCGCATGAACACACAATCAAGATCTAATCTATGATCAAGCCAAGATCTATCTACTAGATTGTAGCAACGAGTCAATAGAATACTAACCCTCGAAGATCCAAAGCGGTTAACGAGAGCAGATTCTCGTGGGTGATGTAGTCGTACACTTCCGATCTCAAGATCGCGTAGACGATCCTTCCGGCGCTGCGTTCCGGCAGCGCTCCCGTAGTCGGTCACACGTTCGGTACTCGACGAAGACCTTCCTCTCCCTTGTTCCAGCAGGCATCGGAGGTTGTAGCACTCTCCTCGCGATTCCGGCAGCACAACGGCGTGGTACCGGAAGTAGAGGGGAGATCTCGCAGGGCTTCGCCTTAAGCCGGAGCGAGTATGGTGGACTATGAGAGAGCCTTGGTGATCTAGGGTTTAGACACACCAATTAGAAGGGACTAAACCAGCGGCTAGGGCAATTAGAAGCTCTAACTCGGCGGCTTGGGAGAAATCCCTAGGCTGTGGCTAGGGTTTAGGTTTAGAGGGAGGCAACTTGTGTGTCTAGGAGGGGAGCCCTGCCCCTCCTTATATAGGTGGAGGGAGGCGCCGGCCAAGGGGAGGGAGTCCCTCCCCAACTCGGATCCCTAGTGGGCCGGCGGTGGAGGAGGAACTCCTCCCCAACTCGGTTTCCCACTTCTTCTCCACTTTCCAAAATAGCCGTTTGACTTTTCAAATTGGCGTTTGACTTTTCAAACTAGGATTTGATTAAACCCTTTATTTTGTACAGCGATGACACCTAGTACATGATGCAACCATTCCAACTTGCAATGACACATTCATGTACCCTTCCCCTCCGGAGTGCCGGACATTCCGGAACCTTCTAGAACATTCCTGATGAAAACACCGGAACCATTCTCCAACCCCAAAACAGGACTTTCCTTATATGAATCTTATTCTCCGGACCATTCCGGATCTCCTCATGATATCCCGGATCCCATCCGAGACTCCGAACAACATTCGGTCTCTTACTCATCATTCCATAACTACTCAACAACATCGAATCCTTAAGTGTGTCTCCCTACGGTTCGTGAATTATGCGGACATGATCGAGACACTTCTCCGATCAATAACCAATAGAGGAATATAGAAATTCATATGGCTCCCACATATTTCTACGATTACTTTGCGATCGAATGAACCACTTACATACGATACCAATTTCTCTTTGTCTCACGCTATTTTACTTATCCGAGGTTTTGATCGTCGGTATCTCTGCATACCTAGTTCAACCTCGTTACTGATAAGTACTCTTTTCTCGTTCCCGTGGTATGTGATCCCTTGTGAGTCAGTCACATGCTTGCAAGATAATTGGATGACATTCCACCGAGAGGGCCTAGAGTATATCTATCCGTCATATGGATGGACAAATCCCACTCTTGATCCATGTGCCTCAACCCATACTTTCCAAACACTCAATGCCACCTTTATAGCCACTCAGTTACGGTGTGGTGTTTGATGTCATCAAAGCATCCTTCCGGTGATGGTGATTAACATGATCTCATGGTCGAAGGAATTAGGTTACTATGTATCAGTAAGCTTATAGCAAATGAACTATATTAAATGACTTGATCTTTATGCTACGCTTAACTATAGGAGTATGTCCATCACATCATTCTCCTAATGATATGAACCTGTTGTTAATAACATCTCTATGTTCATGATCAGGAAACTATGATCATATATTAACCAACAAGCTAGTTTAACAAGAGGCTTTACTAGGGACTCTTTTATGTTTACAAATCACACAAGTATTAATGTTTCCTGTTAATACAATTATAGCATGGTATGTAAACATTTATCATAAGTATGAAGATATGATAATAACCACTTTATTATTGCCTCTTGGGCATATCTCCAACAAAACCTAGGTATACTAGGTAAAAAGAGCTATACTACATCCATAATCCGGATCGAAGGTATCAAGATGATGAGGCAAGCTGAACAGAGAAGGAGCAAGGATGAGTATCTTCCTAATCTTTACTGTCACAGCATAGGATCCTATTATAAACCTCCTCTTAGTCCGCCACCTCTTAAACCCAAGAAGGTGCGGCAAGGTGAGATTCATGATAAGATCTATCAATTGGAAAAAGCTTCAAAGGCATGTGTTAAAACTATTGGAGAAGGGATTGACTCCTACTGCATGATGAGCAAAGACCTTGAGAAAAAGGTCAATGACATTGATGGTAGAGTTGGTTTCTTAATTAAAACTATTTTTAAATTGACAGATGAAAAGAAATTCCTCTAGAGGAAATTTTTGAAGCTTCAATACGACATGGACGAGCTCAGCATCCGCCTCGCAAGCATAGCAAATTCATCTAAAGCATAGAAAATTTTGTAGTTTCTCTTTTTCTAAAGAAGACAGTGAAACTCACAGCAAATTCATCTATATTTGTGCTTCTAGCTCCCAAGTCTATTGTACGCCAAGTGAGGGAAATCTGTAGAGTAATCCAGAAGAGAGCAGAATTTTTATTTTTGACAACAAAACATGCACACGGAAACAAAACCTGCATCATCTGCATCTGTTGTTTGGCTACCTGTCATTAATGAAGACAAACAAAATCCACATGTTAACCCGCTACTTTCGTTCTTGGTTTCGGTATAGAAGAAATAGATTCAAACAAGAAGGTTGCAGTTCTGAAGAGGAAGATCAGAGCACACAAGAACTAAATACCCAGCACCATGGTGAGCTCCCCATCTCTGATTCATACATTTTTTTGCTCTTTGATTATTGTGCTCTTCAGATCTAGGATTAGGGTTTAGGAAAAGAAAATGGCACATTGATCTGGAGAAGATTTTGTTCTTTCTCTGCGTGTTTGTTCCTTCTCCCCTGGGTCGTCGAGTGTAGCTGATACTGGCAGTGGCAGGGAAGAAGTTTGACTGAAAAAACGTGGCTCCTCTTTTTTGAAGATGGGCCGATTCTGTACACTATCGGGGACAAAAACCCTTCTAGTGCTTGCACACAGAAACAAGCCCAATGAGAACGGGCCGGGACAGAAACACAAACAGAAGGGATCGGTGGAACGAAATGTGATCCGTCAGAGCCTGAGTTGTGAAAAGGCCCAGTAAATATTTTGGTTGTCCTGTGTGTGCGGCGCTAGGTGAGGAAAGAACCTCTCCTTTCCTTATTCGTGTGCTGTGATTGTGGAGGTGTCAGGCAAAACCCCCCGTCTCGGAGTCCCGAAAACCCCAAATGGCGTTCCTCTTCCTCTCGTCTCTTCCTCTCCTCGGCCTCCTCTTCTGATTCCTCCCCAAACTTCCTCCTCATTTTCGTGCCGACGGCGACGGGAGGGAGAGGCGAGGCCTACTAGAACTGGACTGGCGTGGATCGCTTCAATTCCTTCCTCTGTTTGGTAAGAAACCCTACCTTTTTTGGGGCGATTGATTGATTTCTTCTTCTTGGTTGGTGATCGATTTGATTTTATTGGACGAATTGTTCCAGAGTTACTCATCCACCCCATTTATGGGTGATCTTCGGTTTTATTGTTCAGATTTATTTGCTGTGTGTGTGCAGTAACCCATCCACCCACCCAGCCACCCCTGTTTTCCAAGGAAAAAATGGGGGTTCAACCTACCACTGGTCGGAGGGGGGCTTCTTAGACATCCTTTTACTATGGGAGTTTCTCCTTTCCTTTGCTGTTGGCAGCGATCTATCCAAATTCAGTTCATTCCTCCCTCTATTTGAGTTAGTTGCCGATCCTCTTGCTGCGTGGTAAACCTAGGTTAACTGTAGGCTACTGGGTGTAAGTAAAATTAGGGATTCTGAACTGCAGAGGAAATCCACACAGCTGGATCTACCAGGTCCTTTTTTTTCTACCCATTATTCATCCGATGGATTTTTTTTTCTTGATTGAGGGAACCGGTAGGATTCCCACTTGCATATCCGTCCCATGGATTGGTTTTTGTTTCAATTTTTCTTAGAAATCTGACAACTGTTTTTCACCTTCTTATCTACTACTATATGGATTTATTGAAGTGTATGTAAATTAAATGTGGTCTGTTTAATCATATTTGTTCCAGATACGTAGTTTCTCATCAATAGGTAAAGTTAACAAATGTTTAAAGGTAGTTTGGCCATTTTAATTGTCATAAGTAAGCATTGATCTTTTGCTTTTGGCATCTTCATTCTCTTATTTTTTTTATCAATATATGAATCATTTCAAATCAGTTGATAACACTGATCACTGCTCATCCTCAGCGAATTTTGTCCCCCAACATCCAAATCCCAATGGGACATAGCTCCGAAGAAGAATGTGAGATTAGTGACTCAGAGATCGAAGAGTACAAGGACAAGGTTTACGCTCAACTGCGGGCTGGAAAACTGAAAGTGCAGTATGGTGAGAGAACCTTCCGGTGCCCGTTCTGTGTGGGAAAGAAGAAGCGAGATTACAACGGCAAGGATCTTCTGCAGCATGCCTCAGGAATAGGGGCTGCTCTGAAACGAAAGGCCGAGGTGAAGGCAGCACACCTAGCACTCGCTCAGTTTGTGAAGAATGATTTGGCCTGCTCATTGGAACCATCTTTGCAACTTGCCATCGTTGAGTGCAAGCCTCCCAAGAAAGAAGAGGAGAAGTTTGTGTGGCCATGGATGGGTATTCTGGTTAATGTACCGACTGATCTCAAGTGCGCAAATTCTGTCCGAGAAAGCGAGGATAGGCTAAGATCACAGTTATCACGGTTCAGACCATGCCAAGTCATAGTTAAACTGGATTCCAGCGGCCAGATTGATCACTCCATCATCAAATTTTCTGAAGATTGGACTGGATTGGAGGATGCATTAGCTTTTGAAAAGCATTTTGTAGTGGAGAAGTACAGCAAGACAGATTGGAATAAAATAAACTGTAGAAAGGACGATCTCTATGGATGGCTTGCAAGATCTATTGATTATAACTCTCCTGGGGCAATAGGAGAACATTTAAGAACCATTGGAGTTTTACAAAGTATGAGTGACCGAGAACGGATGGGAACTGACAGGCGTGTAGCTCATTTTATTCGCAAAATCGAAGAGACGAATGAACATTTACAAGGATTGGAGCTGAAGAACAATCAAAATGCCATGCAACTTGATAGGATGATTAAAGAGAAGGATCTATTGGTTGAGGAACATAATGAAAGTATGAACATAAATTCTGTATACTAAATGATCTTACTTGTTTTCTATAGTGTTTGCAGCAACAATATCATCTTGTGCTCACTGAACTTGCTGAGTTTCTTTTTCCCTTTGATGATCAGAGATAAGAAAGATGCAGGAAGACGTTCGTAAGAATTATTGGAAAATACGTTCAGATAATGAAAGGTTGCAACATGAACTGGAGACTAGGAGAGAAGAAATCAGACGGAAGCATGAGAAATTTGAAGAGTTGGCTAGAAAAAGTAATATAGACAGAGCAAAAATCGAAGCAGAGAAAGAAAAGGTGATTTTCCTTGTCTTCTTCAATGCTACTTGATGTTCCAAAGGCTATTAAGAAGCAAGAACAATAAAGCTTCCTTTTGTTGCATCTTTTTTTTGAATTTAATAAAGGTAGAGAAAATCTCTACCTTATGAGTTTCATGAAGGATTTACACAGAGGAGTTACATCTGGTTCACCCGGGTGGGATCTAGAAAAGTTAAAGAATAAAGAAAAAGAAACTAAGTACTAGATGACAGCTTGTCTGCCCAGGCCATAATCCCAGTAGAGCTCTTGCGGGATCTGCAAGTCCACGTCCTCAGATCCTCCACGATTTGTTTTATTAGCATTGTGTTGGAAATCTTTTTGTCATTTTAAAGCCTGTTGTTTCTGGCTTTCCATAGACCCCATAAACATGCAGCAAATCAGATGGTCCATGTTTGGTCCCCTGTCTCGTTCTGAATTTTTTCTACAAACTCTGAGATCGAGTTGGCCGAGGCGGCATTCTGTGATAGTCCAAGCTTCTCCCACACCCTGCTGGCTGCCCTGCAATGTAGTGCAATGTGGTGTATAGATTCAAGCGCAGGACACTGATCACAACCTGCATCTTTGCACCAGCATTTCACAGTCATGTTATCTTTGGTATTCAGTCTTCCCCTAAAGGCCAGACATAGAAAGATTTTTTGTTTGTGCGGGATAGCTTTTTGCCAAACCCATTTATATGGTTGCCAGATCTGCCCATGATCGCTAAAAAGTCTAAAAGTCAGCTGTCATCGGCTACTTCCCGGTGGTTGTCTTTTCCCTTCTATCCCCAGCTTCCTGCAGCTGAACCTGTTGTAATCCTATCATCAGTTGCTGTAGTTGTCGCTGGGCAGTTGCAGTTAGCGGTGGTAACAATGTTGGCGCCCAGTTTCCGCTTTGGTGTTGGGATTCGAAGGTGCAGTGTGGGTCTTTGGCAAAGGAGTACAAAATGTCATACGTGATGTACAATCTGCCCAAGTCTGTCCATTTGTCATGCCAAAATGATGTCTTGCTTCCGCTTGCTGGCAGGCATCTTGTTGCATTCTGTACTGTGGGTATCAATGCAAGCATGGATTTCCAGAAAGGTGTGTCTTTTTGAGATGGTGTGTGAGGTATAGAGCTCTGCAGATACCACTTAGTTAGCCAGTTGAAACAGGGCCCCTCATTGGCAGATAGCAGTTTGGATAGCAGGGAGGCCATCAGAGTTTGTTGTGTAACTCCAGATTCCTTATTCCAAGCCCTCCTTGTTTCTTTGGCATGGTCACCACATCCCATGCAACCAAGCACTGACCCCTCAAGACCTCATTCTTGTTTTTCCATAAGAATGCTCTGCACAATTTCTTAATGGCTTCAATGCTTCCTTTGTCCCATTCAATACAGGCCATGAAAAAGTTAGGGATAGCGGAGAGCACCGAGTTAATCATGTCAACCCTGCCACCAGATGTCATCAATCTAGGGATCCATCCTGGTAGCCTCCTGTCAACCCTCTGAATAACAGGTTGCAAGAGGCTGCGAGAGATCTTTGTTGTGGATAACGGTAGGCCGAGGTAGGTACATGGGAGTTGAGCGATTGGGCATCCCAAGATCATGGCGACTTGCTGAGCCTCTTCATGTGCCATGTGGATTGGGGCAAATGTGCTTTTCTGATAGTTGATGTGCAGCCCAGTGAATGCAGCAAAAGTGTCAAGCAGATGCTTGGCATATGTGGCTTGCTCAGCTGAGCCGTGCAGAATCAAAAGTGTGTCATCTGCGTACTGGAGTGCTCGCAGTGGTGCTCCTTGCTGCAAGGGATGCATTAGATAGACAGAGTCGTAGGCCTTTTTCACCAATCTCTGTAAGATGTCAGCCACCAGGATGAACAAGTATGGTGACAAAGGGTCTTAGTAATTGTAATTGTCTAACTCTCTGATGTCAGCCACCAGATTGATGTCAGCCACCAATCTCTGTCTAACTCTCTTCTGGATTTTGAATAGTGTCCCCACTTTTCCATTTATCTGCGCTTGGGCTTGAGATGTTCTTAGTAATTGTCTGACCCAACGAATCCATTTTTCTGGGAACCCTCTAGCCGCCATAGTATGTAGTATTGCCTCCCAGTGAATTGTGTCGAAAGCCTTTTGAAAATCTAATTTCAAAACTATGACTGGTTTTTTTTATTTTGTTGGAGCATTGTACCATTTCGATTGCTGTGGCGAATTTTTCGGGATCTCTTCTTGATGAAGCCAGATTGCATATGATCAATAATCATTTTTATTTTTGGCTACAACCTGTTGGCCAACACCTTGGCGATCAATTTAGGAATAGAATACTGCAGAGATATAGGCTTGTAGTCTTTGATCTATTGAGGTGACTCGCATTTGGGCAGCAAGGTGATAAATGCCAAGTTTACCCCAGCCAAGTCTAGTTCCTGATTATGCATGGTCGTAAACATCTCCATTATATCTTCTTTGAGTCCATTTATGTAAAACTTATAGAACTCGCTAGTGAATCCATCTGGGCCCGGGCTTCTGTTAGGTGGTGCCTTCAAAA
This sequence comes from Avena sativa, assembly GCA_916181665.1. Taxonomy (NCBI): domain Eukaryota; kingdom Viridiplantae; phylum Streptophyta; class Magnoliopsida; order Poales; family Poaceae; genus Avena; species Avena sativa. The sequence goes on along the minus strand of OV702283.1, from coordinate 339,128,143 downwards.
TAGCAGATTTGGTTTCTTCCCAGGAAAAAGGATCTGCCAGTGCCTGCAGGTCAATGTTCAGTTGTGTACAGGTGCTGTAAATTAATATTTGGAGTCCACACCCTGTTTTCAGCAAACAGGTTTGTGAAGAAGTCTGTAGCAATCTGAGCTTTTCACTGTCTTCAAAGAATCCATTCCCTTCCAGGATTAAGAACTTCATTCTATTTTTCCTGTATCTGTATGTTGCCATGGTGTGGAAGAATTTAGTATTTTCGTCACCAAGTTTGCACCATTTAAGTTTATCTCTCCTCCACCTCTGGGCTTCAGATGAGATTATTGATTTATTCTTGCTGGCACAAATGTTTCTGAAAGAAAATTGTTACATCTTAATGAACTGAATTTGAACATATGTATGCTGTTCAAAACTCTTGCAGAATGCAAAGGAGAACAATCTTCTTGAAGAAGCAGCCACAAAGAAAAAGAAGTCAGATGAGGAGATCGAGCAGCTTGCCAAGAAACATGAGGTATCTCTTTGAATCATTTTTTTATGTCCGGTATCTAGTGAAAATGCATTGATTCACTGCCTAAAATTGTCTGGTATCTAGTGAAAATGCATTGATTCACTGCCTGAAATTGCAGCAAGAGAAAGAAGATGCTTTCAGGAGGCGATACAAATTGGAAGAGGACTTAACTTCTAAGCAGAATCTTGAGATGCAATTGGCACAGCTGAGAGGAAAGTTTGAGGTAATGAAGCACATGGAAACTGAGGCAGATACATCATCGAAAGAACTTGAAAAGATTTCTGTGGAGCTGAAAGAAAAGGATGACGAACTTGACGCCATGGTAGATGCTAACCAGGCTCTTATTATTGTGGAACGAAGGACCAATGATGAGCTTGAACAAGCCAAAAAAGAACTTATAAAGGTATATGTGTGACGTCATTGCAATTGTAACTGTTAATTTTCTATTGACTGTGATACCTAATATATCGAGTTTTCCTTTTCCGGGAAAAAATAATTCGCTGTATAGGGCCTACCAGAGACGTCAGGAACTCGTTCCACTATTGGTGTCAAAAGAATGGGTGAGCTTGATAAAAAAGCTTTTCTTGCTGCATGCAAAAAGAAAGCAGCAAATGATGCTTCTAAGAAAGCAGGAGAATATGATTTAGCAGTGGAGTCAACAGTTCTGTTAACAAAATGGGAAAGTGAGATCAGGCAACCAGAATGGCATCCTTTCAAAGTTATTATTGTTGATGGACAGGAAAAGGTAAACCTTATTTTACTTATGCTACTCCTTTTAGGAGAACGATATGCACTGCTTGAGATGGTGTTCTGGTTTGTAGTTCCGTGCACGTTTGGGCATTCATGTTTTTGTGTGAATTTCCACAAAAAGTCTCTGAATTTCAACCGTATACATTGCATTGTTGACTTGAGACCTTGTTCGAGTAACTGAAACACCGTTAGACTAACTGATAAGTATCTACTGTAAACTCCTTCCCTTTAATAAACATATTCCAGCTACTGAATAGGTGTGTGCCGCACTTTGTTGAACTTATCTTAATCAATGAAGAATGCCATTAGTAATTTTGTTTGTAGAATTTCCAGAAAATTGTTCAACTGACAAATAATTTAGATAGCTCAAACTGTTGTTAGTTTACTCGAGGATGCTATCCTATATATTCACGTTAAATTTTACTACGGAGTAGTAACTTCAACCACAGTGAAGTATCTTGTAAACTGTAAAAATGTAGTCGCTAGGGCTTCATGAAATGGGAACTGTAACTTGCATGGTGTCATTTATATTTTGCAACATTTTCTTCCTACTCCTGGTCCTGGTCAGCAGCAGCATCATGTAAACATAAATTGGCATCAGACCAAAATCCAAATATCACAAAGTAGTACTAGTAGCTTGTACCCTAAACCCTAAACCCTAAACCCTAAACCCTAAACCGGGTTTATCAACAGTGCCTGATGAGCACACGAACATGTTTGCAGCCTCTTCTGATAACACAGTTTGGTGGTGCAGGAAATAGTGCGGGAAGACGATGAGAAGCTCCAAGCCCTGAAGGAAGAAGTGGGGCAGGAGGCCTACGACCTCGTGGTGAAGGCCCTCCTTGAGATGAACGAGTACAACCCAAGCGGCAGGTATCCCGTACCTGCGCTTTGGAACTTCAAGGAGAATCGGAGAGCGCCGCTTGACGAAGCGGTGGATTACATGCTGAAGCAGTGGAAGGCGAGCAAGAAGAAGAAGGCCTACTGCTGATGAGCGGGATCCGGCGTCTCCTAGCTAGCTAGTCCCTTGCCTTGCGTCTCCGGAGTACTACTTGCTATCGTAGACTCGTAGTGGTAGTAGCACTTGATAACCGCTATTATTTCCGAGGCATTGTTGCCACCAGTTGAACTGAACAATATGAAGACATTGCTGAACGGACCCAACATTATCATTTGGCGAACTTGGCGCTACAAAACGTTTAGGCATCATGTATTGTGTCACTCTGGACATGCTTAAGCACGAGGAGGGTGTTATGAACATTGTGGACGCTCATTCAAAAAATTCCAAATTGCGTGCGCCGTGGCCATGGCTGTGTTGACTAGTTCAGGGGTTCATGATTCCTGACATGTTTTCCACCAAATATATGTGTATGCTGACCAAACTAGCTATTCGAGGCAGAAGATCAAGAGCTAATTTGCACATATGGATTCTTAGAGCGATTTATTTTTAAAATCAAGATTCCTGAACTCGCATTTTGTGCAATTTATAGCAAATTACCTAGGATACAGATGAAGAATATTATTGCATTTTATGTGCATGATTCAGAATATGGTTTTGAAATGTCCTCAATACCAAGTATGAAAATGCTGCGTTTCACGTTTAATGTAGAATAGTTTGGTTGTATATTGTTAGAGCAACTCTAGCAGCTACTATAAAAGCCCCAAAACCGTAAAATAACCGCCCGTTTAGCGTACCCGCAAAAAATCCGTGCCGTGCAGCTACCGTATCTCGGACTGAACCCGAAAATTTTTTGCGGGGCGCGGCAATTCCTTCCGCGGAACGGTACTTCTACGGGGTTCGGAGGGAAACCAAGCACGACCCGTATCCTCGTTCCGATTTTGGCGGGATGGAAGTTTCAGCTCCCGCCTCCCGCTCCCACCCAGCCGCTATCGTCGATCTCTCTCCCCGGTGAACCTCTGAGGCCGCCGCCACCGCCAATCGAAGGCATGGACTCCTCCGACCTCCCGCCGTCTGCCGCGCAAGCCCCGCGGTCGACTGCCGCGTTTCCTGTAGCTCCGCCGGTCCACGCAGGCACGCCGGCCGCCGCCGCTTTCTCCATCAGGAAGAGGAAGCGCGCGAACGTCGTCGTCGCCGCCGCCGAGCCCCCGGTCGCTGCTTCCGCGGGCTCGCCATCCCGTGCTCCCGCCAGGGCCATCGTCGCCCCGCAACTCCCGAAGCCGTCCGCGGCGCGGAAGAAGGCCGGCACCGGCCCGAAGAAGGCGGCGCCAGGCGGCACCGCCGAAGAAGAAGCCCATGCAGCGCGCCGCCGCTCTGCAAAGCACCCCGACGACTCCACGGCGTGTACACGCTGTCGCAGACAACGTGCTCGAGAAAATGCCTTCGAGGTACGATGAATCCCCCTCGTCCTATGTGCAGCTGTTGAACGAGAGCGAAGATGGAGATCATCGCAAGGAGGAAGCAAGCCATGGCGGAGGCCCAAGCAACTTTCGGTGGAGGAGCTTCGGCGAGTGAAGATGCTACGGCAAGTGGAGGTGCTACGGCGAGTGACGATGTTGCTTGATGCGTATGCCCTGCATTTGCTATGTTGATCTTATTTCGGGCGTGATTCGATGCGAACATGTTTGCAAACATTGGAACTGAAACTCTCGCATGTGCTGTCGTATGAACTGTCAAAAAATTCAGTTATGTATGCGATTTCATTTTGCAGTACAGCGGCGCGGTGCAGCTACCGTAAACGCAAACCGCAAAACAGCATATTTGCGGTTTGCGTTTACGGTAGCTGCACTGCGCCGGCTCTCACGGTCCCAGAAATCTTGTTTTCAGCGTACCGAACTCGCGCATTTATGATTTGTGTTTTACGGTAGCCGCTAGAGTTGCTTTTATACGAGGACGGTGTACTTCATTTTCACATCTGGAAGTAGCTAGAATTCTTTAGCAGCGAGGTAGCATGTCTCCACTAATATTCACAACTTGACCATACGCAGAGTAGAATCTGCCGGAACGTATTTTACACCAACCTAAATAAAATATTATCACAACTTGACCATACGCAGAGCAGCATCTGACGGAACTTTTACACCAACCCAAATAAAATATGATTAAGATATATGAATCAATGCCAGGTAAATCCATTTAGATACTATCTTCCAACAATGACCTTCCTAATCAAATAACCATCATTGCATGCGGAGAACTTTCTAGTACAATTAGTTGGTGTTAGGGTTGAAAACGAAACAAAAACGGACCGAAACATGTGTTATCGTTTTCTTTTTCTCTTATGTCGCTGGAATCGGAAACAAAACAAAAAACTCCAAAAATGAACATGGAATCGGAAATCATCGGAGACAGATATGGAATGGGTACGATACGAAAACGGATATTTGTCGAAATATTATAGTGGCATAGTATCATGGTCCCTACACTAAAGTAGACATATAATAGATAAAGAATATCTCACAACTTCGATAAACGACAATTGAACATAAACTAAAGTAACATATATAATTTAACACTTTGATAAGCACATAAGCTTACACATAAGTTCACATATATTATTATGTAGTCTGGACTGGTTGCATGTATTACGTCGACCTTGCATATATTCTATGGCCTGACAAGAGTAAGAGAAATAACTGTTGCAGTGTACTATTTCGTATAGCTGGTTATATTTCCAGAAAGTTTTCGTATTTGTTTATTCGGAATTTTCTTGCGTTTCCGTTCCGTTGGAAATGGCTCCTTCATTTCCTTATTCGTTTCCGTTTAGAATATTTTATTTCCGTTCCTTTTTCGCAAAATGCCGTTTCCGTTTTCTTTTTAACTCTCTGTTTCCTTTTTCTCCGAAAACGAATGAAAAATTTCCTTCCGTTTTCAACCCTAGTTGGTGTTGATCATGGTGATTCCACCAGGTGTAGTAACATTGAAATGGCATGCTGTAGAAGCTTCCAATCCACTTGTCGCATTTGGGTAGATTCCTCTCCATTTTGACAAGTTCAAATCAATACCTGGTGAAACAGAAAGCCATTTTCATAAGCAAGGTGAAGTAACATAACGGATTGTTGGCCGGCAAAATTTTGCTGGAACTATGTTAATATCTACCTATGTTTTATCTCCCCCTCGGTCGATCATCTACACAACCAAGGAGCATAACTTCATGGCAAATTCAACTTTGAATAAAAATCTTAATCAGAGCTCACTGGACCATGGAAAATTATAATTCAATTGCGACCATTACGCTGCGAGAAATTCATGGAAGGGATCCATGATCCATCGGGAGAAAATTGTATATTTGGACACAAACACACTCGCTCATGTCTTGTACCCGTCGCCTCTATATTAACTAGATTTAGGAGTGCGCCTCGGCGCACGAGCCCGTAGGTTTGGCATCTATTTAGCGACATCTATTTAGCGTTATTGTCTGGAGCTAGTAGATTTTGCTGTTTTGTTTCTTTTAATGATGTCAAAGCATAGGAGAATTTACGTTTTATGCAGCGAGGATGCACATGCAAGCATCGTTGTTGGAGTTGGAATTGAATTTAAGTCTCCAAATGCTAATGGACCGTTCGTACTAAGCATGGATAACATAGACGGACATGTACCCTGTGTAACTGAACTTTTTGCTATCCAGAGAACTTGGTGATTGATATTCTAACTAAATAATGATGTCTCACTCGGTGTGAATTTGATAATCCATGGATGGTTCATATTGTGAAATTTTATCATTCACTGTGGAATACTGATTCACATTGTTTTTAGTCGGCTGTGGATTAAATTGCTACGGAAATTGACCTCCTCTGACCCTACTATGCACACTAAACTCAATTACTAACTTAGAAGGCACTGATTCCCTGATCTCTATTTCTTTGTAAACACCGACAAGATGACAATATGTGTGTGCTCATTTGCTCAACCATCTTGGAGCAGAAAAGAACCAAAATAAATTTGGCTTTCATATTGCAAAGACCTAATTTAGGATACCAGAGTACATAAACCATTTTGGAGGAATAGTACATGAACCATTGTTCTTCATTGTTCCGGTTTCACGAAATAAATAACATCTTAAAGTAAAATTGAAACTTGTCAAAGAACTAACAATCATACACTGTATGTAGAAACTTAGCCTTGTAGACATGGCATAGATTGAGAATACAACAACCTATTCATATCACCCAGTCAAAATAACAATGCTTGGGTTACATTAAATATACTTGGATGACATCAGAAATTATACTGCTTTGCACCAGATTCTTGACCAGAGAGCCATTGTAAAACTCAAATATAACTTCAGAGAGCAGATGCAGCAGAAAAAATTGGAGAAGCGGCTTATCTTGAGTTGCAGTCTCGTGGGTTTCCTGAGAACAAAACACTGCTTGCTTAATCATTCAAAAATGATAAAAAAGGAAAATTAGTAGAAAAACACCTTTGTCGTTAGATGGAAAAGCTAATTTCAAATAGTTCTATTTCTACAATAGGGTCAGAGATTATGGTACAGCATGTAGATGCATAAATCCTTGCCCTACCTTTCATATGCAAAGTAGATGACAATTTAATAACAAGCCTTAAAGTAAGAAATGAAAAACTATTTTAATACCTCCAATAGATAATAATAATCAGCAGGGACACCGATTGACTCACTTTATTAAATTACCAAAGTAGTAGCCTTGTGGCAGTTGATTTGCTCCCAATTCAGCTCTGCTTGTCGGTCGTCGCTTTCATGTTCTTACTCCCGTGCTCCACCGCTTGTACTGGGCACATCGATGGCGCTAGCTTGCCTGCCGCTGGTGACTGAGAGGCATAGGTAGCAGCCGGACTGCCAGAGGCATAGGTAGCACCAACTCGACCAAGTCCACAATCGTCCATGTCTTCTTTGTCTTCTCACAGAGAAGCAGAGCAGGCAGCCAAACAGCTAGCAGCGGCGGCAATTCAGCAACCCAGCCCACCGGATCTTCTTTGTCTTCTCCGACTTTTCCGCTGCTACCAGCAAGGCTACAAGTGCAAGCCTATAGCAGTGCAGCTGCTCCAATTCATCTCAGGCAATGCGCATGGCATAAGTGAGGTATATTTCACTTTCCCCACATCAGTTCAGGGCAGCAACACTACATCTTGATTCTCGCTCAATAACAATTTGGAAGCATGAATAATTTAATCCATTGTTTACAAATTGCAATTTAGGTACCATGGGCAAAGCTAGTTAGAGAAAAATTGATTTGGTTTTTTAAAAAAAGATGATGCAAATGAAGTTGATGAAGACAAGATAGTACATATGCCTTATTGTCTAACTAAATCTTAGAGAGCTGATCCAGAGTATTTTTAATGGAATACATGATCATCTGAACCAATGATACTGAGAATTGGCTAATGCCTATAAAAATGCAATTCTTTGTGCTCTTCTTTAGTTTGGCTCACTCAAAAATTTCTTTCAAGCTCCGCCACTGCTGTCAGGAGACTACTAAACTATAGAAATGATGTCCAGGGAAAACCAAAGCACAGAAAAAAGAGTGCAGGAATTGCTAAATAGAAGAATATTTTATATTCAAGAGAAAGAGTATAGAGAATACGGCTAGGCTTCAAAGTATCATAGTTCGGTGAGTTTTCTTTAAAAAATAGTCATACAATATTTCCTATATAAATATATATGGTGCAAGTCCAGGATGAAATTCACTCTTGTTTCGAAATATAAATCGGAAGTTTGATTATGAAGAAATTCACGTGTTCGTAGACTCTGAGTAAAACAACACTCACCAAAGATAAATTACATCCTCATGAGCCTAGTTGTACTCCAGTCGAATCTTACAAAGGCTCCAATCGCTGCACATACAAAGGGTAAAAACACCAAATCAGCTCATCACATTTCACGGAATAGAAAAAACAAACAAATGAAAAATCCAAGAGTCTGAACCTGCACTGCAAGTGGATGGTGGGCCAAAACATAAACCAGACAAAGAGCCAACAACCTAGATGATGAATTCACCCTGATTTAAACAATACAAAAAGGAAAATCATGAGATGTACATATGATTGAAATACCCAAATAGATACCCACTCTTCTTCACTGGACCTGATGTTGCCTAGGCTCATCACGGACGAACCTGTCGATGATGAATCGATGAAGATGACCTTGGCAACGATGGGTCGAGGAGGATGATGGTGCTTCATGTGCTGACCACCTATCATTTATCAACCGAGGCTGCAGCCCACCAATATTCAGAGAAGAAGTAGTCATCGTCGGTGATAAATGCAGAGAAAGAGAAAATATTAAACCCGAACGTTCATCAACGGAGGCTGCAGCCCAGCAATATTCAACATACATTCATATCTTATACACCACGAGCTTGTTGCTGAATCAGAAACTAAACATCCAAATAGTACCTAGTAGATATTTGTGAAGAGAAGACAAATATAATACAAAGATACTCCGTGCATCAGCGAATAGCGGAACAAGAAAAGATACTCCGTCGGTCGGCGACAACGCCATAATACCCGAAGACAGAGCAAACATCAAATCAAAGTAGAAGAATTAATGCAAAGAGGATCATGTGTACCTCAGTACATGTGACATCTTCTCAACCTCCTACATAATCCAAAATAGTAAATCTTGGATTAGCAAGTAATTCTCTGGTGATATAAATATAGCTAATATACTAATCTAATAATATTATTTCCGCTGGACAAAGGCCAATTATTTTTATCTTCTACTCATAGAGAACAACATATTTCAGCAACATGTAAAATCACCATTGCAATACCTGTGGTTGCAGCACCAACATTTACACCACCCCACAGCAATTATATCTAGAGAACACAAGAACACGTCACCAAAAAAAGTTATAGAGCTGCAGGCAAAGTTGCTAAAGCAACACAAAACCTTGCCTGTATAATAAAAGTATCACTGAATTTATCTAGGATTGTTTGAAGGGAATACCAACATACTTTAGCTGCACAGCAACATAAACCTAGGCCTGAGGACCCCTCACCTACAAACGCAACAGCAGGAAATAAACAAAGCATCATAAGCAAAAAAAATTAGAAAATAATTTCAGAACAACAGAGGTAGTACAATAAGATTTGTAACTAAAGGAAATTCTAGAAAAGAAACCTTCCCTGTGTTAGAAATGCAAGGAATAGTCAATCTGATGGCAACATCTATCATCAAATCCCGGAAAGATCTATTGAACAACATAGATTTTAGATCTACAGAAAATCATCAGCTACAAACAATCATACACTCACTTTATTTTTCAAGATCCGTTAAACAACGCAGATTACAGATCATGCACAGAAGTAATGTGGAAGAAGGAGATTGACCTGCAGGTTAGGGTGAAGCCCCAGGGACGCGCAAGAGGAGGTACTTGAGCACACAAAGAGGGAGAAAGACCTTCGTTCACAGATCTGGGCACGGGGAGGCCGTCCAAAGCATGAGCAGCTTCGAGGAGATCGCATCCTTCGTTGTGGCTCGGTTTGCTAGGCTACCGGGGCTCCAGGTCCTTGCGGTCGCCCTGCAACGGTTGCAGCTGCTCGTCGTCCCCATCGCGGAAACACTGATTCGCTCGCGATGGATGGCGGTCGATCTGCTTGCTTCCTCTTTGTTGTGCTCCTCCCACAGCTGGCCGCTTAGAGTAGGCCGCCGCCGCCACCAAACCTGTTGGCCTGCTGCTCGGCCCGCAACACCAGACCGAGAGGGACCAGTGGTAGCGGCTAGGGTTTTCAGGAGGAGAAGAGGAGGAAGGAAGAGAAGAGGGTGCAGGAGTGGTTGGGGCAGGAGCACGGGAGGAGGCGGCCAGGGTTTGGGTGTGGGAAGCTTTTCACCCACCACGCGCGGGCCGCACGCACGTCCCTCATCCCTCACACCCCCTGCTTAACCCACCGAACGTCTGACTAGTGACTGAGAGGTGGACCGACGAGAGCGCATGGCCCAATAGCAGCAAGGCGCATTACCAGGCGGGTAGACCACGGCCGGTCCATTACGTAGAGACGGGTTGGCCGGGCAAATCAGGACCGCTGTTTTCGAATCGGATGGCCGAAGAATTCAGATTTTTGTGGGGCGTCGTAGTACCCCCTCCACTTATAGGTTAGATTACACTATACAATGGCATACCATCGAGAGATTGAGATCCTCTTTTCTTTGAAGACGTCATTTTTGCTGATTCCAGTAGCAACTCTCCACTGACGCTGGACTTGTGGAGGATCTCTATGTGGCAGAAAAAACTTCCAAACAGACGTCCAGTCATTTTTGAATATCTTGAGCCTCTGCATCAAGCCATCAACCATATAGAACAAGGAAAAGGTAAGTTAATACCAATCCAAGAGGGAACAAAAATATGCTGCAGAGACAAATATAATCACCACTTCATACGATGTATTTCCTCAGCACTCAATGGAGAAGAATTCATACGCGCACTTCCTGCATTATTTCAAACAAAATATGCTTAGTAGTGTGTAGTTTAGAAAATGACAGTCAATGAGAAAAACATCACACATCCTGCATTGCACGTCTAATTTGCTCTACACAATGACTAAAGTAAGAATAATACTCCCTCCGTTTCAAAATATAAGATGTTTAAAGTCTGTGAAAAAAATGAACCTAGACTTATTTTAGTGTGTAGATTTATTACAAAATTGAGTGAACCTACATACTAAAACAAGTCTAGATTCATTTTCTTCACAAATCTAAAACATCTTATATTTTGAAACGGAGGGGAGGGAGTACAAACTAAATTTGCATCTTCTTCTCTCTTCCCTTATAGTATCAGTACAATACTGGAAAATTTGTTCTGGAAGAGCTCCAAAGTAGTAGTAACCAGAACTATAAATAATCGATATAATTATAGCCTATATAAATAGAGAGGTTGCTCAGTTGTGGTGGAGGTGGACACAGACGAGGGGACAGAGAGGACAACCACATATACATATAAATAGAGAGGAGCCTGGCAGGGCCGGCAACACGCGGAGGGACGTTCGCGGCAGTGGCCTGAGGTAGCGGCACCACGTATATGCTTCTCCTGCTGGTGGTGACAAGGAGTATTATCGTGAGGCGGCATTGCTTGGTCCTCCGGTGGGAAGAGCGTTGACAGAGGTGAGATGGTATTGGAAGCAGCGGTCTGGAGATGGCGCTCGATGGAAGGCACGGGGAAGGGGAGCTTCACAGGCAACGGACACGATATCTTGGGCGTAATTATAGAAAATGTAGCGGTTAGCGGAGATAATAATGGGATTTAGCTGATTTGTTAGGTGCCAAACATGTTGAGCACTCAACATTGGAGAGAAATGGGTAGTTGGATTCCGATAGTTTAATGGCTGAGATTGAATGTAAGTTCTTGCTTTTATATGTAGTAGAGATAGAGATGAATTTCGTGACTTGTATTGTAGCCTACGAAAAAAATTGTGAAAAGGCCAACGGACATAATTACTTATAATCATACCTTTGCAAAACCCTCATAGAAATTGAAAATAGCATCATTATTCCTCTTGCGTCCATCGGTGGCGTGCCGTGAACCAAACTTTGTGCAGCCTCTGGACCTCTGGAACACTATCAAAGCAAGTATAACGTTGTTGTAGCAGCCGGGAAGTCATCGCCCGATGGAAACCAGAAGACGTCGACAAATGCAATTTGTGAAGCAGATCGTTGCCCAAGATAGGAAAATGTCGAGAAGGGCATGAGCGATGCCCCATGACCGTTTAGACGAAACTAGAGAACACACACCTCACATGTTGCCTGACAAGGCCGAGGCTAGCTAACTATCATCAATTGGAACTGGAGCCGGAGGGAAAAGATGAACACACACCATCCGCTTTGCTGAACAACTGAAAGGGAATTTCCCTCCTTGTATGTTTTTGCATACATGACAACTCCATTAGCGGACTAATTATGTGCATAAGCCATATATGTACATCTTACATTTGCAAGATGGTGTGAGACCCCTCTAAAAGAGGACTCTCGAAGACGGTGTTCTTTTTCCGTTTCTCTTGTTTATTTGAGTTATAGGAACACCGTACTATCAACAGGGGGCCTCTTTGAAAGTTAAGGCTAGAATCAAGTTCACGTACCCATACCCAAATTGCACCCCCTAAAGCCTTCCCATCATCCAATAGATCATTCCATTCCATGTTCTTTATGTGTTTTCTGTCCTAACCAGTAGTAGCGGTGGCCTGTCGGTAGTACTTGCCCCTGTTGGAGATATGCCCTAGAGGCAATAATAAATGTAGTTATTATTATATCTTTGTGTTTATGATAAATGTTTACATTCATGCTATAAAAGTATTAACAAGGAAACATTAATACTTGTCTGATTTGTAAACTAAATTAGAGTCCCTAGTAAAGCCTCTTCATAATACTAGCTTGTTAGTTAATAAATGATTGTGGTTTCCCTATCATGAACATTGAGATGCTATTAACAAACAAGATCATATCATTAGGAGAATGGTATGATGGACATACTCCTATAGATAAGCGTAGCATAAAGATCAAGCCATTTTAATAGTTCAATTGCTATAAGCTTTCTGATACATAGTAACCTAATTCCTTCGACCATGAGATCATGCTTATCACCATCATCGGAAGGATGCTTTGATGACATCAAACACCACACCGTAATTGGGTGGTTATAAAGGTGGCATTGAGTGTTCGGAAAGTATGGGTTGAGACACATAGATCAAGAGTGGGATTTGTCCATCCATATGACGGATAGATATACTCTGGGCCCTCTCGGTGGAATGTCATCCAATTGGATTGCAAGCATATGACTGGCTCACAAGGGATCACATATCACGGGAACGAGAAAAGATTACTTATCAGTAACGAGGTTGAACTAGGTATGCAGAGATACCGACGATCAAAACCTCGGATAAGTAAACTATCGTGAGACAAAGGGAAATTGGTATCGTATGTAAGTGGTTCATTCGATCGCAAAGTAATCGTAGAAATATGTGGGAGCCATATGAATTTCCAGATTCCTCTATTGGTTATTGTTCGGAGAAGTGTCTCGATCATGTCCGCATAATTCACGAACCGTAGGGAGACACACTTAAGGATTCGATATTGTTGAGTAGTTATGAAATGATGAGTAAGAGACCGAATGTTGTTCGGAGTCTCGGATGGGATCCTGGATATCACGAGGAGATCCGGAATGGTCTGGAGAATAAGATTCATATAAGGAAAGTCTTGTTTCGGAGTTGGAGAATAATTTCGGTGTTTTCATCGGGAATGTTCTAGAAGGGTCCGGAAGGTCCGGCACTCCGGAGGGGAAGGGTACATGAATGTGTCATAACAAGTTGGAATGGTTGTATCATGTACAAGGTGTCATCGCTGAGCAAAATAAAGGGATAAATCAAATCCTAGTTTGAAAAGTCAAACGCCAATTTGAAAAGTCAAATGGCAAGTTTGCTTGGTGGAGGGAGAGTAGGAAACCTACTTGGGGAGGAGTTCCTCTCCCTCCACCCGCCGGCCAAGGAGGCCGAGTTGGGGGAGGACTCTCCTCCCCTGGCCGGCGCCCTCCCACCTATATAAGGAGGGGCAGGGGTGCCCCTCTAGACCTACACCTCTCTCCTCTAAACCCTAGCCCTAGCCGTTGGCCCTCCTGCAGCCGCCACCGCCCTAGGGTTTGCCCTAGCCGCCGACTTGGGGCTCTCCCCTTGTCCTAGCCGTCGGCCTAGCCCTCTCTACTTGGTGCCTCTAAACCCTAGATTGCCAAGGCCTCTCTCATAGTCCACCATACTCGCTCCGGCTTAAGGCGAAGCCCTGCGAGATCTCCCATCTACTTTCGATACCACGCCGTCGTGCTGCCGAAATCGCGAGGAGAGTGCTACAACCTCCGCTGCCTGCTGGAACAAGGGAGAGGAAGGTCTTCATCGAGTACCGAACGTGTGACCGACTGCGGAAGCGGTGCCGGAACGCAGCGCCGGAAGGATCGTCTACACGATCTTGAGATCGGCAAGAGTACGACTACATCACCCACGAGAATCCGCTCTTGTTAAACACTTTGGAATCTTCGAGGGTGAGTTATTCTATTGACTCGTTGCTACAATCTAGTAGATAGATCTTGGCTTGTTTGTTTGTATGCGGTAGAAAATTTTTGTTTTCCATGCTACGAACCCCTACAGTGGTATTAGAGCCGTGTCTATATGTAGATCTGTTGCACGAGTAGAACACAATGGTCATTGTGGGCGGTGGTGCTTTTATTATCAATTGCTTCTTGTGTACTTTGCATCTTGCGGTATGATGGGATGAAGCGGCTCAGGCTAACCTTACATGACATCGTTCATGAGACTTGCTCCACGCTCAACATGCAACTTGTATTGCATAAGTGGCTTTGAGGGTGTCTGTCTCTCCCATTATAGTATAGATCCAATTTACAACGGGCACTTGATAGTTCAAACATCAACGTTGTGGTTCTTGTTCGTAAGTTAGATCGACACTTATTGAAAGCCCCAAACCATGTAAAATATGCAAAGAAATTAGAGGCGTCTAACTTTGTTTTGCAGGGGTGTGCTGTGATGTGATATGGACATGATTGTGATTATATTTGATGTATGCAATGTTCCTTATTGTAAGTTGGCAACCCACAGGAGCCATATGGTTGTCTTTAATTTCTGTTAAGTCCCGCGTGTCTATTCAAAGTAGTTGTAATAGTTGAAGCTGGTGGACGACAATCATGGAGCAGCGTCATTGACCTTGATGCAATGCCGGTGATGATGGAGATCATGTTCGTGCTTGAAGATGGAGATCGGAAGCACAAAGAAGAAAGGCCATATCATATCACATATTATGAATTGCATGTGATGTTAATCCTTTATGCATCTTGTGTTGCTTAGTTCACGACGGTAGCATTATAAGATGATCCCTCATGCACATAAATTTCAAGTTCTAAAGTGTTCATCCTTAGTAAGCATCGTTGCTAAAGCTTGTTGTTTCGAAGCACCACGCGATGATCGGGTGTGTTAGATTCTGCAAGTGTATACAACGTGAGCAAGCCAGATTTGCTCATGCGGAAGCTAAGGTTTGATCTTGACGAGCCTAGCATGTACACACATGGTCTCGGAACACGGATCGCCGAAAGGTAAAGCATGAATCATATAGTAGATATGATGAACATGTCGATTGTTCGCCATTGAAGCTACATCAACTCTCGTGATGATCGGTTTTGATGTGGTGGATCTGATTCGTGTGATCACTAAAACAATGTGAGGGATATTGTTTTGAGTGGGAGTTCACCTAGATTAATTTAACTATTAATTAGAGCTCAATTTGTCATAAACTTAGTCTAAACTATTGCAAATATGTTGTAGATAAATGGTGGCCCCTACCATCAATTTTAATGCATTCCTAGAGAAAGAAAAGTTGAAAAACAATGGAAGAAACTTCGCGGATTGGTTCCACAATTTGAGGATTGTCCTCAATGCTGATAATTTGACCTATGTGCTGGATGCACCGCTGGGTGACCCGCCTGCAGCTGATGCTACCGATGAAGTAAAGAATGCTTACCTCACTCGGAAGAATCAGTACTCCACAGTTCAGTGTGCTCTTGTATGGTTTGGAATCGGAGCTTCAGAAAAGGTTTGAGAATTCAGACCCACATGATATTGTCCATGAACTCAAATTGATATTTGAGACTCACGCGGCAGTTGAGAGCTATGAGGATTCTGAAAAGTTCTTTAACTTCAAGATGGAAGAGGGCAGCTCCGTCAGTGAGCATGTGCTTAAGATGTCTGGGCACGCAAACAAACTCTAAAGCTTGGGTATAGTGATTCCTAATGCTTTGGGGATTTACCGTGTCCTCCAATCACTACCACCAAGTTACAAGAACTTTGTGATGAACTACAATATGCAAATCATGAACAAGCAGTTGCCAGAACTCTTCTCCATGTTAAAATCTGTAGAAGTGGAGATCAAGAAAGAGCACCAAGTGTTGATGGTCAATAAGACCACCAAATTCAAGAAAGTCAAGTCTAAGCAAAAGGGACACTTCAAGAAGGGTGGTAAGAAAGTTGCCGCACCGACGAAGAAGACCAAGGCTGGACCTAAGCCTGATACTGAGTGCTTTTACTGCAAGGGAGAAGGTCACTGGAAGCGGAATTGCCCAAAGTACTTGGCGGATTTGAAGAACGGCAACATCAAGAAGAAAGGTATATCTGATATACATGTTATTGATGCGTATCTCACTAGTACTCGTAGTAGTGCATGGGTATTTGATACTGGTTCGGTTGCTCATATTTGTAACTCGAAACAGGTGCTGCAGAATAAACGGAAGCTAGCGAAGAACGAGGTGACGATGCGCGTAGGAAATGGATCAAAGGTTGATGTGATCGCGGTCAGCACGCTACCTCTTCATCTACCATCGGGATTAGTTTTATACTTAAATAATTGTTATTTGGTGCCTGTGTTAAGCATGAACATTATATTAGGATCTTGTTTATTGCGAGACGGTTACTTGTTTAAGTCCGAGAATAATGGTTGTTCGATTTATATGAGTAATATGTTTTATGCACATGCACCTTTGATAGATGGTCTATTCTTATTGAATCTCGATAGTGGAAATACACATATTAATAACATTGAAGCTAAACGTTTGAAATTGAGCGATAACTCGACCTATATGTGGCACTGTCGTCTTGGTCACATTGGAGTGAAGCGTATGAAGAAACTCCATTCCGATGGACTTCTTGAATCACTTGATTTCGAATCACTTGAAAGATGCGAAGCATGTCTGATGGGTAAAATGACTAAGACTCCATTTTCTGGTATGATGGAGCGAGCTACGGACTTATTGGAAATCATACATACCGATGTGTGTGGTCCAATGAGTGTAGCATCGCGCGGTGGTTATCGTTATGTTCTTACCTTCACGGATGACTTGAGTAGATATGGGTATATCTATTTCATGAAACATAAGTCCGAAACTTTCGAGAAGTTTAAGGAATTTCAAAGTGAGGTGGAGAATCAACGTAACAAGAAGATTAAATTTCTATGTTCTGATCGTGGAGGTGAATATCTAAGTTACGAGTTTGGCGAGCATTTGAAGAAATGCGGAATACTTTCACAATTGACACCGCCGGGAACACCATAGCATAATGGTGTGTCCGAACGTCGTAATCGAACTCTCTTAGATATGGTTCGTTCTATGATGTCACTTACAGATTTACCGCTATCATTTTGGAGTTATGCATTAGAAACAGCCGCATTCACTTTAAATAGGGCACCATCTAAATCCGTTGAAACGACACCGTATGAATTATGGTTTGGGAAGAAACCTAAATTGCCGTTCCTTAAAGTTTGGGGTTGCAAAGCCTATGTAAAGAAGTTACAGCCAGACAAGCTTGAACCCAAAGCAGAAAAATGCGTCTTCACAGGATACCCAAAGGAAACTATTGGGTATACCTTCTATCATAGATCCGAAGGCAAAATCTTCGTTGCCAAGAATGGATCCTTTCTAGAGAAGGAATTTCTCTCGAAAGAAGTGACTGGAAGGAAAGTAGAACTCGACGAGGTTGTCGAACCTTCTCTCGAACTTGCGAGTAGCGCAGCACCGGAAGAAGTTCCTGTGGTGCCTGCACCAATAAGAGAGGAAGCTAATGATGATGATCATGAAACTTCAGTTGAAGTTGCTACAGAGCCTCGGAGGTCAACGAGAACTCGTACCACTCCAGATTGGTATGATTCCGTTATGAGTGTCATGTTGGTGGACAACACCGATGACCCCGAGACATATGAGGAAGCGATGATGAGCCCAGATTCCAATAAATGGCAAGAAGCCATGAAATCCGAGATTGGATCCATGTACGAAAACCAAGTATGGACTTTGGTGGACATACCGGATGGCCGGAAGGCTGTCGAGAACAAATGGATTTTCAAGAAGAAAACAGATGTTGATGGTAATGTTACTGTCTATAAAGCTCGACTTGTCGCAAAAGGGTTTCGACAAATTCAAGGAGTTGACTACGATGAGACTTTCTCACCAGTAGCGAAGCTAAAGCCTGTGAGGATTTTGTTAGCAATCGCTGCATATTATGATTATGAGATATGGCAGATGGATGTCAAAACAGCGTTCCTCAATGGAGACATTGATGAAGAGTTGTATATGATGCAACCCAAAGGTTTTGTCGATCCTAAAGATGCTAACAAGGTATGCAAACTTTAACGGTCCATATATGGATTAAAGCAAGCATCCCGAAGTTGGAATCAATGTTTTGATAAGGTAATCAAAAGTTTTGGTTTTATACAAACTTATGGAGAAGCTTGTATTTACAAGAAAGTGAGTGGGAGATCTGTAGCATTCTTAATACTATATGTAGATGACATATTGTTGATTGGGAATGATGTAGACCTTCTTAATAGTGTCAAGGAATATTTGAATAATAGTTTTTCAATGAAAGATCTTGGCAAAGCATCTTACATATTAGGCATAAAGATTTATAGAGATAGATCGAGACGCCTAATATCATTGTCACAAAGTACATATTTGTACAAAGTTCTAAAGAGTTTTGGAATGGAAGATAGCAAGAAAGGGTTCTTGCCCATGTTGCTCAATACGACCTTGAGTAAAACTCAAAGTCCTGCAACGGCAGAAGATAGAGAAAGGATGAGGAAGACTCCCTATGCCTCAGCCATAGGATCTCTAATGTATGTTATGTTATGTACTAGACCCGACATTGCATATGTTGTTAGTTTAACTAGCAGATATCAAAGTGATCCAGGAGTGGATCATTGGACAGCAGTCAAAAACATCCTTAAGTACTTGAGAAGAACTAAGGATATGGTTCTTTCTTATGGAGGTGATGAACAACTCGTTGTTAATGGTTACACCGATGCTAGTTGGAACACCGATCCGGATGATTCTAAATCTCAATCTGGATACGTATTTACTTTGAATGGTGCGGCAGTTAGCTGGAGGAGTGCAAAGCAAAGCGTTGTGGCGAGATCTTCAACTGAATCAGAATACATAGCTGCTTCAGAGGCTTCACAAGAAGCGATATGGATGAAGGAGTTCATTACAGAGCTCGGTGTGGTTCCAAGTGCGCTGGACCCAATGTCTATCTACTGTGATAACATGGGCGCCATAGCCAATGCGCAAGAGCCAAGGTCACACAAGAAGCTGAAGCACATCAAGCTATGGTTTTCACGCTATTCGAGAACATGTCCAAGATGGTGACATAAATATTTGCAAAGTACACACAAATCTGAATGTGGCAGATCCGTTGACTAAACCTCTCCCGAGGGCAAAACATGACGAACACCAAACTGCCATGGGTGTTCGGTATATTACCATGTAATCTAGATTAGTTGACTCTAGTGCAAGTTGGAGGCTGTTGGAGATATGCCCTAGAGGCAATAATAAATGTAGTTATTATTATATATTTGTGTTTATGATAAATGTTTACATTCATGCTATAAAAGTATTAACAAGGAAACATTAATACTTGTGTGATTTGTAAACTAAATTAGAGTCCCTAGTAAAGCCTCTTCATAATACTAGCTTGTTAGTTAATAAATGATTGTGGTTTCCCTATCATGAACATTGAGATGCTATTAACAAACAAGATCATATCATTAGGAGAATGGTATGATGGACATACTCCTATAGATAAGCGTAGCATAAAGATCAAGTCATTTTAATAGTTCAATTGCTATAAGCTTTCTGATACATAGTAACCTAATTCCTTCGACCATGAGATCATGCTTATCACCATCACCGGAAGGATGCTTTGATGACATCAAACACCACACCGTAACTGCATGGTTATAAAGGTGGCATTGAGTGTTCGGAAAGTATGGGTTGAGACACATGGATCAAGAGTGGGATTTGTCCATCCATATGACGGATAGATATACTCTGGGCCCTCTCGGTGGAATGTCATCCAATTGGCTTGCAAGCATGTGACTGGCTCACAAGGGATCACATATCACGGGAACAAGAAAAGAGTACTTATCAGTAACGAGGTTGAACTAGGTATGCAGAGATACCGACGATCAAAACCTCAGATAAGTAAACTATCGTGAGACAAAGGGAAATTGGTATCATATGTAAGTGGTTCATTCGATCGCAAAGTAATCGTAGAAATATGTGGGAGCCATATGAATTTCCAGATTCCTCTATTGGTTATTGTTCGGAGAAGTGTCTCGATCATGTCCGCATAATTCACGAACCGTAGGGAGACACACTTAAGGATTCGATATTGTTGAGTAGTTATGGAATGATGAGTAAGAGACCGAATGTTGTTCGGAGTCTCGGATGGGATCCTGGATATCACGAGGAGATCCGGAATGGTCCGGAGAATAAGATTCATATAAGGAAAGTCTTGTTTCGGAGTTGGAGAATGATTCCGGTGTTTTCATCAGGAATGTTCTAGAAGGGTCCGGAAGGTCCGGCACTCCGGAGGGGAAGGGTACATGAATGTGTCATAACAAGTTGGAATGTTTGCATCATGTACTAGGTGTCATCGCTGAGCAAAATAAAGGGATAAATCAAATCCTAGTTTGAAAAGTCAAACGCCAATTTGAAAAGTCAAACGACAAGTTTGCTTGGTGGAGGGAGAGTAGGAAACCTACTTGGGGAGGAGTTCCTCTCCCTCCACCCGCCGGCCAAGGAGGCCGAGTTGGGGGAGGACTCTCCTCCCCTGGCCGGCGCCTTCCCACCTATATAAGCAGGGGCAGGGGTGCCCCTCTAGACCTACACCTCTCTCCTCTAAACCCTAGCCCTAGCCGCCGGCCCTCCTGCAGCCGCCGCCGCCCTAGGGTTTGCCCTAGCCGCCAACTTGGGGCTCTCCCCTTGCCCTAGCCGCCGGCCTAGCCCTCTCTACTTGGTGCCTCTAAACCCTAGATCGCCAAGGCCTCTCTCATAGTCCACCATACTCGCTCCGGCAAGGTGAAGCCCTGCGAGATCTCCCCTCTACTTTCGGTACCACGCCGTCGTGCTGCCGGAATCGCGAGGAGAGTGCTACAACCTCCGCTGCCTGCTAGAACAAGAGAGAGGAAGGTCTTCATCGAGTACCGAACGTGTGACCGACTGCGGAAGCGCTGCCGGAACGCAGCGTCGGAAGGATCGTCTACACGATCTTGAGATCGGCAAGAGTACGACTACATCACCCACGAGAATCCGCTCTTGTTAAACACTTTGGAATCTTCGAGGGTGAGTTATTCTATCGACTCGTTGCTACAATCTAGTAGATAGATCTTGGCTTGTTTGTTTGTATGCGGTAGAAATTTTTTGTTTTCCATGCTACGAACCCCTACAGCCCCCCTTAACAGGGCCAATGTTAGAGGCGTCCTGCGGTGACCCAGCATACCACTGCATGATATAGTATACTATAGTCGTGGACATAACACCAATAAAACACCATTCACTAGTATTATATCCCTCAGAGTGGTACAACAGGAACATAGCGGGTCCAATACATGGCTAAAGGTTACAACTCGACTCTTTACATAAGATCCAAAGAACAATCTAGGTGAAAGAGAGAGAAAGAAACTTCTTTCAAAGAAGAATCAACAAAGAATAACTCATAACTAACATGCTAATAAGGTTAGCACCAAGCTATTTGGCTGGTATTGCTGCTAATGCAACACTCTACAAAAGTAGGTTCTATGGCTAGAGATTAAATTTCTATCTAATCTGTAACTTCGTATTCATTTGAGTTGATGTATTTGTTGACTTTCTTGACTTTATTGAAGACCTGTGCTTTTGGATGATGACTCCTGCAGCATAACTTGTTGTAGACGTTGTCTTAATGGTTTTAGAATCTAGCAAGGGTTAAGAAGATACGTTGAGTACGAGCGTACTCAGCAAGTTCACTAGAAAAGGAGTGTTTGATACACTATATCTATAGCCACAGACTGTGGGTCGTAGGCAATGCAGGTTTTCGTAAACATTTATTTAAAGGTTGCTTTTATTCTGAAAATCTATGTCCGTCAGCCTTCACGGGTTTACCAGAACTTCAATAGAGTTCCTTTCCCATCGCGTTCATAGCTCCTTCCCGGAACAGGGAGTAACAACTTACAGTTCTTACACTCTACAGAGGTGCGTTGCTTTTTCCATTGAATTACGGCAATGGTTTGTACAGACCGTTAGATGCCAGAACTGTCGTGGGACGACGAGGGTTCCCACCCATATGCTGCATATCCTCTACGAATTACCAATGAATATGCATGCTACGAGTGATAACAGCCACGACCTGCACATACGGCTACATGCGAGAGGAAGAAGATACACCTGACTTCTCTGTCCCATTCCAAATCTCATGGTTAACGCGTAATATACGGCGCAAGAATCACTGGCGACTTTGGTTGTTAAGTTCTAGATAATGTGTTCCTTTACCACCGGAACTTTCATAGTAGGTTATTACCTCATGGTAAATAACCTATAATCATATTATTATGAAAATAGTGTTTTCTGACCTTTTTTAAATGCAGGTGATGACAACACTGGATTTGTAAAATACTTTACAGAAAATAATCAAAGGACATGAGCAAGTGTGAACTTGCATTTTATGATTGCAAGATTATGCACTCACGGTCTTCAAGATATTATAAGATCCAATATCTGAAATCATAATCATTGGTCCGGTAAGGACTAATGTTCAAAGAAGCAGGATGCTATTATGCATAAGTAATGTAATGCAATTTGATAAATTTGTATCCCCGAATAAGCGTTGATCTAGGGTTTAGAAACTGGAATAGTTATTTTGGAATGTGTTGTACTTTTAGATAAGCTTCACACTTGTGCTTCTTATTAAGGCTTGTGAGTGTGTGTGGAACAACAAGTAATTATAATACCATACAACAACAATATACACTAATGTGGAATGCACCTCAAAGACTACTTATATAAGAATTATTGTTTGAAGTGGCAAAAAGAATAACATTTGAGGAAAAGATTTCTTTTCTAAGGTCTGGATAATCTTCGTGGTTAATTAAAGGTGATCGATGTTGTTTGTGCTTGCTTAAATAGTTTGGACTTGAGATGCTTTAGGTCTTAATTAAAATAGACCAAAGTTAACTATAAAACACATTATAAAGTTTTTATCATAATATTTTAAAATCTTGTAGACTAAAGTTAACTTTAAAGATATAGATGGGTTTAGTATGTAATACTGATGATATTTGTACTTGGTTCATTTTATAAGATTTCACTAGAATTAACTAGGAATGGTACTACTTTTATTTGAGTAGTAATTTTTTTCCAATATTATAATGGAATAGCATCATTTACCTTTTTATAAATGAGTGGTTATAGTTTGTAAACAAGGAAATAACATTACTTAACTATTCATGGATTCACTATAGTGTCTTGATATGTTTATAACTTGTGGTTGGGGTAATGGGAAAGATTTATTTTAGTCAAAAATTTATTCTTGAAGGATTTATATTGGATAAGGATCTTTCTAGGAAATAGTCTATATTTATGGTGGAATGATAATTTAATAAAATTGGATTTAAAATGGGTTGAATCATTTTGACTTCACATTATAATATTTAAGTCTAATACTATTTATTAGACTCAATTGGCTAATTATTAAAAATATTAGCAATTTTTATTTACCCTTATAGGAATTATTAACTAAAGAAATAGGATTAAATTTAAGTTGTTAAAGTGTTTTAAGTTTTTTATTCACCTCAAAATCGAAATATTATATTTTTAACATGGAGGTATTATTTTAGTGATCATTTTGGTATATTACGTGTATTTTTGTGATTTATAAATAATAAGATATGATTTTTTATAAGTTTTATTACTTTAATAATAATTAATATTTAATTAAATGGAATAATAATGCATGATTATAGTTTTAAGTTATAGTTCCTATTCTTTCTAAGATTTTGGTATTTTATTTATATTTTTATCTTTTACCGCTATTAGAATATGAATTATCAAAGTTTTACTACTTATAAAATCTTTATTAAATAACAATGATTTAAATAATTATCAAAGTAATGTTGGATAATAATTTTAAGTTGTAGATTTTATTTTTCTAAAAAAATTCATATATTAAACATATTTTTCTGAATTATAAAACAAAAGTTATTAAATTTCTAAGATTTAATCATTTTCAGAAATTGTTAAACATATTTACCACGTCACTGCTGACATCATCACTCCTCTTAAACTTTTTACACTACACCCTAACCTAAGAGCATCTCCACTCGCGTACCCAAGGACCTGTTTTCGTCCGGATTTTGGCGTGTTTTGGTCCGGCCTACCCAGGCCGTACCCAGGATCCCGGGTACGCCCTGGTAACGCCGGACTCGGCGAAAACGGGCGTGGGCCAGCGCTGTCGGCGAGAGAAGGCACCACTCCCGCCAATTCGCCGAGCTCCCCGCCCTTTTCTTCCCTCATCCCGCCTTTCTTCCCCATTCCCCCTACACCCGAAGCCCGCCGATCACCGCACCCGACATGCCGCCCAAGAGTTTCGTCCAGCCCAGATCGATCCTCGGCGAGGGTCCGGCGGAGAAGAAGGCGAGGAAGCCGAGAGCGCCGCCGACCAAGCCGGAGGGCATGTCCTCGGCGGAGTGGGAGAAGAGGGAGCACGCCAGGCAGATCTCGTCGGCCGAGCGGAAGGAGAGGAAGGAGAGGGCGAAGCTCCGGCAGCAGCAAGCGGAGGAAGAGAAGGCGATGGTGAAGGTGGCGGCAGAAGAACAGGCGACGGCGAAGGCGAAGCAGGCGGCGGCGACGTGTTCGAGAGGACATGAAGATGGAGTTCAAGTTTCATCATGTCTTCGAGAAGATCGAGCATTGCGAGAAGTGGCGGGACACTCGCCTGAGTTTGTACAAGAGCAAGGACGGCGTCTACAACCCCGAGGCCCCGGCTGCTGCTGCCAGCGAAGGAAGACCTGAGCTCGGCCAGAAGAAGGCGAAGATGCTCAAGGCCGCCAGACCTCCCGCCGAGCGTCTCCAGGATTCGATCGAGAAATGCCTCACCGACACGAGGGCGCAGGCCGACAAGAGGGCTGAGAAGAGCGAGGAGCGCTGGAAGAAGTTGATGGAGACACAAGGGGAAAAGGTGGCCCTCATCAAGGTCAGCCTCGCCGACAAGAAAGCCAGCCTCGCCGAGAAGAAGGCCAACTACGCCGCCAAGAAGCGCCACACGGACCTCAAGTTCCTCATGGGCGGCGAGGACACATCGAAGATGAGCTCGCCGGTCAAGGCCTGGTACTTGGCGCAACGCCAGGCCATCCTGGAGGGCATGACCACGGCGTCCCCTTCCCCTTCCCCTGCGCCGAACGTGCCAGCGCCAAACGCTCCCACGCCGAGCTCTGCTTCGACTTCCTCCACCCCTGGGGCCTTCGCCGGCGAGATGGAAGACAACGCCGCGTCGGCCACGCCACAGGAGCCCATACCCATCGACGACTGGTCGTGTTTCCCCTTATGTAATAAAAATATGTCGCCGAACATGTAGGCGCATCTGTCGAACACCTTGTGGCTAAGCACTCGCCGACGGGAACTATGCAGATTCAAATATATAGCCGTTTTGTGTCCGCCTGGGTACTCGGCCTGGGTGGCCGAGTGGGAAACTGGGCGTACCCAGGACGAAAACTTGCGCCGTCCGGCCGAAAAAAGGTCCGGATTTCGGCTTGGGTTCGGCCAACGAGTGGAGATGCTCTAACCCCCAATCACTGACTGGTGGGTCGTGGCCACATTGATGCGCCACGCGAGACAAGGACCAGGTCAAACGACGCTGAGGTGGCAGAGTGACAACAGCATGATGTCATGCTGACATCAGCATGGCCTCCACCACCAGAGAATGCTCGCCGGCGGCGATCTGCGACGTTTTAGCTAGCGGGGTTTGGTGCGTTGGAAAGAGGATGCAACGGCGAGTCAAACAGTGGTTGCACCGCTACCTATTGGTCATCGGAAGTACCCCGGCGACGAGATTCTGCGACGGTGCTCAACGGAACTTGGTCTATAGCGAGATTGATACGCCCAATTTGCATCACCATTCTATATCATAATTTACCTCTATTCATTGATATTTTTCTTATTATGAGGTATTATTTATGGCTTTTCATCTGTTTATGCATGTTGGATGATTCCTAGAGAATGGTCATCGGCGGCGATCTGCGGCGTTTTAGCTAGCAGGGTTTGGTGCGTTGGAGAGAGGATGCAACGGCGAGTCGAACAGTGGTCGCACCGCTACCTATTGTTCACCGGAAGTACCCCGGCGACGAGCTTCTACGGCGGCGCTCAATGGAATTTGGTCTACAGCGAGATCTAGCAAGCAAAAAATAAGGTCTAGAGATGCGCAAACTCACCCTGATGTTTGTATAGTGGTCGATGAAGACGATGGTGCTCCGATACGGCCTAATTCTCACGAACTCCGATGATCACCGGCGAAAGGGAACGGTGAAATCCTCCTGATACCGAGCGCCCCTTGCTTCACTCCTACCTCTCAAGTGACGAGAACGGTGAGACGCTTCTCCTCGACTACCCCATGGCCTCTGGGTATTTTCTATCGGCGACAAGGAGTGGCGCCGGTGAGTTAGGGTTTTGGCCCTTTGCTAAACAGAGAGGATAAGGAGTGAGGATGAGCGAGTGAGAGGATGAGGACGAGGGGATCCGCGGTGGCGTTCTTATTCTCCCAGCAGACGACGGCGATCATCTTGACGCCGGCGAGCGACGGCGCTCGCGCCACGCACCTGCTTCGCCAGCAACCCGAGGTGGACGACAACGATAGACCAGACAAAACGGTATTTGGGCCTGGTCTTCTGTTGGGCCGTAGCGAAACGAGCGGAAAAGGCTGGCTGCGACTTGTGAGCGACGAATAAGCATAGGAATGTTGGGTCGGCCTGCTGCTCGAGCCAGATCTTCCTTTTCTTTTTATTTCCCTTTTAAATTTTCTGTTTTGATTTCAGATTTGAATTTGATCATTTGATTTAAATTTTCCTTATAGCGTTTATTTTCTGAATGCTTGCAGCAGCAAATAATATTTATTGAAATTTATTTTGTGAACCTTTATAATATATATATATTCTTTATTTCCTTTCATAGAAGTCAATTTTTAATTAATGTTTTGTCAGGGCTTTTATTATTAAATTTTCTTTTAATAATAAGCCATGAATTTATTATGGAATATTTCCTTATTTATTTATAAAATTTGAATTTAATGAATTTATAGTTTGGAGATAAGTTTGATATAATGATCCTATATCATTATTTGATGCATGATATTCTAAGGAATTAATATGGCTAATATTATTCCTTTAAATCTAGAAAATTCCAAGGTATATATTTTATTATACCCAATATAGGAGTTAGGGTTTGAAATTATAAGTATTCATCATGAGTTTTAGGAGATTTAATATACTCAAATTCTTTTATAAATATGGATAAAAATTAATGATTGAGTTACATTGTCCTCATGTTTGTTTTCATGAATGGTATCACCATCCATGATAAAATAGTAGAGTTATTCTTTGGGCTAACTTATGAGAAGGAATTAATTAAGATAGTTCCTAAGCACATGTGATTATGATAGTTGTAAAGAACAAAGATATGCTTAAGTGATTTTCTATAGGAAAATGTTCCTATCAAGTATTAGGTATATAAGATGATGGATCAATCATATGAAATGGATATTATGTTTGGTTAAAGATTTAAGGTTGAGTGCTTACCAAGAATTCCTATCTTCAATAATTCACCATTCTCGACTTCTGATGGATCAGTTGATGTGGAGCCTGTTGGGAACCCCAAGAGCAAGGTATGAAGCAACACAGCAGCAAGTCTTGCCTCAGTAAGAAACCGAGGTTATCGAACCAGTAGGAGGAAGGAAACGTCACATAGGTGTTGCAAACAACGCGGAGACCTGCACAACATAAACTCAAGACTTTGCCCCAACTAACAGTGAGGTTGTCAATCTCACTGGTTGCTGTAACAAAGGATTAAACGTATGGTGTGGAAGGTAATGGTTTGCAGCAAGTAAACAAGTAACGGTGGAAGATGTATCAATGGTAAAGATTGGACCAGGGTCCATAGTTCACTAGAGGTGCTCTCCTTAGATAAACAACATGGCATGAAGGGTAAACAAATTACATCAGGGCAATTGACAGGAACTGAGCAAGGCATAACAATGCAATTACTAGTTAGAAAGATCCTATGAGATTCGATTGGGCAATACAACAAGATACATAGACCGCCATCCAACTGCATCTATGACTAGAAGTCCACCTTCAGGTTATCATCCGAACCCCCTCCAGTATTAAGTTGCAAGCAATAGACAACTGCTTTAAGCTAAGTGTGTAAGGTAAACAGTCCACATGTTCCATGAACAAGATACCATTGTTTTCTCCCTAGTGGCAACAGCACATCTACAACCGAAGAGATTTCTGTCACTTCCCTTGGAAACTAGAGGCATGAACCCACTATCGAGCATAAATACCCCCTCTTGGAGTCACTAGCAACTACTTGACCAAGATAGCTACTAACAACGGAGAGCATGCAAGATCACAAACAACACAGACATGATAGAATCATAAATACAAAACAATTGATCAAACCAACATAATAATCTCAATATCCATCGGATCCCCGCAAACACAACATGCATGATTACAAATAGATTAGATCTTGATCATGAACGGAGCTCACAAGATATATATATGAAATCACAAAGGAGGAGATACAACCATCTAGCTACTACATGGACCCATAGTACAAGGTGGAACTACTCACGCATCATACCGGAGAGAAGGCCTCCGGGAGGATATCCCCTCTGGCAGGGTGCCGGGAAGAACTTCAGATCCCCCCTGATCTAGGGACGATGGTGGCAGCGGCTACAGACGGTTTCGTGGAGATTTGATCGGGTACTCAGGGTTTATGCATCGGGGGATTCTTATAGGCGAAGGGGGAGGACGAGGCGGCGTCCAGGGGCCCCACACCCCTCCCAGGCGCGGGGCAAGGCCCACCCGCGCCTAGGGTGGGTCTGGACGGCCTCTCTGGCTCCCCTTTGGACTTCTTGTTCTCCACGGCAAGTAATTGACTTTGACGTTTGTCCCGTCCAATTCCGAGAATATTTCTTTACTAACTTTTCTGAAACAAAAACAGCAGAAAACAAGCATCTGGCACTGTTGTAACTTGTTAGTAGGTCAGTACTAGAAAACATGTAAAAAGCACCTCAAAGTGTAGACAAGCAAAGCAAAGTAGATACTAAACAAGCATGGAGCATAAAAAATTATAGATACGTTTCAGACGTATCAACATCCCCAAGCTTAATTCCTGCTTGTCCTCGAGTAGGTAAGTGATAAAAGAATAATATTTGAGGTGACATGCACCCTCACAATAAAGATCCAACCCATTTCAAGCATTGAAAGCTGGAATCAAAGAACTCTAAACATGTGTATGAAAGATGGAGTTCTAACAATAGGACATAGTAACTATACATGCAACATGACAAGCTACAAACAAAGATCATGAATAACATGCATTGAAAAACGTTTGTTTGTTTCACATACAAAAAACATAGCATGGTGGCAATAAGCTTGTCCCTCATAGAGTAGAAATATAGATGCATAGGACACCTTCAAAGTTCACATGGATGACTAGAAACAAATGGCACAAGAACAAATAATATCACAATATGCATCGATTAATAAGCTTTGGAACACTGCACACAGAATGATATCTATGCTCTCTTAATGGTGCCTAAAGGTAGAAGGTGGAGACTCGATAATGGTGGAAGAAAGGCCTTTTTGTAAAGGAAGCAGGGATTACAAGTTTCAAAAAGAGCTTCCAAAAATTATGGTACTTGTTAGCTTTCAACCTTCATTGCCCCTATCATAAGCACCTTGAAGTGGTTAAGGTTCAAGTGGCAAAGATGGAGTATATGCTTGACGAAGTATAAGTTGGCAATCTCAAGTCCCTTGAATACGAGGGCCACACCTCATTCATACTCAACTTTGGGCCTAGGTAAGTTCTTGTCATTGTAAGTATTTGCATATCATTGAGAACCGCCAATGGGGTACCCCTTGCACATGGTATAGGAGCTTTCCCATAACCAAAATGACAAGGCAAGCAGACAATGATCATCTCAACAATATTTTAATTTACCATATGCATAGCTTTTTTTGAGGATGCTTCATAGATATCTCATTATGGTGATGCTGCAAGTTTCCACCATGATTAGTCATGGCTTAGGCTAGCGGCCCAGGCGTTTCTCTAACACAGGATACAAACTCCATGGACTTACAAGATCCCTCTTTATTTCACACCGGTGACATCCATAGACAAAAGAGCATGATATCAACTAAGTACAAAGTACAAGTGCAATATTGAAAACGTTCCCCGTGACAGCACGGTTCTGCTAATTCCAACTTATAAGTGCAAGCATATACAACAAAGTTGTCACAATGGTTCAAGTTTATTAGGGGCAAAGAATATAAAGTGTGCCATCAAGTTCGTGAGGGCTTTAATCACTAAGTTTTCACATAACAAAATAGTTTTTAATTGAAAGATAGTTGAAAACAAGAATATACTCGGAATGGTGTATCACACCATGCATAGGAGTTTATAGTGGACACTTTGGAATAACTTGGTTTCTTGGGAGTTGGAAGCATGAGTAGAACTTACTCATACAAGTGGAGGCTAGCAAAAGACTGGGAGCAACCAACTAAGAGAGCATAATGGCCATAATCATGCAATGCAACACACCATACTAATCAAAGCAAAGAGTGGTACTACAAGTCAAGGACTAAATGATCATAGAGGCTAATGGTGACTTTTCATAGTCATAACATGGTGTGAGCATGTGCCAAGTCAACCCAAGCAAAGCATCAAAGGAGAATACCACAATACTATGCTTTTGCATGTTAAAACAACGCATAATTTTTTCAAGGCACACTAAACAATCCCAATTGTTTGGAACAAGACATGCTACAACAATAATAACTAAGAATAATGCCAAAACAACACCTAGCATGTCATTCTAAAGTCTAAATCACAATCAACGCAAGCTCCTCTTGCACTTCAAGCAAGAACTTACTACTCCTTTCCAACACCAAGCAACTTATTTGCAAAACAACACCGCGAGAACGGGGGTCCAAACTACTTTATTCAAGCAAACTAAAAAACCTAAGCAAAGCAAACAAAAACTAAAACGCTCCAAAAACAACACAACTATGCATGAAACAATAAAAACGAAGTGTCTAGACAGACCTGAGCTTTTTATTGATGAAGAAGGGGATGCCCAAGGCATCCCCAAGCTTTGACGCTTGTACCTCTTGGATATTTCTTGGGGTTACACCATGGTGGCATCCCCAAGCTTGAGCTTTTGTCCATTCTTCATCTCATTGCATCATTCTCTCGTTACACCTGAAATCTTTCCTTCATACAAAACTTCACACAATCTTCAGTAGCAACAATAGTGTATTCAAAATATATTAGACCTCTGGCAAAGCTTTGGAACAGCAAGGCTTTTCACTAAAACCACAAACTACTGTAGTAACTCCTTCAAAAATCTCAATTCACCTAAAGAGAACCTAAAAAGGAATCAATAAGAAGCAAATGCAAATAATGGCAGAAATCTGTCAAAATAGACTAGCAGGTAGAAACCGATTTTTTCGAACATCTTCTGTTGCTCAAATCAAAAAGTGTTGAACTAACTAAAGTTAGCTAACATACTGGGTGATTTATTCGTAAATTTTGAGCTCAATCCGATTTACAAAGTCTTCTCACAAATTTTTTTGGTGGAGGACAGAAATCTGTTTCAGGACAACAACTCCCCAAATCTTACTTCTCTCTCATTAGAGGTCATTTATTTGCACAAAAATCAAATAAAAAGGGATAAGGAGAGGTCATTACTGAAGTAATAACTTCCAAGACTTAAGGAAACTCTTGGGTTATCTCCCAACAAGTACTTTTCTTTAACGCCTTTAAGTTAGGCACAAGAAGCAAGAAGAATCAAGTATTTTCAAATGAAGAAGCATTAACATCAAATCTTGCTTTCAAAGGAGGAGCAAAAAGAAACTTCTCTCTCCTCATAGGGAAGTGTTCAATACCTTTCTTGAATGGAAAATGATATTTAATGGTGCCTTCTTTCATATCAATGATGGAACCAACTGTTCTAAGAAAAGGTCTTCCCAAAGTAATAGGACAAAAAGCATTGTATTCAACATCCAAAACATAGAAATCTACAGGGACATAAGCATTATTAACCAACAAAGCAGGCTTAATTTCAACAAAGGTAGCATCAGGAGCAGGTGGAGCAATAGGTGTGCTAAGGAAATCATTGTTGTTGGTGCTAGTGAAGTCACACAACTTGGTGTTCTCAGCAGAGTTCATTTTGGCAAAGGTGGGCAAGCCAAAAAAAAAACAGCAGCAGCAGCTAGAGCAGGAACTAATTTTTTTTGTGTTTTTTCTAAAAGAGGCAAAAAAACCAAGCAAAAGAAACAAAGCAAACTAAAAACAAAGTAAAGAGAAAGGAAGTGAAGGACTCCCTTGTGAAGACGTCCTTAGCCTCCCCGGCAACGGCGCCAGAAAACTTGTTGATGGCTCAGCTGATGTGGAGCTTGTTGGGAACCCCAAGAGCAAGGTGTTAAGTAGCATAGCAGCAAGTCTTCCCTCAGTAAGAAACCGAGGTTATCAAACCAGTAGGAGGAAGGAAACGTCACACAGGTGTTGCAAGCAATGCGGAGACCTGCACAACACAAACTCAAGACTTTGCCCCAACTAATAGTGAGGTTGTCAATCTCACCGGTTGCTGTAACAAAGGATTAAACGTATGGTGTGGAAGGTAATGGTTTGCAGCAAGTAAACAAGCAACAGTGGAAGATGTATCAATGGTAAAGATTGGACCGGGGTCCATAGTTCACTAGAGGTGCTCTCCTTAGATAAACAACATGCATGAAGGGTAAACAAATTACAGCAGGGCAATTGACAGGAACTGAGCAAGGCATAACAATGCAATTACTAGTTAGAAAGATCTTATGAGATTCGATTGGACAATACAACAAGATACATAGACCGCCATCCAACTGCATCTATGACTAGAAGTCCACCTTCAAGTTATCATCTGAACCCCCTCCAGTATTAAGTTGCAAGCAATAGACAACTGCTTTAAGAGAAGTGTGTAAGGTAAACAGTCCACATGTTTCATGAACAAGAGACCGTTGTTTTCTCCCTAGTGGCAATAACACATCTACAACCGAAGAGATTTCTATCACTTCCCTTGGAAACTAGAGGCATGAACCCACTATCGAGCATAAATACCCCCTCTTGGAGTCACTAGCAACTACTTGGCCAAGATAGCTACTAACAACGGAGAGCATGCAAGATCACAAACAACACAGACATGATAGAATCATAAAGACAAAACCATTAATCAAACCAACATAATAATCTCAATATCCATCGGATCCCCGCAAACACAACATGCATGATTACAAATAGATTAGATCTTGATCATGAACGGAGCTCACAAGATCTATACATGAAATCACAAAGGAGGAGATACAACCATCTAGCTACTACATGGACCCATAGTACAAGGTGGAACTACTCACGCATCATACCGGAGAGAAGGCCTCCGGGATGATATCCCCTCCGACAGGGTGCCGGGAAGAACTTCAGACCCCCCTGATCTAGGGACGATGGTGGCGGCGGCTACAGACGGTTTCGTGGAGATTTGATCGTGTACTTAGGGTTTCTGCATCGGGGGCTTCTTATAGGCGAAGGGGGAGGTCGAGGCGGCGGCTAGGGGCCCCACATCCCTCCCAGGTGCGGGGCAGGGCCCACCCGCGCCTAGGGTGGGTCTGGCCGCCCTGGCTGGCCTCTCCGGCTCCCCTCTGGACTTCTTTTTCCCCATGGAAAGTAATTGACTTTGACGTTTGTCCCGTCCAATTCCGAGAATATTTCTTTACTAACTTTTCTGAAACCAAAAACAGCAGAAAACAGGCATCTGGAACTGTTGCAACTTGTTAGTAGGTTAGTACCAGAAAACATGTAAAAAGCACCTCAAAGTGTAGACAAGCAAAGCAAAGTAGATACTAAACTAGCACGGAGCATAAAAAATTATAGATACGTTTCCGACGTATCAACTTCTAATTAAGGAATTCCTTTCCTAGATATATTACTTCTGTATACACATCATCATGATTTAACATGATAAGCTTGACTTCACAAGAACATTATTATATACTCTTCCACCTTCTAAATCCAGTTGTAATTCAATGAGCTTGACACAAAGCTCAATATGATCTCCACTTAGGAATCATCCTCTAACCTATTTAATAGTTGCTTCAAATCCCCATTATTTACTTCCTTTTTCCTTCATCACTAAACTTACTCCATTAGGTGTTTTTATAAAACCTTCATTCCTTAAGTGTCTCACATCTTATAAAAGGAATAACACTACTTCCAATAACTCTTTGCTACCCTAGCTTCAGCTTAGTTATACTGTCTTATATCTACTTAGCTCCAGTATCTTATATATAAAATTTACATCATATCATAGTGACTTGTAATGGCTAACCTAGAATAACATATCTGTACTAGGGTTCAATCATGTTCTATGCACCAATGTCACTTATACATGATATAAGCATTTAATCTTGGTGACTAAAGCATGATCATTATAATCCTTTGATCCTTTATGGTTTAGGTTTCCAGCTGGATAACCAAGGCTTCATCAATACAAAAATATAGGTGTATTATTCTTATCTTCTTTGTTACCACATATATCTCTATTTCAATAACTCTTCTATCGAATAAGGAGTGAGTTAACTCCACTAATCATCATATTGATTTAATTTACTTCAAGCATTCCCATTCTTTGGATGATATCTACAATTAGCATTACTATTTACCTTCCATAGTAAACTACTCATCTGAGATACTGATTCGGCTAAAGTGTTTAGCGAGTCGGACTGGCTGATGTAGCCCGCCCTTCGGACATCCCTACATCCTCACCACCTAGTCCCCCAAGTGGACCAATGAC
The DNA here is from genome assembly GCA_916181665.1 of Avena sativa. Lineage (NCBI taxonomy): Eukaryota > Viridiplantae > Streptophyta > Magnoliopsida > Poales > Poaceae > Avena > Avena sativa. The sequence goes on along the minus strand of OV702283.1, from coordinate 339,093,028 downwards.
GCGCGCTCGAGCCAAGATCCTACAAGCTAAAGTTAACTCACTCCTCTCCTCGTGTGGTTTCGATACACCCTTGGATGGATTGCTACGTCATGCAACCACACTGTGCATTCTCATCTACAAAGCGCCCCTCAGAAGAAGGAATAAGAGTTGCATAAGAAGAATGAGAAGTCAAGCCTGAAGCCCGGAGTCTCTGGCCTGCACCGCCCGGAGTCTCCGGCCGAACCGGAATGTCCTCCGACATCACTCCGGAGTGTCCAACCACCATCGACGCGAATACTAGTGTAGTCCGCCAGAGACCCAGTTCGGACTCCACCCGGACACTCCGCTGACCCCAGACTCTTCGCCCTCTCACCACCATAATGTCTGGCCCCCACCTGAGTGTACGGCCTTCTGACCCTAGAGTGTCCGACCTAAGTGACCGGGCCGTGAGTCAACTGTTGGGCCTGGCCCACTGTAACATCCCAGCATTAGAGCTTAGAAATAAGCTGAACCCAGATGTGTGCATTGCATTCATGCATAGAAAATCCGAATAATTTTCGCGCCTTTAAAATAGAACTTGTCAAAGTGATTGGAGCTTCTCTTAACTAGATGGAATTGAAGTAGATCATCAAGTTAACTGCGATAAGTTTCAATATGACCTTTTCTAAAACCTTATTTGGATAAACATGATTTGGTCTAAGGGTAGACCAGATATAATAAAATGTCACTCATAATACATTGCTTAAATAATTAATATCTGATCCTTAAGGGATTCTATCATCATATTCAACACAAAACTTCATAAGTGCCAAGTTAAGATTACAAACTAAAGTAATATAAATGTAATGACTAATCCTGGCCTATCTTATTCTTATCTATCCTTACTATGAGTATCATAGTAATACTTAACTTTAACTCTTTAATGAGTTGGAGTTGGAAAGAGACTAAGTCAAGACCATCTACTATATATCTTTCTTTCTATAGCAATCTTTATGGAACTTATCTTACTATTTGTTGTTTACCAATGTTGGATAATTCCCCATTGATTCAAAAATTCTTTAACTAGCAATCATTGATCTACTATTTCTTGATATCATCATGACATCTACTTAAATCTTTTAATGGGGGCATAATCCATTAATAACTTTAAATCCAATATGAGATCCTAAGAAGATAATTTCAAGACAATGAAAAGTAGGATTGATAAAGCCTTGCTTATCCAACTAAGAACTTAAGCAATAAATGATTAAAGTATTATAATGGTAATGCTTTAGCCACCAATATTGAATGCTTATATTTAGTATAAGTAATACTGGTGGGTAGAACATAATTGGAACCTTTGTAGAGATAAGTGATCCTAGAGTAGTCATTGCAAACCACATAAATATAATTTAGGGATTGAAGTGTGCGTCATTAGAGTTAAGTGAATATAGGATGATATTATTCAATAAAAGCTAGTATAGCATAGAGTTATAGAAGTGGTGTTATTCATCTTAAAGGATAGTCAACTTTAGAGAAAGGTAGTTGGATGCATATAACTATTAAAGATACATTAGTAATGAATGATTAAGGAAGATTTTGAGTAGATTTTTGAAGGAATTATTTGTTGGATGGAAAGTTATCAACAGTAGAGTAGTAAATACAACCAAGCAAGGATATGAGGAAGTTATGAAATATTTTAGTATCAAACTCATTTAAATCATCCATGAGTTTAGAAGGTTAATCAGTGAATGATAATATTTCTATGAATTAAAACTCATCATATTAATTATAATGATAGACAGGAAAAAGGTAGTATATCTAGGAAAGGAATTCCTTAACAAGAAGTCTAGAGTTATGAATTATGGAAGATAATAATTCTTGGTAAACAATCAACTCTAAATCTTAAAACCAAGTATAATATCCATTTCATATTAAGAATTCTCCATCTTATATCTATATCACTTGATAGGAACATTTCCCTACAACAAATCACATAAACCCATCTCTGACAATTCCGACCATCATAATTGAATGTGCTCAAGAGTATCTTTACTAATTTATTTTTACAAAACATTCTAGATATAACTTTCTATTATAAAAGCTAATGTCATGAAATATCCCAAACAGAAAATAATATGCTTAGTTATTGAATCTTTAACCACACCCATAAAGGAGTCTAAGTATATTAAACACCCTAAACCCTAGGGTAAATAATTATAATTCAAAATCCTAAACTTCCTTGTTTATCATAAAAGATAGATACAATTGCCATTTTCCAAACCAATGGGAGTAGTAATGAACATATTCATTTCTTTTATATTTCATGCATCAAATAATGATCTAGGATCATTATACATATAAAAATTTATATTCAAACCCTGAGACAACTAGAGTTAAGAGTTATAAACAAATAAGAATACATCATTCAAGAAATTCATAACTAAAAGAGGAGAGAAAATAAATAAGAAAAGTTTCTACAAATTATTATAAAAGGGGTTCCTATTGATTAAATAAGAGGAATACAAAAAGATTATATACTCCCTCCTTCCCCAAATAGATGTCGCAAGTTTGTCAAAATTTGAATGAATCTATATACTAAATAGTGTCTAGATTCATCCAAATTTTGACAAATCTGAGACATCTATTTTGGGATGGAGGGAGTAATAAAAGTTCACAAATGATACTAAATATATTTTAGTATTATTTCAATTATCCAGCAAATAAATCCTACCAAGAAAAGTTCAAAATATAAATCAAATTCAAATCTGAAAAGGAAAATAGAAAATAGAAAAAGATAAAACAAATAAAAACATTACCTGGCCGTGGCCCAACACCCCTATACTTATCTGACGCCATATGCAGCCCATAACAACCTAGTAACCAGCCCAGCTCATTTCCATATGTGACTGACGAGTGGGGTCAGGAAAGGACCGCGGGTTGAGCTGAAAGAATCGCTAGGGGGTTATTCACAAAATAGTCGTCGTCATCATCCTCACGCACACAGACAGCTCGCTGGAGGAGCTCGCCGCCCGATGCCGTCATCGTCGTCCTTGCGCCAAGGTCAACGCCGCCGTCGCCGGGAGAGGATAAGAAGGCCACCGCGACATCCCTGCTCATCCTCATCCCCAGTTTCGCTCTCCAGACTCATTTCCCTTTTGCACCCGAAAACCTAGCTCGTCGGAGATCATTGTTCCAGCCAACTCCGACCACCCCTCGCCTCGTGATATCCACTGTTAGACGTGTCGTAGTGGATTGAACCATCTAGGACCAAGCACGGAGGCCCGCTCGCCGGGAATCATGTGAAATCGAGCATTCCTTTTCCTCGGTCACCGTGGCCATTACCGTTGATTCGTCGTCGTCACGCCTCCCCAAGCCTCCTCGACCGCTCTATCATCATCAGGGTGAGTTCCTGAACCTTCCAGCATCCTTAAATCATCTTATCTCGTTGTAAATCATCGTATCATCGTGTACCACCGTCAGCCACCGTCGGAGCTGAGACTCCGATGACCATTTCCGAGCGGCGCCGCCACTTTAAGGTTCAGCGAGTTGCGCTGATTCGAACTAGGTTCATTTCGTTTGCTAGGGCGCAGTAGATCATCACCGGCGACCACCCATTGATGACGGTGGTGGTGCTGACGCCATCGTTACGTCACACCGAAGCCACCCTAGACCACGTCAGCTAGTTTGACTGGTCTTTATCTCGCGTGGCAAGTGACATGGCCTAGGACCCATATGTCATTGACTCCGGGTAGCTAACCAATCGGTAACAAATGCAATTTCTTTAACCTGAGAGCTGAGGTGGACAATGGCCCACTAGTCAGTGACTGAGGCTAGATTGAGGTGCAGTGTAAAAAGTATTTCCTCTTTAAGAAATAAATAAAATGTTATAAACACAATTAATAATATTCCAGAAATCAAATAAAGTATTAAATCTTGTTTAATTAATAACTTTTGATCTATAATTCAGAAAAATATGTATAATATATGAAAAATTTCAGAAAAATAAAATCTATAACTTAAAACTATTATAAAATATTATTGTGATAATTATTTAAACAAATGTTATTTAATAAAGGTTTTATAAGTAATAAAACTTTGATAATTCATATTTTAATAATGGAAAATGTTAATAATATGAATAAGATACCAAAAATCTTAAAAAATAAAAATCATAATTTGAAACCATAATCATGTAATATTATTTCAATTAATTAAGTATTCATTATTTATTAAGTAATTATAAAGTAATAAGAATTAGGGCTGGACTATCGAGTAGCTCGACTCGTTAAGTCTCGGCTCGTTAAGGCTCATACTCGTTAAGGCTTGAATCATTAAACTCGTTAAGAATAATGAGTAAAAAGTAAAGCTCGGATCGGTTCATTAGATGTTAACGAGCGCTCATGAGCTACTCGTTAAGAAAATACATCATCCTTAGATAGATGCACACTGATAATTAAAATGATAGTTACTACCATAAGGCTCGGTCAGCGCCACGGTCAAAAGACAACGAGTCTAGGAGGAAAACGAGAAATAATTGATCGGGAGAAATAAGGGCTCGGCCTTTCGCTCCTGAATCCTGATCGATCGGTCTTCCTAGGCCAGCTATTTGTATTAAATGGGCTGTAAAATTAGACATAAGTGGGCTATACCTTAATTGTTACCGAGTTTAACGAGTAGCTCACGAACTTCGTTAGCTCGATCATTTAACTCGTTAAGGATATCGAGCAAAAACTACAGCTTAGCTCGGATCATTAAGAAAACGAATCGATTTCAAACGAGCCGAGCAAACGAGTGCTCGTTAAACTCGTCGAGTTTCGAGTTTTATGTCCAGCCCTAATAAGAATTATAAAAATCATATCTTATTATTTATAAATCATAAAAATAAATGTAATATACCAAAATGATCACAAAAGTAATATTTACATGTTAAAAATCTAATATTCTACTTTTGAGTTAAATAAAAATTCAAATATTTTAATAACTCAAATTTAAACTTATTTACTTCATTAATAATTCATATAAGGATAAATAAAATTTATTAATATTCGTAAAATGAGTCAAATAAGTCAAATAAATAGTATTAGTCTTAAATTTAATAATACAAGGCCATAATGGTTTAAAACATTATAAATACCCTTTTATTTAAATTATGCTCAACCTTGAGGGAAGATTATATTATCAAAGGATTCCAATTCATGATAAAAACCTTAAAGAACAACTTGTGAATAAATCAGATCATACCTATCTACTTTAACCACCAAGTTATAAGAACTACCACAACACTATAATAAGTTCATAAGTAGTTAAGTAAAAAAATATCTTGGTTCATAAACCATACTCACTCATCTATAAAAGGTAAATAATACCATTCCATTATAGAAACAAGAAACCACTACACCAAGTAAAAGGATAACCAATCTTAAGTAACCTAAAGGAAACATTCCAGATACATAAGATACAAATGTTATAAGTATTATCCTTTCAAAATTATCTATATTTTAAAGTTAACTTTAGTCTCCAAAAATCTAAATATAATACAATAAACATTACTATATATTTTATAGTTAACTTTGGTCTGAAGTAGTTAAGTTATAAAAACATCTCAAACCCAAACCATTCGAGCAAACATAAATAACAGCTACCCAGCTCAACTAACCCCAGAGCTTGTTTAACCTTAGAAGAGAAACCTTTTCTTCGAAGGTTATTATTTTTGCCACTTCAAACAAGAACTCTTATATAAGCAATTTTGACTAGTATTTCATAAGTACATATTTTATTGCTACATATGTGTTGCTCACAACCACTTATAAGCTGTAATAGAAGCACAAATGTGAAACTTATCTAAAAGGACCACACATTTCAAAGTAACCATTTCCGAAATCCAAACCCTAGGACAACGTTATTCCCGGGAATTGCGTTTAGAACGTGCATCACATTACTTATGCATAAAAGCATATTGCTTCTTTAAACATTAGTCCTTACCGGACCAATGATGCTGATTTCAGATTTTGGATCTTATACTGACTCGAAGACCGTGAGTGCATAATCTTGCAATCACAAAAGGCAAGTTCACACTTGCTCATGTCCTTTGTTTATTTTTGTAAAGTATTTTACAAATCCAGTGTTGTTATCACCTGCATTTGAAAAAGGTCTTAAAACACTATTTTTGATAATAATGTAAACTACTGATTACTGATCCAGGGTGATCAGCTAATCTATTAAATCTGATAGTTGGAATACCACTGTTCAGAACTATATCACCTAGGACTTCACAACCAATGTCGCCAGTGATTCTTGCGCTGTATAATACGCGTTGACCATGAGATTTGGAATGGGACGGAGAAGTCAGCTGTATCTTCTTCCTCTCGCATGAAGCCGGATGTGCAGGTCGTGGCTGTTATCCTCGTAGCATGCATATTAATTGGTAATTCATAGAGGATATGCAGCATATGGGTGAGAACCCTCAACGTCCCATGATAGTTCTAACATCTAACGGTTTATACAAACCATTTCCGTAATTCTTTATGTGGGCATGGTGTACACCAAGAAGGCATGCGAGGTCGCGAAGGGGGCAGTGATTAGCTTGGACCAACTACTAGGCCCCACATCATGGAATTGTGGACGGGAAAGTACGCCCGGTTGTGCAACAAGGAGTTGATCTCTCATGGTTAAAGTAACGCACCTCTGCAGAGTGTAAGAATTGTAACTTGTTACTCCCTGTTCCGGGAAGGAGCTGCGAACGCGGCGGAAAAGGAACTCCATGAAAGTTCTGGTAAACCCGTGAAGGCTGACGGACATAGCTTTTCAGAATAAAAGCAACCTTTGAAGAAATGTTTATGAAAACTTGCATTGCCTACGACCTACGGTCTGTGGCTATAGTTATAGTGCATCAAACACTCCTTTTCTAGTAAATTTGCTGAGTACCGCTCGTACTCAAAGTATCTTTTTAACCCTTGCTAGATTCTGAAGTTGGAATAGACAACAACCACATTAAGTTATGCTCCAGGACTTATCATGCCCAGCTAAAGCTCTTCAGTGAGGACAAGGAAGTCAACATATACCTCAACTCAGGTGAAGACGAAGTTACTGATTAGATAGGAATATAATCTCTAGCCAAAGCACCTATTTCTGTAGTGCGTTGCAATAGCAATAATGCCAACCTCTTAGCCAGAATACTAGACTTAATAGTATACTAGTTCTTGCGTTGTTTATCCTTGATTCTTCTCAGTAAGAAGTTCTTTCTCTCTCTTTAACCTAGAGTGTTCTCTGGATCTTATGTTATGAGTGAGCTGTAACCTTTAGCCATGTATTGGACCTTCTGTGTTTCTGTTGTGCCATTCTGAGGGATGTAATACTAGTGAACGGTGTTTCATTGGTGTTATGTCAATGACTATAGTATACTACATCATGCAGTGGTATGCTGGGTCACCTCACCCATGTAACACCCCAATTTCATCCAGACTTTCCCTTTATCCCCAAACTACCCCTATTTTTGTGGCTAGCCTATAAATAGCCTCACACCTCCATTGTAAACCCTATACTTGGTATTAGGCTAGAAGAAGACTCCCTCTTGAGGATTTCTATCTAGTTAGTCTCATGCTCCTTCACGAGGAGCACCTAGTATCACAAACCTATCGGATCTTGCTTAATAGCATTCGGTTGTACAAGATCTTTATATTGAATTTCCTCTTATGAAGTTATCAAGATCTCGTCAAGATTCTCTTGCCCAATACCGACTTCCTAGGATTGTATTGGACCGATATCTGTCGATGCGAGCCAACGTTGTTTATTTGTGTGTGTGTTTTGCGTGTGTTCACCATGTTCTTCGTGGGTCGCGTTCATCGAGTTCATCTTCTTCCTCTCCCTCTTAGAATCCACCATGAATTCCCGTGAAATCGTGAAAGATCAGGCAACCCAAGGGTCTTACCCTAACACTGACCCACAGTTGAGATGCAATGGGCATGTTGTCATTTGCATCCTCAGGCAATGGAATCCTTTGACCTGAGGTGATCGCACGATACGAGTTGTGGATCAGCCGACTTAGGTTCTATCAAATGTTGTTCCATGAAAAGGCAATTATAAAGGTAGAGTTCGGGTCAGTTGTGAATCAAGCGTCATGACATGGATAACCAATATGGATTTGCCCCTCCATGATGGAGAGATATTCTCTGGGCCCTCTCGTGTGATATGATTCAAAAGTATGGTCATGCGCTACTCAATTAAGTGTTAGTTGGGGAGTCGGACTAAGTGTTAGTCCAGTGAATCGCATATCACAAAACGAGAAGAGAGTTAAGCTATTAAAGGGATGACAACAACTCACCTATAGATTGGCAATGTATATCGTGTGGCAAAGGGATTTGGACGAAAGTCAAATTGAAGGTTGTCTTCTAGACTTTACGATACTTGGGAGTTGGCACGTCTTGCTAGAGGTCACTACCATCTATCGACTTGAGACCAAGTATTCATGGGAGTGAGTTGGACTCAAAGCCATGAAAGGATACTTGGAGGAGTAGCTAATGTTGTGTCTAGGTGTACATGAACCTACAAGGTCACACACTTAGGGGTAAGGAGCTCATGTGGATTAGATCCATATGGTAATTGGGGATACAACCTAGATGGGCCTCAAGAGTTGAACCCAACTAGAGATGTATATAAGTGAAGCGACAAGGGATAGTCCCTGACCTACCCGTCACTTTCTCCACTCCCAAATCAGGCTAGACAGGATATAGCAATCCCCTGCCCGATGCTCTTTCATGTACGAGTGGATACCGTTAGAGGCATTGCACATGTAGCGCTGGAGACAAATCAATTTGTGGGGATCCAACGAAGGAGTTGTGGGATCCGCAGGAAATGTTTGTGGGATCGATTGGCACTGCTTCATCACACTACATCACTCTGCATATGTGCGTCTAGCGGTAATCTCATGGCCTATCACTTGAGCTAGATCTTGGATTCACCACGTAAGGAAAAAGTTTTGTTTATCTCTACATGGCCCAACACGAAGGGGGTACCTTAGTGTGTCTATGGGGAAGCCACATGGGGGTATACATAGTTGGAGGGGGAGGTAAAGTGGCTTAGAGGAGGGGTAGATGGGGGGCAGCCAACGGCCACTAGGGAAACCCTGGCCGCCACCCCCGAGGCCCAAGGCGCACCAAACCCTAGGGTTTATCGCTAGCCAGGGGGCATTGAGGGCTTGGCGCCTAGCCCTCGAGGCCCATGAAGCTATCCCCCTCATCCTTCCTTAATGTCCTAAATCCAATATCATTGATTCCATACTTCCCAAAATGCATAAATTAACTCCTTTAGTTGAGGCATCTATATAAGGAAAGTTTCTCCCTCTTCGGCTTGTTTCAAATAAAGACTGGTTCATCATATGAAAATCGAACCAATATATATTACAGACCATATACGGATTCTCTTCGACATTTTAATCGTCTTAGAATGATTTTGATGAACACCAAAACCAATTCCGATGACTTCGGAACTACCTTCCCGAAATAGGTTATGTCACCTTTAACTATTCTGATTTCTTTGAAAGTTGATTCCAGCGAATCGCAAATCTATTCTGGTGTGTGCATAAATTATTTCGGACAACTCTCACAACTATCTATAATAAAGGTAACTAGCATAATTTGATATGTGAACCTAAAGCATATGACCCGTTTGGGTTTAATAGTAAGTATACATGACTCCAAACTCCTTCGGATCAATAATCGACAGCGGGACCTATACACCCATGATGGTTTCTACTTCACTACATGACTATCACATCGAGTGTACTCGTTCATTATATATACTAATCTTTCTGCTTCATAATATATGTGACAATCCAAGGAGAGATATTGGTATCCTCCTGAATCAACTCCTTGATCACTCTACCTATTATCCTCATCGTGATTTCACTCTCTTTACTCGTTTATATACCATTGTCCTTTATGATCTATACCATAACTGTGTTTACGCAAACAATATGGTGAAATCATAATACCGAGTGGCCCCATAGAATATCTCTTCATCGTCAAGAGGCGCATGATCTCGCTTATTGAACTATCCAAGTTCCCAATCATGCTTTCATAAGTACTCTGAGATCACTTCTATTACCACCTCGTTCCAAAAGTAAATCTTCCAGCACGAGGTCACTTGATATTCTCATGGTCTTAAGGACTCATGCATACGATAATGATATGATGATTTGACTACCAGCATGATGACTCAATCTCATAGTAAATCATACAATGGATCGGTTTAGTAACCCTGTTCTTCTGACAATGTATGCTATGGTTGGTGGTGTCCTTAGTTACATTAACTTCTATACCATGATCAGGAAACTTGATCATCTCACGACACATGGGCTAGTCATAGAGGCTAGACTAGGAACCACTTGGTTGTTCATCCTCTTCTACACCTACATGTAAATTTTCCTTTGATTCTTACAATCAAGATTCACATGCAATTATAACATAGTATGATGAACATATATATAGAACAATGAATTTAATAATAATAATAATAATAATTATTGCCTCTAGACCACCAATTCCTTCATATATCTCCGAGTCTACATTTCTGTTATCTCGTAACCTATCTTTACTTGTTGCCCACTTTCTTGCTTGTATCTTGTCATATAGGATTGTCCACCTAGTTACATATTTGGACAATCTAATTTATTGTCAAGCGCAACTTGTAAGAAAAAGTAAATTCAATTCTCCTCTAGTCGATCATAATGACCATTTCAACAACGCCCACCGAGACAAACCTGTAACACACATAAAAAAATGAGACCAATCACTCCAAAAGAGTTGTGGCCAGACAATTCTCCGTTCTCCTCAATGTACTAGTGAAGCAACTGCTACTGAAGAGCCCACCATGAAACTTGAATCAACTAGGAGTAGTAGACTATTTGTTTTCTCAATCAAGAGCTTGTAACTATTTTTCTATCCATAATAATAGTTACCCTGTTTTTCTTAATCGGATTCATATTTTTTATCAATGTTATAATAGCAATAGTTCCTATAGAGCGGAAGCAATGATATATATGAACCCGGATACTAGAATTTCCTGCATTGCAAGTGTAGTATTACCAGTAACTACTCCGTCCAATCCGATTTAATCATGACATATTTAGAATTCTTTTGCTTCGTATAAGGGCGTGTTCGGAAACAGTCTAACTTATCAAAATCCTTAGATCCACCTCCACGACTCCTGTTCCAGCGTCTGGGTTGGAGCAGGAAATCGTTCGGTGCAGCTCCACTGCTAGAAGCCCATGTAGGCTATTTTGGGGCTGTTTTGGTAAGAGGAATAGCGCATACAGGACATCATCCCCGATTCCTCCCTATCGATTCCCCTCAACCTGGCACCGCCCAACGCTCCACCGCCGATCGATAAACCGTACTGCACCGCCACTACCGTCGGCGAGCTTGGGCCGACCATGGGTGGCAGCCAGTGGTCGTACTCGAGAAGGACTGGAGAAGCGAGGTATCGGTGGCCGGAATGGCTGCTCCTCGAGGGCAGGGTTGAGGAAGATGACGGCGAAGGCTGCCGCCTCTGCTGCTTGACAACGGCGGCGGCAGAGGTCGGTTGCGCAGGCGCAGATGCAGGGACCCATGCGGGGAAGATGATGGGGTCGCGGTGGCCGGAGATGCGCATGTGGATCTGGGAGGCAGCCGGAGCATGCGCGACCCCGTGCTGGCTGGCGGAGAGGACTCCGGCAGCGGTGAGGCTCGATACCCCTAGCGACAATGATGTCATGGGACACAGTCGAATGGGGATTTGTTTGGAACATGAGGTTGCCGTGTGAGGCGAGCCAAGGGTTGTTTTGACTTGGCGGTGGCAAAAGCCTATAATTTCTAGCTTGTCGTGGGAATGGTCACGGCAGATGCTGCAATCGGCAGCGAGTAGTAGAACGAGGGGCAAGGGCGTCCAGCCATCTGCGGTGCGAGATGAGGGCGGAGACACAAGGTTTACCCAGGTTCAGCCCCCCGGAGGGTAAAGACCTACTCCTGCTAGATTGTATTATGGAGGTGGTACAATGGGCGAGCTCGACGGCTAGGCGGCGAGTCGCTTGGGTGTATGATGGAACATATCTCTACACGCCCCGCAGGGAGGTTTATATAGGCTCACCTCCCCTAGGGTTTACATATCTCAACCGAATCAGTTAAGGCTTCGGTACTTGTTTAACCTAATCCAACTGGGCCTATCTACTCGCCTGGGCCTTCAGCTTCCAGTCGCTTGGATCCACGCCGGGCTTTGATCCAGTCGTCATCCTGTAGGCCCACTCGCCAGTTCTTGGGCCAGTCGGAAACGTCCTGCTGGGTATACCCCGGTAGGCATCCCATCATAGCTGCTCCGTGGTTTGCCGATCCAGGAATCGGCAGAAGAGGTGCTCCGTGGTTTGTACATAAAATTTGGCTAGCTTCTCGGATTTGGCTCCATGGAGTTTGGGTGTTCGGTGCTGCTCCACGACAGATTTTTAGAAGCTGAAAGCCGGAGAGCTTCCGAACACGCCCTAAGAGTTGGTTTGGCCAGGAATAAGAATGTCATTTATGGGCTGAGTCCTGCCTGATCAGCCATCCATGGGCCGCTGAAATCCTTTTTAGTAATAGTACCTGAGCCCATGCAGTCCCAAAATTAGGCCTGGTAACGCTACACTTGCAGCCAGGAAGTCTCACAATTAGGTTAGAACCTAGCTATAAACCCAGCCCAGCACCAGACTCTATTAAGCCCTGTGCCTTTTTAATCCAACGAAGCAACCCCTGGCTCTTCCTGCCTCTCCCAATGACAAGCACACCCCACGGGAATTGGGTCCCACATGTCATTCGTTAAGAAGGTCTCCAAAAGGCAAGTAGTCAAGCGACTCTACCCCAGTGACGGGTGGGACAACTGGAGTCGATCCCCAAAACCAAAATTCGAGTTCGAAACGCGAACCGGCCGCGTTCCCTCCCAAAACTAAAATTCCGAAATCCCCCCGCGCTCGCCGCTCCCACAAAGCAGCCAAATCCAAACTCCATTCTCAGATCTCGAGCATTCTCCCCCCTCCACCCCCAATTCCTCTCCCGAAAAATTTCGATCTCCATCTCCGACGTTGATGCGCCAATGGTGCGGGAGCTCCGAGCCGACTCCTTCTACGCGCGGCTCCGCGCCGCCGCTGCCGCCGCCGCGTCGGCCGCCTCCTCCCCGCTCCTGATCCTCCCCTCCGCCGCCGACGCCGACTCCCTCTGCGCGCTCAAGGTGCTCGCCCAGGTCCTCTCCGCCGACTCCATCCGCTTTTCCATCTACCCCGTCGCCTCCGCCGCCGCTGCCGCGACCCTCCTCGCGTCCTTCTCCGCCTCCCAGCCGCTCTGCTTGCTCCTCATCAACTGGGGCGCGCACCGGGACCTCCGCGGCATCCTACCACCCGCCTCCACCGCGTTCGTGATTGATTCGCATCGCCCCGTCCACCTCCACAACCTCGCCGCGGGAAACGACCGCGTTGTCGTGCTGTTCAGCACCGACGACGAGCACACCGCCGATCTCTCGTATGACTTCGACGTCTCCTCCCTCGCCGACGCCTCCGACCTCACGGCCGACGGGGACGCCGACGAGCACCTCCGCGTCTCGGAGGAGGAGGACGACTCGGACGCTTCTGACTCCGATTCAGATGCCGAGGGCGGGAGGAGGAAGAGGCGGCGGCTCTCCGACGACGCGGAGGCAGACGGTGACCCGGAGAGGCTGTTCGGGAAGCTGCGGAGGGAGTATTACCGCCTCGGCACCTTCCATGGGAAGCCGTCGGGGTGCCTCATGTACGAGCTCGCCCACGCGCTCCGCAGGAACACAAACGAGCTCCTGTGGCTCGCCTGCGTCTCCCTCACCGACCAGTTCGTCCATGAGCGCATCACCAACGAGCGCTACCAGGCTGCCGTCATGGAGCTCGAGCAGCACATCAACGGATCTGGCAACCTCGACCCGTCCGGCCTCGGGTCGGTGGTGACGCTAAAGGATGGGACTAAGATCCGGGCGCCGGAGTCCTCCCGTATCGCCTATGAGGACGAGCCCAGGTTGATGCTGCTGCGGGAGTGGAGCTTGTTTGACTCTATGCTCTGCTCCTCATATGTGGCGACCAAGCTCAAGACCTGGAGCGACAACGGGCTGAAGAAGCTGAAGCTGCTCCTGGCGAGGATGGGGTTCCCGCTCGCTGACTGCCAGAAGAGGTTCCAGTACATGAGCATGGAGGTCAAACGGAAGATGCGTGATGAGTTTGATCGGTTCCTGCCCGAGTATGGGCTCACCGAGTTCTACTATCGGAGCTTCATGAGGGTGCACGGGTACAGGTCCAAGGTCTCTGCTGCAGATGTTGTGTATGGTGTCACAGCTTTGCTTGAATCCCTGGATGCTGAGTCCAAGGACTCAAAGGAGTGTTGTGCTGCTGAACAATTTTGGGTAGCATACTCTGCGCTGTCGCTGAGCAATGTGGATCAGCTGCGGAAAGGAATGCAATCAGCAATTGAGATACAGAGGGCTATACTGAGGCAGGGAAGCTCAGCCATTACCAAGTCTGGTTTCATACGGAGTGCAAAGAAGTTCCGGTGGGTGAAGCTTGATGACCCAGTGGACACTGCTAAGCTATGCCACCCTCAGGCGCTTACCAAGTTCTGCTTCTTCTTGATGGATGCACTGAAAGAGAGGGGTGCAAGGATGAAGCCACTAATCTGTGCTTGCTTAGCAAGGGAGCCTGAGAAGGTGCTGGTCATAGGTGTATGTGGGAAGCCAAGACTTGGGGCAGTTCAGGGGAACGCGTTCGGTAATGCATTTAGGTCAGCGGCAGAGGAGATCGGTGCTGATTATTTCCATGACATGTTTGAGTCATCCTGGATTGTCCTTGATGTTGTTGCTGTCAGTTCTTTCATGATTCGATTAACGGAGAAGCTTTAGTGCCCTGTGCTTGCCTGATGCTAATGATTCCTTCATTCCCAAGATGGGAAACCTGAGGCTTCATTCACTCTAAATAAAGGATGTTGACTGGTTGAGGATGGTGGTGCATGATATGTTGTCCACCTGATCTTGTCACCAAATTACAGATAGCAGCCTGACAAGCATTGCGGTTTGCAACTTTGAGTTGCTTGGCGATCATGATTTTAGTGATAGAGGAGAGACTGTTCCACTCTCCAACTGCCCCATTAGGATAGTCCAACAGATTCAGATGCAAAACCTGATTCTGAGATACAAGGGGCAAGGTACACTTGCTTACTGGTTTTCTCTACCTGATAGAATGGATGTTTGTATCTGTACTTGCATAAGCATGCAGCGTTTTATTGTAGGATGATGTTGTATTCGTTTCTGTATCAATAAAGTTACTTCAAGTTTGTGTGCAAACTACTATGTTTTTCTGCACTATATGTTGTCATTCTTTACCTGATAGTGTTTATGTTTGTAAACTAATTTTTAGTTTAGCGACCTGGGATCATTCTTACTTTTTCCCCTCAACTAGTACCCTTCAATGTCCTTACCATTCTTACAATGAGAACATGCAATTTTGGAACATGATACTTTTGTTACGGAGAAGCAGTCTATCATGTTATTCACAAGGCTACAGATG
This sequence comes from Avena sativa, assembly GCA_916181665.1. Taxonomy (NCBI): domain Eukaryota; kingdom Viridiplantae; phylum Streptophyta; class Magnoliopsida; order Poales; family Poaceae; genus Avena; species Avena sativa. The sequence goes on along the minus strand of OV702283.1, from coordinate 339,077,496 downwards.
AACTGCCATTTTAATTTGCAAAAAAAGACCCCATCATTTTTCTGCCCAAGTTTTCTTATGATCCAAGTAGTTTGAACTCTGAAAGAACAAGTTTCTTAGGATATTTTAGAGACATCTAATTTGCAACTTGGATGATTCAGGCTCTGTTGGTTGACCTGCCATATGGTTACTGTAATTTTTTAGAACTCCCTAACATGTTACCATAAAATCATGGTTCTATCTTGAACAGGCAAACTTGTAGTTCTCTGATGAGTGTGAGGAAAATTGAAAATACAGGTAGCAGACTACAGATGTGTCAACAGGAGGTGTGTGTCAGTGATCTATATCTCTGTGGACCAAGTCAAGTTATCTGTACTGTGACAGTCAACTTGATAAATAACCAACTGATGCTATCCATGGACATTCTGTGCCTGACATTTGTCTGGCAGTTCATCAGGTTTTCACAGATGCTATTCCTCTGTTCCTGTTCTTCTCCCACCTTTTGTTGTCCAGATAATAGTGCTCAGGGACACCTCCCCACAGAAATGGATTGCTTTTTTTTTTTGGAAATGGAGAAATGGATTGCTGGCGATTGGAATTTCTTATTGCAGGTAGGTTCTGGTACTTCACACTTTTGCAATTTTATTTATGTACAGCTCCCGGCATCTTTTATTTAAGGATACAGTTCCCGTCTTGTATAACTCTGATTCAGGCCGTAGAACTCATCGTTGGTGGGCTGCAGAAGATTGTATCTTTCGTGGGAAGTCAGTGAGCCGGATTGCAAACCAGATAAGCTATGTTTCTAATTCCCCAGGATAATCCCCTCCACAATCCTTGCAAGTTGGAGAACTGAGGCCGATATCCAGCCATGCGTGTTCTCTCCAAGAACGTTCAAGTTCAGTGTTCAACCCAACAAGTCAACATTAGTCAATTGTAAGTTCCATCTTCTCCACACACTTGTTTGGTTTTGGTCTCTAATAACTTCCCACCCAGATCAGCACTGCACAATTCTTCCCCAAATCATCAGATACACCAGTACTTTAAATTTTACAGAGCAGTATATTGTTAGGTGAATTTTAGACTTGTATTTACAGCTTGCTTGGCGTAAAAGTGCCCCCTTCAAGAAAATTCTCCATGGGTTTTCTGGTTATAGGTCACTGAGTGTAAAACTGATGACATAGGTTGGCCGATGTTGCCAACCATTTTGATAGTACACATGCCAAATATGGGGAGTTGAATTCTTGAGTGATGAAGACATCAAGCGATGTAGTGTTCACTCTTACTCTGGGTTGCTATCAGTCTATCGGACTGTGTCAATCTGATTGGAATGGTGAACAGATTTGGAGGGGAGCCTTGTACTGTCTCTGTTTACTTAGTTTGCATCAAGCAGAAAGGCCTCTTTTGACAAATAATATCCACATGTTGCATGTTGCCTATGGTTGTTTGTGTTGTTTGACATGCTGGGCTTGTTCAGGTTAAGCTGGTCGTTCTCAATCACTGAACCGCACAATTGATTGTGCAATTTCGTACTTCTGTAGAATGGCAACTGCTGGACCCGTGCCAACTCCTTACAACTGGAATAGTTAATAGCGTGATGCTGCCCTTTTAAAATTCTGATTGATAGGTCGTATAATGCTGCAAAAAATAATCATGATCACATTAGCATCGCATTGCTCGTCCATACTGCACCTCTACCTCCTTTGTTTGGAGGGCAATGTACCTCGTTAAGTGTTAACCTTGCTTTCTACATAGATATCAGTATAAATTGATGTTTAACTTTATAAGCAGCATCTAGCCTGAGCATAAAACAACTTCATCTTGGCTTCAGAGTGCAACGGTTGTTAACTCTAAATCATACATAAAAAATCTTCATTGAATTGTCCATTCGCTGGTAGTCAACAACAGAAGTCAACCCTCTTTATTGATAAATGAATCAATCAATAATCAAACCGAGCAGTTAGGACATTATGATGCTAACTTTCCTAATATTTGTAAAGACTAATTGTTTTGAGTTAAACTTTCCATCTTTTTGCTGATGCTTCAGTTGATTCCATTTGCTTTTTTATTGAAACAGGGCAGGAGCTTCACCTTTAATTTCTATTTCCTCCTTTTTTATTTTGAGATGTAAAAATGATCTTATATTCTGTTCAATTCCTAGGCACAGTACCATTTATTTGATTTAAACTAACTTCAATTTCAGGTTACTTGTTCAGTTTTCCAAAGGTTAATGTGCTGAAGGGTTGCAGAAAAGAAAGTGTGTCTTCTTGAGAGAATAACGTAAAAAACTACCAGTTTGCACTGACCACACTTCATTGTAAATCGAAGGAATATTGTTTTTTCTATCCTTGACCTCATACAGAAATCCAGGAAGTGGGAGCTGATTTTACTACCACTTCGTGACACCTTTTGAGACTGTCGTCATAACTGGCAGATGACAGCCACCCATCCCAGACTTCTCATTTCTCAAAATATACAATCAACTGATGGGCCTGCAATGATGAACTTTAATTAATGTTTCCAACAAGCAGATAGTGCTACCTTTCTTAGTCTGAGTATGAACCCTAAAACAGTGACAAGTGGATCAATATCTTAGTCTAGTTCTTTGCTATGACATAGGACCTTGACACGTTAGCTGGAACAGATAGCAGGCAATGTGGCATTTGTCATAGCCTCTTAACACCATTTCAAGGCCATCGATAGCGTTCTGATAGGGAAAATCTACATTGAGTAGTTGGTTGCAAAATTGTCTCCAATAGATGTAGATGTACGTACAGCATGGCAAAAAAAGACTACGAGGAAGATTTTTTTCTTTCATTTGTTGTTAAAAGATACGTTCCTGAGTTACCTAACGACATTTCTCAAACAGAAGCAGCATCCTGTATTGGGCATGTCATGCAAGTGAATTATTTACAACGAACATGCAATGCCTGAGAAGCTCATGTGTCATTTTTGGGATATTAGGAAGCTCCAATTATATTGCCTTTTGTGCTAAATGCTAGTCCTAACTCGTCCTAACTCATAAAAAGCAAGTCTGCCATATGTTCTTCTGCATATTCATTAGTTTGGTTAGTAGTCCAGAAATACTGACATGTCTATTATAGTGGTTGCAGATTCCATTTGTATATATCTGCTTTTTAAATGAACATTAAGGCCATCTTCAACTTGCATATCTTTTCACTTTTGTCCTTCAACTCCAGACTGTTACTGACATAATCGTTGCACTCTGTAGTTTTGCAGATTTACATGGTATATTCAGTAGGTGAATTTATCGACGTGAATTGGTACCTAGAGCCCTTTTCTCTTCATGGATGTATGCTGACTTGCTGTGCTTCATAACATTTATTGAAAGGAATTTCATTATAAATTTCTCATAACAGTAATGTGGTAGTAGCATGATTATTAGAATTTAACTGGAGACAGTACCTGTGATGCTTTTGCCTACAAGCAAAAGAATTGGCTGGCTGAGGTGGTCCTTTCAGTGCTACTTTGGTTAGTAGTTGGGAGGTAAGCTATTAACTCTTTTTGATGGTTATGTCATACACTAGTACTTTCATCTGAACTAAGATTATGAACAAGCTAAAGCACTGTCCAAGGGTGTCCCTTGAGACAACCTTTCGAACTAAAACAGTGTAGGCTATTCTCTTGTCATGTATATCCCACACTATCTACATTTGTATCTGTATTTTTCAAGCTATTTCTCGTTTCCAATTCTACAAGCTATTATTCGTTTGATCACAACTAATTAGTTTGTGAAATGTTTTAAGCATTTAATGGTGATGCCCACAGTTCTGAGTTCTGACTAATCTAGTCTTACAGAATGAATAACCCGTAGCTGTTTAACTGATAGAGTTAATGATACATTCCTCCTAAGAGATATACCATTTATAATTTTCTTTTCTACAGGTATTAGTCTAATTAAGTCATCAAGTGTCAGGTATGTGCAATGTTCCCTCCGTATAGATTTCCCTCAAATTGAGGCAACATTAGGCCCACTTTGTACCAACAACACTAATTGGCGATTATTACACCGACAGAGATATTTTGATCTTACCTCATAGCATTCTACATGGAAATAATGAGTAATCACGCAGGGCGTGAAATAGTCGATTCCAGTATTGATATTCACTTTGAAAAGAAACATAACTTGTTCTTGATAAACTAAACAGGAACCACTGATGCAAACTGTGTCTATATGTCAAGTCATGTATGCTTTCATCGTGTAAAGCGTAGATTCTCATCTCAGACCTTGTTTAAACTAAACATATGTTTTACCGACCTGGTCTGGAAAGTACTCTTTAAGTCAAAGGTCCAGGCACAACAATGTTTGGGTCTTTTGGATCTTTCTTGTTATACCACCTATCTATTAAAGGACAGATTTGAATACTTGACGGTGACATTATCCTTGGCAATTGCACGAATCACTTTCAAGTGCCTTGTATCCTTCCTCCGGAGGCTATTTGCTAGGGTCCAGTTGGTGATAACAGGGTTCAACTCCCAGTCTAGGCCTTTATGCTTATAGAACAAAGATGGCGACTTATGTCTGTCAGTTGACGGTGCAGGTGCAGACCACAGGGTGTGAGTTCACCCATACAACCAATGCACGTTGCTGCCGACTAACCACTTAAGGTATGTTCAGAGTGACCTGCGCATCAGCAAGTTCTGCAGAAATCATTTCCTTGCCCTTCTTGGAATCTGTTTTGGTTAGTTAATACTTCCAGTTAGATAACTGAACACCATTTTCACTACTGTTGCTAGGTATGCGTGTGGGGCAAACATGGTGAAAATAGAGGGAGTGGTTTCGCGGCAACACTGCCGTGGTTACTGTGTTGCTCTAGGAAGTTTCTGCTAATGGTCAATGACTCGATGGAGGAGGTCGTCCATGTACTCCACCGAGGTAACACAAATAGATCTCCCTAATTTATTGCCACCTGCTGGTTTGTTGCCCTGGCACACTCCATTGGCCACTGGCACGACTTGATTTACACGTGTGACATATGGTAGTACACTGCCCTGGGCCACCTCTCCTGTAATGCGATGGCTACGTTGAGATTGAGATGCATACCTCGAGCCAGTCCTTGCATATCATGGCCTGAAAATCACTGCAGACTGCTCTTTCTAAATTGACATGGCTGATGATGATGGTTCTTTTCTTGGCAAAATAGGATCAAATCAACCCTCCAACCATTGGCTGAGCTGTTCAAGAGCTACTACATGATAGGAGCTGGGCCTCTCGGGGAGTTTGACGGGACATGCCATTTCCCTTATGTGGTAACCGTTGACAATAGAAAAAGGGAAACCTGGACTGTAAGAGCTGGTAACCATCTGTTCACCCCTTTGTCCCAGTTTGGTATTGTCTCACAATTCTGTCCGTCACTTCTGTAAGAGCACCTTGCACCTCCACTCGTTGGGCTTTTTAGGCTGAAATCCGGCGCTATTTAGCGCCGAACGGATGTAGTTTTTTTGGCCTGGGAACGTCCACTTTTTCACTCGCGTTCCCAGACCTGAGTTCCTAGACGAAGCAAAAACGGCTACATATTTGAATTTTGTTGGTTCCCGCTAGCGAAATCTCGGCCCAAGGTGTTCGACAGAAGTACATCCAAACAGTTTGGTGATCAAATTATACAGAACAAGATAAAATGGTTCTACGATCAGTCGTCGATGAGGATAGCCTCCTCTGGCGTGTCCGGTGCGACGGGGATGGGCACATCGGCGGCGTGGCTGGCCGACTGGTTGGAGGAGGTGGAAACAGAGCTCGGCGAAGCTATGGGGGCGGAAGCGGTCGGCGCAGAGCTTGGCGTGCTGGCGGCGATGTCCTCCTGGAGAATGGCGTCGCGGCGCGCCATGTACCAGGCCTTGACCGGTGTGCTCATCGCCGAGGTGTCTTCGCCGCCCATGAGGAATTGGAGATCCGCCCATTAACGAAACCCTTGGGCGGCATGGTGGTCGGGAGCTCGGCGAAATGGCGGGAGATGTGGGGGAATGGAGAGAAAAGGCGGGAGGGAAAGAAGAAAAGGGTGGGTGCTCGGCCTCCAGTCGCCGACAGGGTTGGGCCACCAGATTTTGCGCTTCGTCCGGCGTTCCCAGGGCGTTCCTAGTGCCCTGGGATCGGCCTAGGAACACCGGAGGGAAGTTGGACCAAATTCGGACGAAATCGGCGTCCTGGGAACATGGCTGGGAGAAAACTCGCCGTCCGGATAAAAAAACGGCCTGGGAATGCCGTCCTGGGAACCCGAGTGGAGATGCTCTAACATTTTTTAATTTCGAAAAAATGTACAGGCAAATAAATAATGAATACCTGAAAACAACAATGCTGTTTTTTTATAAAAAATCTGAAATTAATTTATAACAGAGGCTACACATCCACCATGTCACAGAATTTAGATATAGACTGATGGCACTATTGACTGGCGAATTTGTTTTTTTTCCTTGAGCCGTGTGCCAAATTTGGGTCTAAAAATTTGTAGGATGGTATATACATGTGTGAATGTTGGTAAGATTTCTTAGATGTTGAACTGGAAGCCTAGTGTACTTGTATACCTCAAGGTGCTAGTACACCCAATGTACCTTCCCGCTGGGTTCCGCCGGTTCTTGCAGCCATGGTTGGGCCAGGAAAAGTCTTGCTTGGTCCTACTGATAGCCTGATACTGGTCCAGCCTGAGCTGATCTGAAAGATATAGCTGGACCTGGGCTAGCTGGGTCAGGTGAGGGTGCTCCAGCTGACCAGTTGAGATGCCCAGTCTAGCTACTAGCTAGACTCTGTACAAGCATAATTCATCACTCAGCAAGGCTAGTTTACTTTCTGATCTAGACCGCACCTAATACACATGTTATACTTATGTACAACGTACTTTACTCCCTTGAGTTCCCTACAAGTTCTTGTAGGCACAGGTAAGTCAAACTTTGAAACTTTGACCACCAATAGCTTAAAAAAATATATGTATTAAATGCTTAAAAATCACAAGCGTAAATTTATCTTCGAAACTCTTTCCAGATCATGTAATCTTGTTGGCTTATTTCATTAACATGTCACAGTAAAAACTAGTGGTCAAAGTTGCAATGGCATTTAGGGAACCAGAGTGACTAACTAGTGTAAAGGGTTCTGATGGCATAGAAGGGACACATAACAGAGATCAAGGGACACACCACAGACCATGTCTTAATCATGCAATTTATCATCTTTTCCTGGATATTAATGGTTGCTCTGTGTCGTACTCCCTGTTGCTTAACCTGATGTGCTACAAGCCAACGAAGCATTTTCTATGGACAATGATGACTAGCTAGGAACAATCATTGTAAATTATTCTGCAGAATCTTTACAAAAACTGTGTATATTTCATTGAAAGCTAGTACTTCCTCAATTAACAGACTTAGAATTCGTACAATTTTCCTTTGGACAAGATAGTTAAGTAGTTAACCATCTAATGAAAAATTGATTCATTTTTACTGCAAGTAAGCCGGGCTGGAAAAAATATACAAGTTGCCAAGTTGGGAGTTGGTTTTGTCTTTGCAGTGAATGTGGTCAGGGACCATCTGCCGTTGCCGACGGGGACATAGGTTCTTCCCTTTCCCTCCCCCCTGGCTCTAGCTTTTTCTCTACTAACAAGTTCCGGGTAGCTCAGCATTCATATGTCACACTGTACATAAGCAGAAAAGGTACAAGAAGTCGTTGCAGAAACCATCACAATCAAGACGAAAACAGAAGCTTTTACTCACTTATGTTCATACTCCGTACAATTCAGCACCTGGTAAGCTAAGCTGACACACTTCAGCTGGTATAACCCAAAAAACAAAACTGAAACTTAGCCACAAAAAGAAAAAAAAACTGACATGAGAACCCTTAGTTACATCATGCTTTTACAGATGACATATACCATCACAATTCACACCTGTTACTCCCTCTTGTTCTTTCTGCCAATCTGTCCCTCTTCTGACCATCCCAGTACGATTAGTAAAGGTCTACTGAATTAACTCTTCTCTGTTTCTCTCCCTCGCTCTCTCTCCAGCTAGCTAGAACAAGTAACGAACAGAAACGAATTAACCTAGCTAGCTATTATATATGGATATGTGTGTGTATGCATGTATAATTAACAATGTGTCTTGAGTTTTGACAGTGATATTGCTGGTTTGTTTGTTTGTTCAAGCTAGTACATCATTGGCAAGGAGGAGCAGCAGCCGTCGGAGAGGTCCATCAGGTCAGCGACCTGCTCGGCGGCCTCGTCGAGCAGCCACTTCTCGATCGAACACAGTGGTGCCTGATGCTGCAGCAGCTGCTGTCCGGTGGTCTCCTCGTGATAGATGACGCTCCCCATTAGCGCCGGCTGGGGCGGTTGCTGCTGCTGCTGCTGGATGCCGGGGACGAAGGCCAGGTCGGCTCCTGTGCCAGACATGCGGTCGAAGGACAGGAAAGGGTCGCTGACCACGGCGATGTTGGGTTTGACGTCGGCGGGCGGGGAGCTCTTCATGAATCCGCCGAGGAGCCTGGATATGTTGCCCATGCTGGAGGCGTAGGAGGACGGGGAGCAGTCGGTGGCAACGTCAGCGAACGGCGAGCGCCGCATGGTGATCGTTGTCTGCGTGACCTCCGGATTGCTGCACGCCGCTCGTGCGCCGCCGCCGTTGTAGCGGTCGTTGGAGCTGAAAGCGGCCATCGCGTCGTGCTGGTGGTATAGTTGGTGTTGGTCGAGGTGTCCGGTGGCGGCGAGGTTGGCAGCTGGCTCTGAGGAGCTGGCCGACGGTAGTGGTGGCGGCGCGAAAATGGCGCCCATGGCTTGCTGCTTCTTGAGCTTCTTCTTCAGGTGCGTGTTCCAGTAGTTCTTGATGTCGTTGTCCGTCCTCTGCGGCAGGTAAGAGGCGATCGCCGCCCATCTACATTGATTCACACAGTCCGCACGACCCAAAATGAGAGATTGATACTAGTAAACCATACTGACGATAGCCTTGCAAGGCGGTGCCATACCATGGTTTGACCTCCACCAAAACCAAACTTATACCTGTTCCCGAGGAGTGACTGGAGGTGGACGATGATGCCTTCCTCGTGCGTGGTGAAGTTGCCGCGGCGGATGCCGGGGCGGAGGTAGTTGGTCCAGCGGAGGCGGCAGCTCTTGCTGCAGCGCATGAGGCCGGTGTTGATGGGCACCGACCTCCAGTTCCCGGGGCCGTGCTCCTGGATGTAGGACACCAGGATGATGTCCTCCTCCGGCGTCCACGGCCCTTTCTTCACGCCCACCTTGTCGCAGCACGGTGGCCTCCCCATGATCGATCGGTCCGATCCACCACCTTCCTTTTTCGTCTTCCTCCTCTTTGATCTCAGCTGTCTCTCGATCGTCTGGCAGCTAGCTTGTCTACCTCTCTCTACCCTGTGTGCGTGCTGGCTTCTGGCAGTACACTGTCTGATGATCTCTCTCACACACACTCTCTCTCCGTATATATAGGAGAGAGATGAAGGGGAGTGAGCTCGCCTCCTTTTCACTAGCTTGCTATCTATCGTCTACCTCTAGTCCTCTACTCCATAGCTCTCTGATGCTACTGCCATCTCATGATTTACTTTCACTTTCTATAGCTCTAGTCGATCTACATGCAACGCTTGCTTTCTCTTTCTGTCAACGACATCACATGAATCATAGAAACCGACCCCGGCCCACCAGCGCCTTAATGGAAGGACGAGCTAGAGGTGTACGTACTGCTGTATCCTAGCGCTACTATACGGAATTTAAAGGCTCATTGGCTAGACTTCTCCATACAAGCCACCACCAATGACTCTTAATATGATCTGTCAAGGCATTTTATTCCGCAGTACATCTTTGGTAGTACGAGCGACCAAACATCACGTCCTAAGTTCACATCGTGTATAAGTTTCTTCATCATGGCGACCAGGCTCCAAAAAATTGTTAAGTTTCTCCCTCCCATGTACATTAAAATATTTTCTAAATTAAGTAAATGTACTCAACTTTTGGTATCAAACAAATCGAGTTGTTTGACGGTAATTCAAAACGGCGCCTAGGAGCATATGCTCCCGCCTAAACGAAGAGAATATTCAAATGTAAAAAAAAAAACTCTGAAATTTTAACACATGTAGCATATGCTCTTCAGGAAAAAGATATTTCCTCAATTTTAACCTCGGCAGAGCATGACAAAAAAATATTTCCTGCCAGATGTGTAAAAAAGCGTTGAATTTGGCGCTTCAGGAACCTCTTTTACTATATTGCCTTTTTTTTGTGCCTAGCATAGAACATGTATTTTTTTCATGAAACTTACGAACATGTACAAAGTAAAAAAAAACATATTTTGTAATTTTTTTACAATTTTACTTTTCATAAAGGGAGCATATTCTCCCGTGAGCCAAATTATTTGGGTCCCATAGGATCCCTTGTGAGGCGTATAGTTACCCCAAATAAAAAAGGATGTTCATGGGCGCCAAGTCTGATCCATGGGCGACTAGGCCTTCCTTGATGGAGCTCATGTCGCCTTCCTCCCACAACTTTGTTATTGGGGTCGACCTTCCTACCTATAGAGGTAGTGGCGGTGAGTCTACTTGTTTGTACTTCTATCTTTGTTGACTTCTCACCACGGTTTGGCTTATTGATCGATGTGTAGTGGGATTTGTTGGCGGCCAATCCAAGATGACATGTCACTTCCGGATCATAGGTTGGGCCACGGTGATCCGTGGATCTCACGGTGGTTCGATGACTCTAGTAGATAGTGTTAGTGGCATGCTCTTTCCACCAATGCTGCATGGGATCGTTGTTTGGCAGTTCATCTTCTTGTCTTGATTATAATTCCTCATGTCTCCTCTATAGATGCCTAGATTAGTTGTTGTTTTTGTCACTGAAGCATCTCTTTTTACAGGTATTGTTGTTTTTTGGTCGTAGTCATCTTGGTAACTAGTGATATCCTCTAAGCGTATCTTAGGAGTCACGGTGATGGTGGACCAAACATGGTTTGGTGGTTTGGTCATTGAACTAGATTTGACGATGGTGGCATTGCAAGAGCTCGACCTAGAGCTTATTTACCGCTATCAAGGGTGAAAACTGATGCAACCAGAAATCACCATTCCACCCATTCATGCTACTCCAACAAATACACCTAAGATGAATTCCTTCCATCACTTGTCCTCCTTTAGTTCTCACTTGAATGGAATGCTACTTGAGACAAATGCCCATCTTATGACTAGGTCCATACCCATGATCATGATGCCAAGAGGATATGGAAAGGATGCTCAAGGAGCCAATACTCCCAAGCAAGAAGCATAAATGAGAATGCGCAAGAGGCAACAACTCTAGAACCAGAGTTTACGCCGTTCACATGTCAGACTCTCCGTTGCATCTACATCGGAGTCTCCGACCAAGCTACCCCAAAGTCTCCGGCCCTACTATTCTGGACTCACGTAGTCAATGGTGACGCCATACAAAACCCCAGATCGGAGACCGCATTAAGACCTCCTAGAAACTCTGACATCGCGGCCACCGACCGTAGTCTCCTCCACGATGACACCGGAGTATCCGGCATGCACAATGGGCCTGCGAGATCTAAGCCGGGCCTCATCCCATGTAACTTGCCAATTCATCTAGAACTTCATGTTTATGCCCAAACTACCCCTGTTTAAGTGGCTGGCCTATATATATGCCCCACCTCCTCCTAGAAACCCTAGTTTGAGATGATGAATTAGAGAGATCTATGATCCTTTCCCCATTGTGTGGAACTCCTATGGAGATGATTAGGATTATTAACATAGCCGCATAGTGTTGGGAAACGCGTAGAGCCAGGCCAAAAACAAAACTTTTTTGCTTCGGCAAGCCACCTGAAGATCCGACTAAGGTCAAAGACAATAGTTCGTACCTCTCGACGCGCAGGTGCGGAAGATGAGGAAGCGTGTCGCGGTGGTGCCGTATGTTCCCCTTGTCTTGTCCGACTCTGGCGAAATTCTCGATCTTGGGACCATCTCATCGCCGGTTCAATGCTGCTCCTCCTCGACTCCGACTTCGCCGACCAACACCACCGACGAGCACCACAGTTGTGGTGCCTTTGCTCTCTCACACACGTACAAGGTGGGACATCAGTAAGTGAGATTCTAGTCTTGTTCTTATCGCCGCAGGACAGGAAGGTGGAATTGCCAAGTCTAGTGAAACCCTAGGAAGCAATACTGGATCCAAAACTGTGTCTTGTCTACCGTCACCCACCTTCCTTTATATAGGCAAGTAGGTGAGGGCACACAACAATTGTGTCCCTCGGTCCTAAACTGTAACCTTAGTCAAAGTGGGTCCAACCCATTGACATGTGTCCCTGTCTGAAACAAGTACAACTTGCCGGCTTGTGATAGTTCGATCAACATCCGCCTAGTCCCACACTCTTAAGTGTGCGATCCCGTAGGCTTACGGTAAGCCGGACACAAATCAGTAATCATTCAGTCAGAGTCGTAGCTCAGTGACTTTTCGACTAGAGCTGATAGTCGGTAGCGGCCTCTAGCAAGACTTGTTGACTCCTGGTTTGTGCAAGTGCCCTCAATGTGACGATCTATCCGAGTCCCTTTGCCTGGCGATATTGGTGGTAAACCATAGGGGAGATTCCGTCATCCTAGTGCTGGTTTACCCTCTTCTCGTTGTAGTGATAACGGATTCCCTCTGGCTTCACTAAGTCGGATTACCTCGATCAACACTTGATCGAGTAGCGCATGGCCATGCTTCTGAATCATATCACACGATAGGTCCCAAGAGAATATCTCTCCGAGATGGAGGGGCAAATTCTGTCTTGGTTGATCCACGTCACACAACTTGCTTCGAAGTCGTCCCAAGACCACCCTTATTACTCCTAGTTACGGTGAGCGTTAGATGGAGTCAAAGCTAGCTCTTCCACAACTCGGATCGTGCGATCCCCTCAGGTCTAAGGATTCCATTGTGTTAGTCGAAGCGTATGACAGTGTGCTCATGTCCTACTAACCTTTGGATCGGTCTGACTATCATACCTCTTCCGACTAGCCAATGCAAGGCGGATAGCATCTCCATGCACATGACACGTGAAACATTATCATCTTCCGACTTACAAATTAGTCTCAGAAGTGGGTTTCCCTCCCAACCTCAAACGACTAAGGACAAACTAGCTAGATCTAGATACAAGTATATGGTTCCACACCTACAACAATTGAAGTGACAAATACAACTAGATCTAAGCCGGATACCAAGTTACAAATACAAGGCAGAATGTGAGCCTCTAGGACATCATTCCTAACAGTCTCCCACTTGCACTACAGTCGGACACTCATGCATCTCCAGGCCTTAGGCATATCATGTCCATCACTCTGACTTGCATCTCAAGCTTTGGTTGTGGAAGCGGCTTGGTCAACGGGTCTACAATGTTTGCGTACCTTGCATAGCTTAATTTCTCTGCCATTGACGAACTACCGAATCAGGTAAAATTTCCTGAGTATGTGTTTGTTCTTCTGGTGTGCCTAGGGCTCCCTAGGTAAAATTTACAGTACATGTCTAATAGACTGGACGAGCCCAGAACAATGGTGCCGGGAGCGTTTTCGGGTCTGCCCTTCGCTCAGCTTGGGGGCTTCTAAGGAAGGAGACTGTGCTAGGGGAAGCTCAGATTCGGACTCCGCCTTTTCATGGTCCGGCGCATCCGTGTACTTCTCAGGTAGAGGGGGCATCATCCCCGCTACCTTGAGGCCCTGCAAACGAAAGACAAAGGAGAATAAGATAAGTAACACTGACAAGCAACAAGCACTCGAAAAGCGCTACGCACAAACAACAAGTTTCACCTGGGAAACTACTTTCTTGGCGCTGAAAGGGGTGGTCAAAGATTTCCCCGGGAGGTCCTCGTCGGCCTTGAACTTTAGCAGAGGCCAAAGCGCCTTATCAAGGTCGCCCGAAGACATCTCCTCAGGCGAAACCCTTGTTGGGTCGCTGCGGCCAGCATACAGAAACATCGGGTGTGCCCTCGCTTGGAGCGGATGCACCCGACGCTTGAGGAAGGTGCGGATGATGTCGACGCCATTGACCTCTTTGCCAGACACAAGCTGAAGAGCTTCCACCCACTTGTAGAGCTTCTCCACCTCTACAGATTCACCCTCTAAGATGTTGTTTCCCCACGACCTCTTTCGGGTGATCTTCTGGGTGGAATCGAAAGGGTCGAGACCAAAATGCTGACCGTCCAGCTTGACGTCGCGGATGTAGAACCACTTCCTGCGCCAGTACTGGACGGACTCACAAATGGAGAAAGAAAAGAATTGGATGTTGGAGCGGATATAGATGATGCAGCCACCCAATGGATAAACACCACCGGTACTAGATTGCCTCTTCACGGAGTAGAGTCTTCGGAAGAGTCCAAAGTACGGCTCGATGCCGAGCCAGCACTCGCAAAGGGTAATGAAACAAGCAATGTGAAGTAGAGAGTTGGGAGACAGATGATGTAGTTGAATCCCATAGAAAAAGAGAAGCCCATGGAGGAATTCGTGGGCGGGCAAATAAAGACCCCTGATAACAAACGCGTAAAACATCACTCGAAAGCCTTCGGGTGGGCGAGGAATTACCTCTTGGCTCGAGAGGATGACGTCGTCTTTCTCCTTGGAGATCAACCCGACATCGTGCAACTTGTGCAAATCCGAGTCACGTATCTTCGTGCGCCGCCACCCGCCGTCGGTGGTGCGGCTCGGAGCAACGACCTTCTTTCCAGCGCCGACGGTGCTCGACCCCGCTATAGCGGACGGCGCTTTCTTTGGCTTGCCCATCTTGGAGCGGCGAGTGCGGTGCTGTGAGAGAAGGTGTGACACCCCCGGGATCAGGGCTAAACAAATCCTAGACCTTCGTCTGACCTTGAGCTCGAGAATATCCAGTGAAGAATCGGTAACACAACAGTAACCCTATGACACAAAAATTTATTACAGCAAGCTCATAACTGAGCAGAGAACCAAATTATTACAAGCAGAGGTCACTGACCACAAACATCAAACAACGGAAGGCAAATTATGCTATTAAGTATAGAAAACTTAACAAATGGCCTAAGAGGCCTGAAACATAACGATGACGTCCCAGCCCATAGATTCCAGGCTGCCGGCCGGGAACCCCAAGCTACGTCGATGTCGATGTAGTACGGAACTCGTCTTCAGGTGAACTCTTACTCTGCCAAAAGTATCAACAAAGCAAGGGTGAGTACAGGGTGTACTCCGCAAGACTTATGGCTGGTGGAGTTGTTTTGCATAAATCCATCTTTTGTTTATAAAACCAGTGGGAGAAGAAGCTCGTCTAGTCAGAGTATTTTTAAAAGGGGATAATAGAGAGACATCTCCGAAATATTGATCATCATCTTTTGATATCCACCAAATCATCATCATATACCAACTAGGATCACCCCCTCGTACCCATGAGGAAGCATCCTTAAACATACGTTGATCTGCCAAGTTTTACGATTAGGTTCAAGTTCTCTATGATCATCACGTCTGTTCCCAAGTCGTCCATAACTGTGGACACGGCTTTTCGAAAGATTATTACCCTGCAGGGGTGTACAACTTTACCCACACGTACCAACCGATTCTTAATGCCACTTGACACACTTCCTTGGTGTGCTGACAGAGGGTGTGGTTGGACACGACCTTTACCTTGCTTTCGCCGAGACCATGAGTCACGCAATAAGTATGGTTTCGCCGTAACGAGTCAAATCCCGAAGCCGGTACTTAAAGATGTGAGGCGAGGTTGGTTCACTAGGGGCTCCATCGACCCCAAGCAACCCCGACCACGCTTACCTACCTGTTATGAATGCACCAACTTCACCCGACAAATCTTTCAAAAGATTTTCTATGCATATGTCAAATGGAACGCCTGAACTATGTGACTCATGGAATCTACTAGGCAAGTTAGTCGATCATGGGGTTTTCCAGGCCCCGTGTGGTTGTACGCTCGTCTTGGTTCAAGAGGCAAGAACATCGGGTCCTAGTGGTGGCGAGCATGGGACTAGAAACACCACATCCCACCGTGGCCTCCCGTACAAGCCTTAGCATGTTTAACTTATATCACCTCATCACGTTCTTCTGTCATACTAGATTCTCTGCACCTGATACATCATCTGGATGGACCAGACTCAACAGCTATGCATGACTAAGCAAGACACAGAATAAGCTCTAGCAGTGCACACACGCCAAACCTAGTTATGCTAGGATCAGTGGATCAGGTAATATAAGCTCAAAGGGAGTATGCAATAGATAGGGTACTCTATCTATCGATAAAAGACCACAGTAGAATCGTATGCAACATGGCAAGAATTGAAATGCTTTTGAAATCATAGGATTATATCATGGTGGGGCTATGCTTGCCTTTGCCAGTTAATAACAGATAAGCAGATCTTCGGGATCCTTGTACTTGACTTGGTTATAGTTGGTCAAGTATTGTTCGTAGATCTTTGATCTTCTATCTTTGATCTTCGATCTTCGACGGTGTTGATCTCTGGCTTCGATCTCGATCTTGATATCGTATTCTACCGGAGAGAAGCAAACACCGGAAAGAAAAGGGGAACAATCAACAATGGCATCGATGCAATGCTCAAGCAAGGATGATGATATGACAAGTTAATTTTCTTTGAAATGTAACCCTAAGGCATGCTCGACAACTTAATCGGGATTCCGAGGGGTGAAAACCCTAACCCGGGAAACTCCGGAATCATATGAGAGGGGTGCATTTGTTCTTCTAATTAAACTTGTCATTTAAGTTGTTTAACAATGCATGATTATAGCTTAAATAGCTAGGTTTCATTTTTTGAACATTTTGATATATTATTTGTATTTTTCTGACTTATAAATAATAAGTTATTGAATTTACAAGTTTTATTAAAATTTTGAAATTATTAAATCAATTATTAAAAGCTTATTAAACTTTTTACACCCAGTCACATTCTACCCACAGTGACTGACTGATGGGCCCTGAGCCACACAAGCAAAGTGGGACAGGGGAGGGGGGGGGGAGGGTTTGCTATTCTCACCGAGGAAGTAGCTAGCCACTGCCACTGACGGGTGGGGCCTAGGTCGGGTCAACATGCCACGCAGGTGCCACGCGGGCTCGCCGGAGAGCACGGCAGACGGCGGCGGTTGGCGGAGCTAGGAGGCGAGCGGGCTAGCGCAGAGGGGCGGGTTCGACGCAGCACTCTGCGGGGAGCCTAACTGGGGCGGCGCCGCCATGATATGGTCGCCGGATTGACTTACATGACGACGGCCGCAAGCGATAGTGCATGGTGGGGTGGCGATTCAGAGATAAAGGGAGGCAGAGAAGAGGTCCTTCCGGACCGTGAGCTCACCGAGAGTGCAGAGGAAGGCTCGAGGAGGCCAGGCGAGGTCGAAGGGCGTCGGAATCGTCGACGGAGACGGTGGTCGGCGCTTGGGAAGACGGGGACCGTGGCGTCGATTCTTGGCATACGGGGTCGATTCCCTCGGCTAGGAAGAAGAGTGCGACTAGGCGGAGCTCCTAGGATGCTCAACGGGGCTCGGCGAGGCCGGGAGCGACGGGGCGATGCGGCGATCGTGAGGCTAGGGTTCGGGCCAAAGAGGGGAAAACGTGAGGGAGCACGAGAGGGAGTGAGATGGGTACGGGGAGAGAGAGGGGAGCGTTGGCGTTCTTATCCCCTGCTTAGCGGGCGGCGGCGGGCATCTCAGCGCGAGGACGATCGACGGCCGGTGCACAGACACGCAGGAGCTTGCCGACGGGAGGAAGAAGAAAGGAAAAGGGGGCGAAGCGGCTTGGGCCGAGGTGGGCTGCGGGGCGGGCTGCAACAAAGGTTGCAGGGGAGAGGAAGGAGATGGGATGCGCGGCCTGGGTGCTATTCTGGTTTTTTTCTCAGAAATCTTTTCTATTTAGCTTTCTTATTTCTTTCTTTTACAAATTTATTTGAAATCTGTTTTAGGATATTCCAAAAATACCAGAAACTTTGTAAATATATATA
Organism: Avena sativa; assembly: GCA_916181665.1. Lineage (NCBI taxonomy): Eukaryota > Viridiplantae > Streptophyta > Magnoliopsida > Poales > Poaceae > Avena > Avena sativa. The sequence goes on along the minus strand of OV702283.1, from coordinate 339,059,598 downwards.
AAATAGCATGGGGCCCTTCTAATCCAGTTGGGCTCCAATTATTTTTGCACTTTTAAATATTTTCAAAACCATTTGAATGTTTCAAAGAGGGGGAAAAGATTAGGGTTTTTAGGGTTTGATTTAGTTTCTTTAATGCATAATTTAATTTATGATGCTCATGATGCACAAGACTAACCCTAATATAAGATTATCTAAAAGTGGGGTGTTACAGAAGGAAAGAAGAAGGAAATGTACGGAGGATGTACAGTGCGCGATGAGAACATAGAGCTCAAGAAATGGTGGCAATGGCGATGAGGAAAAAGCAAAAGGCGAAGGGTGAAAACCACTCTTTTACCCACGGTATAAAAGGGCAAAGATGACGCAGCAGAACCATCCATTGAGAAGCCCTAGCGCGTGCCTCAAATCTCACCGTCCATGTGTCAGCACCAAACTGAACCATCGCCAGCACGCCGTCCACTACACGCGGAAATCGAGGAGACGTCGTAACTTTCACCATGCCTACGCATGACTAGTCAACATCAGGTCAGACGGTGGGACCCATGATCATCCCGTTGCATCGTTTCTGCTGCCGCAGACGGTTGAGCTCATCGGTTGTCAGCAATGACATCACCAAAGCAAAGCCAGCAACGGCTCGAAGATTTCGACTGATCATAAAAGTACTTACTCGAGTCTATGACTCAACCAACTACTCGCGGGCTATTCCTATCAGGAATGCTAGCCCCGCACCTGAGAAATCGCAACGGTAACGTCACCTTGAAAATATCTTCGAGTCCTACGTCAAGTCTGCGACTCCACTACGGACTCGGGGGATACTCCCATAGGGAGCACTAGTCGCGCATTCGAAAAAAATGTGTCGTCCGCACTAATAATGGAAACTTATGAGAATGACTGAACTAAAGTCTCTGCTCGAGTCTAAGACTCGAACATACACTCGGGGGCTACTCCCATAGGGAACGCTGGTCGCGCATCCTATGAACTATTCGGATGAGATCCTTCAGATCAAATACAATAAAAAACTTTTGGCAACTTTGTCCAAACTAACGCTAAGAGAGAAGTAGTCTCCTTGGCCACCCGAAACACCTCCGCGGTGATAAAATTTCAGATGTTGTGTCTACGACGCAAAGATAAGCCCTACAGATATCATCTGATGGCATGGTACCGCACCCGACTACACTCTACCAGTAAATTCCCGTGTCAGCAGGCACGATGAAAATCCTGACGGACGCGTTGGGTACATCATTTAAAAAACACTAGGGTTTGACTCCTATAAGACCTCAACGGCCTGAGTCGAATCACACCAGCAATCTTTCTGGATTCGAGTCCGGGGACTCGATTCTGATGAAGATCGTGTTGCTTTGTCCTATGACAGTTAACTGGCCCTGATCCTTCGGGTGAGGCAGGCACACACCTCAACAATCCCTATGAGCGAAACGTTTCTTCCTGAAAAATAGGTTCAACTATAAAGCACCCGAAAGATTGTAGAGTCTCCAGTTGAATCTATGATTTGATTGAACACTCGGGAGCTACTAACATGGATATGCCCTACGGGTGAACAACATTGGTATACCTGGTCCAACTCAAGGAAGGCCCACACGAGGACACGCAGCCCAGGAAGATTTCGGGTGGCCCAAGACCGTGGCGAATTTGACTCCTTGGAGGACAAGTTTAGATTAGATAGAATTTCAAAGGGTATCAACCCTAATCTATAACCGACTCGACCTATCTCGGGACCTAGACTATCTATATAAGGGCCAGGAGGGTACGACGAGAAGGATCCAACTCACCTCATACACACACCTCCATGCCAGATTGCATATGCGCACCCCTGTAACTTTCGTTTTCATCGTAATCAAGAACAGACAAGCAGGGGTAGGGTTTTCCCTCTGGGGGCCTGAACCTGGGTAAACCTCGTGTCCCTGTGTTGCTTGTCTGTTAACCGTTCCACGACTTCTAGCATCCCCATCTTCTCTAAACCCAAGTCCATAACAATGGGCATTGACGAGTCGAACCCTCGTTAGTAGCTAATCCTCTTGTGTTAGATCTTGTATTTCGATGAATGCCCCTAGTTGGGATTAGTACTAGCATCGATCTGTAGTTGGGATCAGTACTAGCACCTATCTGTAGTTGGGATCAGTACTAGCACCAATCTGTAGTTGGGATCAGTACTACACTCTACCAGTAAATTCCCGTGTCAGCAGGCACGATGAAAATCCTGACGGACGCGTTGGGTACATCGTTTAAAAAACACTAGGGTTTGACTCCTATAAGACCTCAATGGCCTGAGTCGAATCACACCAGCAATCGTTCTGGATTCGAGTCCGGAGACTCGATTCTGATGAAGATCGTGTTGCTTTTTCCTATGACAGTTAACTGGCCCTGATCCTTCGGGTGAGGCAGGCACACACACCTCAACAATCCCTATGAGCGAAACGTTTCTTCCTGAAAAATAGGTTCAACTATAAAGCACCCGAAAGATTGTAGAGTCTCCAGTTGAATCTATGATTTGATTGAACACTCGGGGGCTACTGACATGGATATACCCTACGGGTGAACAACATTGGTATACCTGGTCCAACTCAAGGAAGGCCCACATGAGGACACGCAGCCCAGGAAGATTTCGGGTGGCCCAAGCCCGTGGCGAATTCGACTCCTTGGAGTACAAGTTTAGATTAGATAGAATTTCAAAGGGTATCAACCCTAATCTATAACCGACTCGACCTATCTCGGGACCTGGACTATCTATATAAGGGCCAGAAGGGTACGACGAGAAGGATCCAACTCACCTCATACACACACCTCCATGCCAGATTGCATATGCGCACCCCTGTAACTTTCGTTTTCATCGTAATCAAGAACAGACAAGCAGGGGTAGGGTCTTCCCTCTGGGGGCCTGAACCTGGGTAAACCTCGTGTCCCTGTGTTGCTTGTCTGTTAATCGTTCCGCGACTTCTAGCATCCCCATCTTATCCAAACCCAAGTCCATAACAATGGGCATTGACGAGTCGAACCCTCGTTAGTAGCTAATCCTCTTGTGTTAGATCTTGTATTTCGATGAATGCCCCTAGTTGGGATTAGTACTAGCATCGATCTGTAGTTGGGATCAGTACTAACACCTATCTGTAGTTGGGATCAATACTAGCACCAATCTGTAGTTGGGATCAGTATTCGATTTGGTTTGAGATTTGGGGATTTGGGAATAATTAGGGGATGTCAATTGGTTAATTTATGCAATTAATCAACCCCGATAATCACGGTATCTCAATCATGTCCTTATTGCATGCTACTTTTTTTTGTAATAGATGGATAGCAGCGACGTCTGCAGCGACGATGAGTCCACGGACACCAAGACTCGTCAGGTATTGAGGAAGCTGAAGTCCGGCCAGTTCAACGGCTTCTTCGCTGGTGACGTCTACAAGTGCCCCTTCTACACCAGGGGCCTCGCCACCGACTTCAACTCCCTCGTGAGGCATTCTGAGGACGTGAAGACCTGCGGCCTGTCAAAGAACATCAACGCCTTTAGAGCCAAGCACCAGGCGCTCGGTTTTCACCTCCGCAACCTCTAGAAGGTGGCCATCGAGGAGGGTTGCATGCCCCGATCAATCCCAAGGCGCCCAAGGTCAAGGGACTGGGCAACAGGAAGTGGAGGAAGCGCCAGAGAGCGGAGGCGGAGGCCATGAGGGGCCACTGATCTTATGCCGATGCTGCTGCTGTAAAGCAGCTTCTTTTGTTTTGTTGTCTGTGTTGAACTTGTAAGCTGCCGCTGAGCAGCCTAATTGTCGAACCTGGTTTAAGTATCGTACTATGTAATCCTTTATTAGCTGCTTTATCTACATGTGCTTTGTTTATCTACATATTTATGGTGCTGGTTAGATTTGCTGCCAGATTAGGAAAATACGAGGGCCAAAAGGAACCATGAATAAAGAGAGAAGCTGCTCTAGATTCGCTGCCTTTTTGGGAAGAAATAACAACTGTTAGCGACATAAAGGGGAAAATATGCTCTTAAAAAGGCAAATCATACAAATAATAAAAAATAAATCTTCGAATTTAGGCGCGAGGGCGCACGTAACTACCGAACGAGCCCCACATGGTCCCACACCACATCCCCCAAAACGTGTTCCCAACAAGCCGGCCCCATGCATTCCAACATGGGGGTCCTACTATGGGACCCGACTGAACATGGTCCCACCTGTTAGCACGTAATAGGGGGGGGGGGGCTACTTGTCAGCACGTAACAACGAGGGTTCACAACAGGACCCACCTAAATGCGGCCCACTTGTCAGCACGTAACAACGAGGGTCTACTAACGGGACCCGATAGAGAGCGACTTTTAGACCGATGTGAGAGTTTCAGACAAGGAGCTGGGCAAAAGTGAGAAAAAGTTAAGCGGCTGGGAAAAAGTGAGTACAGCTAACGAACCAGGGGCACAAAAATATAAATCCCTAAATAATATTATTGTCTAACATGAGTATGATCTCCTTCCTTACTACTTCTTTCATTTTAGGATTCAATCTTTTTTGAGTGTAAACAAAAGGTTTAGCATCATCGCACATAGGTATTTTATACGTAACTATGGTAGAATCTATCCCTTTAATGTCACTAAGAGTGTATCCAAATGCTTCACGCTGCTCGACAAGTACCCCTAACAATTCCTTATTTTCTTTGGGAGAGAGGTTATCATCAAGAATTACGGGGCATTTACCTTATCTAAGAATTCATACCTGAGCCCTGGAGGGAGAGGCTTCAAAACGATAGGTGGTGTATCCTCATCTCCTACTCTTTCTAGCTCTTCAAACTCATTTCTAAGGAGGTTCTCAACTTCTGGTGCTGCGTTGAGGATTTTATCCAATTCTTCTTTTGCAAAATCGTTCCAAAGTGAATACTTATTTTTCAACCTCTCCAACTCAGACTGTAGAGTGATAAAATATATTGCCGCCAATTATTCAATAGTCTTATCTTCTTTGACTTCATTATTCTTCTCATATGGTAATTTTTTAAATTGGTTACAATTAACTTCTAGGACTTCTTATCCAATCTGTAAGGACAAAAAATGTTTCTTGTTATCAATATAAGCATTCATAGAGCTATAAAAATGATTACAAAAAATTACTAGGCACGAGGAATTCAAATGAATATCAGTAAATAGAAATCAGGCGGGTACACAACTGCTCCTACAGATGCATGTATCACGAAGAATACCATGAGTCTGCTGCAGGGTTCTGTCAGAAAGCATAAAGGTGGACGATTCAAGATCCGGTTCATCAAGATGACACCATAATTTTTCATAGATAAAGTAGGGCATAATGTTTATAGAAAAGTTTAAATCATAAAACCCAACATAAGTAACTTCTCCTAAAAAAAGGGAATTTTCTGTTGGCTTTTATTCTTACCATCAGACTTACCTCTAATTATATCAGAAGATTCTCTACTCACCATTATTACCTCTTGTTTAGATATCTCATGTTCTTGAAGTTCTTTTACTATGCCAATGTTCTTCTTGATGGCACCTTGATTCCTCGTTAGCTTACCTATCCTTTTCTTTCCTTCCTTCACTCTTATCTTCTATTCTTTTGGTGAGAATAGTTTTATCCTCAACTATCAACTTCTTTTGTATCTGCAAGTATTTGTTTTCGAGGCCAGCTATAGGAGGTTGTGTGTAGTGTTCTCACTCCTTTGGAACCTGCAAATGCTTAACAAAGGTTTTAACGATTTGGACAATTATACGAGGGTCAAGGTTAAAATTTCCAAGGAGATTTTCTACTTTTCCTGAAGCTAGAAAGTTTTTTAGACAACTTTAATCTATAGGATTTTATTCATTTACTACAACTTCACAATGAGCATTTTCTATCCTATGCACTATATCTAGAAAATTCCAGGCTCTTTCAACACTAAATTTGGTAAACGATCCATTAGTAAAGGAGTCTTGTTCATTTCTATTATTGGTACTCAATCCTGCATATAAAGTATGTATTACCAACCAAGGTGGGAAGTTATGGTGGGGGAAACAGTCAAGAAGTCCCCTAAACCTTGTGTATCCTTCATGCAAGCTTTCTTCAGGTCTCCTTTTAAAATTAGTGATCGTACGTCTAGCTCCAAGAGTTTTTTTCCTAGAAAAGAAATCAACTAAGAATGAAGAGACTAGCCTCTCCCAGGAGTTAGTGATCTTATTAGGACTTTGAATATACCAAGAATGGGCTTCATCAATAAGGGTTTGAATAAAGAGAGCAGATTTAACCTCATCCTCAGTTAATATATTTAGACGAAAAGTCCCACATGTTTCCTCAAAGAACTCTACATGTTCATACGGATCTCCCATACCATCTCATGCAAATTTTTTAGCATGCAAAATATCCAAAAGCATGGGGTTAATATCATACCCTTTCGGGTTATTGGATTTTAAATAAGCGTCCATGGGTGGACCCGAATTATTTACAGCTTCTAGCTGAATGATATGTTGGTATTTGCCCATGGTGTTTACCTGAAACTAGTAAACAACTTTAGTAAAATAATTAATAGAATTAGCAACTAAGAACAAAGTCCAAAAGTGCTTAGCTCCCCAGCAACGGCGCTGGAAAATAGCTTGATGACTACAAGTGCATAGATCTATTGTAGCTAGTTTCGTAATAAGAGTATCGAACCCATAGAGAGCTAGTTTGTTAGGGTCTATATGCCCCTCGTCACTATCTACCAAAGGATACTTGTAAGTTGCCTTGATTTCAAGTAAAGGGTGTTTGAAAGGTTTTTGTTTGAATGCAAGAAAGTAAATAAAACAAGTAAAAAGAAAGCAAGTAACAAGAGCGTTTGGAATGATGGTTGAACTCAATAGGGCTAAGACGTTCTTGGGGATGTAGGAAACACCACTAGCATGTTGTAATTAATCATAATTAGGATAACCTATTTCTTATGTCATGATATGTGTGGAGAGAGTTCTGTAATAAGATGTTCACTACAAGACACGTAGGAAGCCACTTTGTTGAGCCAAGAATGAGGTCATCTCTAAATAACCACCATGATGTCTGAGAGCAGTCACCCATATAGACCACCGCAATTAAGAGTCTTCCCATGGATATCGTAATTAGCTTAGTGAATATCTCTTTGTTCCCTCTTTGACCGTGCAGGTTTCTAGACACGCTTCTAGTCATAATAGATTCGAGCATGCTTCCAAACACATCCAAATGGTTTCACCCTCGTCTTTAGACCCAAAGGAAAATGATATGTGTCCGACTACACATACCATCTAGAGGGAGAGACCAAACACACATAATAGATCAATGGATCATAGACACAAGTAATAGATCATATTTATTTCATTTCATAATAATGCTAGGGTTTCTCCATCTCCCCAAGAACGGAAGGAACTACTCACACATGGAAGAAATCAACAACATCATCATAATAAAATCGATGGATAAAGGTAATGGAATGAATCTAGTGCAAACAACAATTGAATCTGGAAATAAAACAAGATCTAATGAATGGAAGATGGGGGTAGAGATGGTGATGGTGATGCAGCGGTTGATGATGTAGGGTATGATGCGTTGTCCTCCAATGATCCGTGTAGCAGAAAGGATTTTCTCTTCTCCAAGTTCCTCCTTCAAATCCCTTTCTGATGTGGTTTTGCATGGCTAGAGGTTTCTGTGAATGTCGGACCTATAATCCGTCTTCGCGAGGAGGAAGTATTTGACAAGGCGGTCACGATGCAAGGTCGTATGGGCAGACGGTACGGGCGGGCTCTGCCCGTACCACTGATCGTTACGTGGCCTATAGTCTCCTAGGCGTAAGCAATTCCTCCAGGTGCGAAGATAAATCAATAAAATGACTTTTATCACTTAAAAATATCATATTACAATATAATATGATAGCCTCAATTGATATGTTCATAATAGACTTAATAAATTGGGATCCTGTTGAAACAAGGACAAAAGGTGCGCGTAAACGCGGTAAAATACTAAAAACCCTACTCTACTTGTGCAAAAATAATAAGTAAAAAATGCTCCAATTTTGGACTCATCAACTGCTATCCAGTGGCCTTCGCCAAGATCCGACTGATATATGCTCGTTACCTTAGATCATAGGAAATATCTGGCCTAGTACATATCATCGCGTACATGATTGATCCTATTGCCGAAGCATAAGGGATCCTCTCCATCCGACTTCGCTCGTCAGCCGACGCTGGGCATTGAGTCTTACTAAGTCGGATTCCATGCGCCATTGGTAAGAACCCTTTCTGACATGGATATGCCATACGGGTACTCAATCTTAGCCTATCTGGTCCAGCCCAGCGGAAGCCCATGGAGAAGGCCTGCTGCAATAGTGAAGCCCAGGAAGAGTTTGGGTGACTCAAGCATGGCGGAATCTCGAATCCTTGGAGGACACAGCTAGATTAGATAGAAATTTAAGGGGTAAACCCTAATCTATAACTGACTCGACCTACCCCGAGACCTAGCCTCCCCATATAAAGGCCAGGAGGGCACGACGAGGAGGGCACCTCATAACCTTAGGACACACCTCATGCCAGATTTCATCTACGCACCCTTGTAATCATCGGCATCGCCATCAATCAAGAACATACAAGCAGGAGTAGGGTTTTCCCTCTGGGGCCTGAACCTGGGTAAACCTTGTGTCCCCATGTTGCGAATGTGTTAGCCGTTCTGTGATCTCCAGCTTCCCCTCCTTCTCCAAAACCCAAGTCCATAACAATGGGCATTGATGAGTCAAACCCTCGTCAATTGGCGCTGTGTGTGGGAACTGGGGATGCTGATTGTGCGATCGTGACGGCCTCATCCACCACGATCTTCGACTCCTCTGCTATGGAGAACTACCTCCTCTTTGGAACCATTGACTTCATCGTCCACTCACCCGCAATCCGCCAAGATTTCGATTCCGTGGGAGACAGAGTCGACATGATACTTGGGAGCGGAGCCTATGCTTCCAGGTAGGCAAGATCGACACCATCCACCTCCCAGAGGAGGTGGTACCTATGGCAATTGCGCCTTCTTCGCGGGTGCCACCAATCGGTGTCCTGAGCGCACTGTCACTGACAAGCGATTCGTATGACAGCAGCAGTTGCAACTCCTACCTCTGTGACCCTCCTATGGAGGAAGGAACCTATGATTCCGGATCTGAGAGTTGTGGGATTAACGACCTCCCACATCGCTATATGTGCGCGGCCATCCACGATGGCAACGTTGACAACGGGGCCGAACCAATGGCTCACCCTCTCAACGTCGGAAACAAAGTCAACAGCTCACCCCCGGCCAATCCCAACGGGAACGAGTCACATGAGGCTGCCAACGATGGCAGTCGCAATCATCAAGAGATCCACCTCAACGACGTTCAGTGGGAAAGAGTCCGGGAGGTCGTTTGAGGTACCAATCCTTTGCCAATGGATGCCTCTTAGGACATGCTAATGGGCTATCACTGGCTCCTCATAAAGGAGCACAATCGACAAGTCGAGTAGCACAAGGCGCTCGAATAGCGCATGCGAGCATCCTACGAATCAAGCATGCGACGGGCTGCGCTCTCCTCCGTTGGAGGATCCTCCTTGAAAGGCTACGACGGCCACAAGCACCGCTCCTGTCTGGAGCGCATGGACCCTGCCACAAGACGCGAAGCCACCAAGGAACTCGACATGTCATTCATGTCAATGGACTCGTAGTGCAATATCATGCCCAAGACACCGCAAGCCGCGGTCATGGCAGCCACCACCTACCTGGCAGCAAACCCGCCACTGGCGGGGGATCCCTGGTATGCAATCCATAAATCTGTGATTACAGGTCTTGGGCTTGCTGGATCCGCATTGCATGGAGAAACGTCCCCATAACCAAAGAAAAAGACTAGGGTGACATTCACCTGAAGCAGAACACCCTCATCCTACGACGATGAGTATGACCTATCGTGGCGACGCTACAACCCGCGGCGAAGGAGTCGCAACTATGAAGCTCATGACAAACTCACACAGCGCAAGATCAACAGATCTCGCGCAAAACATGCATGCTCCACGCAGTCGAAGGACGAGGATATCGAGCACTGTGGCGCCAGATGCTTTTGCAGGTCCATACGACAAACACGGATTCCTAAAGGCTTCAAGCTCCCTTCGGATAACCCGAAGTTTGACGGCATACACGAGCTGGCTAGACGATCACATCTCGTTAGTAAAGCTCCATGGCGGGAGCAAAAATACAACAATGCCTTCAGCTACAGCTGACGGGCGTGGCCATAGCCTATGTTAATAACCTGCCCTCCGGATCCATCCGCAGCTGGGAAGAGCTGGTGTACTGGTTAATCCACAACTTCAAAGGCACCAGCAAGAGGACAACCTCAATCGAGGAGCTACGTGCATGTTGTCAACAGTCCAACGAGTCCATCCGCTTGTATGTACAACGTTGGTCCGTCATCAAGAATTCCGCCAAGAACATCTTGGAGGAAAGAGCAATTGACGCCTTCAACAACGGCGTAAGGAGCTGCAAATTCAGAGAAGAGCTAGGGAGCGTCAAGCCCAAAACCATCAATCATTTGATGGACATTGCTAATCGCTGGGCTGATGGCAATGATGCCGTCAACCGAACACGTTCGGATGATAAGGACGACTTTGGCCTTAGGCGCGATCGCCGAGGAAAAAGAAGAGCGCGCGTCTATGACGAGCGTGAAGAGGTCGATATGGTCGTGGCTGGCTACGTGGATGGCCACGAGGATGGAAACCACAACAGCGGATATCGCAGTGGCAACTACCGCGATAGTGAAAAACCAGCACAAGCATGGCAACGCCGCAGCCGCGATGATGAGACATCTACATTCGACTAATTGTCGGGTTCCTGCACCATCCACTTCTACATAGACAAGCACGATGGCAAAAAGAAAGCCAGCCACATGCTCAATGATTGTAGGGAGTTCCAAAATCTCCATGAAGGATACACCCAGATGAGGCACGAGGCGGTGAATCCAGGATTTGCCCCTGCCGTAGGAACCGTCACATACGGCGCCCCACCCCCGCCACCTGGAGCACCCGCACAGCCTGCGGCTATGCCGGCCCCGAACAACAAAGCAGAACCATACCCACGATCGCTGGGGGCTATGATGATATAAAAGGGACGTCCATCCAACAGGGTGCAAAAGACAATTACCCGACATGTCAACTTGGTCGTTACCTCTCCGCCTGCAATACCTGAGTACCTCAGTGGCTCGGAGTCGTGCATCACCTTCGACCGTTTGGATCACCCACGAAAAATACCTCGCCTAGGTAATTCTTCCCTGGTGCTCGAGGCCCAGATCGGAGGATTCTAAATGAGTCGCATCTTCATGGATGGTGGCAGTGGCATCAATCTGATGTTCGCTAGCACACTCGCAGCTATGTGGATCCCACTATGCATCCTGGAAGCATCAAACACGACCTTCCACGGCATCGTCCTAGGGAAAGGAGTATATGTCCTGGGCAGAATATGGCTCGACGTCATCTTTGGCACCCCCAAGAACTTCAGTCGGGAGTGGCTCGAGTTCGAGGTGGTGGACTGGCCCTCACAATACCACGCCATCCTCAGGCGCGTGGCATTCGCAAGATTCATGGTAGTGTCACACTACGCGTATCTTCTGCTGAAGATGCCAGGGCCTAACTATGTCATCATCGTTCCAGGTAGCTTCACTAAGTTCGATAGCCGTGTCAGAGACTTCAACATAATCTCCTAGTCATTCGACATGCAGGAGGAGCTCGCAAGGCTAAAGGAGTCAACAGACAACAGCCTGCTCCTGTCACCAAGCAAAACACGCCTGACATGTCGTTCGACTCCACAGTCAACACCAAGATGGTGCAGGTCCACCCGACGGATGCCACCAAGACCGCTCTAATTGCCAACAACTTGATTTCTGCATAGGAACTCGTGCTCGTCGAATTCCTTTGTGAGCGCTGGGAAACCTTCTCTTGGTGTCCTGCGAACATGCCAGGAGTTTCCAGGGAATTCGCCGAGCATGCACTCAACATATTTCCGGATGCGAGGCCAGTCAAGCAGACGATGCGTCGACTGTCCAAGGGAAGAACTGAAGCAATTGGTACCGAAGTCAATAGACTCCTCGACGCCAACTTCATAAGGGAGATCAAGGGAAGCACTTGGGTAGCTAACCCCGTGATGGTCCCTAAGAAGGACACGGACATCCTGCGGATGTGTGTGTGGACTTCATAGCACTTAACAAGCATTGTCCTAAGGACCACTTCCCCTTGCCACAAATCGATCAAATCATCGACTCCCCTATAGGATGCGAGCGACTCTCCTTTCTTGATGCCTACTCGGGCTACCATCAGATTTGACTGAAGATCGAAGATCAAGAGAAGACGACATTCATCACACCGTTCAGGGTGTTCTGCTATAACACAATGCCTTTAGGGCTCAAGAACGCATGCGCGACCTACCAACGGTGCATGCAAGCATGCCTGAAGAACCAAATTGGTTGCAACATCCAAGTATATGTTGTCGACATAGTAGTCAAGACCAAGGAAAGCCGAACACTAGTTGATGATCTCGGCGAGACGTTCGATAACCTTGATCTCTATAGGATCAAGCTGAACCCAGAAAAGTGTGCCTTCGGCGTCCCATCCGGCAATTGCTCGGGTACTTCATCTCCGAAAGAGGCATCAAGACCAACCCAAAGAAAATCAAGGCTATACTAGCCATGGAGAAGCCGAAGAACATCAAAGGAGTCTAGCAGCTAGCCGGGCAAATAGCGGCGCTCAGCAGGTTCATTAGTTGCATGGCGAAAAGGCTCTCCCCTTCTACCAATTTTTCCACAAGGCGGACAAGTTTGAGTGGATGACTGAAGCCGACGAGGCATTCGAAGACCTCAAGCGCTTACTCTCTACATCCTCGTCCTGGTAAAGCCAAAGGAGAGAGAGCCCATGCTTCTCTATATTGCCACCACGCATCAAGTGGTTAGCATGGCCCTTGTGGTGAACGACCCGAAGACGGCAAGACCCACGGGGTACAACGCCCAGTCTATTACCTCATCGAGGTACTGATGCCTACAAAGCAAAGGTATCCCCACTACCAAAAGCTTCCAGGAGCATCAAATCGTGGTCGTTAACGATGAACCACTATCACACATCCTCAATAACCCTGAAGCTATGGGTCGGGTAGCCTTATGGGGCATCATGAAGGAAATATGCCCGGGAGGCAATAATAAAGCGGTTATTATCGTATTCCTTATTTATGATAAATGTTTATTTTGCATGCTATAATTGTATTAATACAGAAACGTTAATACATGTGTGTTTCATAAACAAAAAGGAAGTTCCTAGTTATGCCTCTCTTATAAACTAGCTCGTTGATTAACAAGATGATCAAAGGTTTCCTGATCATGGACATTGGATGTTGTTAATAACGAGGTCACAACATTAATGTAATGGTGTGATGAACATTCATCCAAAGTATAGCATTACAATCAAAGTCATTGAATTTATATTGCTATACCAACTTACGAAGTGATCCTAATCCTTAGACCATGATATCATGTCAATCACTAACATAGGAAGAGTTTCTAGATAACATCAAACGTCACACCGTAACAGGGTGATTATAAAGATGGGTTCAGAACTACTAAAGTGTTATGTTGAGGCCCATGGATCGAGAGTGGAATTTGTTCATCCCGATGACAGATAGATATGCTCTGGGCCCTCTCGGTGATATCACATTGATTAGCTTGCAAGCAAGTGATTTGATCACTAGAATGTTATATCACGGGAACGAGAAAAGAGTGCATGTTAGTAACGAGATCAAACTAGGTATGGAGATACCGATGATCGAATCTCGGACATGTAATATATCGGGAAACAAAGGGATTAAGATACTAGCATAAAAGGTTCTCGTGATCACAAGAAAGTCATCGCTGAATGTGTGGGAGTCAGTATGGGTCTCCAGATCCCGCTTCTGATTATTGTTCCGAGAGGGGTCTCGATCATGTACGCATTATTCGCGAACTGTAGGGTGACACATTTAAGAGACACCGACATCCATTTGGAGTAAAAGTTTCATGCCGAAAAGAATAACAAGCGCAAGAATTTATTTCACTAGATACCGAAACGGGTTTTCGGGTGAAATTGCAGAAAGTGTTTTTGCATGTGAAATGAAATACTAGCAAGGGATTATATGTGAATGTTTGTCATTAAATTAATTGAAAAAAATCTGAATAAATAAAAGGAGTTTTATTTAAGAGAGAGTTTGCATTAAATTTGGTGGAAATTTAATGGGAATTTGAGTGGATTTTTGAGCGGAGAAAATTGAACGGCCATTTTGTGAGTGGAGTGTCCACCCACATGAATGAGGGAGAGGTGGGGGAACCCTCCATGGCCGGCGGCCATGCCCCCTTGGGCTGCCCCCTCCCCTATATAAGGAGCCCCTCCTCTCACTTCTCACTCACACCTCCTCGTGAAGGATCTCTCTCCCCTCTAGAATTTATCCCCATGGTCTCGAACTAGCGAGATACATTTTCCCGGTGGCTATTCGGCAAGAAAGAGTTGTGCTTCCGCTGCATCGCTGGAGCGAGGAGGCAGAGGTTGCTCGGTGCCTCGGACGTGTGTGTGAGCATGGATGCGCTGCTGATTTGCGGCGCTAGGACTTCCTCTCGATCTTGAGATCGACAAGAGATCATCTACATCAACCACGAGTTTGGACTCGTTAAGCTTTGTTGGTCTTCAAGGGTATGTCTACGGATGTATATCCGCCCGTTGCTTGTATCTAGTAGATAGATCTTGGTACATAGTTGTTCCCATCGTAGGAAATTTTTTGTTTTCTATGCTGCGAACTCTACACATCAAGCTATCCCCACAGGACATCATCTATGAGCGTCGCACCTCCATCAAGTCCCAGGTGCTTCCCGACTTCTTCGTCCACTAGATGGAGCTCCAGCTTCCGGATACTCCGGACATGTCCTAGCTGTAGACGATGCACTTCGACGGCTCCAAGAGGGAGCCAGAGTAATCTTGACACCCCCCAAGGGGACAAGATGAGGTACGTGTTGCAAATGAAATTCCATGCACCCAACAATGAGGCTGAGTACGAGGCACTCCTGCATGGCATGCGAATGACCAAAGTGTGCGGCGCCACGCGATTGGTCATCTACGACGACTCCAATCTCGTCGTCTAGCAGACGATGAACCAACGCGACGCCGTCAGCAACAACATGATCTCCTACCGCGACCTCTACAACGCACTCGAAGGATACTTTGATGGCTGTGAACTCTGGCATGTCGGCCGGGAAAGCAATGACGGGGCCGACAAGCTCGCGGACATCGGGTCCACTTGCTCCCCAGTACTGTCAGGCATGTTCCTCGAACAGATCTACGAATGCTCCATCAAGCGCAAGACTACAAAGGGCACATTTGAAGCTGTAGGACACTCGGGGGCTGCGCCACCCAAAAAGTGGAGGCACCTGAGGAACTGGAAACAAACGTCGAACTTCTTCAATATCTTATCCAGATATGTACTCTGACTCAAACCTATGAGTCTCTGAGATCTATCTCTATAGATAATAGGGATTTCTATTTTCGTGCCCTTGGTTTGTTAGTTGTACTCACTTTTCCCCAGCCGCTTAACTTTTCCTCACTTTTCCCCTCGCCATGTTAATAAACCATCACGTGTGCTCGCGAGCTCTCGGATGGAGGGATGCCGTCAGGTCAAAGGATTCACCGTTACATGGTGACTAGTGGGACCGTGTTGGGGCGGGTCGGGCGTTGAGCCTTACGTTACGAGTCCTCGACCATTACATGCCTGATCGGTGGGGCTGCGTTGCGACGGGTCCTGCATACATGGTGAAGGGTGGGGCCGCATTGGGACGGGTCTTGCATACGTGGTGAAGAGTGGGGCCGCATGGAGACTCGTCGGACCGGCCATTCTCACTCACCCAAAGCATTCGCTTCCCCCGAGCCTAGAACAGCTCCCACACCACCCCTCCGCTGCCCCGCCGTCGTGCCCTCCTACCTTATGTCGTCCTCGGCCCCATAGCCGCCCCCTCCCCCTAGCCGTGGAGCCCACTCCACCTCCGGCTCTGCTCCCACCCGTGCTAGATCTACCCCTTTCGCGGAACAGTATGCAACGCCGGCTGGTGCATCATCCATTCCCGTTGAGCACGGAGAAGATTGGGTGGAATCGTAGGGATCTAAGGCATGGATTCCATCTGGGTAAGCATTGTTTCCCTTTTGTGGGTTGATTATTGGAAGTATTTGAACGCGAATCACTGGTGCTCAACTAACTGCCTTGCTTTTTGAATAGGATTGGTCAAGTGCTGGCGTAATTCGTGGTTGTCAACAATATCTCTCTGGATTTTACTTCCCAGCGGTGGTTTCAACCTCCATAACTCTCAGAGATAGATAAAATCTCCCTAAAATCTAATGTGAATTCCCTTGGAGCAGTGGTGATTCAGTTGGTTTGCAAGAGTGTTTATAATTATGAAACTCTCACGCGGTCTGAAACTATAATTGACACAACTTTCGCACGGCTAGCGATTCACTTTCAAATTAAAAAAATTATACAACTCTTAATGTAAAAGAGTGTTTATAATTGACACAACTTTTGAACACTTTCAAATTTAAAAAAAATTAAACAACACTTAATGTAAAAGAGTGTTTATAATTGACACTACTCTTGAACAGTTTCGAATTGAAAAAATCAGACAACTCTTAATGTAAAAGAGTGTTTATAAATGACACTACTGTTGAACACTTTCAAATTAAAAAAATTATACAACTCTTAATTTAAAAGAGTGTTTATAATTGACACTACTCTTGAACACTTTCAAATTAAAAAAATATACAACTCTTAATGTAAAAGAGTGTTTATAATTGACACTACTCTTGAACACTTCCAAATTGAAAAATTATACAACTCTTAATGTAAAAGAGTGTTTATAATTGACACTACTCTTGAACACTTTTAAATTGAAAATTATACAACTCTTAATGTAAAGGAAAAGGGTGTTTCCATTTTTATAGTGCAAAAAGTGATCCCTAAACTTGCGTATATGAAAATTATAAACCATTGAACACTGTGAAATCGCACTTAATACGTGATAATGATGTGCTAAGAAAATCTTGAGAGATTATCATTTTCATAGAATGTAGGGATGTAATGTATAAACTTGCATATGGCAAAAATTATACACCTTTGAACTCTTTGAAATCGCACTTAGGACATGGAGTGAAATATAATGCAAAATTATACACCTTTGAACACTTTCCCTTCAAATTATATTCAAAATCATTTGTTTATTGAGTTAAAGCATCAGTGGCAAACTCGTTATTTTGCATGGATAGAGGGTGCCCCCGACAGATACAGAGGTTATCCTGTCCGCTAGATCACAGAGGATCAATGGTTGGTGGGTACGATCCGTGTGACAACTGTCTCGACCAATTAGAGCGTAGCAGCCAAGATGAGCACAAGTGTGAGAGTTTGTCACTAAGAGGGAGGGGAAAACTATGTAGAACTTAAAAACCAAGGGCAAAACTGAGTAGAACTTTAAAACCAAGGGAAAACTGAGTAGAACTTTAAAACCAAGGCAAAACTGACAAGGGGGTTCAAATAGAAAACAAAAAGATATTTAAAAAATGGAAAATGCTTCTTTTATACAATAAAATACATATTGGCATACATCAAACTATTTGCAATTCAAATGTACATTAGTTTGACAATTATTGCCTCATTCAGACAAATTATGTTTTGGGGAGGGATGTTTTGGGGACAGGCTTGAGTAGAAAGCCATGAACCTTCATAGATAGTAGGTGATTTGAGAAGTGGTGATTTAGGTTAAAACTTGATTTATATACATTTCTTATGGTGGCAGGTCACATAGTAAGACTCCCTGGGTAGATGCCACTATGTTTTGATCTTTTTTAATTTGTTGTGCATAAAATGACTCAATTAGCTAGCTAAAACCCATTCGTTGACTCTCTGTTGACCAGCCACCGGAGGGTAAAAGTGAGTATATTGCACACGACAGTGTTAGTACTAGATGGCAAAACCGAGTACAACCAAACTGCTAGTGCTACACTCGAGGGTATAACTGAGCACAACTAAGTGGCCAAGGTTAGACACGAGGGGGGAAACGTGATGCACGGTACGCGTGTCGTGGTGCACAGGGCGGTAGCGGACATGTGTGGCCGTGTGTGCAACGAAACGTCTCCTCCCTTCACCTTTATAGAGGCCTCCTCACTCTCACTCATCACTCACTTTCTCACTCACTCACGCAACCATCTCCATGGTCCCATCACCTTCTGCAAACCCCCAAGAAAATCCCAACCATGTCAGTGATGGAGAAGAGCGGCACAGTGGCCATCGTCGCCTCCAAGGCGGCTGCCGAGGAGGCCCCCATCCCCGTAGAAGCCCCGTCGAGGCATTGAAGGCAGCCACCATCCCCGTCGAGACCCTCGTCCCCGCTTCTGCCATAGCCGCCGACGAGGAGGCCCCCGTCCCCATACAGGCCCTCGCCGTTCTCCTGCAGATCCCACATGGCTGGGACCCCTACAGGGAAGACGATTACATCAGGACGGATAACCCCTCGACACCAGCTCAGCCGACCCATGGTTGGAGGTAACTAGGGTTTTCTCCCCTTCTTTTGTGCTTCCCCCATTCCCATCATTGGATGCTAGATCATGTGTTATTAGAGCTCGACTGTTCGTATTTTCAATCGGTGGATGCTAGGTATTTTTACAGTAGCTAATCCTCTTGTGTTAGATCTCGTATTTCGATGAATGCCCCTAGTTGGGATCAGTACTAGCACCGATCTGTAGTTGGGATTAGTACTAGCACCGATCTGTAGTTGGGATCAGTACTAGCACGGATCTGTAGTTGGGATCAGTATTCGATTTGGTTTGAGATTTGGGGACTGGGGAATAATCAGGGGATCTCAACCGGTTAATTTATGCAAGTAATCAATCCCGATAATCATGATATCTCAATCATGTCCTTATTGCACGCTACTGTTTTTTGTAATAGGTGGATAGCAGCGACGTCTGCAGCGACGACGAGTCCATGGACACCAAGACTCGTCAGGTGCTAAGGAAGCTGAAGTCCGGCCAGTTCAACGACTTCTTTACCGGTGACATCTACAGGTGCCCCTTCTGCACCAGGGGCCTCGGCACAGACTTCAACTCCCTCGTGATGCATGCCGAGGACGTGAAGACCTGCGGCCCGTCAAAGAACGCCAACGCCTTCAGATCCCATCACAAGGTGCTCGGTTTTCACCTCCGCAACCTCCAGAAGGTGGCCATCGAGGAGGGTCGCATGCCCCTGATGAAGCCCAAGGCACCCAAGGTCAAGGGACTAGGCAGCAGGAAGTGGAGGAAGCGCAACAGGGAGGAGGCGGAGGCCCTCCTAGCGGAGGCCATGAGGGGCCACTAATCTTGTGCTGATGCTGCTGCTGTAAAGAAGATTTGTTGTTTTGTTGTATGTGTTGAACTTGTAAGCTGCTACTACTGCTGAGCAGCCTAATTGTCGAACCTGGTTTAAGTATCGTACAATATAATCCTTTATTAGCTGCTTTATCTACATCTACTCTCTTCATCTACATATTTATGGTACTGGTTAGATTAGCTGCCAGATTGGGAAAGTACGAGGGCCAAAAGGAACCATAATGAAGAGAGAAGCTGCTCTAGATTTGTTGCCTTTTTGGGCAAAAATAACAATTGTTAGCGATATAAAGGGGAAAATACGCTCTTAAAAAGGGCAATCATAAAAATAACAAAAAAGAAATCTTACAATTTAGGCGACAGGGCGCATGTAACTACCATAAGCGCCCCACATGGTCCTACACCATATCCCCCAAAACGCGTTCCCAACAAGCCGGCCCCACACCATGGGAGGGGTCCTACTACGGGGCCTGACTGAACGTGGCCCCACCCATCATCACGTAACGGGGGGGGGGGGGGGGGTCCTACTTGTCAGCACGTAACGCGAGGGTCCACTACGGGACCCACCTAAATGCGGCACCACTTGTCAGCATGTAACGACGAGGGTCCACTAACGGGACCCGACGAAGAGCAAGTCTCAGACCGATGTGAGAGTTCCATAATAGGAGCTGGACAAATGTGAGGAAAAACTAAGTGACTGGGGAAAAGTGAGCACATCTAACGAACCAGGGGCACGAAAATAGAAATCCCTAGATAATAATTCCTAGTATAAATGCTGCCTAACCGAAGTCCTTCATTTGGAAACACCTTTCCAAAGAATCCTTGGTTTCTTGCAACATTGGAACATTGTTTCCGACTAACAATATTTCATCCACAAACAGTAGCAAAAAAGCAACTGAGATTTCACTAAACTTTCTATATACACAAGAATCATGTTCGCTTTTGATGAAGCCAAACGATTTAACCACTTCATCAAAACGAATGTTCCAACTCCGACTTTCTTGCTTCAATCCGTAGATGGATTTCCTAAGCTTGCAAACTTTGATAGGACTAGTCGGATCGACAAAACCCTCGGGATGTATCATATACATGTCCTCAGTTAAGTTTCCATTAAGGAAAGCCATTTTGACATCCATCTTGCATATCTCCCAATTGAAATATGCAACTAGTGCTAACATGATCCTCACCGACTTATGCATTGCTACTGGCGAGAAGGTCTCGTCGTAGTCAACTCCTTGAACTTGTCGGAACCCTTTCGCAACAAGCCATGCTTTGTAGACATAAATATTCCCGTCTTGGTCAGTTTTCCTCTGAAATACCCATTTGCACTCGATGGATCTTGTACCATCAAGCAAATCAACCAAGTTCCAAACTTGATTGTTATCCATGGACTTTAACTCGGATCTCATGGATCCAAGCCATGACTCAGAATCTGCACTTCCCATCACATTCTGATAAGTAGTTGGCTCATTGTCGTCCAACATAAGTACGTCTCCACGTAGTCTCGCTGATCTTCGTGGCTCTGGTACATTTGCTGGCTAAGGCACAACATCTGACTCAACCTACAAGGTTGCCGACTTGTCCTAAGTCGGTGAATCTCGAATTTCTTTGAGGTGCACCCTATACCCACTATCTTTCCATCTTAGAAAATCTTTCTCCAAAAAGACACCGTTTCGGGTGATAAACACTTTGCCCTCTTCTCGGTTGTAGAAATAGTAACCCAAAGTTTCCTTAGGGCAGCCTACGAAAACTACTTTATTCGACTTGGGGTTGAGCTTGTCGGATTTCAATTTCTTAACAAAAGCTTCACATCCCCAAATCTTGAGAAAAGGTAAGGCCGACTTCTTGCTCGTCCACATCTCATGTGGTGTCTTTTCTACTGATTTAGATGGTACTTGAAGGGAGTACGCCCGAGAGGCATTAATAAAGTTGTTATTATCGTATTCCAAGTATATGATATTGTTTATTTTTCGCTATAATTGTATTAAAAGGAAATATTAATACATGTGTGTTTAATAAACAAATAAAGTGTTTCTAGTTATTCCTCTCATATAAACTAGCTCGTTGATTAACAAGATGGTCAAGGTTTCCTGATCATGGACATTGGATGTTGTTAATAACGAGGTCACAACATTGGTGGAATGATGTGATGAACATTCATCTGAAGTATAGTAATATGATCAAAGTCATTATGTTTAAATTTTTATAACATCATTACAAGTAACTTTAGTCCTTAGACCATGAGATCATGTCAATCACTAACATAGGAAGAGTAGCTTGATAACATCAAATGTCACACCATAACAGGGTGACTATAAAGGTGGGTTCAGATACTCCGATAGTGTTGTGTAGAGGCTCATGGATCACGAGTGGGATTTGTCCATCCAAATGATAGAGACATATACGCCAGACCCTCTCGGTGATATCACATTGATATGCTTGCAAGCAATTGATGGGGATCACTAGAATGTGATATCATGGGAACAAGAAAAGAGTACATGTTGGTAACAAGATCAAACTAGGTATGGGGATACTGATGATCGAATCTCAGACATGTAAAATATCATGAGACAAAAGGATTTAGTTATAATGTTAAGGTTCTCACGATCACAAGAAGTCATCGTTGAATGTGTAGGAGTCAGTACGTATCTCTAGGTCCCGCTGCTGATTATTGATCGGAGAGGAGTCTCAATCATGTCTACATTATTTGCGAACCATAGGGTGACACACTTAAGGGACACCGACACAAATTGGAGCAAATGTGATGCCAGGAAAAGAATATCAAAGTGGTGGAATTATTTCAATGGACACCGGAATTGTTTCGGGTGAAATTGTTAAAATTGGTTCTGCATGTGAAATTGAAATGTAGCAAGGGGTTTTATGTGAATGTTTTTTAATTAATGTAATCGACAAAATTCTGAATAAGTAAATAAAATAATTTTATTAAATGAGATTTTGCATTAAATTTGGTGGAAATTTAATGGATTTTGAGTGGAGAAAATGGAGGGAAATTTGTGTTAGTGGGAGCTCCACTCACATGAATGAGGAAGAGGTGGGGGAACCACCTTGGCCTCCGGCCATGGGGAGGGGCTGCCCCTCCTCCTATAAAAGGCCTCCCTCTCCCTCCTTCTCACTCACACCTCCTCGTGGAGGATCTCTCCCCCTCTAGTACTATTCCCCCATGGTCTCAGCTTAGCGAGATACATGTTTCCAGTGTCTTTTTCTAGAGCAAGGATTTGCTAATTCCGCTGCATTGGTGGAGCGAGGATCCTGAGGTTGTCGGGGTTCCGAACGTGTGTGCGATCACGGATGCTCCGCTGAGTTGCATTGATGTCGGACTTCTACTCGATCTTGAGATCGACAAGAGATCCACTACATCACCAACGAGTCCATACTCGTAAAGCTTTGTCGGTCTTCAAGGGTATGTATTCTGGATGTATATCCACCCGTTGATTGTATCTAGGTAGATGGATCTTGGTACTTTCAGTTTGCATTGTAGGAATTTTTTGTTTTCTATGCTGCGAACCCAACAGTGGTATTAGAGCCGGATCTATGTGTAGATGCTTTGAACGAGTAGTAAACATATGGTTATGTGGGTGCTGATGGTCATGTTATTGCTTCTTATGTGTATTTGGATATTGGTGGCATAGTGGGATGAAGTGTTCTAGACAAACTTTACATGTCCTCGCACATGAGACCTGTTCCACGCTTGACATGCAACTAGTTTTGCATAAGTGGCTTGCGGGTGTCTACCTCTCCTACTATAGTCAATATCTAATTTACAACGAGTTTCCAATAATTTTATTGTCATCATTGTGGTTCCATGTTCGTAGGTATGAACGATTCTATCTCCGAAAGCCCTTAGCCACGTAAAAACAGGAAAAAGATAAATTAGAGGCGTCTAGTTTTTTGGTTTTGCCGGGCAAGTACTATGATATGGTAGTATTATAATTTGTAGTATGGATTGATACTATTGGAAATTATAATATGCTAACGTGTAAGTTCCATAGACCTTGGCCTTACATATAGGAATTATAAAGATCATACCAAGATGCACAAGATAATGATCAAAGTGCAAGAACCATATTATATCACTTTTAGCATATGATGTTTGTATGCATCTTATATTGCTTGTTTGGCGCTTTAGTAGCATTATAAGATGATCCCTCTTTTAAATATAAAGATAAAAATGTGTTCTTCCTTTAGTATGCACCATTAAGAAAGTTCGTCGTTTTGAGACACCACGTGATGATCGGGTGTGATAGACTCAACGTTCGCATACAACGAATGTAAGACAGTTTTACACACGTGGGTACTAAGGTTCTTATTTGGCGAGCCTAGAATGTACAGACATGTCCTCGGAACACGAACCAAAATGTAAAGTATGAGTTATATGGTTGATATGATGACCATCTATATGCTCACCTTTGAAGCTACAAAAATTCACGTGATGATCGGTCTTGTTGTAGTGGATATGGTTCATGTAATCACCAAAAAGACACGGGAGTTGTTGTTTTTGAGTGGGAGTTCATTTGTAATTTGGACTAGTTAAACTCAAATCTATCATAAACTTAGCCTAAATAATCTTTGCAAATTCTATTGTAGATGGCACCACCTACTTTTAATTCCAATGTGTTCATGGAGAAAGAGAAAGTTGCGAAGAATGGTAGCAACTTTACCAACTGGGCCTTGAACTTGAGGATTATCCTCACTCCTGCACAAAAGCAATATGTGCTAGAAGCGCCGCTAGGCCCCCCACCACTTGTTGATACTCCCGACGAAGTAAAGAATATTTACTTAAGTCGTCAGGAGGACCACAACATGGTTCATTGCAGCATACTGTATGGTCTAGAGCCGGAACTCCGAAAGCGTTTCGAGAATGGCAGTGCCTTTGATACAATGGGTGAATTGAAAATGATTTTCGATACCCATACTGCTGTGGAGAGTTATGATGCTTCCGAAAATTTCTTTAGCTGCATGATGGAGGAGAACAGCTCCGTTAGTGAGCACGTACTCAAAATATCCAGGTACGCCGATAAGCTTGTTTCCTTGGGAATAACGATTCCCATTGATTTAGGCATACATCATGTTCTCCAATCTCTGCCACCAAGCTACAAGAGCTTCGTGATGAACTATAACATGCAGGGCATGAAGAAGACTCTCCCCGAGCTTCTATCTATGCTTAAGACTGCTTAAGTGGAGACCAAGAAAGAACATCAAGTGTTGATGATCAATAAGACCCCTGGTTTCAAGAAGGACAAGAAGGGCAAACATAAGGGTTAATTCAAGAAGGGCGGAAAATCTATTGTCGCGCCCAAAAATAAAACTCGGGCTGGCCCTAAGCCTGATACCGAGTGCTACTATTGTAAGGGGACTGGCCACTAGAAGCGCAACTGCTGCAAGTATTTGGCTGACAATAAGGCCGACAATATGAACAAAGGTATATATGATATACATGTTATTGATGTGTACTTCACTAGTAATCGCAGTAGCACCTAGGTATTTGATACTCGATCGGTTTCTAATATATGTAACTCGAATCAGGGGTTGCGGGGCGACCGCTAGCAAGGGATGAGGTCACGATGCGTGTCGATAATGGATCAAAAGTTGATGTGATCGCCGTCGAAACACTACCTCTCCATCTACCGTCAGGATTACTTTTAAACCTAATGTAACATCCCTAAAATCATGATCTCAAAGTTTGCATATCATCCATGCATTCATAATCATTTTTGGATCATTTTCAAAGTCATTACAAAAACAGAAGCATTTGAATGCCTATTATTTTATGTAAGCAAGGCATTGACCCAATGCTACTCTCTAGTAAAGAGATTATTTGTTTTAAACCAAAGATGTTTGGTCCTAAGTTTGTTTGATAATTTCCAAAGCTTGGACAAAGATTTCAAAACAAAGAAACAAATTTAAAACCATTTTTATGTCTTTATTAAGCAATTGGTAAAAACATTGTTTATTTTAAAATTCCAAAGTGCCAAATTATTTTAAAGTGTACAACATTGTTCCGCAACCAAATGTGTATAAATTTCACTTTATAAAAATCCAGAAGTGGTTTGAATTCAAACTTATTTGAAACTCATTTGAAAATGTTTCCTGAAAATCAAAATAGAAATAGAAAAAGAATAAAGAAAGCAGAAAAGGCCGGCGCTGCCAATTTGGCCCAGCACAGAACCCAACCCACTAAGCCCACCCGGGCCAGTTCCCCCTCTACCCTCTCTCACCCGCGCGAAGAGTACCCCGCAGCCGCTGACACTGGGCCCTCTCCACGTCAGCATCGTCTTCCCCAGAATCTCGCGCAGTCACCGCTCCGCCATTACCACCACGCAGTGACGCCGTGATTAAACCTCGCTTAATTCCCATTGAATCAACGCATAATCCTCGCCCCGCTCCTGGCTACTTAAACACCTCGACACCGCGGTCATTTCCCCCCACACAACACCCTCTCCTCGCCACCAGGCTGCTTGCATTCGAACTCAAACCGCCGCTGCCCGACGAACTCTGGCGTGCGATTTCGGTGAGCTCCAACCGCCCCTCTGCCTCTGGTTCAAATGATTTAGACCCTCGTGTCCACGCACACCTTCTGATGCCATTTGTTTGTCTTCTGGTGATCCAGGTCGCCGTCCCCGTTCGCGCCCGCAAGCGACAGAACCACCGCTCGACTCCGACGAGCAATCTAGGTAAAGCCCGACCGCCCCTTGCCTTCTCTTTGATGCTATCGTGTCCGCCATTACCTTGCGCACCTCCTGACTCATCTGATTCATGCTAGGGCGATCCAGAGCCTCGGCAACTACCTCGTTTGCAAGCACCCGACGCTGCCAGCAACTCCGACGTGGTCCTGCTGCTGTGTCCGTGCGCCCCGACCCTGCCCGTCCACACGTCGAGCATCCCCACATTCCCACGGTCTCGGTAAGCACACGCCCGACCCCCTGCCCCTCTGGTCTCGCTGGAACGTCACCAGCAGACGCGCAGCCGCCGCGATAGCCATTTGCGTCGCCCATTGTTGGTCAAAGCAACATGGTCCGCTGGATCTGGATCCAGCGGATGCGATTAGATCAAACCGCGAACGGGTATGCGCAGATCTGGGCCGTGCGCAGTTAGTTAGATCCAACGGCCGCAAGTGTGATCCAACGCGAACCGGTACCGTCCAATCAGACGCTGCCGCGTGGCCTGTGTTAGATTTAAAAACAGAATTTAGATCTATTAGATATTCAAACTTGCAAAATTCATAAATTTTGATACACACGTTCAAATTTTGCAAATTTTATATCATTGGAATCAGGAGAAAGAATTATATCCATTTATGCAATGTGTTTAATGTTTTTCTTCTGTAAAATTGATTATATTTGCAGAGACATTTATAGCCTTATTTTGAGTATAGAAATTATTTGAAAAATGATTAAAAGACTAAATAAAGTTTATTTAGAGTGTTTTTTGTCTTGTTTATGATTCAGTACTGTATACTTGTCTTGTTTGGTGTAGAAAATTATCACATGGCATTTTCATGCATTCATATATTTTTGCTTGTATATTTTTGATATGTGAATTTGGTGCTATCATTTTATTTGTAGATTTTGGTGCTAATAGTGGTTGTGATTGTGAAGATTGTTGATACTCCCCCAACTACCAAGGCAAGTGGTGCTTCATATTTATGTCCCAATATTTTCGCCTATGCATTAGAAATATTTTGTATAGGGCTTGCATGAATATTTTGCTAAGTATCAATATGCTATGCTTGGGAAATCCTAGTAGTTGTAGAATTGTTAGAATTTCCTCTAAGTTAAGATACTTGCTATTGCCATGCTTAGCCTAGCTAGTAGGAACCAAGGGTGGATTATATATTCATGCTATGAGAAATATTTCTAAGTCTTTGACTTATGTTTTGCTTAATAAAACAACTAAGTGAATGAAACACCTGGGTGGAATGGAAAGAATGGTTTGTATTGAGTGGTTACACAAGGCCCATTTATATGGTTCACCTTGTGTATCTCACTTGTGGAAAGCCACCCAGGAACAAAGGGATTTGAGATGCCAAATGTTAAGAAGCTTCTAGTGCAGCCACATGGCATTATGGGCTCTGCCTGGATCATATAGGTTGCAATAACTTAGCCATTTGGACAGTTGGTGGTAGTGGGATGATAGGTTGGAACGCGTCCATTTGGTCTAAGGGAAGGCTTCTGAAGGGTCCTGTCTTGGTGAAAATCAAGTCTTGTGGGGAAAGTGCACAACCTCTGCAGATGGAAGAATCTAAGTACTTAGCCATGTCCCTGGTATTGGACAATTTGAGCATCAAGACATGAAAGCTATCAAGAATCTCCTCATCCCAATTTTCTAAGTTAAAACTTGTGGTTGAACAAGGGTGAAGGTTCACCAATTTCTATTGGTGGTTCCTTGGGAAAGTTTGGTCAAAGAAAAACTTAGTGTTTTCAACTAATAGGTAAAACCTATTTTGAGCAAAGCAAGCCTGAGCTACACTTAGCCAAATTCATGTAGTAAATAGATGTTAATATTCTACTAAGGTATCACTTGCCAATATTATTCCAATGTATTGACCCACTGTGGCTGTAACTTGTGATGTTGCAGGTTACTCTGATGATGATTAGGGGTTATGAGTCTACACTCAACATGCTTGCCTGTGGCACATGAAGATGAAGACTTATATTTTATATTGTTAAGTTAAACTCTTGTACTAGCCTATGGCTATGGAGTTGTAAAAGACTATGTTATATCTGTAATGACGTTGTAACAATGACCTTTGTTTCTGTGTACTTCATCTTAAACTGTGGATGCGAGCAATTGATCCAGGCACTAGCATTGCAATCATAGGGATCCTTACCTTTACAAGGGAGGGATCTTACAGATGGTATCAGAGCACTGTGTTGCCTGTAGGATTGTGACCCTAGGAATGGATTAGAAACCACTAAGGAAATTTTTTCAACAATTTCCACACTTGTCTTTTTCTTCTCGTAAACTTTTCTAATCTTCTTTCTCATCTCTATTTGTATATGAACTCCATCAACGAAGCCGTGAGGAAGGGACCACTCATGACCATGACCCTGGAGTGTGAGACAGAATTCCCCAAGGCTCTCAAGGACCTCATGGTTGCCATGGGGATACATGGTGCAGCTGTGTACAAAGGTTTCCCCGTGATGGATGAAGGAGTGGAGTACTGGTCGGTGCAACTTCACTTGTATAAAAACAAGGAAGACAACCACAAGGAATCAGGATTCTGCATGGTCACCAACTCAGTGATGCACACCACATTTTTTGACTCTGCAAGAGATGCAGCTTGGAAGGTCATCAAGGAGCTTGGTGATAGACTCAAGTGCAGAATGTTTAACACCCAAAATTACCTTATGGAAGAAAAGAAACATATCCAAGAGTTAGAGGCTACCAACCAACATTTAAGAGAGGACATCATAGACTTAGCAATGGAGTCATGTGATCAGGATCGACAGATTGCCTCTAGGGATTCCCTGTTAGCCAACTTGGCAAGTGAGATGGGACTATAATGTACTTCGTTAGTTGGACCACCACACTTATCGTTTTATTTCCAAAATTTGTCTAAGTTATGTTGAACCTTGGATGCTTGTAATGGATTTATGTATGCCATGACTTGTGTGTTTGATTGCCAAAGATATGCATGTGATGCTTTGTCTTGTGATTTATATCTATTTTAAGTTGATTCTAACTTTTCTCTATCTTATAAAATAGATGCCTAATGTTACTATCAGCACGGCTCAAGAGTTCAAGGGAACTCGTTTTGGCACTCGTCTTATTGAGCTCACTAGTGTGCTCAACCTTCCGCTCCCTAGCATCATGACGCTTCCCTCACCAAGTTTGAGAGGAAGGAACTTTGGGGCTTCAAAGTTACTCAGCCAGGACGCCAGACTGAGCCAGCCATGGAGGCTATCACCTTCAAGCTAATGCATGATGACAAGGAGAGAGGCTTAGATGTAGTCATGCAGGATTTACTTGGGCGTCTGTTAGGGAGGCACTCCAGGGAGCTTAGAGGTACTCACTTTCACGCCTTCGGAAGACGCGACGATGAGGGTGAGGCTATTGAGTTCAGGACCTAGAGGTTCTTATTAGGCACCTAGATACTGATAGGACCAATGTCATGCTTAGAAATGACGAGCTCCAGGTGCAGCTTCGTGAGAAGGACAAGCTCTTCGCGGAGCAAGACGAGATAATCAAGGAAATGGAGGCCAAGTTTGAGAGCCAGGACAGGAAGTTCAAGAGCCAAGAGAAAAGAGTCCAAGACAGGAACAAGAGGATTTGAGAGATGACTGCAGAACTAGAGTCCAAGGACTTCGAGCTCGAGCATCAGTAGGGTGTGATTGAGAGACTTCGTTCGGAGAAGAGGGCTCTTAAGGCCAAGATAGAGGCCTTGACTACCAATGTAGAGGAATACAAGACCGCTATGGAGAATGCAGGTCTTTCATTTGTTGATGAGGAGGTTGATGCAGAGGAGTAGTGATGACTACTCATTTGTCTTTCATTTACCATGCTTATGATTATTGAGTCGCAATGACCATCCAACATGTGGATGGCTTGCTATGGTGTTTGCTTTTCAAACTTGTTGTTTATGATGTTGAACTTTATGTTATTTTGATGTTTGTTTTGGTGATTGTCTATGTGATGTATTGTTCATGTTAAGCATCTATGGGTATCTCATTCTTATCCTTATGAAAACCACTGATGCCTCCTCGACGTGCCAACCCCAACCCAAACAACAACAATGTCACCCCCGAGATGCAGCAGCTAATGACAGCACAGGCACATCTGATGCAGATGATGACCACTTTTATGCAGAACCAGAACAACAACAACAACAACAACAATAATAACAACAACAACAATCAGAACAATCCACCAGGGTTTGACATGCTCACCAGATTCCTAAGACTGAGGCCTGCAAAGTTCTCAGGAACCACTGATCCCATGGTGGCCAATGATTGGCTATGTTCGGTGAACAAGGATTTAGTAACTGTCGGCTGCACCGACGAGGAGAAAGTTAGGTTTGCAGCACACCTGTTGGAAGGACCAGCAGCTACTTGGTGGGATAACTTCCAGATCACCACTCCCATTGAGGATGTGACATGGGCTATCTTTGAAGATGGTTTCCGTACATCTCACATCTCATCCGGAGTGATGAGTTTGAAGAAGGAGTTCCATAACCTGAAACAGCGTCACCGTAGCGTGGCTGAATATATTGAGGAGTTCAACAATCTGGCGCGTTATGGACTGGATGAAGTTGATACCGATGCCAAGAGGAAAGAGAAGTTCCTCGAAGGACTGAACGTTGAACTGAATCTGCAGTTATCTATGGCCTATGTCCCCACCTACCAATCCCTCTGTGACAAGGCTACCATCTTGGAGAACAATATGAAACAGGTTGAAAGCAGAAAGAGGAAGCACAACTCTTACAAGCATAGCTCGAGATCGTCTCACAAGCGTTCCCATTATGATGATAGTGGGAGTTCTGGATCCCACAAACATGGAAAGTACAACAACCACCACAACCACAACCGCCATCATGACAACACGCATCATCGTAGTCATGATAACGACAAGTACAAGAACCACAAGGGTGGATACAAGAGCCACCACAATGGAAATGGAAGTGGTAGTGGAAGCCAGACTGTCAAGAAGGATCTCAGTCAGGTTGAATGCTTCAAGTGCAAGAAGATGGGGCATTATGTAAATGAGTGCCCAGAAAAGAAGGTTGAAGGTTCCAACAAGCCCAACCCTTTCCAGAAGGGATAGGTGAACCACATCAATGTGGAAGAGATCTATGAGGAACCTGATGCTGTGGCTAGTAAGTTCAAACTCAATTCTGTTCCAGCACTTGTTCTTTTTGATACTAGCGCATCGCATTCATTC
Organism: Avena sativa; assembly: GCA_916181665.1. Lineage (NCBI taxonomy): Eukaryota > Viridiplantae > Streptophyta > Magnoliopsida > Poales > Poaceae > Avena > Avena sativa. The sequence goes on along the minus strand of OV702283.1, from coordinate 339,028,322 downwards.
ATATTAAGAGCATTTGTTGAAAGAAATGAACTTCCAGTTGAAACTATTGGGTGTCCTATAAAAGTAAGTTCTCCTGGTGGAGAAATGATAGTGAACTCAGGATGTCATGACCTAGTCATAGAGTTTGGGAAGTATAATTTTCCTGTTAATTTGATAATCCTAAATTCCCAAGGATTGGATGTCATTTTGGGAATGGACTGGATGACTAAGTACAAGGGAGTGCTAGATTGTGCCAATCATACTGTCACACTCACAACCCCAGAAAATAAAAGGATTAGATTCAAGACTAACTTTGAATCAAAAGGGAGTAAGCTAATTTCTCTTAAGGGGGTTAGCATAGACAGTGTGCCAATTGTGAGAGAATATCCGGATGTGTTTCCGGAAGAATTGCCGGGAATGCCACCAGATAGAGATGTGGAATTTCTGATTGACTTGCTACCAGGATCATGACCAATAGCAAAGAGACCTTACAAGATGTCAGTTGATGAGTTGAAAGAACTCAATAAACAACTTGGAGAACAGTTGCAGAAATGATTTATTCAACCAAGTTCTTCATCTTGGGGAGCACCAGTCTTATTTGTGGAAAAGAAAGATAGAAGTCAAAGGTTATGCATAGATTATCGTTCACTCAATGAGGTAACTATCAAGAACAAATATCCTTTTCCTAGAATCAATGACTTGTTTGATCAGTTAGAAGGAGCCTGTGTATTTTCAAAGATTGATCTCCGGTCAGGTTATTTTCAGCTTAAGATAAGGGAACAAGACATACCTAAGACAACTTTCACCACTAGGTATGGATTGTATGAGTACACCGTGATGCCATTTGGTTTGACCAATGCACCAGCTTACTTCATGAATATGATGAACAAGGTGTTCATGGAGTGCCTTGACAAGTTTGTTGTCGTTTTCATCGATGACATTTTGATCTACTCCAAGAGCAAAGAAGAGCATGAAGGACATTTGCGTTTGATACTTGAGAAGCTTAGAGAGCATAAGCTATATGCCAAATTCAGCAAGTGTGAATTCTGGTTGAATGAAGTTGGATTTCTCGGACACATTGTGTTAGGAGATGGTGTAGCAGTTGACCCTGCAAAAGTGTCAGCTATAACTGAATGGGAATCTCCTAAGTCAGTGAAGGAAGTTCGAAGTTTCCTTGGCTTGGCAGGATACTACAGAAGATTCATTGAGAATTTCTCCAAGGTAGCTAAGCCAATGATGGAGTTACTAAAGAAAGACAAGACATTTGCTTGGACTAAAGGATGTGAACTCAGTTTCCAAGAATTGAAGAAGAGACTAGTGACAGCACCAGTCCTATGTCTGCCAGATTTGGATAAAGATTTCCAAGTGTATTGTGATGCATCTCATCATGGATTAGGTGCAGTTTTAATGCAAGAAGGGAAAGTTGTGGCTTATGCCTCGAGACAACTCAAAACTCATGAGGTAAATTACCCTACACATGATTTGGAGTTAGCCTCTATTGTCCATGCACTCAAAACATGGAGACATTATATTTTGGGAAAGTGATGTGAAGTGTTCACAGATCACAAAAGTTTGAAGTATATCTTCACTCAGAAAGAAATCAACATGAGACAAAGAAGATGGCTAGAACTCATCAAGGACTATGACTTGAGTTTGAAATACCACCCCGGTAAAGCAAATGTTGTAGCAGATGCTCTAAGCCGTAAGGTATTTGTGAATGGCCTTACTAAGGGAGAGTTACCAGATGATCTATGTGCCCAATCTAGAGACCTCAGGTTGGAAATTGTGCCTGAAGGACATCTCATGTCATTGGATGTTCAACCCACTTTGTTTGACAAAATCAAGGAATCCCAAAAGACGGACAAGGAAATTGACGAGATTAAAGAAAATATTGGCAAAGGAAAAGCCAAGGGATTCCATGAAGACGAACAAGGTACTTTATGGTATGGAAAAAGTATCTGCGTTCCGCAGGACCCGGAGCTTCGGAAACTGATTCTACAAGAAGCACACAACTCACCATATTCCATTCATCCGGGTAACACCAAAATGTATATGGATATGAAGGAAAGATTTTGGTGGAATAATCTCAAGAAAGACATCGCCGAACATATTGCTTTGTGTGATGTATGTAGTAGGGTGAAAGCAGAACATCATAAACCAGCAGGATTGCTACAACCACTACCTATTCCTGATTGGAAGTGGGACAAGATTGGCATGGATTTCATCACCGGATTGCCAAGGACCAGGTCTGGATATGATTCTATTTGGGTAGTAGTGGATCGCCTCACTAAAGTGTCTCATTTCATACCCGTGAAGACAACCTACACAAGTGCTAAGTTGGCCAAGATCTATATGACTAGGATTGTGTGTCTGCATGGAGTGCCCAAGAGTATTGTGTCTGATAGGGGAACTCAGTTCACTTCTCATTTTTGGAGGCAACTACATGAGTCATTGGGAACGAGATTGGAATTCAGCACTGCTTTTCATCCTCAGACTGATGGATAGACAGAAAGGACCAACCAGATTCTAGAAGATATGTTGAGGGCATGTGCCCTAGACTATGGAGCTAGTTGGGATGAAAGTCTGCCTTACGCAGAATTCTCTTACAATAACAGCTATCAAGCCAGTATTGAGATGGCACCATTTGAGTTTCTCTATGGGAGAAAGTGTACTACCCCATTGCTATGGAATGGTGTGGGAGAAAGAAATTTGTTCAGACCAGAACTAATCAAAGAGGCTGAAGAGAAAGTCAAGCTAGTAAAGGACAGATTGAAGATAGCACAGTCCCGACAAAAGAGCTACGCAGATCCTAAGCGTAGAGAAGTCACCTATGAAGTGGGTGATAGAGCTTATCTTAGAGTGTCACCACTTCGTGGAGTGAAGAGATTTGGAGTCAAAGGAAAATTGGCCCCAAGATATGTGGGACCATTCAAGATTCTGAGTCGTAAAGGAGAAGTAGGTTATGAGATTGAGTTGCCAGATTCATTGTCTGCCGTTCACAATGTGTTTCATGTGAGTCAGCTAAAGAAATGTCATCCAGAGATGGAAGAGACTTCTTTGAAGGATACTATACCTTTGGAGGAATTCCAATTGGAAAGTGATCTCACTTATGAGGAAAAACCTATCAAGATTCTTGAGACTGCAGAAAGAGTTACTCGGACAAAGACTATCAAATTCTTCAAAGTCCAGTGGAACCATCATTCCGAAGAAGAAGCAACATGGGAAAGAGAAGATGACCTTCGGAAAGACCACCCTCACCTATTTGCTAGCCAATCTGAATCTCGAGGGCGAGATTCACCTTAAGGGGGTTAGATTTGTAACATCCCTAAAATCATGATCTCAAAGTTTGCATATCATCCATGCATTCATAATCATTTTAGGATCATTTTCAAAGTCATTACAAAAACAGAAGCATTTGAATGCCTATTATTTTATGTAAGCAAGGCATTGACCCAATGCTACTCTCTAGTAAAGATATTATTTGTTTTAAACCAAAGATGTTTGATCCTAAGTTTGTTTGATAATTTCCAAAGCTTGGACAAAGATTTCAAAACAAAGAAACAAATTTAAAACCATTTTTATGTCTTTATTAAGCAATTGGTAAAAACATTGTTTATTTTAAAATTCCAAAGTGCCAAATTATTTTAAAGTGTACAACATTGTTCTGCAACCAAATGTGTACAAATTTCACTTTATAAAAATCCAGAAGTGGTTTGAATTCAAACTTATTTGAAACTCATTTGAAGATGTTTCCTGAAAATCAAAATAGAAATAGAAAAAGAATAAAGAAAGCAGAAAAGGCCCGCGCTGCCAATTTGGCCCAGCACAGAACCCAGCCCACTAAGCCCACCCGGGCCAGTTCCCCCTCTACCCTCTCTCACCCGTGCGAAGTGTACCCCGCAGCCGCTGACACTGGGCCCTCTCCATGTCAGCATCGTCTTCCCTAGAATCTCGCGCGTAGTCACCGCTCCGCCGTTACCACCGCGCAGTGACGCCACTATTAAACCTCGCTTAATTCCCATTGAATCAACGCGTAATCCTCGCCCCGCTCCTGGCTACTTAAACACCTCGCCACCGCAGTCATTTCCCCCCACACAACACCCTCTCCTCGCATTCGAACTCAAACCGCCGCTGCCCGATGAACTACGGCATGCGATTTCGGTGAGCTCCAACCGCTCCTCTGCCTCTGGTTCAAACGATTGAGACCCTCGCGTCCACGCACACCTTCTAATGCCATTTGTTTGTCTTTTGGTGATCCAGGTCGCCGTCCCCATTCGCGCCTACAAGCGACAAAACCACCGCTCGACTCCGACAAACAATCTAGGTAAAGCCCGACCGCCCCTTGCCTTCTCCTTGATGCTATCGTGTACGACATGACCTTGCGCACCTCCTGACTCATCTGATTCGTGCTAGGGCGATCCAGAGCCTTGGCAACTACCTCATTTGCAAGCACCCGACGCCGCCAGCAACTCCGACGAGGTCCTGCTACTGTGTCCGTGCGCCCCGACCCTGCTCGTCCACACGTTGAGCATCCCCACGTTCCCACGGTCTCGGTAAGCACACGCCCGACCCTCTGCCCCTCTGGTCTCGCCAGAACATCACCAGCAGACGCGCAGCCGCCGTGATAGCCATTTGCGCCGCCCGTTGTTGGTCAAAGCAACGTGGTCCGCTGGATCTGGATCCAACTGATGCAATTAGATCAAACCGCAAAGGGGTATGCACAGATCTGGGCAGTGCGCAGTTAGTTAGATCCAACGGCCGCGAGTGTGATCCAGCGCGAACCGGTACCGTCCAATCAGACGCTGCCGCGTGGCCTATGTTAGATTTAAAAACAGAATTTAGATCTATTAGATATTCAAACTTGCAAAATTCATAACTTTTGATCCACACGTTCAATTTTTGCAAATTTTATATCATTGGAATCAGGAGAAAGAATTCTATCCATTTATGCAATGTGTTTAATGTTTTGCTTCTGTAAAATTGATTATATTTGCAGAGACATTTATAGGCTTATTTTGAGTATAGAAATTATTTGAAAAATGATTAAAAGACTAAATAAAGTTTATTTAGAGTTTTTTTGTATTGTTTATGATTCAGTACTGTATACTTGTCTTATTTGGTGTAGAAAATCATCCCATGGCATTTGCATGCATTCATATATTTTTCCTTGTATATTTTTGATATGTGAATTTGGTGCTATCATTTTATGTGTAGATTTTGGTGCTAATAGTGATTGTGATTGTGAAGATTGTTGCTACTCCCCCAACTACCAAGGCAAGTGGTGCTTCATATTTTCCCAATATTTGTGCCTATGCATTAGAAATATTTTGTATAGGGCTTGCATGAATATTTTGCTAAGTATCAATATGCTATGCTTGGGAAATCCTAGTAGTTGTAGAATTGTTAGAATTTCCTCTAAGTTAAGATACTTGCTATTGCCATGCTTAGCCTAGCTAGTAGGAACCAAGGGTGGATTATATATTCATGCTATGAGAAATATTTCTAAGTCTTTGACTTATGTTTTGCTTAATAAAACAACTAAGTGAATGAAACACCTGGGTGGAATGGAAAGAATGGTTTGTATTGAGTGGTTACACAAGGCCCATTTATATGGTTCACCTTGTGTATCTCACTTGTGGAAAGCCACCCAGGAACAAAGGGATTTGAGATGCCAAATGTTAAGAAGCTTCTAGTGCAGCCACATGGCATTATGGGCTCTGCCTGGATCATATAGGTTGCAATAACTTAGCCATTTGGACAGTTGGTGGTAGTGGGATGATAGGTTGGAACGCGTCCATTTGGTCTAAGGGAAGGCTTCTGAAGGGTCCTGTCTTGGTGAAAATCAAGTCTTGTGGGGAAAGTGCACAACCTCTGCAGATGGAAGAATCTAAGTACTTAGCCATGTCCCTGGTATTGGACAATTTGAGCATCAAGACATGAAAGCTATCAAGAATCTCCTCATTCCAATTTTCTAAGTTAAAACTTGTGGTTGAACAAGGGTGAAGGTACACCAATTTCTATTGGTGGTTCCTTGGGAAAGTTTGGTCAAAGAAAAACTTAGTGTTTTCAACTAATAGGTAAAACCTATTTTGAGCAAAGCAAGCCTGAGCTACACTTAGCCAAATTCATGTAGTAACTAGATGTTAATATTCTACTAAGGTATCACTAGCCAATACTATTCCAATGTATTGACCCACTGTGGTTGTAACTTGTGATGTTGCAGGTTACTCTGATGATGATTAGGGGTTATGAGTCTACACTCAACATGCTTGCTTGTGGCACATGAAGCTGAAGACTTCTATTTTATATTGTTAAGTTAAACTCTTGTACTAGCCTATATCTATGGAGTTGTAAAAGACTATGTTATCTCTGTAATGACGTTGTAACAATGACCTTTGTTTCTATGTACTTCATCTTAAACTGTGGATGCTAGCAATTGATCCAGGGACTAGCATTGCAATCACATGGATCCTTACCTTTATAAGGGAGGGATCTTACACCTAAATAATTGTTATTTGGTGCCTGTGTTGAGCATGAACACTGTATCCAGATCGTGTTTATTGCAAGATGGTTATTCCTTTAAATCCGAAGACAATGTTTGTTCGATTTATATGAATAATATTTTTTCTGGCCATGCGCCTATGATGAATGGTTTATTCCTTTTGAACTCGATAATAGGAATACACATATTCATAATGTAGATGCCAAAAGGATTAAACTTGATGATGATATATCCACATATCTGTGGCACTGCCGTCTAGGTCATATTGGCATAAATTGCATGAATAAACTCCATTCTGATGGACTTTTGGAATCACTTGATTTTGAATTACTTGATACATGTGAGTCATGCCTTATGGGCAAGATGACTAGAACACCGTTTTCTGGTACAATGGAGCGGGCAACAGATTTATTGGAAATCATACATACCTATGTATGTGGTCCAATGAGTGTGTTGACACGAGGTGGATGTCATTATTTTGTTACTTTCATGGATGATTTGAGTAGATATGAGTATACCTATGTGATGAAACACAAGTCTGAAACCTTTGAAAAGTTCAAGGAATTTTAGAATGAAGTGGAAAATCATCATAATAGAAAGATTAAATTTCTGCAATCGGATTGTGGGGGTGAATATCTAAGTTACGAGTTTGGCACACACATGAGAGAGTGTGGAATAGTTTCACAACTCATGCCAGACGGAACACCATAGCGTAATGGTGTATCGGAGCGTCATAATCATACCTTATTAGATATGGTCTGATCTATGATGTCTCTGTATGACTTGCCACTTTCATTTTGGGGTTATGCAATCGAAACCGCTGCATTCACTTTAAATAGGGCACCATATAAATCCGTTGAAACGACACCGTATGAATTGTGGTTTCTAAGTTATCATTTCTTAAAGTTTGGTGATGCGATGTTTATGTGAAGAAACTTCAGCCGGATAAACTCGAACCCAAAGAAGAAAAATGTGTCTTCATAGGATACCCTAAAGAAACAATTGGGTATTCCTTCTATCACAGATCCGAGGGCAAGGTTTTTGTTGCCAAGAATGGATCCTTTCCAGAGAAGGAGTTTCTCGCGAAATGTGTGAGTAGTCGTAAGGTAGAACTCGAAGAGGTTCTTGAACCTTCTCTTGATGAAACGTCGAGTGGAGCAGCACCAGAAATTGTTCCGGAGTTGACTTCACCAAATGAAGAAGGAACTATTGATAAAGATCATGAAACTCCGAAAGAGGACACTACCGAACCTCGTAGGTCAAGCAAGACACGCGCAGCTCCTGAACTGTACAAAAATCCTGTCATGAATTTCACGGTTGATGGAAATGATGACCCTGTGACGTATGAAGAAGCGATGATGAGACCAGATTCCAACAAATGGCTAGAAGCCATGCAATCCAAGATGGAACCCATGTACGAAAACCAGATTTGGACCTTGGTGGACTTACCTCGCGACCGAAAGGCTGTTGAGAATAAATGGATTTTCAAGAAAAAAACCCGATGCTGATGGTAACGTGACCATCTATAAAGCTCAACTTGTCGCAAAGGGGTTTCGAAAAATGTAAGGAGTTGACTATGATGAGAATTATCTCTAGTTGCGATGCTAAAGTCGATTAGGATTATGTTAGCAATTGTTGCATTTTTCGATTATGAAATTTGGCAGATGATGTTAAAACCGTGTTCCTCAATGTTAATATTGAAGAAGAGTTGAATATGGTACAACCAAATGGTTTTGTTAATCCTAAGGATGCTAGCAAGGTATGGAAGCTTCAGCGATCCATCTATGGAGTGAAGCAAGCATCCCGGAGTTGGAATCTCTGCTTTGATGAGGTGATCAAAGGATTTGGATTTGTCCAAACTTATGAAGAAGCTTGTATTTACAAGAAAGTGAGTGGGAGCTCTGTGGAATTTATAATATTATATGTGGATGACATATTGTTGATTGGAAATGATATAGATCTTTTAAATGAGGTTAAAAGTTACCTAAACAACAAATTTTCGATGAAGGACCTTGGTGAAGCATCATACATATTGGGCATCAAGATCTATAGGGATAGATCAAGACGTCTGATTGGGATATCAAAAAGTAAATACCTTGATAAGATTTTAAAGAAGTTTAAAATGGGCGGAAGTAAGAAAGGGTTCTTACCTGTGTTATAAGGCAAGATGTTGAGTAAGACTCAAAGTCCGGCTACAGCGGAAGAAAGAGAGATAATGGATAAGATCCCCTATGCTTCAGCCATAGGCTCTATAATGTATGCCATGCTATGTACAAGACCGGATGTGGCACATGATATTAGTTTGACTAGTAGGTAACAATCTGATCCAGGTTCGGAACACTGGATAACGTTCAAGAATATCCTTAAGTACTTAATAAGGACTAAGGATATGTTTCTCGTGTACGGAGGTGAAGAAGAGCTCTGTCAACACCCGAATTTTTAATCCCAGATGCCTGTTATGCAATACATCACAATCCCAGGATTACCATTTTTGCGAGACATAACAGAATTGGATACCACAGTACATCATCCATTACAAACCATACATAAGGTCTTACACAAATAAGGATCTCATGATCCAGTTCTTAATACAACTTCAAGCAGCGGAATACGTAATAATAACGGCAGCGTAGGCGAAGCTCCATCTTCGGGGTCACAGGCAATGCTAACGATGGGAGATGATCCTAGTTGTCGTAACCTTCCTGGGGTCCATCCTCCAGGTACTCCTCTTCATAGTCTGGCAACGGGAATAGCCAGGGACAAAGCCATGAGTACTCTTTAAGTACTCGCAAACTAATACTAACAAGTGAAAGGGTTTTTTGATAATAGGACACTAGGCTCTAGGGTTGTTTTGCAAAGGCCAGATTTATCTCTACTAAGTTCCAAAGTTAGTCACAATTTTATAACTCGTAAGTGGGATCTTGTAACTCATGTCACAACTCTGTTGTGGTCAAGTCAAAGTCTCAAATCATTTCACAAGTCATTTTGAAAACATCTGACGGGGGAACAGTATGGCCACTCCAACTGTCCATAACCGCGGACACGGCTATTCGAATAGTTTGACACTCTGCAGAGATTGTACACTTTCACCACAACATTCGATACATCCGTCAGGAACAAATCCTAAATTCACCATACTCAGTATGCAGATAATCAATCCTAACCTTTCAATTACACGCCCTAGTATAAGCACCTCTCCTGTGAGTTTGGCCTCCCAACCATGACCAACTGTCATCTTGGGTACTGCACAGGTGGACAATCTTCACAAGGTAGCCTCAGCTTAGACCTTGGCTATGAGGGAACTAATACTAAGGTATATAAGTTTCCAGTCAAGCCCTACCCAATCTTTGGGTATTGTGGTTGTACGATAAAATTGGAATGGTATCGCATCTAGACAACCATCAGTTTATAAAGGGCTAAGGCTCATGCCTCAACATTTTCATCACCAAAATCATCTAGTGTTTGGAAACACATGTCAAAACATTTCAATAGAATGATCCATCATTCCAAGGTTTTCATAACCATTTTCACCAAGTATTCCCATCTAAAGTTGATCAAGTTTTATGCTTAGCACTAGCATCTACAAGTGGGGGTAAGTACTAATGAGGGGTGGTAGACTAGTGGAGTTTCAACTAAGTACAACCTTATATCTTAGGATGATATCAAGGTTTCTAACTTAGGCCAAATTTTATGCTCTTTATGCAACCTTCAACTATGTCTTTCTAGAATCTACAAGTCACTTAAGTACTCTCTAAGTTAAACCTTTGATAAAGAAATAAAGTAGAAGCTTGCAAATAAAACTAGGATTGGGGTATCAAGTGGGTATGATCACATATGCTTAAGGAATATAGTTGGCTTGGTAACAAGTAAGGGTTTGCTTGCACAATATCAGTATTAGCTTGCTAAATTGCAAGTGTTAGCTTGCCTTGTGCAGAGCAGTGGTTGAAGTTCTCCTCAGCTTCTTCTTCGTAGAATCCTCCTTCCTCCTCGAATCCTTGGTCGGTACTAGCGCCTATAAATACATACGATGTACACAATCACCAAGCAATACTTAACTACTTGCAATCATCACACAAAAGGGTCCTAGAGATGATCTAGCATCATCACTAACATTACAAGATTAAAGATTGGTTTTAATTCCTTTTATTTTTAGAAAAGTAATTTCTACTCATTGAAAAACTACTTAAGATTTAATATTCTCCAAACCAAACATGGGATCATGTTGACACATGTCATCACCACATATTTTAGTACATGGGAAAGTGATTTAAAGTGGTGTCACAATTTAATAAGGTTTTACCCTTTTATTTTAATTAAATAATGTGTCTAGAAATGCCTATGTAGCATTCTTTTATTTACTTGAACATTATTTCTGTAAGTAAACCTATATATTTTTATATATTCTGAAAGGTATGGTTAAATGTGATTTTTGAGAATTGGAAACAACTCAAAAGCTATTGTGGTTTAAATTTTAAAAATGTTTGAATGCATAAAAGCTTCCGCCTTGTTTTTTTGCCAAGGGTGATCTACAGATCCAAATGATTTGAATCCAACGGGCTTGGATTCAGCATTTCCTGACCTTTCTAACAAAATTGGTTTCATTCAATTTGGTGCACTGAGTCGACCTGGGTTAATTTTTGAAACTGGGTATAGAAGTGTGTTTGAATTAAATTGGAAAAGGTTTAATTCAAATAACTGGGCTGCACAGGAAGCGATACTGGGCTGGCCTGCTAAGCGCAGCGCTTCCGCAGGCTGTTTAAGTTGCTTTCCCCATGCGTCAGTGACACAGGGGGGTGCGAAGCGGTATGGGGTGATATGGTGCGTTCGATCTGGTTCTAATCCAACGGCTGAGAGTCATCGTCGACTTTGGGCAACGCCGGCGAGACAGAAACCTAGCGCGGCCAGTGGGGGTCGTTGGGGGCTCACCGGGGTGCAGGTGAGGGTCGGCGAGGCGGGCGAACGACGAAGCCGACGACGGCGAACTCAGGAGTGGTCGCGGCAGCTCCTGGGGTGGACGAAATCGATTGCGCCCTTCTTCTCCAGAGGTGGCCTGCTCCGGCGCAATTCCGGCGATGCGCTTCTCGCCTTGTTCTGGGACTGAGGTGGGGTGGTTCTAGGTGAGAGAGGAGTGGAATGGTGTGAAGAATTCGAGCTGGGGAGTCCTCCTTTTATAGGCTCGATGGCGAGACCGAACGGGATGGGCAGGCAACAGTGGCGACATGGCTACGGGCTGCTAGAGGCATGGCTGGCGATGGCGATCGCTTGGTGGTCTCCTGGCGATGCTCTACGGCTTTAATGCGTGCGTAGGGTGGTGCGGTTTGGTCTGGAACGCGCGATGCTCTGCGCGGAAGAGGCGGCGTCTTCGACGGCGAGCGGTGGCTGTGCGGCATGGGGCGGCGAACGGGGATGTCTGGCGGTCTCCTGGGTCGGTGGTGATTGCATATGCACGCGGCAAGGTCGACGCGCGGTCTGTGGGCTTCGGTCGAGCGTGGCGCTGTGGCGCATGCTCGGCACGGTTGCTGGCGAGCTGGGCGCGGTCCGTGCGTGTGGTCCAGGGTTTGGAAATGCTCGCGGCTGGCACAGGGAGTGGCGATGGACGGTGGGCTGCCTCCTAGACAAGGTTGGCACGGCTAAATCTTCTCCTAGCTTGCTGTCTCCACTGGGGTGGCATGGGTGTGCTCGGCTGTTCACCATTGATGGCAATGCCAAGATTACAGTGAGGCTAGTGCTTGGTTTAGCTTGCTAGATGATCTACTGAGATGGTTGTGAGCTAAAGAGGGAACAAGTTAGGCTTCAATCACTGCTCACTATAGTGTTTAGGATTTTGATGATTTGTGTCTGCAACCTGTTTGATGAAATGGCCGCAAGAATTCAAGTTTTGAATTTTGAAAAGATTTTTGGTGGGTGTGCTAGGTTGATGTAAGATCCCTCCTTTGTAAAGGAAAAGGATCCCTGTGATTGCAATGCTAGTCCCTGGATCATTGCTAGCATCCACAGTTTAAGATGAAGTACACAGATACAAAGGTCATTTATTACATCCATTCCAGAGATAAAACATAGTCTTTTACAACTCAGGGCCACAGGCCTAATACAAGAGTTTTGGAATAAGTAAATAAACATAAGTCTTCATCTTCATGTGCCACAGGCAAGCATGTTGAGTGTAGACTCATGACACCTAATCATCATCGGAGTAACCTGCAACATCACAAGTTACAGCCACAGTGGGTCAATACTTTGGAATAGTATTGGCAAGTGATACCTTAGTAAATTTTGAGTGGACTATATTACTATATGCATTTTGGCTAAGTGTAGCTTGGCTTGCTTTGCTCAAAATAGGTTTTTTTCCTATAAGTTGAAATCACTAAGTTTTTCTTTGTCAAAAACATATCCCAAGAAACCACCAATAGACATTGGGGTCCTTCACCCTTGTTCACCCACCAGTTTTACTTAGAAGTTGGAGTGATGAGATTCTTGATAGCTTCCATGTCTTGATGCTCAAATTGTCCATTGCCATGGACTTGGCTAAGTACTTATATTTTCCATCTGCAGAGGTTGTGCACTTTCCCCACCAAACTTGGTTTCCCAAGACAGGACCTTTCACAAGCCTTTCCTTAGCCAAATGGACGCGCTCCAACCTATCATTCCCACTACCACCAACTGTACAAAAGGCTAAGTTCTAGCAACCTATATGATCAAGGCAGAGCCCATATTGCCAAGTGGTTGCACTATAAGCTTCTCAACACTTGGCCTCCAAATCCCTTTGTGCCTAGGTGGCATACCACAAGTGAGATACACAAGGTAAACCATGTCCATGGGCCTTGTGTAACCACTCAACCAAAAACCACCATTCAAGTCCCATTCCACCCAGGAGGTTCATTGACTTAGTTGTTTTATTAAGAAAAACTTAAGTCCAAAGACTTAGAAATATTTTCATCATAGCATGTATATACTTTACCAACCCTTGTTTGCTACTAGCTAGGCTAAGCATGGCATAGTAACTTAACTTAGGAAATTCCCTAGCAATTCTACAATTCTACAACTACTTAGGATTTCCCAACATAGAATTTGGCAAAATAACAACATGCAAGACTTAACAAAAATATTTCTAATGCTTGTACAAAATATAGGGATGGAAATATTCATGAAGTACCACTTGCCTTGGTAATGGGGAGAGTAGCACTCTTCACAATCACAGTCACTAGCAAAATCTACACAAAAATTTGTAGCACAAAATTACACACAATTCATATACAAACAAAAATATGAATGCATGCATGCAAGAAAATGCTAAGTGATGATTTTTGAAAACTCCACCAAGCAAGTGCATGATACAGAAACATAACCAAGTGAAAAACTTGCTAACAAAACTTATTTAGCACTAAAACAATTTACTAAACAAATCCTATACTCAAAATGGTCCTAAACAAGTTTCTGCATAAAAATTCATTTTAACAGAAACTTTTTGTTAAACACATTGCAGATTCAGAAAAGGGCTTGTCTCCCTGATTCCAACGGTATAAATTTGCAAAAATCTAATGTGGGAATCAAAAGTTATAGCCATTTGAAATTTGGATCTAAATCTGATTTGAATTCTGTTTTTGAATCTAACCCTAGCCACGCGTTATGTTTCTATTGGCGCGTACCGGTTCGGCCGGATCGAGCTCTGCGGGCCGTAGGATCTAAGTAAGATCTGGCGGCTCAGATGCGCGCTTACCTCTTCGCTCACGTTCTAATCTCAGCCGCAGGATCTGCATCTAACGCTCCTAATCGTTCTGACCAAACACGAGCGGCGCTTGCGGCGGCGACTGGCGGCGGCGTGTCTGACAGTGGCGGCACTGGCGTTCTAGGTCACGCGCGAGAGGGGGGAGGGTCTTACCAGAACCGCGGTGGCGTGCTGAAGCTCAACGTGGCATTGATTTGCAAAGGGGCGCGCTGGCACGGTCTCAGGGGCTCGTCGGAGTTGCGGCGGCGTCTGTTGCTTGCAGATGAGGTCACTGCCGAGGTTTGGCGTCGCCCTAGCACGAACCAGAGGGGTCAGGGGGTGCACAAGACGCAGACGAACAATCTCGTATGAAAGAGGGGGCAAGGGGCGCTCGGGTTTTACCTCAATTCGTCGCCGGAGTCAAGCGGCGGCGCAGGTGGTTGCGGTCGTGAATGGAAACAACGTCCTGGGTCACGAGCAGGCAAAAGAAAGGTGTCAGCAGATGCGCTAGATCATGCTGAGCATCGTCGTTTGAACCAGAGAGAGGGGGGCGGTCGAGGCTCACCGGAATCGGTCGCCGGAGTCGTCGGTACTGCGGGGCTTCGAAGGCAAATGCGCGCAGCCTGGTGGCGGAGTGAGCGAGGAGAGTGGGGGAAAATGCTCGCGGGGCAGAGGGGTTTAAATAGGACCAAGCGCGACAGGAAACGCCTGTGGCATCAAGTCTAATTACGCCGCGCCATTACCGGCTTCACTACAGCGGCGACGTGGTCTGCGGGCGCGATTTGGGGAAGACGAGGGCGACGTGGAGAGGGCCCGCTCGTCAGCGAAACGCGCGAAGGGGAGGTGGGGTCTGGTCGTCAGCGACTGTCTGGGTGCGCTGGCGCGTGCGAGAGAGAGACGAATGGCCCGGGTGGGCTAGCTAGGCCTGTTCTGATGCTGGGCTAGATTGGTGGCGCCTGGCCCTTTTCTTTTGTTTTACTCCTTTTCTTTTTCTGTTTCGATTTTCTGAATTGGTTTTCAAATGAATTCAAGTTCCATTTGAATTCAAATCTTCTTGAGGTTTTGTAGTGGTGTAATGGTCTAAAAAAAGGTCATAACCCATGTGGTTACTTTGCAAGGGCTTGGTCAAACTTGGAGAACAAAATATCAGAGGCTTGCATCTGATTTGCAAAAGTTTGAAAAAGGGTTTTTGAAACTATTCCCAAATGGTAAAACTTGGTCCAAAACCTCACTCAATCCTTTCTATAAGGAAGACAAACAAGCTAGGTTTAAAAATCATTCAAACTCTCAAATGGGGATGGCCATTTGATTTGAGTTTGTTCACATAAAATCATAGCACTATGTGCTTCTGTTTTTCTAAAATGAGTTTGAATTTGATCTCAAATCTATATGCATGCATGAATGATATGCAAACTTTGAAATCATGATTTTAGGGATGTTACAGTTGATGCTAGGGAGTCTGCAGATGCTTGGGTTTTGAAAGTTGAGCTTGTTTGAGTGGTTTCTAAAAAAGTGGGATCTTCCCATATGAGAAAGATTCAATTTTGAATTGTCATTTAAACAATGCATTTGAAAGTTTCTGGATGATCACAAAGTGGGCCTTGATACTTTGTTATGAGTACATTCAAGGGATGCAAAGATCCAGAAAAGTTTCTGTTAGGTTCTGAAAGTTTGAGACAGCCAAAGTAGGCATGGGAGTTAAATTGGTCAAAATGACCATCCCCTTATTTTATTTGTTTTGATTTACTTGTCTTTAGGAAAAGTGTGGGAAATGTTTAGATGATGTTTATTTCACCTAAGCATCCATTTACAAGCAAAGGAACACACAAACAAGGTGGTTCAAAAGAATTCAAAATGAAATGCATACTCTCATGCATGCTTCCATAATTTTATTTAGAAAAGTTTTTGTTAGCCCTAATTTTGATGATTAGAATTTGATGATCCAAGTTTAGTATTTTTGGGATGTTACAAACTCGTCGCTAAGTGTTATGTCGATGCTATATTCAAGACCGATCTGTATGACTCTAAGTCTCAATCCGGGTATGTGTTTCTCATGAATGGAGCAACATTTATTTGGAGGAGCTCCAAACAACCCATGGTGGAGGGATTAACAACGAAGGCAGAATATGTTGCTACTTCAGAAGCAACATAGGAAACAGTTTGGATGAAGGAGTTTATAACAGAACTGGGTGTGGTTCCTAGCGCATTGGACCCAATGGCGCTCTATTGCGACAACAATGGAGCCATAGGCAACACCAAGGAACCAAGGTCTTGCAAGAATTCCAAGCATATGAAGCGCCGATTTCACTCTATCCACGAGCATGTCAAGGATGGAGATATAAATATTTGTAAAGTACACATAGATTTTAACATGGCAGATCCGTTGATTAAAACTCTCCCCAGAGAAAAACATGATCACCACCAAAACTCTATGGGTGTTAGATTTATCACAATTTAAACTAGATTATTGTCTCTAGTGCAAGTGGGAGACTGAAGGGAATATGCCCAAGAGGCAATAATAAAGTTGTTATTATCGTATTCCAAGTATATGATAGATGTTTACTTTTCATGCTATAATTGTATTAAAAGGAAACATTAATACCCGTGTGTTTAATAAACAAATAAAATGTTCCTAGTTATGCCTCTCATATAAACTAGCTCGTTGATTAACAAGATGGTCAAGGTTTCCTGATCATGGACATTGGATGTTGTTAATAACGAGGTCACAACATTGGTGGAATGATGCGATGAACACTCTTCCGAAGTATAGTAATACGATCAAAATCATTATGTTTAAATTTCTATAAAATCATTAAAAGTAACTTTAGTCCCTAGACCATGAGATCGTGTCAATCACTAACACATGGAGAGTAGCTTGATAACATCAAACGTCACACCATAACAGGGTGACTATAAAGGTGGGTTCAGATACTCCTATAGTGTTATGTAGAGGCTCATGGATTAAGAGTGGGATTTTACCATCCAAATGATAGAGAGAGATACTCTAGTCCTTCTCGGTGATATCATATTGATATAGCTTGTAAGAAAATGATGGGGATCAGTAGAATGTTATATCACGGGAATGAGAAAAGAGTACATGTTAGTAACGAGATAAAACTAGGTAAGGGGATACCGATGGTCGAATCTCGGACATGTAAAATATCACGAGACAAAATGATTTAGTGACAATGTTAAGGTTCTCACGATCACAAGAAGTCATCACTGAATTTGTAGGAGTCAATACGGATCTCTAGGTCCCGCTGCTGATTATTGATAGGAGAGGGGTCTTGATCATGTCTGCATTATTCATGAACCATAGGGTGAGACACTTAAGGGATACCAACACCATTTGGAGAAAATGTGATGCCAGGAAAAGAATATCAAAGCGCTGGAATTATTTCAATGGACACATGAATTTTTTTGGGTGAAATTGCTGAAATTGGTTCTGCATGTGAAATTGAAATGTAGCAAGGGGTTTTATGTGAATTTTGTTAATTAATGTAATTGAAAAATTCTGAATAAATAAATAAAATAGTTTTATTAAATGAGAGATTGCATTAAATTTGGTGGAAATTTAATGGATTTTGAGTGGGATTTTGAGTGGAGAAAATGGAGGGCCATTTGTGTGAGTGGGAGCTCCACTCACATGAATGAGGAAGAGGTGGGGGAACCACCTTGGCTGCCGACCATGGGGAGGGGCTGCCATCCTCCTCCTATAAAAGGCCTCCCTCTCCCTCCTCACTCACACCTCCTCGTGAAGGATCTCTCTCCCCCTATAGTACTATTCCCCCATGGTCTTGGCTTAGCGAGATACACGTTCCCGGTGGATTTTTCTAGATAAAGGATTTGCTGCTTCCGCTGCATTCCTGGAGCGAGGACACAGAGGTTGTCGGGGTTCCAGACATGTGTACGATCACAGATGCTCCCCTAAGTTGTGGTGCTGCTGAAATTCTACTCGATCTTGATATTTGGCAAGCGATCGACTACATCACCAACGAGTCCATACTCGTAAATCTTTGTCGGTCTGAAAGGGTATGTATTTTGGATGTATATCCATCCGTTGATTGTATCTAGGTAGGTAGATCTTGGTACTTTCAGTTCCCATCATAGGATTTTTTTTGTTTTCTATGCTGAGAACCCAATAGTACTTTGTTTAGTGTTATCGTTGTTGTCTCTAGAAAAAACCTAGAATGATAAAGGTAGATCCGTCTTACTCATCATTGACCTCACCATATCTAACAAGGTTCATTTTTGCCTTTCTGACACACCATTTCTCTGAGGTTTTCCTAGCGGGGTGAGATGTGGAACTATTCCACAACTCTTGAGATGGTCAACAAACTCATGGCCCATAATTCGCCTCCACGATTTAATCGCAGAAACTTGATATTCTTGCCGAGTTGGTTTTGCACTTCACTCTGAAACTCTTTGAAATTTTCAAAGGTTTACGACTTGGATTTCATTAGGTAGACATAACAATATCTACTGAAATCATCCAGGAACGTGACAAAATACTCAGATGAGAGACCAATCCCGGAGTGTTTGGCCTATTCACCCTGGAATATCCGGCCACACCGGATAGTCCGGCATGTGTCCTGAACCGGATGTATCCTATTTAGATTCTAGTTAGTTTAGATGTCGTTTTGGGCCTGTCCAACTAACTAGGTCGAGTCTGGCCGCCCCAACCCTCATATAAGGAGCTGACAGGTCTATGTTTAGGGTTAACTTTGAGTTTATTCAGAATAATGTAGAACCTGAAGTTCATATTATCACCGTCCCTCCAGGATCAGCGTGTGTTACAGCGTCTCGGACATTCGTCCAGTTATCCATGAATAAAGAGAAGAGAGTTCTTGAATTGTCAAGAGTAATCATGTGTGCGTGAAGGTCCTTGAATTGTTGAGGGTTATCAAGCTTTGGCATTTCTATCCCGGCGTGAGGTTCCTCGTTCGTCGTCGTGTTGCTTGCAGGATTGGCGTTCCCCTATCTCTAGGTTATGTGTTCCTCTCATGTGATTGGGAGATCTATTAGATCCATTGGACAGGAGGTGCATCATGAAAGATTGGGCCAAACAATCCATCTTGGTATCAGAGCCCAACATTGATCACGGTGCAGATTGATTTGCTGTCAGTTGTTCTTCTTTGATTTGTAGTGGATACCTTTGGGTAATCCGTCGCCATACTATTGGTGAAGACCGAGGAGGTGACCAGAAGAATCAAGGAAGAAGAAGGCGTACATACAAATCGGTTTCTATGGCGGCACGTGGAGAGTCCAAGAGGAAAATTCGCGATCGTTCTGATCCGACCGACCTAGGCTGGAATCTCTGGCGTCTACTGAACGGAGTATCCGGTTAGAAGGAATCTCTGGCGCCTACCGACCGGAGTATTCGGTGGGCCTGAGTTGGGTTAGCACCGATCAGTTTCAGCAGATCAAGCTGCAGGATAGGAAAAATTTCTATTGCCAAGGATCGGAGTATCCGTCCTACTCAGACTGGAGTGTTCGGCGTGCAAAATTTTTTCCTGCCAGTTTGTGCTATAGTCTACGGATACCGTCAAAAACAGTCTACGAACACTTGTTTCAGTTGAGTGCAAACCCAGGTGTATCCAGTTTATTTGGATCCATGTCGTTCATGAATTTGTTCTGTCTATGGTGGGTGATATGCATGGTATACTATCACTTGCAGTTGGAGGATGCTTGTGTTACGATCAGGTTGATGGTGTCGACGGCCAAAGAAAGACGAGGGAAGTATAAAGTCAAGCAAGCCGAGAGGGAATATGGTGCGTGGAAGGAAAGCAAGACTTGAATACGGCTAGTCGTGAGGGAGGATGAGGTGTGGAAGACTGGCTAGACTTGAAGACGGAGTGTGACAATGTTATTGATCTGATGCCACGTTCTGGAGACGACCCTCTGGTGTTGAGGACAACGACTTTTGAAGAAGGGGAGGATGATGAGGGACCAAACCTAGAGTGTCCAGCCTAATCACCCCAGAATATTCAGCCACACCGGATAGTCCGGCCTATGCCGACTGGAGTGTCTAGCCCTGTTCAGATCAGTCCGAACCGGATGCATCCTGTTTAGAGCCCATTTAGTTTAGATGTTGTTTTGGGCCTATCCAACCGACTAGGTCGAGTCTGGCGACCTAGCCCTCATATAAGGAGCTAGCCGGTCTAGGTTTAGGGTTAGCTTTGAGTTTATATAGAATAATGTAGAACTTTAAGTTCATATTATCACCGTCCCTCTAGGATCGGCTTGTGTGACGGTGTCTGGGATGTTTGTCCAGTTATCCATGAATAAAGACAAGAGAGTTCTTGAATTGTCAAGAGTAATCGTGTGTGCGCGAAGGTCCTCAAATTATCATGGGTTTGTTGAGCTTTGGCGTGTCTATCCTGGCATGAGATTCGTCATTCGTCCTCGAGTTTCTCAAAGGATTGTCATTCCCCTATCTCCAGGTTACATGTTTTGCTCACGTGATTGGGAGACCTATCAGATCCATTGGATCAGGAGGTGTATCGTGAATGATCGGGCCAAACAATCAGTATCATACTCATAACCATCTCTGGTTGTCATGCTCATTGGGCCGCATACATCACTATGTATCATCTCCAGCAAGACAGACGCCCTCTCGCAACTCTCTGCGAAAGGTGTCTTGGTCATATTTACCATCAAACAGATTTGCATGTTTTGAACGGCTCCGAGCTGGACGAATCTAGGAGTCCATCACCATGGAGCTTCTGCATGCGTTTTTAGCTGATATGACCAAGGAAACAGTGCCATAGATAAGTAGAAAAAATATCATTCGGCTTTAACCTTTTAGCATTCATGTTATAGACTGATTTACATTCAAGATCAAGCACAAAAAATCCATCTTGGGCAGATGCATAGCCATGAAACACATTATCCAAATAAAAGGAACAAACATGGTTCTTAATATTCGAGTCATAACCCTGCTCCATCAAACATGAGATGGAAATGATGTTTCAGCTTAGTACAGGAATATAATAACACTTATTTAGTTCTAGTACAAATCCTGAAGGTAACTGGAGTTTCATAGGTCCTACGGCTAACACATCAACTCTTGCTTTGTTTCTGACTCAGATGTCAATATCACGTGTTGCCACGCTCCTATGCCTTACCAGTCCCTGCATCAAGTTGCACACATGAATAACCGATCCGGTATCGTATACCTAGGTACTGCTAGGAATGTTGGCAATATAAATATCTATAACATTCACAACAAGTGTACTTGAGTCGGAAGTCATACTTCCACTCCTGGCTTTATCCGCCTTGTACTTGTCGTAGTTCCTCTTCCAGTGACCCTATGACTTATAGTAAAAGCATACAGTACAGAGAGGTTCTGCCGGCTTGCCAGTCACTGAGCTGGCGCTGGGACTTGGATCTAGCGTGTCATCTCCCTTTGGCTTGGATTTCTTAGACCAATACTTCTTCTTGATTTTGGAAGCATTCTGCACCATCAACACTTGATTGGTGCCACATCTCTTGATGTCGGCCTCTGCTGTCTTGAGCATTCCCTGCAGTTCTGCCAGTTTCCTATCCATGCCATGCATATGTAGTTCGAAATAAACTGACCATAAGAACTAGGAAGAGAATTCAGGAGAATGTTGGTGGCGAAATCTTTGCTCAAGGGAAAACCTAGACGATCCAAGGACTGCATATATCTGACCATTTTGATCATGTGCAGTCCCAGTGGATATCCATCTTTTAGCTTGCAACCAAGCAGGACTCTAAAGATATTGTACCTCTCTGTCGTAGCCCACATCTCAAACATGCTCTTGAGGGAAACGGTCATATCATCCGCCTCAACATTCTCGAACTGATGCTGAAGTTCTGGCTCCATGTGAGCGAGCATGGGGCAGCTGAGTTCTGTCGACTCATCCTGAACCCTGTGGAAAGCGGTTCTTACAACATTAGGCTCATCAATGCCCGGATTGTCTGGAATCGGATTGTCCAGGACACATTCCTTATTTTCTTGCTTGAGAACTATTCTCAAGTTACAATACTAGTTGCTAAAGTTGGTTCCATTCAGCTTGTCCTTCTCAAGGATAGTACACAACGCAAAGCTAGAAATCTGAATGGTTCTAGTAGGTGCCATCTACAAACAAAAGATGCAAAACACTTAAGACAAATTATTTATAACATGAGAAAGTGGATTAAACCTTTTAATCATGCACACTCCCACTAAAACTGATATCCCTCCGACGACCGATAGTGATTTAGGATACCGTTCAGTTATCCGACTAGTGAGCCAATGTGACACTACTAGTCGAAGAACCTTCCGAGTAGGCAACAACTTACCAATCGTATCTATATCCTATTCTTGTTGGATTGTCTGACAACCCTCTTTACCCCGAAGCCCACAACTATTGTGAAAGCTCCGTCTAGCTACCAAGTGCCCTACTTGAGAGAGTCCGAATCTCTCACACTTTATCGAAAAGAATTGGCAGTGCCCCAATAATACGAGTCCACTAACCAAAAATGTCCGACTTGTAGTGTTGCAACAAATGGCGGGGTAATCCAACTAGACCTTCTTTGAGGGAAAAAGAAGCAAATGAAAACTGCAAGTCGAAACCTTTTCGTCTCACAAAAGCTAACTTTTAGATTTAATTTTTGACAGGGTACAACTTTCCTATTCTTGTCCAACAAGGAAAGCAACTTTAGTGGTTGATCGTGGACGTCAGCCACGTGGTCTCCCACTCAGATCTGGACCAGTTTTGACCAACTTCTCGGCCAAGACAAACCAGATCTGACCACTTCCCTAGATCAAAATAGATAAAAAAATACAAAACAAAAATAGCAAGAAATATCCAATCTTTCCTACTACACATCACATGTGCAAGAACTAGGCCAAAAAACCTAGATCCGATGCTCTGATACCACTGTTGGGAAACATGTAGAGCTAGGACAAAAAAAAACTTTTTGCTCCAGCTAGAACTCCGGCGAGCCACCCCAAGATCCGTTCAAGGCAACGGTAATAGTTCATACCTCTCGACGCGCAGGTGCGAAAGATGAGGAAGCGCATCATGGTGGTTCCACAGATTCCCCTTGTCTCATCCGGCTTCGGGGAACTTTTCGATCCTAGGACCACCTTGTCGCCGGTTCCGTGCTCCTCCTCCTCGCCTCTGACTTCACCGACCAACGCCACCGACGAGCACCGCAGTTTTGGTGCCTCTGCTCTCACACACACGTAGAAGGTGGGATAGCAGCAAGTGAGATGCTCGTCTCGTTCTTGCCATCACGGCACATGAAGGTGGAATTGCCAAGTCTAGCAAAACCCTAGGAAGCAGCACTGGATCCAAAACCGTGTCTTTTTTGCCGCCACCCACCTTCCTTTATATAGGCGAGTAGGAGAGAGCACACAACACTTGTGTCCCTCATTCCTAAACCCTAACCTTAGTCAAAGTGGGTCCAACCCATTGACATGTGTCCCTATCTGAAACAAGTCCAACTTGTCGGCTTGTGATAGTCGGATCAACATATGCCTAGTCCCACCCTCTTAAGTGTGCGATCCGTAGGATTAAGATAAGCCATACATAGCTTAGTAATCGTTCAGTCAGAGCCATAGCTCTGACTTTTCGACGGGAGCTAATAGTTGGTAGCGGCCTCTAACAAGACTTGCCGACTCCTGGTTTGCATAAGTGCCCTCAGTGTGACAATCTATACGAGTCTCTTTGCCTCATGATATTGGTGATAAACCGTAGGGGAGATTCCGTCATCCTAGTGTTGGTTTACTCTCTTCTTGTTGGAGTGATAACTGATTCCCTCTGACTTCACTAAGTCAAACTACCTTGATCAACACTTGATCGAGTAGCGCATGGCCATGATTCTGAATCATATCACAAGAGAGGGCCCAGAGAATATCTCTCTGAGATGGATGGGCAAATTCCATCTTGGCTGATGCACATCACACATCTTGCTTCAAAGTCAGCCCAAGACCACCCTTAATACTCCTAGTTACGGTCACTGTTAGATGGAGTCAAAGTCGGCTCTTCCACAACTCGATCATGCGATCCCTTAGGTCTAAGGATTCCATTGTGTTAGTTGGAGCATATGATGGTATGATCACGTCCTACTAACCTTTAGGTTGGTCTGGCTATCACACCTCTTGCAACTAGCCAATGCAAGGCGGGTAGCATCTACATGCACATGACACATGAAACATTGTCTTCTTCCGACTTACAAATTAGTCTCAGTAGTGGGTTTCCCTCCCAACCTCAAATGACTAAGGACAAACTGGCTAGAGCTAGATACAATTATATGTTTTGACACCTGCAACAATTGCAGTGACACGTATAACTAGCTCTAAGCCGGATACCGGGTTACAAATACAAGGCAGAATGTGAGCCTCTAGAGCATCATTCCTAACACATAGCTACTCTTTCCACATGTGGATTCTAGGTTATAGTAGTGCCAATATTCCTTAGTGTTCTATTGGTTTTTATTCTTCCTTGCTAGGGTTCTATTGGATCGATGGACGATCCGGTAAGAAAGAATCAGTTTCAATTAGAGCGAGTGTTGGCTTGTCTTTTGAGTTCTAGAGGTTTCTCCATTGGGGGTTTATTGCCGAGATCGATTCTATGGGTTTGCTTTGCTATTTATCTCCACATGTGTGTGTGTGGTCTTCGCCGTGTTCCTAGTGTTTTCCTTCTTGTCCCTCGAAACCCATGAATCCATGAAGAACGGGTAACCCGGTGTCCATAACATATGGTATCAAGAGCCTAGGTTTCCACATATTCGCCCCCCCACCATTATTCCCAATTTTTTCTTGCAAAATTTAGAAAATACCAAAAGTATAGCCCCAAATTGCTTTTGGATCGATATCTTGTTTCAGTGAGTATATTGTGGTTTTCGTCCATACAACTTTTCTTTGGACTTGGTCTACCTTTGCCTGCGTTTTTCCCTGCCAAATTTGACCAATTTCCCCCAAATTTGAGGCTTGAAGGACCGTATTTCTGCAAAGAACATGAGCAGCTTTCGAGCCCCGGCCGTAGTCTCTCTGACCCATAAGCACCGGAGTCTCTGCCCTGCCAGAATCTCCAGCATACTCACCCCAAAATCTCCGGCTTCCCTGACCCAATTTCGCCTATTTTCTGTTGGGCCAACATCTATTGATGTTTGTGCTTTATTGTGGTTCTGTGATTTAACAAAAGCTTCCACAACATCCCCCGTTCTCAACAACGACACCACGGAACACAAGCACTCCCTGCACCACCAGTCACAAGTTCGTCAATAAAGCATACCGAAGGTATAACTTGCACCACCTTGTTAAAACCCTCTTTCTTCATTTGTGTGTTTGCTATCCTATCGAGAGTAGCTTGCTTATGTTTGCTGAAGCATTGTGTGCTTGCTATTGATTGTGACAATGTGCTAAGAAAATCATAAGTTAGCTAGTGTATCAAAACAAGGGAGGAAAATAATCAAAAAAAGAAATAATATAAAAATAAAAAGAAAAAGAGTGTCTCCCAATATATAGTAGAGTCTCGAAGCTTGTAAGAACGAGAGTAGAAAGAAAAAGCAAATTGCACAAATCTGTTGCTTTTCTACTTTTGGCGAACTAGCTATAGTCTCTCTTTGTGTTGGAATGACACTAATATTTAGTCTATGTTAGGAACTTTTGTTCGTAGCTCATCCCCATAGTCATGTTAGCCCCATTTATCTCCACCTCGTGTGTTTAGTCATAGGTTCTAGTCACCCTTTTTTATCTTTTCCTTTGACATTGTTTTCTTGTTAGATTTTACCCACTTTTGACATAGCCTTTTCGTTTGATCTTTTCATTTGCTTTCCCACTTTTATAACCTATCCACCCACTAAAGCGTGTGTGTTGAGTTTTCTTCTTGGTACTTGGTTGACAAGACACTTTGCATATTGTTTTTTGATTCACTCTTGGCCATTCCACTTGACATAATACTATCTACAAGGTAAGGAAGGTGAGAAACAATATACCACTTGTGCTACTTAACTCTAGTCTTATGAGATGATGGCTAGGTACAATTAAGGGGATATGGCAAAAGAGTTGCATGGTGGTCCATTTGTCACACATTATGAATACCTTTGGACTTCTTCGAGACAAGATCGCTTTAATAGCTATGAAGGTCGAGTTCAAAAATTTCAAGTGGAGACCAACATTCGATTCGCTGAAGTGAACGAACAGTTGGATCAACACTTCGATCACATAGAAGAACTCACTAGAAAGCTGGCTCAAGGTCGTTCAAGCTCTTCAAGCTCAAGTCGCTTCATCCATTCTTCAAGATCTCGCTCAATCTGTGATGTGAGAAAAAATGAAGGACCACACCACCAAAATGTGGATGAAGAAGAAGCCCGATGACGGCCTGAATCAAGCTAAGCTATCCCAACAAATCAAAAATGACAAGAGCACCCTCAAGAACCACTCCAAGTGTGTCAACGATGACAAGAAGAAAACCAAAAACCAACAACCAAGCCTTTTGTCCCAATCAAGTTGGGGTAGGCTAGATATGAAACCCAAACGGAACTAGAGAAAAGTTCAAGTCAAGCGGAAAACAGTGAAAATGCAAGTCAAACAAAAACTAGTGAAAAAAGAAAGTAAAAAGGAACAAAATAAGTAAATCAAGGTTCCGGCACATGGATTGTTGATTTCCATGCAGCCTAAAAACCAATTCTCTTGGGAAATTCCAGTCCTTCATATCACTTTTAATTGCCTCCTCCCATGTCAACTTTGGTCGTCCTATACCCCTCTTTGCATTTTCAAACCCCTTAGAATCCCACTGTTAACCGGTGCTTCTGGTGGCCTTCGTTGTACATGCCTAAACCAGCTTAATCTGTGTTGGACAAGCTTCTATTCAATTGGTTCCACCCCTACCCTCTCGCATATCACTTCATTCCTAATCCGGTCTTTTCTTGTGTAGCCACACATCCACCTTAGCATACACATACCAGCAACACTCATTTGTTGGATGTGTTGCCTCTTAGTGGGCCAACATTCTTCTCCATAAAGCATGTTAGTCTAGGAGGGAAAGTGTTTGCACCACATATATGTTTTTCCTATTTACACCCTCCCTACTCTCATCCACCGGTACCATATCATCAGCAAAAAGCATACACCAAGGAATATCTCCTTGTATGTCCTTAGTGAACTCATCCATAACCAAGTCAAAAATGTATGGGCTCAAAGCTAAACATTTATGTAGTCTTATAGTGATTGGGAAGATGTCGCTCTCACTATCTCCTGCACAAACACTTGTCACAATATTAGTGTACATATATTTGATGAGGGAAATGTACTTTGTTGGGACCTTGTGTTTCTCTAGCGCCCACCACATGAATATCCTTAGTATCTTGTCATATATCTTCCCCAAGTCAATGAAAACCATATGTAGGTCCTTCTGCTCCATATATCTCTCCATAAGCTGGCGAAGCAAGAAAATCGCTTCTGTAGTTTATCTCTCAGGCATAAAGCCAAATTGATTTTTAGCGACATTCGTCACTCTCCTCAAGAGATGTTCAATCACTATTTCCCAAAGGTTGATAGTATGGCTCATAAGCTTAATTCTCCTATAATTAGTACACTTTTGGATATCTCCCTTATTCTTGAAGATGGGTACCAATTTACTTTTCCTCCACTCATCGGGAAAAATGTGGTTGAAAAGTTTAGTTAGCCATACTATCGCCATGTTTCCAAGACATCTCCACACTTCAATGGGAACATAGTAGGGACCCATGGCCTTCCCTCCTTTCATCCTTTTCAGGGATTCCCTAACCTTAGTCTCTTGGATCCTCTAGGCGAATCACCTGTTGGTGTCGTGAAAGGAATCATCCATCTCGGGCATACTGCTCTCACTCCCATCATTGAACAACTAGTAAAAGTAGTCTCTCCAACGATTTTTGATCATCTCGTCTTTCAATAGAACTCGATCAACCTAGTCCTTGATGCACTTCACTTGGTTGAGGTACCTTGTTTTCCTCTCGCGGATTTTCGCCATCTTGTAGACGCCCTTTTCGCCCTCCCTTGTTCCTAGTTTTTCATATAGCTCATCACAGTCCTTCCCTCTATATCCACTCACCACTCGCTTTGCATTCTTCTTGGCTTCTTTGTACTTCTCCATGTTACTTGTGCTTCTATCTTGATACCAAGTCTTGTAGCACTCCTTCTCCTTGATATCCTTTTGGACCTCCTCATTCCATCACCACGTGTCCTTAGGCTCCTTTTTATTGACTTTCTCCACCCCAAGCACCTTACCAGCTACCTTATGAATTTACGTCGCCATCTTCATACACATGCTCTCCACATCTCCATCTTCATTCCATGGACCTTCCACTACCATCCTATCCTTAAAGGTTTGTTGGCCTTCCACTTTAAGTTTTCACCATTTTGTTCTTGTGATTTGGGAACATTTGTTCTACACAACATGTGTGTGGAATCTAAAAACGGACACCACAAGCGTATGTTGTGCCACAACACACTCTCCAGGTATCACCTTGCAGTCCAAACAAGCTTGCCTATCCATCCTCATAGTAAGTACAAAGTCAAACTGGCTAGTGTGTTGGGTGCTACTAAAGATTACTAGATGAGATAGACTCTTCCTAAAGAGGGTGTTTGACATAGGTATGCCCTTCGGGTGCCTAAGATTGACCTATCTGTTCTATCCTAGTAGAGGTCCAGATGGCGATCCATATTCGATGGCGAAGCCCATGAAGATTTGGGTGGCCCAAGCCCATGGAGGATGCGACTCCTTGGAGGATACGACAAGCTTTAGATAGAAAGTTTAAAAGGCAAACCCTAATCTGTAAATGACTCGTCTGAATCCTGAGACTTGGCCTCCCCGTATAAAGGCCATAAGGGAGCAGCAAGGAGGGCTTCGCAAACCCTGGCACACATACACCCGCCAGATTACATCTGCGCACCATCACCATCAAGGCACCATTGTAACCTTCAGTTTCATCATCAATCAAGAACTTATAAGTAGGAGTAGGATTTTTCATCTGGGGGCCTGAACCTGGGTAAACCTCGTGTCCCCGTGTTGCTTGTGTGTTAGCCAACAAAATCTCCAGCTCCCCGTTCTTGCTCAAACCCAAGACCATAAACTATGGGCATTAACATGTTAACCCCACATCATCATTAGCCACCAACTGGTCATAGGCTACTGCAAAATCTAAAATGTCCTTACCCTCCTAATTTCTATTGCCCAACCTAAAGCTCCCATGCACCCCCTCAAACCCCGTGTTAGATGTGCCCACATGGCCATTGATATTTCCTCCTATGAAGAGATTCTCATTTGTGGGAATGCTACTAACCAAGCCCTCAAGGTCCTCCTGGAATTTCCTATTAATGCCCATGTCGAGCCCAATTTGTGGGGCATAAGCATTGATGAAATTTACTATGACTACCTTGATAAGGATTAACCTGTCTCCCTTGCTCCTAACGTCCACCTCTCCATCCTTGAGGCTCTTATATAACAAGATGCAAAAGCCATTCCAATTACTAACTGAACCAGAATACCAAAGCTTGAAGCCGATGTTCTCTACTTCCTTAGCCTTCTGACCCACCCATCTAGTCTCTTGGACACAAAGGATATTTACACGCCTCATAATAGTTGCACCCATCAACTCTATTAGCTTCCCTGTTAGGGATCCTACATTCTAACAACTGATACCTTTGATCCAGATTACGGATGTAGTATAGCTCTTTTTCCCTAATATACCTAGGTTTATTGAATCCTTGGGAAGCAGAAAGCAAAGTGAGATTACTTAAATGGACCTACGAGAGTTTTAGAATTCCTATTGTGTTTTCACCGGACAAAGAGTTTGCGATCTTTTTGTTGTTGTTGACTATGGAGAGAGAGGGCCTAGGGTCTTCGGTTTTCACCAGTAGCTGTGCAAAAAACATCTGATGGGAATAATAGATAATAATAAAGTATGCATGTAATTGTTAGAGCAAGATAATTATATGTGGGCAGTGCATCCATAATTGTTATCGCCTCTGCAACCGCTTATAGCAATAACCTACTAGTCTCATCCATAGAAGAAAGAGAACTAATGCTATGCATCGTGATGTCACCGTTAATCCCAAGTAAGTTCCTCACATACAACCGTACTACCCTTTCTGTCACTAGGGTTCCTATCCTGCAGATCAGTCATTACTCACACTCCCTTTACCTGAATCAATCCTCGGTGTCTTGGGTACCTGACAAGTCCTTAGATTGAGGCAAGAGAGGGTATTACAATCATCATGTCATACAAACTAATACATGATCCCATCTATGATAAATAACATGCACAAAAAGCTACATGGCTAGGCTGAAGCCCTTAGCCCAAGGAGAATTACTCACACATAGAGATGAAATCAACAATCATAAACATTGTAATAGAGATCATAAGGTTGATAGTAAATAGTCTTACAATGTAGCCAATTGGAGAAGAGATCTACTATTACAAGTGGTGGAAGATGGCTATGGTGGTGGAGAAGGGTTTAAAGGTTTAGATCTAGATCTATTCCTCTGGCGTGGCGGCTTCTGGTGGTAGGGAGAGTTGTGGTCGAAAGAGAGGCTCTTTTCCTATCGCCCGAAGCCTCTTTATATAAGGGTCCCTTCACGAAAGTTGTTCTGTTTGACCTAATGAAGTCGATGCAACCTATATGGTCAGAATAAACTTCCCGTCATATAGTTGGTCTTTAAAGCTTCAGTATTAACTTCACGGCTCCTGATTTCTTTGACGTGTTGGAAATCTCGTATTGTTGGCATTTATGCAGTGATTCCCATCATCATACGTCATTATCTGCGTAGGAAAAAATAGCAAGAAAGGACTGCATACCCCTTTGATCATTAGGCATTAGTGGCAGGTTTAAAGAGATATTTTATCAAATATATGAATAATATCTATTTTAAATGCGCACGTGGATGGCTCTATTTCATAGCTATCAACCTCCCCAAGCTTAAACTTGATCTTCCCTGAGCAAGAAAACCAAAATAAAAAAGGGAACTCAGCATTTAAACTGAAATAACAAGATGGTGATCTTACTCATGTTTCCTCCACTTTATTAATCTAAAAAACTTTAGCATAGATAGAGTAATGGCAAACATATCATATAGGTTTCATGAATCCTTATAGCGCAGCAAAATTATTGTAAGCATGGATGATTCAAAAGAGAAATTTATTCCATTTCATGTAATTAACTCATAAGCTTGCCTTTGAACAATAAAGTGTAATCATGTAGAATTAAGAGTGTGAGAGTTTGTCATGAAAAGCATATACACTAAAGTGTCTCAATGTTGGGAATATTCCCTAGAGGCAATCATGTATGATGCTATTTCCCATTGTATTCATAAAGATTTTAAGTTGTCCTTGCATGTAACATCTGATCTATATCATTGAATATGTGATTCAGTTGTGGAACTATACATTCATGTTGTTCATACTAAATATCCTTGGTCATTAAGGTTGTGCTGGACACCCAACTTAGACCAATGTGAAAGTCGGCTTGATGACTCAGTTCCACTTGTCATGGGCATGGTGATGCCATTCCGACTTACACGGATTCGGCTAAAGAGTTTGGCGAGTCGGATTGACCCATATTGAGGTACAACGAACAAGTTGTCATTTGTATATCTCAATCAATGTAATCCTTATACCTGAGGTTGTTGCACAGTCCGAGTTGAGGATCACCGACTTAGATTTTATCAAACGCTGATCCATAACTGGGTAGTTATAAAGTTAGAGTTCGGGTTGACTAAGAATCAAGCTGCGTGATGTGAATAACCAAGATGGGATTTTGATCCTCCACTTGGAGAGATATTCTCTGGGCCCTCTCGGATGATATGATTCAGAAAGCATGGCCATGCATGACTCAGTTAAGTGTTAACCGAGGCGATCGACTAAGAGTTAGTCGGATGAATCACTTATCTCGGATCGAGAAGAGAGTCGAACTATTTAAGGGATGATAGTTATTTGCCTATATTCTAAAAAGGTATATCGTGAGGCAAAAGGGACTCGGACGCAAGTCGCATTGGAAAGGCATGTCGTCAAGACTCTTCGGTACTTGGGAGTTGACACGTTCTGCTAGGATCCGCTACCGATTGATCGATTGATAGTCGGACTCCAATCATGTCCAAGTAGCCATGATCCTGTGGGGTCACATACTTAAGAGCAGGAGCAAGTTCGGATTGGGTTTGAACCGGAAATCTGGTTGGGTTGGACCCAAGATGGATTTGGACTGAGTCAGTGAGTCAGACTCACAGTGACTAATATTATATCGGCTTTAGTGAATGGGCCACGAGTGAGTGGAGCCCACTTTCACTCCCTATATATAGTGGGGCGTAGAAACCCAAAAGGGTGAATGGTTAGGTCATTCCATGCGTTAAAACCCTAGCTCCACGGTAGTCCAGCCATCGTACCGAACCTAGAAGTTCGTCGTCGGTGCTCCTCCTTGTACGTGTGGATACCAGCAGATGTGTTGTAAGATCAGCACAGGACGATCGTGATCGGATTAGATCGTGAGGACTGCACTGCATCAACTAACGCGCTTCATCAGTAATCCACAACCACGTGTCTAGTGGTAATCCTCATGGCCTTCTACCTCAGCTAGATCTTGGGATCACCGTGTTAGAGGAAAAATGTTTGTTTTATCTCTACGTGGCCCAACACTCAATTCTCCCACATCAATAAATCAAGACCTTTCAAGCACTACTTTTCTATTTATTGTCCTTCAAGAATTTCAGTTCTTAAGTAACTGAGAGCATGCCAAAAAAATATTAGTTTATCGGGTTGTGATGGACACTCGTGGCATCACTAAGGTTTTTGTTCCTTTTGCATAATGATTTCTCATAATAGCCAGAGGAGTGATTCCATCATGTTTACAGCTACCAGGGAGTGCCAAGAATCTTACCCATTATAGCATTGCTGCTACATATGCTTAATCAACTCACAGCCAAAATCCAGGAGTTTCCTCCATGAAGATCGTTCGTAGGCTAGTGGAGTTGTTGGCATCCCATGAAGTTTGACACACATAAAGCTATATCATTCTTATGATTCACAAGTCAAACTTTGGCATGCTCACAAAAACCGCTAAACATTAATTTAATTGAACAATTATTTTCAAAGAGAGCTATCAAGTCAATCATTATTTTCTATGGTGTTGAGTGTCTCTAGGAATAAGCTTTCAAGACTAAACACTACAATACCCAAGTCTTCAATTTGTAAGAATTTTTTCTTATTTCAATTTGTTTAGCAAATTTTAGGAAAGACTTTTGTTAACTACAAGAGCTAAAACAAAACGTACCCAATTAAATATCCATGCAAATAAATTTTTACTATAGTATAGAGATTCACTCCACCGATATAACATCTTAACATTAATACTAACTAGCATGGGTTTCTTAAACTTCAAAAGTGGGGAGTCACAAGGCATACCTATCATGTTTGTTTCCACTTCTCTCTTCCCTTTCTATTTGTTTCCTAGAAACTCGAAGTCAATCACTCTCCTGCAAAACCTCGAGGCAAAAAGAAAAATAAAGAGGGAACATAAAGATAAACGAAGAAATCTTTTTGTGGTTATTGAGAAGGGGAATTAAAGAATAGAAAATTGGCGGCAAAGCTCAGCTTGAAATTCTCAAACAAAATAAAACAACAAAGATAAAGTGTTGGGGAAACCAACATGAGTGCTTATAAACTCAAATAAAAGCATAACCTTGAAAATAAAATAAAGCAAATGAAAGCCAAAAATATAAAAATAGATAGAAAACCTCCCCAAGCTTAGGCTTTTGCAAGCCCTTTAAATCATTATGGTGGAGGGAAAAAGTTGTAACTCTAGTCCGCAAATTGAGTTGATAAGTTACTTGTTGTTTCTCGGAGGTTCAGGGCGACATTATGCATTCCCTCCACAGTTCCTCCAATTTCATGGAAATCTTGATATGTAGCGAACCGGTTTGGTGGTTGCTCCTCCTGATGAGGGACTTCTTGCTCCTCCTCTTGGTCCTCATCCTCTTCCGGAATATCTTCTTGGGGTTGGTGTTTCTCAACCTGTAAGTCATAAAGCACGCATCCTTCCTCGATAGATAAAAGACCATTAGGCAAAGGAGAGGGATAGAGACGCCCAGCGCCAGCAATATGCAGATAATAAACACCAACTTTCCTAGTGAGCTTTCCACAAGCCCTCAAAGTAGAGAAACCAACACATCGCTCACCTAGTACTGGTTGTAACTCACCTAGGTCGATGCCTAGGACATTGGCGAGCACGGTGGTGATGCCTCCACAAGTGATTGGTACTTGGCTTTGGTTGGATTGGTACTCCAAGTAGCACACAAGAATTGCGCCCAAGTGAAGTGACAAGTTGTCATAGTTGAAAGCAGCTTTTGCAAGGACTAATACGTCCTCCTCATTGAGTCTTGTAAACTCATTACGCGCCTGCAAGGTGTTAGCAATAACATAGAACAAATAACGAATAGCAGGATATTGAATATTTTTCCCTTTGCCGAATCTAGAAGTAAAGCTCATTCTATTATAGCAGAGTTCAGGGGATGGTTCTATGTTGGTAAAAGATGCGCACAAAGCATTAGGATCATTGTTGGGTAAACCAAAATAATTAGCCACTGCAGATCTTCTCCTCCTTGATCATTGAGCTGAGCTCCGAAGAACTCGGGGTGCGGACGCTCCAGAAGTTCCGAAAGCTGATCCAGATCCCTCTCAAAGATAAGGTCTCCACTATTCCCTAGTTGGTAAAACTTGTTGTACTTCACGTCCATCTATAAGAATAGAGGATGAGTAGATTAGCAGAGTGATCAAGTGTGTCAAAATTTTATCTATTTTGCAAGAGTTTTTGAGGAACATGAAGTTTTATTAAAGAATTAAAGAGGTAAGAATGAGAATAAGTTTTCGTAAATATTTTTGTTCTTTGGTTTTGAAACTAAGTTTTTGGTTCAACGTCCAATCTAACTAGGGTCTCCTATGGTCAGGATGGCTCTGATACCAACTTGTCAACACCCGGATTTTTCAATCCTAGATGCCTATTATGCCATACATCGCAATCCCAGGATTACCATTTTTGCGAGACATAACAGAATTGGATACCATAGTACTTCATCCATTACAAACGATACATAAGTTCTTACACAAATAGGGATCTCATGATCCAGTTCTTAATACAACATCAAGCAGCGGAATACGTAATAATAACGGTAGCGTAGGCGAAGCTCCATCTTCGGGGTCACAGGCAATGCTGACGATGGGAGATGATCCTAGTTGTCGTAACCTTCCTGGGGTCCATCCTCCAGGTACTCCTCTTCATAGTCTGGCCATGGGAATAGCCAGGGACAAAGCCATGAGTACTCTTCAAGTACTCGCAAACTAATACTAATAGACAAAGGGGTTTTTGTATAATAGGACACTAGGCTCTAGGGTGGTTTTGCAAAAGCCAGATTTATCTCTACTAGGTTCCAGAGCTAGTCACAATTTTATAATTCCTAAGTGGGATCTTGTAATTCAAGTCACAACTCTGTTGTGGTCAAGTCAAAGTCTCAATTCATTTCTCAAGCCATTTTGAAAAGTCTGACGGGGGAACAGTATGGCCACTCCAACTGTCCATAACCGCGGACGCGGCTATTCGAATAGTTTGACACTCTGCAGAGATTGTACACTTTCACCACAACATTCGATACATCCGTCAGGAACAAATCCTGAATTCACCATACTCAGTATGAGGATAATCAATCCTAACCTTTCAATTACACTCCCTAGTATAAGCACCTCTCCTGTGAGTTTGGCCTCCCAACCATGACCACTGTCATCTTGGGTACTGCACAGGTGGACAATCTTCACAAGGTAGCCTCAGCTCAGACCTTGGCCGGGAGGGACTAATACTAAGGGATATAAGTTTCCAGTCAAGCCCTACCCAATATTCGGGTATTGTGGTTGTACGCTAAAATTGGAATGGTATCGCATCCAGACAACCATGAGTTTTATATAGGGCTAAGGCTCATGCCTCAACATTTTCATCACCAAAATCCTCAAGTGTTTGGAAACACATGTCCAAAACATTTCAATAGAATGATCCATCATTCCAAGGTTTTCATAACCATTTTCCACCAAGTAATCCCATCTAAAGGTTGATCAAGTTTTAAGCTTAGCACTAGCATCTACAGGTGGGGGTAGTACTAATGAGGGGTGGTAACTAGTGGAGTTTCACTAAGTCCAACCTTATATCTTAGGCTGATATCAAGGTTTCTAGCTTAGGCCAAATTTCATGCTCTTTATGCAACCTTCAGCACACTGTCTGGTATCTACCAAACTCTTAGGTAGACTCTAAGTAAGCTTTGATAAAGAAATAAAGTAAGAAGCTTGGCATAAAACTAGGATTGGTTTAACCAGTAGGTAGGATCATAAGTATGGGTTTGTGGCATCAGAAGGGTATCTTGCAAGGGTTAGCTTGCACAATATCAGTATAAGCTTGCACAGTTACTAGCTTGCTAAAGTAGAGTGTCTTGCAAGTTTTAGCTTGCCAGAGCAGTGGTTGAAGTTCTCCTCGGCTTCCTCTTCGTAGTATCCTCCTTCCTCCTCGTAGTATCCTTGGTCGGTACTAGCGTCTATGAATAAATACGAGGTACACAATCACCAAACAATACTTAACTACTTGCAATCATCACACACAAGGGTCCTATAGATGATCTAGCATCATCCCTAACATTACAAGGTTAAGGCTTGATTTAAATCCTTTTATTTTTATTTTTAGAAAAGTAATTTCTACTCATTGAAAAACTACATAAGATTTAATATTCTCCAAACCAAATATGGGCTCATGTTGACACATGTCATCACCACATATTGTAGTCCATGGGAATGTGATTTAAAGTGGTGTCACAATTTAATAAGGTTTTACCCTTTTATTTTAATTAATTAAAGTGGCTAGAAATGCTTATGTAGAATTCTTTTATTCCTTGAACAATATTTCTGCAAGTAAACCTATATATTTTTATATATTCTGAAAGGTATGGTTAAATGTGATTTTTGAGAGTTCGAATCAACTCAAAAGCATTTATGGTTTAAATTTGAAAAATATTTGAATGCAGAAAAGCTTCTGCCTTGTTATTTTTACTATGGCTGATCTACAGATCCAAATGACTTGAATCCAACGGGCTTGGATTAAGCACTCACAGACCTTTCCAACAAAATTGGTTTCATCCAATTTGGTGCACTGAATCGATCTGGGTTGATTTTTGAAGTTGGGTACAGAAGTGTGTTTGAAATGAAATAGAAAAAGTTTTAATTTGAATTGCTGGGCTGCGCGGGAAATTCTAACGGGCCGGCCTGCTAAGCGCAGTGCTCCCCCGGGCTGCTTAAGTGGGTGTCCCCACTCGTCAGTGACACGGGGCTGGGCGAAGCGGTATGGGGCAACGTGGATCGTTCGATCTAGTTCTAATCCAACGGCCGAGGGTCATCGTCGATGCGAGACAACTCCGGCGAGAACGAAACCTAGCGCGGCCAGTGAGGGGTGCTGGGGGCTCACCGGGGTACGGGCGAGGGTCGACGATGCGGGCGAACGACGAAGTCGACGACGGCGAACCTCCTGGTACCGGTGGCTTCTCCTGGGGCGGCTCCAATCGCTGGCTCCTTTCTTCTCCGGCAGCGGCAGGCTCCAGTGAAATTCCGGCGAGGTGGTGCTCGCCTTTCTCTGAGGATGGTGTGGCACGGTCAGTGGGGAGAGGGGAGTGAGAAGGTGTGAAGAAATCGTGCGGGGGTGGCCTCTATTTATAGTCGAGCGAGGGGACCGTCGGGGCGCACGGTGAGCTCGTCAGGGGCGACGTTACAGGCGGCTATAGGCATGGGCAAGGGTAGGGGACGGTGCTGTGTCTCCTAGCGATGCTCAACGACATGGTCGCGAGGCATGGGGCGGTGTGGTTTGGTCTGCAACGGACGGTGCTCTGCGCGACAGAGGCGGCGTCTTCGACGGCGGGCGGTGGCTGTATGGCACGGGGCGGCAAACAGGGGTGTCTGGCGGTTTCCTGGGTCGGTGGTGATCGTGTGTGCACGCGGTGAGGGCGGCGCGCGGTCTGTGGGTGATGGTCGAGGGTGGCGCTCTGGCGCACGCTCGGCATGGTCTGGGTGCGGCTTGTGCGCGTGGTCCAGGGCTTGGCAATGCTCGCGGCTGGGACAGTGAGTGGCGGTGGACGGTGGGCTGCCTCCCAGACATGCTGGCTAGGCTTGCTGCTGCTCCTAGCTTGCTGTCCACAATGGGGTGGCACTGAGGTGCTCGGCTGTTCACCATTAATGGCAATGGCAAGCTCACAGGGGTGCTAGTGTTGGGCTAATCTTTCTAGATGATCTACTGAGGTGTGTGTGAGCTAACTAGGGAACAAGTTAGGCAAGAATCACTGCACACTATAGTTTTTGATGTTTTGTTTGATTTGTGTCTGCAACCTGTTTGATGAAATGGCCGCATGAAATCAAGTTTTGAATTTTGAAATGATTTTTGGTGGGTTTGCTAGATTGGTGCTGGTGAGTCTGCAGATGCTTGGGTTTTGAAAGTTGAGCTTGTTTGAGTGGGT
Organism: Avena sativa; assembly: GCA_916181665.1. Classification (NCBI taxonomy): domain Eukaryota; kingdom Viridiplantae; phylum Streptophyta; class Magnoliopsida; order Poales; family Poaceae; genus Avena; species Avena sativa. The sequence continues at coordinate 338,989,624 of OV702283.1, read as the reverse complement.
TTTGAAAAAGTGGGATCTTCCCATATGAAGAAGATTCAATTTTGAATTGTCATTTAAACTATGCATTTGAAAGTTTCTGGATGATCACAAGGTGGGACTTGATACCTTGTTATGAGTACATTCAAGGGGTGCAAAGATCCAGAAAAGTTTCTGTTAGGTTTTGAAAGTTTGAGACAGCCAAAGTAGGCATGGGAGTTAAATTGGTCAAAATGACCATTCACCTCATATATTTGTTTTGATTTACTTGTCTTTAGGAAAAGTGTGGGGAATGTTTTAGATGATGTTCTTTTCACCTAAGAAACATTTTACAAGCAATGGATCACACAAACAAGGTGGTTTTTAAAGAAATTAAAAATCCATGCATACCCATATACATGCATTCATGAATTCATTTAGAAAAGTTTTTGTTAACCCTAAACTTGATGATTAGTGTTTGATGATCTAGGTTTGGTATTTTTGGGATGTTACATCTTTCTTGGTGGCTATAACTATACGGCCGGAACTTTTGTTCCCGCCATATAGTTGGTCATCAAACCTTCTGTATCCTGGGCTGGGATGAAAAATTGTCGATGGGTCAAATAACTATACGACCGAAGCTATACGGCGGGAATTTTATTCGATAATTTTTTCCTGCAAGAATGATTGTCTTGCATATTGTCTAGCAGATGCTTTGCTTCGGTAATTTGCTTACCCATAAATGTTCCTTAAGCTGCAGTATCTAGCATAGACTTAGACACAAGGTTAAGAGCATTAAAAAATAAATGTTAAATTAACCAATCTTCCATCCCATGATTGAGATAGTTTCTCATGCATTCTTTCATTCTCTCTCATGCAAGCGCTAGTGGCTCACGCTCTTCCTGTCTAAAACCAGTAATATTAGATCTGAGTTGCATAGTCTTTGCAGGTGGAAAGAATTTAGTCATAAATAAAGAAGTACATTCCACCCATGATGCAATAGTATTTCTAGGCAAAAATAGCAACCATTCTTTTGCTCTTCCTCTAAGAGAGAAAGTAAATAAGCGCAACTTGACCGCGTCGGGGTCAACATCTTTAGTGCGCATCATATCACTTATTTCAGTGAAAGTATTTAAGTGTATGCCTGCATCTTCTATAGTAGAGCCTCCAAATTGATTATGTTAAACCAAACTTAAATAGTATGGCTTAATTTCATAATCTTCAGAAGCAATTGTTGGATGAGTAATAGGAGTACGCAAATAATCATTGTTAGGAGTTGCAAACTCCCCAAGCTTATTTTCAGCCATACTTCCTATGTTTTTATATTTTCTTAAACAAGTACTAATGATGATAAAACAAGAATTTAAAGCCTAACTATTTTTTTGGTCTTTCAAACAAAGACTAAAAGCAAACTAACAAAATAAAAAATGAGAATTTAAAACTAGCAAGGTTCCTACTAACCTCACCAGGGTAGCTATTGCTTCCCCGGCAACGGCGCCAGAAAAAGGGTTGATACCTTCGATCCGGATTACGGATGTAGTATAGCCCTTTTTCCCTAGTAGACCTAGGTTTATCGAATCCTCGGGAAGCAGAAAGCAAAGTGAGATTACTTAAACGGACCTTCAAGAGTTTTAGAATTCCTATTGCGTTTTCACAGGACCAAGAGTTTGCGATCTTTTTGTTGTTGTTGACGATGGAGAGAAAGGGCCTAGGGTCTTCGGTTTTCACCAGTAGTTGTGCAAAAACATCTAATGGGAATAATAGATAATAAAGTATGCATGTAATTGTTAGAGCAAGATAATTATATGTGGGCAGTGCATCCATAATTGTTATCGCCTCCGCAACCTCTTATAGCAATAACCTACTAGTCTCATCCATAGAAGAAAGAGAACTAATGATATGCATCATGATGTCACCGTTAATCCCAAGTAAGTTCCTCACATACAACCTTACTACCATTTCTATCACTGGGGTTCCTATCCTGCATATCAGTCATTACTCACACTCCCTTTACCTGGATCAATCCTCGGGGTCTTGGGTAACTGACAAGTCCTTGGATTGAGGCAAGAGAGGGTATTACAATCATCATGTCATACAAACTAATTCATGATCCCATCTATGATAAATAACATGCACAAAAAGCTACATGGCTAGGCTGAAGCCCTTAGCCCAAGGAGAATTACTCACACATAGAGATGAAATCAACAATCATAAACATTGTAATAGAGATCATAAGATTGATAGCAAATAGTCTTACAATGTCGCCAATTGGAGAAGAGATCTACTATTACAAGTGGTGGAAGATGGCTATGGTGGTGGAGAAGGGTTTAGAGGTTTATATCTAGATCTATTCCTCCGGCATGGCGGCTTCTGGTGGCAGGGAGAGTTGTGGTCAAAAGAGAGGCTCTTTTTCCCGTCGCCTGAAGCCTCTTTATATAGGGGTCCCTTCACAAAAGTTGTTCTGTTTGACCTAATAAAGTCGATGCCAACTATCCGGCCGGAACTATACGGCTGGAATAAAATTCCCACCGTATAGTTGGTCGTTAAAGCTTTAGTATTAACTTCACGGATCCTGGTTTCTTTGACGTGTTAGAAATCTCGTATCTTTGGCATTTATGTAGTGATTCCCATCATCATACGTCATTATCTGCGCAGAGAAAAATAGCAAGAAAGGATTGCATACCCCTTTGATCATTAGGCATTAGTGGCAGGTTTTAGAGAGATATTTTATCAAATATATGAATAATATCGAGCTTAAATGCGGACATGGATGGCTATATTTCACAGCCATCAACAACCCACCCAAAACTTTTTTCCCCGGCTAGATTTCTTGACCTTCGCATCCGCCGAGTGGAATGCGAATACCCTTGCTCACTTGTCACTACTCCTAGGCGAAGATGTAGCGCGATACTAAGGGAGTGACGACCTGTCCCTTGATCATTTAACATCACACCTAGGTCCCAATATGGCGCGCCAGTAAGGGAGTGAAAATCCGGCCCTTGCTCATTTAACAACACACCCGGGTTCCGATGTGGTGCGTTGCTAAGAGGGTTACGCCCCAACGAGTTTCTAGTGGGTTTCATATCCTATGAACGACTAATTTTTACGTTGGCTCTCTAAGCCTATCACAACTCTCCTCCTTTACCCGGGCTTGTGACCGGATATGCCTAGGGAGACACTGGCGGAGTTAAAATATGACAAGAAGAGCCTTCATAAAATCCTCAACCTCGTCGCGACAACAACATACAACATCCAATACATGGAGATTAAGAACATCATATTGTGAATCCACAAGAACATTTCTAGGAAGACAGCCAACATCATCAACAACATCCTCCACCACCTCCCCCAAACAAAGAACAACAACAAACAAATGGAGATCCGAACGGTGACCCTAGAGATGACAATGGAGATGATGAAGGCAATGAACATGCATGGCATCCTCATAATTGACACCACCACCGACATCGCCATCGCAAATCAAGTGAAGAAAGTGAGTGCAATCGTCACAATCGCTTCCACAACAATGAAGAAAAAATCACCAAGCTCAAATTCACGATGCTTACATCCGCAGGAGAAAATGACCCAGAACTATTTCTCTCATGGGAACTCAAGGTCGAAAAGATCATACGCATACACAACTAATATGAAGCCAAGAAGGTTTCCATGGCCTCTCTAGAGTTTGATGACTATGCGAACCTTTGGTAGGAGCAAGTGCAAAAAATATAACTTGGTACTGCCAATTGAAACTTGGAGATAAATGAAGGAGGCCATGCATGAACTCTTCATTTTGAAACATTACAATCAAGATCTATTCAATAAGTTCCAAAGCTTAAAATAAGGCATAAATAGTGTGGATGAGTAAAGGAGATGGAAATTTCAATGATGAGATCAAACATCATGGAATCCTCGAAACAAAGAATGGCAAGATTCTTGAATGGCTTGAACTACCCAATCAAACGAGTCACCGAGTTCTAATCATACAACTCCATTGTTGAATTGGTCCATCAAGCCTGCAAGGATAAGAGAAGAGTCCAAAATGATCTGCATTATTTAAAGAACAAGCAAGACTACGCCACAAAGTACCCCCAACAACAATATCATTTGGATCAAGCTTCTCCTACAAGACCTTTGACTCCCTCAAGCCGCCAATCAAGCATGAATACGACATCGTCTCACAATTTCCTTTAAAGCATCAATGGGAAAAAGAGAAGTTACATGCTTCAAGTGCAAGAAGGATGGACATGAGCCCTTTGAATGCCTCAACGTCAAGGTCATGATACTAATGGACAATGTATAACATGGGAAAATGAGTGAAGGCTAGTATGAGGCTTTGAAGCAAGTTCATATCCTACAACAACAAGACACAAGTGATAATGAAGAGCTCTATTGTGATCCCTACACAAATCCAACGTTCATAGTCACAAGAGTATTGACCACCCATATCCAAGTCGGGCAAGACCAAATGTGAAATCTCTTCCAAACTATAGCCGGTGTGAATGGAAAATCTATCAAAGTGATTATAGATGGAGGAAGGTGTCATAATTTGGCAAGCGAGGAACTTTGTAACAAACTCAAGTTGGAGTATATGAAACATCCCATCCCTATCATGTTCAATGGCTTAGTGACAATGGAACCTTCAATATAAAGTATAAAGTCCTAGTCTCTTTCAAGATTGGCCCCTATGAAGACAATGTGGAGTGTGATGTAGTGCCTATGACGGTTTGTCACATGATTCTTGGAAGACCATGGAAATTCGATAGAGGAGTCACACATGATGGACACACCAACCATTACTCCTTCAAGTGGAAAACAACACATTTGTGCTCCATCCTATGACACCAAGCCAAATCATTGCCGACAATGCACAAAGCTTACCCACGCTACAACAAGATAATGATCTTTGCGAGATGAGAAGTGAGAAAGTGAACCACTTGCAAGTGAGTGAGATCCACAAGCCCAAGTTGAGTAAAAAACTAAGAATACCATCAAAAGTGGGATGAGTGATTTGAGTGTGGCCCATTAACAAAATTTATCATACAATTCTCTCTCTTGTCAATTTTGCAAGGTACTCAAGAGAGGAAATCACCCCCAAGGAATCTTCGACAAGATGTCCCACCATCAAGTGAAAACAAGAAAGACTATGAGCTCTTCGACAACAATGAGAATGGCTTTGACCATGGAGATCCAACCTCATACAAGTCCAACACCAAGGGCATATGTCCTCTATACATGGTGATGAGAAGTTAGAATCGAGGATGACTCTTTTTCAAGCAGGAGGATATGATGTAACCCGTCATACGACAAACACCATGCTACCCATTCATGCTACTCCAACAAATGCACCTAAGGTGAATTCCTTCCGCCACTTGTCCTCCTTTAGTCCTCACTTGAATGGAATGCTACTTGAGACAAATACACATCTTATGAGTAGGTCCACACCAATGATCATGATGCCAAGAGGATATGGAAAGGATGCTCAAGGAGCCAATACTCCCAAGCAAGAAGCATGGAAGATAAGGTGCAAGAAGCAGCAACTCCAGGACTGGAGTCTCCGTCGTTCACTCGTCGGAGTCTCCACTGCGTCTACACCAGACTCTCCAACCAAGCTTCTCAGAGTATTTGACCCTGCTCTTACTGACTCACACAGCAAGTGGTGACACCATGCAGAACCTCGGACCAAAGACCCGAGACCTTCCGAAAACTCCGACATCGTGACCACCGACCGGAGTCTCTGCCACGACGGCGTCGGAGTCTCTGGCCACACCAGAATCTACGGTATGCATGCACCAGAGTCTCTAGCATGCACAATGGGCCTACGAGCTATGAGCTGGGCTTCAACCCATGTAACTCCCAAATTCATATAGAACTTCCTTTATATGCCCAAACTACCCATTTTTAAGTTGCTAGCCTATATATATGCCACCACCTTCTCCTAGAAACCCTAGATTGAGATGATGAATTAGAGAGTTATGCTCCTTTCCCTCTTGTGTGGAACTCCCATGTAGATTATTCGGATTCTTCACATAGTTACTCTTTCCTCATGTAGATTCTAGTATATATGGGCCAATATTTTTAGTGTTCTATTCGTTGTTATTCTGTCTTGCTAGGTTTTTATTGGACCAGTGGACCGGTCGGTAAAAAAGAGTGTTGGCTTGTCTTTCGAGTTTCGGAGGTTGCTCCCTTGGGGGTTTATTGCCGGGGTCGATTTTACGGATTTGCTTTGCTATTTATGTCCACGTGTGTGCGTGTGTTCTTTGTCGTGTTCCTTGTGTTTTTTTTGTCTTCCCCTCGAAACCCACAAATCCATGAATATCGGATCACCCGGTGTCCACAACAAAAACCTTGGTCTATTCACTCTCTAGACCCCGAGGTGGATGACATTTCGGCGACAAGGGGTGAGAACCTAGGACTTGGTCCTTGGGAGTTGAATATGTGACATTTGCTATAATGTGTCTTTTCTCCGTTTTCACTGGGTTTACTATTTTCTATAAAATATATGACACGACTATACATCCCTGGTTGGTACAGAAACCCACCTATAAGCCTATATATTTTCTAAAATCAAACGCATCCTCTACGGCCAGCAACTGGGCCACAAAAATAATTGTTATATCCTGCCGTGCATCATCCTGACTATATATGTTGGAAGCAAGGCCCACGCATGAACACTGCATGCACAAGCTTAGCAGAGGCACATGACATGAGTCTATGAGAGACCCCAATTACTCTGACAGGATAGCAGCAATGTGCCTAGGCTCCAGCCACACCTCCCTCATTATTCAAAGCCGAGAAAAAGTAATCCCTGACTGGTACTCCTGCATGGTATATGCATGTATGGCTCCTTTTTCTTATGCCGATGAAATCAGCCAGAGGATCCCGGTTTTGATTACGTCGACTGTACCGCACAGGAGTGCGCGTACGCATCACTCATATCAGTTTACTGCGGGGGCATCGCTCAATTAAGTGCGGCACTAGCGCTGCATGTGTATGTGTGTGCAACGCATGGATGATACTGATACTACGACACACACACGCTGTACTACTCGGCGTCTCGCGGGCGTTGGCAACTCCACGTCGCTTGGCCGGCCTCGAGCCTCGGCTCCATGGTATTGCCCTGTTCCCATGGACAGAAGTCGCTTTTTCGGTATTTATTTCCCACGTGGTGCCTCCTCCTCCACGGCTTGGTCTATTAAATGAGCACTTCCAAATTGTGTATCATCTTTGCCAAAAACGAAAGAAATGGTATTCACAGCGACGGTACAAATACATTAGTTCAGAACTGTCCTGTTTATACCGTGTTAACTGATTCTGTTAGATTGTGTTTGGTAAGACGGACCGTAATCAGATACAGTGGTATAGGTTACCGGCCTATTACAAAATTGATTCCGTCCAACATCCCATGTAATCGCTTCTTCAACTTCCCATCGATCTATTCTAACCAAGCGCCGCCCCTTGTGCATGGCCTAAAAAAAGCGCCACCGCTTGTTTATGGCCCCTCGTCATCACCGACCAGCGTGGATCCTTCTTGTCGCCATGCTCTCTAGCCACCGCCGGCAGCGGTGGCGAAGAACGACGGTCGCGGTCTAGGTATGGGTGCCTCGCGCGGCCGCGTGTCAGTCAAGGAGTCGTATGGCATACTTGAAGTCGGTCGGCACCTGCGACACTCCCGGTTCCACCCACCGGCCACCCACCGGCGAGAACAAGACGTTTCCTCCCTACCCGTCTTCCACCGTTGGCCGCCGCCGACACGGGCAGTGCTTCCACCGTTGGTCGAACCCGCTTTACAAAACCAAGGCTCTGGTATCCATTGACTTTACATTTCACACTAACAAAACAAGTTTTAGTTTTTGTCCGTTCCGTTTACACTGACACTGTCATTTGTTTCCTTTTATCTCCTCTCATGAACCAAACATCTTCTAGATTTTCTTTCTTTTTTTTTCAACTGAGGACACATATAAGTGGGACTGGAGAGAAGGGGACTCGCGGCTTAATCGTTCCAAAAAATTGTTCGAGATGGATGATTTAAGGAGGACCACCGTGTGTGGGAGCAAAGAGTTTATGACACGAAAAAGAGTTCCATGGCCCCCATTAAATCCCACTATGGCGACTTGACACAGTTATCATGTCGTGGATCAACAATCGTGCACGTTTGGTTTTTCAGCCGTGCCCAGGCTAGGTTAGTAGTTGGTTTTTTTTGAGTGAGAAAGGTTAGTAGTTGGTTAATCACAAGACCATACGTTTGTCTAAAAAAAAGACCATACGTTGGGCTACAAAATACTTGAACCAATTGATTTCACTTTCACGTAGGACGAGACGGTCGGCCTCCTTGGGCAACCGGGTCAGTTCTAACCCTAGACGCCGGGCTCCCTTCTCTGACCCTCCCCCCTCCCTCTCCTTGGGCAACCCGATCAGTTTTAACCCTAGACGCCGGGCTCCCTTCTCTGACACCCCCCCCCCCACACCACCACCACCGCTATGACCGACTAGTCCACGGTGGCGGAAGGCCTCGTCCACATAGTGGGGCGGGACCTCCAGCCGTCTTCACATCGGTGGAGCCTGGTTCTCAGGGTGGCGGCCCCAGATTGGTTGTGGAAGCGCGTCGACAATGGCGCACCGTCACTGTCGGCCACATCATCGACGACCTCTGTAGGAGGTCCCTAGCGGTGCTAAGCGTGCGGGATTGAGAGGGCATCGGTGAGGGAATGGCCGGTGACCTTGGCCGCCTCCCGAGATGAGAACATGTTCCCTCTTTGGCTGGAACAGACGATGGTGACGTCTTCCGTTCCACAAACTTCAGTGGAGGCATACTTCGTGGGAGTTGCATCTTCGTCCTGGTATTAATCTTGCTGATGCAGTAATCGTCCCCTCGCTCAGGCTACTCTGGTGAAACTATAAATTAGGTCTCCTAGATCAGAGAATGACGGCGCAAAACGTGTTCTCCCTCCCGGGGCATCGTTTTTGGATCATGTGCTAGCTAGAGGGACCTAAGGTGGAGCGGTGTGGTTTCATTCATGTCGAAGATGACGAGTCTTGGTGGCGAACACATGATGATGGACGCGTGTAGGGCTATGGCACTGTCTAACATCGTGGCAGCGTTGACAACATTACAAGCTAGCTCAATGCATTGATCCATGTCTTCAATATGGATTAGCGGGAGTACACGACGACTTTTGGAGCATGCACATGTGGTGCCCGTTGAGGGCCTGCTAAACTGGTTTGTGCTTTTGGCGTGCCATTGTGCAGCTAGGTGAGGCCTATGAATTAGATGGTGTGCATCGATATGACGTCGGGACATATGACCTGATCATGGTCACCCCCATCATCAATCTTGTAGATGTAGCGGAAGAGGTAGTTAGAAAGGTGGCTTTAGGTTGATCGGTGTATTTGTTCTGACATGCATTGTTGAATAATATAAAAAGAAGGTTGTGTGCATCATTTTGATGAAGAGGCCGAAGGTTCTAATCGACCTCCTTTTCAAAATAAATCGTAGAACAAGACATCTCTGGCCAAACAGTAAGATACCACTCCACCTCAGGCCATTTATAAAAATTAAACAAGTTGAGAAATTGCACAAATCAGCAACTCTAGGACCGTTGTTGCAAAAATCAATGACTTAATGTTTTGCACAAACTAGTGACTTGATGGGTAATTATTTACAAGGAGGGGTAGTCATCCATTTACACTTGTTAACAATGAAAACACTGTGTGCGCGCGCGCCTAATGGGTGACCTAGATGCCATCTTTAGTTAATGAAGTTGTTGGTTTTGATATTCCCTTGATATAGTGACCCCTCCTAGGATGTGCACTATTTAAATTTGTGTTTGAATGCGGTTGAGAACCCCCCCTCCCCCTACCCGTATATCTTAGAATCCATGGGTGTATTTTGTATGGAATGTATGAATAAAACACCAATGCAATGAAAACAGGATATACCAAAAGCAAGATATATGCGTTACATAACAACATTTCGCACATCCCAAGGTAACATAGAAGTTTTACATGAGATACTACGAAACAAGAAAATAAAAATGAGGCCTGTAAACTTTTAACTTTCTTCTTCAAGCTCTAGCTTCTTTAAAAGTTTCCCTTGAAGCTTAAATATTTCGCCCCTTTGTCATTGACGCATCGCAAAAGGGTGGGGGAGAATTTCTCCTTCACTTGCCTTATGAAAGATGTGGTGGCATGGGAGCAATGGTTGAGGTGGAGGGAATACTCGAAGAGGAAGTTGACTGCTTGGTCTTAATTACTTCATGATGAAACCTCTTAAGAGAGTGATTCATGCCCCTAGCTTTGCCGTAAAATCAGCTTGATTTCTCTCAAGTTTCTTTGGTAAGAGGGAATTTTTGTGAGAAGATTGGTGTTGGTTGAGATGGTTTATTCATCTTTAGGATGGGAACCAGAGATCTAAACATGAGTGGAGGATTGGAAATATAATAAATCTGGAGTGTGATCCTTGACTTTTGAGGCAGGTGGGTGTCAAGTTGTTCAGCAGGCTAAGCTAGTACTATTGCATGTCCTTGAGAAACTTGTTATGTTGCACTAACATGATAGATTGTAGTACCCTTGGGTATATTTTTCCTAGACAATGAGTCTGATGCTATCTCATTATCTTCATGCTCCTGTGAAATAAAGGATGTAGAATTTTTAGGAAACTCATCTCCCTTCCTTTTCTTGGAAGTGGATGAAGAGGCAGGAACTTCAGAACTGACATTTGAATCAATGGAATCTGGCTTGGAATCTAACTATGGTAATTCATCTTATAAGTTGTGCATTTGATAGAAATCGAGTGCATATTTTATATCTAGTGGTGGGCCAAGACCAAATTGAAAGCCTAGGCACAAAGCCTCAACCAACAAGTATGGAGAGAAATCACCACGTTCCTGAGATGTGTTGCTAGAAACACGTCACAATATGCTACAGTCATAGCAGACTACAAGTATTTTACAGCTTAGAACATTGATTCTTGCTGTTCTAGCTTAGTACATCGCCTTGAGAGCTTGCCGAAGTACTTGGAAGTGACACCATTGAGCCTAGGCACATGCCTAGGGTGATTGAACGGTAAATCCTCCCATGTTTATATCCCTTTATTTGTTTGCCTCCTCGTAAGACAATTGTGTTATGCCCTGATTTCTTGTTTCTGATCAACTACTTTTGGGGGACGAGCATAAGAAAACAGAAACTACTCACCCCAAACCCCCACATCCTTTGTTGTCTAGCTTTCCTTTGGAACAAGGTTTCAAGAAGGGATGAGTAGCAGATTCTGACATGATTTCACTATGACCTAAGATAGATAAATAGAGAAGATAAGGTCACAAGTGACTTTAAACTTTTTCTTGATTTTTCTTGAAAGATTCTATAAAGTATTTGATAGAGATGCCTTCAACATTAGGCCGCCAAACTTCATGGTTCAACCAAGTATTGGTCATGTTCCTTAAGAGATCAAGGAAAAAAAATTGAGACTTGGTGAAGACAACTTGAGTATAGCAGAGAGTGAAGAGCAGTAAACATATAAGATGCAATTAGCACATAGGAAGTTTTTTCTAACAAGAGTGTTAATAAATCTAGGATCAAATCGGTGAAATAATATGAGTAGTTGCAGAGAAATCTCATCTAAAAATCGAAGAACATGATCTAAAAGTATTCAGAAAAGATCATGTACTCACTCCCCAACCCTAACTTGGTTGCGGCAGTGGAGGAGGAGGCATCCATTGCCGACGAGAAATCTAGCAGGAAAGATGGGAAGTCAAGCTCAAGCATTCTTATTCATTGCGTAGCAACAATGGCACAAGAGGAGAGATGAGTAGTTTTGGCAGGGAGAGAGTGAAGTGGAATTTTCGGAGAAGGAGAAGGCCTTATATAACTATTGTCACTTACAGAAAACCAGTCCCACTAACTTGGTCAATACTACGATTGACTGACGGTTTTACTCATGTGGGGAACCGTTTTGAATTCCATAGACTCAACGAGTTTTTCAAGAATTCATGACTCAAAAAAAATTCTCAGAAGATTTTTCTTGAAAAACAGATGTTGTTGAGGATTCTAAAAATTGATTCAAAGGTAAGGCAATTTAGTTTAGAATTGGTTTTTGTTGGAGATATGCCCAAGAGGCAATAATAAAAGTTGTTATTATTATATATTTGTGTTTATGATGAATGTTTGCATCCCATGCTATAATTGTATTAACCGGAAACATTAATACTTGTGTGTTTTGTAAACATAAAAGAGTCCCTAGTAAAGCCTCGTGTTAGACTAGATTGTTGATTAATATATGATCATGGTTTCCTGATCATGAACATTAGATGTTATTAATAATAAGATTATATCATTAGAATAATAATGTGATGGACACACTCCTATAGTTAAGCGTAGCATAAAGATCAAGTCATTTAAAGTTCGTTTGCAATAAGTTTTCAAATACATAGTAACCTAATCCTTCGACCATGAGATCATGTTAATCACCATCACCGGATGGATACTTTGATGACATCAAACACCGCTTCTTAATTGGGTGGTTATAAAGGTGGCATTGAGTATTGTGAAAGTATGTGTTGAAGCACATGGATCAAGAGTGAGATTTATCCATCCATATGACAAATATATATACTCTTGGCCCTCTCGGTGGAATGTCATCCAATTGGTGTGCAAGCATGTGACTAGGTCACAAGGGATGTCATATCATGGAATGAGTAAAGATTACTTACAGGTAACAAGGTTGAACTAGGTATAAGAGATACCAACGATCAAAACTCGGATAAGTAAAGTATCACGCGACAAAGGGAATCGGTATCGTATGTAAATGGTTCATTCGATCACAAAGTAATCGTAGAAATATGTGGGAGCCATAATGGATTTATAGATTCCTCTAATGGTTATTAATCGGAGAGGTGTCTCGATCATGTCTGCATAGTTCATGAATCGTAGGGAGACACACTTAAGGATTCGATGTTGTTTAGTAGATATGGAATATGAGTTGGAGACCGAATGTTGTTCGGAGTCTCGGATTGGATCCAGGACATCACGAGGAGATCCGGAATGGTCTGGAGAATAAGATTCATATAAGGAAAGTCAATTTCTGGGGTTCGGAAATGTTTTCGGTGTTTTGACCGAAAGATTCTAGAATGTTCTGGAAGGTCCACCATCCCCGGGAGGGGGTACTTGGAATGCACCATACCCTAATGGGGTAGGCGCATGGACCACTAGGTAAAGTCGGCCAAGGAAAAGGAAGATAAACACAAACTCTAGTTTGAAAAGTCAAATCCTAGTTTGAAATTCAAAGTCCTAGTGGAGGAAGGAAATGAAACCTTAAGGGAAAAGGTTTCCCTTTCCCTGCCTATGCCGCCGGCCAAGGGGACCTGGGGGAGGACTCGTCCAGGGCTGGGAACCCTGGCCGCCGCCCCTCCACCCATATAAGGAGGGGTGGGGGCTCCCCCTTGTCCCCTACCCCAAACCCTAGCCATCAGGCGCCTCCCTCTCTCCTCCATACAGCTGTTCTGGCTTAGGCGAAGCCCTACAGTAATATCTTCACCACCACCACACCGCCGTGCTATTGGGATTCCGAGGAGATCTGATGAGCTCAGATCACTGTAGAGCTTCGTTGGGAAACCCCAAGAGGAAGGTATGATGTGCACAACAGTAAGTTTTCCCTTAGTTATGAAACCAAAGTTATCGAACCAGTAGGAGGAAGGAAACGACTCCAAGGTGTTGATAACAACTTGGAATCCTGCACAACAGAAACTCAAGACTTTGCCCCAACATACAGTGAGGTTGTCAATCTCACTGGTTTGCTGAAAACAAAGGATTAAACATATGGTGTGGAACATAGTAGTTGCTTGTAGAAAGTAAACGGTAATAGTAGATGATGTATCAATGATAAAGATTGGACCGGGGTCCACAGTTCACTAGAGGTGTTCTCCTTAAGATAGATAACATGCTGGGTGAACAAATTACAGCGGGGAAATTGATAGATTGAGCAAGCATAACAATGCAAATACTAGACATCATGACTCCTGTGATATTTGATTGGTTACAACAATATACATAGACCGTAATCCAACTACATCTGTGACTAATAATCCACCTTCAGGTTATCATCCAAACCCCTTCCAGTATTAAGTTGCAATCAACGGATAATTGCATTAAGCAATGTGTGTAAAGTAAACAATACATTTGTTCCATGAACAAAAGATTGTTGTTTTCTCCCTAGTAGCAACAACACATCAACAACCTTAGATATTTCTGTCACTTCCCCAGATTACTAGAGGCATGAACCTACTATCGAGCATAAATAATCCCTCTTGGAGTCACAAGCATCTACTTGGCCAATATAGCTACTAGCAACGGAGAGCATGCAATATAACAAATAACACAGACATGATAGAATCAACAATCAATCTGACATAGCATCTCAATATCCATCGGATCCCCGCAAAAACAACATGTATGATTCCAAATAGATGATCTTGATCATGAACGGAGCTCACAAGATCTAAACATGATAGCACAATGGAGGAGAAACAACCATATAGCTACTATATGGACCCATAGTCCAAGGGTGAACTACTCACGCATCATATCGGAGGCTGGCATGGTGATGAAGAAGGCCTCCGGGATGATCTCTCCCCTCCGGCAGTGTAACATCCCAAAAATACCAAACTTAGATCATCAAACACTAATCATCAAGATTAGGGTTAACAAAAACTTTTCTAAATAAACTCATGAATGCATGTATATATGTATGCATGGATTTTGAATTTCTTTAAAAACCACCTTGTTTGTGTGATCCGTTGCTTGTAAAATGTTTCTTAGGTGAAATGAACATCATCTAAAACATTTCCCACACTTTTCCTAAAGACAAGTAAATCAAAACAAATATATTAAGTGAATGGTCATTTTGACCAATTTAACTCCCATGCCAACTTTGGCTGTCTCAAACTTTCAAAACCTAACAAAAACTTTTCTGGATCTTTGCACCCCTTGAATGTACTCATAACAGAGTATCAAGGCCCACTTTGTGATCATCCAGGAACTTTCAAATGCATAGTTTAAATGACAATTCAAAATTGAATCTTCTTCATATGGGAAGATCCCACTTTTCCGAAACCCACTCAAACAAGCTCAATTTTCAAAACCCAAGCATCTGCAGAATCACCAGCACCAATCTAGCAAACCCACCAAAATTCATTTCAAAATTCAAAACTTGATTTCATGCGGCCATTTCATCAAACAGGTTGCAGACACAAATCAAACAAAACATCAAACACTATAGTGTGCAGTGTTTTGAGCCTAACTTGTTCCCTAGTTAGCTCACACACAGCTCAGTAGATCATCTAGGGAGTTTAACTAAGGACTAGCACCCCTGTGAGCTTGCCATTGCCTTCAATGGTGAACAGCCGAAGCCAACCTTGCCACCCCATTGTGGACAGCAAGCTAGAGGAAGAACTAGCCGTGCCAACCTTGTCTAGGAGGCAGCCCACCGTCCACCGCCACTCCCTGTCCCAGCCGCGAGCGTAGCCAAGCCCTGGACCACGCGCACAAGCCGCGCCCAGACCATGCCGAGCGTGCGCCAGAGCGCCACCCTCGACCAGCGTCCACAGACCGCGCGCCGCCCTCATCGCGTGCACACACGATCACCACCGACCCAGGAGACCGCCAGACATCCCCGTTTGCCGCCCCGTGCCATACAGCCACCGCCCGCCGTCGAAGACGCCGCCTCTGCCGCGCAGAGCACCGGCCGTTCCAGACCAAACCACACCGCCCCATGCCTCGTGACCATGTCGTTGAGCATCGCCAGGAGACACAGCACCGTCCCCTACCCTTTCCCATGCCATTAGCCGCCTGTAACGTCGCCCCCGACGAGCTCACCGTGCGCCCCGACGGTCCCCTCGCTCGACTATAAATAGAGGCCACCCCCGCACGATTTCTTCACACCATCTCACTCCCCTCTCCTCACTGACCGTGCCACACCGTCCTCAGAGCAAGGCGAGCACCACCTCGCCGGAATTTCACCGGAGCCCGCCGCCTCTGGAGAAGAAGGGAGCCAGCGATTGAAGCCGCCCCAGGAGAAGCCACCGGTACCAGGAGGTTCGCCGTCGTCGACTTCATCGTTCGCCCGTCTCGCCGACCCTCGCCCGTACCCCGGTGAGCCCCCAGCACCCCTCACTGGCCGCGCTAGGTTTCGTTCTCGCCGGAGTTGTCTCGCGTCGACGATGACCCCCAGCCGTTGGATTTGAACTAGATCGAACGATCCACGTTGCCCCATACCGCTTCGCCCAGCCCCGTGTCACTGACGAGTGGGGACACCCACTTAAGCAGCCCGCGGGAGCACTGCGCTTAGCAGGCCAGCCCGTCAGAATTTCCCGCCCAGCCCAGCGATTCAAATTAAACCTTTTCTTTTTAAATTCAAACACACTTATGTACCCAACTTCAAAAATCAACCCAGATCTATTCAGTGCACAATTTTGAATGAAACCAATTTTGTTGGAAAGGTATGTGAATGCTTAATCCAAGACCGTTGGATTCAAGTCATTTGGATCTGTAGATCACCCATAGTAAAAATAACAAGGCAGAGGCTTTTCTGCATTCAAACATTTTTCAAATTTAAACCTTAATAGCTTTTGAGTTGATTCCAACTCTCAAAAATCACATTTAACCATAACTTTTAGAATATATAAAAATATATAGGTTTACTTGCAGAAATAATGTTCAAGTAATAAAAGAATGCTAAATAAGCATTTCTAGCCACTTTAATTAATTAAAATAAAAGGGTAAAACCTTATTAAATTGTGACACCACTTTAAATCACATTCCCATGGACTACAATATGTGGTGATGACATGTGTCAACATGATCCCATATTTGGTTTGGAGAATATTAAATCTTAAGTAATTTTTCAAATGAGTAGAAATTACTTTTCTAAAAATAAAAAAGATTTAAACCAAGCCTTAACCTTGTAATGTTAGAGATGATGCTAGATCATCTATAGGACCCTTGTGTGTGATGATTGCAAGTAGTTAAGTATTGTTTGGTGATTGTGTACCTCGTATTTATTCATAGACGCTAGTACCGACCAAGGATACAAGGAGGAAGGAGGATACTACGAAGAAGAAGCTGAGGAGAACTTCAACCACTGCTCTGCACAAGGCAAGCTGATACTATACCAATGCAAGCCTAATACTACTAGTGAATATGCAAGCTAACCCTTGCCAGATACCCTACTGATGCCACAAACCCATACTTGTGATATGACTACTATATGCCTTAAGCATATGTGATCATACCCACTTGATAAACCAAATCCTAGTTTTATGTGCAAGCTTCTTACTTTATTTCTTTATCAAAGCTTACTTAGAGTCTACCTAAGAGTTTGGTAGATACTAGACAGTTGTGCTGAAGGTTGCATAAAGAGCATAAAATTTGGCCTAAGCTCGAAACCTTGATATCAGCCTAAGATATAAGGTTGGACTTAGTGAAATTCCACTAGTTACCACCCCTCATTAGTACTACCCCCACCTGTAGATGCTAGTGCTAAGCATAAAACTTGATCAACTTTTATGACAGCTGGTCATGGTTGGGAGGCCAAACTCACAGGAGAGGTGCTTATACTAGGGCGTGTAATTGAAAGGTTAGGATTGATTATCCGCATACTAAGTATGAATTCAGGATTTGTTCCTGACGGATGTATCGAATGTTGTGGTGAAAGTGTACAATCTCTGCAGAGTGTCAAACTATTCGAATAGCCGCGTCCGCGGTTATGGACAGTTGGAGTGGCCATACTGTTCCCCCGTCAGACTTTTCAAAATGACTTGTGAAATGAATTGAGACTTTGACTTAACCACAACAGAGTTGTGACCTGAATTACAAGATCCCACTTAGGAGTTATAAAATTGTGACTAGCTTTGGAACTTAGTAGAGATAAACCTGGCTTTTTGCAAAACAACCCTAGAGCCTAGTGTCCTAATATCCAAAAACCCCTTAGCTGTTAGTATTAGTTTGCGAGTACTTAAAGAGTACTCATGGCTTTGTCCCTGGCTATTCCCATGGCCAGACTATGAAGAGGAGTACCTGGAAGATGGACCCCAGGAAGGTTACGACAACTAGGATCATCTCCCATCGTCAGCATTGCCTGTGACCCCGAAGATGGAGCTTCGCCTACGCTACCGTTATTATTATGTATTCCGCTGCTTGATGTTGTATTAAGAACTGGATCATGAGATCCCTATTTGTGTAAGAACTTATGTATCGTTTGTAATGGATGAAGTACTATGGTATCCAATTCTGTTATGTCTCGCAAAAATGGTAATCCTGGGATTGCGATGTATGGCATAACAGGCATCTAGGATTGAAAAATTCGGGTGTTGACAAGTTGGTATCAGAGCCATCCTGACCATAGGAGACCCTAGTTAGATTGGACGTTG
This sequence comes from Avena sativa, assembly GCA_916181665.1. Lineage (NCBI taxonomy): Eukaryota > Viridiplantae > Streptophyta > Magnoliopsida > Poales > Poaceae > Avena > Avena sativa. The sequence goes on along the minus strand of OV702283.1, from coordinate 338,971,253 downwards.
AACCAAAAACTTGGTTTCAAAACCAAAGAACAAAAATATTTACGAAAACCTATTCTCATTCTTACCTCTTTAATTCTTTAATAAAACTTCATGTTCCTCAAAAACTCTTGCAAAATAGATAAAATTTTGACACACTTGATCACTCTGCTAATCTACTCATCCTCTATTTTTATAGATGGACGTGAAGTACAGCAAGTTTTACCAACTTGGGAATGGAGGAGACCTTATCTTTGAGAGGGATCTGGATCAGCTTTCGGAACTTCTGGAGCGTCCGCATCCCGAGTTCTTCGGAGCTCAGCTCAATGATCAAGGAGGAGAATCTGCAGTGGCTAATTGTTGCAAGTCTCCGAGGAAATATTGAACCTCCCACTGTGGAGGGAATTCTGTTTACCTTGAGGGAAAACAACTGGCTCGATGGACTTGCCAGAGCAATGCAGGAAGCTCTTTCCCGTCTGTGTGGGCAGAGCATCAATCAGATCAAGGGTACTCGCTTTGAGTTTTGCCCAAGGCGTGATGCAAATGGACAACCATTGGAAGCCCCATACCACCCCGAGCCGAAGACTCAATTGGACCACCTTAGCTTCATGATGTATGATCGTCAGCAAGAATTGGACAACTGCCGTGACTATTGCAACCACAAGTCTGCCATCATCAATACGAAGGACCAGACCATCGCCATGCTAGCAAAGGATCGTAAGTCTCGCCGCCGTCAGCTCGACAAGAAGGAGCGCATTATTGCCCGTCTTCGCCATCGCATCTCATCTCTGGAAGAGACCATCCACGAGAGAGATATGCAGTTAGAGGAAAGGGAGAATGCCGGAGAGGATCTTCGTGGAGACCCTTACTCCTATCTCAGCGATGACGATGATTTTCTGGAGGATCAGGCCATGGACTTCTTCACCGATGAGGATGATTTCTCCTTCATCGATGATGCTGAAGATGATGAAGCCACAGACTCCGAGGAGTAGTAGCACTGAGCACTAGCGTAGTGAGTAGTAGTCGGTCCCACTGTATCGTAGTTTCCAGAATGGTTCTTAAAACCATCTGTTTTTCCTTGCTGTGGTGTGCGTTGTATCGAGTGAATGAATGAATGAAAAAGCAAGTTGCTAGAAAAACCGGAGTCAAACTCTAAAAACTTTTCAAAGACCCAAAACCTTAGAGATTTCCCTCTTTTCTCATGATCTATATCAATCTTCAGATGCCACGTGGAGGAAGTGGTTCAGCCTCGGACCCGATGTTGCAGATCCTGCAAATGTTGACTTCTAACCGCGAAGCTGAAAGAGCAGAACGTCAAGCCAACCTAGCCACTCTGCAACAGATAGCCCATCTAGCCCACAACAACCAAGGCCACGGAAATCAGGACAACCACGGATCTAAGCTCAAGAATTTCCAGAATACCAACCCACCCGTTTTCACCAAGTCAGAAGAACCCCTAGACGCCGATGATTGGCTGCAAACCATGGAAAACAACTTAGAAGTAGCAGGAGTGGAAGCCAACGAGAAAGTCCTGTTCGCCACCCATTATCTAGCCGGAGATGCCAGGGCATGGTGGAACAGTGTTCGTGCAATGACCGGAGGCCAGATGATGACCTGGGAGGAATTCAAGGTCAAGTTTAGCAGAACCCATGTGCCACCAGGTTTGATCAAGAGAATGAGAGACGAGTTCAGAGAGTTGAAGCAAGGAAGGATGACTGTAGTGGAATACCGTGACAAATTTTTGTCATTAGCTAGGTATGCCCCGGACGAGATAGACACCGAAGCCAAGAAGAAAGAAAGATTCCTGAATGGTCTGCATGACGATATGCAGACAATGTTAGTCAATATCCCCTTTGTTGATATTGAAGCCCTTGTCGACTCTGCTATCCAGATGGAAGGAAAGATCAACCAGGCCAATGAGAACCGCAAGCGTCGCATGATGCATCAACCAGGAACCCATCAGACCCCAAAGTATCGCCCCAACCCATCTCCAGGATTTGCCCCAAGAACCAATAGACCCCCTATGACCCGTCCAACCTATCCCAACCGTGGAAACCCTAGACCCGGAGGAAATCACAACAACCCCGGCAACTCTAGCAATTTCACCTGTGCCCCACCCAAGTTCAACACCAACAATGCTACCGCCAACCCCAACACTGCCCCGAGGACTGGAAGCAATGTTGTGCCTGTCGCAGCCAAGGACAAGTCACAAGTGACCTGTTATGACTGTGGAAATAAAGGCCACTATTCCAACGAGTGCCCCAACAAGAAGAATGCTACAGCCCCTAATACCAATGTCCCAGCTCAGCAGCAGCGTCGTGTCCAGCCAGGGAGAAGATTTGCCCCATGGAATTCACTCAACCGCAATGGCCGTCTTTTTCTCATGCATGCTGAAGAAGCTCAGGAAGCGCCAGACGTCGTGCTGGGTATGTTTTCTGTTAATTCAGTACTTGCAAGAGTGTTGTTTGATTCTGGTGCATCGCATTCATTTGTCACCGAAGAATTTGCCTGCACTAGTAAAATTCAACCAACCAAATTGAAACATGTGATGATTGTACAAATTCCCGGATCAACCACCAAGGCTAGGCAAATTTGCAAAGCCGTCCCTATCCGAATCCATGGCATAGATTTTTATGCTAACCTAATAGTACTCGGAACTAAAGGTTTGGAAGTAGTACTAGGAATGGATTGGATGTCCAAACATAAAGGATTGATTGACTGTGCCAAGAAAGCCATCACCATGACCAGTACCGCCGGAATATCAGTCGAGCATATATCTGAAACCTTACCTCGCCAATTCAAGTGTAACAAGAGTATAGCCCAACCTACCATTGACCAAGTCCGGATAGTCTGCGAATACCCCGATGTATTTCCAGATGTTTTGCCCGGTATGCCCCTAGATCGGGATATCGAGTTTATCATTGAACTAATCCCCGGAACCGGACCCATAGCCCAGAGACCCTATAGTATGAACCCGTCAGAACTAGAAGAACTGAAGAAGAAACTGGATTCCATGTTGGAAATCGGATTGATTCAACCAAGTGCGTCCCCATGGAGATCACCTGTCTTGTTTGTGGACAAGAAGGATGGAGGTAACTGTTTGTGTACGGATTATCGAAAGTTGAATGATGTCACCATCAAGAACAAGTACCCCTTGCCTAAGATAGAAGATTTTGATCAGTTGACCGGTGCCCAAGTGTTTTCTAAGATTGATCTTAGGACTGGCTATCATCAACTCAAAATTCGTGCAGAGGATAGTCCAAAGACTGCCTTTACCACCAGATATGGATTGTATGAGTATACAGTCATGTATTTTGGATTAACCAATGCCCCCGCTTATTTCATGAACCTCATGAATAAGATTTTTATGGACTTCCTGGATAAGTTTGTCGTTGTTTTCATCGATGACATTCTGATTTATTCCAAATCAGAAGAAGAACATGAGCTACACCTAAGGACCATTCTTGGAACCCTTAGTGAGCATCAGCTGTATGCAAAGTTTAGCAAATGTGAATTCTGGTTACAGGAAGTAGGATTCCTCGGTCACATTGTATCAGCCGGAGGAATTGTCGTTGACCCTGCCAAAGTGAAATATGTAGAAGATTGGCAAGCCCCAACCACTCAAACCCAAGTTCGTGCTTTTCTCGGATTGGCGGGATATTACCGCAAATTTGTAGAAGTATTCTCTAGTATCGCCAGACCCATGACCCAATTGCTGAAGAAGGACAAGAAGTTTGAATGGACCGACAAATGTGAAGCGAGTTTTCGAGAACTCAAAAGGAGATTGATTTCAGCCCCAATCTTGATCATGCCGGATATCACGAAGCCCTTCGATGTGTATTGTGACGCATCCAAGATTGGTCTCGGATGTGTGCTAATGCAAGAAGGCAAAGTTATATCTTATCTATCGCGACAATTGAAGCAACATGAACAAAATTACCCAACCCATGACCTCGAACTCGCTGCCGTAGTTCTAGCCCTGAAGACATGGAGACATTACCTGATGGGAAACCGTTGTGAGATTTATTCGGATCACAAGAGCCTAAAGTATATATTCACTCAGAAGGAGCTGAATATGAGGCAGAGAAGATGGATTGAGCTAATCAAGGATTACGACCTGGACATTCACTATCACCCTAGTAAAGCCAATGTGGTAGCCGATGCCCTTAGCAGATTGCCGTGCCTCTTGAACTCCATGATTTTGAAGGAGCAACCAAGTTTGCACAAAGAGATGGAAGATTTTCGAATAGAATTAGTAAGTGAAGGATTTTTGGCTAGCATAGAACTTCAGCCCACTTTGATCAGTCAGATTAAAGAGGCGCAGAAGGGAAATGCCAGTATCGACGGAATCAAGCGTCGTATCGGTACAGGCAAAGTACCCGGATTCACCGAGGACGAAGAAGGAGTTTTGTGGTACAAAGGACGCCTTTGTGTACCATCAGATTCTGAGTTAAAAGAAGTTATCTTGAAGGAGGCTCATGATACTCTTTATTCTATCCATCCCGGAGGAACTAAGATGTATTAAGATTTGAAAGAGCAATTTTGGTGGCATAAGATGAAGAGAGAAATCGGAAGCTATATCGCCAAGTGTGATATATGTCAGCGAGTCAAGGCCGGACATCAAAGACCCGCTGGATTGTTGCAACCTTTGCAAATTCCGGAATGGAAATGGGATTATGTAGGAATGGACTTTATCACTGGACTACCTACTTCTAGTAGGGGAATTGACTCTATTTGGGTCATAGTGGACAGATTGTCCAAAGTCGCCCATTTCTTGCCCGTCAAAACCACCTATCAGAGTTCGAAGCTAGCAGAGTTGTACATCGCTAGAATCATTAGTTTGCATGGAGTCCCCAAGAACATAGTATCAGATCGAGGAACTCAGTTTACCTCGAGATTCAGGAAGAAAGTCCAAGAAGGTTTAGGAACCCGCCTAGATTTCAGTACCACGTATCACCCTCAGACCGATGGACAAACAGAGAGAGTAAATCAAATACTCGAAGATATGCTTAGAGCATGTGTGTTAGAATATGGATCCAAATGGGAAGACTGTCTGCCGTTTGCAGAATTTTCATACAACAACAGTTATCAAGCCAGTTTGCAAATGGCCCCATTTGAATTCATGTACGGAAGAAAGTGCCGCACCCCTTTGAACTGGTCGGAAGTAGGAGAGAGTCAGATTTTCGGACCCGACATCCTCCGAGAAGTAGAAGAGAAGGTTCACAAGATTCGTGAGCACCTCAAGACAGCCCAATCCCGACAGAAGAGTTACGCCGACAAGAGACGTCGAGACCTCGCCTTCAACATAGGAGATTTTGTTTATCTGAAAGTGTCGCCATTGAAGGGAATGCAGCGTTTCCAACTCAAGGGAAAGTTAGCCCCTAGATATATCGGACCTTTCAAAGTTCTGAACCGTCGAGGAGAAGTATCGTATCAACTGGAGCTACCAGAAGATATGTCAGTTGTGCACAGTGTGTTCCATATCTCGTTACTTCGCAAGTGTCTCGAAGTCCCCGAGAAGACCGAAGTGTTCAAGAATATCGATCACCGGACCATAGAGATCAACGATGACCTGACCTATCCTGAAGTGCCCATCCGCATATTGGAAGAAGCCTTTCGAACTATCAGAACCCGGAGCATCAAGTTTCTCAAGATTCAGTGGAGCAGCCACATAGAAGAGGAAGCTACCTGGGAGCGCGAAGATCACATCAGGACGGAGTTCCCCGATCTCTTCAAATCCTAGGTAATCTTTTCGTCCTTTTTCAAATCTCGGGACGAGATTTTGTTTAAGGGGGGAAGGTTTGTAACATCCCCAAAATACCAAACTTGGATCATCAAACACTAATCATCAAGATTAGGGTTAACAAAAACTTTTCTAAATAAACTCATGAATGCATGTATATGTGTATGCATGGATTTTGAATTTCTTTAAAAACCACCTTGTTTGTGTGATCCATTGCTTGTAAAATGTTTCTTAGGTGAAATGAACATCATCTAAAACATTTCCCACACTTTTCCTAAAGACAAGTAAATCAAAACAAATATATTAAGTGAATGGTCATTTTGACCAATTTAACTCCCATGCCTACTTTGGTTGTCTCAAACTTTCAAAACCTAACAGAAACTTTTCTGGATCTTTGCACCCCTTGAATGTACTCATAACAGAGTATCAAGGCCCACTTTGTGATCATCCAGAAACTTTCAAATGCATAGTTTAAATGACAATTCAAAATTGAATCTTCTAAATATGGGAAGATCCCACTTTTCCAAAACCCACCCAAACAAGCTCAATTTTCAAAACCCAAGCATCTGCAGAATCACCAGCACCAATATAGAAAACCCACCAAAATTCATTTCAAAATTCAAAAATTGATTTCATGCGGCCATTTCATCAAACAGGTTGCAGATACAAATCAAACAAAACATCAAACACTATAGTGTGCAGTGTTTTGAGCCTAACTTGTTCCCTAGTTAGCTCACACATAGCTCAGTAGATCATCTAGGGAGTTTAACTAAGGACTAGCACCCCTGTGAGCTTGCCATTGCCATCGATGGTGAATAGCCGAAGCCAACCTTGCCACCCCATTGTGGACAGCAAGCTAGAGGAAGAACTAGCCGTGCCAACCTTGTCTAGGAGGCAGCCCACCGTCCACCGCCACTCCCTGTCCCAGCCGCGAGCGTAGCCAAGCCCTGGACCACGCGCACAAGCCGCGCCCAGACCATGCCGAGCGTGCGCCAGAGCGCCACCCTCGACCAGCGTCCACAGACCGCACGCCGCCCTCACTGCGTGCACACACGATCACCACCGACCCAGGAGACCGCCAGACATCCCCGTTTGCCGCCCCGTGCCATACCGCCACCGCCCGCCGTCGAAGACGCCGCCTCTGCCGCGCAGAGCACCGACCGTTCCAGACCAAACCACACCGCCCCATGCCTCGCGACCATGTCGTTGAGCATCGCCAGGAGACACAGCACCGTCCCCTACCCTTGCCCATGCCATTAGCCGCCTGTAACGTCGCCCCCGACGAGCTCACGGTGCGCCCCGACGGTCCCCTCGCTCGACTATAAATAGAGGCCACCCCCGCACGATTTCTTCACACCATCTCACTCCCCTCTCTTCACTGACCGTGCCACACCGTCCTCAGAGCAAGGCGAGCACCACCTCGCCGGAATTTCAACGGAGCCCGCCGAGTCTGGAGAAGAAGGGAGCCAGCGATTGGAGCCGCAGCAGGAGAAGCCACCGGTACCAGGAGGTTCGCCGTCGTCGACTTCGTCGTTCGCCCGCCTCGCCGACCCTCGCCTGTACCCCGGTGAGCCCCCAGCACCCCTCACTGGCCGCGCTAGGTTTCGTTCTCGCCGGAGTTGTCTCGCATCGACGATGACCCCCAGCCGTTGGATTAGAACTAGATCGAACGATCCACGTTGCTCGATACCGCTTCGCCCAGCCCCGTGTCACTGACGAGTGGGGACACCCACTTAAGCAGCCCGCGGGAGCACTGTGCTTAGCAGGCCGGCCCGTCAGAATTTCCCGCGCATCCCAGCGATTCAAATTAAACCTTTTCTTTTTAAATTCAAACACACTTCTGTACCCAACTTCAAAAATCAACCCAGATCGATTCAGTGCACCAATTTGAATGAAACCAATTTTGTTGGAAAGGTCTGTGAATGCTTAATCCAAGCCCGTTGGATTCAAGTCATTTGGATCTGTAGATCACCCATAGTAAAAATAACAAGGCAGAGGCTTTTCTGCATTCAAACATTTTTCAAATTTAAACCTTAATAGCTTTTGAGTTGATTCCAACTCTGAAAAATCACATTTAACCATAACTTTCAGAATATATAAAAATATATAGGTTTACTTGCAGAAATAATGTTCAAGTAATAAAAGAATGCTACATAAGCATTTCTAGCCACTTTAATTAATTAAAATAAAAGGGTAAAACCTTATTAAATTGTGACACCACTTTAAATCACATTCCCATGGACTACAATATGTGGTGATGACATGTGTCAACATGATCCCATATTTGGTTTGGAGAATATTAAATCTTAAGTAATTTTTCAATGAGTAGAAATTAGTTTTCTAAAAATAAAAAAGATTTAAACCAAGCCTTAACCTTGTAATGTTAGAGATGATGCTAGATCATCTATAGGACCCTTATGTGTGATGATTGCAAGTAGTTAAGTATTGTTTGGTGATTGTGTACCTCGTATTTATTCATAGACGCTAGTACCGACCAAGGATACGAGGAGGAAGGAGGATACTACGAAGAAGAAGCCGAGGAGAACTTCAACCACTGCTCTGCACAAGGCAAGCTGATACTATACCAATGCAAGCCTAATACTACTAGTGAATATGCAAGCTAACCCTTGCCAGATACCCTACTGATGCCACAAACCCATACTTGTGATATGACTACTATATGCCTTAAGCATATGTGATCATACCCACTTGATAAACCAAATCCTAGTTTTATGTTCAAGCTTCTTACTTTATTTCTTTATCAAAGCTTACTTAGAGTCTACCTAAGAGTTTGGTAGATACTGGACAGTTGTGCTGAAGGTTGCATAAAGAGCATAAAATTTGGCCTAAGCTATAAACCTTGATATCAGCCTAAGATATAAGGTTGAACTTAGTGAAACTCCACTAGTTACCACCCCTCATTAGTACTACCCCCACCTGTAGATGCTAGTGCTAAGCATAAAACTTGATCAACTTTTAGATGGGAATACTTGGTGTAAAAATGGTTATGAAAACCTTGGAATGATGGATCATTCTATTGAAATGTTTTGGACATGTGTTTCCAAACACTTGATGATTTTGGTGATGAAAATGTTGAGGCATGAGCCTTAGCCCTTTATAAAACTGATGGTTGTCTGGATGCGATACCATTACAATTTTTGCGTACAACCACAATACCCGAATATTGGGTAGGGCTTGACTGGAAACTTATATTCCTTAGTATTAGTTCCCTCTCGGCCAAGGTCTGAGCTGAGGCTACCTTGTGAAGATTGTCCACCTGTGTAGTACCCAAGATGACAGCTGGTCATGGTTGGGAGGCCAAACTCACAGGAGAGGTGCTTATACTAGGGCGTGTAATTGAAAGGTTAGGATTGATTATCCGCATACTAAGTATGGTGAATTCAGGATTTGTTCCTGACGGATGTATCGAATGTTGTGGTGAAAGTGTACAATCTCTGTAGAGTGTCAAACTATTCGAATAGCCGTGTCCGCGGTTATGGACAGTTGGAGTGGCCATACTGTTCCCCCGTCAGACTTTTCAAAATGACTTGTGAAATGAATTGAGACTTTGACTTAACCACAATAGAGTTGTGACCTGAATTACAAGATCCCACTTAGGAGTTATAAAATTGTGACTAGCTTTGGAACTTAGTAGAGATAAACCTGGCTTTTTGCAAAACAACCCTAGAGCCCAGTGTCCTAATATCCAAAAACCCCTTACCTGTTAGTATTAGTTTGCGAGTACTTAAAGAGTATTCATGGCTTTGTCCCTGGCTATTCCCATGGCCAGACTATGAAGAGGAGTACCTGGAAGATGGACCCCAGGAAGGTTAAACTAGGATCATCTCCCATCGTCAGCATTGCCTGTGACCCCGAAGATGGAGCTTCGCCTACGCTACCGTTATTATTATGTATTCCGCTGCTTGATGTTGTATTAAGAACTGGATCATGAGATCCCTATTTGTGTAAGAACTTATGTATCGTTTGTAATGGATGAAGTACTATGGTATCCAATTCTGTTATGTCTCGCAAAAATGGTAATCCTGGGATTGCGATGTATGGCATAACAGGCATCTAGGATTGAAAAATCCGGGTGTTGACATGCAGGGTGCCGGGAAGAGCTTCAGATCCCCTCGATCTAGGGACGATGATGGCGGCGGCTACAGACTGTTTCATGGAGATCTGATCGGGTTCTTAGGGTTTCTACATCGGGGTGACTTTATAAGCCAGGGGGCCCACACCCTGCCTTGGGGTGGCCTAGGGTGGACCCACGCCAGGGGGTGTGGCCACCCTGTGGTGCGCCTCCGTCGCTCCTCTGGACTCCGTGTTCGGTCCGGTAAAATATTGACTTTAGCTTTTGTTCCATCCAATTCTGAGAATATTTCCTTACTAGATTTTCTGAAACCAAAAACAGCAAAAAACAGGCAACTGACACTGTGGCATCTTGTTAATAGGTTAGTCCCAGAAAATGTATAAAAATACCTCAAAGTGTAGACAAAGCATAACAAAGTTGATACTAAACATGCATGGAACATCAAAAATTATAGATACGTTTACGACGTATCAAGATCTCCAGCCTCCGCTGCCCTGCTACATCAAGGGAGAGGAAGGTCTTCATCGACTATCGTACGTGTGACCGACTGTGGAAGCGCTACCGGAACATGGCGCCGGAAGGATCATCTACACGATCTTGAGATCAGCAAGTGAACGACTACATCAACCACGAGAATCCGATCTCGTTAAACACTTTGGATCTATGAGGGTAAGTACTCTACAAACTCGTTGCACCGATGTCGTAGATTAGATATTGGATTTTGTGTGTTCCTGCGATAGTAACTTTTTGTTTTCCATGCTGTGAACCCCTACAGTGGTATCTGAGCCGACTCTATGCGTAGATATGTTGCACTAGTAGAACACAATGATTTTGTGGGCGTTGATGCTTTTGTTGTCGCTTGTTTTTTGTGTACTTGGCATCTTGCGGGATGGTGGGATGAAGCAGCCCGGGCTAACCTTACATGCCATCGTACATGAGACTTGCTCCACGCTCAACGTGCAACTTGCATTGCACAAGTGGCTTTGTGGGTGTCTGTCTCTCCCACCATAGTGAAGATTCAATTTACAACGGGCATTTGACAATACTTGTATCAACATTGTTGTTCATGTTCGTAAGTTAGAACGGTTCTTATCTGAAAGCCCCAACCACGTAAAACATGCAAAGAAAATTAGAGATGTCTAACTTGTTTTTGCAGGGCTTGTTTTGTGATGTGATATGGCCATGATTGTGATTATATATGATGTATGCAATGATCCTTATTGTAAGTTGGCAACCGGCAGGAGCCTTATCATTGTCTTTAAATTTCGTTTAAGACATGCGTGTCTATTCATCAAAGTAGTTGTAATAGTTTTTGTTGGTGGTGGACAACCATGAAGCCGCGCCATTGACCTTGACGCCACGCTGGTGATGATGGAGATCATCTTCGTGCTTTGAAGATGGAGATCTAAGGCACAAAAAGAAAGGCCATGTCATATCACATATTATGAATTTCATGCGATGTTAATCATTTTTATGCATCTTGTATTGCTTAGATTGCGATGGTAGCATTATAATATGATCCCTCTCACTAAATATCAAGTAATAAAGTATTCGTCCTTAGTAGGCACCGTTGCTAAGACTCGTCGTTTTGAAGCACCACGTGATGATCAGGTGTGATAGATTCTACGTGTGCATACAACGGGTGCAAGCTAGATTTGCACATGCGGATACTAAGGTTGACCTTGACGAGCCTAGCATGTATAGACATGCTCTCTGAACACGGAATACCGAAAGGTAAAGCATGAGTCATATAGATGATATGATGAACATGTTGATTGTTTGCCTTTGAAGCAACATCATCTCTCGTGATGATCGGACTTGGTGTAGTGAATTTGGTTTGTGTGATCACTAAAACAATGTGAGGGATGTTGTTTTGAGTGGGAGTTCACCTAGTTAATTTAAGAATTAATTTTGAACTCAATTTATCATAAACTTAGTCTAAACTCTTTGTAAATATGGTGTAGATCATGGCGGTCCCTACCATCAATTTTAATGTGTTCCTAGAGAAAGAAAAGTTGAAAAACAATGGAAGCAACTTCGTGGACTGGTTTCACAACTTGAGGATTGTCCTCAATGCTGGTCAGTTGACCTATGTGCTAGATGCACCGCCGGGTGACCCGCCTGCAGTTGATGCTACCGATGACGTAAAAATGCTACCTCACTCGGAATTATCAATACTCCACAGTTTAGTGTGCTATCTTGTACGGTTTGGAATCGGAGCTTCAGAAGCAGTTTGAGAACCATGACCCTCATGATATTGTCCGTGAGCTTAAAATGATATTTGAGACTCATGCGACAGTTGAAAGCTATGAAGCCTCTAAGAAGTTCTTTAACTGGAAGATGGAAGATGGCAGCTCTGTTAGTGAGCATATGCTCAAAATGTCTGGGCACGCCAATAAACTCCAAGACTTGGGAATAACGATTCCTAATACATTGGGGGTTCATCGTGTCCTCCAATCACTAGCACCTAGTTACAGGAACTTTGTGATGAACTACAACATACAAAGTATGGACAAGATGTTACCTGAACTCTTCTCCATGCTAAAATCTGCGGATGTGGAAATCAAGAAAGAGCACCAAGTGTTGATGGTCAATAAGACCACCAATTTCAAGAACAAGGCCAGCCTAAGAAAAAGGGTAACTTCAAGAAGGGCGGAAAGAAAGCTGTCGCGCCTACAAAGAAGACCAAGGCTGGTCATAAGCCTGATACTGAGTGCTTTTACTGCAAGGGTGAAGGTCACTGGAAGTTGAATTGCCCCAAGTACCTGGCAGATCTGAAGAATGGCAACATCAAGAAGAAATGTATATTTTATATACATGTTATTGATGTGTATCTTACTAGTAATTGTAGTAGTGTCTGGGTATTTGATATTGGTTCGGCTGCTCATATTTGTAACTCGAAACAGGTGCTGTAGAATAAACGAAGACTAGCGAGAGACGAGGTGACAATGCGTGTTGGAAATGGCTCCAAGGTTGATGTGATTGCTGTCGGCATGCTGCCTCTTCATCTACCATCGAGATTATTTTTATACTTAAATAATTGTTATTTGGTTCTTGTGTTAAGTATGAACATTATATCTGGATCTTGTTTATTGCGAGACAGTTACTTGTTTAAGTCCGAGAATAATGGTTATTCGATTTATACGAGTAATATCTTTTATGGTCATGCGCCTATGATAGATGGTCTATTCTTATTGAATCTCTACAGTAGTGATACACATGTTCATAATATAGATGCTAAACGAATGAAATTGAATGATAATTCTACATACATGTGGCACTATCGTCTTGGTCACATTGGAGTGAAGCGTATGAAGAAACTCCATATTGATGGACTTCTTGAATCACTTGAAAGATGCGAAGTATGTCTAATGGGAAAATGACTAAGAGACTCCATTCTCTGGCATAATGGAGCGAGCTACGTACTTATTGGAAATCATACATACCGATGTGTGTGGCCCAATGAGTGTGGCATCGCACGGTGGTTATCGTTATGTTCTTACTTTCACAGATGACTTGAGTAGATATGGGTATATCTATTTCATGAAACATAAGTCCAAAACTTTCAAGAAGTTTAAGGAATTTCAAAGTGAAGTAGAGAATCAATGTAACAAGAAGATTAAATTTCTATGATCTGATCGTGGAGGTGAGTATCTAAGTTACGATTTCGGCAATCATTTAAAGAAATGTGGAATACTTTCACAATTGACACCGCCGGGAATACCACAATGTAATGGTGTGTCCGAACATCGTAATCGAAGTCTCTTAGATATGGTTCGTTCTATGATGTCTGTTACATATTTACCGTTATCATTTTGGGGTTATGCATTAGAAACAGCCGCATTCACTTTAAATAGGGCACCATCTAAATCCGTTGAAATGACACCGTATGAATTGTGGTTTTGTGAGAAACCTAAGTTGTCTTTCCTTAAAGTTCGGGGCTGCGAAGCTTATGTAAAGAAGTTACAGCCCGACAAACTTCAACCCAAAGTGGGAAAATGCGTCTTCATAGGATACCCTAAAGAAACAATTGGGTATACCTTATATTATAGATCCGAAGGCAAAATCTTTGTTGCCAAGAATGGATCCTTTCTCGAGAAGGAGTTTCTCTCGAAAGAAGTGACTGGAAGGAAAGTAGAACTCAATAAGGTTATCGAACCTTCTCTCGGATTTGAGAGAAGCGCAGCACCGGAAGATGTTCATGTGCCTCCTGCGCTAATAAGAGAGGAATCTAATGATAATGATCATGAAACTTCGAACGAACTGACTACTGAACCTCACAGGTCGACGAGGACTCATACCACTCCTGATTGGTATGATCCTGTTATGAATGTCACGTTGGTGGACAAAACCGACGACCCTGTGACATACGAGGAAGCAATGATGAGCCTAGATTCCAACAAATGGTATGAAGCCATGAAATCCGAGATTGGATCCATGTACGAAATCCATGTGTGGACTTTGGTGGACTTACCGGATGGCCGCAAGGCTATTGAGAACAAATAGATTTTCAAGAAGAAAACAGATGTTGATGGTAATGTAACCGTCTATAAAGCTCGACTTTTTGCGAAAGGTTTCCAAAAATTCAAGGAGTTGACTGATGAGTGCATATTTGCATCATGTTTTATACTATTATTTTGCATTGTAGTAGTAGGATCTTGGTATTTTACGGCGCTCGCTCACATCTTTTATGTCTATTTTCATCATGATCAGGGCAGATGATGGACACAGTGGACACAATTCTTGGAGCAATTGTACTGGAGCGAAAAGGAGTCAAAAACAACGTAAACCGCTTATTTGGGAAATATCAATAACACAGGAAGAAAACTCGAAGCGAACAAAGTATACAAAAGTTTTAACGACCAACTACACAACAAGAATAAATTTTCTGGCCATATAGTTGGCGCTGCCTCCGCCTCCTCAAATAGTTTCACCCCATGCAACTGAATCGGGGACACAAGATACAGAACTACCAGAAATCGCTGAAAACGCACCTCCAGAAGGCATCTGGAGGGGGAACTCATCCACTGGGGATCCATCTTTGCCCTACGCAGATCCGGGAGGCTAAGGCATCAATCTTCATCATCAACCGCTGCATCACCACCATCCCCATCCATCCCATCTACATCTTGTCTAGATCTTGTTGTAATTTCCGTATTGTTGTGGATTTATACAAGTACTATTCATCTATGATAGATTCCATTACTTTTTCTATGATGTTGATTGCCTCCATGTATGAGTAGATCATTAGTTCTTGGGAGATGCAGAAACCCTAGCATGAGATAGAAATAAGATAAAGTTTAGGGATTTCTATTTTCGTGCCCCTGGTTCGTTAGTTGTACTCACTTTTCCCCACCCGCTTAACTTTTCACCTCGCCATGTTAAGAAACCCTCGCGGGCGCTCGCAAGCACTCAGACGGAGGTATGCCATCAGGTCAAAGGCTTGACTGTTACATGCTGACTGGTGGGACCGCGTTGGGGCGGGTCGGGCGTTGAGCGTTACGTTATGAGGCCTCGACCGTTACATGCCTGACCGGGGGGGCTGCGTTGGGACGGGTCCTACATACGTGGTGAAGGGTGGGGCCATGTTGGGACGGGTCTTGCATACGTGGTGAAGAATGGGGCCGCATGGAGACACGTCGGACCGGCCATTCTCGCTCACCCAAAGCATTCGCTTCCCCCGAGCCTGGAACAGCTCCCACACTGCCGCTCCGCTACCCCGCCGTCGTGCCCTCCCACCTTATGTCATCCTCGGCCCCAGAGCCGCCCCCTCCCCCTAGCCGTGGAGCCTACTCCACCTCCGGCTCTCCTCCCGCCCTTGCTGGATCTACTCCTTTTGCGGAATAGTATGCAACACCGGCTGGTGCACCGTCCATTCCCGTCGAGCACAAAGAAGATTGGGTGGAATCGCAGGGATCTAACGCATGGATTCCATCAGGGTAAGCATCGTTTCCCTTTTGTGGGTTGATTATTGGCAGTATTTGATGTGAATCGCTAGTGGTCAACTAACTGCCTTGCTTTTCGATTAGGATTGATCCAGTCCTGGTGTAATTCGTGGTTGTGAACAATATCTCTCTGGATTTTACTTCCCAGCGGTGGTTTCAACCTCCATAACTCTCAGAGATAGATAAAATCTCCCTAAAATCTATTGTAAATTCCCTGGAGCAGTGGCGATTCAGTTGGTTTGCAAGAGTGTTTATAATTATGAAACTCTCGCGCGGTCTGAAACTATAATTGACACAACTCTCGCACGGCTAGCGATTCACTTTCAAATTAAAAAAAATTATACAACTCTTAATATACAAGAGTGTTTATAATTTACACAACTCTTGAACACTTTCAAATTAAAAAAATATACAACTCTTAATGTAAAAGAGTGTTTATAATTGACACAACTCTTGAACACTTCCAAATTTTAAAAAATATACAAATCTTAATGGAAAAGAGTGTTTATAATTGACACAACTCTTGAACACTTTCAAATTAAGAAAAACATACAACTCTTAATGTAAAAGAGTGTTTATAATTGACACAACTCTTGAACACTTTCAAATTGAAAAAAATATATAACTCTTAATTTAAAGGAAAAGAGTGTTTACCTTTGAACACTATGAAATCACACTTAATACGTGATAATGATGTGCTAAGAAAATCTTGAGAGATTCTCATTTTCATAGAATGTACGGTTGTAATGCATAAACTTGCATATGGCGAAAATTATACACCTTTGAACTCTTTGAAATCGCACTTAGGACATGGAGTGAAATATAATGCAAAAATTATACACCTTTGAACACTTTCCCTTCAAATTATATTCAAAATCATTTGTTTATGGAGTTAAAGCATTAGTGGAAAACTCGTTATTTTACATGGATAGAGGGTGCCCCCGAGAGATATAGGGGTTATCTTGTCCGCTAGATCACAAAGGATCAATCATAGGATCAACGGTTGGTGGGTACGATCCGCGTGACAACTGTCTCGACCAATCAGAGCGTAGCAGCCAAGATGAGCACATGTGTGAGAGTTTGTCACTAAGAGGGAGGGAAAAACTGAGTAGAACTTAAAAACCAAGGGCAAAATTGTCAAGAGGGTTCAAATATAAAACAAAAAGATATTTAAAAAATGGAAAATGCTTCTTTTCTACAATAAAATACATATTGGTATACATCAAACTATTTGAAATTCAAATATACATCAGTTTGACAATTATTGCCTCATTCAGACAAATTATGTTTTAGGGAGGGATGTTTTGGGGAGAGGCTTGAGTAGAAAGACATGAACCTTCATAGATAGTAGGTGATCTGAGAAGTGGTGATTTAGGTTAAAACTTGATTTATATATATTTCTTATGGTGGTAGGTCACATAATAAGACTTCCTAGGTAGATGCCACTATGTTTTGATCTTTTTGAATTTGTTGTGCGTAAAATGATGCAATTAGCTAGCTAAAACCCATTCATTGACTCTCTGTTGACCAACCACCGAAGGGTAAGTATATTGCACACAGCCGTGTTAGTACTGGAGGGGAAAACTGAGTACAACCGAACTGCCAGTGCTACACTCGAGGGTATAACTGAGCACAATAAGTGGCCAAAGTGAGACACGAGGGGGAAAACGCGACGCACGGTACGCGTGTCGCGGTGCACGGGGCGGTAGCAGACGCGTGTGGCCATGCACGGTGCAGTAGCGCACACGGTTACGCGGTGCACGGTGGTGCAACGAAACGTCTCCTCCCTTCAGCTTTATAGAGGCCTCCTAACTCTCACTCATCACTCACTCTCTCTTACTCACGCAACCATCTCCACTATCCCATCACCTTCTGCAAACCCCCAAGAAAACCCCAACCACGCCGGCGATGGAGAAGAATGGCGTGGTGGCCATCGTCGCCTCCAAGGCAGCCGATGAGGAGGCCCCCATCCCCGTACGGGCCCCCGTCGAGGCATTGAAGGCAGCCACCATTCCCGTCCAGACCCCCGTCCCCGCTTCCGCCGTAGCCACCGGCGAGGAGGCCCCCATACCCTACAGGCCCCCGCCGTTCTTCTGCAGATCTCGCACGGCTAGGACCCCTACGGGGATAACGATTACATCAGGCCAGAGAACCCCTTTGACACTAGCTTAGCCGACCCATGGTTGGAGGTAACTAGGGTTTTCTCCCCTTCCTTTGTTCTTCCCCCATTCCCATCATTGGATGCTAGATCGTGTGTTATTAGGGCTTGGTTAATCGGTGGATTCTAGGTATTTTTATAGTAGCTAATCCTCTTGTGTTAGATCTCGTATTTCGATGAAACCCCCTAGTTGGGATTAGTACTAGCATCGATCTGTAGTTGGGATCAGTACTAGCACCGATCTGTAGTTGGGATCAATACTAGCACCGATCTGTAGTTGGGATCAATATTCGATTTGGTTTGAGATTTGGGGATTGGGGAATAATCAGGGGATCTCAATCGGTTAATTTATGCAAGTAATCAATCCCGACAATCATGGTATCTCAATCATGTCCTTAATGCACGCTACTGTTTTTGTAATAGGTGGATAGCAGCGATGACGAGTCCATGGACACCAAGACTCGTCAGGTGATGAGGAAGATGAAGTTCAGCCAGTTCAACGACTTCTTCGCGGCGACGTTTAAAGGTGCCCCTTCTGCACCAGGAGCCTCGCCACCGACTTCAACTCCCTCGTGATGCATGCCGAGGACGTGAAGACCTGTGGCGCGTCAAAGAACGCCAACGCATTTAGAGCCTAGCACAAGGCGCTCGGTTTTCACCTCCGCAACGTCTAGAAGGTGGCCATCGAGGAGGGTTGCATGCCCCCGATCAAGCCCGAGGCACCGAAGGTCAAGGGACTGGGCAGCAGAAAGTGGAGGAAATGCCATAGGGGGAGGCGGAGGCCCTCCTAGCGCAGGACATGAGGGGCCACTGATCCTGTGCTGATGCTGCTACTGCTGCTGTAAAGCAACTTCTTTTGTTTTGTTGTCTGTGTTGAACTTGTAAGATGCTGCTGAGCAGCCTAATTGTCGAACCTGGTTTAAGTATCGTACTATATAATCCTTTAATAGTTGCTTTATCTACATCTTCTCTGTTCATCTACATATTTATGGTGCCGATTAGATTTGATGCAAGATTGGGAAAATACGAAGACCAAAAGGAACCATGAATGAAGAGAGAAGCTGCTCTAGATTCGCTGCCTTTTTGGGCAAAAATAACAACTGTTAGTGACATAAAGGGTAAAAGGCGCTCTTAAAAAGGCCAATAAAAAAATAAAAATAAATAAATCTTTGAATTTAGGCAACAAGGCGCACGTAACTACCATACGTGCCCCACATGGTCCCACACCACATCCCCCAAAACGCGTTCCCAACAAGCCGGACCCACACCATGGGGGGTCCTACTACGGGACCCGACTGAACGTGGCCCCACATGTCATCACGTAACAGGGGTGGATCCTATTTGTCAGCACGTAACGACGAGGGTCCACTACGGGACCCACCTGAATGCGGCCCCACTTGTCAGCTCGTAACGGCGAGAGAACGAGTTTCAGACCGATGTGAGAGTTTCATAATAGGAGCTGGACAAAAGTGAGAAAAAACTAAGCGGCTGGGAAAAAGTGAGTACAACTAACGAACCAGGGGCACGAAAATAAAAATCCCTAAAGTTTATTATAATATTCATCAGTGTGAACATGTGTTAGATTGTCTTCATCTTGATGTTAGGAGAAGTCGACCTCTCAATATTTGCCTCTTGTGGGGATTTGATGGAGGGAACTACTTGTTGGTAGACGAAGGTGTGTTAGCACTTACAGTGACAATAAAGCTATTGCACTCCTTACATATCAACTTGGGAACCGAGGAAACTCACGAAACACTATCCATGCCATGGGATACATCCTACGGGATCAAGTCCCTTAATAGCGCAGTAATTCAATTGATGTTGATTGATGTCTGTTGTGGTTATGAGGATGATGTGAGCAGTGGTTGTTGCCTATTTGTCCAAATACGGAGTTCCTCCCACACATACATAGTTAAGAATGTTCATGATAATAATATTTACCTTAGCCCTTTGTAATGCTAGTGGTGTATCCGCTAATCCCTGAGAACGCTTTTTCCCACTGCAGTTTCACATCTCTTTTACACACACGATACTTACTTTCTGTATTCAGTTTACTTTAATTTACTTATTATTCTCTTATACAAAAAAACCAAAAACACCTTTTCTACACAATACTCGCATTTTATCTTGTTACTTAGAACTTTATTTCAACATTTCTATTTTAGTATTTAATTCAAGAATTCTTAGACTTCAGACTCCTTCTCCCTATGGGATCGATATCTTTATTTCAAAATTAGCTACAAACGATATGTGTACTGATACATCGTAAATGTATCTATAATTTTTTATGCTCTGTGCTTTTTTTGTACCAACTATCTTATGTTTTGTCTACACTTTGAGGAATTTTTATACATTTTCTGGAACTATACTATTGACAAGATGCCATAGTGCCAGTTGCCTGTTTTCTACTATTTTTGGTTTAAGAAAATTTAGTAAATAAATATTCTCGGAATTGGACGAAACAAAGCCGAAGTTCCTATTTTTCAGACGCAACACGGAGCCCGAAGGAGATACGAAGTGGAGCCACGAGGCGACCACACCTAGGGCTAGCGCGGGTCCACCCTAGGCCACGCAGCCCTATGGTGTGGGCCCCTCGGGCGTCCACCAAACTTGCCCTTTCGCCTATATATACGTCTCCCGAGACGAAAACACTACCCAGATCAGAAATCCACGAAAAGTTCCGCAGCGCCACCACCACCGAAGAGGAGATTCGGGGGATAGAAGTCTCTGTTCCGGCACCCTGCCGGGACGGGGAATTTCCCCCAGAGCCATCTCCATCGACTCCACCGCCATATCCATCGCCGTTGATGACTCCCATGATGAGGAGGGAGTAGTTCTCCCTCGAGGCTAAGGGCTCTACCGGTAGCTATGTGTTCATCTCTCTCTATGCGTGATCATGAGATTTATAATCTAGTTGAATAAGTAGATCTACTCTGCTACTCAAGTGCTTTAATTAATCTCCGCTTATCCCCATATGTGTGAATTTGACAGTGTGCACACCATGTGGCACTTAGGCTAAGGTTACAAAAATACTTATCATGAGTATAATTTGAGTTGGATGTCTCTATGAGATTGTGGCTTTTGTTGGAACCATCTAGCACTCAAAGTGACATGGTTGGGGTTACCTAGATGAGGAATGCGGACTTTAAGGAGTGATGTTATAGCCCTACACCGTCCAATGGGAGAGTAGTTCAGAGTAGCATAAGAGAAGATATTTATATGAGAGTGTCCACTAGTGAAAGTATGATCCCTAGGCCTTGTTTCTAAGCATTGAAACACCGTTACAATCAGTCATGTTACATGTTTGCTTGCTGCAATTTTTATTTTAGATTGCAATTACCAGTTATAATCATCTATATTAATTGTATTTCACTATCTCTTCGCCGAACTTGTGCACCTATACACCTGACAAGTGTATTGGGCGTGTTGGAGACACAAGAGATTTCTTGTATCTTGATTGCAGGGTTGCTTGAGAGGGATACCTTTGACTTCTTCCTCCCTGAGTTCAATAAACCTTGGTTGATCTGCTTAAGGTAAACTTGCTACTGTTCTACAAACCTCTGCACTTTGAGGCCCAACAATGTCTACAAGAATAGAAGCATGCATAGACATCAAGCTCTTTTCTAGCGCCGTTGCCGAGGAGGTAAGGAAAAAAGGTACTCACATCCTCTGGATACTAAGCTATCTTCTAGTACTGTTGTTGGTGTGTGAGTGCTCGAAGTTGTTTCCTTTAGATTCTGCAATTATATCTTTTTCTTTCTTGTTTTTTTATTTTCGATAGTTAGGCTTAATGGAAAAAACAACAAAATTAGAGAGCTTTATAGTATTTATCTTGAGTTAGGACATGAAGTGTTTGAAGAGAAAATTAAAAAACCTATGGAACTTTATTTGCATGCTAATAGCAATGTTATTAGTATGAATTCTTTGAACACCATTATTGCTATTGCTATGGAAATGTCTAAGCTTGGGGAAGCTAATGTTTATGAAAATTATCTTTTTAGTTCCCCAGCTTTAGAGGAGAAAATTTGCTATGATGATACTATACCACCAATATATGATGATTGCAATGATGAATATAATATTTTCAGTCCACCTACTATTGAGGAGAAAAGTAATTATGATTACAATATGCCTCCTATATCTGATGATTATGGTGATGAGAATAATAATGATAGCTATTTTGTTGAATTTGCTCCCACTACAATTAATAAGAATGACTATGCTTATGTGGAGAGTAATAATTATTATATGCATGTGGCTCATGATAAGAGTGTTTTATGTGATAGTTATATTGTTAATTTTATTCATGATGCTACTGAAAGTTATTATGAGATAGGTAAACATGGTTTTATGCATCTCAATAATATTAAGTTTCCCCTCTTTATGTTGAAAATTTGAAGTTGCACTTGTTTTGCTTTCCTATGCTTGTTGCTTTGTGCTTTCATGACTTGTTTATTTACAAGATTATTTTTCATAGGAAGTGGGTTAGACTTAAATTTGTTTTTGTATTTGCTTCTTGATGCTCTCTTTTACTTCACATATTTCCTATGTGAGCATCATAGAAAATTATCATGCCTATCTTAATGGCTATAAAGAAAGAGCTTTTGGGAGACAACCCATTATATTTTTGCTTTTAGTTTATTTTTGTTTCTTTGAGTCTTGGAAGTTATTGCCTCTGTAATAACCTCTACTTATCCTTTTTGTTTGGTTTTTGTTCCAAGAATAACCTCTAATGAGAGAGAAGTAAGATTTGGGGAAGTTGTTGTCCTAAAAAAGATTTTTGTGCTTCACTGTAAAACATCGTGATAAATCCCAGTACATCAGATTGATCTGTAATTTATTGTGATTATGCCCTAGGTTATTATCTAACTTTCATTAGTTTTGCACATTTCGATTTGAGCAATAGAAGGTTTTCTAAAAGATCTGTCTTTACCTATTGGTCTGTGCTGACAGATTTCTGCCATTATTTGCATTTGCCTCTTAGTCGGTTTCTTTTGAGTTCTCTTTGATCACTTGAGATTTTAAAAAGGAGTTGCTGCAGTATATTATATTTTAATTGAAGTATTACTTGAGTTGAAACTGAAACCCAAAGGTTTATTATCTTGAATACACTAATGTTTCTAATGAAGATTGTGTGAAGTTTTGTATGAAGGAAATTTTCAAGTGTAGGGGAAGAATGATGTGATGAGATGAAGAATGGATAAAAGCTCAAGCTTGGGGATGCCACCTGTGTCACCCCAAGAAATATTTAAGAGGTACAAGCATCAAAGCTTGGGGATGCCCAAGGCATCCCCTTCTTCATCAATAAAAATCTCAGGTTTTCTTTCAAGACACTTCATTTTTATTTGCTTCATCCACTATATGTTATTCTTGGAGCGTCTTTGTTTTGTTTTTAGTTTTCTTTTGCTTGGTTTGCTGCAATAATTTGGTTGGATCACAACACACTTATTTTGGAGAGAGATACGCTCTGTTTTCATTGTTTAGAACACTTTAGTTTTCACTCTTATTGTTTTGTGAGTGTTCTCTTTTGCTAGCACTGTGTTTAACTTTAGTTTTCTTATGCTTTTGCTTAGAACTTTTTATTTCATCTCTTTAGTTTGGTGAGTCAAGATCACTGGTCTTTATTGTTTATTATCTTTATGAGTTGTTTCAAATAAGTCGATTGGTGTTGGAAGAGAGTAGGAAGTTTCATGCTTATAGTGGTACAAAAGGAAGCTTGTTTTGATTGTGGCCTAGACTTTATCATGTCATGTTAGATGTTGCTTTGACCATATGCTAAGTGATTATTGCTATAGCATGACTTGTTTCAAACAATTGAGATTGCTTAATGTGCCTTGAGAGAATCATGCGTTGTTTTAGCATATAAAAGCATAATATTGTGGTATTCTCCTTTGATGCTTTATTTGGGTTGACTTGGCACATGCTTACACCATGTTAAGACTATAAACCAGTCACCTTAGCCTCTATGATCATTTAGTTTTTGACTTGTGATATCACTTTATGCTTTAATTAATAATGTTTTGTCGTTTTGCATGATTATGGCCATTATTGCTCTCTTAGTTGGTCGCTCCCAGTCTTTTTCTAGCCTCCACTTGTACTGAGTATGAGCTCTACTCGTGCATCCAACTCCCAAGAAACCAAGTTATTCCCAAGAGTCCACTATAAACTCCTATGCATGGTGTGTTACACCATTCCAAGTATATTCATGTGTTTATCTATCTTCCAAATTAAACTTGTTATGTGAAAATTAGTGATTAAAGCTCTCACGAACTTGATGGCACACTTTATTTTCTTTCACTTAACCATTTTGCCCATCTATGTTTCTTATATGCTTGCAAATTATAAGTTGGGAGTTATCAAAACCATGTTGTCATGGGGAACGCTTTCAACACTTGTACATATATATCCAATTGATATCATGATCTTTTGTTTATGGATATCGGCAGTGTGAAATAAAAGGGGAGCTTGTAAGTCCATGGAGTATTGTATATGTGTTAGAGAAACTCCTAGGCAGCTAGCCTAGCCATGCCTAATCATGGTGGAAACTTGCAGCATAACCATAGCGAGCAATCTATGAAGCATCTTCATAAAAAATATAGAAAAAAAGAGAAAAGAAAAAAAGCACGATACTCATGATAAATAAAAAGATCGCTGAGATACTCATTGTTCGTTGCCTTGTCATTTTGATATGGGATAGCTCCTGTGTCATGTGGCAAGGGGTACCCCATTGGCGGTTTTCTATGATACACATATACTTACAATGACAAGAACTTGCTTGTGACTAAAGTTGAGTAGCATGAGGAACGGCCCTCATACTCAAGGGACATGGTATTTTCAACTTATGATCTATCAAGCATATACCTCATATTTGTCTCACTTTAACCTTAATCACTTCAAGATGCTTATGATAGGGGAAATGAGAGCTCCAAGCTAATAAGTACCATAATTTTTGGAAGCTCTTTATGAAACTTGAAATCCCTACTTTCCTCTGTGAAGGGCCTTTCTATTTACTTTTATGTTGAGTATCCACCTTATATCTTTATGCACCAATTAAGAGAGCATAATTGTCATTCTTAGTTCAATGTGCATTGTCCCAAAACTTATTGATTGATTCATGGTATTGCTTGTTCTTAAATTATTTTTATCTAGTCACCCTTATGAACTTTGAAGGTGTGCTATGCATTTATGTTTTGCTATACCATGAAGGACAAGTTGAATACCACTTTTGCCATGTTTTCTATATGTGAAGCAAACAAATGTCTTCTAATGCATTATTATTCATGATCTTTTGTTTGTGTTACCTTACATGTTACAACATAGTTGCTATGTCTTATTGATAGAAATATATCTTTCATGCTCATGTTTAGAGTAATTTGATCCTAGCTATCAATACTTTGCAATACCTTGATCAAGATTGTGATGGTGCATGTCACCTCAAAAATTATTCTTTTTATCACTTACATACTCGAGGACGAGTAGGAGTTAAGCTTGGGGATGATTGATACGTCGTAAATGTATCTATAATTTTTTATGCTCCATGCTTGTCTTGAACCAACTATCTTATGTTTTGTCTACACTTTGAGGCATTTTTATACATTTTCTGGAACTAACCTGATGAGGACATCCCTACAATTACACCTACCCCAACTACTACTGAAGATGTTCCAGTTGCTGCAAAGAAAGTTCAGCCCAATGAGATTAGAATTGGACCTATTATAAGAGCTCGTGCTAAGCTACTAGAACAACATGTGAATTTGTTTCTTAATGAGCCTGATGTTTTAATTAATGAGAACTTTATACTACCTAAGTCATTGTGCTATTGTATGATCAGGTATATTGGAGAAGAAGGCATAGTACGGAGCGAGGAGATGAAGCACATGGAGCACAACATGTTGATCGCCCAAGGATGCGCGAGGGAGGAGCGGGAGGAAGGCGCGAGGGAAGATCATCAAGGCGAGGGCAAAAACACCCACTAGTAGAAAACAGGCCTTTCGTCCAGGCCATTAGTCCCAGCTGTGGATAGGGCTGGGACTAATGGCCCACGCCGGACGGCCCGAGCCACCCAGAACCATATGTCTCGGCCCGTTAGACCCCACTAGTCCCGGTTTGAGACACAAACCGGGACTAAAGGGCCCTGGCCCTGCCGCTCGCTGCGGGCACCCCCTTTAGTCCCGGTTTGTATCTCAAACCAGGACTAGTGGTCTGGCCCTATATATATGCATAGACCCTCCCCCTCTCAACTGTTTTTTCCTGGTGGGAGAGAGGCGGTGTTGTTGTGCTATTTTTTCTTATATATGCACTAGAGGTGTTCGGTGAAATGTCCATTAGAGCGATGCGAGTTTAGTTCACACAAGACATACATGATATGAGGTGCCCGAGCCACACTTAAGTTTTCTCATCTTTGTTTCAAGTGTAATAAAAGGTTAGCAACTATTTTCTCATTTAGACCGTGCGGTACTAATTTTAGCATAGTGATTGCGTTTGACATATATTTGTATGATACAGATGAGACATCCATGGATGTCCGGTGACCTACGCTCTGCCGCTTTCAGAGAAGGCGTGTGTTATTTTCGAGTTGTGGCTGAGGAGAACAAGTGGTGGGATGGTTTTATGTGTTGTCCATGTGTTGACTGTAGGAATGAGAAGGCTCACACTTCCGCAAGAGTCATTCAGAGCCACCTGCTTTGGTCTGGTTTTATGTCCGGCTATAATGTTTGGACCAAACACGGAGAAAGAGGGGTTGTGATGGAAGACGGCGATGAAGAAGAGAACGATGATGACAACTACCGATCTATGTTCCCTGAATACGCTGATACCGCAATGGAAGACAATGAAGAAGACGGAGGTGAAGAACGGGAACCAGACCGGCCCGCTGATGATCTTGGTCGGTTCATTTCAGATGCAAAGCGAGACTGCGACACATAAAAGGAGAGGTTGCAGTTTGAGCAGATGTTACAGGACCACAAAAAATTGTTGTACCCAACTTGTGAAGATGGCCAGAAGAAGCTGGGTAGCACATTGGAATTGCTGAACTGGAAGGCAGAGACCGGTGTGACTGACTCGGGATTTGAGAAGTTGCTGGTACTCATGAAGAGGTTGCTTCCAAGAAATAACGAATTCCCCGCCAGTACATACGAAGCAAAGAAGCTCGTCTGCCATCTAGGATTAGATGTGCAGAAGATACATGCGTGCCCTAATGACTGCATCCTCTACCGCGGTGAGAAGTATGCGAATTTGGATAAATGCCCAGTATGCACTACATTGCGGTATAAGATCAGAAAAGATGACCCTGGTGATGTTGATGGCCAGCCACCCAGGAAGAGGGTTCCTGCCAAGATGATGTGGTATTCTACTATAATACCACGATTGAAACGTTTGTTCAGAAACAAAGAGCATGCCAAGTTGTTGCAATGGCACATGGAAGAACGTAATAAAGACGGGATGTTGAGGCACCCCGCTGATGGTCGAAAGTGGAGAAAAATCGAGAGAGACTTCCCGGACTTTGCTGGTGATGCAAGAAACGTATGGTTTGGTCTAAGTACACATGGCATGAATCATTTTGGGTAGGTCACAACACCTGGCCCATCACTCTATGTATCTACAACTTTCCTCTCCTTGGTTGTGCATGAAGCGGAAGTTCATTATGATTCCAGTGCTCATCCAAGTCCCGAAGCAACCCGGCAACGACATTGATGTGTACCTAAGGCCATTAGTTGATGAACTTATACAGTTGTGGGCCGAACCAGGTTTACGTGTGTGGGACAAGCACAAACAGGAGACGTTCGACCTACGAGCGTTTTTGTTCGTAACCATCAATAATTGGCATGCTCTTAGTAACATCTCAGGACAGACGAACAAGGGATATAATGCATTCACACACTGTTTAGATGAGACTGAAAGTATATATCTGGATAAATTTAGGAAGAATGTGTACCCGTACAATCGTCGTTTTCTTCCGCCCATACATCCCTTGAGGAAAAAAGGCAAGCATTTTGATGGCGAGGCAGATCACCGGAAGAAGCCTGCCCCCCGTACTGGTGCTGATGTATTTGGTATGGTCAAGGATTTAAATGTAATATTTGAAAAGGGTCCCGGAGGACAACCTGTTACGAAAGACGTCGACGGACGCGCACCCATGTGGAAGAAGAAATCTATATTTTGGGAGCTACCCTATTGGGAATTCCATGAGGTCCGCTCTGCAATCGATGTGATGCACCTAACGAAGAATCTTTGTGAATATTATAGGCTTCTTGGGCTTGTATGGGAAGTCAAAAGATACACCAGGAGCACGGGAGGACCAACAATGTCATAAAGGACGAGACGGCAAGCATCCATGGCAGTTTCAAGGGTCTGCCAGCTACGCTCTTACAAAGGAAGAGAAGGAAATCTTTTTTGAAGTCCTTTTCAGTATCAAGGTCCCGTCTGGCTTCTCGTCTAACATAAAGGGAATAGTAAATATGAAAGAGAAAAAAATTCCAAAACATAAAGTCCCATGATTTCCACGTGCTTATGACGCAATTGCTTCCTGTTGCATTGAGAGGGATTCTACCGGAAAATGTTCGGCTGGCCATTGTGAAGGTATGTGCATTCCTCAATGCAATTTCTCAGAAGGTAATCGATCCAGAAAGTCTATCAGGGTTACAGATTGATGTGGTCCAATGTCTGGTTAGCTTCGAGTTATTGTACCCTCCATCTTTCTTCAATATTATGACGCACCTCCTAGTTCACCTAGTCGAAGAGATTAGAATTCTCGGTCCTGTGTTTCTACACAATATGTTCCCCTTCGAAAGGTTCATGGGAGTGTTAAAGAAATATGTTCATAACCGTGCTAGGACAGAAGGAAGCATCTCCAAGGGCTATGGAACAGAGGAGGTCATTGAGTTTTGTGTTGACTTTCTTCCTAACCTTAAGCCGATTGGTGTTCCTGAATCTCGGTATGAGGGGAGGCTGACTGGAAAAGGCACACTAGGAAGGAAAACAATGGTATGTATGTACAGGGATTCTTTCAATAAAGCACACTACACAGTTTTACATAGTTCCACCTTAGTGGCTCCGTATATCGAGAAACACAAGATTATTGTACGCTTGGAAAATCCGGGGAAGCTTGACTCCTCGATTAAAGTGGAACACGAGGACACTTTCGTCAGTTGGTTGTAGAAACATCTCATGAATAACAACACTATTGAAGATCAGCTGTACTTGTTGGCACGGTTACCATCTTCGACTATATGTACTTTACAAGGGTACGAGATAAATGGTAATACATTTTACATGATCGCCCAAGATAAAAAGAGCACCAACCAAAACAGTGGTGTCCACTTTGATGCAACAGATGACAATGGGCAGAAGGACATATATTATGGGTACATAGAGGAGATATGGGAACTTGAGTATGGACCTACTTTTAAGGTCCCTTTGTTTCGGTGCAAATGGGTCAAGATGACAGGAGGAGGGGTACATGTAGACGAAAAGTATGCCATGACAACAGTGGATCTCAACAATCTTGCGTACATGGACGGACCATTTGTCCTAGACAATGATGTGGCTCAGGTTTTCTATGTGAAGGACATGTCTACGAAACCAAGAAAAAGAAATCAACAAAAGAATATATCGTCCGATGAGCCAAAGCGCCACATAGTTCTTTCAAGGAAAAGAAACATTGTGGGAGTGGATGACAAGACAGATATGTCAGAAGATTATAATAACTTTCATGAAATCCCGCCCTTCAAAATGAAAACTGACCCAAGCCTCCTGTTAAATGATGAAGATTCTCCATGGCTATGGTGCAGAAGAAAATAACAACACTAGATAGGGATGTTGGTGTAATATATTAAACCTTTTATGTAATCATATTGTGAGTCAAATATTTTACCCAGATCCACATGCATGCAACATTGGTCATCTTGCTCAATCAAAATGGACGACGACTCCCAGTGCCTAAGCCGTGGGAGGTGAAAACCCAAAGAGAAGGAACCATCACACGAGAATAGCTCGAGTGAGATCCCTGAAGAATCTGCCATGTATCGTCGACCCTGGTGTCCAACACAGCCATATAGCAACAGACGTGCTCGTCCTCCTCCCTGACACGACGACATACCACCTCCTCGGTGGCCGGCTCCCTCTACACCCTTCCTGGACCAGGCGACCTTCACCAAAGAAGATTCGGGTCGACGACAACACCCGGATTTCTCACCAAGCTATGCGTCCCGGAAGGTAGCACCATCCAGTGCCAGCCTGGTGGAGCCCAATCTCGGACATGCCTGGTGGAGCCCAGTACTCCATTGTTGCCGCCGAGTCGACTACGAGGATGCGGGAGGGCATCCTAAAGTAGGCAGCGAGGAATGTGTGTATGTGTGGGTGGCCATGACGGTCGCACTATAAAATAGAGGGAAAGGGCGGGCCAGGCTGGGCCAGGAAGCACTAATAATACGGGTTGAACCTTTAGTCCCGATTGGAGAAACCAACCGCGACTGAAGGGATTGCGGCAGGCTGGGCCAGGCAACACTAATAATAGGGGTTGAACCTTTAGTCCCGGTTGGAGAAACCAACCGCGACTGAAGGGATTGCGGCAGGCTGGGCCAGGCAGCACTAATAATAGGGGTTGAACCTTTAGTCCCGGTTGGAGAAACCAACCGCGACTGAAGGGATTGCGGCAGGCTGGGCCAGGCAGCACTAATAATAGGGGTTGAACCTTTAGTCTCGGTTGGAGAAACCAACTGCGACTGAAGGGATTGCGGCAGGTTGGGCCAGGCAGCACTAATAATAGGGGTTGAACATTTAGTCCCGGTTGGATGAACCTTTAGTCCCGGTTGGAGACACCAACCGGGACAAAACACGAGTGAGCACTAATAATAGGGGTGAGTGTCGAGATTATGTCGTGAGTGTCAACACTATAAATAGGCATCCTTGTGAGTCCAGTCCTCCAGCCAGTTTGAGGCATCTCCAAGATGGTCTTCAAGATCAGGGACACCACTACGGCCAGTTTCAGGGAGATTCCGCCGGAACCCAGTCCTCCGGCATCTCCAAGAAACTGGTCATAGAGGCACTCCCTAATATGTGAAATTAGGTTAGCTCCCAGGCATATTGATCTAGTTAGAGAAGTTACAAGCTGCAAGATGGTCTTCGAGAGCAGGGACACCACTACGGCCAGTTTTAGGGAGATGCCGCCGGAGCCTAGTCCTCCGGCATCTCCAAGAAATTGGTCATAGAGGCACTCCCTAATATGTGAAATTAGGTTAGCTCCTAGGCATATTGATATAGTTGGAGAAGTTACAAGATGCAAGATGGTCTTCGAGAGAAGGGACACCACTACGGCCAGTTTCAGGGAGATGCCGCTGGAGCCCAGTCCTCCGGCATCTCCAAGAAACTGGTCATAGAGGCACTCCCTAATATGTGACCGCATGTGTTTGGAGATCAGATCTTCATGGTAAGTATGAATCGGGACAACATCTTCATAGTTTGGGAAAGTCGTAGTACGAATCGTAACTAAAGGTCCCTCTTTAGTCTCGGTCCAACCACAAAACGGGACTAACACTCAAGACATTTATTAATATTTAAAAACTGAGACTATGGAATCGGGACTAAAGGCCCCCTTTAGTCCCGGTCCAGCCACAAACCAGGACTAACACTCAATACATTTATTAATATTAAAAACCGGAACAAACTGGGAATAGCTAACACTCAGGACTAAAGCCGCCCCCTTTAGTCATAATCATGCTAGTCCTATAGTACGCAGCTTCAGGGTCTTCTTCGTCATCGTCATCATCATCGTCATCGTCACCTGCTACTCCGGGGATCGTCAGCCCAGCCATGGCATATATCGGGGGCACCTGCCACTCTGGCCTCGGATTCACGGCGGGCGGGGGAGGGGTCTCCTAGAATACGATGTCGCTACCGTCGGGCGGGGGAGGGGCGTTCTTGTGGCTCTATGGCGGGTGGACTTGTGGGCACCACATGCGAGGATGGTCTCCCCCGGCGATATAGCGCAGCATGTCGATGATAGTACAGTTCGCCCACCACAGACGGCGGTCGACTTCGTTGTGGTTCACCGGGGGCGGGCCATCACCATCGTACCTGGTGAGCTCCCTTTCCTGCCGGTTAGCGAAGAAGGCATTCTAGGTGTCGTAGTTGTCGGGATCCCACTGGAGATCCATCCGCTGCTCCCGCGTGATCTCGTGGTAGAAGTGGTTCATGATGGTCGCCTGTCGGGCTGAGCCTTGAGGCACAGGAGGGACAGGAACCCCTCCAGCGCTCGTCATCCAGCCGGCGGGCGCCCGGTAGCCTAGTGGGCAAGGGTAGCTTGAGGCGTACAGCGCCTCGGTCTCCTCAAGGGTCAGAATGGCCCAGTAGGCGCTGTCCATTTCTGTGAGAGAGGAAGGTGTGGATGTGTGCATAACCATGCTGCGGTCGGCCTATATATAGATGGAAAGGGCGGGAAAACATGGCGGGAAGTGGTGGTAAATGGCGGGAAATATCTTTAGTCCCTGTTAGTGGCTACAACCGGGACTAAAAACTCGGTTCAGAGGAAAGGGCGGAAAAACTTGGCAGGAAGCGGTGTGAAATGGCGGGAAATATCTTTAGTCCCTGTTAGTGGATACAACTGGGACTAAAGCTTATTCAGAAATTGGATTTGTATTAATTATTCAAATTCAAGAACTTTTCATGTTGAAAGTTTAGTGAGATTCAAAAATATGCAAAAAATAATAGTTAATGCATTTTTAAATTGATAATGGCAAAATGGTTAATAATTTGACTATTTAAAATAATTATTTTATAAAACAGAAAATGGATTTGGATTAATTATTCAAATTCAAGAACTTTTCATTGTGAAAGTTTAGTGAGATTCAAAAATATGCAAAAAAAAATAGTTAATGCATTTTTAAATTGATAATGGCAAAATGGTTAATAATTTGACTATTTAAAATAATTATTTTATAAAACAGAAAATGGATTTGGACTAATTATTCAAATTCAAGAACTTTTCATGTTGAAAGTTTTCTCAAATTCATAAGTATGCAAAAAAGTATAATTTAAATGTTTTAAATGATATATTCGAATTTGAAAAAAAAGCAGCGCGCGCTCGGGGTTTTGGCCCAGCGCGCGCAAATTTGGGCCTTTAGTCCCGGCCCAGGTTACCAGCCAGGACTAATGGGTCTATCCCAGCGCGCGAAATGAAATGCCCCCCTCTAGTCCTGGTGCGTGGCACCAGCCGGGACTAGAGACCCCCCTTTAGTCCCGGCTGGTGCCACGCACCGGGACTAGAGGGGGTATAAAATGGGGGATTCTCCCCCGGTGCGTTCCACGCACCGAGAGAACTTGGAGGCCAGAGACGACGAACATCGCCGCCAGGCTGCCCGCCGCTGACGAAGCCCGCGTGCGCCTCCCTCTCCACGCCCGCCGTGCCTCCCTCTCTAGCACCGGTAGCCGCCACCGCCAAGCCCGCTGCGCACCTACCGCCGAGCCCGCCACGCCAGCTCGGCCGCGCATCGCTAGCGCCACCACCGCCGCCAACTCCGACGAAGCGAGCGCCACCAGGCTGCCGCCGCCAACTCCGACCAAGCCCGCTCCAACGCCACCGCCGGCCGCCGCCAACTCCGGTGAGGGTTAGGGTTAGGATTTTAATTAGGATTTTGTTAGTTTAGGATTTTGTTAATTATATTAGTGTATATATTTAGTTTAGGATTTTGTTATATTAGTGTATATATTTAGTTTAGGAATTTGTTAGTTTAGGATTTTTTTAGTTTAGGATTTTGTTATAGTAGTGTATATATTTAGGATTAATTAGGATTTGTTAGTTTACAATTTTTTTAGTTTAGGATTTTTTATATTAGTGAATATATTTAGTTTAGGATTTTGTTATATCGACGCATGGACTATCATCCGATATAGCCATCATATGATCCCGCAATATCCGTATCGTTGGTTGATGGCATTATTCCGCTAACAGCGTCCTCTTGCCATCCGTCAAGTTCTGTCAAGAATAGGTCGAAGGAAATGTCATTTGTCCTTTCACTTGTGTAATTAGCCACCATCCTCATATTATTGTGGTTTTCCTTTGTGTCTTAGAAACCATCGTCACCTCGTTGTGGTTTTTAATATGTGCACCACAATCACTTGTTTGCTGATTTCTAGAGGATGGTATACTCGATACCACATACATTTGTTTATGGTATGTACGACCAATTGGCCTCGTTATTTTTGCCGCGCTTTCTATCCTTTCGTTCTTTGACCTATAGCATGTGTGATATGACGCATGTCCTTGGCTATGTGTTTTATCATGTGTGATATGCAGAAAAATACATTTTGTTGTCGTAAGTTTTAAAGCCAGATGGAGAGAACATTTGTGTGTGGATGGGTAATACCTTAGGATGAACTCACGTGTGTCGTAAGTTAGGGTTAGGGTGGTGGTTCTCGCGAGAAGCCGCTTAGTCGCCCGCCTCTCCCACGGCCACCATCACCGGCCACCGCCACCGCACCTCTGGGTTTATTTGTTAAGTTCAAATAAATATTGTGTGAATTTTGCAGGAACTATGGATCCACCTAGTCCAATTCACAGAGACCTAGATTCGCAACACTTGCTCGAGGATATGATTCACGATACCGATGAGGGATCTCCCTCGAGGTATCTGAACTCATCCAGTGATGGGGAGGAGACCAACAGACAAGAGGAAGAAGCCCATGGATGCGTAACACAGACCGAAGAGGTATATATATATGATGTCCGATGATCGTCACTAGATGTACCTAGTTGTATATATATTATGTTGACGAATGTTTCTTCTCTTAGGCCTCTACATCGAGCAAAAAACCAAGCGCGGCCCAGCCAAAAAGTTGCCCTAGGGTACTGTTTATGAAATTACAGAGGTTTTAGGAGACGGCGAACCATTGGAACGAAAAAAACAAAACAAATATTTGTACAACAATGCGGAGTTGTTGCTATAGATCGCACCCCGATCACTGTTCGAGAGTGGAATAAGCCCAAAGAGGCGGAATGGAGTGATGTGTATATCGATGATAGATTCAAAGAGCAACTATTTACTGACCTAATGGCACATTTCAAGCTGCCAGAATGTGACACTGATGACGAGACGGTTCAAATGAGAAAGAAAGTCAAGCAGTTTGCACTGAAGAAGATGGCCGAACTATTCAAGAACTGGAAGAAGTCATTATGGCAACAGTATCAGAAGGACAAGAAAACCCCATTATTCAAAGGCTATCTAGCGAAGCAGCAGCCTTACTAGGATGCATTTGTGGAGTATAGGGGGTCAGGAGTTGCAGAGGAAAAGTTTGAAAAAACAAGATAAATGCTGCAAAGAAGAAATATCACCATAACATGGGGCTAGGGGGCTACGCGGCTGCCATGCCTAAGTGGGATGCAAAAGAGAAAGAGCTTCATGCTAAACGGATCATTCCAGAACCAATTCGCGAAGAATGGGATTTGAGGGCAAGAAATTGGTTTTTTGGGCATGGGAGTACATATGACGAACTTATAGGGGACCTTGTTTGCAGTGACGGGATAAAGGTACCCAGGAGTGCATGGATAAAAGTGGTGAAAGATATTAAAGATGGAATAAAACTGTTTCATCCCGATAGAGAGAATGACTTGCTGACCTTGGTCCTCGGGAATCGCGAACATACAGAACGAGCCCACGGCCTTGACGGGAGTTTCACGTGGGAGACTGGGTTTCCTAAGGACCAAGGTACCTATAGAAGCCGAGCAAGAGCAAAGCAGCGACGGGAGGAGGAGGAGGCATACAAGTTCAACTAGCTGCTAGTAAGACTTGACAAGCAGCAGCAACAGATCGACAAGCTTAGAGGAATAGCGCACTTGCAAAATCCTCCACTCGATATTACTGCCAACCCATCTCAGCGGAGAAGCAGCGTGGCTAAATCGGAGGTCCCGTCTAACGATGCATCCTATACAGATGGCAGTCCCGGCTACCCCATGGATGGAATTAAGGAGCAGATACCTTGTGAGCTCCATAATAAATTGAAGAACGTATCTGTGAAGGTGGCGGTCGGATCGGCTTTGCCTTGTCCTCCTAACGCACGTAGGCATGGCCGTGAGATTACACCTGGCTATTGTAAAGTCGGGGTGGATCAAATCGTTAAAGAGTGGGAGTCAATGGAGCTTGACATCCCTGGACCTGAAGGTGAGATCACACTCGGAGAATTACTTGGTGGGATCATTCTATGGGACAAGAACAACTGACGGTTTCAAGGCTCGGCCCCAAGGATAACACTACCGCCTCTGAGTCGTCGCAGGTATCCTTCACCTCCACCTCCATCACCTCCAAGAAGCCCACCCCATGATGACTACGACCACCACATCTCGAGTCCATCTCGATCTCCGCCGCAGGCGCAGTAGTCTTTGCCGCCCGTTAAGGACAATAAGCGGAAGCGTGCTCTGTCAGTGAGTACTAAAGGACGCGGCAGCACAAAACGGAAAATGCCGCCCTCCCAACAGTGCCTCATAAGAATCTTCCTAGCAGACCTTACGATCGTACTGATGCGGAATCTGCAGCTATAGCAAAGGCCGAAGTGGCGGCACATTTTGAGAAGAAGAAACCCGAGCCCGCTCCAGTATACACCGAGAAGCAAAGAGCATATGCACTTTGATTTTCTGAACACAAAATCGCAATATGAGTTGCACCATAAGCCAGATGACTATCTACGCACACTTTTGAAAGAAGTGGCAAAGAGCAAATCAAGCAAATCAAGTGCAAGCGGTAAAAAATCAGCAAGCACAGGTGCAAGCGGGACCAAAACTGCAATCAGTAAAAAAATCAGATGTTCCCCTTCTCAGACAACAGGCCAAACAAAAGATCGCACCCCTCAAGGTGGTTTCACAAAATGTTCCACTCCTCGCACAACAGCCAGTAGATATGTCAATAGCTGCGGAGTTGGCAGCCAACATGGAAATTAGTCTTGATGAACTGTTAGGCCCCCAACTCGACCTTCTACCCAAGATGCCAATAGCCCCTAAATATGTCGCAGGTGAGGATTTGGTCAGCAAAGAGAGGCTGAAAGAACTGCCAACACAAATGCGGAATCTCCATCAATGGTACTCGGCGGTCATAAAGCAAGGAAGAATATTTATCGTAGCCAATATCCCACGTGAGTACTAATTCAGACCCGAAGAGGTCCATATTGAGTTTCCAGAGTTGTTCCAGTTATACCATCTCGACGACCTGGACAAATCCATCCTCAGCTTCTATTGTCTGTAAGTTGTTGAATTCATTGTCTACATGTTCCGTTTTTCAGTTGTTCAGCTCAGAACATGTAATTATCCTTATTATGCAGAATGAAGATGCTGGAATGTAAAACAAAAAGAATCTATAATATCGGGTTCATTGACCCAGATAAAGTGCATATAGCCACACTAAGGGATAACCCCGAGGAGACGGAGGAAAACATTCTAAGGTTTCTACTGGAGCAAAATTTCTCTGACCACATACTGTTTCCTTACAATTTCAGTGAGGGTCTTACTCTGTTGTACACATTCACTTTTGATTATTCGATGCTAATAAGTGTAACTGATGAGTTACTGATGTATATATAAATGTTTGCAGCTTCCATTGGGTTCTGCTAGACATTCAACTTGATAAAGAAAGAGTTGATGTCATGGACCCATCAAAGAAAAACCTGGAAGATTTCCGCAGCATGCAGGACATGCTCTAGAAGTAAGTTTCGCACTATATCGGATCTTTCATTGATTTCCTGATATATTAGGTAATGAATAACTCATTCACTCATTTTCTTCGTCGGGAAGGGTTTGGATCCGGTTCAAGTGCGAGGTTACGGGTGTATTTGGTGAGAAGCTGACGTTTAAGACGGTCTCGGTAAGTAGCACGTGATATGTCCACGCATCTCTTTACTTCTAGTTTCAATACAATAATGATGCTAGATTATTATTTTGATTGAATTCTATTCTCGTAAAGTGCGCGAGGTAGCCACGGAGGTCGAATCTATGTGGATTCTACGTTTGCGAGTTCATTCGCACATTTACCACCGAACACAACGATTATAGAGTCGACGTAAGCCATGCATTCACACCATCATTTTATTGCCATCACCTTTTGTTATCATGATTGATATTCATATTTATCTCCTTTTTCTTATATATAGTTCAAGAGAATGCGGGATCAATTACTACCAGAGCAACACGTACTAGCAATTGCGGAGGAGCTGGCGGGATTTATTTTCACAAAGATCGTAGAAGATGCCGGAGAATTTAGTTTGAATAGGCACTACTGATCTCCATGTAATCGAACTATTTTGTGATCTCCATGTAACTATGTAAATTATATATATTTGTATGCTCGATATCGTAATACAAGTTATCTTATATATGCACAAATGTGTATGATATATATGTGATGGTGTAGAAATATTCAAAAACTATGTTAAAATGAAAAATAAGTAAATAAAAAAAAGAAATCTCTACCGCGGCAGAGAAAGGGCACAAAATTCTGCCGCGACAGAGAACCACTAGTCCAAGGTAATGCTCTGTCGCGGCAGAGAAAAGGCGCAAAATGCTGCCGCGGCAGAGACCCACTAGTCCCGGTCAGTAACACCAACCGGAACTGTAAAGGGAGTGTCCCAACCTTTATACAACATAAGGTGGTGTCCCCTGTGTTTACAATGCTAGTCCCTGGATCAATAGCTAGCATCCACAGTTAAGATGTAATATCAAGAAACAAAGGTCATAACATAACTTTATAACCAGGAATAACATAATTTTATTACATCATACATAGCTCATTTGGCTATTACATTACATTGCAGCGGAATATCTATAGTCATGGGTCCTTCATCTTCAAAAGTGCCACAGGCAGATGTTGGTTGTAGACTTTGTAATCCTAATCAAACAATCTTCACTAAAATTCAATCAAACCTGCAACATTACAAGTTACAGCCACAAGGGTCAATACATTTGAATTGTATTGGCAAGCTTCACTACTATGTATAATATGAGTGGATCCTATCAATACATGCATATTTGGCTAAGTAGAGTTTAAGGCTCATTTGCATAAAGCAAAATTTATCCTATCTTTTCAAAATGGTTTTGGTCCTTTGTCAAGTCTCCTTTTCCAAGTTCCTTGAACTCCTTGGTAGAAACTCAAGTGTTCAAGTCCTTGTCAAAATCCCTTGAGCTACTTGGTAACCCCAAGTGCAACAAGTTTTATCAAAATCTCATGAGTTCCTTGGTAACCCCAAGTGTTCATGTTTTCATCTCTTGAGTTCCTTGGTAACCCCAAGTACATCAAGTTTTGTCAAAGTCTCTTGAGCTCCTTGGTAACCCCAAGTGCATCAAGTCCTTAAAAGTTTTTCTTTTAGAAATTAGAATGTCGAGATCTCCCATAGTTCAAACTTTAGTTGCTCAGTATTGTCCATAATCGGGGACACGGCTAAGTACTTAGATTTTATTATCTTCTGCAGAAGGAGTACACTTTACCCACATGTCACAATCCCATCCTTTTGCCACCAGTGGCCACTGGATTAGCACTCACCAAGATGGAGTACTGGCAGATTGAGAATGTGACGAAGTCTTTCCAAAGGGTCCTCCCATACACCATTGCTAGCTTGTCTTCAGCACCCATGAAGCATTCCAGATCCCCATGTCCAGTAAACTGAAGACAATGCATGGGTCTTCCCAATGTAGTTGACTAAGCCAAAGCCATAATAGCATGTGGTTGCACACGAAAGCCACAATTGGAGAAACATGTTCAATCTCAAAGTTTCCTGGGTGGTTTCCTTTGGAGCACAACACAAAGTGATTGCCATAGACATGGTTCCTTTTGTTGCCACCTTGTCCAAATCTCAAAGTATCCTTGGCCACCCAGGTGGTTCATTAAGTCCTTGTTTTATTATATAAAATCACAAGTCCTTTTCTCAATCTTCATAAAAATCTCAACATGTATCTCTTTTCAAAATATAGCATGGCTAAGCATGTATCAACTACAATGTTTTCACTAAGGAATGTATAGGGAATCCTATTAGGATTTAGCATAGCATAAGTATAGAATATCTTTTCATGCATGTTTTCAAAATCCACTAAGTATAAGAAAATAGTAGGACTTTTGAATGATAGTGTAACTTGCCTTTTTGGTAGGGAATGATGGTTCACTCCTTGATCTTGCTAGTCTCACACTTTGCTAATTTCACTACAATCAATCAAGCAAACACCAAATCAACTAGCATTCCAAATAATCAATCAAACAACAATTCACACACACATAAAACTATGGGATCTAAATCATGCATGTAAGCATGCAAGAGATGGTTCTATTTGCAAAGATGGTCTCCACTAGGCTTCTAACTTTGTAAAGTCTAAAGTGGTCATTTTCCAAAGTGGCAAAGTTATTTGCAAGAGGGTTTTGTCCATAAACCATTTTTAAATCTAATCAACATTTTATGTGGTGGAAGGAATATTTTTATCAAAGCAAAACTTTATGTTTTTCACCATATGAGTTGCTATTGCAAAACTTGGTGTTTTGGGTCAGTAGGTTTGGTCCAAAACATTTTCCCAAAGTTTTCTTTACAAAACATTTTCATAATAAAATCAATAATTTTATTTGGCTAGAAAATGGCTAAGTCAAATAATCCAACCTAAACTTTACCAAAATCATTTTCAACACCAAGGGTTGGTTCCTAGGGTCAGTAAGTTCTCCATAAACTATTTTTCCAAGGTTTCAAACTCAAAAATATTTTTGAATCATTTTTCTATTCTTAACAAGCATTCAAATGTTTCTGCAAAAACCAACAAGCTAACAGATACTATTTGCTAAACCAAAGGCATGGTTGGCTAGGGTTTGCTCCACTGATTCCAACGGTATCAAATTTGTAAATTTTGGACGTGTGGATTGAAAGTTACAAAGGTTTGAAATTGCAACTTAAATCTGATTTCCAAATTCTGTTTTAAACAGATCTGGCCACGCGTCGCAATCTCATTGGATGGTACCGGTTCGGCCGGATCGGTAATGCGGTGCGTTGGATCTAAGCATATCGTGCGGTTCAGAAAACGTACCCCTTCGCGGCTTAAGTGATCTATCGCAAGCGTCGGATCGAGATCCTACGGTGCTAGCGTGCTCGACCATTTGCGAGCGGCGCCGGCGGTGGCTAGCGGCGGCGATGGTCAGATAGTGGCGGCGCTGGCGAAACAGAAAGCGAGAGAGGGAGGGAGTAGGCTCACCGAGATCGCAGGAGGCTGGGGAAGCTCGTCGTGTGGTCGACGGGGCAAGGGGCGCACGGTCGTAGGAGTAATCGTTCGCCGGAGTTCGTTCTGGCGACGGCGTGCTCTGGTCGCGGTCGGAGACGATGCTGTGGTTCACGAGAAGGCAAACCGAAGGTGTGGTCAGACGCAGGAGAGTGAGGCGAATGTGTGAGCGTGATTTAGAAAGCGCGGGGCGGTCTGAAACTACCTGGGTACTTGCCGGAGTTGAAGACAGACGCGGCGGCGAGGTCGGAACTTGTCGAAGACGGCTCCCTGGGGCGCCCGCGGTCGAACTGAGGGCACAGTAAGATGCGTCAGGAGGTGGGGAATCTCCTAGTGTGCTCAGCGAGGCAGGAGGTGGCTGTGGTTTGTCGGATTTCACCAGAGGAGCTCGTCGGAACAGCGGCGGTGCAGGGCCAATTCGAGGCAGCCTGGTGGCGATGTGGCGTTGGAGTTTGAGGGGAAATGGAGAGGGGGAGTGGGCGCTTAAGAGGGCGAGGTCGCTGAGTGGAATCACTGCGGCATTACTGCGAATTAACGCGCGGCATCAACAGCAGAAACGGCCGGCGTGGTCGTCGCGAGGAAGGAGACGGGCTGGAGAAGTGGGGTCTGCTGGTTAGTGGGAAAAAGAGTGAGGGAAGGGTCCACCGGTCAGCTTCTCTGCGGGTTGACAAGTTGGTGCGAACCGTTTTCTTTCGGGGAGGGGAGCTGGGCTGGTTCCTGGGCTTATTGGGCTCTGTCGACTGGGCTGGTTCAAACTCTATTTTTTTCTATCTGCTGGCTTTTTCTTTTTCCAAATCAAATTCTGTTTTGAATTTCAATCAACTATTCAACATTCAAACAATTCAAACAATTCAAACAATTGTAATGAGTTTTTGGTTATGTTTATCAACATAAACCAAATCCCAAAATAAAATAATATTTTATTCTTTTAGAACCATTCATTAATTAAATAAAATGGACCTTTAGTTATTTAATCAAATAGGGTTTGATTTAATTAATAAAATCTCCATTTGAAATCCAAATATTTTCAAAACCAAATCAGTAGGTTTTATTTGGAAATAAAGAATACTTGGAAACTTGTTTAAAACAAAATAACCTTTTATTTTAGGGTCCATTAATAATTAAATACAATAGACCTTCATTATTAGATCAAATAGGATTTGTTTTATTAAAATATTTATTTTGAAATATAAAATAAAACCAAAACACTTCAGTAGGTTTTATTTGAAAATATAAAATATTTGGAAAACTTATTTTAAAATAAATAAATAAGTTTTAGTGTTTTATTTAAAATGGGAAAAGCCTTTACTTTAATAAAATTTGGATATTAACTCCCTATTATTTTATTTAAATAAACCTTTCTATTTTTATTCAAAATAAAATGTCTTAATTCGAAAGCTTGGCCAAGGTTTTAATTTGGTTTTATAAAATAATCTTTATTTATAAAACTTCTATTTCTTTTGAAAACCAAATCCTTTTATTTAAAAGATCCAAAATAGTAGTTCCAAAATATTTTATTTTCCTTTATTAAATGTTTAACTCTTTAAATCCCTTTAGGATTTTATTTGATCCAAATTGGTTTGAAGACTTCCAAGTGGATTCAAAAAGTTTCTTCTGGCTCTGAAAATCAAACAAAGTTTTATTTTATTCATTTATTTTCACATTACAAGATTTGGAAAATCTTGGGATGTGACAGGCTACCACCCTTAAAATAAATCTCGTCCCGAGATTTGGGGAGGCTAGGTTTACAAGAAGGTTCAAAACAACTAGGGTACTACCACCCTTAAAATTTTTCAAACAAAAATTACATATTGTCCTTCTTGGGATCCTGGGAAAACTTCTCTAAGCAAACATTTGCATTGAGTCCTTTGTTTCCATACTTGACTCATGGGCTAAGGTTGAGTTTCTCCATAGGCTTGTTCAACTTGTTCTTCATCTTTTCTGGACAGTTGCTTGCATAATGTCCTGGGTTCTTGCAGTTGAAACAGTGGATGTCCTTGAGTTCTTTACGTGGCTCTTGTGGACAAGTTGCTACATAGTGGCCTAGATCTTTGTAGTTGTTGCACACTACTTGGCCAATCTCTTTATTCTTCGGGTTCTTTGGGCATTCACCGAAATAGTGTCCCATTTCCTTACACTGATGACATTGCACATGGCTTTTGTCTATCTTTTGCTTCTTGGGTCTCTTTGATCCTTTGAATTGGGTTGTTTTGTTTGGAGGTATAAGTGGTCCTTTTCCTTTGCCATCAACATTCTTGGCATACTTGGATCCTTCTTGTTTCCTTTGTTCAACAATGGCATAGATGGGGCATTGGATAGGAACATGGTTGTTTCCT
This sequence comes from Avena sativa, assembly GCA_916181665.1. Lineage (NCBI taxonomy): Eukaryota > Viridiplantae > Streptophyta > Magnoliopsida > Poales > Poaceae > Avena > Avena sativa. The sequence goes on along the minus strand of OV702283.1, from coordinate 338,927,784 downwards.
TCACACAAATAACAAGTGGCTTGAGAGGTGGGACATTGTCCAACAGGATGTTTCTCTTCATAGTTGGGGCATTGATCTCCATGCTCCTTGTAAGTATGATCCTTGTCTCCACAAATAATGCAAGCTGGTGCTCCATCTACAATAATGTTTCTGTCATCCTTGTTGTCATAGACTCTTTTGGGATAGCTTTCTTCCATTTTGATCATTTGATCAGTCACCTTAAGCATCAATTGGCCTTGAGTTTCCAAGAATCCTTGTAGCTTTGGATCTTCTCCACTAGTGTTGGCTATGAATTGAGCTGTCACTTGGTTCAACTGATGTTGGGTTGCTATGAGCTCTTTCATGCTGTCCTCTTGGTTGGTGTTGGTGTCATCAACCTTGAGGTTGGAGTCTCTTGGAGTAGTCATCTGTTTGGGTTGAATGGAGATTAGAATAGGCAAGATATTTCTAAGGAATCAATTCTAATCACACACATCACAATCCACACAAACAATGTGCATGCAATCACAAACCAAACATTCACAAACAATTTTGCATTCAAACAACAAAGTTCAAGCACATACTTAGGCAACAAAATATTTTTGGTTACACCACATAAGTTGGTGGGTTTTGACTTAACTAAAATATGGTGGTCCATCTATATGGTTCACTTGTGATCTTTCCTTCCTTCATGATTATTTTTGTATGAGATCATGGTTTTCTTAGGAAAAACTCCTTGGTCACAAGACTTCAAATGATCTAGGTTCCTTCTAACTTTTGCATTCCCTCAGTCTCTAATTCTTGAGTAAGATTTCCTTGTTTCACTTGTAGTCCTTGGTGATATCCAAGTTGGAAGTCTTTGGTGAATATGCTGAAGATGTTGAAGTCATTAGAGTTGAAGAAGTTGAAGTCATTAGAGTTGAAGAAGTTGAAGAAGTCCTTTGCATATGGTGTAGTCTTGGGCCATGAGGTAGGTTTTTCCATCAAGTTTGAAATAGATGAGATGTAGAGTTGAAACCAAAATGGTTGAGGAAAGAGTTTACAAGATTGTTTGTAAGTAAGTTTTGGAACAAGAATAATTCCTATTTTTCTAAGGGTTTTTGTCCAATCCTAGGTTTACAAATCCTACAGGCAACACAATGCTCTGATACCATCTGTAAAGGGAGTGTCCCAACCTTTATACAACATAAGGTGGTGTCCCCTGTGTTTACAATGCTAGTCCCTGGATCAATAGCTAGCATCCACAGTTAAGATGTAATATCAAGAAACAAAGGTCATAACATAACTTTATAACCAGGAATAACATAATTTTATTACATCATACATAGCTCATTTGGCTATTACATTACATTGCAGCGGAATAGTCATGGGTCCTTCATCTTCAAAAGTGCCACAGGCAGATGTTGGTTGTAGACTTTGTAATCCTAATCAAACAATCTTCACTAAAATTCAATCAAACCTGCAACATTACAAGTTACAGCCACAAGGGTCAATACATTTGAATTGTATTGGCAAGCTTCACTACTATGTATAATATGAGTGGATCCTATCAATACATGCATATTTGGCTAAGTAGAGTTTAAGGCTCATTTGCATAAAGCAAAATTTATCCTATCTTTTCAAAATGGTTTTGGTCCTTTGTCAAGTCTCCATTTCCAAGTTCCTTGAACTCCTTGGTAGAAACTCAAGTGTTCAAGTCCTTGTCAAAATCCCTTGAGCTACTTGGTAACCCCAAGTGCAACAAGTTTTATCAAAATCTCATGAGTTCCTTGGTAACCCCAAGTGTTCATGTTTTCATCTCTTGAGTTCTTGGTAACCCCAAGTACATCAAGTTTTGTCCAAGTCTCTTGAGCTCCTTGGTAACCCCAAGTGCATCAAGTCCTTAAAAGTTTTTCTTTTAGAAATTAGAATGTCGAGATATCCCATAGTTTAAACTTTAGTTGCTCAGTATTGTCCATAACCGGGGACACGGCTAAGTACTTAGATTTTATTATCTTCTTCAGAAGGAGTACACTTTACCCACATGTCACAATCCCATCCTTTTGCCACCAGTGGCCACTGGATTAGCACTCACCAAGATGGAGTACTGGCAGATTGAGAATGTGACGAAGTCTTTCCAAAGGGTCCTCCCATACACCATTGCTAGCTTGTCTTCAGCACCCATGAAGCATTCCAGATCCCCATGTCCAGTAAACTGAAGACAATGCATGGGTCTTCCCAATGTAGTTGACTAAGCCAGAGCCATAATAGCATGTGGTTGCACACAAAAGCCACAATTGGAGAAACATGTTCAATCTCTATGTTTCCTGGGTGGTTTCCTTTGGAGCACAACACAAAGTGAATGCAGAGACATGGTTCCTTTTGTTGCCACCTTCTCCAAATCTCAAAGTATCCTTGGCCACCCAGGTGGTTCATTGAGTCCTTGTTTTATTATATAAAATCACAAGTCCTTTTCTCAATCTTCATAAAAATCTCAACATGTATCTCTTTTCAAAATATAGCATGGCTAAGCATGTATCAACTACAATTTTTTCACTAAGGAATGTATAGGGAATCCTATTAGGATTTAGCATAGCATAAGTATAGAATATCTTTTCATGCATGTTTTCAAAATCCACTAAGTATAAGAAAATAGTAGGACTTTTGAATGATAGTGTAACTTGCCTTTTTGGTAGGGAATGATGGTTCACTCCTTGATCTTGCTAGTCTCACACTTTTCTAATTTCACTACAATCAATCAAGCAAACACCAAATCAACTAGCATTCCAAATAATCAATCAAACAACAATTCACACACACATAAAACTATGGGATCTAAATCATGCATGTAAGCATGCAAGAGATGGTTCTATTTGCAAAGATGGTCTCCACTAGGCTTCTAACTTTGTAAAGTCTAAAGTGGTCATTTTCCAAAGTGGCAAAGTTATTTGCAAGAGGGTTTTGTCCATAAACCATTTTTAAATCTAATCAACATTTTATGTGGTGGAAGGAATATTTTTATCAAAGCAAAACTTTATGTTTTTCACCAAATGATTTGCTATTGCAAAACTTGGTGTTTTGGGTCAGTAGGTTTGGTCCAAAACATTTTCCCAAAGTTTTCTTTACAAAACATTTTCATAATAAAATCAATAATTTTATTTGGCTAGAAAATGGCTAAGTCAAATAATCCAACCTAAACTTTACCAAAATCATTTTCAACACCAAGGGTTGGTTCCTAGGGCCAGTAAGTTCTCCATAAACTATTTTGCCAAGGTTTCAAACTCAAAAATATTTTTGAATCATTTTTCTATTCTTAACAAGCATTAAAAAGTTTCTGCAAAAACCAACAAGATAACAGATACTATTTGCTAAACCAAAGGCATGGTTGGCTAGGGTTTTCTCCACTGATTCCAACGGTATCAAATTTGTAAATTTTGGACGTGTGGATTGAAATTTACAAAGGTTTGAAATTGCAACTTGTAACTACCTCGGTGAATTATGCTCCTAGATTCAAGCCTGGATGAACGGAAATGGTTGAAATAGTACGGTGGGGCCCAAATGCCACTCACAGGTAGACCTTTCGGCCGTCCCAACCATTTCCAAACATCGGGACGAGAACGGGCGGCGTAATCGGCAGGCGAAGGGATCAACTACATACACAAATGAGTATGTATGCAAGCCACCATACAACAGTACATCAGAGCCATTCCATCTAAAAAGAAAGTAAATATAGCAACGCCATACGGCAAGATTCAAATGTCCTAGATAGATATAATATTTTAGGATATCTCCTCATACATCACACATCAGAGTATCAGGAGGAAGCGGCAAACAAGATCCGAGTACGGATAAGAAGCAAATCGGCATAAGATGCCCCATAAAGAAACACATCCCGCCCACAGATCTCACGGATCCCCGTTCCCGGAATCTCTACACCGAACGATCGTTGCCCACATCGTCCGCCTCCTCCACCCAGTATCCATCTTGTGAGTGTACCTGTTCATCTGAATCAAATAATTTATCGTGTGAGACCCTAGGGGTACTCAGCAAGTCTTTATGCCTCTAAAGGGGACACAACCTGGGGTGACGCAATTGCAGCAAAAGATAAACCCTAACAATTCTATAGATACTCGCTAACCATCCGCCTAACCAAGATAGACGGATGTCCGTGAATTAAAAGACAACAGTTATAGCAGTAATATCATCAGATCCATCCTCCTCCTCGCTTACCAACGAGGAAGCGGACGAACAATCCCCCATCCGTTGGCAATTTTATTAACCATTCCATGAGTGTTGCACTATTTACTAGTCAGTTACTTAGTCAAATTAAAAGCGGTACTTTAGTTATGCTTGTCTATGATCGAGAAACTGTGCTCCAAGTCGTCCATAACCGCGGACACGGCTTTCAGAAAGTTTTACCCTGCAGGGGTGCACAAATAGCAACACACACTCGATCAACCTCGGAAAAACCAAATCAAAACCCAACGAGGCCTTCACGACAAAGCAATCACAGGATTCAGAAATATTTCAGGGGGCCACCCCATTAAGTATACCCGCAACGAAGTTAGCTGACTTCGAGATGGACTCAAGGTTTGTGGGGCCGGCTGTAAACGACTGGGAACCCGAAAGTGTGACTGGGCTTGTCGATACCGCTAAAACGGGTCACAATTCCTAAACAGTACAGGTGCTCCTCGCACAAACGTAAACAAAGAAGTAGCATGGCATAAGTACAAGATAGTAAATAAAACCTCAAACTAGTTTGTGGCCCCAAGAAATAAGACTGAATCAAGCTCTGGCTCAGGGGGGTCCCATAAGCCTCCCGGATGTGGATAGCGCGAATAATCAAGGAACAGGAATCAAGTACTCGGGGTCCTACGGGACACAAGTGAGCAGGAAAAACCAAATAGCAGATATTGCTCACCGGTGCCACTTTCATTAGTTATCCCATTACTACTCAGGTTAAGTTGTTTAGGTACCTCGTTATCCATCAGACTCTCACATACCCTACACATGCTGTTCTACGACTCGCATGGCTCAAACAACTCCTGTAGTAATGGCTCATGGGATGGAGGAACAAGCTTGGTGGGGTTTAAAAGTAAAGGCTATGCAATACTTGGGATTTAGTTTAATGCAATCGCGACTCAATGATGCAAGAATAAGATAGAGGCAATAGGTACTGTATGTATGCAAGCATGTGGTAGTGCTTTCCTGGCAACTCAGTTGAAGCGAGAGAAGGATCTGGGTAGTGCTCCTGGTTCTCTTGATATATCCCCTGCTCAGTGTCTATTCGAAGAAGAACCAAACAAACAAGGGCCAACATAAATAAAGTGCACAAGCATATGAATAAAATGCGACAAGCAAACAATCATGCCATGATGAATGATGCACAATTTGCATGGCATTAAAGTAGCATGGCATGGGTGAGGTGTGGAATACAAGAAATAAGCATTTTATTGAGTTTTGGTCACATTTTATTCCCGGATAAGTTGCTGTATACTTTATATTTATATGATGCATGTTGCAATTTAAGTCATGGATAGCATAAACAGAAAGGTCTCGTCGATCTAATCATTTTAGACATATCATTTGTTAAATTTGGAGTTATAAAACAAAAGTTATTAATTAATTAAGTCAAGGGGCATTTTATGTAATTTTACTCAACTTGGAATTTTAAATGTGCAAAAAGTAATTTGAATAGCATATTTGGAATCCTCACATTTTTCTGATTCAAAAACATATATTATTTGCATTATTTGGATTTGTATTTTAAAAGTTATTTGAAAACAGATTTAATTTTGAATTTGAATTAATTTGAAATAGATTTGAATAAAAACAGACAAACCGAAAACCTTTTGCTACTCACTCAATTCTAACCACAGACACTGACAGGTGGGGACAGAGCTAGCACAGGGCCACGCGCGCAGAAAAACTTGTGGTCACCGCGGCTCAGCTAGCCCACGTGCATGACAGGTGGGGACACGGCAGCCTCGGGGCCACACGCGGGCGCGCCAGCCGGTGGGCGACACGTGGGCGGTCCGGGGACTGCGGGTTGAGCGGCAAAAAGGCAGGGGGTTTTGTGGAAAAGTACCACGCGGTACTGTGGATCTTCCACTGACGCGCGGACAGACGCGCGCAGGCACAAGCGCGACGCGCGCGGCGCGAGGGTTCGAACCCGCGACCGTGCGGGCGCAAGCGGAGGCGGCTGCCACTGCGGTGGCGTGGGGTTGGTGACAGGAGGGAGGGCGCGGGCTAGATAAGGCTCTAGACGGCGCGGGGCCCTGGCAGACAACGGCGAACGACGCGCACCGAGGGTGTTCGACGAAACGACTGGCGCAGCTAGGGTTACCCGGTGAGGCGGAGCATGTCCAGGAGGAAGAGGAGCTCACCGCGGGGAGGTTGGGGTGGACGGATCGGGTAGTGGCGCAGGCGATCATCGGCGTGGCTCGCGGACAGAGGCTAGGGTTTCGCGTCGGCTCGGCGCTGGCCCTGGGCTCCTGGTCCTTCTCCTCCTCGACGACATGGACAGGGGCGATGCGGAGGTCTTGCTGAGCTTCCTCGACAGCCTTAGACGTCACGCCACCGGCTGGTTCGACGGATCGGTGAAGGATGCCGACGGCGGCCGGCGTCGGTGTGGCTGTGGCGAGGAAGAGAGAGGGAAGGGGCAGGCTCGGGCTAGAGGGGGCCCTATGGCATAGAGAGGAAAAGGGAGAGGGAGGGGTAGCCTCGGGTTAGAGCTAGGGTAGGAGGGGAGAGGGGTATGGCTTGGCTAGGGTTTGCTTGGGTGGTATGGTGGGGCCAGCTAGGTGAGAGAGAGAGAGAGGCCGAGAGAGGGGGGGTTTGGTTAAGGTTTTGGTGAGGAAAGAGAAAAGAGAGAGGGAGAGAGAGAGATGGGTGGATCATGGTGGGGGTAGGGTTTAGAGTTAGAGAGGGAGATGTGGTGTAGAGGATGGGATGATAGGTTCCCTTGGCAAGCTCAAGCAAGAGCAACAAAAACAAGCTCAAGCAAGAACTAGACAAGAAGAGAGAGGGTGAGGTGGTAACATGACCCAACACAAGATCAAGCATGGAAAAGAGGTAGAGAGCTAGATGGAAGATGATCCCTTCCAAGATTCAATAAAACCCAAAAGACTAGAATAAGGTGGTACTTTGCATGGGCCATGCATAAATATTAAATGCCATGTCTTAACCTTGTGAAAACAAAATATAATCCCATGGCATTTATTTATGTGCATCCCCAAAAGTGGAGTAAGGCCAAGCAAAAGAATCTGAGTGGGATCCACCCAACCCACATGAGCTAGAAGTAAACTCAATTAAAATGCAAAGCTCATATTAATTGGATGGTGGAATTATAAAGTGGTGAAAGAAAGAGTGGTGGAGTCAATAAAAGATATGCCCCCAACTCAACTTGGGCATTTAACAAAATATCAAGAACCAAATACAATATCAAGAGGCAAATACAAATAATAATGCATATGAGATAAGAACCAAAACAAAAGGGTTTTTTTTATATGATGCTCAAATGCAAGGTGGCATGATGACATGAGCATGATAACATGATGGTGCAACAATTATATGTAGGAAGTAGCCATTATATTACTAGACCAAGTAGCATTACAGTTGTTAGACAAATGGGATGCTACAACTCTCCCCCACTAAACAGGAATCTCGCCCCGAGATTCTAGGAAGAAGAAGAAGACACAAAGAGGGTAGGATAGTTGGCACGGAGTTCATCTTCACGCTCCCAAGTGGCTTCATCAACGGAATGGTGCGACCAGTGCACCTTGCAGAACTTGATGGACTTGTTCCGAGTCCTTCTTTCTGCGGTCTCAAGGATTTTTGTGGGGTGTTCTTGATAAGACAGGTCTTCTTGGAGATCGATTAGCTCATGATCCACGGTCCTGCCGGGATCTTTGAAGCACTTCTTGAGTTGAGAGATGTGGAAAACATCATGGACTTTGAGTTTCTCCGGGAGCTCAAGAGCATAAGCAACTTCTCCTCTTCTTCCACGAATCTTGAAAGGACCGATGTATCTAGGAGCCAGCTTTCCTTTGATACCAAAACGGTGTGTGCCTTTAATGGGAGTGACACGAAGGTACACGAGATCACCAGGGACATACACCATGTCCGTGTGCTTCCTGTCATAATTGCTCTTCTGGCGACTTTGAGCAATCTTCAGATTCTCAAGAATGATATGCACCTTCTCCTCCGCTTGAGTTACAATGTCAGGGCCAAACCAAATTCTTTCTCCTGCACCTGACCAACCAATCGGAGTTCTGCACTTGCGACCATAGAGAGCCTCAAATGGTGCCATCTTCAGACTTTTCTGGAAGCTGTTGTTGTAAGAGAATTCAGCATAAGGAAGACATTCCTCCCACTTCATGCCAAAAGAGATGACGCAAGCATGAAGCATATCCTCCAGAATCTGATTGATCCTTTCAACTTGTCCTTGCGACTGAGGGTGGTAAGTTGTGCTGAAGTTCAACTTTGTTCCCAAAGCATTTTGGAAGCTTTCCCAGAACTTGGAAGTGAAGATGCTCCCACGGTCTGAACTGATCTCAAGCGAAACCCAATACAGAGAGACAATTTTGTTGATATAGAGCTCAGCCAACTGAATTCCAGAAATTGTTTCCTTGACGGGGAAGAAATGAGCCACTTTAGAGAGCCTGTCAATGACAACAAAGATTGCATTGTTGCCCTTCTGTGACCTTGGAAAACCAGTGATGAATCCATCTCTACTTTCTCCCATTTCCATTCCGGGGGTTTCAATGGCTGTAGAAGACCGAAAGGTTTCTGATGGACAGCTTTCACTCTGCGGCAAACATCACACTCTGAGACATACTTGGCACAATATCGTTTCAGACCCGGCCACCAATATTGTGTTTTCAAGTCCATGTACATCTTTGTGCTGCCAGGGTGGATAGATAGAACAGAATCGTGCGCCTCCTTGAGAACTTGCTCTCTCAAACTCGGGTAGTTTGTGACAAACATCCGGTGTTCAAAGAAAAGTGTGCCTTGATCATCGACGTGGAAGGACTCATACTTCGGAAGCTGAAGTTTGGAGATGATCTTTTTGGTGTGCGGATCACCAAGCTGACGAGAGCGAATCTTTTCTTCCAAGAGAGGAGTAGCCAGAAGTTTCAGGAGATACCCTTGTTCCACAATTTCCAGGTTGAGCTGACGGAATTCCTCGCACAAGAGAGGCCGTTGTTCTTCCATCATGAGGTTGTTGACATAAGCTTTGCGGCTGAGAGCATCGGCCATGACATTAGCTTTGCCCGGAGTGTAGTTGATGGTCAAATCAAAATCATTGATTGCTTCAATCCATCTCCTCTGCCGAAGGTTGAGATCAGGCTGAGTGAATATATACTTCAAACTCTTGTGGTCAGAAAAGATCTCACAACGGTTGCCAAGCAAGTAGTGCCTCCAAAGTTTCAAAGCAAAGACAACTGCTGCTAGCTCGAGGTCATGTGTAGGATAGTTGATCTCATGCGTCTTCAACTGTCGAGAGGCATAAGCAACAACTTGTTTTTCTTGCATAAGGACCGCACCCAATCCTTGCAAAGAGGCGTCACAGAATATCTGGAAAGGCTTAGAGGTATCCGGAGGAACCAAGACTGGCGTGGAAGTGAGCTTCTCTTTGAGTGTCTCAAAGCTTGCTTGACATGCAGGAGTCCACAGGTATTTCTTGCCTTTCTTGAGGAGATCGGTAAGAGGCTTCGCTATCTTCGAGAAGTTCTGCACGAAGCGACGGCAATAACTAGCCAAACCAAGGAAGCTCCGCACTTCTTTGACATTAACAGGAGGAAGCCATTCAACAATTGTCTTCACAGTTTCCGGGTTGACTGCAATGCCCTTGGCAGAGATGACATGACCAAGATAGGTTACTTGAGGTAGCCAAAACTCACACTTGGAGAACTTTGCATACAAGCGGTTCTCACGAAGCTTGTTTAGGACACACCGAAGGTGTTCTTCATGTTCTTCCTTTGACTTAGAATAGACTAGGATGTCATCCAGATAGACCACAATGAACTTATCAAGATACTCCATGAAAACTGAGTTCATAAGCCTCGAGAAGGTAGCAGGTGCGTTGGTGAGACCGAAAGACATGACCGTGTACTCATACAGGCCATAGCGGGTGGTGAAAGCTGTTTTAGGAACATCTTCCTTGCGAATCTTGATTTGGTGATAACCACTTCTCAAGTCCAGCTTAGAGAATACCACAGCTCCAGCTAGCTGATCGAAGAGATCATTAATCCGCGGAAGGGGATATTTGTTCTTGATGGTTTTAGCATTGAGAGCCCGATAGTCAACACAAAGTCTATCAGTCCTGTCACGCTTCTTCACAAAGATTGTTGGGCTACCCCAAGAAGAAGTATTGTGTTGAATGAAACCCAACTTCTCTTGTTCATCAAGCTGGCGTTTGAGTTTAGCCAACTCAGCAGGACCCATTTTATAAGGCCGCTTGGAGATAGGCGCCGTTCCAGGTTCAAGCTCAATTACAAACTCAACCTCACGATCTGGAGGCATACCCGGCAACTCTTCAGGAAAGACATCTGGGAACTCACAGACCACCGGAACACTCTGAATAGCTTCCATAGCATCATCATTCAGAGCCGCCAAAGAGAAAAGCTGGATAGCAGGAGTCAAACTTGGAGAAAAGACTATATGGCCTTCAGGAATCTTCAGAGAAACTGAGCGTTCAGCACAATCAATCATAGCTGCATTTGCTGTCAACCAATCCATGCCCAAGATGACATCAATGTCAGAATTGCCCAGAAGAATTAAGGACGCCGAGAACGAAGAGCCACCAATCTCAATTTGATTGCCATGGCTGATATGAGAAGCCCTCATGTTTGAACCAGGAGATAGGACCACCAGACGACGTGATAAAGGAACCCTATCCAGATCCTGCTCTTGTGCAAACTTATGCGAAACAAGAGAATGCGATGCACGAGAATCAAACAAAACTCGTGCAGGGACTGAGTTAACGGGAAGCATACCCATCACAACTCCAGGTGTATGCTCAGCTTGAGCGGCGTTGACACAGTTGGCATGAGCAACAGTAGACCCGGGCTTGGTGTTGATGTTGAGAGCCCGAGGTGGTGGTGCACGAACCAAAGGAGAGCTTGCCGCAGATCTTGGAGGGGGTGGAGGAAGAGCTTTGTTTTTCATCGGACAGTTCCAGTTTAGATGTCCAGAGTCTCCACACGTGTAACAAGCACCAGGTGGACGTGGAGCAACGTAGCCAGGGACTCCGCCAGGCGCTCCAGGGTAGTGGTGGTTGTAGCCCCTGGGAGCAGCAGTGATGAAGTTTGGTGGCCTTGCCGCGTAGCTTGCAGGTCTTGGTGGAGCCGGGAGCGACGGTGGGGTGTTAGGAACCCAGACACGCCGCTTAGAAGGAGCTGACATAGCTGAAGAGCTTGGTGCATCACGGTTGTGTTTCTTTGACTCCTCAAACACTTGCCTACTTGCTTCCTCCTGCAGAGTTGTATGCTGAAGTTCCAGGAAAGACGCCGGCCTTGCATGTGTGATTGCATATTTAATCGATGCATTGAGCCCTTGCCGGAATCTCTTTTGCTTCTTCTTGTCATCAGAGATCTCATCGCCACCATAACGAGAAAGATTCATGAAGTTCCTGATGTAGGTGTTGACATTATCATTTCCCTGCTTGAGGTTGAGAAACGCTTCCTTCATCCTCTCCATGACAATTTCTGACAGATACTGCTCTTTGAACGCTCCAGTGAACCGTTCCCAAGTAGGCTGAAAACCAGTGCAGTTTGCCTTCAGGTAATTCTCCCACCAGAGAGCTGCATCCCCCTTCAGAAGGTGAGTAGCACACTTTACCCATTCTTGCTCAGGAACATCAGCAGTCTCGAGTAGCCTTGACATCTCACGCAACCAATCATCAGCATCAAGTGGTCGATCAGAAACATCAAATTGGCGAGGGTTGAACTTCAGGAAGCTTTTGATGTCTCCTCTCTTGGGAGGTGGAGGTAGTGGAGCAAACTCATTCCTCCTGACACTTTCCTCAAAGCGCTGCTGGTTCTGCTGCATTGCTGCCAAGGCATTGGCGATGTTTGACAGCGCGGATCCCAGTTCAGGTGGTATGTCCTCATCAGAACGGCGTGGTGGAGCCATCATGTGATTGATATAATATAATCCAAAATAGTACCAAGATGGAATTAACCAAGATTAAAGGATACAATTTACTAAGATGATATTAAAATATCAACAAAGTTCAAAAGCACCTAGAAGATATTAAGCATATCGCACACGACTGAAAAGGAGTGTGGTACACAAATATATCAAAGAAAATTTTTCCACAAATTTCGGCATTAAAATACCAATAGATGCGCAAAATTACTTAACGAATCAAGATTAGTGACTCTACCAATTCAATATACAAAAGCGAATGATAAGAGTAGTGGTATGGTCGCGACTCCATCCCGCACTCGAATCATTACTCCGCACATGAATAAGTGGAACACATATCCTAACCCCTTCTTCTCACGATGAACCTAAAGATTAGTAACTACGGGAACGAACACCCCAAACAAGATAACGTCGGATAACAAAGAGTAAGACAGATCGCGGCGGTATACAACGAATCAGATAGATCGCGTCGGTTTGCAAAAGCCTGTCGGTATGGAATGTACCAACAGTTGATAACCAAAAGGCCGATTGTGATAACAACTTGGATGCAACAGATAGACAAGGAATTACTCACACACACACACACACAACCTATGGTACTACGGAAACCCAGAACACGTGAATCCTAGTTTGAATTTTTAAGAAGAGGATTGAAAACGTTGCACTTCCTTACCAGAAAAGGGTGGTGGGTGGGTAAGAAGAAAAGTGGAAGCAGTCCTACTCTCGTGTTTTGTTTTTCCCTAGTATACATAACTACCAAAAATATTTTGCTAGACTGACAACGACCATTTGGCTGAGACCCTGAAGGGCGGGATGGCTCTGATACCAATTGTCACTACCTCGGTGAATTACGCTCCTAGATTCAAGCCTGGATGAACGGAAATGGTTGAAATAGTACGGTGGGGCCCAAATGCCACTCACAGGTAGACCTTTCGGCCGTCCCAACCATTTCCAAACATCAGGACGAGAACGGGCGGCGTAATCGGCAGGCGAAGGGATCAACTACATACACAAATGAGTATGTATGCAAGCCACCATACAACAGTACATCAGAGCCATTCCATCTAAAAAGAAAGGAAATATAGCAACGCCATACGGCAAGATTCAAATGTCCTAGATAGATATAATATTTTAGGATATCTCCTCATACATCACACATTAGAGTATCAAGCGGAAGCGGCAAACAAGATCCGAGTACGGATAAGAAGCAAATCGGCATAAGATGCCCCATAAACAAACACATCCCTCCCACAGATCTCACGGATCCCCGTTCCCGGAATCTCTACACCGAACGATCGTTGCCCACATCGTCTGCCTCCTCCACCCAGTATCCATCTTGTGAGTGTACCTGTTCATCTGAATCAAATAATTTATCGTGTGAGACCCTAGGGGTACTCAGCAAGTCTTTATGCCTCTAAAGGGGACACAACCTGGGGTGACGCAATTGCAGCAAAAGATAAACCCTAACAATTCTATAGATACTCGCTAACCATCCGCCTAACCAAGATAGACGGATGTCCGTGAATTAAAAGACAACAGTTATAGCAGTAATATCATCAGATCCATCCTCCTCCTCGCTTACCAACGAGGAAGCGGACGAACAATCCCCCATCCGTTGGCAATTTTATTAACCATTCCATGAGTGTTGCACTATTTACTAGTCAGTTACTTAGTCAAATTAAAAGCGGTACTTTAGTTATGCTTGTCTATGATCGAGAAACTGTGCTCCAAGTCGTCCATAACCGCGGACACAGCTTTCAGAAAGTTTTACCCTGCAGGGGTGCACAAATAGCAACACACACTCGATCAACCTCGGAAAAACCAAATCAAAACCCAACGAGGCCTTCACGACAAAGCAATCACAGGATTCAGAAATATTTCAGGGGGCCACCCCATTAAGTATACCCGCAACGAAGTTAGCTGACTTCGAGATGGACTCAAGGTTTGTGGGGCCGGCTGTAAACGACTGGGAACCCGAAAGTGTGACTGGGCTTGTCGATACCGTGAAAACGGGTCACAATTCCTAAACAGTACAGGTGCTCCTCGCACAAACGTAAACAAAGAAGTAGCATGGCATAAGTACAAGATAGTAAATAAAACCTCAAACTAGTTTGTGGCCCCAAGAAATAAGACTGAATCAAGCTCTGGCTCAGGGGGGTCCCATAAGCCTCCCGGATGTGGATAGCGCGAATAATCAAGGAACAGGAATCAAGTACTCGGGGTCCTACGGGACACAAGTGAGCAGGAAAAACCAAATAGCAGATATTGCTCACCGGTGCCACTTTTATTAGTTATCCCATTACTACTCAGGTTAAGTTGTTTAGGTACCTCGTTATCCATCAGACTCTCACATACCCTACACATGCTGTTCTACGACTCGCATGGCTCAAACAACTCCTGTAGTAATGGCTCATGGGATGGAGGAACAAGCTTGGTGGGGTTTAAAAGTAAAGGCTATGCAATACTTGGGATTTAGTTTAATGCAATCGCGACTCAATGATGCAAGAATAAGATAGAGGCAATAGGTACTGTATGTATGCAAGCATGTGGTAGTGCTTGCCTGGCAACTCAGTTTAAGCGAGAGAAGGATCTGGGTAGTGTTCCTGGTTCTCTTGATATATCCCCTGCTTAGTGTCTATTCGAAGAAGAACCAAACAAACAAGGGCCAACATAAATAAAGTGCACAAGCATATGAATAAAATGCGACAAGCAAACAATCATGCCATGATGAATGATGCACAATTTGCATGGCATTAAAGTAGCATGGCATGGATGAGGTGTGGAATACAAGAAATAAGCATTTTATTGAGTTTTGGTCACATTTTATTCCCGGATAAGTTGCTGTATACTTTATATTTATATGATGCATGTTGCAATTTAAGTCATGGATAGCATAAACATAAAGGACTCGTCGAGCTAATCATTTTAGACATATCATTTGTTAAATTTGGAGTTATAAAACAAAAGTTATTAATTAATTAAGTCAAGGGGCATTTTATGTAATTTTACTCAACTTGGAATTTTAAATGTGCAAGAAGTAATTTGAATAGCATATTTGGAATCCTCACATTTTTCTGATTCAAAAACATATATTATTTGCATTATTTGGATTTGTATTTTAAAAGTTATTTGAAAACAGATTTAATTTTGAATTTGAATTAATTTGAAATAGATTTGAATAAAAACAGACAAACCGAAAACCTTTTGCTACTCACTCAATTCTAACTACAGACACTGACAGGTGGGGACAGAGCTAGCACAGGGCCACGCGCGCAGAAAAACTTGTGGTCACCGCGG
Organism: Avena sativa; assembly: GCA_916181665.1. Classification (NCBI taxonomy): domain Eukaryota; kingdom Viridiplantae; phylum Streptophyta; class Magnoliopsida; order Poales; family Poaceae; genus Avena; species Avena sativa. The sequence continues at coordinate 338,912,376 of OV702283.1, read as the reverse complement.
CTCAGCTAGCCCACGTGCATGACAGGTGGGGACACGGCAGCCTCGGGGCCACACGCGGGCGCGCCAGCCGGTGGGCGACACGTGGGCGGTCCGGGGACTGCGAGATGAGCGGCAAAAAGGCAGGGGGTTTTGTGGAAAAGTACCACGCGGTACTATGGATCTTCCACTGACGCGCGGACAGACGCGCGCAGGCACACGCGCGACGCGCGCGGCGCGAGGGTTCGAACCCGCGACCGTTCGGGCGCGAGCGGAGGCGGCTGCCACTGCGGTGGCGTGGGGTTGGTGACAGGAGGGAGGACGCGGGCTAGATAAGGCTCTAGACGGCGCGGGGCCCTGGCAGACAACGGCGAACGACGCGCACCGAGGGCGTTCGACGAAACGACTGGCGCAGCTAGGGTTACCCGGTGAGGCGGAGCATGTCCAGGAGGAAGAGGAGCTCACCGCAGGGAGGTTGGGGTGGACGGATCGGGTAGTGGTGCAGGCGATCGTCGGCGTGGCTCGCGGACAGAGGCTAGGGTTTCGCGTCGGCTCGGCGCTGGCCCTGGGCTCCTGGTCCTTCTCCTCCTCGACGACGTGGACAGGGGCGATGCGGAGGTCTTGCTGAGCTTCCTCGACAGCCTTAGACGTCACGCCACCGGCTGGTTCAACGGATCGGTGAAGGATGCCGACGGCGGCCGGCGTCGGTGTGGCTGTGGCGAGGAAGAGAGAGGGAAGGGGCAGGGCAGGCTCGGGCTAGAGGGGGCCCTATGGCATAGAGAGGAAAAGGGAGAGGGAGGGGTAGCCTCGGGTTAGAGCTAGGGTAGGAGGGGAGAGGGGTATGGCTCGGCTAGGGTTTGCTTGGGTGGTATGGTGGGGCCAGCTAGGTGAGAGAGAGAGAGGCCGAGAGAGGGGGGGTTTTGGTTAAGGTTTTGGTGAGGAAAGAGAAAAGAGAAAAGAGAGAGGGAGAGAGAGAGATGGGTGGATCATGGTGGGGGTAGGGTTTAGAGTTAGAGAGGGAGATGTGGTGTAGAGGATGGGATGATAGGTTCCCTTGGCAAGCTCAAGCAAGAGCAACAAAAACAAGCTCAAGCAAGAACTAGACAAGAAGAGAGAGGGTGAGGTGGTAACATGACCCAACACAAGATCAAGCATGGAAAAGAGGTAGAGAGCTAGATGGAAGATGATCCCTTCCAAGATTCAATAAAACCCAAAAGACTAGAATAAGGTGGTACTTTGCATGGGCCATGCATAAATATTAAATGCCATATCTTAACCTTGTGAAAACAAAATATAATCCCATGGCATTTATTTATGTGCATCCCCAAAAGTGGAGTAAGGCCAAGCAAAAGAATCTGAGTGGGATCCACCCAACCCACATGAGCTAGAAGTAAACTCAATTAAAATGCAAAGCTCATATTAATTGGATGGTGGAATTATAAAGTGGTGAAAGAAAGAGTGGTGGAGTCAATAAAAGATATGCCCCCAACTCAACTTGGGCATTTAACAAAATATCAAGAACCAAATACAATATCAAGAGGCAAATACAAATAATAATGCATATGAGATAAGAACCAAAACAAAAGGTTTTTTTATATGATGCTCAAATGCAAGGTGGCATCATGACATGAGCATGATAACATGATGGTGCAACAATTATATGTAGGAAGTAGCCATTATATTACTAGACCAAGTAGCATTACAGTTGTTAGACAAATGGGATGCTACATAACTTAAATCTGATTTCCAAATTCTGTTTTAAACAGACCTGGCCACGCGTCGCAATCTCATTGGATGGTACCGGTTCGGCCGGATCGGTAATGCGGTGCGTTGGATCTAAGCATATCGTGCGGTTCAGAAAACGTACCCCTTCGTGGCTTAAGTGATCTATCGCAAGCGTCGGATCGAGATCCTACGGTGCTAGCGTGCTCGACCATTTGCGAGCGGCGCCGGCGGTGGCTAGCGGCGGCGATGTTCAGATAGTGGCGGCGCTGGCGAAACAGAAAGCGAGAGAGGGAGGGAGTAGGCTCACCGAGATCGCAGGAGGCTGGGGAAGCTCGTCGTGTGGTCGACGGGGCAAGGGGCGCACGGTCGTAGGAGTAATCGCTCGCCGGAGTTCGTTCTGGCGACGGCGTGCTCTGGTCGCGGTCGGAGACGATGCTGTGGTTCACGAGAAGGCAAACCGAAGGTGTGGTCAGACGCAGGAGAGTGAGGCGAATGTGTGAGCGTGATTTAGAAAGCGCGGGGCGGTCTGAAACTACCTGGGTGCTTGCCGGAGTTGAAGACAGACGCGGCGGCGAGGTTGGAACTTGTCGAAGACGGCTCCCTGGGGCGCCCGCGGTCGAACTGAGGGCACAGGAAGATGCGTCAGGAGGTGGGGAATCTCCTAGTGTGCTCAGGGAGGCAGGAGGTGGCTGTGGTTTGTCGGATTTCACCGGAGGAGCTCGTCGGAACAGCGGCGGTGCAGGGCCAATTCGAGGCAGCCTGGTGGCGATGTGGCGTTGGAGTTTGAGGGGAAATGGAGAGGGAGAGTGGGCGCTTAAGAGGGCGAGGTCGCTGAGCGGAATCACTGCGGCATTACTGCGAATTAACGCGCGGCATCAACGGCAGAAACGGCCGGCGTGGTCGTCGCGAGGAAGGAGACGGGCTGGAGAAGTGGGGTCTGCTGGTCAGTGGGAAAAAGAGTGAGGGAAGGGTCCACCGGTCAGCTTCTCTGCGGGTTGACAAGTTGGTGCGAACCGTTTTCTTTCGGGGAGGGGAGCTGGGCTGGTTCCTGGGCTTATTGGGCTCTGTCGACTGGGCTGGTTCAAACTCTATTTTTTTCTGTCTGCTGGCTTTTTTTTTCCAAATCAAATTCTGTTTTGAATTTCAATCAACTATTCAACATTCAAACAATTCAAACAATTCAAACAATTGTAATGAGTTTTTGGTTATGTTTATCAACATAAACCAAATCCCAAAATAAAATAATATTTTATTCTTTTAGGATCCATTCATTAATTAAATAAAATGGACCTTTAGTTATTTAATAAAATCTCCATTTGAAATCCAAATATTTTCAAAACCAAATCAGTAGGTTTTATTTGGAAATAAAGAATACTTGGAAACTTGTTTAAAACAAAATAACCTTTTATTTTAGGGTCCATTAATAATTAAATACAATAGACCTTCATTATTAGATCAAATAGGATTTGTTTTATTAAAATATTTATTTTGAAATATAAAATAAAACCAAAACACTTCAGTAGGTTTTATTTGAGAATATAAAATATTTGGAAAACTTATTTTAAAATAAATAAATAAGTTTTAGTGTTTTATTTAAAATGGGAAAAGCCTTTACTTTAATAAAATTTGGATATTAACTCCCTATTATTTTATTTAAATAAACCTTTGCTATTTTTATTCAAAATAAAATGTCTTAATTCGAAAGCTTGGCCAAGGTTTTAATTTGGTTTTATAAAATAATCTTTATTTATAAAACTTCTATTTCTTTTGAAAACCAAATCCTTTTATTTGAAAGATCCAAAATAGTAGTTCCAAAATATTTTATTTTCCTTTATTAAATGTTTAACTCTTTAAATCCCTTTAGGATTTTATTTGATCCAAATTGGTTTGAAGACTTCCAAGTGGATTCAAAAAGTTTCTTCTGGCTCTGAAAATCAAACAAAGTTTTATTTTATTCATTTATTTTCACATTACAAGATTTGGAAAATCTTGGGATGTGACAGGAACTAGTGGGGGTGCACCCCGAGCGCGCAGGGTCATCCACGTGGACACCCAATGGTCCCGGCTGGTAACTGGGCCGGGACTAGTGGTGGGCCTCTAGTCCTGCCTGATTAGTCCCGGTTCCACAACCGGGACTAAAGGCCCTTACGGACTGGGACTAGAGGCCTAGTTTCCACTAGTGACCTGTCAATACCGGAGTGTGCGGCCCACTCCAACCGGAGTGTTCGGCCCCTCTAAAAAGCCCTGAGGTGTGGACAATCAGTATCCTAGATCGGACACTACCTGGACACCACCTGGAAACTTTGAAGTTTCCGGTCAGACCGGACTGTCCGGACTATATACACCGGACTGTCCGCCCCACCGGACTATTCGGCCTATATGAACTGGATTGCCCGCCCCGATAGAATCCTGGTCCGAATCAGATGTATCAGTTTGAGTCATTTGCGTCTTAGTTTCGGTTTCTGGCCGCCCCAGCCGCCCTTATAAGGCCTAGTACGCCCCCATAGTTAGGGTTGGACCAGGTTTAAACTATTTTGGAGTTGTTTCTTATTAATAACCTCTAGAATTACCTTGTGATCGAATTATCTACTGCAATTGAGTGTGATCTGTTGTTCCATTGGGAATTAGTGGATTGCAAACTACCGTTCGTGGTCGACGGCTACGTGCGCAAGAGCGTGGTGTTGTGAATATCCCATAGGGTTCGAGAGTTGTTGCATTGGCTTTAGGGTTCAAGCGGGAGAGTTCATAGCTACTGGCTAATTAGCTATCATTCACCATCATCATCGACAAGTGCTTGCTGAGAAGATTGGGCCACCCCATATCATCTTGGTATCAGACTTCCTCGTTTACTCGGTGAGCATCCTCAAATCCATCCATAGATTAGTTCTTGTTTTAGTACTATACAGAAAAAGCCATACAAAAAGATTTTCCCTAGCCTAGGTTGCATTGTGTTTCAAGTTTTAGTTGCTGATCGTGTCTTCTCATAGATCCGATCTACAGGTTTTTCTCGTAGGAGTCTAGTTTTCGTTTGTGTTTAAGTTTATGGTTTGATCTTTTTTTCCGCCGAGTCCACCATCACCGTTTTCCGCAAGTTTCCATCTACTTTCCGAGTCCACATAGCGTACCTTTGTTTTCATACCGTAGACACAGCCTATCTATAACATCCGTGCCTAGGAACGTACCCACAAGACTAGTTGCTTTGCTCCGATAGGCTGCTCATTAGGGTTTTGAAGTGTAGAAATTTTCGACAGGCAAAACCGGACTATCCGGCCCGTATCACCCGGACTATCTGGCGCAACCGGAGTCTCCGGCCGAAACTTACCGGACTATCCGGCCCAGTTTGTTCAGAAGTTGCTGCATTCGTTTTGCTTTGAGTCATATAGTTGAAAAATAAAAAAATAGAAAAGCAAAGGAAAAGAGATACAGTATAAAAATGAGAAGAGAGAAGAGATACAAGCGAGACAAAAAGAGATATCATAGTGTGCATTATTGGAGGCCTAGTTGATCATAGCACTTGTAGATTGAGCAATCTTGTGCCTGTTTATTTTGAGCTATTACTAGCGTCTCTCTTGTGCATTGCAATATTCCTGTTCATAAGTTGCTTTTCCACGCTTAACTCCATCGTGTGTGTTTCTTGGGTTATCATAAACGATCAGTACTAGGACTTGTTTGCGGTGTAGTTAGGATTTCATACCTACAGCTCCACCATAAATAACTTGTGTGCCATGTGATCATTCTCCATACCCTTGATATTCGCTTCATCACATCAGTGCATTAGTTGTTTGATTTTGAATTGGTAAAGCATCTCTATTCACTTTGGAATGGTAAGATCTGCTTTCTTGTTAGTTGGAGTGAGTTGTGAGTGTTCCACCATATCGATTTTGCTTTTTTGCACTAATCTACTAATCATGTCTACTAGTGATGATGTTGTGTCACAGAAAAAGAAGGACGACGAGCTTGTCAACTGGCAGGAATATGAAGCATTGAAGTCCCATTTGACACGTGTGTTCAACCACACAACATATGCCATTGACAAGAATATTCAGGATGTGCAAGTGACTTTGGAAGCAAATGTTGAGGCAGTCGCTACCATACAGACACAAGTAACAGCCATCAACACCAATGTCACAGCTTTGCAACGCTCTATTGATGATCTGACAATAGCAATTGGACAAATGCAGCAACAACCACATGATGATGCCCATGAAGATGAAGAAGCAAGTAATGTCGGTGATGGTCAACACCCAAATCAGGTTGGTCGTGGCCGTGCTCCTCAACCTATTCATGGACGTGGCTTTGCTCCAATTGAGCATGCTCAGCGTATACCTCACTAGCCGGTTGATGATGGATTGGGCAAGCCCAAATTCTCAATTCCAAAGTAAGATGGCTCCATTGATCCTGAAGATTACCTCACATGGGAGTTGAAGATTGAGAAGCTCTAGCGCTTGTATGGGTACACTAAAGAAAAGAAGGTCAAGCTTGCAGCGTCAGAATTTGATGGTTATGCTTTGCGTTGGTGGGATTCCCTTGTGCAGAATAGAAGGGATGAAAATGACCTTCCGGTGATGACTTGGCAAGAGATGAAGTGTATCATGAAGGAACACTTTGTACCCACCAACTACCTGCGCTCAGTCTTTGATAAGTTGACAAACTTGAGACAAGGAACCATGTCGGTTGATGAGTACTACATGGATATGGAGATGCTTATGCAGCGTGCTAGAGTTCGTGAATCTCTTGAGATGAACATGCAACGATTTCTCAATAATTTGAAGCTACCAATCAAGAGCATTGTTCGTCATCGTAAGTATGAGACTATGAATGAATTGCTGCATCATGCAAGGGAGGCCGAATCACAGCTTGCTGAAGAGGCAAAGGCGTGTGCAAGATACCCTTCCACAAGCCGTTTTCAGCAAGTTCTACACCACCGTCACATTCTCCTACATATGCTGCGGCTGCTGGTCACACTACTACACCATCTTCCAAGCCTACACCTCAGTCATCCTATAGTTCACAAGCAAAGAAGCCCGCGGCTCCTGCTACTAGCTCGGGTTCTATTATGTCAACTGCGCTTACTTGCGATATGGAGTGTCACACTTGCGGAGGTAGTGGTTACTACAAGAGAGATTGTCCAAACCTCAAGGTGATGTTTGTTAATGATCAAGGAGAGTATGAGAGTGGAGATGATGTTGATCTTGATGATCATGGCGCTGATTATGAGGAGGAAGGTATGGATGCCTTTCCTGAACATGCGCCTACTATAGTGGTCTCTCCACATATTCTTAGTGTGCAGCCCATTGTTGACTCTCAGCGCTGCAACTTGTTCCAAACAAAAGCTCTACTTGGTCCAAACAAAGATTGCAAAGTGATTATTGATGGAGGTAGCTGCAGAAATCTTGCAAGCAAGGAGTTGTGTGCCAAGCATAACTTGACATATTTACCTCATCCCAATCCATACTACTGAAGGGTTTCGCGGCATAGTAAATCAAAATTTTCTACGGATGCGAACAGAGGAAAGCCAAGATCTAATCTAGAAGATGCAAACAACGAGAGGGATTAGATGAGATCTTCATACCCTTGAAGATTCGCACAGCGGAACGTTCATCGGAACGTGGGTGATGTAGTCGTACTCGCTTCTCCTCCTCGCGATCCGATCCGATCTAGCACCGCAAGTGGCGATGCCTCCGTGAGATGCACACGTGCAGCACCTCGACGTCTCCTCCTTCCTTGGTCCAGCAAGTATGGTGGAGATATGGATTGGATCTACAACGCGACGGCGCGGTGCAAGTGGTGGAGAGTTTCTGCAGCAGGGCTTCGCCTACACGCAGTCGGGAGGGAGAGAGAGAGGAGGGCAGCAGGGCGACTAGGCTTGAGGGGAAGGTGTGGGGGGGTGGTGCGCCCCAGTCCTCTATATATAGAGGGGTGGGCTCCAGCCCTAACCCCTCCCCCAAGCCCTAGGCCGGCGGCCAAGGAGGGAGGAGTGGGGGGCAAGTAAACCCCCCCCCCCCTTCTAGAAGCTCCAAACTAGGGTTTCCCCTTGTTTGGCCGGCTGGGCCCTATGGGGCCTTGTTCCCCTGTCCCAATGCGGCCAGGGCACTCCCTCATAGTCCCATCCCCCCTCCCGGAAGGTGGGGCCACGTTGGTCCCCTTCCGGAAGGTTCTAGAAGCTTCCGGTACAATACTGATTAACCCGAAACAATTCCGAACTCCAAAAACTGCATTGCCTTATATGAATCTTATTCTCCGGACCATTCCGGAACCTCTCGTGATGTCCCGGATCCCATCTGAGACTCCGAACAAAAACTCATAAACCAATTATCCAATCTATCCTAGCGTCGAGACACGTTAAGTGTGTGACCTTTTGGGTTCGAGAATATGCAGACATGATCTTATATCAATAATCAACAGCGGGGTCTGGAAACCCATATTGACTCCCACACATTCATCGATGATCATATCGGATGAACCACGATGCCAGGATTCAATCAATCCCATATATATATTCCCTTCGTCTCGCGATATTTTACTTGCCCTAGATTTGATCATCGGTACCGTCATACCTAGTTCAATCTCGTTCACAGCAAGTACTTTACTCATTCCGTAATCCAATATCACTTTGTGATTAACTCCTTAACCACATGCTTGCAAGCGGTGTTGATATCGATTACCGAGTGGGCCCGAAGTATATCTCTCTGACTTGGGAGGGACAAATCCCATCTAGATACATACAACCCAACAGGTACTTTCCGATCACCTGAGAGACACCTTTATGATCACCCTCTCATAGGATGACGTTTGATGACCTCAAAGCTTTCTTCCGATACCAGGGAGTTGTATTATCTCATGGTATAAGGAATACAATATTTGACATAAGAAAAGCTTCGCAAAGATGAACACGATGACATGATCTAATTGCTTCGCTTAGTTTGGGTCTGTCCATCATATCATTCTCCCAATGATATGATCTCATTATTAATCGACAACTCATGTCCATGCTTAGGAAACCTTAACCATCATTAATCAATGAGCTAGTCCATAGAGGCGTACTAGGGACACGGTGTTGTTCACAAACCACACAAGTATTAAAGTTTCCGCTTAATACAATTCTAGCATGGAATATAAACATTATCATGAACAAGAATTATAATAATAACATCTTTATTATTGCCTCTAGGGCATAATTCCAACAGTCTCCCACTTGCACTAGAGTCAATAATCTAGTTTACATTTGGCAAAAATCTCACACCCATGGCACTGAGGTGCTGATCATGTTTTACATGTGGAAGAGGTTTAGTCAATGGATCTGCGACATTTAGATCTGTATGTACTTTGCTAATCTTCAGATCTCCAGCTTCTATATAATCTCGGATTATATGAAACTTGCGGTTGATATGCTTGGTCTTTGGATGATATCTTGGTTCCTTAGCAAGTGCTATGGCGCCAGTGTTGTCACACAATATCTCCAGTGGGTCCAATGCACTTGGAACCACGCCAAGCTCAGTGATGAAGTTCCTGATCCAAACTCCTTCACTTGACGCTTCTGCAGCAGCCATGTATTCCGCTTCTACTGTAGATCCCGCGATCACGCTTTGCTTGCAGCTTCTCCAGCTCACAGCTCCTCCATTCAAAACATAAACGTATCCTGTCTGAGATTTAGAATCATCCTTGTCGGTGTCGAAACTAGCGTCGACGTAACCTTTTACGACGAGTTGTTCATCACCCCCATAGACTAAGAACATTTCTTTAGTCCTATTTAGGTACTTTAGGATGTTCTTCACGGCTGTCCAGTGTTCCACTCCTGGATCACTTTGATATCTGCTCGTCAAACTAAGAGCATTGGACACATCCGGTCTAGTACACAGCATGACATACATGATAGAACCTATGGCCGAGGCATAAGGCACTTTGCTCATAGCTTCCCTATCATTTACCGTAGCTGGACACTGAGCCTTGCTCAATATCTTACCTGACAACATAGGCACAGAACCTTTCTTTGCCTTATCCATTCTGAACCTTTTCAGAACTTTGTCTAGGTATGTACTCTGGCTTAAAGCTATCAGGCGTCTTTGTCTATCTCTATAGATTTTGATGCCCAATATATAAGCATCTTCACCTAGGTCTTTCATTGAAAAACACTTGTTCAAATAACTCTTTACATCGTTAAGCATGTTTATGTCATTTCCAATAATCGATATGTCATCCACATATAGTATCAGAAATGTCACCGAGCTCCCACTCACTTTCTTGTATATGCAAGCTTCGTAGCAATTTGGAACAAATACAAAGATCTTGATCACTTGATCAAAATGAATGTTCCAACTCCGAGATGCTTGCTTCAGTCCATAAATGGAACGCTGAAGTTTGCACACTTTATCAGCATCCTTAGGATCGACAAAACCTTCGGGTTGCATCATATACAACTCTTCATCAATGTTGCCATTGAGGAACGCAGTCTTGACATCCATCTGCCATATTTCATAATCATGAAACACGGCAATTGCTAATAAAATCCGAATGGACTTAAACATCGCTACGGGAGAGAAAGTCTCATCGTAGTCAACACCTTGAACTTGCCGAAAACCTTTCGCGACAAGCCGTGCTTTATAGACGGTAACATTACCATCCGCGTCCGTTTTCTTCTTGAAAATCCATTTGCACTCAACGGCCTTTCGGTCGCTAGGAGGGTCCACCAAAGTCCATACTTGGTTTTTGCTCATGGATCCCAATTCGGATTTCATGGCTTCTAGCCATTTCTCAGAGTCTGGGCTCATCATCGCTTCCTCATAGTTCGTAGGTTCACTGTCTTCTACCAACAAGACAGTCAAGACAGGGTTGCCGTACCACTCAGGAGGGGCACGCGACCTTGTCGACCTGCGACGTTTAGTAGCAGCATTGTCCGAAGCTTCATGATCCTTGTCATTAGCTTCTTCTATCGTTGGTGCAGGCGACACTGGAACAATTTCAGGTGTTGCGCTACTCTCCAATTCAAGAGAAGGTTCAACAACCTCGTCTAGATCTACTTTCCTCCCACTCACTTCTTTCGAGAGAAACTCCTTCTCAAGAAAGGAACCGTTCTTTGCGACAAACACTTTGCCTTCGGTTCTGTGATAGAAGGTATACCCAATAGTTTCCTTAGGGTATCCTATGAAGACGCATTTCTCCACTTTGGGTTCGAGCTTGTTCGGCATCAACTTATTGACGTAAGCTTCGCATCCCCAAACTTTAAGAAACGACAACTTAGGTTTAGCACCAAACCACAATTCATACGGTGTCGTCTCAACGGATTTAGATGGTGCCCTATTTAAAGTGAATGCAGCGGTTTCTAATGCATAACCCCAAAATGATAACGGCAAATCAGTAAGAGACATCATCGATCGGACCATATCTAATAGGGTTTGATTCCGGCGTTCAGACACACCATTGCGTTGTGGTGTTCCGGGTGGCGTGAGTTGCGAAACGATTCCGCTTGCTTTAAGATGCGTGAGAAAATCATAACTCAAATATTCACCTCCACGATCGGATCGTAGAAACTTAATCTTTCTGTTACGATGATTCTCCACTTCATTCTGAAATTCCTTGAACTTTTCAAATGTTTCAGATTTATGTTTCATTAAATAGATATACCCATATCTACTTAAGTCATCGGTAAAAGTGAGAAAATAGCGATATCCACCGCGCGTCAAAACACTCATCGGTCCGCATACATCGGTATGTATGATTTCCAAGAAGTCTGTTGCTCGCTCCATCATACCGGAGAACGGCGTTTTGATCATCTTGCCCATGAGGCATGGTTCGCATGTGTCAAATGATTCAAAATCAAGAGACTCCAAAAGTCCATCAGAATGGAGTTTATTCATGCGCTTTACACCAATATGACCTAGACGACAGTGCCACAAATAAGTAGTATTATCACTATCTACTTTGCATCTCTTAGCCTCAATGTTATGGATGTGTGTTTCATCCCTTTCGAGATCTAGAAGAAATAAACCATTCACAATAGGTGCATGACCATAAAAGATGTTACTCATATAAATAGAACAACCATTATTCTCCGATTTAAATGAATAACTGTCTTGCAATAAACAAGATCCAGAAATAATGTTCATGCTCAACGCAGGCACATAATAACATTTATTGAGGTTTAAAACTAATCCTGAAGGTAAAACTAAGGAGAGCGTGCCGACGGCCATCACATCAACTCTTGATCCGTTGCCAACGCACATCGTCACCTCATCCCTCGCAAGCCTCCGTCTAGTCCGTAGCTCCTGTTTCGAGTTACAAATATTAGCAACTAAACCAGTATCAAATACCCAGGCACTACAATGAGGGCTAGTAACGAAAACATCAATAACATGTATATCAAATATACCTTTGATGGTGCCAGCCTTCTTGTCCGCTAAGTACTTCGGACAGTTGCGCTTCCAGTGACCCTTGTCCTTGCAATAGAAGCACTCAGTGTCCGGCTTAGGACCAGACTTGAGCTTCTTCTCAGCAGGGGCAACGCGCTTGCCGCCGCCTTTCTTGAAGGGCTTCTTTGCACCCTTACCTTTCTTGAAGGTGGGGAGCTTGTTGACCATCAACACATGATTATCCTTTTTGATGTCCACCTCCGCAGCCTTCAGCTTTGCGAAGAGCTCGGTGATCGTATCAGTGGGACCAATCTGATTGTGAGTCACTACAAAACTTTTGTAGCTGGGAGGGAGTGATTGCAGAACCCTGTCAATCTTGAGCTCCTCTGGAATCTTGCAGTCCAATTGCTCAAGGCGTTGAGTGTAGCCCGACATCTTAATGGCGTGCTCACTAACGGAACTCCCTTCCTCCATCTTGCAGTTAAAGAACTTCTCAGAGATCTCATATCTCTCAGAATGGGCCTGAGTCTGAAACATGGTTTTCAGCTCCTCGAGAATCTCAAAGGGCCCGGGATAGTCTTCAAAATGATTTTGAAGGTCCGATTCCATAGCAAACAACATGGTGCTCTTAATCACACCATAATCATCTTTGCGCGACTGATAGACAGCTTTCTCATCAGCCGGCGCATCTACAGCAGGGGCGTCACCTAGCGCATTTTCAAGGACATAGTCCTTTTGACCGCCAGAGAGAATGATTCTCAGATTGCGGAACCAATTGGTGAAGTTAGACCCATTGTTTCTAAGCTTTTCCTTCTCAGCAAAAATGTTGAAGTTGAAGTTGGACTTAGCCATTTGATCTACAATATTTGCAAGTACAAATTAGACTATGTTCATGATAACTAGTTCAACTTTTAATCAAATTATTAGATGAACTCCCACTAAATTCAACATCCCTCAAGTTGTTTAGTGAACATGATCCAAATTCACCACACCTAATCCGATCTTCACGAGAAGAGATGTGGTTTCAATGGTGGACAACGAAGTGTCGATCATATCATTCATATGACTCATGCTTAACCTTTCGGTTCATGTGTTCCGAGGCCATGTTTGTACATGCTAGGCTCGTCAAGTTAAACCCAAGTATTTCCGCGTGTGCAAAACTGGCTTGCACCCGTTGTATGTGAGCGTAGAGTCTATAGCACCCGATCATCACGTGATGCTTGGACACGACGAACTTTCGCAACGGTGCATACATGGGGAGAACACAGTTTTATCTTGATCTTTAAGTGAGGAATCATCTTATAAAGCTACCGTCGCGATCTAAGCATAATAAGATACATAAAAGGATAAACATCACATGCATATAACTTTATGTGACATGGTATAGCCAATCTTCGCGCAATGATCAACATCTTGTGCGTGCCGGCATGATCTCCATCACTCCACCATGATTGCCTCCACCACGAATAGCAACTACAACTATTGCTAACTACTTAGCGATAAAGTGAAACTATTACATGGAGTATAAGAAGTTGACACACAGGTCATACACAATTATAAAGACAACCATATAGCTCCTGCCGGTTGTGTACTCATCGACATGCAAGTCATGAAACATTACAAAGCATGATCATCGCATACATTATACACATCACATCTTGGGCCATACCATATCACAGAAAACACTCCCTGCAAAAACAAGTTAGACGCCTCTACTTTGTTGTTGCATGTTTTACGTGGCTTATGGGAGTAGCAAGCTAAGAACGATTCTTACCTACGGAAAGCCACAACGGTGATATTATGGTTGCCAAACTCCGGTGTTAATCCCATGACAACTATAGTGAGAGAAACAGGCATCCACCAGCCGCATGTGTGGAACAAGCCACACGTCAAGTGCGGAGCCGGTCTCGCGAACGACGTCGCGTAAGGTTGGCCTGGACCGCTTCAATCTCACTATTCCGCGTCATAATAAGAACACAAACAAGAGGCTTGCAACAGAAAACATCAACGCCCGCAACAACCATGTTGCGTTCTACTCGTGAAACACATCTACGCATAGATCTAGCTCTGATACCACTGAAGGGTTTCGCGGCATAGTAAATCAAAATTTTCTACGGATGCGAACAGAGGAAAGACAAGATCTAATCTAGGAGATGCAAACAACGAGAGGGATTAGATGAGATCTGCATACCCTTGAAGATTCGCACAGCGGAACGTTCGTCGGAACGTGGGTGATGTAGTCGTACTCGCTTCTCCTCCTCGCGATCCGATCCGATCTAGCACCGCAAGTGGCGATGCCTCCGTGAGATGCACATGTGCAGCACCTCGACGTCTCCTCCTTCCTTGGTCCAGCAAGTATGGTGGAGAGATGGATTGGATCTAGAACGCGACAGCGTGGTGCAAGTGGTGGAGAGTTTCTGCAGCAGGGCTTCGCCTACACGCAGTCGGGAGGGAGAGAGAGAGGAGGGCAGCAGGGCGACTAGGCTTGAGGGGAAGGTGTGGGGGGGTGGTGCGCCCCAGCCCTCTATATATAGAGGGGTGGGCGCCAGCCCTAACCCCTCCCCCAAGCCCTAGGCCGGCGGCCAAGGAGGGAGGAGTGGGGGGCAAGTAAACCCCCTCCCCCCTTCTAGAAGCTCCAAACTAGGGTTTCCCCTTGTTTGGCAGGCTGGGCCCTATGGGGCCTTGTTCCCCTGGCCCAATGCGTCCAGGGCACTCCCTCATAGGCCCATGCCCCCTCCCGGAAGGTGGGGTCACGTTGGTCCCCTTCCGGAAGGTTCTAGAAACTTCCAGTACAATACCGATTAACCCGAAACAATTCCGAACTCCAAAAACTGCATTGCCTTATATGAATCTTATTCTCCGGACCATTCCGGAACCTCTCGTGATGTCCCGGAACCCATCCGAGACTCCGAACAAAAACTCATAAACCAATTATCCAATCTATCCTAGCGTCGAGACACGTTAAGTGTGTGACCCTTCGGGTTCGAGAATATGCAGATATGATCTTATATCAATAATCAACAGCGGGGTCTGGAAACCCATATTGACTCCCACACATTCATCGATGATCATATCGGATGAACCACGATGCCAGGATTCAATCAATCCCATATATATATTCCCTTCGTCTCGCGATATTTTACTTTCCCGAGATTTGATCGTAGGTACCGTCATACCTAGTTCAATCTCGTTCACAGCAAGTACTTTACTCGTTCCGTAATCCAATATCACTTTGTGATTAACTCCTTAACCACATGCTTGCAAGCGGTGTTGATATCGATTACCGAGTGGGCCCGAAGTATATCTCTCCAACTTGGGAGGGACAAATCCCATCTTGATACATACAACCCAACAGGTACTTTCCGATCACCTGAGAGACACCTTTATGATCACCCTCTCATAGGATGACGTTTGATGACCTCAAAGCTTTCTTCCGATACCAGGGAGTTGGGTTATCTCATGGTCTAAGGAATACAATATTTGACATAAGAAAAGCTTCGCAAAGATGAACACGATGACACGATCTAATTGCTTCGCTTAGTTTGGGTATGTCCATCATATCATTCTCCCAATGATATGATCTCATTATTAATTGACAACTCATGTCCATGGTTAGGAAACCTTAACCATCATTAATCAATGAGCTAGTCCATAGAGGCGTACTAGGGACACGGTGTTTTTCACAAACCACACAAGTATTAAAGTTTCCGCTTAATACAATTCTAGCATGGAATATAAACATTATCATGAACAAGAATTATAATAATAACATCTTTATTATTGCCTCTAGGGCATAATTCCAACAACTACAAACAATGGTTGACTGATAGTGGTGAGATGAAGGTAAACCATATGGTACGAGTGCATTTTGAAATAGGGCCATACAAGGATTCTATTGATTTTTATGTGGTTCATATGACTGTGTGCCATTTACTATTGGGTCGGCCTTGGCTTTATGATCGCCATGTGAAACACAATGGCCGAGCAAATACATATCATTTGGAGTTCAAGGGCAAGAAAATCAATTTGTAGCCTATGAAACCACATCAGATTGTCAATGAGTCTCGTCAGAAGATTGAAGTGAACTTGCAAGATGCACCTAGGCGAGAGTGTGTTGAAACTGTGAGTGTTGTAAATGAGCCCCAAAAGAATGATATAACGAAAAGTGAGAGAGTGCCTAATCTAGTAATACTAGCCACCAAAGAGGATATGAGAGAATTTAGTGAGGATCCTACAGCCATGCCACTTGTGTTCATGTATAAGGGCGAGGTTTTAGTTTCTAATGACATGAACCCTATTTCTCTTGGTGTATCTACTGTTTTACAGGATTTTGGTGATGTGTTTCTAGAATATGTGCCAGCTGGATTGCCTCCATTGCGTGGCATTGAGCATCAGATAGACTTGATCCCTGGCGCTACATTACCAAACCGGTCACCATACCGAACCAACCCCGAAGAAACTAAGGAAATACAAAAACAAGTACAAGCGTTGCTCGACAAAGGGTACATTTGTGTCTCTATTAGCCCTTGTGCTATTCCTGCTATTTTAGTGCCTAAGAAAGATGGTATATGGCGCATGTGTGTAGATTGTAGAGCTATTAATAACATCACTATTCGATATCGTCATCCTATTCCACGCTTAGAGGATATGTTAGATGAATTGAGTGGTGCTGCTATTTTCTCTAAAATTGATTTGCATAGTGGATACCATCAAATTAGGATGAAAGAAGGAGATGAATGGAAAACTGCTTTCAAAACAAAATTTGGATTGTATGAGTGGTTAGTTATGCCTTTTGGTCTTACTAATGCACCTAGTACATTCATGAGATTAATGAATCATGTTTTGAGAGAATATATTGGTCGTTTTGTGGTTGTCTATTTCGATGATATACTCATATACAGCCGCAATGAAACTAAACATTGTGATCATATTAGACAAGTTTTGCAAGTGTTGCGTGATAATCAATTATATGATAATCTTGAGAAGTGCACATTTGCAAAAGATAAGGTCATATTTCTTGGATATGTTGTATCTAAGCATGGTGTAGAAGTAGATCAATCTAAAACTGAAGCAATTCAGAATTGGCCTATTCCCATGAATGTTAGTCAAGTGCGTAGTTTCCATGGCTTAGCTGGTTTCTATAGGCGCTTTGTGAAAGATTTTAGCACTATTGTTGCACCATTGAATGAATTGACTAAGAAATGTGTGCCATTTGTATGGAGCACAACCCAATATATTGCATTTGATACATTGAAATGTTTTCTTACTACTGCACCTTTGCTTGCATTGCCTAATTTTTCAAAGCAATTTGAAGTTGAATGTGATGCTAGTGGTATAGGAATTGGTGCAGTTTTGATGCAAGAGGGTTGTCCTATAGCATATTTTTCTGAGAAATTTGCCGGTGCTAGACTGAATTATCCTGTTTATAAAGAATTGTATGCACTTGTTAGAGTTCTTGAGGTTTGGCAACATTATTTGTGGCCAAAAGAATTTATCATACATTCTTATCATGAAGCATTGAAGTATCTTAAAGCTCAATCAAACTTGCATAGATGCTTAGCTAAATGGGTTGTGTTTATTGAGTCGTTTCCTTACATCATTAAATATAAGAAAGGAAATGAGAATGTGGTTGTTGATGCATTATCTAGGAAGAACATGTTATTGACACATATTGATGTTAAAATTCCTGGATTAGAGAGTATTTCTGCGCTTTATGCAACTGATCATGATTTTGCTGAACCATATCGTTTGTGTGCTTTGAAACATGATGGCTATTTGTTTAGATTTAACAAACTATGCATTCCAGAATCATCTTTGCGTTTGTTTTTAGTTTAGGAATCACATGCTGGAGGTTTGGTGGGTCACTTTGGGCGTGAGAAGACATTGATCATGCTAGCTAATCACTTTTATTGGCCCAAGATGATGCGTGACGTCTATCGATTTGTGAGTCACTGCATTACATGCAACAAGTCCAAATCAAAGCTAAAGCCTCATGGTTTGTATATACCTCTCTCTGCACCTACTACACCTTGGGAAGATATTAGCATGGACTTTGTGCTAGGTTTACCCAAAACTCAGAGAGGTCATGATTCTATATTTGTGGTAGTGGATAGATTCTCTAAGATGGCTCATTTTATTGCCTGCCACAAAAGCGACGATGCGTCGCATATTGCTAACCTGTTTTTCAGGGACATCGTGAGACTACATGGAGTACCAAAGACGATTGTTTCTGACCGTGATGTGAAGTTCATGAGCTACTTTTGGAAGACCTTATCGGGAAAGCTTGGAACAAAGTTGTTGTTTAGTACTACATGCCATCCCCAGACAGATGGTCAAACGAAGGTGGTGAATAGAACATTGTCACAATTGTTGAGGACTATGAACAAGAAAAATCTGCGGGAGTGGGAAGATTGTTTGCCACATGTTGAGTTTTCATACAACAGGGCTGTGCATTCGACTACTCAGCTTTGTCCTTTTGAGGTGGTGTATGGGTTCAAGCCATTGACGCCACTTGATTTGTTGCCTCTACCATTACATGAGAGAGTTGATATGGAGGCATCAAAACGTGATGATTATGTGAAGAAAATTCATAAGACTCGAGAGGCTATTTAAAAGAAAGGCAAGAACATTGTTGTTGCAAGGAATCAATCAAGGAAGGAGATTTTGTTCAAGCCTGGTGACATGGTTTGGGTGCATCTGCGCAAGGATAGGTTTACCAAGCTTCAACAATCCAAATTGAAGCACCGTGGTGCTGGTCCTTACAAGGTGTTAACCAAGATTAATGATAATGCCTACTCGATTGATATTCCTATTGCTTAGTTTGGTGGCCCTAGCAACAGTTTCAACGTTGCTGATTTGTCACCATATGATGGAGAAGACCTTGGAGAATCGAGGTCGGCACCTTTTGAAGGGGGGGTATGATGAGGACATCCCTACAATTAGACTTACCCCAACTACTAGTGAAGATATTCCAGTTGCTACAAAGAGCTTGTGCTAAGCTACTAGAACAACAGGTGAATTTGTTTCTTAATGAGCCTGATGTTTTAATTAATGAGAACTTTATACTACCTAAGTCAATGTGCTATTGTATGATCAGGTATATTGGAGAAGAAGGCGTAGCACGGAGCGAGGAGATGAAGCACATGGAGCACAACATGATGATCGCCCAAGGATGCGCGAGGGAGGAGAGGGAGGAAGGCGCGAGGGAAGATCATCAAGACGAGGGCAAAAACACCTGTCAAGACCAGAGTGTCCGGCCCACTCCAACCGGAGTGTTCGGCCCCCCGAAGAAGCCCCGAGGTGTGGACAATTAGTATCCTAGATCGGACACTACCCAGACACCACCCGGAAACTTTGAAGTTTCTGGGCGGATCGGACTGTCCGGCCTATATGCACCGGACTATCCACCCCACCGGACTGTCTAGCCTATATGAAACGGATTGTCCACCCTGACAGAATCCTGGTCCAAATCAGATGTATCAGTTTGAGTCGTTTGCGTCTTAGTTTCGGTTTCTGGCCGCTCCAGCCGCCCTTATAAGCCCTGGGACGCCCCCATAGTTAGGGTTAGACCACATTTAAACTATTTTGGAGTTGTTTCTTATTAAGAACCTCTGGAATTACCCTCTGATTGAATTATCTACTACAACTGAGTGTGATCTGTTGTTCCATTGGGAATTAGTGGATTTCAAGCTAACATTCGTGGTCGACGGCTACGTGCGCAAGAGTGTGGTGTTGTGAATATCCCATAGGGTTCGAGAGCTGTTGCATTGGCATCAGGGTACCAGTGGGAGAGTTCATAGCTACAGGCTAATTATCTATCATCCACCATCATCATTGACAAGTGCTTTCTGAGAAGATCGGGCCACCCCATATCATAACCTATTGATAAGATGCCACAGTGCCAGTTGCATATTTTCTGTTGTTTTTGGTTTCATAAAAGCAAGTAAAGAAATATTCTCGGAATTGGACAAAACAAAAGCCGAAATTCCTATTCTTCCAGACGCAACACAGAGCCCGAAGGAGAGACGGAGTGGAGCCACGAGGCGGCCACACCTAGGGCTGGCGCGGGTCCATCCTAGGTCGTGCCGCCCTATGGTGTGGCCCCCTCAGGCGTCCACCGACCTTTCCCTTTCGCCTATATATATACGTCTCCCCGAGACGAAAATCCTACCCAGATCAGAAATCCACAAAAAGTTTTGCAGCGCCGCCACCACCGAAGAGGAGATTCGGGGGACAGAAGTCTCTATTCCAGCACCCTATCGGGACGGGTAATTTTCCTCGGAGCCATCTCCATCGAATCCACCGCCATCTCCATCACCGTTTCTGACTCCAATGATGAGGAGGGAGTAATTCTCCCTCGAGGCTAAGGGCTCTACCGGTAGCTATGTGTTCATCTCTCTCTATGCGTGATCTTATTGTGGTCATGAGCTTTGTAATCCAGTTGAATAAGTAGATCTACTCTGCTACTCAAGTGCTTTAATTAATCTCCGCTTATCCCCACGTGTGTGAAGTTGACAGTGTGCACATCGTGTGGCACTTAGGCTAAGGCTATAGAAATACTTATCATGAGTATAATTTGAGTTGGATGTCTCTATGAGATTGTAGTGTTTGTTGGAACCGTTTAGCGCTCAAAGTGACAGGGTTGGGGTTACCTAGATGGGGAATGCAGACTTTAAGGAGTGCTATTATAGCCCTACACCATCCAATGGGAGAGTAGTTCAGAGTAGCATAATGAAGAGAAGATATTTATATGAGAGTGTCCACTAGTGAAAGTATGATCCCTAGGCCTTTTTTTCTAAGCATTGAAACACCGTTTACAATCAGTCCTGTTACATGTTTACTTTCTGCCATTTTTATTTCAGATTGCAATTACCACTTATAATAATCCATATTACTTGTATTTCACTATCTCTTCGCCGAACTAGTGCACCTATACACCTGACAAGTGTATTGGGTGTGTTGGGGATACAAGAGACTTCTTGTATCTTGATTGCAGGGTTGCTTGAGAGGGATACCTTTGACCTCTTCCTCCCTGAGTTTGATAAACCTTGGGTGATCCAATTAAGGAAAACTTGTTGCTGTTCTACAAACCTCTACACTTGGAGGCCCAACACTGTCTACAAGAATAGAAGCGTGCGTAGACATCATGCACTTGCAGTCATCAAGCTATTTTCCGGCGCCGTTGTTGGGGAGCTAAGCGTTGTAGGTATTTTAGTTTTTGCTTATTTATTTTAGTCTTGTTAAGTTTTGTATTGAGTTACAGTTTTCCACCAACATGATGGAGTTTTAGCATCTAACTAGTGCTAACTGTAACATCCCAGCATTAGAGCTTAGAAATAAGCCGAACCCAGATGTGTGCATTGCATTCATGCCTAGAAAATCCGGATAATTTTCGCGCTTTTGAACAAAACTTGTCAAAGTGATTAAAGCTTCTCTTAACTTGATGGAATTGAAGTAGATCATCAAGTTGACTGCGATAAGTTTCAATATGACCTTTGCTAAAACCTTATTTTGGGTAAGCATGATTTGATCTAAGGGTAGATCAAATGTAATAAAACAAAACCATTACACATCGCTTAATGATTAATATTAGATCCTTAAGAGATCATATCATAGTATTCATCTCGACCACTCATGAATACAAATTAAGAATATAACTCAAGTAACAAGAATTTAATAACTAAATCTTGACCTATCTTATCCTTATATATTTATACCCTGATTATCATGTTAATACTTAACCCTAACTCTTTAGTTATATTTAGTAGGAAAGAAACCAAGTCAAGACCATTCACCACCTATCTTTCTTTCCATACCAATTCCTATCATCTCTTTTGAACCTTATTCTAATATCTGTTGATCATCAATGTTGAGTAATCAACTATTGATTTATCAAATCTTAGCTTATTAGTTCTTGATCTAAAAACTCTTGTTCTTGTCATAGCATTCACTTTAAAGCATTTAGAGAAGGAAGTAAGAAGAGCTAAGTAGTAATGCTAGTTTTATATCATCTATAGGATGGGAGTGTTTGAAGGGAATCAAATCAATATGATAATTGATGGAGTTAACTAACTCCTGAATGGATAGAAGAGTTATTTGAAATAAAGATATATGTGGTAACAAAGAAGATTATAAGGATGAATTCTAAAGATAGTTACCAAGGAGTAATCCTATTGGATTAAGTAGGCATAGTAAATGAATAATATCTCCTAGTCAGATAGAGATACTAAGAAGATAATTATAATACAACTGTAATGTTGTATTCATGAAAGCCTTGATTAGGCAACTGGAAAGCTAAACCCTAAATGATCAAAAGATTATAATGATCATGCTCAAGTCACTAAGAGTGAATTATTATATGATGCGTAAGTGACATTGGTGGATAGAACATGATTAAACCCTAGTATAGATATGTTATCCTATGTGATTCATGATAGTCATATTAATATAATGAGAAGTTGGAGTATGAGTTACTAAGGCAAGTAAAGATAAGATAGTATGGCTAAGCTGATGCTAGAGACACTTTGAGTTATTCAAGTAGTAACATTCTTCTTAAAGAATTGTAAGTACTTGAGGAAAGTATAATTTGATATATACATCTATTAGAGTAATATCAGTGATGGATGATAAAGGAAGAGTATGAATGAAGTTTACAGTAACCACCTGTTGAGTGGAAGGTTATCATTAGTAGAGTAGCTGATATAACCAAGTATAGATATGAGAAGGTTATGAAAAGCTTCAGTGACAAGCTTCTGAGATTTTATAAAGAAAATTACAAACTAATTTGTGAAATAAGAGAGTAAATATCCAAGTGGACTTGGAATTCATAAGAAATATTTTAGAGATGAGAGTTATCTCTGTGAGGATGTCATATAGAGCTTTAGTGTCAAGCTCGTTGGATTTATAAATAAATTTAGAAGGAGGAAGTATTGGTAAGAATATTCTTGTGAGGTAAAGCTCATCATGTTAACACATGATGATGGATATGAAGAAGTAGAATATCTAGGAAAGGAATTCCTTAATTAGAAGTCAATACCTATGAAGTATGGTAGCTAGGAATTCTTAGTAAACACACAACCTTAATTCTATAACCAAACATAATATCCATCTCATATGTTTGATAAATCATCCTATTTCCCCAATGGCTTGTGGGAATACTTCTCTATAGCAAATCACTTAAGCACATCTGTGTTACTTCAAAACATAAAAATTGTATGTATTTAGAAACCATATTTATCATCTCATTCTCATAAGTCATTCTAGAGATTAACTTTACTATTTTAGAGGGTGATGACATTCATGATCACAAACATGAGGGCAATATGTCTTCAACCATAGTGTTTATCCATATCTATAAATTAATATAAGTATACTAAATCTCCTAAAACTCATGGTAAACATTTACAATTAAAAACACTAACTTATACTTCAATCATAATTATCAATGTATATACAATGTCATAACCAAGATTATTTAAACATTATTTACCACCATATTAAGGCATTAACTATATATAATTATTATTATATGAGGCCTTCCAATGATTTTATAGATATCTTAAAACCACATTTATCCATAGATAAATAAAAGCATAGCTTAAAGAAAGTTTCTAAATAAGAAACAAAATCTTAAATCCTAATGAGTTTTCTCATCAAAATCTCTCATATTTTCTATTTATATTAATGAGGCAAAGTCTCTAATCCATTGTTCTAACCACTCATTCCATATGAGCATGGAACAAGTGGGGATACAATATTATAAACCACCTTATACCTTAACATATGATGAAATCTATATAAATAAACCCTATGGTTATCATTAAACATTTTAAAACTTCATTACTCCAAATAAAAGTGAAAACAATATTATAGAGAATTTCCAAGATCATAAACAAATCCTAAAAACCCTAAAACCCTAAGTGATAAATTATTGCAATTAATAAAATAGTTTCCTATTAGTTTAAATCAATGAAAAATCTTGAAAAGTATAAGCACCACTTAGTTCCCAATATTCTTGCAGTATTTAATGTGTTCCATAAAATTTTGGACACTTTAAAACTTAAGAAATTATTATTTGAAAGGGATTTCTATTTTTGTGCCACTGGTTTGTTAGTTGTACTCACTTTTCCCCAGCCGCTTAACTTTTACTCACTTTTCCCCTCGCCATGTTAAGAAACCCTCGCGGGCGCTCACAGGCGCTCGGACGGAGGGATGCCGTCAGGTCAAAGGCTTGACCGTTACATGCTGACTGGTGGGACCGTGTTGGGGCGAGGCGGGCGCTGAGCGTTACGTTACGTTACGTTACGAGGCCTCGACCGTTACATGCCTGACTGGTGGGTCCGTGTTGGGACGGGTCCTGCATACGTGGTGAAGGGTGGGGCCGCGTTGGGACGGGTCTTGCATACGTGGTGAAGAGTGGGGCCGCATGGAGACACGTCGGACCGGCCATTCTCGCTCACCCAAAGCATTCGCTTCCCCCCGAGCCTAGAACAGCTCCCACACCGCCGCTCCGCCGTCGTGCCCTCCTACCTTATGTCGTCCTCGGCCCAAGAGCCACCCCCTCCCCCTAGCTGTGGACCCCACTCCACCTCCTGCTCTGCTCCCGCCCTTGCTAGATCTACCCCTTCCGCGGAACAGTATGCAACGCCGACTGGTGCACCATCCATCCCCGTCGAGCACGGAGAAGATAGGGTGGAATCGCAGGGATCTAGCGCATGGATTCCATTTGGGTAAGCATTGTTTCCCTTTTGTGGGTTAATTATTGGCAGTATTTGAACGCTAATCGATGGTGCTCAACTAACTGCCTTGCTTTTCGAATAGGATTGATCCAGTGCTGGCGTAATTCGTGGTTGTGAACAATATCTCTCTGGATTTTACTTCCCAGCGGTGGTTTCAACCTCGATAACTCTCAGAGATAGATAAAATCTCCCTAAAATCTATTGTAAATTCCTCTAGAGCAGTGGCGATTCAGTTGGTTTGCAAGAGTGTTTATAATTATGAAACTCTCGTGCAGTCCGAAACTATAATTGACACAACTCTCGCACGGCTAGCGATTCACTTTCAAATTAAAAATAATAATACAACTCTTAATGTACAAGAGTGTTTATAATTGACACAACTCTTGAACACTTTCAAATTAAAAAAATATACAACTCTTAATGTAAAAGAGTGTTTATAATTGACACAACTCTTGAACACTTTCAATTTTTTTAAAAAAATATACAACTGTTAATGTAAAAGAGTGTTTATAATTGACACAACTCTTGAACACTTTCAAATTAAAAAAAATACAACTCTTAATGTAAAAGAGTGTTTATAATTGACACAACTCTTGAACACTTTCAAATTGAAAAAATTATACAACTCTTAATGTAAAAGAGTGTTTATAATTGACACTACTCTTGAACACTTTCAAATAAAAAAATTAGACAACTCTTAATGTACAAGAGTGTTTATAATTGACACAACTCTTGAACACTTTCAAATTAAAAAAATAGAACTCTTAATGTAAAAGAGTGTTTATAATTTACATAACTCTTGAACACTTTCAAATTTAAAAAAACAACTCTTAACTAAAAGAGTGTTTATAATTGACACTACTCTTGAACACTTTTCAAATTGAAAAATTATACAACTCTTAATGTAAAAGAGTGTTTAGAATTGACACTACTCTTGAACACTTTCAAATTGAAAAATTATACACTCTTAATGTAAAAGAGTGTTTATAATTGACACTACTTTTGAACACTTTCAAATTGAAAAATTATACAACTATTAATGTAAAGGAAAAGAGTGTTTACCTTTGAACATTGTGAAATCGCACTTAATACGCGATAATGATGTGCTAAGAAAATCTTGAGAGATTATAATTTTCATAGAATGGAGGGATGTAATGCATAAACTTGCATATGACAAAAATTATACACCATTGAACTCTTTGAAATCGCACTTAGGACATGGAGTGAAATATAATGAAAAAATTATACACCTTTGAACACTTTCCCTTCAAATTATATTCAAAATCATTTGTTTATGGAGTTAAAGGATCGGTGGCAAACTCGTTATTTTGTATGGATAAAGGGTGCCCCCCCGACAGATACAGGGGTTATCCTGTCCGCTATATCACAGAGGATCAATCAGAGGATCAACGGTTGGTGGGTCCGATCTGCGTGACAACTGTCTCGACCAATCAGAGCGTAGCAACCAAGATGAGCACAGGTGTGAGAGTTTGTCACTGAGAGGGAGGGGAACATTGAGTAAAACTTAAAAACCAAGGGCAAAACTGACAAGGTGGTTCAAATATAAAACAAATTTTTTTTTAAAACATGGAAAATGCTTCTTTTATACAATAAAATACATATTGGCATACATCAAACTATTTGAAATTCAAATATACATCAGTTTGACAATTATTGCCTCATTCAGACAAATTATGTTTTGGGGAGGGATGTTTTGGGGAGAGGCTTGAGTAGAAAGCCATGAACCTTCATAGATATTAGGTGATTTGAGAAGTGGTGATTTAGGTTAAAACTTGATTTATATACATTTCTTATGGTGGCAGGTCACATAATAAGACTTCCTGGGTAGATGCCACTATGTTTTGATCTTTTTGAACTTGTTGTGCATAAAATGACTCAATTAGCTAGCTAAAACCCATTCATTGACTCTCTTTTGACCAACCACCGAAGGGTAAGTATATTGCACACAACCGTGTTAGTACTGGAGGGGAAAACTGAGTACAACCAAACTGCCAGTGCTACACTCGAGGGTATAACTGAGCACAACTTAGTGGCCAAGGTTAGACACGAGGGGGAAAACGTGACGCACGGTACACGTGTCGTGGTGCACGGGGCGGTAGCGGACAGCCGTACACGGTGTAGTAGCGCCCTTCAACTTTATAGAGGCCTCCTCGCTCTCACTCACTCACGTAACCAGCTCCATTGTCCCATCACCTTCTACAAACCCCCAAGAAAATCCCAACCACGCTGGCGATGGAGAAGAACGGCGCGGTGGATATCGTCGCCTCCAAGGAGGCCGACAAGGAGGCCCCCGTCCCCATACTGGCCCCCGTCGAGCCATTGAAGGCAACCGCCATCCCCGTCCATACCCCCGTCCCCGCTACCGCTGTAGCCATCGGTGAGGAGGCCCCCTTCCCTGTATAGGCCCCCGACGTTCTCCTGCAGATCCCGCACGGCTGGGACCCCTACGGGGACAACGATTACATCCGGCCAGAGAACCCCTTCGACACTAGCTTAGCCGACCCATGGTTGGAGGTAACTAGGGTTTTCTCCCTTCCTTTGTTCTTCCCCGATTCCCATCGTTGGATGCTAGATCGTGTGTTATTAGGGCTCGGCTAATCGGTGGATTCTAGGTATTTTTACAGTAGCTAATCCTCTTGTGTTAGATCTCGTATTTCGATGAATACCCCTAGTTGGGATCAGTACTAGCACCAATCTATAGTTGGGATCAGTACTAGCACCGATCTGTAGTTGGGATCAGTATTCGATTTGGTTTTAGATTTGGGGAGTGGGGAATAATCAAGGGATCTCAATCGATTAATTTATGCAAGTAAGCAATCCCGATAATAATGCTATCTCAATCATGTCCTTATTGCACGCTACTGTTTTTGTAATAGGTGGATAGCAGCGACGACGTGTCCATGGACACCAAGACTCGTCAGGTACTGAGGAAGATGAAGTTCGGCCAGTTCAACGACTTCTTCGCGGCAACGTCTAAAGGTGCCCCTTCTGCACCAGGAGCCTCGCCACCGACTTCAACTCCCTCGTGATGCATGCCGAGGATGTGAAGACCTGCGGCGCGTCAAAGAACGCCAACGCATTCAGAGCCCAGCACAAGGCGCTCGTTTTTCACCCTCGCAACCTCCAGAAGGTGGCCATCGAGGAGGGTCGCATGCCCCCGATCAAGCCCAAGGCGCCCAAGGTCAAGGGACTGGGAAGCAGGAAGTGGAGGAAGCACCATAGGGAGGAGGTGGAGGCCCTCCTAGCGCAAGACATGAGGGGCCACTGATCTTGTGTTGATGATGTTGCTCCTGCTGTAAAGCAGCTTCTTTTGTTTTCTTGTCTATGTTGAACTTGTAAGCTGCTGCTAATGAGCAACCTAATTGTCGAACCTGATTTAAGTATCGTACTATATAATCCTTTATTAGCTGCTTTATCTACATCTGCTCTATTCATCTACATATTTATGGTACTGGTTAGATTTGCTGCCATATTGGGAAAATACGAGGGCCAAAAGAACCATGAATGAAGAGAGAAGCTTCTCTAGATTCGCTGCCTTTTTGGGCAAAAATAACAACTGTTAGCGACATAAAGGGGAAAAGGCGCTCTTAAAAGGGCCAATCATAAAAATAACAAAAACGAAATCTTCCAATTTAGGTGACAGGGCGCACGTAACTACCATACGTGCCCCACATGGTCCCACACCACATCCCCCAAAACGCGTTCCCAACAAGTCGGCCTCACACCATGGGGGGTCCTACTACGGGACCCGACTCAACGTGGCCCCACCTGTCATCATGTAATGGGGTGGGTCCTACTTGTCAGCATGTAATGGTGAGGGTCCACTACGGGACCCACCTGAATGCGGCCCCACTTGTCAGCACGTAACGGCGAGGGTCCACTAACAGGAGCCGACGGAGAGCGCGTTTCAGACCGATGTGAGAGTTCTATAATAGGAGCTGGACAAAAGTGAGGAAAAACTAAGCGGTTGGGGAAAGTGAGTAAAGCTAATGAACCAGGGGCACAAAAATAGAAATCCCTATTTGAAAAGGTTTAGTGGAAACGGAATATAGAAAAATATAAGAACTAGGAAAAAACAGAGGAAGCCTAACTTTGGCCGCAGCCCATCTTCTATTCGTCTCCCAGAGAAGCAGCAGCAACGTTCCGCTCACTTCGTCGTAGCCCAACAACAGCCTAGGCCCACATACCCCTTTTTTTGTTCTATCGTCATCGTCCACCTCGCGCACCGCGATCAAAGCAGCTTGCTGGAAGCAGCGCTGCCATCGCCGCGCCAAGATCCTTGCCACTGTCACTTGGGGAGGTATAAGAAGGCCACGGAGGCACTATCGATCATCCTTGTCCCCATCTCTCTCTTCCTCACGCTCTCTCTCTCTCTCTCTCTGAGCTCCTATGTACAGAAACCCTAGCTTATTGGAGGTCGTTGTCTCGGCCGTGTCTGACTACCCCTCGCCTCGCTGAAGCCACTGCTGGAATCTCCATCGCGTCCTTGTTCGTCTAGGACCAAGCACGAGAGCTGGCGCGTCGAGAATCGAGCGGAATCGAGTGTTTCCTTCCGTCAGCCATCGTGGCCATCGTCATCAATTCATCGTCTTCACGCCTCCCCGCACTTCCCCAAGCATTCCATCGCGACCAGGGTGAGCCCCTCTATCTCCCAGTGGTCTCTGTTGCTTTGATTTCTTCCTATATCGACGCTGCCATGATCGTCTACAAGCACCGCCGTTCGGCCTCATCGTCGGTCATCTTCCGGTGACCAAAAACCGGTCGCGCTACCACTAATCGACTACCCATCACGCCCTGATTCTAACACAACCCTCCACAGCCCCATGCACACGCTCAATCGATCGATTGATTCTCAATCAGTGAGGATCATCTCGTGTGATGTCAGCATGACATCACGCTGATGTCATAATCTTGTTTTATCATTTAAATAAATTTTGTTAATCTTTTATATAATAAATAAAAACCTTAGATATGACATGGCATAGGCCCCACTAGTCAGTGACTGGGGTAACAATAGACCTGGTAAGAAAAACCCTTCACCCCATACTGACATCAGCATTACATCATAAACCATTTAGTTACTTATTTTATTTCCACAAAATGAATAAATCTTATAAATTCAATATTTTTTGTTTTATAATTCAGGAAAATATGTTTAATATATGAAATTTTAATAAAAATAAAATATACAACTTAAAAATATTATCAAACATTATTATGTATCTATTTAAATAATTACTATTAATAAAAAATTATAAGTATTAATACTTTAAAATTTCATATTTAATTTTGGTAAATGAGAAAAACATAAATAATATACTAAAATTCTTAGAAAAATAAAAACTACAACAAAATCTATAACATAAACTATTATACCACTTAACTAAATATTTATTATTTATTAAGTATTTATAAAATAATAACTCTTATAAAAATCATATCTTATTATTTAAAATTCATAAAAATACATATAATATACCAAAATGATCTCAAAAATAACATCTACATGTTAAAAATATAACATTCCACTTTTGAAGTAAGTAAAGATTTAATACTCTAATAACTTGAATTTAAACCTATTTCCTTAATTGATAATTCATATAAGGATAAATAAAAATTGCTAATTGTTCAAAAATTATCTCTTTGAGGTCTAAAATAGTATTAGTCTTAAGTTTTGATAATATGAAGTCAAAATAAGTGCAACACATTATAAATACAGTTTTGTTGAATTATCATTCAGGTATAAGTGTATATTATTTCCTAAAGAGATTCTTATGCAATTATAAAATCTTCAAGAATAATATTTTTGGACTTAATAAAATCTTTTACCATTACTTCAACAACAAATTTATAAACATACTATAAATCCAAATATACTCCATAAGCAATTAAGTAATATTATTTCCATAATTCTAAATCATAACCACTCACTTATAAGTAGATAAATAATTCTGTTCAATTATAATGTTAAGAAAACATGACTCAAATAGAAGTGTTACGAATCTCAATTAACCTTAAAGAAACATTATAAAGTGAAAAAATTATAATATCATCTAATAACCAAGATGGGTAAGACTCAAATACTAATATGGTCATTATTCATATGAAGTAATCCTTTCTTATTTAAGAACCATAACTTGTAAGAAAACCTAAGAATGTTAACTTAAAGTTTAAATGCTTTTGTTTAGTTAAGTAAACATTTATTCAAAATTTATCCTTTTAAGATACATTATAAAGCAAGACATAAACATTCCTATAAAAGCCCTGAATGATAAACAATCCTTATATTAGAAGTCTTTGAGTAGCATTCCACATTTGTGTGCTTTATTATTGTATGCTATTTATTATACTTACATGTTGTTTCACACACACTCATAAGCCTTAATAAGAAGCACAAGTGTGAAACCTATCTAAAAGGACAACACATTCTAAAGGAACCATTTCCAGTTTCCAAACCCTAGATCAACGCTTATTCCAGGGATTCGAGTTTATAAAATTGCATTACATTACTTATGCACAATAACATCTTGCTTATTGAAACATTAGTCCTTATCGGACCAATTATGATGATTTCAGATATTGGATCTTTTATTGTCTCAATATCATGAGTGCATAATATTGCAATCACAAAAGGCAAGTTCACACTTGCTCATGTCCATTGATTATTTTCTGTAAAGTATTTGAAAATTCAGTGTTGTCATCACGAGCATTTCAAAAAGGTCAGAAAACACTATTTTCATAATAATATGAATATAGGTTATTTACCATGTGGTAATAACCTACTATGAAAGTTTTGGTGGTAAAGGAACATATTATCTAGGACTTAACAACCAATGTCGCCAGTGATTCTTGCGCCGTATATCACGCGTTAACCATGAGATTTGGAATGGGACGGATAAGTCAGTTGTATCCTTTTCCTTCCGTATGTATGGCAAGACGACATTAACGTGATGCTGTGTTTCCTTGTGAGGATCCATCATATGGGTGGGCACCCTTAGGCCCCACCATTTTGGTGTCTAGATTATCTATGAGTGACTGTCAGTGGTATAGTCAGCCCTATATGGAACTTGCCAGGGCATCACCAGCTCATAGAGTCTTCGGGAACTCATCATGGTTATAGATTACCCAGGAGGGGGCTTAACGGAGGTGTAGTCATCCCCGGAGGATCGTGTAGACACGCGGGGTCGCCGAGAGGGCAGTGATTGGCTTGGATCTTAGGCTGGGCCTCAAACCATGGAAGTTTGAACGGGGACATATTCCCGGCCGTGCAACAAAGCTTAATATCTCTCATGGGAAAAGTAATGCACCTCTACAGAGTGTAAGAACTGTAACTTGTTACTCCCTGTTCTAGGAAGGAGCTGCGAATGCGGTAGGAAAGGAACTTCATGAAACTTCTGGTAAACCTGTGAAGGCTGACGGACTTAGCTTTTCAGAATAAAAGCAACCTTTGAAGAAATATTTTCAAAAACCTGCATTTCCTACGACCTATGGTTTGTGACTGTAGTTAGTGCATCAAACAATCCTTTTTAGTGAACTTGCTGAGTACGCTCGTACTCAACGTATCTTATTAACCCTTGCTAGATTCTGAAGCCAATACAGACGACATCTACATCAACTTATGCTCCAGGGAATCATCACCAAAAGCTCAAGTTCTTCAATGAAGTCAAGGAAGTCAACATATACGTCAACTAAGTGAAGATGAAGTTGCTGATTAGATAGGAATATAATTTCTATCCATAGAACCTACTTCTGTAGAGTATTGCAAAAGCAGCAATGCAAGCCCCAATAGTTCAGATACTAGTCATATTAGTATGATATATTTGAGTTGTTATTTTTGAATCTTCTTTGTAAGAAGTTTTGTTCTCTCTTTAACCTAGAGTGTTCTCTGGATCTTTTGTAAAGAGTCGAGTTATAACCTATAGTCATGTCTTGGACCTGCTGTGTTTCTGTTGTACCACTCTGAGGGATGTAATACTAGTGAACGGTGTTTCATTGGTGTTATGTCAATGACTATAGTGTACTAAATCATGTAGTGGTATGCTGGGTCACCGCACTAACCCACTCAGCAACTTTGGGAAGCCCTATGATATTTATAGAAGATACAACTCCAACGATAATACAAGGGGGTTCGAAATAAATCCTCTACTACTTGGTATTCTACACAAGAAACAATTTACTAGAGATGAAGAAGATCCTGATCCATATGAGCATATTGCATGCTTCAAAGATATATGTGGCACTTTCCAACTACCGAGGTATACTGCTAATGAGGTAAGGGTTAAAATTTTTAGTCAGACTTTGACTAGTATAGCTCTCTCATGGTATAGATCTTTACCCCTACAAGCCACTACTACTTGGGATAAGTTAGCTTGTGAGTTTCTAGCAAAGTATTATCCATTATCAAAATCTTTTGGAATCAGGAGTCTTATAATGAATTGGAAGAACCGTCCTAATGAAGGATTAGTAAGAGCTTATATAAGATTTAAAGATTTACTAAATCAATGTCCTCTTCATGATTTGCTTGAATGGTATTTATTGCATATCTTTTATGGCGATCTAATTGAGCCAAATAAAATTGAACTAGAATCTTGCACAAGAGGAGCTTTTATGAATCTTCCCATAATTAAAGCTTGGTCTTTACTTAATAGAATTCGTGATCATAGAGTTTCATGGAATTTTGGTTTAGGAAGCGAATGAGGCATAGAAATAGATTATGAGTGTATTCATGACTATAATAAAAAGGGCCATGTTAATGAATTATCTAAAGAACTTTATTTAGATTCAGATCTTGTGTTGCAAGTTGTTAAAGCTTTTATAGAACACATCAAGGCTCCAAAAGAGGGTTCGGCCAAGTATGATCCACCACCTGAACCTCAAAAGAAAAGAGAAGTTACAGAAACACTAGCCTCCCTAGAACCAACATATGAGATACCTTTCCCTAACACTGCGTGAAAGCATGTTTTGGAATATGAACAGGTTAAAGCAGTACAAGAGAAGAAGGAAGAGGAAAGCATGCCAGAAGTTGAAGAACATCTGGATGAAACCAAAGATGAAGAGGTAACCAAAGAAGCAATTATGTCTATGTATGCACATTGTAACATAGTTGAACTTGATAAAGAGACTTCAGTATTGGTTGAAGGTAAAACTAAGGTAAAATATGTGGGTAAGCCTATTCTTCCCTGCATATTTAAAGAAACCTCGCATTATGGTTTATGTGATCTTGTCACCGCAGTTAATGTTATATCTTATGATTTTTTATTTAGAAATAAAAGAAGAGATAGTACCTGCTACAATAGAAAATACTGATATGACAATCATGTTAGCCAATAAAAATCTTAGAATTCCAATGGGAGTAGTTGACGATGCAACTGTCATAATTGGCAATAAAAAATTCCTATCGATTTTGTAGTTGTTGATATGCCATCTGACACTATTTGCCCAATTATATTTGGAAGAAACTTTTTGAGTGATATAGGTGCCCAAGTTGATTTCAAAAAGGAGATTGTGTTCTCTTAAGCTTGGGAAGGGGAAAAGGAATTCCACTTTTCCAAATTTAAAGACAGACCTCTACAAATACAAGAAGAGAAATAAAAAATATTGAGGAGATGGCAGCTCTCTTCTTTAGTAATCAAGAAGAAGAAACAAATGAAGACTAAAATTATGAAGAAATAATTATGGAGGACAGGTCCCTAGAAGATATAGAAAGTGAATTCGATTCACTTCACATTTTAGGACCTCCAACAGATGGGGCTTTTGAAGAGCTAGAAAAGAGAGGGGATGAGGAATTACCACCCCCAGAATTGAAGACTTTACCAGATAATCTTAAATATAGATTTTTGGACAATACAATTAAATTTCTTGTTATTGTCAGTGCTAAACTTTTAGGGAATGAATAAGAACTCATGAAAGTACTTAAGGAGCATCGCAAGGCCTTTGGGTATTCAATGGATGATTTGAAGGGCATTATTCCCATGATAACCGTCCATCAAATATTTATGGAGGAAGGTGCTAAACCAGTTGTAGAATTCAACAGACGGTTGAAACCCGAAATGAAGGAAGTGGTAAGAAAAGAAATAGTATGCCTACTGGATGCAGGTATAATCTATCATGTAAAATAAAGTGAATGGGTAAGCCTTGTTCATTGTGTTCCTAAGAAGGGTGGTTTTACTGTTGTTCCTAATGAAAACAATGAATTGATACCTACTAGAACTATTGTTGGACATATGATGTGCATAGATTTCAGAAATTGAATAAAGAAACTAAGAAAGATCACTATCCTTTACCGTTCATAGATCAAACTTTAGAGAGGTTAGCAGACCACACTCATTTTTTGTTATTTGGATGGATACTTTGGTTTTTCCCAAATAGTTTTTCATCTTGATGACCAACTTTCATTAGTAGTTATGGTTTACATGCTTACCGACGCATGCCTTTTGGTTTATGTAATGCTCCATCTACCTTTCAAAGATGCATGGCTGCTATTTTCGCGGATTTTATAGAACTGATAATGTAAGTATTTATGGATGGCTTTTCTGTCTATGGAACTTCATTTCTAGTTGCTTGGATAATCTCAAAAGAGTTTTGCAGCATTGTGAAGATACTAATCTTGTTCTAAACTGGGAGAAGTGCCATTTCATGGTCAAATAAGGCATAGTCCTTGGACATAAGGTATCAGGTAAGGGTATTGAAGTAGACAGAGCTAAGGTTGAAGCAATAGAAAGAATGCCACAACCAAGGGATATAAAAGGTATAAGATGTTTTCTTGGTCATGTGGGTTTTTATAGAAGGTTCATTAGGAATTTCTCTAGAATCTCTAAACCTTTGACTAACCTGTTGAAAAAGGGAGTGAGATTTAATTTTGATGATAAATTCCTTGTAGCCTTTGATAAACTTAAATATGCTTTATCCCATGATCCTACCATTAAACCACCTATCTGGGATATGACTTTTGATTTAATATGTGAAGCTAGTGATGATGCTATAGGTGACGAGGGTTTGACTCGCCAATGCCCATTGTTATGGACTTGGGTCTGGAGAAGAAGGGGATGCTGGAGATCGCGAGATAGTTAACAGACATGCAGCAAGGGGACACAAGGTTTACCCAGGTTCAAGCCCCCGGAGGGAAACCCTACTTCTTGTTTGCTCTTGATTGATGGCGGAACCAAAGGTTACAGGGGGTGCCCAAATGCAATCTGGCATGAGGTGTGTGTATGAGTTGGGGAGATCATCCTCGTCGTGCCCTCCTGGCCTTTATATGGGGATGGCAGGTCTCGAGGTAGGTCGAGTCGGTTACAAGTTAGGGTTTCACCCTTCAATATTATATCTATAGTTAAGCTGTGTTCTCCATGGAGTCAAACTTCCACCAGGCTTGGGCCATCCAGAGTCTCCTTGGGCAACAAGTCTTCACGTGGTCCTTACCTGGGCTTGGACCGGGTATACCAATGTGAGGTACCCGTAGGGCATATCCATGTCAGTAGCCCCCGAGTGTTCATTCGAATCGTAGATTCGACTAGAGACTCTATATTCCTTCGGGTGCTTCTCATCTGAACCTGTTTTTGGGTGAATATGTGAGTTCATAGGGATTGTTGATACGTGTGCCTGACTCGCCAAGACGGATCAGGGTCAGTTAACTGTCTTTGGACAAAACAACACGATCTACTTCAGACTCGAGTCCCTGGACTCGAATTCGGAATAATGCTGGCGTCATTTGAATCAGGTCGTTGAGGTCTTACAGGAGTCGAATCCTAGTGTTTAAGTTGAGTACCCAATGCATCCGTCGGGATTTTTTATCGTGCCTGCTGACACGGCATGTTACTGACAGAGTGCAGTCAGGTGCGATACCAGGGCATCAGATGATATTTGTAGGAATTATCTTTTCATCGTAGACACAGCATCCAAAATTCTGTCACCGCGGAGGTGTTTCGGGTGACCAAGGAGACGAAATCTCTTAGCGTTAATTTGGGCAAAGTTGCCATAAATTTTTTTTTTATTGTGTGTTTTTTATTGTCACATGTGATCCAAAGGATCTCATCCGAATAGTTCATAGGTTGCGCGAAAGCGCTCCCTATGGGAGTAGCACCCGAGTGTCTGTTCGAGTCATAGACTTGAGCGGAGACTTTTTCGAATGCGCGATCAATGCTCCCTATGAGAGTATCCCTCGAGTCCATAGTGGAGTCACAGACTCAACGAAGGACTCGAATATTTCTTTGAAGAAGTATTCCCAGCATGTTATTTTCTCAGGTGCGCGGCCAGCGCTGCTGATAGGAGTAGCCCCCGAGTAGTTGGTTGAGTCGTAGACTCGAGTAAGTACTTTGTTTAGTTGAAAGTTTCTAGTCGTTGCTAGCTTTTGCTTTGATGACGTCATTGTTGACGCCTAGTGAGCTCAAACGTCTGCGGCAGCAGTAGCGACGTGATGGGACGATCGTGGGTCCCACTTTTTGACCTGGATTTGACTATTCATGCGTATTTTTGCGATAATTATGGTGTCTCCTCGATTCCCCTGCATAGTGGGCGGAGTGATCGTGACGGTTCAGGCGGCTCGCGACACGTGTACGATGCGATGGGAGGCACGCATTAGGGTTATAAATCAACAGCTTCGCTTCATCTTCTTCGTCCTTTTATACCGTGGGGAAACCAGAGTAATCTTTTTCCCTGCCATTTGCTTTCATCTCTTCTACTTCCGCCATTTCCAGAGCTCGTGCTGCGCGCTGGACATCCTTCGCATATTTCCTTTGTCTTTCCTCCGTGCTCACCGTGGTACGCGGTGCCGCCAAGATGGTCAAGTCCAAGAAGTCTTCCTCCTCCGCTGCTGCAGGGACAAGCGCCGCTGGCGCTACCAAGAAGGCCTCCGCCGCCAGCCGTGTCATAGATGGTGGGTGGCGGTGCTCCCAGATGAGGGATGCGGACATGCGCCGCCTGCGTGAGGCTGGTCTCATCTCCAAGAACAAGAATGATGCCCTCCTTCTGAAGGAAGAGGTAATTCCAGAACCACACGAAGGGTTTCGAGTTATGTTCTATGCCTTTGTTGTTCATGGTATTTCTTTGCATGCCCACGAATTTCTTAGTGGTCTTCTTTTTCTTTATGGGATACAACTCCACCAGTTGTCCCCAATTCTCTTCTGCACATCGCGTGTTTTATCACGCTTTGTGAGTGCTGGCTTGGTATTGAGCAACACTTTGGCCTCTTTAAGAGACTCTATTCTCCGAAGAGGCGGTCTGGTACCGGTGGAGTCTATCCACTGGGTAGGTGCGGGATTTTCATCCGCCCCACCATCTAGTTTTTCTCCTTCTATCTCCGCAAGTTCGTCCAGCAGTGGTGGAACAAATGGTTTTACCTCCGCAACGTCAAGCTCGACAGCCAACATTATGGGCTTTCCCCCTTCGACGCCAGCAATAAGGTCACCCGCAAGCACTCATGGTCGAATGATGTCATGAAGGGTGAGGCCGCACAGGTGTAGAAGTTGTACCAGTGGGTGGAGGCACTTCAGCTGGTGCGAGGCAAGGAGTTAGTGGCATCGATTTCATCCGCACTTTCCTTAAGTGTCGGGTGCAGACTCTCCAAGCGAGGGTGCATCTGATGTTCTTGTACTCCGGCACCAGCGACCCGACAAGAGTATTGGCAGAGAAGATGTCCTCGGCCGACCTCGACCGGGCGCTTCGACCTCTGCTGAAGTATAAAGCCGACGAGGAGCTGTCGGGGAAGTCCCCGACTTCCCCCTTTCATGCCAAGAAGGAAGTCCCTCAGGTGAATCTGGTGGTTGCATGTAATGCATTTTCGAGTGCCTTCATCTGATAATTTTTGATTGATGTTTCCCTTTCTCTTGATTCACAGGAGTATAAGGTGGTGGGCCTGATGCCGCCTCTTCCTGAGGAGTTTGAAGCTGCACCAGATGGTGCGGACGTGGATCCTGAATCCACGCTTCCCCCCGCGTGATCGCCTACCATGGAAGCCCCCGAGCATAGCGAATAGATCTCTCGCAAGAGGTCTTAGAGCGAAAGTTCAGATGGAACGATGCTATCGACGCCAAGGGGTCATGCCTTCCTTGAGCGTCATGCTGGGGACGAGGGTGTGGCCTCCCCTATTCCTTCTGTGCCTGTTTGGGCCATAGCTCCTCATCTCCCAGCCAAGAAGAAGAAGAAGAAGAAGAAGAATAAGAAGAAGAAGAAGAAGAAGGAGGAGGAGGAGGAGGAGGAGGAGGAAAAGGAGACGCCAGTTTTCAACCTCTCTAACATTACGTCATGAGTTTTCTATTGCCTTTGTATTTGCAATGTTCTAAGTATTAGCTTACTATCTTGTTGGTTAGGTTGAAATATTTCATGTGCTTCTAGGAGCAACTCCTTAGATGAATCCCCCAAGGAGGAGCTTGATGAGATGCATGGGGAGTCGAAGGTTGCTGCTCCTTCCCCAAAGATGGTGGCCGACTCCGACGACGATCTTTCGAGCTCCTTGAGGCCAAGGACTCGTGCGCTCGTTGCTCAAAAGACGTAAATTAGACCCTCGGAGTCTTCGGTTGACCATGTAAGTAGCTTATCATATCTCATGAGCAAGCCCCCGAGCCCTTTTGTTCATTTGGTTTGCTTCTCCTTCTCTGTAGCCTGTCATTCGCGGTGTTTGTCGCCTTGGCCAGCAATATATTGCTCTGGAGGGCGACCTTCTACAGCTCTGAGGTTCATATATTTCCTTTGTATAACTATGAGTACTGATGAGTACTGGTTGTTCTGACTTTTTCCTTCATGAATATTACAGATTAGAACAATGAGGCCCTCTGCAAGCTGAATGCACTTGAGAAGAGTCTTGGCCAAGCGGAGACCAAGGAAAAGGATGTCATGGAGGCCCTTCAACACCAACAACAGGAGCCCCAGGATCATGAGCAGCAGCTTGCGGCTGCCACGACGTCTCGAGAGAAGGCCATCGCGGAGAAGCTTATGGCTGCTGCCAAAGCATTATCCAGTAAGTGACACTACATTACTTTTAATGAGCTTGTTTTTGTTCGGGGTGTGGTTCCTTTGTCTCATCCAAATTTTTCCACATCTTGTAGATGCTACTAACATTGCGTTTGATCGCAGCATTTTGGAGCATGGGGATCCGATGGTGGATGTCGTTGCAGCGATCGAAGATCGCTGCAGCTCTGTTATGGAGTCGCTAGGCAAGGCCAAGGAGGTCCTCGCCCACTTCTACAAGGAGATCAACCCGAAGGGCATCGCCCTTGACGACGTCGACTCCCTAGTGTAAGCTTTGGAGAGTGATGCCTCTACGAGCTACGAGAGAGCGCAGAAGGGGGTGGGTGCCGCCATGGGGCTGGTGATGGTAGTGGTGTCTGGCGCGCAGTTGGATATTCTGTAGATTACCTCCAGGAGGCCGACGGCAGCGGATGGCACTGAGGTAGCGTTTGCTCCATTCGCCTCAAAGTGCAAGCATTTTGGCCCGAAGCTTATTGATCTTTTTGCCACATATGCTCTGGAGCAGCAGCAGACAGCTAAGGCGAAGGCCTCGGGGTCCGAAGTTGCTCCTGATGCGGATGCTTAGGTCATATGCCTTATAGTTTACTTAGCAGTACTTTGATTTTGCTTTGCCTTTGCGCATGTAATTCTTCGAGCTGAACAAGTATGACCCTGCCACGTAGTGGTTTATTGATGTAAATATAAGTGTCTACTTTGACTGCTGCCAATTGTCCTAGTTTTTATGCTCTGTCATTTGTGCACTCTTAGAGTCCTTTAAATGCTGAGCTGGTGATCACACCTCCTGACTTGTTTGGTGCCCGTCCACCGCCAAGTGAGGCATCGCAGTTGCCGCTGCTATGCGATCGCATCCGAAGCCTAGAGAAGGATGTTCTCATGATCTGTGGTCATGCGGAAATTTGGAAATCCAAGACCGAATGGGACGTTGCGACAAAGGAATTTCTTCTTGAGTTTCGGAAAATCGGCGAGCAAATCAAATGTAAGTCACCATGATCTTCTTGTTCTTTTCGAGTGTGTCGAACCTTGATGTCTTATCATCTGTGGCTTCTGCGTGTAGTTGTGAATCTTCTTCTAAAGGAAGAGAAAGAGTGTGTTGCAATTCGAATGAACTGCTTAACGCAACAGGAGTTGGAGGCCGGCGGCTTATTCTAGATGGACCGCGACCGAGCGATTTTTCTCGCAACAGTTCAAGACCGCGTCCATCAAGTGCTTCAGGTGCTAAAGCATGCAGTTTCGTCACTCGCGGCGGCCAGGGCCATGATGTTTCCTTTGGATGCGGCTCCCTCCATCTTCTTGGGCTTGCTGGGCAAATTTCGTGACACAGGCGCCGTGAAGGAGCTTGTGCGTCATCAGCTAGTGGCAGGTGTGAAGGCTTCACTTGTTCGGTTGTATCATCATGATGTTTACCTGGCCGAAATAACAGCTGGGGAACCTCCTCCTCTGTATGGTATGACATGGGACATGCGTCCACATTATGAAGTAGTGGTGCAGCATGCTGAAGAAATTGTAGATATTTTCGAGGAGCGGATGAACGTCCTGCTCCAACATGGCTGGGTCCTGCGAATAGTAAATAGAACAATGTAAAGTCTGTATATTATCGAGTGGGATTTGGTGCCCTTGTAAAGTTGTATGTATTGGCGTGTAGTGCATTGTTGACTATGAGTTGTGCATGTCCTTTTAGTTAGCCTGACGTGGTCAGCTACTCAGGGTTTATGCATTGTTGTCGTTGATCGACGAAGTCATAAGGTGAGGCGTAGCCCCCAGGCGTGTTTAAGAATATAAATATATATAGGAGAGAGAAATTTTGGGCCAAGGAAGTTAGCTTTTATTCATCGTAATGTATGAGGTACAGTGTTCGGCTGAGCAGCCTGGTTGAATAGCCATATTGAAAGTAAAAGACAACTAAGGGTAGAAGCGTCGCAGTTGTGCAACGTTCTAGGGGTTAGAGTATTCGACTTAAGACTCGACGTCCTTTAGGCGGTAGGTGCCACCTGGTATTGCTTCGATGAAAATGTAGGGTCCTTCTCAGGGTGACTCGAGCTTTAGATGTACCTTCTGCTTGAGCCGCAAGACGAGGTCTCCTTCAACAAAGGACCTTGGGCGTAGCCGACGGCTGTGGTAATTGTGGAGATTTTGCTGGTACACCGTCGAACAAGCCGCGATGATGTCGCGAGCTTCGTCTAGTGTGTCGATGGCGTCTTCGAGTGCGGCTGATGATTCGTCTTCGTTGTAGGCAACGACCCGTGGGGCCTTGTAGCGTACCTCGGCGGGCAGCATGGCTTCGGCTTCGTGCACCATGAAGAATGGCGTGTATCCGGTTGATCTGTTTGGCATTGTACGCAAGCTCCAAATAAAGGAGGGTAGCTCGTCCGCCCAGGCTCCCTCAAGCCTTTTGAGTGGGCGTAGCAGCCACTTCTTGATGCCATTGTCGACGAGGCCATTAGCTTTTTCAACCTGCCCGTTGGTCTGCGGATGCGACACAGAGGCGTATGTGAGGTTGATGCCAAGATCTTCGCAGAAGTCCCGGAACTCCTTTGAGGTGAAGTTCGAGTTGTTATCGGTTATGATGCTATGAGGCACTCCGAACCTGTAGACAATGGACTCAAAGAACTTGATGGCGGAAGCGCCGGTTTCATTAGTGTCAGGCATGGCCTCGATCCACTTTGTGAATTTGTCTACTGCCACCAGGAGGAAGACATGTCCTCCTGATGAAGACTTTGGCAACTTTCCGATCATGTCGAGTCCCCACTGGGCGAAGGGTCAGGCCAATGGTATGGGCCGCAGCTCTGAGCCTGGCGCGTGCGGCTTGTCTGCGTACCTTTGACAGGCATTGCACCTTTGTATGATGTCCTTGGCTTCGCTCATCGTTGTTGGTCAGTAGAAGCCAGCTCGCAAAGCCTTGGCGACGTGGGTGCATCTGCCTGCGCGATGGCCACAGATACCTTCACGGATGTCAAGGAGGATACGCTTCCCGTCATTATTAGTGACGCATCACTGGAGCACACCCAAAATGTTATGCTTGTACAACTCACCCTTAATGATGGTGAAGGCCTTTGACCTGCAGGCGACCTGTCGGGCTTCAGTTGGGTCCTCGGGCAGCTGCTTGCTCACCAGGTACTTGACGTACGGCTAAGTCCATGTTTGTTCGACTGCCAGAACCTGCATGAGGCTCACCAGTTCGACCTCCATGTCGAGCTCTTCAGGTACTGTGGCCTTCTCGGGTGGCGCAGCCCCCTAGTGTCCCGCATCTTCGGATGTGCCCTTCGGATATTTTCGCTTGATAGAAAGCACGCAGATTTGCTCGAGGAATACACCTAGTGGCACTGGGGCGCAGGTGGAGCCAATGTTGGTGATCTTGTTGGATTCTTTGTTGCTTTCCCTGCCAATGTGTCGGAGTTCGCAGCCGTCGAAATCTCCTTCGAGTGAGTTGTAGAGCGCATGATATGCGATCATGTTGGCGCTATGGGCATCGCACTCGTTCATCGTCTACTAGACGACGAGGTTGGAGTCACCGTAGATGATGAGGCGTGTGGCGCCGCACACTTTTTCCATCAGCATGCCATGTAGGAGTGCCTCGTACTCAGCCTCGTTGTTGGATGCGCGGAACTTCATCCGAAGGACGTATTAAATCTTATCCCCTTGGGGGCATCAGTATCACTCCGGCTCCTACTCCAGCATCGCGTTTGGAGCCGTCGAAGTGCATTGTCCAGGACTGGGACATGTATGGAGTGTCCAGTAACTGGAGTTCCATCCAGTGGACAAAGAAGTCAGGGAGCACCTGAGACTTGATGGCAGTGCGACGCTCGTAGATGATGTCCCAAGGGGACATCTCGATTCCCCACAAGGCTACTCGCCCTGTAGCTTCAGGGTTGTTCAAGATATTCGACAGTGGTGCGTCATTAACGACCACGATATGATGCTTCTGAAAGTAGTGGCACAGTCGATGTTCCGTCATGAATATGCAGTAGGCGAGCTTTCGGTAGTGGGGATACCTTTGCTTTGTTGGGGTCCTTTGTCTTGATTACTATGTCATCGACATAGACCTGGACATTGCGACCAATCTGGTTCTTCGGGTACACATGCATTCACCTATGGTAGGTGGCACCCGCGTTCTTTAGCCCGAAGGCCATGGTGTTGTAGCACAACACCCCGAACGGCGTGATGAACGTCATTTTTTCCTGATCTTCGACCTTCAGTCAAATTTGATTGTAGCATGAGTAGGCATCGAGGAAGGAGAGTCTCTCGCATCCTGCAGTGGATTTGATGGTTTGATCGATCTGTGGTAGAGGGAAGTGGTCCTTTGGACAGTGCTTGTTAAGCGACGTGAAGTCCACGCACATCTGCAGGATGTCCGTGTCCTTCTTAGGGACCAGCATTGGGTTAGCTACCCAGGTGCTTTCCTTTATCTCTCGAATAAATTTGGCGTTGAGGAGTCTTTTGACTTCGATGTCGATTGCTTTAGCTCTTTTCTCTGACAGCCGACGCATCGACTACTTCACTGG
Organism: Avena sativa; assembly: GCA_916181665.1. Lineage (NCBI taxonomy): Eukaryota > Viridiplantae > Streptophyta > Magnoliopsida > Poales > Poaceae > Avena > Avena sativa. The sequence continues at coordinate 338,868,111 of OV702283.1, read as the reverse complement.
TTTAGCATCCGAAAACACATTGAGTGCATGCTCGGCGAATTCCGTGGGAACTCCTGGCATGTCCGCAGGACACCAGGCGAAGATTTCCCAGCACTCACAGAGGAATTCGACAAGCGCGAGTTCCTATGCGGGACTCAGGTCGTTGGCGATCAACGCCATCTTGGAGGGGTCCGTAGGGTGAACCTACACCTTTTTGGTGTTGACTGTGGAGTCGGACGACATATCAGGTGTGTTCTGCCTGGTGACTGGGGGTAGACCGTTGTCTATGACCTCCTTTAGCCTTGCGAGCTCCTGCTGCATACCGAACGACTGGGAGATTCTATTAAAGTCTCTATCGCAGCTGTCCGACCTGGTGAATCTTACTGGGATGGTGATGACACCGTTGGGTCCTGGCATCTTCAGTAGAAGGTATGCGTAATGTGTCACTGCCAGGAATCTTGTGAATGCCACGCGCCCGAGGATGGCGTGGTACTATGAGGGCCAGTCCACCACCTCGAACTCAAGTCGCTCGCGCCTGAAGTTTTCGGGGGTGCCGAAGATGACGTCGAGCCATATATTTACCAGGGGTATATTCCCTTCCTTAGGACGATGTCATGGAATGTCGTGTCTGACGCCTCCAGGATGCATAGCGGGATCCACATAGCTGCGAGTGTTCTAGCGAACATCAGGTTGATGCTGTTGCCACTGTCCATGAAGATGCAGCTTGTAGCATCCCAATTGTCTAACAATTGCAATGCTACTAGCCTAGTCTATATAAATGCTACTTCCTACATATAATTGTTGCATCATAATTATATCATGCTCATGTCATCATGCCACCTTGCATTTGAGCATCATATAAAACCCTTTTGTTTTGGTTCTTCTCTTATATGCATTGTAAATTGTATTTGCCTCTTGATATTGTATTTGGTTCTTGATATATTGTTTAGATGCCCAAGTTGAGTTGGGGGCATATCTTTTATTCAACTCCATCACCTTTCTCTGCCACCACCTTATAATTCCACCATCCAACTAAATATGAGCTTTGCACTTTATTTGGTTTTACCTCTAGCTCATGTGGGTTGGGATGGATCCATCTCTATCTCCACATGCTCTCATATAGGCACCATAGTTTTTCCACATTATTGGTTTATGAGAGCCACATGGCCACCTTTGCATGCCTTGTGAGTGGAACCTTTTACCTAGCTTCCATATGGGTTGTTTTGGGGTTATTATCATGTTGGGATATTTTTGGGCTTACTAAATACCTAGTGGCACCTACACACTAGCATGTCCCATTTGTATTCAAATATGATCATCTCCATCTACTCCACTTGGAACTTTCATGTAAATCCTTAGCTTGGCCCTTACCCCATATTTTGGAATGCATATGTATAAATGCCATGATTAATTATTTTGTTTTCACAAGATTAAGACATGGCATTTAATGCACTTGCATGGGCCATGCAACCATCTCCATATTTTTGCCCCCTTTGTTTTTATTTGGTCTTTTTGAGTGGATCTTCCCCATATCTCCCTCTACCCCTCTTATGCTTGATCTTGCTTGAAGCATGCAAGCATCCAAAAACCTATAACCATCTCCATCTTACCTCACCACCTTTTATCTCACCCTCTCCTTTTCTTGTCTAGATCTTGTTTGAGCTTGGCATGTTCTTGCTTGATCTTGACAAAAGAAAACCCCTCCACCTAATCCCTCTCTTTAAACCCTAGGTCCCCTTCCTCATCTCTCTCTCACCTCACCTCTCCTCTCTAACCCGAGCCCCCTCTAGCTAACCCTAGTTCCCACCCTCTCTCTCTCGGCCTTCCTCCTCTCTCTGCCCTGCAGGCCCCACCTGACCACCCTGGACCCACCTAGCTGCCTCTCTCCAAGCCCTAACCCGAGCCATACCCCCTCTCTCCAAACCCTAGCCCTACCTAACCCGAAGCCTCCTCCTTCTCTTTTTGCATAAAGGTGACCCCCCCCCATGTGCCTTCCCTGCTCGTTCTTATCTACCCCTCCTCTGCCTAGCAACCACAGCACTCCCCAGGCACCATCCTCCCTTCTTCTTCCTCCCCCACCATCCTTGCCATGGCCATGCTTCCTCTAAACCCTAGCTCCGGCCTGCCTTGCTAGCCGATGATCCCGAGCGCGCCAAGCTGTACAAGGAGCACGAGGGGCTTCGTCTGCTTCCTCTACCTCACCCTGCACCGGCCAAGCCTCGCCGGAGTCCTCTGGAGCTCCCTGGACACGCCGCGGCCACCGGATCAGAAGCTCGCGGGACCCCAGCCTCTGCTCCGATCCGATCCACCTCTAGCTCCATCAACATCACCGACGCACTCCTGGTGAGCCCCTGCATCTCCTAGACATGGACCCCTGCCCTCTCTTGCACCGTAGCGCCGCCGCGCTCCGTCGAGCAGCCTTCGTGCACCACCGCGCGTCGCGCTCGGGCAGACAGCAGCAGCCGCAGCATCCGTCCGCCTCTGTTCCTCACCCTGCCCCGCGCGCTGTAGCCCTCCTCCGTGCTAGATCCCTGAACGAAAGTTGTAGCCCGTGGATCCATCTTCGTTTTTCGTTTTTGGGTCGTCGCGTTTCGTCCAGCGTACGCGTCACCATCGTCGCTGAAAGACGGCCAGACTTTCGCCATCGGCAGCACCTCGTCCGTCAGCGCGCTGCAGCAGCCGCCGTCGTTTTGCAAAGAAACCCCTAGCCTTTTTCCCGCCTCAACCCGTAGTCCGCCGAGCCCACCAACCAGTCGCTGTGGAAACTTTGCTAAGAGCACCCCGTAGATCTGAACTCCTCAACCCGCGCTCCCCGGATGGCACATGTGTCAGCGCCCGATAGCCGTGCGCGTGCGTGGCCCCTGCTCTGCCCCTGGCCCGCCTGTCATCCTCCCTGGGTAGAAATCCAGCGAGTAACAAAAGTCCAGAGCACCTTTTCTGAATTCAAATTCAATTTGTTTATATTCTGTTTAAATACAAACTAATTCATAACTTTCAAATGTTTTGGAATTTGAATTCAAACTCTATATGAAATATGTTTTGTTTTTGAATGTTAATTCAAATCTTTAGTCAAATATTTTCAGAACTAATTCAAACTAGTAAAACCTTTGACTTTGACTCCATTTGACTCAATTTGACTTTAACATAAATTTAAATTCATAATTCCAAATAATACAAATAATATATGTTTTCAAATCAGAAAAATGTGAGGAATTCAAATATGCCCTTCAAAATATATTTTGAACACTTTAATTTTCAAGTTGATTAAAATAACACTAAAATGCCCTTTTTCCTTAATTAATTAATAACTTTTGTTTTATAACTCCAAATTTGACAAATGATATGTCTAAATCGATCAGCTCGACGAAACCTTTCTGTTTATGCTGTCCATGACTTAAATTGCATCATGCATCATATAAATATAAAGATTACAGCAACTTATTTGAGTATAATAGGTGACTAAAACTCAATAAAATGCTTATTTCTTGTATTCCACACCTCACCCATGCCATGCTACTTTATTGCCATGCAAATTGTGCATCATTCATCATGGCATGATTGTTTGCTTGTCGCATTTTATTCATATGCTTGTGCACTTTATTTATGTTGGCCCTTGTTTGTTTGGTTCTTCTTCGAATAGACGCTGAGCAGGGGATATATCAAGAAACCCAGGAGCACTACCCAGATCCTTCTCTCGCTTCAACTGAGCTGCCAGGCAAGCACTACCACATGCTTGCATACATACAGTACCTATTGCCTCTATCTTATTCTTGCATCATCGAGTCGCGATTGCATTAAACTGAATCCCAAGTACTGCATAGCCTTTACTTTTAAACCCCACCGAAGCTTGTTCCTCCATCCCATGAGCCATTACTACAGGAGTTGTTTGAGCCATGCGAGTCGTAGGACAGCATGTGTAGGGTATGTGAGTGTCTGATGGATAACGAGGTACCTAAACAACTTAACCTGAGTAGTATGGGATAACTAATGAAAGTGGCACCGGTGAGCAATATCTGCTATTTGGTTTTTCATGCTCACTTGTGTCCCGTAGGACCCCGAGTACTTGATTCATGTTCCTTGAATATTCGCGCTATCCACATCCGGGAGGATTATGGGACCCCAGCCAGAGCTTGATTCATTCTTATTTCTTGGGGCCACAAAGTAGTTTGGGGCTTTATTACTATTCTGTACTTATGCCATGCTTTACTGCTTAATTTAAATTGTGCGAGGTACTGCACCTGTACTGTTTAGGTAAGCGGGGTGTTTTCGCGGTATCGAAAAGCCCAGTCACATTTCCGGGTTCCCAGTCGTTTACAGCCACTGACGCAAACCTTGAGTCCGTCTCGGAGTCGGCTAACTTCGTTGCGGGTAGCTTAATGGGGTGGCCCCCTGAAATATTTCTGAATCTTGTGATTGCTTTGTCGTGATTGCCTCGTTGGGTTTTGATTTGGTTTTTCCGAGGTTGATCGAGTGTGTGTTGCTATTTGTGCACCCCTGCAGGGTAAAACTTTCTGAAAGCCATGTCCGCGGTTATGGACGACTTGGAGCACAGTTTCTCGATCATAGACAAGCATAACTAAAGTACCGCTTTAATTTGACTAAGTAACTGACTAGTAAATAGTGCAACACTCATGGAATGGATAATAAAACTGCCAACGGATGGGGGTGTTCGTCCGCTTCCTCGTTGGTAAGCGAGGAGGAGGATGGATCTGTTAATATTACTGTTATAACTATTGTCTTTAATTCACGGACATCCGTCTATCTTTGGTTAGGCGGATGGTTAGCGAGTATCTATAGAATTATTAGGGTTTATCTTTTGCTGCAATTGCGTCACCCCAGGTTGTGTCCCCTTTAGAGGCATAAAGACTTGTTGAGTACCCCTAGGGTCTCACACGATAAATTGTTTGATTCAGATGAACAGGTACACTCACGAGATGGATACTGGGTGGAGGAGACGGACGATGTGGACAACGATCATTCGGTGTAGAGATTCCGGGAACGGGATCCGTGAGATCTGTGGGCGGGATGTGTTTATTTATGGGGCATCTTATGCCGATTTGCTTCTTATCCGTACTCGGATCTTGTTTGCCGCTTCCGCCTGATACTCTGATGTTTGATGTATGAGGAGATATCCTAAACTATTATATCTATCTAGGACATTTGGATCTTGCCGTATGGTGTTGCAATATTTCTATTTCTTTTATATGGAATGGCTCTGAGGACTGTTGTATGGTGGCTTGCATACATACTCATTTGTGTATGTAGTTGATCCCTTCGCCTGCCGATTACGCCGCCCGTTCTTGTCCCGATGTTTGGGAAATGGTTAGGACGGCCGAAAGGTCTACCTGTGAGTGGCATTTGGGCCCCACCGTACTATTTTAACCATTTCCGCTCATCCAGGCTTGTAACTAGGAGCGTAATTCACCGAGGTAGTTCAATTGGTATCAGAGCCATCCCGCCCTTCAGGGTCTCAGCCAAATGGTCGTTGTCAGTCTAGCAAATATTTTTGGTAGCTATGTATACTAGGGAAAAACAAAACGCGAGAGTAGGACTGCTTCCACTTTTCTTCTTACCCAACCACCCACCCTTTTCTGGTAAGGAAGTGTAACGTTTTCAATCCTCTTCTTAAAATTCAAACTAGGATTCACGTGTTCTGGGTTTCCGTAGTACCATAGGTTGAGCGTGTGTGTGTGTGTGTGTGTGTGTGTGTAATTCCTTGTCTATCTGTTGCATCCAACATGTTATCTTTATCAGCCTTTGGCTATCAACTGTTGGTACATTCCATACTGACAGGCTTTTGAATACCCGCGCGATCTATCTGACTCCTTGTTAACCGGTGCCATCTTCTTAAGGGTGTCCTTCCTTCTAGCAACTCCACATTCTGTGAAACCATCAGTTGCTAATCGCTACCTGATAAGTGTTTTTGCGCATCTATTGGTAGTTTAATGCCGAAAAATGCGGAAAAAATTTCTTTGATACATCTGTGCTTCCACACTCCTTTTCAGTCGTGTGTGAAACATTATCTATCTCCCTTTTATCAGCATGTCCATGCTAACTCATTCTTTTGTCACCGGCGCTTAATCCTAGAGTTTCATTTCATATCCAATTCTCTTGGGCTAATTACATAACATGTGTCGATCCGATGCTGGTGATTGTAATTTGGTTCTCGGCTTAGCTATATGACACTTATCTTGAGTGGAATATGGAAAAGGCTATCAACTCTATCCTCCAAATGGTGACGGTTATCTCCTGTGATTTTGAGTACACCGCGATCATATCTATGCATATTCAAGCATCTTTGGCAATCCAGAGTTTCTCCAAGCACTACGGCGGTCTATCATCTGTCCATCATGCTGCACATCCTTTTGAACCCCATCTGCACAATTCTCCTGGATACGAGGGAATTGCATCTTTTCGTCTCTGATAGCTTTGCTTAAGGTATGAGCTATCATCGGTTCTTATCCAAGATCTCTTTATCTTTGTAACCGGTGATCCGATCGACAATGTGAACCAGGTGACATCTCTTTTTCTTCCGAAGGACCAGTTAACCTATTCTGTCAGCGCATCTTCTTCAACAGGAATCCTTACTCGTAACGTTGATCTTTCAAAGAGCGTTGAGCTCAGAAAGTGTTTCGAGCATTTGTTCGTTCTCCCGCCTCTTGAACTTGGTATTCTGGGAATATCTTGTTAATCCATGGTGGTATATGTTGATAATATGCTTGCCTATTCGATATCTATGGAAGGACATGGAAGATCATCTGTGTCTCTTTCTCTCGAGCTTCGTGAGCATTGCCTGTGTGCAAAGTCTCAAAGTGAGAATTCTGACTTTTTGAAGTCACATATCTCGACCACGTCCTTCTGCTAAATAGATCGCTTCAATGCTGGAATCAGCAAGTCCATTGTTAATTCCATCCTCCATCTTCAACCAATCCGGAGTTGTTCCTTGTTGGCAAGTTATCATCGTCGTTCTGCTGAAGATTTCCTCAAGGCTGCTAAATCTCTCTCAATCTTTTCAAGAACAACATGGAGTTCTTTCCATCTCCATCTCGTTAAGTAATCTCTTGAAACCCTCTCGCTCTATCGTCTATGCTCAATCCACCGGAGGCCATGAAGACCTTCCAGATCTTGTATTCCTTCTGTTCAAGTGGTTCTATCTTTTTCTATATCTGTGAAATTTTGCAGTTGTCTCCGTCATCTTCCTTTATATCTTTCCGGTGGCTTGGTACTTCCGACATGACGACAACATCATCATCTTTATCTATCTATGAACCCGGTGAATCGTTTGCATCTATCCTTGTTTTCTAACGGAGTTCTATGAGTTTTTGCCAACACCTTCAGTCTGTTTCGGTAGTTGGGTTGCATGATTTTCTTATTCATGTGCGGAGTAATGCTTTGAGTGCGGGATGGAGTAGCTACCATACCACTACTCTTATCATTCGCTCTTGTACATTGAATTGGTGAATTAATGTGATTTCACTCATTCCACGGAAGTTAGAAGTGGCCTTTATCCCTTGGTACTTTTACTTCCGTCCTTGTTTTTCCGGAGTGCTCTTTCGAAGAAAGTAATCAATAATCTCTTGTTGGAGATCTCACCCTTTCTACATGGAGCAAAATCCTCAATTATCTGGTGGAAACAAACGCAAACCTTTTTCTATCCTCGTCTTTCTACCGATGCTCGATATCCCCAAACAAGATTAAAGGAAACTATCTCTCTCTTTGTTTCATCAATTCTTTTTCTGTGGTAAAGCCAATTATGGTTGATGCCGTCAGCCGCAAATTTATTGCGTTAGCCTCAAGGCTAAAGAAAGCAATAAGTATCTCTGCAATAAACTCCAGATCCTGCATATTCTTTGCTTCTCGGGATTCCACCATGATCTGCCTTCACATCCATCTCTGGAAGTTATATCCGCGCACCTCAATTGCGTGATCCTTGGTTCTTACCGGCGCAACAAGAATCTAATCCGACGATGTCTAACTAAATCTTTCGGTTGATATCAAGGGACTCTATTGTTTGAAGGCAATATTGTTTCCGTATTTCATTTCTCAAATCCGAGAGAAGATACGATGCTATTGTCATAGTGGTTCAAAACCTCTCCAATCTAACTCTTTCTTCCGGCGAGACAAAGATTCATCCTCTCTCGTATCAGTAAATCTTTAATCTTAACGGTGTGTCTTCTTTTATCCATGATACATCATCTTGTCCTTTCTTTCACAAGTGGTTATATTCTTTTATCATGATTCTTGGGAAAAACCGGAGCTATGCCCATCCTATCCTTCTTGTCTCACGACAATCCTTCAAACTCTTCTAACCCGTTGTTTCTCAAACAAAACGCAAGACTCGCAACAAGTCTAGCAAGTTTTGCAAGGTGTAGTGGTCGCACCATTCCGTTGTTCATCAACTTGGGAACGTGAGGGTCACCTTCGTTCGAACACCCGCCTCTCCTTGTGTTGTTTTCTTTTTCCTAGGAATCTCGGGGCGAGATTCTTGTTTAGTGGGGGAGAGTTGTAGCATCCCAATTGTCTAACAATTGCAATGCTACTAGCCTAGTCTATATAAATGGTACTTCCTACATATAATTGTTGCATCATAATTATAGCATGCTCATGTCATCATGCCACCTTGCATTTGAGCATCATATAAAACCCTTTTGTTTTGGTTCTTCTCTCATATGCATTGTAAATTGTATTTGCCTCTTGATATTGTATTTGGTTCTTGATATATTGTTTAGATGCCCAAGTTGAGTTGGGGGCATATCTTTTATTCAACTCCATCACCTTTCTCTGCCACCACCTTATAATTCCACCATCCAACTAAATATGAGCTTTGCACTTTATTTGGTTTTACCTCTAGCTCATGTGGGTTGGGATGGATCCATCTCTATCTCCACATGCTCTCATATAGGCACCATAGTGTTTCCACATTATTGGTTTATGAGAGCCACATGGCCACCTTTGCATGCCTTGTGAGTGGAACCTTTTACCTAGCTTCCATATGGGTTGTTTTGGGGTTATTATCATGTTGGGATATTTTTGGGCTTACTAAATACCTAGTGGCACCTACACACTAGCATGTCCCATTTGTATTCAAATATGATCATCTCCATCTACTCCACTTGGAACTTTCATGTAAATCCTTAGCTTGGCCCTTACCCCATATTTTGGAATGCATATGTATAAATGCCATGATTAATTATTTTGTTTTCACAAGATTAAGACATGGCATTTAATGCACTTGCATGGGCCATGCAACCATCTCCATATTTTTGCCCCCTTTGTTTTTATTTGGTCTTTTTGAGTGGATCTTCCCCATATCTCCCTCTACCCCTCTTATGCTTGATCTTGCTTGAAGCATGCAAGCATCCAAAAACCTATAACCATCTCCATCTTACCTCACCACCTTTTATCTCACCCTCTCCTTTTCTTGTCTAGATCTTGTTTGAGCTTGGCATGTTCTTGCTTGATCTTGACAAAAGAAAACCCCTCCACCTAATCCCTCTCTTTAAACCCTAGGTCCCCTTCCTCATCTCTCTCTCACCTCACCTCTCCTCTCTAACCCGAGCCCCCTCTAGCTAACCCTAGTTCCCACCCTCTCTCTCTCGGCCTTCCTCCTCTCTCTGCCCTGCAGGCCCCACCTGACCACCCTGGACCCACCTAGCTGCCTCTCTCCAAGCCCTAACCCGAGCCATACCCCCTCTCTCCAAACCCTAGCCCTACCTAACCCGAAGCCTCCTCCTTCTCTTTTTGCATAAAGGTGACCCCCCCCCATGTGCCTTCCCTGCTCGTTCTTATCTACCCCTCCTCTGCCTAGCAACCACAGCACTCCCCAGGCACCATCCTCCCTTCTTCTTCCTCCCCCACCATCCTTGCCATGGCCATGCTTCCTCTAAACCCTAGCTCCGGCCTGCCTTGCTAGCCGACAATCCCGAGCGCGCCAAGCTGTACAAGGAGCACGAGGGGCTTCGTCTGCTTCCTCTACCTCACCCTGCACCGGCCAAGCCTCGCCGGAGTCCTCTGGAGCTCCCTGGACACGCCGCGGCCACCGGATCAGAAGCTCGCGGGACCCCAGCCTCTGCTCCGATCCGATCCACCTCTAGCTCCATCAACGTCACCGACGCACTCCTGGTGAGCCCCTGCATCTCCTAGACATGGACCCCTGCCCTCTCTTGCACCGTAGCGCCGCCGCGCTCCGTCGAGCAGCCTTCGTGCACCACCGCGCGTCGCGCTCGGGCAGACAGCAGCAGCCGCAGCATCCGTCCGCCTCTGTTCCTCACCCTGCCCCGCGCGCTGTAGCCCTCCTCCGTGCTAGATCCCTGAACGAAAGTTGTAGCCCGTGGATCCATCTTCGTTTTTCGTTTTTGGGTCGTCGCGTTTCGTCCAGCGTACGCGTCACCATCGTCGCCGAAAGACGGCCAGACTTTCGCCATTGGCAGCACCTCGTCCGTCAGCGCGCTGCAGCAGCCGCCGTCGTTTTGCAAAGAAACCCCTGGCCTTTTTCCCGCCTCAACCCGTAGTCCGCCGAGCCCACCAACCAGTCGCTGTGGAAACTTTGCTAAGAGCACCCCGCAGATCTGAACTCCTCAACCCGCGCTCCCCGGATGGCACACATGTCAGCGCCCGATAGCCGTGCGCGTGCGTGGCCCCTGCTCTGCCCCTGGCCCGCCTGTCATCCTCCCTGGGTAGAAATCCAGCGAGTAACAAAAGTCTAGAGCACCTTTTCTGAATTGAAATTCAATTTGTTTATATTCTGTTTAAATACAAACTAATTCATAACTTCCAAATGTTTTGGAATTTGAATTCAAATTCTATATGAAATATGTTTTTTTTTTGAATGTTAATTCAAATCTTTAGTCAAATATTTTCAGAACTAATTCAAACTAGTCAAACCTTTGACTTTGACTCCATTTGACTCAATTTGACTTTAACATAAATTTAAATTCATAATTCCAAATAATAAAAATAATATATGTTTTCAAATCAGAAAAATGTGAGGAATTCAAATATGCCCTTCAAAATATATTTTGAACACTTTAATTTTCAAGTTGATTAAAATAACACTAAAATGCCCTTTTTCCTTAATTAATTAATAACTTTTGTTTTATAACTCCGAATTTGACAAATGATATGTCTAAATCGATCAGCTCGACGAGACCTTTCTGTTTATGCTATCCATGACTTAAATTGCATCATGCATCATATAAATATAAAGATTACAGCAACTTATTTGAGTATAATAGGTGACTAAAACTCAATAAAATGCTTATTTCTTGTATTCCACACCTCACCCATGCCATGCTACTTTATTGCCATGCAAATTGTGCATCATTCATCATGGCATGATTGTTTGATTATCGCATTTTATTCATATGCTTGTGCACTTTATTTATGTTGGCCCTTGTTTGTTTGGTTCTTCTTCGAATAGACGCTGAGCAGGGGATATATCAAGAAACCCAGGAGCACTACCCAGATCCTTCTCTCGCTTCAACTGAGCTGCCAGGCAAGCACTACCACATGCTTGCATACATACAGTACCTATTGCCTCTATCTTATTCTTGCATCATCGAGTCGCGATTGCATTAAACTAAATCCCAAGTACTGCATAGCCTTTACTTTTAAACCTCACCGAAGCTTGTTCCTCCATCCCATGAGCCATTACTACAGGAGTTGTTTGAGCCATGCGAGTCGTAGGACAGCATGTGTAGGGTATGTGAGTGTCTGATGGATAACGAGGTACCTAAACAACTTAACCTGAGTAGTATGGGATAACTAATGAAAGTGGCACCGGTGAGCAATATCTGCTATTTGGTTTTTCATGCTCACTTGTGTCCCGTAGGACCCCGAGTACTTGATTCCTGTTCCTTGAATATTCGCGCTATCCACATCCGGGAGGATTATGGGACCCCCCTGAGCCAGAGCTTGATTCATTCTTATTTCTTGGGGCCACAAAGTAGTTTGGGGCTTTATTACTATTCTGTACTTATGCCATGCTTTACTGCTTAATTTAAATTGTGCGAGGTACTGCACCTGTACTGTTTAGGTAAGGAGTGTTTTCGCGGTATCGACAAGCCCAGTCACATTTTCGGGTTCCCAGTCGTTTACAGCCACTGACACAAACCTTGAGTCCGTCTCGGAGTCGGCTAACTTTGTTGCGGGTAGCTTAATGGGGTGGCCCCCTGAAATATTTCTGAATCTTGTGATTGCTTTGTCGTGACTGCCTCGTTGGGTTTTGATTTGGTTTTTCTGAGGTTGATCGAGTGTGTGTTGCTATTTGTGCACCCCTGCAGGGTAAAACTTTCTGAAAGCCGTGTCCGCGGTTATGGACGACTTGGAGCACAGTTTCTCGATCATAGACAAGCATAACTAAAGTACCGCTTTAATTTGACTAAGTAACTGACTAGTAAATAGTGCAACACTCATGGAATGGATAATAAAACTGCCAACGGATGGGGGTGTTCGTCCGCTTCCTCGTTGGTAAGCGAGGAGGAGGATGGATCTGTTAATATTACTGTTATAACTATTGTCTTTAATTCACGGACATCCGTCTATCTTTGGTTAGGCGGATGGTTAGCGAGTATCTATAGAATTATTAGGGTTTATCTTTTGCTGCAATTGCGTCACCCCAGGTTGTGTCCCCTTTAGAGGCATAAAGACTTGTTGAGTACCCCTAGGGTCTCACACGATAAATTGTTTGATTCAGATGAACAGGTACACTCACGAGATGGATACTGGGTGGAGGAGACGGACGATGTGGACAACGATCATTCGGTGTAGAGATTCCGGGAACGGGGATCCGTGAGATCTGTGGGCGGGATGTGTTTATTTATGGGGCATCTTATGCCGATTTGCTTCTTATCCGTACTCGGATCTTGTTTGCCGCTTCCGCCTGATACTCTGATGTTTGATGTATGAGGAGATATCCTAAACTATTATATCTATCTAGGACATTTGGATCTTGCCGTATGGCGTTGCAATATTTCTATTTCTTTTAGATGGAATGGCTCTGAGGACTGTTGTATGGTGGCTTGCATACATACTCATTTGTGTATGTAGTTCATCCCTTCGCCTGCCGATTACGCCGCCCGTTCTTGTCCCGATGTTTGGGAAATGGTTAGGACGGCCGAAAGGTCTAGCTGTGAGTGGCATTTGGGCCCCACCGTACTATTTTAACCATTTCCCCTCATCCAGGCTTGTAACTAGGAGCGTAATTCACCGAGGTAGTTACACAGCTCATCTCGAATCCTCCAATTTGGGCCTCGAGAACCAGGGCAGAATGACCTGGGCGAGGTATCTGGCGCGGGTGATCCGAATGATCGAATGTGATGCATGACTCCGAGCCGCTGAGATACTCAGGTATGGATGGCGGGGAGGTGACGGCCAAGTTAATCTGGCGGGTGATCTTCTTCTGCACCTTGTTGTTTGGGTGCCCCTTTTGTATCATTAGGGATCCCAGCGGTGGTGGGTATACATCTGCCCAGTTATTCTGGGCTGGCGCAGCCGCAGGCTGCGTGGGTGGTCCAGCTAGCGAAGGTGGAGCACCATGTGCGATAGCTCCTAGAGCGGGGCCGAATCCTGGGTTCACCGCTTGGCGACACATCTGGGCGAAGCCCTCATGGAGTTTCTGGAACTCCCTGCAATCCTTGAGCATGTAGCTAGCCTTCCTATTACCATCCTGCTTGTCGATGTAGAAGTGGATGGTGCAGGGACCCGGTAACTTTTCGAATGCGGATGGCCCATCTTCACGGTTGCGGCGCTAGCATGTTTGCATGGGTCTCCCGCCTTCGCGGTAATTGCCGCCATGATACCTGCTGTTGTGGTTGCCATCGTCGTGGCGATCAGCATAGACAGTCGCGACCATATCGACCTCTTCGCGGTCGTCGTAGACGCGCGTTCTTATTTTTCCGCGACGATCGCGCCTGTGTCCGAAGTCATCCTCTTCATCCGAACATGTTCGGTTGACGGCATCCTCGCCATCGTCCCAACGATTAGCGATGTCCATCAGATGGTCAATGGTCTTGGGTTTGACGCGCCCAAGCTCTTCTTTGAATTCGTGGCGCCTTACACCTTTATTGAAGGCGTCGATTGCCCTTTCCTCCGAGATGTTCGTGGCGGAGTTTCTGATGATGGACCAGCGCAGTATGTATGATCGGATAGACTCGTTGGACCGCTGGCAGCAGGCGCGTAGATCCTCGATTGAAGTCGGTCTCTTGATGGTTCCTTTGGAGTTGTGGATGAAGAAGTATGCCAGCTCTTCCCAGCTGCGTATGGATCCGAAGGGGAGGCTGCTGAGCCAGGCTTTGGCTACGCCCGTCAGCTGCAGCTGAAGGCACTGCTTGGCCATGTTTTTTCTCCCGCCGTGGATCTTGACTGACGACAGGTGGTCATCGAGCCAGATCTTTGGCTCCTGCGTGTCATCGAATTTTGGGTTGTTCGAAGGGAGTTTGAAGTTCTTGGGCATCCACGATTGCCGTACTGCCCTGCTGAAGCACCTGGCTCTGCACAACTTCGTGTCCTCATCTTCGGACTCCGTGGAACACGCGCATTTTGTGTGTGACTTGTCGATCTTGCGCTGCGCGAGCTTGCTATGAGCATCATAGTTGTTGCACCTGTGCCGCGGGCTGCGGCAGCGGTGTGGCGGGTCATGCTCTTCCTCCTCAGATGAGGGTGTGCGGCTTCGAGTGAATTTTACCGTGGCCTTTTTCTTCGGCTCTGTGGTTTCTTCGTCATGGAGCGTAGCTCCAACGAGTCCGAGACCCACAAGCGCAGATTTGTGGATTGTGTTCCTTGGGTCTCCCGCCGGTGGCGAGTTTGATGCTAGGTAGGCGGTGGCTGCCATGACCGCGGCCTGCGGCGTTTTGGGCATGATGTTGCCCTGCGAGTCCATCTTCATGAAGGAAATGTCGAGTGCCTTGGTGGCCTCGCATCATGTAGCGGGATCCATGTGATCCATGAGGGAGCGATACTTGCGGCCGTTGTAGCCCTTCGAGGTAGAGCCACCAGCGGAGAGCGCAGATCGCCTCGCGCTTGACTCATCAGCCGCTCGCCTGCGTTGATCGAGATCATCTTGCTATTTGATCTGTCGATTGTGCTCCTCGATGAGGAGCCAGTGGTAGCCCATCAGCATATCACGAGGGGCGTCGATTGGTAGAGGGTGGGTACCTCGCACAGCGTCACACACCCTCTCCCACTCCTCGTTGTTAAGCTTGATCTCATTGTGAACACAGTTTATACCCTCAGTTTTTTCAGATGCCCCGTTCCCGTTGGGGTTGGGTGGGGTGGTATGTTTCCTCTGTTCTCAACCTGCGGGTTGGGAGGGGGTTTGGCGGTAGTTCGGTGTCGTCGTCGATGTTGCCATTGTGGATGACCGCGCACATGTAGCGCAGGAGGAGATCGTTACTCCGATAGCTTTCGGATCCGAAACCGTAGGTTCCTTTTTCCATAGGAGGGTCGCAGAGGTCGGAGTTGCAGTTGTCGTTGTCATCTCAATCGCTTGTTAGCAACATTTTGCACAAGGCACCGATTGGTGGCACCCACGAGGCGGGCCTAATCGACGTATGTGGCACTTGCTCCGGGAGGCGTAGTGTGTCGATCTTGCCCACCTGGAAGCAGAAGCTCCCAAACAGCATCTCGACTCTGTCTCCTACAGAATTGTTCGAGTGGCTGGGGAGTGCGCGGTGAAGTCGAAGACACCAAAGAGGAGGTGATTCTCCGTTGCCGAGGAATCATAGATTGCACCGGATGGGACCGTCATGATCGCAAGATCAGCGTCCCCGGTTTCCACAGACGGCGCCAATTGGCGAGGGTTTGACTCGTCAATTCCCATTGTTATGGACTTGGGTCTGAGAAGAAGGGGGTGCGGAGGTTGTGAGACGGTTAACAGACGCAGCAGCAAGGGGACACGAGGTTTACCCAGGTTTAGGCCCCCGAAGGGAAAACCATACTCTTGCTTGTATGTTCTTGATTGATGATGGAACCGAAGGTTACAGGGGGTGCGCAGATGCAATCTGGCATGAGGTGTGTGTATGAGTTGGGGAGATCCTCCTCGTTGTGCCCTCCTGGCCTTTATATGTGGAGGCTAGGTCTCGGGGTAGGTCGAGTCGCTTACAAGTTAGGGTTTCACCCTTCAAGATTCTATCTGCAGCTAAGTCGTGTTCTCCAAGGAGTCGAACTTCCACCGGGATTGGGCCATCCGGAGTCTCCTTGGGCAGCAAGTCTTCACATGGGCCTTCACTGGGCTTGGACCGGGTATACCAATGTGATGTACCCGTGGGGCATATCCATGTTAGTAGGAGTAACTCTGGGACAACATATAGGTCGCAGATTTAATATTATACATCATGCTAGTAGAACTCTTAATAGTGCTCAAAAGAATTATACTAAAGAAGAAAGGGAACTTTTTGCTATATTTTTCTCTTGTGATAAATTTTGTTCTTATATAGTTGATGCAAAAGTAAGAGTTCATACGGATCGTGATGGCTTAAAGGAACTACTTGAGAGAAAAAATCATAAGCCAAGACTGATATATTAGATCCTTTTACTTCAAGAATTTGAGTTGAAGATTATGCAGAGGCAAGAAATAAAGATGTTGGATGCAGTCCATATTTGCCCAGCAAGACACCGATCTTATTGAGAGGGACTTTAGTCCTAGAGATTTTCATTCATAAGAATTATTAGATGAACTAAGGTCAATCCCTACAAAAGATAAGAAGTCCTTGTTGCTGGAGGAGCTTGTCATCCCCGAATAAATAAACGGTAAGTGCAAGGTAAGTTTTCTTACTCTAATAAGTGATTTGCTTTCACAGTTTTTACTTCTAATTTTTTTGCCTTGGAATTCCT
Source organism: Avena sativa (assembly GCA_916181665.1). Taxonomy (NCBI): domain Eukaryota; kingdom Viridiplantae; phylum Streptophyta; class Magnoliopsida; order Poales; family Poaceae; genus Avena; species Avena sativa. The sequence continues at coordinate 338,851,302 of OV702283.1, read as the reverse complement.
CTTGACTTTCTAAAAATTTTGATGGGTTTTAGTAACTATAAGGGCGCAACTATACGGCCGGAGAAAAATCTCCCGGCATATAGTTGGTCGTTAAAGTCATTGTATCCCCGTCGCAAGATAATTTTTCGGCCTCTGGAAACTATACGACCAAACTATACGGCCGGAGGAAAAACCTCCCGCCGTATTAGTTGGTCGTTAAACCTTCTGGATGGTTCGATCCTTTTTCTGTTTTTATTCATCTAAAAAATGGTTTTGTCGGTTCCAAGTCGGTAACTAAATCGACATGGAATCGAGATATTTGGAAATATCTGCCCGAAACCAACTATACGGCTGGAGCTATACGGGCTGCGACCGTATAGTTGGTCGTTACACGGCAAGACTCCTCCAAAATCATGATTTATTTTCCTATTCTATTAAGCTTCTTTTCTTGGGCATGAATTTGGTGTTTCTTGCGAGTTTTACCGACCTCTAACCCCTCTTATATACTGCCCTTGTGTATCTCTCTAATCATAATCACCAGGAACCAATCTACCTCTTGTTCATACAAGAGGACACACCACAAAAAGCAACTAGGATCCGAGAAACTAGGGATAAAAGTTGCTATGGAGGTCGGAAGCAATAGCGATCAAAGCAAGGAGATCAAGACCCTCCTTATGGAGTTTCTTGACACCGATAGAGAACGCCGGAAGAGGGAGTTGAAGGCCCTTGAGCTGAAGATCGCAGAGATGGTTAAGGAGGCACCAGGGACACCCAAGCATCTTCGGTGGCTGCGATTTTATCTTGATAAACTTGATGAAGATATCAAGTAAACCACCGAAGCAGGTTTTTCTATGAGTCTTAAGGCGATACAAACCCTCTAAAATAACAATGAGATCATTAAATAACAGGTGAAAGTGATGGACAGGAATAATCTCCTCTACAAGCTACGCATAAAATAACTAGAGGCCGTCAATCAATCGCTCCGTCTCAGGCTAGCCCGTGAAGAGAAGATACCACGTGCCATGGCGCCACAGTGATCTACAACAATCACAGTATCAAATAATCGCGAGGGATTATTTGATCCCGCATGTCTTGATTCCAAGCTTGGGGAGATCTTTAAGGCCTTGTAATCTATCTTATAAGTTTTCATTACTATTTTAGTTTTGCATTAGTTCTAGTTTATAAATAAAGTTTGCATCATTAGAATTCCCTTCAGGAATAGTCGATCCCTTTTATGAAATTCCGAGTTTATTATTATATATGGAGTATTATTGAGTTTGTTCTTGTCTTATTAGATATATGAATGGCTTGGGTATAATTTTACTTGCACTTGATGATAGGAATAGGAGTCTTCCACACCATTGGTATTAATGGATACAAAGATAATTTGGTCAATATGTTGTAAGTTCATGGTTTGATTTACAAAGGAAAAATTATATAATGAATTAGAATTGAAAAGGAAACCTTGAACAAAGGGAAATTAAAAGTGCTATCAAATTAGAGTAAGAACAAGACAAGGTAGAATATTCAAGCTATAAAGACGCTTCATATACAATTGGAATTTGGTTATTGAGATCGTTAAACTTTGAATTCCTACATGAAGTGGAATGTATGGCTAGCTCCTTTGCACAACACTTAAACAAAAGTGTGAGCATATATATATATCAAAATAAATAACAAAAGAAAAAAGAGGGAGTGTGCAAAGAGCAAATAGGCATATACCACTATATTGTAGTAAGACAAAGAAACGTTTGAGATTTTGAATCCCAAGTGAATGTGTTAATCCTAAAACACTTGGGACTACCTCGCTAACTCATTCGGTCAAACCGAATACTTTAACATCATGTTGAGAGTAATATTTTGTGGACTATTAAATGCTAAGGTGTGGAAGCCTTCTAATATTATTCGGATGGTTCAAGTAAGGTACTATTCATGAACTTGTTCCTATGTATCATATATGATAAACACATGCTGCAACTGCCTCATTTATTTTATCGACTCACCTTCATGAATATGAGGATCCTATCCATTAAAGCTAAACTTGATCAGGACGAGCAGGAGTCTAAGGTTGGGGAAGTTGATGAGTGCATATTTGCATCATGTTGTATACTATTATTTTGCATTGTAGTAGTATGATCTTGGTATTTTACAGCGCTCGAGTGCATATTTTATATCTATTTTCATCAGGATCAGGATAGATGATGGACACAGTGGACACAATTCTTGGAGCAGTTGTACTGGAGCGAAAAGGAGTAGAAAACAACGTAAATCGCCTATTTTGGAAATATCAATAACACCAGAAGAAAACCCAAAGCGAACAAAGTATATAGAAGGTTTAACGACCAACTATACGGTGGAAATAAATTTTCCGGCCGTATAGTTGGCACTGCCTCCGCCTCCTCAAATAGTTTCACCCCGTGCAACTGGATCAGGGAGACGACATATAGAACTACCAGAAATCATCGAAACCTCACCTCTGAAAGGCATCTGGAGGGGGAACTCATCCACCGGGGATCCATCTTCGCCCTACACAGATCCGGGAGGCTAAGGCATCGATCTTCATCATCAAGCATTGCATCGCCACCACCTCCATACATCCCATATACATCTTGTCTAGATCTTGTTGTAATTTCCATACTAGTTGTGGATTTATACAAGTACTATTCATCTATGATAGATTCCATTACTTTTGTCATGATGTTGATTGCCTCCATGTCTGAGTAGATCATCAGTTCTTGGGGAGATGGAGAAACCCTAGCATGATATTGAAATAAGATAAAGTTTATTATGATATTCATCCTTGTGACCATGTGTTAGATTTTCTTCATCTTGATGTTGGGAGAAGTTGACCTCTCAATATTTGCCTCTTGTGGGGACTTGATGGAGGGAACTACTTGTTGGTAGACGGAGGTGTGTTAGCACTTACAGTGACTATAAAGATGTTGGCACTCCTTATGTATCAACTTGGGAACCGAGGAAACTCACGAAACACTATCCATGCCATGGGATACGTCCTACGGGATCAAGTTCCTTAATAGCGCAATAATTCAATTGATGTTGATTGATGTCTGCTGTGGTTATGAGGATGATGTGAGCATTGGTTGCTTCCTATTTGTCCAAATACGGAGTTCTTCCCACACATACATAGTTGAGAATATTCATGATAATAATCTTTACCTTAGACCTTTGTAATGCTAGTGATGTATCCGCTAATCCCTGAGAACGCTTTTTCCCACTGCAGTTCCACATCTCTTTTATACACGCGATACTTACTTTCTGTATTCAGTTTACTTTACTTTACTTATTGTTCTCTTATACCAAAAACCCAAAAACATCTTTTCTACACAATACTCGCATTTTATCTTGTTACTTAGAACTTTATTTCATCATTTATATTTTAGTATTTAATTCAAGAATTCTTAGACTTCAGACTCCTGCTTCATGTGGGATTGATATATTTATTTTGAAACTAGCTAAAAACGATCTGTGCACTTACAGTCACCATTGACTATTGAAAGTGCAAAGGACGTCACCTAGAGGGGGGTGAATAGGATTTTAAAATTATTACGGTTTAGGCTCAAGTAAATGCGGAATAAAACTAACGTTTAATTTATTGAGCACAAGACCTAACCACTAGGATCACCTAAGTGCACCAACAACCTATGCAAGGCAATAAAAGCAACAAGGTGATATCAAGATATAAATACTTCAAGCACGATGGCTATCACAAAGTAAAGTGCATAAGTAAAGGGCTCGGTTGAGAGATAACCGATGGACGCGGAGACGAAGATTTGTTTCCCTAAGTTCACTTCCAAAGAAGCTACGTCTCCGTTGGAGAGGTGCGATGCGCAATGCTCTCCGAGCGCCACAAATGGCTCACCTCGAGGTGTGTTGGCTCTATGCTCACCCAACGCCACACAAGGCCTCACCCCGGATGCGGAAGCACGCAACTCACCAACGCCACAAAAGGATCACCCTATTCTCCCAAGTGTGCACCACAAAAGGCGGGCACTCGCTCCACTATGGGACACTTGAGGGCGGTCACCGAACCTGTACAAGATTGGGGCTATCTCCACAACTCAATTGGAGGCTCCCAACAACAAAGCCACAAAAGGCTACAACGCCACAAAAGTCCAACAAAGCCACAAAAGGCTACAAGATCACAAAAGGTCAACAATCCAACCACACAACAGTCTAGGGTTCCAAGGAACCCAAGAGAAACAAGCCCACAAGCTTGAACTCGCCGAATCTCCGAGGAGAACTCAAACCTATACACCAAATGCAAGGGCAAGTCCTTCTCTCCCAAATTCCAACAAAGATACAAAAGCTATTGGGGGAATAAGGGAGGAAGAACACAAGAGGAGAACACAAAACTCTCCAAGATCTAGATCCCAATGATTCCTTCACAAAGAAGGGATTTGACTTGGGGGGATTGTAGATATAGATCTCCTCTCTAAAATCCCTCAAAAATATGCAAGAACCATAGGAAGGGAAAGGGGAGAGGGAAAGCTTCTTCAAGGTCAACAATGGAGGAGAGAGAGAAAGCCAAGAACCAAGAAAAGAGTTGTTCGCCACGAAGGGGAAGAGGAGCCCCTTTTAAAGGGCTCCCAGATCTGCCCGTTATGGGCATTCGTGACCACGGCCGGAACTTCCGTTGGGGAGGCCGGAACTTCCGGTGGCACACAGCCAACGGTCAAAAACGCGAAGCGAGAAACTAAAAACTTGAGTCCAGGTCGGAACTTCCGGTGGGAGTTCCGACAGAAGTTCCGTCAAATAGACACATCCAAAACATAAGGTTACTGAACGTGAGCGGAACAAGAGCCGGAATTTCAGTCGGTACTTTTGGCGGCAACTAGGCCCGAGCGGAACTTTCGGTCCCTGGCCGGAACTTCCGGTGGGAGCGGAACTACCGGTGGAAATTCTGACTAAAGTTCCGTCAAATAAACACTTTCAAAACAGAAGTTACTGATCGTGAACGGAAGAAGAACCGGAACTTCCACCGGAAATTCCGACGGCAAAATGCCCTAGTGGAACTTCCGATGAGAAGCCGGAACTTCTGGTCAGGGAAATTCCAGAAATCAGAAAACCAGAAATGCAATAACTTTTGCATCCAAACTCCAAACAAGATGAAACCAATTTTGTTGGAAAGATAACAACGAATAGAATCCAAAAAACGAGATGAAATATTGGGTATCACCTTGGGAGAAAATACCATGAGTATATATGTGAAGTATCCCCCAAGGTGTGGAGCCAGAAAACTCGCAAGATCAAAAACCGCAATAAGATATGCAAGTGAAATCCTTATTTGATGAACTAGAGATTGTTATGATGATGACCACAAGCTCTAGATCCTCTCATGGACAATAACCAAATAATCAACCAAGAAAGATGATGCTATGAATGCTAAGGTTTGAGCTCTCTCCGAACGATGCAAACGAGACACCCGCTTGAGAGCCCCTCTTGATAGAACGGTTATCTATCCTAAACCCGGTCTCCCAACTAACAACACGAGACCGGCAAAAGAAAAGCCCTATCAAGAACATACCTTTGCCTTGAGCATCCCACTTGAACTTGATGTAGACCGTCTTGTTCTTCTATAGAGGGAACACCTTTCTTGGATGCTCTTGCTTGATGAAGATGAAGACTTGCAAATTGCTCCCCCATACTCCATGGGTAAACCTCTTCTTTGAACTTGTCTTCATCATTCCATGAGAACGAGGATGGAAAGCTTCAAGCATGAGATCTTCTAGAGATGGCGCATCTTGAGCTCGCCCTTCTTCATCCCTTCTTGAGGTTGATCCATCTTGATGCAAATCTTTGCACATGTCTTGATCAACCTTCAAGCTCATTCTTTCTTCATGATTCCAATGGGCACAAAGCCCTTGGACATTTCTTCATATTCCAACCTTGATACCAACACATGGCCCAAGCGATGCCAATGAACAAACCTACAAGTGAAACTCAATTTACACATTAGTCCATAGATATTGTCATTAATTACCAAAACCACACATGGGGGCATACATGCCCTTTCAACTATGATGAGACTTTCTCACCGGTAGAGAAGCTAAAGTCTGTGAGGATTTTGTTAGCAATCGCTGCATATTACGATTATGAGATATGGCAGATGGATTTCAAAACGGTGTTCCTCAATGGTGACATTGAAGAAGAGTTATATATGGTACAACCCAAAGGTTTTGTCGATCCTAAAGATGCTAACAAGGTATGCAAACTTCAACGGTCCATTTATGGATTGAAGGAAGCATCCCGGAGCTGGAATCAACGTTTTGATAAGGTGATCAAAATCTTTCGATTTATACAAACTTATGGATAAGCTTGTATTTACAAGAAAATGAGTGGGAGCTCTGTAGCATTCCTAGTACTATATGTAGATGACATATTGTTGATTGGGAATGATATAGAACTTCTTAAAAGTGTCAAAGACTATTTGAATAATAGTTTTTCAATGAAGGATCTTGGCGAAGCTGCATACATTTTAGGCATCAAGATTTATAGAGATAGATCAAGACGCTTAATAGCGCTTTCACAAGGTACATATTTGGACAAGGTTCTAAAGAGGTTTGGAATGGAAGAAAGCAAGAAAGGATTCTTGCCCATGTTGCCCAATACGACCTTGAGTAAAACTCAAAGTCCAGCCACGGCAGATGATAGAGAAGATGAAAAAAACTCCCTATGCCTCAACCATAGGCTCTATCATGTATGTCATTGTAAGGTTCCCAACCTTTAATAAGGTAGAGTCCCCTGTGTTTACAATGCTAGTCCCTGGATCAATAGCTAGCGTCCACAGTTAAGATGTAATATCAAGAAACAAAGGTCATAATACAACTTTATAACCAGGAATAACATAATTTATTACATCTTACATAGCTCATTTGGCTATTACATTACATTGCAGCACAGTATCTATAAGCATGGGGTCCTTCATCTTCAAAGTGCCACGGGCAAACATGTTGGTTGTAGACTTTGTATCCTAATCATCAAACTTTATTAACATCAATCAAACCTGCAACATACAAGTTACAACCACAAGGGCCAATACATTTGAATTGTATTGGCAAGTGATACTATGGTAGTATAGTGGAGTCTATCATCTATATGCATTTGGCTAAGTGGAGCTTAGGCTTGCATTGCTCAAAATAGATTTTCCTTATCATTTGAAAACACTAAGTTTTTGCTTTGACAAAATCTTTTTCCCAAGACATCTCCCAATCAAAGATTGAAGATCCTTTAACCCTTGTTCAACCACAAGTTTTTAACTTAGAAATTTGGATGATGAGATTCTTGATTGCTTCCATGTCTTGATTCTCAAATTTTCCTTTGCCAGGGACATGGCTAAGTACTTAGATTTTACACTCTACAGAGGTGGTGCACTTTCCCCACAAGACTTGGTTTCACCAAGACAAGATCTTTCAGAAGCCTTTCCTTAGACCAAATGGACGCGTTCCAACCTATCATCCCACTACCACCAACTGTCCAAATGACTAAGTTCTAGCAACCTATGTGATCCAGGCAGAGCCCATAATGCCAAGTGGTTGCACTTGAAGCTTCTCAACATTTGACATCTCAAATCTCTTTGTTCCTGCGTGGCCATCCACAAGTGAGATACACAAGGTAAACCATAAACATGGGCCTTGTGAACCACTCAACCAAAAACCACCAAGCAATTACCATTCCACCCAGGTGTTTCATTAACTTAGTTGTTTTATTAAACAAAAACACAAGTCCTTAAATTAGAAATTTTTCCATAGTGTGAATATATATTCCACCCTTGTTTTCTATTAGCTAAGCTAAGCTTGATAGTAGTAGGAATCTTAACTTAGGAAAATTTCTACTAATGTTTCATCTACTAGGTTTTCCCATAGCATGGTTATACTTAGCAAAATTCCATGCAAGTTTTACTTAGAAAAATCACTAATGCATAGTGAAAGTAATGGGACAAAAGTATGAAGCATCACTTGCCTTTTTGGTAGAGGGTATAAGTTCACTCCTTGTCCTTGCAACAATCACACTCTTCAAATCACTACAATTCAATCAAGCAAGGCACAATCTCAATCTACCAATCAAGCAAAACATCACATAAAATCATATAAACAAGATAATGCATGCAAGCATGCCAAGGATTGTTTTATTTGGAAAAGTGGTTCCTAATGGGTCTTAAACATTTGAAAACACCTAATGGTCATTTTATAAAGAGGCCAAGTCATTTACAAAAGGTTTCACTTCCTAAACCATTTTCAAAACAAAGTATCATTTTATGTGGTGTAGAAATATTTTTACTAAGGCATTAATCTATAGGGTTCACCAAATTCATTTTCAAATCATAAAACTTGGTGTTTGGGGTCAGAGAGTTTAAAACAAAACATTTCCCAAAGGTTTTCCTTCAAAACCATTTTTAATAAATAAACTATATTTTTATTTGACTAGAATTGGTTTTAAATCAAATAATCATTCTTTTCCTTCACCAAATATATTTTTGAAACCACAAAGTGTTTCCTAGGGTCAGTAGGTTCAAAACACACCATTTTCAAAAGATTTTATCCCCAAAATCATTTTGGAATAATTTTTATAACCTAAACAAGCATACAAATGTTTCTGCAAAAACAAACATTTTACCAGAAGCTTTTTACTAAACAAATTGCATGGTTGGCTAGGGCTTGTTCCACTGATTCCATTGATATAAAGTTTGCAAATTTTGGACGTGTGGAACTAAAGTTATGGATTTTACAAAATCACAAATCTAATAGATTCAAAACTGTTTTTATAACCAGAGTCTGGCCACGCGTCTTAATCCTATTCGTCGAAAACGTTTCGCGTGGATTGACTAACATAGACCATAGGATCAAGTTACATCGCACGGCGCTGGTTGCGTACCTCTTCGGCGTTAAGTGAATCTATCGTATCCATCGGATCGTCATCTAACGGCCATCGTCGCCTTGACCAAGTTCTGGCGGCGCTCGACGGCTGCGCGCGGCGGCAACGGTCAGACGACGGCGAAACTGGCGATGCAGGAAGCGAGGAAGGAAGGGAGTATGCTCACCATGATCGCGGGGCTGCACTGATTCTCGACGTGGTCGCCACAGGGACAGGGGCGCATGGGGGTGTCGTCAATTGCTCGTCGGAGTCCCTGCTTCCGTCGGGCACGCTCGGCCGTTGTTGGGACGAGGCTACAAGGCACGCCAGCGTAAAACAGAGGGTGCGTTAGACGTGCACGAGAGAGGAGAGTATGCTAGTGTCAACCAGAGAGGAGGGGGCGGTCAGGGATTACCAGGGGATGTCGCCGGAGTAGGAACAGACGGTGGCGGCGCTTGGAGTTGTCGTTGCCGAGGCTCAGGGGCGCGCGCGAGTAAGCTGGCGCTACGAGGGGGTGCGCCTGGGTCTGGGGAGTGTGTGAGTTTGATCGAGGAGGCGAGGGGAAGTCTGGTTTCGCCGGAATCGTCTAGGAATGGTCGTCGGGGCAGTGAGGGTGCGCGGAGAAATTCATCCGGCCTGGGGGCAGAGAGAGGGAGGCGCGTGAGGGGAAATGGAGAGGAGGCCAGGGCGGTTAATAGGGCGCAGTCACGGCAAGTAATGGTCGCGGAATCAACGCGTATTGATCGCCAGAGTAATGGCAGCAACGGCAGGGAGTGATCAGGGGGAAGACGATGAACAGGAGAGGTGGGACCTTGCTGTCAGCGAGGAAGGAAGATAGGGAGAGGGTCCACCGGTCAGCGTCTGTGCGGGTGTGGGTTTAAGTGGGAAACGATTCGCGGTGGGGGAAAGGAGTTGGGCTGGAATTGGGCTTCTGGGCCAGGTTTAGTTGGGTCGAGTCTGACTCTATTTTTTTCTTTCAAATGCTTTTTCTTTTTCTATTTTCTGTTTTGAAATTCAAACAAACAATTCAAACACTCCAAATCAAATCAAACTTTCACCAAACTTTGTATTGATTTTTTGGTTCTGTTTAACAACATAAACCAAACTCCCAAAAACAAAAATAATATTTTTATTTTAGGGTTCATAAAAATGGACCTTAGTTAATAAATCAAATGGGTTTTAATTTATTCAAAAACTTCATTTGAAAATCTAAAATAATATCAAAAACAAAACAGTAGGTTTTATTTGAAAATACAAAATACTTGGAAAACTTGTTTAAAATAATTTTAACAAGTTTTAATGTTTTTAATTAAAAATGGGAAAAACCTTTACTTAATAAAATTGGTTTATTAATAAACTCTCATTATTTTATTTAAATAAACCTTTACTATTTTAATCAAAACAAAATGTTTTATTTCAAAAGCTTGGCCAAGGTTTAATTTGGCTCTATAAAATAATCCTTATTTATATTTCTACCTTTTCATTTGAAAACCAAATCTTTTTATTAAAAGATCCAAAAATAGTAATTCCAAATATTTTTAACTTTATTGTTTATTTAACTTTTTAAATCCCTTTAGGATTTATTTGATCCAAATAGGTATTTAAAGTTTCCAATTGGATTCAAAAAGTTTCTTCTCACCCTGAAAATCAACAAAGTTTTATTTTATTCATTTATTTTTCACATTACAAGATTTGGAAAATCTTGGGATGTGACAGTCATGCTGTGTACAAGACCGGATATTGCATATGCTGTTAGTTTGACTAGCAGATATCAAAGTGATCCAGGAGTAGATCACAGGATAGCGGTCAAAAATATCCTAAAGTACTTAAGAAGAACTAAGGATATGGTTCTTTCGTATGGAGGTGACAAACAACTTGTTGTAAACAATTACACCGATGCTAGTTGGAACACCGATCCGGATGACTCTAAGTCACAATCTGGATACATATTTACTTTGAAGGAGCAGCAGTGAGCTAGAGGAGTGCTAAGCAAAGCGTTGTGGCGAGATCTTCAACTGAATCGGAATACATAGCTGCTTCGGAGGCTTCACAAGAGGCGATATCGATGAAGGAGTTCATTATGGAGCTTGGTGTGGTTCCTAGTGCATTGGACCCAATGGCCATCTACTGTGACAACATGGGTGCCATAGCCAATGCGCAGGAGCCAAGGTCACATAAGAAGTTGAAGCATATCAAGCTACGTTTTCATGCTATTCACGAGCATGTCCAAGATGGTGACATAAAGATTTGCAAAGTACACATAGATCTGAATGTGGAAGATCCGTTTACTAAAACTCTCTGCAGGGAAAAACATGACCAACACCAGAACGCCATGGGTGTTAGGTACATCACAATGTAATCTAGATTATTGACTCTAGTGCAAGTGGGAGACTGTTGGAGATATGCTCAAGAGGCAATAATAAAAGTTGTTATTATTATATCTTTGTGTTTATGATGAATGTTTGCATCTCATGCTATAATTGTATTAATCGTAAACATTATTACTTGTGTGTTTTGTAAACATAAAAGAGTCCCTGGTAAAGCCTCTTGTTAGACTAGCTTGTTGAATAATAGATGATCATGGTTTCCTGATCATGAACATTAGATGTTATTATCTTACAAGATCATATCATTAGGAGAATGATGTGATGGACACACTCCTATAGTTAAGTGTAGCATAAATATCAAGTCATTTAAAGTTCGTTTAAAACTATAAGCTTTCAAATACATAGTAACCTAATCCTTCGACCATGAGATCATGTTAATCACCATCACCGGATGGATACTTTGATGACATCAAACACCGCTTCAAAACTGGGTGGTTATAAAGGTGGCATTGAGTATTCTGAAAGTATGTGTTGAAGCACATGGATCAAGAGTGGGATTTGTCCATCCATATGACAGATCGATATACTCTGGGCCCTCTCAATGGAATGTCATCCAATTGGCTTGCAAGCATGTGACTAGGTCATAAGGGATGTCATATCATGGAACAAGTAAAGAGTACTTATCGGTAACAAGGTTGAACTAGGTATAAGAGATACCGACGATCAAACCTTGGATAAGTAAAGTATCATGCGACAAAGGGAACCGATATCGTATGTAATGGTTCATTTGATCATAAAGTAATCATAGAAATATGTGGGAGCCATAATGGATTTATAGATTCCTCTAATGGTTATTGATCGGAGAGGTGTCTCGATCATGTCTGCATAGTTCACGAACCGTAGGGAGACACACTTAAGGATTCAATGTTGTTTAGTAGATATGGAATATGAGTTAGAGAGGCGAATTTTGTTCGGAGTCTCATATTGGATCCAGGACATCACGAGGAGATCCGGAATGGTACGGAGAATAAGATTCATATAAGGAAAGTCAATTTCTGGGGTTCGGAAATGTTTTTGGTGTTTTGACCGGAAGCTTCTAGAATGTTCTAGAAGGTCCACCACCCCGAGAGGGGGTACTTGGAATGCACCATACCCTAATGGGGTAGGCGCATGGACCACTAGGTCAAGTCGGCCAAGGACAAGGAAGAGAAACACAAACTCTAGTTTGAATAGTCAAATCCTAGTTTAAAAGTCAAAGTCCTAGTGGAGGAAGGAAAGGAAACCTTGAGGGAAAAGGTTTCCCTTCCCCTCCCCATGTCGCCGGCCAAGGGGACTTGGGGGAGGACTCGGCCAGGGCTGGGAACCCTGGCCACCTCCCCTCCACCCATATAAGGAGGGGTGGGGCGCCCCTTGTCCCTCACCCCAAACCCTAGCCGCCAGGCACCTCCCTCTCTCCTCCATACAGCTGCTCCGGCTTAGGCGCAGCCCTGCAGTAATCACTTCTCCACCACCACCACACCGTCCTGCTATTGGGATTCCGTGGGGATCTACAACCTCCGCTGCCCTGCTAGAACAAGGGAAAAGAAGGTCTTCATTGACTATTGTACGTGTGACCGACTGCGGAAGCACTGCTGGAATGTGGCGCTGGAAGGATCGTCTACATGATCTTGAGATCGGCAAGTGAACGACTACATAAACCACAATAATCCGATCTCGTTAAACGCTTTGGATATACGAGGGTTAGTACTCTACAAACTCGTTGCACCAATCTCGTAGATTAGATCTTGGCTTTTGTGTGTTCCCGCGATAGAATTTTTTTGTTTTCCATGCTACGAACCCCTACAGTTTTGCCTAAAGCCAAGTTGTCAATGTGCACTTGATCAGAAAAGCATGAATCATGAGATGAAGATCAAATATATATATATAGTCCGTTCACATCCACTTATTAAAAAATCATATGAAGCATGCATCAATAAGTGGGATGCAGTATACAACTGAAGTTTCAAACATGAAGAATGAATCAAGTAAGAATGCATGATGAACATAGTAAACTGCATCATCATGCATAATACACAACCCAGAAGGGGGCAATGGTTGGGTGCCACCATGTATTAGTGTTGATTCTGTCATCATGAACATTTGAGTTGTTAGACCCATAAATCAAACTCATCATTATGCATAAGGGAAAACTATACATGTGTTATTAATGCATTCACACCCTTAGTTGCACTTTCCCATTTGGGAGAGCGGTAGTGCATTGCATCTAAGCTTCAAGCTAAGTTATATGTGTTAGTATGTACGCAAGGTTTCACTGAAGGTTCCAAGGATCAATAATATTAAGCTCGTTTTGCAACTCAGAGAACCTCTTCTTGTCCATGGGCTTAGTGAATGTATATGCCAGCTGCTTTCCCGTTCCGACATGACACATGTTGATGTCGCCTTTGCTCATATGATTCCTCGAAAAATGGTGTTGAACTTCAGTGTGCCTGGTGCAGAAGTGTTGGACCGAGTTGTCGGTGATCATGATAGCACATGAGAATGGTTAACCTTGACTCGAGTTTATAGCATAAAACCACCACTTTTCTACCTAAATTTTGGAAAACCACCAGTTTACGTTTGAATCGCAAAAAACCACCACCCTACTGCTGATTTTTTGCAATGTGCGCTAACCAGTCGATTGACACAAATTGATGCTAGATCTGACAGATGTGGCCCACCAGTTTGGGAAGGCCGTTAACAGACGTTAACAACATATAGCATAAAACCACCACTCTTCTGCTTCAATTACAAAAAACCACCACCTTTCGCTGAAATAGCAAAAAACACCACTCTATGGCAATTTTGGATAATTAAAATATGCAACTAATGTGCAACTAATTTGGATAATTCAAACCACCACTTGGTTCACTAATTTGGATAATTAAAATATGCAACTAATTAAAATTTCTTTTCTTAGTAATGAAAACTTTGGAAATTCATAAATTTTATTATATGACTCCAAATAATATAAATAATATGTCTAAATTTATTCGAAAAAAACAAGGAATCACTTTCTGACATCCACTTATGTTCCCCTCGGATATTTTGATTATACAAACAAACGTAATAATAAATATGTGCCATTTTATTTATTCTTGCATGTTAATGTATTGTACAATCATTGGAGTCGCATAAATTGGATGTATGTCTTTTCGGCTCATACATGCATGCACAATGAATCAAAATGAAGAAATAGAGCCTTGCTAGGCGAGCTGCACATGCTTCTCAGAGAGAAACACATGTGATTCACCGCAAACATGTTGAGCAGCGTAACACTGGCGACAACGTACGTGGGTTGTCACCGTCAGAGTTTCATAATAAACATATCAGAGAGAAACACGTGATTCACGTATGATGGATGCTAGAAATGGATTCCTTAGATTTTTCTAATAAATCTGGGCATATTATTTATATTATTTGGAGTTATACAATCAAAGTTATGATTTTTCAAAGTTTGTATTACTAATAAAAGCAATTTTAATTGTTTGCATATTTTAATTATATAAAATAGTGAACCAAATTTAAAACTATTCAAACATTTCTGAGCATGTTTTGTATTAAAAGTTTTTCCTTTTGAATTTGAATTCAAAAGTTATGGACTTCTTAAAATAAACCGCAGGTTTACTAAAATGTGTGAATGCGAGGGACCCCTGCGTAATTTTCTTTCAAAACTTGAGGACCTGCGTGCGAACTGGCAGACGGCGCGCCGTCCCGCGCGGTGCCACGTCGTCAAAGTTGGCGGGGTCATCTTGTCAGACCCCGCGTCAATTCGTGTGAAATCGGCGTTTGGTGCAGATTGCAAAAAAAATCCGTAAAGTGGTGTTTTTTGCGATTTCAGCGAAAGGTGGTGGTTTTTTGTAATTGAAGCAGAAGAATGGTGGTTTTATGCTATATGTCGTTAACGTCTGTTAACGGCCGTCCCAAGCTGGTGGACCCCATATGTCAGATCTAGTGTCAATTCGTATCAATCGACTGGTTAGCGCATATTGCAAAAAATCAGCAGTAGGGTGGTGGTTTTTTGCGATTCAAACGTAAACTGGTGGTTTTTCAAAATTTAGGTAGAAAAGTGATGGTTTTATGCTATAAACTACCTTGATTCTACTGTCTTGAGTGTTTGCCTCATCCATGGTAGTTGCATGCAACAGGCTTGCAATTTACTCAGTCTGCAGTTGACATGAAATACAATTTTGTTTCTTCAAAGACCAACTTACCAAGGATCTTCCAAGAAATTGGCATGTTCATAATGCAAATTTCCTGTCAACTTTGCATCCCACATAGAAATATCAATATCCCATGAGATCAAAGCTTGAGTTCTTGAGATACCATAGACCCAAGGTGGGCGTGATGAATAAGTGTCGAAGGATCCTGTTCACTGCCACTAGGTGAAGCTCTTTTGGGGGCGCTTGAAACCATGGGAACATGCACACACTTGAACATGATATTTTGCCTAGATGCACAAAGATACAATAAAGATCCAATCATGGAGCAATAGATTTTCTGATATAAAGGTTTACTATCCTCATTTAGGTTAGTATGACCGTTGGTTTGCATTAGTGTGCGTAGACATTTTGCAATTTCCATTGTGAACTTCTTCAACATGCCCTTGACGTATTTTTCCTAAGAGATGAAGATTATATTATTAAGTTGATGAATCTGCAGTCCTAGGAAGAATTCTAGCTCCCTCATCATGGAATTCTCAAATTCTACAATGCTTGTTCACCAAACTCTCTTTGGTAAAAGTGAGGTTAGTAGATCCAAAATAATATGATCCACATAGATTTGACACACAAAGAGATCACCATCCTTATACTTGATGAATAGAGTGGAATCGATCTTGCTAGGTTTAAAGCCTTCCATCAACAAAAATTTATTTAGGAAATCATAGCATGCCCGGTGAACTTGCTCTCTTCTCGTGTGTGTTTCATCCCCCCTTTTCCTCCTCTATTCTCGGACTCCAGATCAAGCTAACAAGGAGAGGAGGATCCACCAACCTCTCACATGTTGGGTGCACTCTCTCGCCTGAGAAATGCGAGAGAGCGAGATCAGCGTGAGTGCCACCACCAGCCAGTCGGAGAGAGTGGAGAATTAGTGGTTTCCAAGTTTACGAGACTATTTATAATGTCGTACTCACATCTTTAATGGCTAACAATGTCCTAAAATATTTTTGACCGATATGGCTTTCACATGTCGGCAACCTTCGCTTTGTTTCACCGATTTCGATGCGTAAACGGTGCTGGAGGGAGGAGTAGTTCCGTATACTAGCGAAGTATTTTACTCTTTTTATACTCCCTCCGTCCCTAAATAGATGTCTTAGATTTGTCAAAATTTGGAAGAATCTAGAAACTATTTAGTATATAGATTCATCAAAATTTTGGTAAATCTAAGACATCTATTTTAGGACGGATGGAGTAGGTTATCGCCGGACTATACGGTCATCGCCGGAGCACAATAATATGCATCCATACCTCAGGACTAACGGTCATCGCCGGAGCACAATAATATGCATCTATACGTGCGGTCCTGGCTATCGTAGCTTAGCTCCCCGCCATTGATGGCCTCGTGGATCGACAGGTGCTTCGTTATCAAGGCGTTGGGGATCAGGGAGGGGACCCTGATTACCGATCCTACTTAGTTACTTGCCTGATCAGTTTGGACCACCTGGACAGGTGAACATCACATCGTATCTTCTGTCGGAGAAGCAAGAAGGACAAGGCTGCCTATGGCCTGCGTCGTACGGCCGCCGGTGCTATACCGGCACGCAGTTCGCGAGCCATTGCCACCGTAATTCTTCCGGTCTTCTTATTAATACTGTCGTTTCTGGAAAAAAAATGAAAAAAAAAACAGAGTATCTTCACTATAACCGCTAGGCCACATACTACAACTAACCGCTAGGCCAATCTATTTTCATGAAAGAAAATGGAAAATATCTTCATTATATACACTCACGAACTCAAGATCACTAGGGAGCAGGGTCCAGCTGGGAATGGATTTCGGGGCTCCATTTGTTGCAAATTGCATGCTCGATCTAGGGGATAATAACATATAAATATATAAGCTTGATGATACTTGCCCTATCTTCTCCTCCTCGTGCACCAACCTCCTACTGTTTCTTTTATACGCAATCGACTCCACGCTAGAAACGATCTGGCATGTTTTCCTTCTTCCACGGAGAGAGCAGAGCCAACACCGCTGTTCGACTCACAATTACCATACCAGAAATGTTTTACTGGACACAAATTCAGATGGACCAGGGAAATTCACTGTGCTATCTTTGCTAAAGTAATTAAATATACACTACCGATTAGTTCATCCTCACCATCTTTCTTTATAGTAAAAAAATGATTTCAACAAGTTCGCTATGCATTTCTCTACGCGCAGCCTAAGTGTGCATAGGAGCATATGGCCCAAAATCTTAATCACCATATACATTTGGTGTGTTTGTTTCCAGCATATAAGCGAAAATTTTAACCAGAACGTTCATGAATTTTCCATGATTAATTGTCATAATTGATTGTTTACCTACGAAATCTCTATAAAATTCATGCAATCGGAGAACCCTACATGTGTGTGCACAGTGAAGATTTATAGCCAGGACATGTACGCTTTCGTGACGCAGGAAGCCATGCATTGACTAGACTAGTAATAGCATATGGTACACTGGTACACATTACGTAATAATCCTTGACAGCCTAGCTAGCATCTACTACTAGTACTACCTATCGTCCCTTTCTCTTTTTCATTGTGTCCCTAGAGATTAAATTCTGTCATTGATGGATGCATCCTTGTGACAACTGAATATGAATACACTACATGTGCAAGTAAGCACCTGAACCCGACAAGACTGGAGCACCTGCGGCGATCGACATGGATTCACTCATGTGAGAGGAGTCGTCTGGCAACACCGGGCAGGTATTGACTCACGATGTACCTGGCTTTGATCCTTGATGCGATCAACTCATCAACAATGGCTGTTACAATCAGTTGGTTCACTTAGGTCTCACCAATCGAAATCTGTAATATGTTGTCAGCAAACAGCAGAAAAAATGAAAGTACTCCCTCTGTCCCATAATATAAGATGTTATTCCAAAACCTATTAACTCCTATATTGGTAGTAATAACATCTTATAATATCGGAGTGAGGGAGTAAATTTTAATGACCACATATAATGTTAACTCACAAAGGCAAAGGTAAGAGTGTAACAGATAATTCTTCTAAATCTATTCCTGTAAAATTCCTGCAGTCCAAAACAGTAAAAACCCAAGCGATGTACAAACAGATTTTGATTCTCGACTGGCAGTGACTTCCAACAAAGAGGTTGGGTGAACGAATCCGATGAAATAAGAAAAGTGCAAAATTTGCAACATATAAATACAGAGGTTGGGTGAACGGAATGTTCTGTGATCTCAATTCGTGAGGCAACAAATAAGTTTATACCAGCATTCATATGGTACTAAACAAATATTTGAAGCTAAGCACGTCCGTTTTCTGGAAAAGATCCTGGAGAAAACTTATCGGCGAGAACTCTTCAAACAGGCCTGGTTTCAATCCTGGCTCCTGCGCCATATTTGAAGCTAAGCATGTCCATTTTGTGGAAAAGATCATGGAGAAAATTTATCGGCGAGAACACTTTAAACAGGCCTGGTTTCAGTCCTGGCTCCTGCGCCCTGGATCACAAGAGGGGTGATCTTGTAACATCTTCTTGACATCCGCACCTGCATCAAGAGAAGCATTTTTCAGGTGAGAGAGCAAAATGCCAGGGCATCGAAAGGATATAAATCACCAACGTACTGAGCATTTTGTTCTACTTCCCAATATTATCGAAGAAATTGAATCAATAAACATATTACTGAGTACCAAAGAGATCAACTGAAATATGCTGCACGTTTCACATCTTGTATCCAGACTCTCAAGGAAAGGGTAACAGGGTAAAGGCAAACAGTACCTGTTGAATAATTAAATTCCCTCTAAGAAAGTGCCTTAGAAGTCAAGTGACATTCCAAACATATCATTGATCTCCGACATGACATCACGGGTGGTAATAGTTGGCTCAAATAGACCACTCTCAGATCCAAATTTACAGGAACTGTTGGGTTTCTGCTTGGCAGCAGGGTCCTTGCTAAGATCATCATCAGATAATATGGAGAAACCAGAAATGGGCTTGTCTTTGGCAGCAGGATCCTTGCTAAGATCATCATCAGATAATATGGAGAAACCAGAAATGGGCTTGTCTTTGGCAGCAGGGTCCTTGCTAAGATCATCATCAGATAATATGGAGAAACCAGAAATGGGAGCTGCTTTTCTCTCTGGTATTACATTGGTTTTCCTGTTCAGTCTTTTACCATCCTTGAAGTTCAGTGGTTTGCCAAACATGTTATTTATATCATCCATAGCCTCCTTCAGATTAATAGTTGGATCAACTAACCCATGGTGGCATGCATTTTCTGCTTTAGGCTCATCAACAACAGCAGATCCAACAAACCTATGAATGATTGTGTCTTCTCCAGGCCCAGTCATTACAGGATTCTCATCTGCCCTGTATCTTGTTTCTGAATCAGCTTGTTCTGAATGGAGCAAAGTAATATTATTATGAGTAGGATGCCCACTTCTGGAATAACCATCATCATTATTCTCACATTGTTCATCTTCATCATCAGCCAATATTGAAAACCCTCCCACAAATGGCCTTTGAAAGTCACCTAGGTCCTGCTGCCTTGCTGAGTCACGCAATGGTCTCGGAGGACCCCTATTGTTCTTGTGGCACATGGTATTCTGGTCATTGTCCTTAGGCCCATTTTCATCAACAAAGATTCCAAACCCAGTTGATTTCTTGTTGTTTTCCTTGTTACTGTTCCTGTTTCGGCCCACATTTTGGTTGTTACCATTAGGACCATCTTCATCAACAAATATATCAAATGCACTTGCTTGTTGATTGAACTTTGGATGTTCTTCATCAACAAAGATATGAAGTGCTCCTGCCTGCTGATTAAACTTTGGTTGAGCACGCTTTGAGCGTTTCTTTAGCATCGTCTCCGGTTCCACTGGCTCTAGAAACATGCTATTGATATCATCCATGGCCTCCTTTAAGTTTATAGTTGGTTCAACGAGGCCATGATGACAAGCATCTTCAGTTTCTGATTTTCCAACCAATGCAGAGCCCACAAATCGTACAACTACAGTATCATCACTATTACAACGATACAAATTCTTGTTATCTCCTGAGGTGCCTCTCGATAGTACCCCATCTTTAGAATGACCTATTGGAGGATAACGGCACAATGAAGAATTTGAAGTGCTTCCTAATTTTTGCATTGGATTGGACTTCAGTTCTGTATAATTTTTGCTTTCTCCTGCAGAATATTGCCAATCACATATAAGTTCCACTTATGATCTGTTTTATTTGCGTGTCAAATCAAAAAGAAAAAAGGTAATGAAAATGACAAGTCAAATAATGAACTAAATGAGTGAGAACTGAGGTGCCAAAAGGGGTCATTTTTTCATGTATTCTACAAATGGTTGATCAATAGGCTTTCAACAGAAAATGGGAAACTTAACAGGGCAGGAAGATTACATTAGAGTATAATTTGGATATCACGAGACATTGTTTTTTCCAGACATACCTTCAACTTGGTTTGCACATGTAGCAAGTGTCTTAGCTCTGCTAGGCATTCCGTCCTGCAGCTGAAAAGCATATATTATTAGAAAGAAAAGATCACATGTGCGCATGTTTGCCAAGGTATATAATGAAGTCACACATCTATAAGAAGTGAAGGCCATACTTTATCTTTCCTCTTCTGGTATAATTCCATTCGACGAATAAACTGATCATGTGATTTGTGTAACTCCTCGATAGGCTCTGCAAGGCTATTAAACGCTTTCATTAAGTACCCAGGTTTACTAAAGAACTATGTGCAAAGATACTGTCTGAGACAGACACTACTTGCAAGCCGTAACCCTTCTCTCATAATTTTCCATACACCCAACTGTTAAGTGCTATGTACAGTGCTATTTACGCAAGGAAGTAATGAACTAAATGAATGATAACTGAGGTGTCAAAATACCCAACTGTTAAGTGCTATGTGCAGTGCTATTTACGCGAGCCGTAACCCTTCTCTCATAATTTTCCCAACACCCAACTATTAACTGCTATGTACCAGTGCTATTTACGCAAGGAAGTAATGAACTAAATGAATGATAACTGAGGTGTCAAAATACCCAACTGTTAAGTGCTATGTGCAGTGCTATTTACGCGAGCCGTAACCCTTCTCTCATAATTTTCCCAACACCCAACTATTAACTGCTATGTACCAGTGCTATTTACGCAAGGAAGTAATGAACTAAATGAATGATAACTGAGGTGTCAAAATACCGAACCCAGTAGTTTTTTTAATATAATATAATATATTTACATATAAATTGCTGCCTCAAATAACCTCAAAAATCAAGAATGAGTAGATGCTAAAGCCATACTATTGTACTACTAGTCCTAAGGTGAACTCGAGAAATGCTTATTAAAAAGACATGCCTATTTTTTTCTGAATCATGACTTGTATTCAGACAATAATAACAAACTGTAGGGCAAACGATGTTATCCTCCAAGACATGGTGGGCAAGAGCTTACATCTGGATTCCCACGCGGTACATCTTCTCTGCATCCTGAAACCTCCTACGCTTCTCATAATATAACGCGTAAGCCATATAAAAGGCAGCTCTCTTGAGGCCTATCCTGTTCCTCTCCAACTTCTTCAGCAATGGCTTTGCATCCTTCACGTAGTCCATCTACACCATCAAAAAAATGTAATCACGATATTACCTCGCAGCAATCCAAGAGAATATTCCTATCACAAAGAGATCCCGAGGAGAACCGGGCTCAGTCACTGTGGTTTTTCAGAGACAACATTCAGTCCGAGATACGATAGGAGGCAACTCCTAAGCATTAGCAAACAGATGTCAGTCTGCATCCAAATATACCAATCAATCTCACCATCTCCCAATAGATCCCCAACGAAATGAAACCCTCACGGAGCGATTAGTCAGCCGGAACTATGGATTGATGGTAGCGACAGGGTGGCTCACCATCTGGATCCAGACGCGGAGGTACCGCGGGTCGTCGCGGTAGCGGGGCTCGTCCTGGAACTCCTGGGCGCACTTCTGGAGGAACCTCGGCAGCTTCTCCCGCAGCGTCGCCGGCGGCAGCGCCCCCTCCAGCCTCCGGATCCCGCTGCAATACGAACTTGTTTCGATCAGAGATGAGGAACGGAAGGGTGCTGTGCGGGTAGGTCCGGTGATTGGGAGCGGTGCCGTACCGGAGCCATGGACGGAGGGGGTCGGAGCCTGAGTAGCCGCGGATGTCGCCCACCACCGACGAGAGGAGCTCCTTCTCCTTCTCCTTGTCGATGCGGCCGTGGTGCTGGTCGGCGGCGGCGGCCATGGGTGCGTTCTGGTGGGTTGGTGGCCCGCCGCCGAGACGAGGAGCAACCAGAAGCGGCAGCGAGCGGGATTTGAAATCGGGGCTGCCCTTTTTGTGAGCTTCTGTCTTAGCAGGTGGGCCCTACTGTCAGCCTTCGGTGCCCAACGGTCTGCCTTGAGATTTTCTATTTTCCTTTCTGGGCCAGGGAACGTCTCTTTTTCTACTGCACTGCACGTGCACGGCTAAATCGTCGGCCACCACGTCTAAAAGTTATATACTCCATCCGATCCATAATTTGAATTAGAACTACCACAACTATTTTGGACAGGAGGGAGTACATAATTTGGCTTTTGGCGATGAAGAGTCTCTCAGCCTGTTTTTACTAGTGTAGTGACACAGAAATGACGATTAGCTGAATGAATGCTGTCCCGGTTTTCTAAACTTCTCAGCAATATGTACGCAGCATTCCATAAAAGACATTCGCAATTTATGAAGAATTTTAGGTACAAGAGGCGAAACGCGGAACTTTCCCATTTCCATAGGGGACATATCCACGATTTCAAAGCGCAGCCCAAGTGCACAAGCACAGCACCATCCCCATGACCACTCAAGATTCGTCCAAGCAACACAGCAGCTCAATGGACATAAAAAATGTTCATACGACGTGAGTCAAAGGCATAAGCATATCGGTTTAATAGCCCTCAACCACACGGTGCAACAACAAAATTCCCCTCAATTAAGAAAAAACTCCCCTCGTGCGAACCAAGACGGAAATCACGCCCTTTTCTGGAAAAGATCCTGTAGGTCGACTATATCAGCAAGAACTCCCGCGGCGGTGGTGTCGTTCCCAGCTCCTGCACCCTGGATCACCAGCGGGGAGCTCTCGTAGCATCTGCTGTATATCTCCACCTGGTCAGGAGAAACAATGGATTTGTAAGTTTTTCACGGCAGCAATGGCCAGTCTCTGGAAAGAAAAATTGCAGTACTAAATAGCCAATTTTGTAGCAGTTAAGGGCATTGGTTTTCAGAGAACATAAGGTGTTTTTCAGAGATGTAACAGAGCAAAAATCAGGACATCAAAAGGATTGATGTGCCATTCAAGATGCTAATGCCCATTTTGCACCATTTATTTGCTAATTCACAGAACAGGGTCACTTGAACATCAGAGCATATAAGCCTTGATTTTGCTATTGTTCCAAAAGACATCTACGGAACAAGTAAAAGGCTGAGTTTTCCACCAAACTGCTTCTCGCACATTAGGAGCCACTATAAGCAATACCGACTTCAGTACTGCTAGGCTCATTTGCTTAGAGCTGACAATAAGCAGCCATTGGGCTGCTGACAGAGAAGTCACAAATAACAATGAACGACAAGAGAAATGTATTAACATACCACATTGTCACTTCCCCTCAATCTCCCCAGTGCAGAATCTTTTGGGACCTCTTGAAGGCCCACTTGGCACCTACAAAATGGAGTCATCAGGAGGATTGAAACTAACTTTGCCGCATGCACAAGATAGGCATTTGAGAAAAATGTGAAACAAGAAACATCTGCAATGATGAAGGACCATATGCCCAGTATATCCTTCTGTTTTCCAACTAGCGGCCTTTTAGTGTACCAGAATGGTTTTGTAGTTGGACAAATGACTATTGATCTAATCCTGCTGCAGATCCAGAGAATAGATTGGAGGTTTTCACGGTATTTTTTTGTACATGTAAAAACACTGATTGATGATGCAAATGGACATTGCACAACGCCCATCACATTGGGCAGGATCCCTCGATACATACCCTGTGTTTCCAATGACACCAACATATCGAAGGACATTTCCTCTCAAAGATGCTGCCTTGACTCTTTCTTCAATCCTCTCATCAAGCTGCGGCAACCCACTTTCAAGGAACTCCGTTGTGGACATAACCTCAGGTCCTAGCTCACTTGGA
Organism: Avena sativa; assembly: GCA_916181665.1. Classification (NCBI taxonomy): domain Eukaryota; kingdom Viridiplantae; phylum Streptophyta; class Magnoliopsida; order Poales; family Poaceae; genus Avena; species Avena sativa. Next base: position 338,826,738 of record OV702283.1, on the reverse strand, counting down.
TATAAACTCTCAACCTGTAGATAATTACAAAATTAGGTCAGCTAAATAATAGAATGCCTATTCGATTACAAACACTTCCTCACTGGAATGTAGGGCAGTAAATCAATGCATAGCTTTCCACAAAAGTGAGAACTCAAACGAGCAATGATTTTTGGAGGTTACATATTATAATTATGGTATCAACCAAATAAGAGCTTTACACGCAGCCACGCAGGGTATTCACACTTCTTCAAACTGTACCATATGATTGGTGACATTTATCCCGATGTTATATATCCTATGCATAACAAACAAGTGCCCGCATATGACAAGAGGAGTATTTCTAGGCAAACTATCGCCAGATAGAGTGATGCGAAAAGGAGTTGATTCATCTGGAACCTACATGATTCTTGGTGAACAGTCAGGTTAACTGTGAAGTGGAACGTGCATGTAGGCTTAAGCTATCGCAATGAAAAATATCATTCCGTGCACAAGGATTAATAGCAAATGTTAGCTGAACAATATTAGAAGATAGGCATACATTGATATCCTCCATGCTGATCTGTTGCCCAAGGAGCCTAGCTAGGATCAATGCCTGCATGCAAATGAATTAGTCAGACTAGTAGTTAACAAAGAATCAAATAAAAGTTTTGAACGTAACCTGAATATAAATTTCGTTTTTAAAATAACATAATATTATTTAAGGTAGCCATATGCAAATGGCTAACTGGAAGGTGAAGATGCTGAAATTTAAATTAGGACAGGTGGATAAAATAGGACTGGTCTGCTTGAATTGGATGTCAATTTTGTGATTTTGGTTATATTAGTTAAGATATTCATTTCTATCAAATCCTGGCATTAAAACATAAGCACATAAAAAGTAATGTGCAACAGAAATTCATACAATATGCATATCAGTATGTGTAGTTGTATAAATAGTTCGATAACATATTTCCAAGAAACTAGATGGCAGGTAAGTAAGAAATAGTTTAGGTACTTCACATAAGTACCTAACAAGAGAGGACCAATACTGCCAAAGGATAAACAAAGACACTAGTAAAAGTGAATGATGTTGATATTCATGAGCACTGTGCAGCTTACTAAATCAATGCATGAAAAAAGTGACATATCTAACCTTTCTAGCCACATCCGTCCCGCTGAGATCATCACGTGGATCTACAAAAATTAAATAAAATATCACATAGTAAATGCACTTCTCAATCATAAATTAAAAAAACTTTATTCATCCTACTCCTTACTACCTTTAAGATTTATTCCACAAAGAAAGCGAAACACAAGATATAACTCAAACTCACTAGTTGAACTGTGTTTTGCAGACTCTCATGGTGTCCCACCTTATCTTATTTTACAAAATTGTGCTTTAAGGAAAGTAGCTCTAATCTATATCTACATTCTAAAATCACATGCCTTAAGATAAACTTTAACCCTAAAAGTACACATTTTAGATTCTTTTTCCAAATTCTACTAAAGAAAAGTAGAAAAAAGCAATCAGAGAGTACATCAGTATATGTCCATCGTAATGCCATCTTCCTTGTACTCATTAAGCAGCAGTCCTTAAAAGTAAACATATACTCATGTATTGGTTGCAGTAACATCTTATATTCAGCTCAAAAAAAAAGTAGCATCTTATATTATGGGACGGAGGGGGTACATTATTCTGACATAATAAAGATAAACTAGCAATCTGTTGTAGCAATCCAATAATAAAATTATACATTCTCCTTAGAACCCGGTGAAAACTATTTCTTACTTACCTACCATCTAGTTTCCTGGAAATATGTTATCAAACTAATTATGCAACTATACATATATCCTGATGATGGATATCAGGTGATTATATATCATTTATACCTGGTTCTGTATAACCAAGAGACTTGGCTGTTTTCACAACTTCACTAAATCTTTTTCCATCCTCCAGCTCACTCATCACGTAGCCAAGTGTACCTACAATAATGCATTAATGAAAGAGTGTATTGTTATCTTCAAAACACAAGTACCTTATCATAACAAACATGCTAACAATTATATACCACTCAGGCTGCCAACAATTCGGGAAATCGGATCTCCAGATGCAATAATGCGGGTTACAGAAGCTATTACAGGCAAACCTGCTCCAACCTGGAAGTAAGGATTGCAAGGGTCTGAAGAGGTCCTTTGTAAAAATGATACATCAGAAAGCAAAAGAAACACGGAAACAGGCCAAGAAGGTAGTCTGAATATACATGGTTTGGCTAAAGTCCAATCTTGTCACCTTTTCACATTAAAGTGGACAAGAATAGTGAATGAACATACATGAAGAGAAAATCAAGAAATACTGAATGAACATCAGAAGTTAACTGAAAAATGAACAATTGTACAGACATGAAATGAGCAAGACATGAAGAAATGATTACTAGTAGCATGTGCATACAGTAGATTCAAATCTTATCTGACGGAAGTTGGAGGTCAGCTTTTGATAATCCTCCTGCATGAAAATTAAGCAAATCAGGTAAGCAGGTAGGAACCAAAACCTGATTGACTGAACATGAAAACATGCGATATTATACAGCACCAAGTAAGACTAGGAGCCAAGATGGCCTTACATAAGCACATGTAAGAGGTTTCTTGTTTGCCAATACAACGCAGCATCCATGGTTCACGGCATCCGTCAGCAGAGCAACGGTATCATTAGTTGCAGAACAATCAACAAGCACCAGACCTACAAAAAATGTTTGAGCATGACACGAGCAGTAAGGAAGATCAGACACAAAATGAGAAATAATATTGAAATCATTATGGAGATCAAAGCAGGGATCTTATTTTTATGTTTTCTTTTGATTGAAACATATGACCTAGCCAGTAAAATATATCGTGCAACCGGAATGGGTAGGTCGCGTGTGTCGTCTGTGATTTGTGAGCAACTCAGCGCAGAATAGACAAACCTTAACCAAGCCCCCTGTTAAGGTTTTTAGGAAACTATGGTGCTTAAAACTTCCTGCTAAAACTAAAATTTTACTGTGATTAGTGATGTGGAGGAGAATTTATCAAAGGATAATCTGAAGAAGAGGGATGGGATGGAACAGTTCAATGTAGGTTCTGTGCATCAGATGAGATCATTTGTTCTTCCATTGCCCTGTTGCAAGATACATTTGGTCTTCTTTTCCAGTGTACTTCTAATTCACATGCTCAACCGAAAAATATGGCTGAACTGGGAGAATGGGTACTCAATTTTCAGGGGCCAGAAAAGGTGGCTGTTAAAATCTGTTTAGCCTCTGTCTTTTGGTCGCTGTGGAAAACGAGGAACATAATACTCTATCAGATATGTCATTGGATTGATTACTGGGGTGAATTGCAGAAATCAATGGTTCAAAAGGTCCTGCAGAGAAGCACTGAGCTACTGAAGATGGTGATCAGAGACGTCTTCAACAGATCGAAGGGCTGGGCGCCAACATGTCGAACAATACTCAATGTATAATATTTGTTAGAAACGACAGGGTGCGGTCCTTACTTAGATTAGGAAATGGTAGGAACTGTGTTGTGTTCATTTGCTCAGCTGTGTGTAATCTTTGCTTTTGGATTCATATTTTACATGCCATGCACACTGCATATGTTTGCAGTGCTCTACTAAGGAACTCTGTAGCCCGACCAAGTTTCCTTAATGAAGCTGGGGGAAACCCCTTTTATCAAAACAAAAAAAGTAAAATGTATTGTGCAACCGAAATGGGTAGGTCTGTACGTGTGTCCTCTATGATTTGTGAGCAGCTGAGCGCAGAATAGACAAACCTGTCGTTCTCCCAAGCATGGTAGCAGCATCGATGACTTTCCCCATTGCCTCCGGCTTGTTGAACACCTGACAATGCCCTGAAATTCCACGCCCAATATCAAATCGATGCAATACGGATGGAACCGAACTCCCAACGATAAGAGACACCCCATACCGCGAGCGAGCAGCGAGGACAGGGGCGAGCCGGCGGACTTGGCGGCGCAGAGGTCGCTGAGGAACGCGTCATCGAGGCCGCTGGCGCGGACGTCATCGGCGACGAGCAGCGATGAGCTGTCGGCAACGCCCACCACCCGGATGGCGACGCCCTATCATCAGAAGCAACTTAACACGTATGAGCGGCGACAGCGCCGCCAAATCGGGGAGGGGAAAGCGGCGGCGAGGGGATGATGAACCGGGGCCTGACCTGGTTGGCGTGGAGCGGACGGCACGAGACGATGTGGCGCAGGAGGTGGCGGCCGACGCCGCCGCAGCCGAGGAGCACGACCGGCAGGACCGACTTCGCCTGCGCCGGCTGCATTTGGACAGTCGGATCGGCTTCGATTCGTCTCGTCCAGAGATCAGCTGCTGGAGTGTTGCTATTGCTAGCGCAGGCAGGAGAGTGTCTACTCCGTTGGACTTGGGCCGTACCGCACCAAAGTTACCTAGCGCCACAGGGCCCACCCGTTGTCATCTCCAAACAAAATTGTGGTCGCTGAAATATGATGTGACCTCAAAATCCAACAACAAAATATGCAAAACCAGCTCATTCCAATTTCCAAACGAATACCAAACACAGCGCAGGGTTTGCTCTGATAACACATGGATCAATTATTCTCAAGAATCAGATTAATCGTGCACACAATACATCTGGGTACACACTACACAGACCGAGGGCGAGGTGATCATCAGACTCGGGAGCACCTGGCATAAAAGTTTACATTATAGCATAACAGTTTTCGTTTTGTATAGTACATTCAACCACCCATACAACATTAATCCGACCTTGAGTAACAGTGTGATAACAGCTCAAGAATTTGAGTCTTCAAAGACATGTCAAAACTCGGACATCATTTTAACATGCCTATATATTAGTCATTTGTCCAGCCGCTTGTTGCTTCGGCCAGCCCATTGGAAGCATTCATGACTGCAAAACAGCGAGGAAAAATAGCATCTGTTAGTCATGCACCATTTCTGAACATCAAGAATACATCTACGTTAATCACAGGGAAAAGCTTGAACTACTAAAACCCCAGAATGTAAATACAAGAATCAAGTTGACAAAATGAGAAGTGACCCTAAGAGACTTAAAATGTCAAATCAGAAGAGTAAAGACAGAAACCTTGGTGGCTATATTGCTGGAGAGCCAGTCCAGCCCTTCATACAGACCCTCCCCACTTGTAGCACAAGCACTCTGAATGTACCTGTAATAGAATGGAAGTAAGACCATACTTATCAGCAATTTTTCTACAGCTAGCAAGCATTATCTAGGTATAAAACCAGCAAACAGCAAAGGGTCAAATACCAGTGTCGCTGACGCAGAGAGTGGAGACCAAGCTTGTCTGTTATTTCAGCAGCATTCATGGCATTGGGAAGATCTTGCTTGTTAGCAAAAACAAGCAACACGGCATTGCGTAGCTCATCCTAGTAAGAGTTAGAAACATTACTATGGGAGTTAACTTCATGTACAGACATATGTAAAGTTCAACAGAATAATTTAACATCATAATGTGAGGAAAATATATGATGATATAGACTAATTAGTTATAAATGGTGCAAAATCAAATTCTCAACATCGATGTATGTAGAGCGTGCAGAATTTATCTTAGTTGTTCAGCCACAACATTATGATATGATATCTACAAGACGTACCATGTGCAATAAGACGAGTTTCATCATGCTGTAACTTCTCACTAATTACTCTGAAGGTAATGTCAAATACTTTTTATCTAAATGAATTCCTGAAACTAGAATGTGAGTATCGAAAAGATAACACAACCCAACATTAAAACATGTATATGGGTACTTGCCTCATTCAGCATTCTGTGGAGCTCATCTCTCGCCTCAGCAATACGATCTCTGTCGTTGCTGTCAACAACAAAGATAAGGCCCTGAGTGTTCTGGAAGTAGTGCCTCCACAAAGGCCTTATCTGTTTTGGAAACAGCATACATAAATGATCAGCATAACTTTGCATAAATAGGCTAATCATCTTAAGACTTTTGCCAAGGAAACACTTTAGTAACTATAATCAGGTGATTATCAGTTCGCTTATATGAGCGCAAACAAGGGAACAACAACTAAAGTGGGTGTTTAAGAACCAATGAGTGATCCAATAAGTAAAGTGTAAAACCCTCACCTTGTCCTGGCCACCGACATCCCAAACAGTGAAACTGATATTCTTATACTCTACTGTCTCCACGTTGAACCCTGCATTATGTACACAAAACGTCAAAATGCTATCATCAGCGATGTAATCCTACTTGTGATTCCCAAGCAAAACAGAAACAAGATAGCAAAGCAGTAACCAACCACGACATTAAGCTATATACCGTCCTACAGGTGTTAACTTGCATAAACAATTAAACATCCTTGCAGGTGTTCCACCAGTAACAAGAAGTAACATCTTCAAACAGACAATTTGATCAGACGGTTATTGCAATAGAAGGCACTAACTGGGTCGCTTCCCACTGTTTGGCTTTCCAGTGCGAGTTGCTACTTTTCTCACTTATAATTATGGTCAAGAGTCAAAACTATACATATTTGCTACACACGCAATCTAGAACAAACTTCAATTAATGACTTGAGCTGCTGAACCCAACAAAGATCTCCAAATCAAACGGGGCTAGCTAAAAGTTCTTGATTGAACTCCAAGTCTCCAACATAAAGATGAAAGCAGTTAGCAGAAAATTAGGGAAAAACAAAGCAACACAACAGCGAGATGACATGATTCATGGCACAGGTGCAAAATCCATTAATTGTAGCAAGCTCATATAAATCAATTGGCACGAAGCACAAAAATCTAACGCACTGGATTAGACATAAGTGAACTATAAAGCATATGCATGCGCGCAATCCCACTTTTCTAGTTTATCGCACGCCAATGGTAGTGGAAGAAGTCCATGGGGGAGCCAACCGTTCTTCAACCGCCGCATATACGATCTGGGCGCGTGAGCGCGACCGACAGAAATTGAAGCAGAAGAGAGAACCGTGGTGGACAGAAGCAGTACCGATGGTGGGGATGGTGGTGACGATCTCGCCGAGCTTGAGCTTGTACAGGATGGTGGTCTTTCCGGCGGCGTCGAGCCCGACCATCAGGATCCGCATCTCCTTCTTCGCGAACAGCGCCCCGAAGAGCGACGAGAACGAGAGCCCCATCGATCTCCCTCCTCGGCTTTCTCCTCCGCCTCCGCGCTTCCTCTCCTCTCCTCCCCTCGAATCGAATCACCCAAAGGCCAAAGAACAGGCGAGTAGAGGCTAGAGGAGACGGAGCAGCCAGGTGTGGTTGCCTTTGGAGGAGAAGAGAGCGTGCTTCCTACGCGACGACAACGACCGACGGGATTCGTTTTGGCTGACATGTGGGCCCAGCGTGTAAGCGAGATGTGGGGGTTCCCGCACGATGGGCTTGTAGGGCAAGGGTGTCGGTGAGTTGGAAGTTTTCTGTCTGTCTCCGCCGTTTCTCGTGCTGACGGCGGCGGTGGCGGCGGATGAATGATGGCCCGTGTTGAACACATTGTTTTGTAACATATGCTGTCATGTTGCTGTACTGTTGTACACGTTTCTAGTCCACCGATCGATCCCTCCTAGATCGGATCTCACGCACGTTATGCAACCACTTGTATTATCTATTTGTACTCCCCACGATCATTAATGAGATTCAGTTACTCTCTCTAAAATTCTGCTTGATATGAGAACCTATCCTTCCATGGCCGACGACCTCTCTTCCTCAGCTCCGGACACCGTGTCAATCCCTTCGGCCATGAATTCCCCTCTAGATGTTGACCCCCACACTCCTCTTCAACAACGCCATCCAACCATGCCTCGAGCCATCCCCAGCCCCTTCACCTACCGCGATGACATCGCCCTGGCTGGCATCGACCCTCACGCCCCTCTCCCTGTAACCACCCACGCCGGCACCTCTTCCAGCCATGCGCCCGCCCAAGCCCTCCCTCTCACTCCAACTTCCGCCATCCTCGACGTCAAAATCGAAAGCCACGTCAAGTTCCTGGTTGATACCACCGGGGCCAATTACTACAAGTGGCGACAAATCCTTCTTCTCTTGACCATGTACCAGGCCTTGGATCACGTGGCTCAGGGCGCCACTCCCGCCGCCCCTGATGCGAACTGGCTAACCGTGGACATCCACATCTCTCTGTGGTTCGTCGCCACTCTCTCCAACGATCTCTATCGGCTCGTCGTCGGCCCTGATCGGCGGGCGTGCACGACCTGGACTCGCCTCACCAAATTCTTCCTCGACAACAAGGCGTCGCGCTACATCTACCCCTGACGAGGTTTAGACTCGTCAATGCCCATTGTTATGGACTTGGGTTTTGGAGAAGATGGGGATGCTGGAGATCGCGGAACGGTTAGCAAACAAGCAATACGGGACACGAGGTTTGCCCAGGTTCAGGCCCCCGGAGGGAAAACCCTACTCATGCTTGTCTGCTCTTGATTACGGCGGAACCGGTGATTACAGAGGTGCGTAGATGCAATCTGGCGTGGAGGTGTGTATGCGAAAGTATGAGTCGACCGATCTAGATCGTGCCCTCCTGGCCTTTATATAGACTTAGGCAGGTCTCGGGCATAGACCTAGTCGGTTACAAGTTCTAGGGTTTTACCCCTTTGAATTTCCTATCTACTCTAGTCTTGCTCTCCAAAAGGATCCGAAGGCGTCATGGGCCTGGGCCACCCGAAAGTCTTCATGGGCCGACGTATATTTGTCGTGGGCCTTCCTTGGGCTAGACCAGGTATGCTGAGATCATGTACCCGTGGGGTATAACCATGTCAGTAGCCCCCGAGTGATCAGTCGAATCGCAGATTCGGCTGAGGACTCTTCAATCCTTCGGGTGTGACTATGTATTTCAATAGTTCAGGTGTAGGGATTGTTGATACGTGTGCCTGACTCACCCGACGGATCAGGGTCAGTTGACTGTCTTAGGACGAAACAACACGATCTTCTTCAGGTCGAGTTCTGGAACATATGCTGACGTAATTCGACTCAGGCCGCGGAGGACTTACAGGAGTGGAATTCCAGTGAATTTAATTGATGTACCCAACGCGTCCGTCGGGATTTTTTTCACATCCCAAATTTTAGATATGGTTCTGCATATCATTCATGTCATTGCATCATGTTCTTCCATGCAAAACTTTCAATTGAAAAGAATTCTGGCGAAACGATATTTAGAAACCCTATTTTGAATTGTTAAAATGCTCCTACGAGAGGGTATACTAGGACTTGTGTTTTACACCCTTGTAAACTAGTGGAATTAAATATCACATGACCCTAGGTTGATCCCCTGGATTTTACAAAAATTTAGGAACAAGAATCACTCGATTTGGAGTTCATATGGAAAAGTTATGCTAGAAATTCGAAACAGGAATTGGAAAAATAAAAAAAAGAACAAAAAAAAGGGGCGCGCCGGCCCGGCCGCCCCAGCCGCGCCAGCCGCAGCGGCAGCAGCAGCAGCAGCGCGCACCGCGCGGCGCGTAGTAGCCGCCGCCAGCTGCCGACCCGCTGACGAGCGGGGCCCGCCCGTCGGCCGCCTCCAGTCACCTCCACGCGGGACCCGCCTGTCAGCCGAGTTCGTCTCGAGCTCCAACTACCAGCACGATTCTCGCGGGATTTTCGCGTCGATTCCGAACCGATTTCAACAATGTTTCTTGCCAATATGTATCTCCTCGAGCCCCTCTTCCAACCCCTCCCCTCTAATCGCAACCGAGACGCCCCAAATCTCCGGCGATTTCTCGCCGGAGTTCGAGCCCGCCGCCGCCATTAGCAAGGTGAGCACCTCGCCTGCGCCGCCGTCGCTCGCCCTCGCCCCCCCCCCCCTCGCGACCCCGCCTCGCCCCACTGACCGCCTCCCCCTTCTTCTTCTCCCCGTAGGGACCACCGCCCGTCGCCGCCCGGGACCAAGCCGCCGCCGCCCGACGACCCCGAAGCCGACGCCGGCCACCCCACGCGCCAACCACCTCCCTCTCCGCGCCGACGCCTCGACCCCGGCGACCCGACGCCGCGCCGACCGCCCGCCGCCGCCGGAAGACCTCGCCGCCGCCGCCCGTTCCTCGCCGCCGCCGCTCAGGTGAGCTCGCCGCCGCCGCCACCCCTTCCTGCCATCGATCCTTGATCCAACGGCCCAGATCGGGCGTGGACTAGTCAGCCTGGGCGGTTGACTGGTCAACAACCAGTCCACCGCCACGTCAGCGCCACCTCAGCCGGTCAAAAGTCAAAGTTTGACTGGGTTTTTCCTAAATAGATTTATTTGACAGATTTTAGGTAAAATTTGTAAAATTCGTAGAAAATAATCTACTGGGCCAAAAATTGCAAATAAAATATGTGTAAATTCAATAAGTCGTGTAGAATCTTGCTGTACTATTGTTTTACACTTTTGCAGCAAGTTTTTGTCCAGATTAATTAAATGAGTTAATGGCCTTTTGGAGTAATTAATTCGTAGAAAAAGATCTGTAACTCCAAAAATTGCAAATAATATGTCCCTGGATTCAGTGGAACAAGGGGAATCTCAAAGTGAATTAAAAAGTTAGGCTTGCAGTAAAAACTTTTGCAGAAACTATTTAGTGGCTTTCTGTAGTATTTTAATTACTCAGGGAGTTACATAATGCCTTTTTGAGAAATTCCAATTGGTACTGTTCCTATTCAGTAATGCCTACACAGTAGAATTTTCCCAAGATTTTACAAATAGTATGTTAACGGTAGTGATTTATTTGGGTTCTAGCTCTAGTATTGGGCATTATAAATTGCATACTAGTTTTCCTTGCGCTAAAATTATTTTCCATGCAAGCATTCAGTAGCTTTACTGAATAAGATTATGTGGTGCTGCTGTAGCATCAATCCACTTTTCATTCATGCATCTTGCATCATCTTTGTTTGCATATGCTTGTGGATGGTTGTTTATGATTGCAATTGTATCGTGTAGATTGTGACGAGTGCAACGCTTGCTCGTGTGTGGATTGTTCTTCTGACCGTTACAACCAAGGCAAGTAGATGCTACTTTGTTCATGATGATGTCCTACTATTTTCAATGCATTGTCGTGTATTTTGTAGTTGCATGTGTAGGATGATACTATCGCTATGCTATGTCCTATTATGTGGTAGGGCTTTCCTTGTAGATGAACCACCGTTGATAGATGTGCTTAGCCATGCTATGATGAACGAGGGCTGGGTTACATCACTGGAAGTTGTTTCTAAATGTGCTGGTTTGCAAAAACTAAAACAACTTAATCAATAAACCCCCTGGGTGTGATGGGATTGATAATTTTTGGTGGTATCATTGCGGAAAGGCACCCAGGTATCAAGAGAAAATAATTGGCTTCTTTATTCTGTAGCTTACGTGTACAACCATGTGCCAATAATGGAATGGGCGGTTGGTTGGACTTAGTAGGTTGTGGTAACTCGAACCCCCGTATCCAGAGATGTAGAATTTTGGTAGGTTGGACCGGTGCGCGTCGGGATTGGGGAGCTACTTCCCGAACAGTCTCTTCTTGGACTTCTCCCTATCATCACCCAAAATGAGAGTGATGGTACGAGCTGGGCTGGCCAAGTCACATGGGTAAAGTGTACTAACCCCTGCAGGGTGTATAAACTAATCGATTAGCCGTGTCCCCGGTTATGGACGTCTGAGTTGCTTGATATTGATTCCATGACATGTTTCTCGCTCATTCTAATTTCATAATTGCTTTAATGTTGTTGGGTTAACTTGTTGGAGATATGCCCAAGAGGCAATAATAAAGTGGTTATTATCATATCTTCATACTTATGATAAATTTTTACATACCATGCTATAATTGTATTAACAGGAAACATTAATACTTGTGTGATTTGTAAACATAAAAGAGTCCCTAGTAAAGCCTCTTGTTAAACTAGCTTGTTGGTTAATATATGATCATGGTTTCCTGATCATGAACATAGAGATGTTATTGACAACAGGGTCATATCATTAGGAGAATGATGTGATGGACATACTCCTATAGATAAGCGTAGCATAAAGATCAAGTCATTTTAATAGTTCAATTGCTATATGCTTTCTGATACATAGTAACCTAATTCCTTCGACCATGAGATCATGCATATCACCTTCACCGGAAGGATGCTTTGATGACATCAAACACCACACCGTAACTAGGTGGCTATAAAGGTGGCATTGAGTGTTCGGAAAGTGTCGGTTGAGACACATGGATCAAGAGTGGGATTTGTCCATCCATATGACGGATAGATATACTCTGGGCCCTCTCGGTGGAATGTCATCCAATTAGCTTGCAAGCATGTGACTGGCTCACAAGGGATCACATATCACGGGAACGAGAAAAGAGTACTTATCAGTAACGAGGTTGAACTAGGTATGCAGAGATACCGACGATCATAACCTCGGATAAGTAAACTATCGTGAGACAAAGGGAAATTGGTATCGTATGTAAGTGGTTCATTCGATCGCAAAGTAATCGTAGAAATATGTGGGAGCCATATGAATTTCCAGATTCCTCTATTGGTTATTGATCGGAGAAGTGTCTCGATCATGTCCGCATAATTCACGAACCGTAGGGAGACACACTTAAGGATTCGATGTTGTTGAGTAGTTATGGAATGATGAGTAAGAGACCGAATGTTGTTCGGAGTCTCGGATGGGATCCGGGATATCACGAGGAGATCCGGAATGGTCCGGAGAATAAGATTCATATAAGGAAAGTCCTGTTTCGGGGTTGGAGAATGGTTCCGGTGTTTTCATCAGGAATGTTCTAGAAGGTTCCGGAATGTCCGGCACTCCGAAGGGGAAGGGTGCATGAATGTGTTATATCAAGTTGGTATGATTGCATCATGTACTAGGTGTCATCGCTGAACAAAATAAAGGGTTTAATCAAATCCTAGTTTGAAAAGTCAAACGCCAATTTGAAAAGTCAAACGGCTATTTTGGGAAGTGGAGGGGAAGTGGGAAACCGAGTTGGGGAGGAGTCCCTCCTCCACCGCCGGCCCACTTGGGATCCGAGTTGGGGAGGGATTCCCCTCCCCTTGGCCGGCGCCTCCCTCCTATAAGAGGAGGGGCAGGGCTCCCCTCCTGGTACACAAGGTTGCCCCCTCTAAACCTAACCCTAGCCGCCGCCGCCCACCATAGCCGCCGCCTAGGGTTTCTCCTCTAGCCGCCGACTTGGGAACCTCCAAGCCCTAGCCGCCGGCCCTAGCACCCCCTCCTTGGTGTGTCTAAACCCTAGAACACCGAGGGCTCTCTTATAGTCCACCATACTCGCTCCGGCTTAAGGTGAAGCCCTGCGAGATCTCCCCTCTACTTCCGGTACCACGCCGTCGTGCTGCCGGAATCGCGAGGAGAGTGCTACAACCTCCGCTGCCTGCTGGAACAAGGGAGAGGAAGGTCTTCATCGAGTACCAAACGTGTGACCGACTGCGGAAGCGCTGCCGGAACGCGGCGCCGAAAGGATCGTCTACGCGATCTTGAGATCGGAAGTGTACGACTACATCATCCACGAGAATCTGCTCTCGTTAACCGCTTTGGATCTTCGAGGGTTAGTACTCTGTTGACTCGTTGCTACAATCTAGTAGATAGATCTTGGCTTGATCGTAGATTAGATCTTGATTGTGTGTTCATGCGGTAGAAATTTTTTGTTTTCCATGCTCCGAACTCCTACATAACTTAATTGGGATCTTTTCAAATAAAATCAAAAACTGTTTATGAAAGTAGGATAAAGGTGTTTGTAAATGCAAGCTAGCCACAGCTCCACTTGCCAAATACGCATGTAAATGTTAGCACTATTGTCTCCTTTAATAGCTCTACTTGCCATACATTCCATGTATTGACCCTTCGGGGCTGCTACGTTTCATGTTGCAGGTTATTCCGATTCTGATTAATCGATATAGGCCACGGTACTCCACTCGGCACTTGTTCACTTGTGGGCAATTTGGAGAATGGAGTATTTGTTTTATTTATGTTGCTACCTGAATAATTTGAGCTAGCCTTGAGCTAAGCTTTTATTGTAATAATGGTACTCTGGATCTTCGTTATTTATGATACACGGATATTTTGCTATGTTATTCATCTTATTCTATTGTGGGCCAATGAACCGATCCAGGGATTGGCATGTCACATAGAAGCTACGGTCTTTTCAGAACCGTGGTGTTACAAGATGGTATCAGAGCCCGTGTGTCGACTGTAGGATCGTGACCTAGGTTTGGATTAGGAAGCCATTGGATTATTAAAGCTTATATTAACTCTGTCTTTCATCTTATGCCTTTCACTCTCGTAAATTCTTACGATATGCTATTCTCACACTTTCCTCTTTTAATTGATAGATGGGAGAAGTCAGGACTGAGTATGCAACCATGGAGTCACCAAGGCCCTTTGCAAGACAGTTAGCACACTCTCGCAGTCATTGGGATTGCCACTGCCCATGTTCAAGGGAAGAAGGTTGTACACCTATGGATATGGTGAGGATGCATGGGAGATCACCACCTTCATATTCAGAGATGCCGCCTTGCCAAACCCTGTGCATCTGATGTACACCAAGACATACTACAACTGGGGACTTGGAATTAACTTGTCATGCATGAAGCCTTGTCTCGCCAGTGCCATCATGTCCGACACCTACTGCCAGCAGACTCACCCTACCATGACTATGGGAGGCGTGATGAAGATGGGAACATTGTGGTTACCCCGGGCGATAGGAACAACATGCCGCCCCGTCGGAGGCACATAGAGGACATGGAAAGGGAGAATGGAGCTCTAGCTGAGAAAGTGATGATGGTAAAGGAGATTGCAGATTTTGCCAGCAATGGTATGGTGGTCCAAGGACAGGAGATAGACACCTTGCATGAAGCTGTGGGAGTTCTGGAGAATGCCCTGATAGGCAGGGATGCAACCATAGCTCATCTTAATGGGACTGTGCAGGATAACACCCAGACCATACAACAGTTGCAAGGGACCGTCCAGGAAAGGGATCAAACTATTGAAGTTATGGCAGCCCAGATTGTCGCACTCCAAGCACAGCTGAATCCACCCTCTGATGATGAAAATGGAGATGGTGGCAACAATGATGATGATGATGATGACAGTGGGAACGATGATGATGAGGAGGACGAGGATGATGATGGAGACGATGATGGTGGAGGAGATGAAGCTGTTGCTGTTGCAGCAGAGAGTGAAGAAGAAGAGGAGGATCCAGAAGAGGTGGAGTTTGAGATTTCAAGTGATGAATCAGGAGAGGTGTACACTCCGCCGCCATGGTTGAACCGTGGACAGAAGCGCCAACACATGAGTGCAAGGACCTACCGCAACCTCTTCAAGAAGTAGATAGAAGTCCACCAAATAGTCCTCGTTAGGAAAAATCGTTAGGATTAGTCTCGATCGATGTAAAACTTAATTACTGTTAGTTTAAGAGTGTTTAGTTGCTTATTTGTGTACTCCAATATCCCAGGATTATTTCTGCGAATTTTATGAAAGAGTTATGGCAAGTTTGGTTAATATATGTGTTATTCCTGCTGTAGTTTTCTGCTGATACAGCAGTACTGTATGATTTTTCGTATTTTACTGGTATCTGGGAAAAATCTGAAAAAAAATAGGGCTGGTGCGAAACTCTCTGTACTGTATGCACAAAAATCAGATAAAATTCCTGACGAGTTTAAGTCAGGTAGAAAAATTCGTGAACACTGCTGGACTGTTCTGGCAGATTGCTGTTTTTAATGCTTTGTTGATCAACTGTTTAGATAACCATTGCCAACTCTTCTAAAACTATTTCAGTAGATATATACTGCTAGGATAACCCCTGGGATGTTGCTGGATCACTTGTTTGTTGATGTGTTGCTTGTTTGAGATTGTCTGCTATTGTTTGTTGTTGTTTGATTATAATGCATGGGTAGAATCCTGTTTTCGTAGTTGATTCTTTCTAAGCTTACCTGTGTTGAACCGCAGATGCCTCCCCGCCGTCAACCCACTGAGTTGGAGCAGCTCATGGCAGCTCAGGCACAACTGACCCAAGTTATGACCTAGTTCATGGAAGCTCAGAACAACAACAACAACAACAACAACAACAATGGGAACAACCAGCCTCAGGGAGATGCTCTCACCAGGTTTCTGAGGTTAAGGCCAGCTAAGTTCTCTACTGCAACGGAACCAATGGTTGCTCTCGATTGGTTGCGTTCAGTCAACAAGGATCTGGTAACTGTTGGATGCACTGATGCTGAGAAGGTGAGGTTTGCCGCTCACCTACTGGAGGGACCAGCCGCTTCTTGGTGGGACACTTTTCAGATCACCCACCCGCTGGACACTGTGACTTGGGCAATGTTTGAGGAAGGTTTCAGGACCAACCACGTGTCTTCAGGAGTTCTGAGCCTGAAGAGGAAGGAGTTTCGCAACTTGCGCCAAACCAACCGCACTGTGGCTGAGTACATTGAGGAGTTCAACAACCTGTCTCGTTATGCACCTGAGGATGTTGACATTGATGCCAAAAGGAGGGAGAGATTCCTGGATGGCCTCAGTGATGAGCTTTCAGTGCAGCTACTAGTGGTTTATTTCCCCACTTTCCAGGAGCTTATGGACAAGGCCAGGATCTTGGAAGGGAAGCACAAGCAGGTGGAAAGCCGCAAGAGGAAGAGCAACAATCACCACTCTGGTTCTCACCACAAGTCTCGCACTTCTTATGATGGATACTCCAAGCATGGAGGGAGTGACCATGGGCACCATGGGAGCCATGACCGCCACCACCATGGAGGCGATGGAAATCGCCATGATAATCACAAGAGTAACCACCACAGCCACAAGGGAGGACACACCCACCACTCTGGAGGACACGGTGGACATGACTGCAACTATGATCGCAGCTTTGTGAAGAAGGATCTGAGTGAGGTGACATGCTTCAAGTGTGGTCAGAAGGGACATTATGCAGACAACTGTCCGGAGAAGAAGGTTCTGAAGCCAACCAACAACCAGAAGGCCACAGTGAACCACATGAATGTGGAGGAGATCCCAGATGAGCCTGACCTTGTGATTGGTAAGTTTCCAATCAACGCTCACCCTGCACTTATACTTTTCGATACTGGTGCATCACATTCATTCATATCAAGGGCATTTGTGGATAAGTATAAGTTACCTACGGAGTCTATGAAAGAGTCTATTAGAGTGAGTTCACCTGGAGGGGATATGATAGCTAGCGCGGGATGCCGCGACTTAACTGTGGGGATTAGAGCACACAATTTCATTGCACATCCGGTAGTGTTGGAATCACAAGGGTTAGATGTTATTCTGGGTATGGATTGGATGTCTATGCATGGGGGACACATAGATTGTGCACAACGAGCTGTTTCACTCAAAACCCCGGATGGTAAGAGAATTAGGTTCAAGTCGGCTGTGCGACCGGGAAGATGTAAGTTGAATTCCCTTAAGGGGGTTAGCATGGATAGTGTGCCTGTGATTAAGGATTATCCTGACGTGTTTCCGGAAGAGCTGCTAGGGATGCCACCTGACAGGGAAGTGGAGTTTCTCATCGATCTGATGCCGGGAACATGACCTATAGCAAAGAGACCATATAAGATGGATGTGGATGAGCTGAAGGAATTGAAGAAGCAGCTGAAAGAGCAGTTGGACAAGGGATTCATTCAGCCTAGTTCGTCGTCATGGGGTGCACCTGTTCTGTTTGTGGAGAAGAAAGACAGCAGCAAGAGATTAGTGGTGGACTATCGCTCGCTGAATGAGGTGACCATCAAGAACAAATACCCCTGTAACATAAATGATTTGTTTGATCAACTGGAAGGAGCAAAGGTGCTTAGCAAAATTGATCTGCGATCGGGCTACTTCCAATTGAAGATCCGGGAGGAGGACATACCAAAAACCGCTTTCACTACTAGGTATGGTTTATATGAGTATACAGTTATGTCTTTTGGACTAACGAATGCCCCGGCATATTTCATGACCATGATGAACAAGGTATTTATGGAGTACTTGGACAAGTTCGTGGTGGTGTTTATTGATGACATACTGATATATTCCAAGGATGATGCTGAGCATGAGAAACATCTGCGACTGATTATGGAGAAGCTGAGGGAACACAAGCTGTACGCAAAATTCAGCAAGTGTGAATTCTGGCTTAACACTGTTGGATTTCTTGGACACGTGGTGTCAGGAGAAGGAGTCGCTGTTGATCCAAGCAAAGTGACTGCAGTGACTGAGTGGGAAACGCCCAAGAATGTGGGAGATATTCGAAGCTTTTTGGGGCTTGCTGGATATTACAGGAGGTTCATTGAAAACTTCTCCAAGATTGCTAAGATGATGACAGAACTTCTGAAGAAGGAGAGGAAGTTTGAATAGACGGATGCGTGTGAAGCCAGCTTTCAGGAACTGAAGCGTCGACTAGTGACCGCACCTGTCCTGTGTTTGCCAGATCTTTAGAAGGATTTCCAAGTGTACTGTGATGCTTCTCGACAGGGACTTGGTAGTGTGCTGATGCAATATGGGAGAGTGGTGTCATATGCCTTGCGACAACTTAAACACCATGAGCGGAATTATCCCACACACGACTTGGAGTTAGCGTCAGTTGTGCATGCGCTCAAAGTATGGAGGCACTACTTAATGGGAAAACACTGTGATGTGTACACCGACCACAAGAGCCTGAAGTACATATTTACACAGAAGGAACTGAACATGAGGCAAAGGAGATGGTTGGAACTTATCAAGGATTATGATATGAATCTGCAATACCACCCAGGAAAGGCCAATGTAGTAGCAGATGCTCTGAGCCAGAAGGTTTATGCCAATGGGTTGACAATTGGAGAATTGCCCGAGGCTTTGTGCAAGCAATTCAAGGACCTTAGACTGGAGGTAGTGTCTGAAGGATACTTGGCAGCAATGGAAGTCCAACCAACGCTACAGGACATGATCAGGAAGGCTCAGGTAGGAGACAAGGAAATAGAAGAGATAAAGGAAAAGATGAAGGAAAATCGAGAAAAGGATATTCGCGAGGATGATCATGGTACCTTGTGGTATGGAGATCGTTTGTGTGTGCCCAGCGACCCGGAGATAAGGAAGTTGATTCTGCAGGAAGCTCATAACTCGCCATACTCCATACATCCGGGCAATACAAAGATGTATATGGATTTGAAGAGCAGGTTTTGGTGGAATAACATGAAGGGAGACATCGCCAAACATATTGCCCTATGTGATGTGTGTAGCCGAGTGAAGGCGGAGCACCAGAAGCCAGCAGGACTACTGTAGCCATTGCCTGTGCCGGAATTGAAATGGGATAGAGTGGGAATGGATTTTATCACAGGATTGCCCAGGACCAGGTCAGGTTATGACTCCATTTGGGTAGTGGTCGACCATTTGAACAAGGTAGCCCACTTTATACCAGTGAAGACGACCTACACGAGTGCAAAGTTGGCCAAGATCTACATGGACAAAATTGTATGCCTACATGGAGTTACTAAGAGTATTGTATCTGATAGAGGCACCCAATTTACCTCACACTTTTGGCGCCAGCTGCACGAGTCACTTGGGACTAGGTTGGATTTTAGCACAGCGTTCCACCCCCAGACTGATGGACAGACCGAGAGGGTGAATCAGATTTTGGAAGACATGCTGAGAGCTTGCGCTTTGGCTCATGGTTCTAGTTGGGATGAGAATTTGCCATATGCTGAGTTTTCCTACAACAACAGCTATCAAACCAGCATCAGGACGTCACCGTTCGATGTGCTGTATGGGAAGCGGTGCCGGACACCATTACTATGGGATGGAGTAGGAGAACGTTAGTTGTTTGGACCCGATTTGATCAAGGACGCTGAGGAGAAGGTCGCCTTGATTAGGGACAGGCTGAAGGTAGCACAATCAAGGTAGAAGAGCTACGCTGACGCCAAGCGCAAGGAAGTGGTGAATGGGATAGGTGATAGAGCATACCTCAGAGTGTCGCCACTTCGTGGAATCAAGAGATTTGGAATCAAGGGTAAGCTGGCACCTCGGTTTATTGGAACATATCGGGTCTTAGCACGCAAAGGAGAAGTTGCTTATCAGTTGGAGTTGCCAGAAGCTCTGTCCGCTATCCACAATGTGTTCCACGTGTCCCAGCTGAAGAAGTGCCACCCGGAGATGGTGGATACACCATTGAGAGACACTGTGCCGCTAGAGGAGGTTCAGCTTGAGAATGACTTGACCTATGGGGAGAAGCCGGTCAAGATTCTGGAGACAACGGAGAGGATTACCCGTACCAAGACGATCAGGTTTTGCAAGGTGCAATGGAGCCACCACACCGAAGAGGAAGCCACTTGGGAGCGTGAGGATGACATCCGAGAGGACTACCCGCACCTATTTGCTAGCCGCGCCGAATCTCGGGGACGAGATTCATCTTAAGGGGGTTAGTCTTATCACATCCCAAATTTTAGATTTGGTTCTGCATATCATTCATGTCATTGCATCATGTTCTTCCATGCAAAACTTTTGATTGAAAAGAATTCTATCGAAACGATATTTGCAAACCCTATTTTGAATTGC
Source organism: Avena sativa (assembly GCA_916181665.1). Lineage (NCBI taxonomy): Eukaryota > Viridiplantae > Streptophyta > Magnoliopsida > Poales > Poaceae > Avena > Avena sativa. Next base: position 338,806,292 of record OV702283.1, on the reverse strand, counting down.
TAAAATGCTCCTACGAGAGGGTATACTAGGACTTGTGTTTTACACCCTTGTAAACTAGTGGAATTAAATACCACATGACCCTAGGTTGATCCCCTGGATTTTACAAAAAATTAGGAACAAGAATCACTCGATTTGGAGTTCATATGGAAAAGTTATGCCAGAAATTCGAAACATGAATTGGAAAAATAAAAAAAGAACAAAAAAAAGGGGCGCGCCAGCCTGCTGGGCCGCGCCGGCCCAACCGCGTCAGCCGCAGCGGCAGCCAGCAGCAGCATGCACCGCGCGACGCGTACTAGCCGCCGCCGCCAGCTGCCGACCCGCTGACGAGCGGGGCCCATCGGCCGCCTCCAGTCACCTCCACGCGGGACCCGCCTGTCAGTCGAGTTCGTCTCGAGCTCCAACTACCAGCACGATTCTCGCGGGATTTTCGCGTCGATTCCGAACCGATTTCAACAATGTTTCTTGCCAATATGTATCTCCTCGAGCCCCTCTTCCAAACCCTCCCTCTAATCGCAACCGAGACGCCCCAAATCTCCGGCGATTTCTCGCCGGAGTTTGAGCCCGCCGCCGCCATTAGCAAGGTGAGCACCTCGCCTGCGCCGCCGTCGCTCGCCCTCGCCACCCCCCCTCGTGCCTCGCCACCCCGCCTCGCCCCGCTGACCGCCTCCCCCTTCTTCTTCTCCTCGCAGGGACCACCGCCCGCCGCCGCCCGGGACCAAGCCGCCGCCGCACGACGACCCCGAAGCCGACGCCGGCCACCCCGCGCGCCAGTCACCTCCCTCTCCACGCCGACGCCTCGACCCCGGTGACCCGACGCCGCGCCGACCGTCCGCCGCCGCCCGCGCCTCGCCGCCGCCGCTCAGGTGAGCTCGCCGCCGCCGCCACCCCTCCCTGCCGTCGATCCTTGATCCAACGGCCCAGATCGGGCATGGACTAGTCAGCCTGGGAGGTTGACTAGTCAACAGCCAGTGCACCGCCACGTCAGCGCCACCTCAGCCGGTCAAAAGTCAAAGTTTGACTGGGTTTTTCCTAAATAGATTTATTTGACAGATTTTAGGTAAAACTTGTAAAATTCGTAGAAAATAATCTACTAGGCCAAAAATTGCAAATAAAATATGTGTAGATTCAGTAAGTCGTGTAGAATCTTGCTGTACCATTGTTTTACACTTTTGCAGCAAGTTTTTGTCCAGATTAATTAAATGAGTTAATGGCCTTTTGGACTAATTAATTCGTAGGAAAAGATCTGTAACTCCAAAAATTGCAAATAATATGTCCCTGGATTCAGTGGAACAAGGGGAATCTCAAAGTGAATTAAAAAGTTAGGCTTACAGTAAAAACTTTTGCAGAAACTATTTAGTGGCTTTCTGCAGTATTTTAATTACTCAGGGAGTTACATAATGCCTTTTTGAGAAATTCCAATTGGTACTGTTCTTATTCAGTAATGCCTACACAGTAGAATTTTCCCAAGATTTTACAAATAGTATGTTAACGGTAGTGATTTATTTGGGTTCTAGCTCTAGTATTGGGCATTATAAATTGCATACTAGTTTTCCTTGCGCTAAAATTATTTTCCATGCATGCATTCAGTAGCTTTACTGAATAAGATTATGTGGTGCTGCTGTAGCATCAATCCACTTTTCATTCATGCATCTTGCATCATCTTTGTTTGCATATGCTTGTGGATGGTTGTTTATGATTGCAATTGTATCGTGTAGATTGTGACGAGTGCAACGCTTGCTCGTGTGTGGATTGTTCTTCTGACCGTTACAACCAAGGCAAGTAGATGCTACTTTGTTCATGATGATGTCCTACTATTTTCAATGCATTGTCGTGTATTTTGTAGTTGCATGTGTAGGATGATACTATCGCTATGCTATGTCCTATTATGTGGTAGGGCTTTCCTTGTAGATGAACCACCGTTGATAGATGTGCTTAGCCATGCTATGATGAACGAGGGCTGGGTTACATCACTGGAAGTTGTTTCTAAATGTGCTGGTTTGCAAAAACTAAAACAACATAATCAATGAACCCCCTGGGTGTGATGGGATTGATAATTTTTGGTGGTATCATTGCGGAAAGGAACCCAGGTATCAAGAGAAAATGATTGGCTTCTTTATTCTGTAGCTTACGTGTACAACCATGTGCCAATAATGGAATGGGCGGTTGGTTGGACTTAGTAGGTTGTGGTAACTCGAACCCGCGTATCCAGAGATGTAGAATTTTGGTAGGTTGGACCGGTGTGCGTCGGGATTGAGGAGCTACTTCCCGAACAGTCTCTTCTTGGACTTCTCCCTATCATCACCCAAAATGAGAGTGATGGTACGAGCTGGGTTGGCCAAGTCACATGGGTAAAGTGTACTAACCCCTGCAGGGTGTATAAACTAATCGATTAGCCGTGTCCCCGGTTATGGACGTCTGAGTTGCTTGATATTGATTCCATGACATGTTTCTCGCTCATTCTAATTTTATAATTGCTTTAGTGTTGTTGGGTTAACTTAATTGGGATCTTTTCAAATAAAATCAAAAACTGTTTATGAAAGTAGGATAAAGGTGTTTGTAAATGCAAGCTAGCCACAGCTCCACTTGCCAAATATGCATGTAAATGTTAGCACTATTGTCTCCTTTAATAGCTCTACTTGCCATACATTCCATGTATTGACCCTTCGGGGCTGCTACGTTTCATGTTGCAGGTTATTCCGATTCTGATTAATCGATATAGGCCACGGTACTCCACTCGGCACTTGTTCACTTGTGGGCAATTTGGAGAATGGAGTATTTGCTTTATTTATGTTGCTACCTGAATAATTTGAGCTAGCCTTGAGCTAAGCTTTTATTGTAATAATGGTACTCTGGATCTTCGTTATTTATGATACACGGATATTTTGCTATGTTATTCATCTTATTCTATTGTGGGCCAATGAACCGATCCAGGGATTGGCATGTCACATAGAAGCTACAGTCTTTTCAGAACCGTGGTGTTACAAGATGGTATCAGAGCCCGTGTGTCGACTGTAGGATCGTGACCTAGGTTTGGATTAGGAAGCCATTGGATTATTAAAGCTTATATTAACTCTGTCTTTCATCTTATGCCTTTCACTCTCGTAAATTCTTACGATATGCTATTCTCACACTTTCCTCTTTTAATTGATAGATGGGAGAAGTCAGGACTGAGTATGCAACCATGGAGTCACCAAGGCCCTTTGCAAGACAGTTAGCACACTCTCGCAGTCATTGGGATTGCCACTGCCCATGTTCAAGGGAAGAAGGCTGTACACCTATGGATATGGTGAGGATGCATGGGAGATCACCACCTTCATATTCAGAGATGCCGCCTTGCCAAACCATGTGCATCTGATGTACACCAAGACATACTACAACTGGGGACTTGGAATTAACTTGTCATGCATGAAGCCTTGTCTCGCCAGTGCCATCATGTCCGACACCTACTGCCAGCAGACTCACCCTACCATGACTATGGGAGGCGTGATGAAGATGGGAACATTGTGGTTACCCCAGGCGATAGGAACAACATGCCGCCCCGTCGGAGGCACATAGAGGACATGGAAAGGGAGAATGGAGCTCTAGCTGAGAAAGTGATGATGGTAAAGGAGATTGCAGATTTTGCCAGCAATGGTATGGTGGTCCAAGGACAGGAGATAGACACGTTGCATGAAGCTGTGGGAGTTCTGGAGAATGCCCTGATAGGCAGGGATGCAACCATAGCTCATCTTAATGGGACTGTGCAGGATAACACCCAGACCATACAACAGTTGCAAGGGACCGTCCAGGAAAGGGATCAAACTATTGAAGTTATGGCAGCCCAGATTGCCGCACTCCAAGCACAGCTGAATCCACCCTCTGATGATGACAATGGAGATGGTGGCAACAATGATGATGATGATGATGATAGTGGGAACGATGATGATGAGGAGGACGAGGATGATGATGGAGACGATGATGGTGGAGGAGATGAAGTTGTTGCTGTTGCAGCAGAGAGTGAAGAAGAGGAGGATCCAGAAGAGGTGGAGTTTGAGATTTCAAGTGATGAATCAGGAGAGGTGTACACTCCGCCGCCATGGTTGAACCGTGGATAGAAGCGCCAACACATGAGTGCAAGGACCTACCGCAACCTCTTCAAGAAGTAGATAGAAGTCCACCAAATAGTCCTCGTTAGGAAAAATCGTTAGGATTAGTCTCGATCGATGTAAAACTTAATTACTGTTAGTTTAAGAGTGTTTAGTTGCTTATTTGTGTACTCCAATATCCCAGGATTATTTCTGCGAATTTTATGAAAGAGTTATGGCAAGTTTGGTTAATATCTTTGTTATTCCTGCTGTAGTTTTCTGCTGATACAGCAGTACTGTATGATTTTTCATATTTTACTGGTATCTGGGAAAAATCTGAAAAAAATAGGGCTGGTGCGAAACTCTCTGTACTGTATGCACAAAAATCAGATAAAATTCCTGACGAGTTTAAGTCAGGTAGAAAAATTCGTGAACACTGCTGGACTGTTCTGGCAGATTGCTGTTTTTAATGCTTTGTTGATCAACTGTTTAGATAACCATTGCCAACTCTTCTAAAACTATTTCAGTAGATATATACTCCTAGGATAACCCCTGGGATGTTGCTGGATCACTTGTTTGTTGATGTGTTGCTTGCTTGAGATTGTCTGCTATTGTTTGTTGTTGTTTGATCATAATGCATGGGTAGAATCATGTTTTCGTAGTTGATTCTTTCTAAGCTTACCTGTGCTGAACCGTAGATGCCTCCCCGCCGTCAACCCACTGAGTTGGAGCAGCTTATGGCAGCTCAGGCACAGCTGACCCAAGTTATGACCTAGTTCATGGAAGCTCAGAACAACAACAACAACAACAACAACAACAACAACAATGGGAACAACCAGCCTCAGGGAGATGCTCTCACCAGGTTTCTGAGGTTAAGGCCAGCTCAGTTCTCTACTGCAGCAGAACCAATGGTTGCTCTCGACTGGTTGCGTTCAGTCAACAAGGATCTGGTAACTGTTGGATGCACTGATGCTGAGAAGGTGAGGTTTGCCGCTCACCTACTGGAGGGACTAGCTGCTTCTTGGTGGGACACTTTTCAGATCACCCACCTGCTGGCATTGTGACTTGGGCAATGTTTGAGGAAGGTTTCAGGACCAACCACGTGTCTTCAGGAGTTCTGAGCCTGAAGAGGAAGGAGTTTCGCAACTTGCGCCAAACCAACCGCACTGTGGCTGAGTACATTGAGGAGTTCAACAACCTGTCTCGTTATGCACCTGAGGATGTTGACACTGATGCCAAAAGGAGGGAGAGATTCCTGGATGGCCTCAGTGATGAGCTTTCAGTGCAGATACTAGTGGTTTATTGCCCCACTTTCCAGGAGCTTATGGACAAGGTCAGGATCTTGGAAGGAAAGCACAAGCAGGTGGAAAGCCGCAAGAGGAAGAGCAACAATCACCACTCTGGTTCTCACCACAAGTCTCGCACTTCTTATGATGGATACGCCAAGCATGGAGGGAGTGACCATGTCACCATGGGAGCCATGAGCGCCACCACCATGGAGGCGATGGAAATCTGATTTTCTTTTCTTTTTCCATGTCCGAATCTGTCAAGTACTGGCAGAGGCGATGGTTTTATATCCGCGACTCCGTAGTGCCTAGGCAGGATTTTGGTCTTGTTCCTTTCGACCCCTCCCAAAAGATCGAGCCTAAAAGGTCTTGGAAAAACAAGATCTTGGATGGCGAGGTGGCGGAGATAGAGGCTCTCTATCGTCAGGTGGAGGATCTCCAGTTGATTCCGGACAGGAAAGTGAACAGTGTGGATATCATCCGCACTTTTCTCGAGCGTCGGGTGCAGCCACTCCAGGCTAGGGCGCACCCGATGTTCCTTTATGTTGGCTGGCATGATCCGACGAGGGTTTCGACTGAGAAATTCTCCTAGGGAGATCTTGACAGGGCCCTTCGTTCGCTGCTGAAGTTCAAGGCTAGAGAGGATATCCCGGGGAAGTCGCTGACTCCTCCGTTTTCTTCTTCGTTTCCTGTTCCACAGGTGTAGATCCGTGCGCGTAGCGCTATTTTTCGACTGCATTGTTTTGTGTTTGTTTGCTAACAAATTGTTCTTCTCTTGTGCAGAGCTACAAAGTGTCGGGTATGTCGCCTCTATTACCCGAAGTATATCCGGATGCTCCAGATAATGATGTGGTGGATTCCATGTCCGAGCTGCCATCGGCGTGATCTCCGGTTGAAGATGCCAACGAGTCGAGCGAGGACCACACTCGCAAACGATCGCAGAGCTCCAGCGAGTCTTCGGATGCTTCTACTCCTCCGACTCCTAGGAACCCTCTGTGTCTTGAGCGTCACAGTGATGGGCATGGAGGCTCTTCCCCACCTATTCTTGCTCTTCCCGTGCGGGCTGTAGCGCCGCACCCGCCAGCGAAGCGGAAGAAGTAAGAAAAGAAGGAAGAGAAGAAAGAGGAGAAGAGGGACCGAAGTACCCCTCCTGTCTTCAACCTGAGCGAGCTTGACTCGTAAATTTCTTCTGCACTTTGTTTTCTTTACTGTTTACTTTGTTCTTGTACTAATTTGTCCGTGTGCAGGCACTCGTCCAATGACTCCTCTAGCGATGGTGCTCGGGAGATGATGGGGGAGTCGAAAGTTGCATCTCCTCCTCCTTAGACGGTGTCTACTTCTGAGGGCGCTGCTCCGAACCCTCCTCCGCAGGAGGTTCAGTCGGTTGCGCCTCAGAATTTTGCTAGCGGACCTTCGACGCTGCCATCAGATCATGTAAGTTTTTCTATCTCCTGCCACTGGGGGAACCCCCGAGCATCTGTAAAAGAGTTTTCTTGTTTTGTTCTTCCTTCGAGTCTCGGGGGAGCCCCCGAGCGTTTTCGTGTGTGTATTTTGCTTCTTTTTCTTTTCTATTTGGCGTAGCCCCCGAGTCCTTTTCCTGACTAGCAGGTCTTCTTCCTGCAGCCTTTTGTGCAGGATGCCAAGCGACTGGTGCAGGAGCACCTAGTGCTGGAGGCAGCCTCAAACAGCTTCAAGGTACTGTTATGCCTTTGATGTTTGCTTCTTCGTGTATTCTTGTCCTGTTATCTGACGCTTGTAATTTTTGAATGCAGAGGAGCATAACACCTCCCTTCGTGAGATTGATGCTCTCAAAAAGAGCCTCGGTCAAGCGGAGAAGAAGGCCGAGGTCGCCGTTGGTGCGAAGGAGCGCCTTGAGCTGGAGCTGGCTACTGCGGCCGAGGCTAAGGAGCGCCTGCAGCGGGAGGCCACGGACCGCGAGGAGCAGCTTGCCACTGCTACGACTGCGCGTGAAAGAGAGGTGGCTGGCAAGCTCATGGCGGCTGCCAAGGCTGTTTTCGAGTGAGTATCTTCACTTGAATCTTTTTTGGTTTTCTTGTCTTTCTTCTGCTTGGCTTTGTTCATTCCTTCTCTTTATTGTCTCAGATGCCGCGGGCATCGAGTTTGACCGCGGTGCTCTGGAGCACGGGAGTGCTCTAGATGATGCTACGGCAGCGGTCGAAGATCGCTGTAGCACCGTCGTCAGATCGCTTGCCAAGGCCAAGGAGGTCCTTGGGCGCTTCTACAAGGAGCTTGTCCCCAAGGGCGTGGCCCTTGATGATGTTGACACTCTGGCGGAGGCACTGTCAGCCGAAGCACCTACAGCGTACAAGTGCAAGCAGAAGGGCATCGGCGCATCCGTCGGGCTGGCAATGGCTTTGGCGGCTGGAGCGGAGCTGGACCTGTCCCAGATCACTTCCCGGATGCCGACGACTGCGGATGGATCCGTGGTAGCCTTTGCTACCTATTCTGCTCACTATAAGCGATATGGGCCAAAGCTGATTGATCTGCTGACCGAGTACGTGCTACAGCAGCAGGGGAAGCCAAGGCGAGGCAATCCGGCTCCGAGGCTACTCAGGGTGCCGTATCGTAGGTGTTGTAGTTGTAGGGTAGTTGTAGTCTCTTTTGTTGTAATTATGTTGATGAACAAATCCCTGTGCCACGTAGTGGCTTTTTATGCGCTTAATGAATTTGTTGAGTTGTGTTCTTCTTTGTCTGAGTGTTCATGTCTTTTGCCTTTCTGCTGCTCTAGGGTCCTTCGGGTGCTGATCCCGTTGACACCTCGCCTGCCGCGCAGCTACGGCCATCCTTGGATGATTCGTCGCAGCTTGCTTTTCTTCGAGACCGTGTTCGTAGTCTCGAGAAGGAGTTGCTTGGCGTGCATGGCCATGCCGACGTTTGGAAGTCCAAGGCGGATCGCGGTTCGACCAGAGAGGAGTACTTGATGGCGGAATTGCTTCGATTGTCTGAGAAGCTTTAGTGTAAGTTTTTTCGAGCTGCTGCTCATTTCTTCGGATGCGCCTGCTGGCTTTGCATCTTACTTTTGTGCGAGTATCGCAGGTGCTAACCTTGCTCCAAGGGAGGATAAAGAGTGTGTTGCTGTTCGGGTCAATTGTTTGACTCAACAGGACATGGAAGCCGGCGGGTTCTTCTGGATGGATCGCGATCGTGCCATGGCTCTGGCAACGGTGCAGGATCCCGTTCACCAAGTGTCGCGGGTGCTTCGTCAAGTGCAGACTTCACTCTCGTCGGTTCTGCATGTGATGTTTCCCCTGGATGCTGCACCAACAACCCGGTCTGGTCTTCTGTCTAAATTTCGGAGCGTGACTCGTGTCCAGGAATTGGTGAGGCAGCAGCTCGTCGCAGGGGTGAAGGCTGCACTGTCCCTTGTTAGGCTGCATCGCCCAGATGTAGATCTGTCTGTTGTAGAGGCTGGACCACCTCTTCGGCCGGATGGTAGCGAGTGGGATATGCGTCCGCATTATGTGGCTGTAAGGCAGTATGCCGAACAAGTCGTAGATTTGTTTGAGTAGCGTCCTCAAGTTATTCTTTAGAATAGGTAGTACCTGTAAAAGAGATAGATGTAAAATTTGTATATTTCGACTGGGCATGTTGTGCCCTTTGCTATAAAGGTTTGGTTGTTGTTTGAGCACGCAGTGCTTTGTTTGAGTACGTGTCCTTTTCATTAGCCTGACGTTGTCAGCTACTCAGGTGTACACGTGTTATCCTCAGTCGATGAAATCGTGAGGTGGGGGGAGCCCCCGAGTGCATTTGTAGCATGAAGTAAAGTTGCAAATAGCGAACGAAATTTTGGGGCGAGACACTTAGCTTTATTTATATCGTAATGGAGGAAGTACATTGTTCGGCTGAGTAGCCTTGGCTAAAAAGCCTTATTGAAAGTAAAGGGGTAGGTAGCTAAGGGTAGAATCGTCGCAAGTGTGCGATGTTCCATGGGTTGGAGTATGCGACTCCAGAATCCACGTGCTTGAGGCGATAGGCGCCACCTGGGATGACTTCGGTGATGATGTAGGGTCCTTCCCATGGTGACTCGAATTTCTTCGGTCGCTCTGGCTTGAGTCACAAGACGAGGTCTCCTTTGATGAAGGACCTTGGACGCAGCCGTCGGCTGTGGTAGTTGCGGAGACTCTGCTGGTACACCGCTGATCGAGCTGCCGCTATGTCTCGTGCCTCGTCGAGTGTGTCGACGGCGTTTTTGAGTGCAGCCGTAGATTCGGCTTCGCTGTAAGCGACGACCCGGGGGGCCTGGTGGCGTACTTCGGCTGGTAGCACGGCTTCGGCTCCGTGCACCATGAAGAATGGCGTGTAGCCTGTGGAGCTGTTTGGCGTGGTACGCAAGCTCCATAGGACGGATGGTAGCTCTTTCGTCCAGGCTCCAGCTTTTCGCTCAAGTGGGCTTATGAGGCGCTTCTTGATGCCAGTGCCGATTAGGCGGTTGGCCTTTTCCACCTGCCCGTTCGTTTGCGGGTGTGCCACCGAGGCGTATGTGATGTTGATTCCGAGGCCTTCGCAGAAGTCTTGGAATTCTTTGGAGATGAAGTTCGATCCATTGTCGGTGATGATGCTATGCGGTACGCCGAACCTGTAGACAATGGATTCAAAGAACTTGACGACAGTTTTGCCCTTTTGGTTAGTGACCGGCATGGCCTCGATCCACTTGGTGAATTTGTCGACTGCGACCAGGAGGTAGACGTGCCCCCCTTTCGAGGACTTTGGCAGTTTGTCGATCATGTCGAGGCCCCATTGAGCGAAGGGCCAGGCTATAGGTATGGGCCTGAGCTCGGACCCGGGTGCGTGTGGTTTGTCGGTGAACCTTTGGCACCCCTTGCATCTTCAGACGATGTCCTTTGCGTCACTCATGGCCGTTGGCCAGTAGAATCCAGCTCGTAGAGCTTTGGCGACAAGGGAGCGGCTGCCTGCGTGATGGCCACAGATGCCCTCGTGGATGTCTTGGAGGATGGTTCTCCCATCGCTGATGGTGACGCACCTTTGTAGTACACTCGTAATGCTGCGCTTGTACAGCTCGCCGTTGATGATGGTGAAGGCTTTTGACCGGCGAGATATGCGTCGGGCATCCGTCGGACTATCAGGCAGTTCTCCATTTATCAAGAACTGGAGATACGGTCGCGTCCAGGTTTCTTCGACTGCCATGACCTGCATCAGGTTGACCATGGCGACTTATGTGTCCAGTTTCTCGGGTCCTTCATGACCTTCGGGTAGCGTAGCCCCCGAGTGTTCTGCTTCTTCGGGTGATCCCTTGGGGAATTTCCGCTTGATGGATGGCACGCAGATCTGTTCGAGGAACACACCTGGTGGTACCTTTGCGCAGGTGGAACCGATGTTGGCGAGTCTGTCGGCTTCCTCGTTGCTTTCTCTCCCAACGTGCCGAAGCTTGCAGCCGTCAAATTCTCCTGCGAGTGCGTTGTAGAGTGCGCGGTACGCGATCATGTTTTCGGCGTGTGCGTCGTACTCGTTCATCGTCTGCTGGACGACGAGGTTGTAGTCACCGTAGATGACCAGGCGCGTTGCGCCGCAGATCTTCTCCATCCTCATGCCGTGGATGAGGGCTTCGTATTCGGCCTCGTTGTTGGAAGCTCGGAATTTCATCCGAAGGACGTACTTCATCTGGTCGCCCTGCGGGGAGGTCAGTATGACCCCAGCTCCTGCTCCAGCTTCACGCTTGGAGCCGTCGAAGTGCATCGTCCATGACTGCGACATGTCTGGGGTGTCTGGCAGCTGCAGCTCCATCCAGTGTACAAGGAAGTCCGGGAGGACCTGAGATTTGATTGCGAGTCGCTTCTCGTAGACGATGTCTAAGGGTGATAGCTCGATGCCCCACAGGGCCACGCGTCATGTGGCCTCTGGGTTATTCAGGATGCTGTTCAGGGGTGCCTCATTGATGACCATCACCTGGTGCTCCTGGAAGTAATGGCTCAGCCGACGAGCCGTCATGAACACGCCGTAGGCGAGTTTTTGGTAGTGAGGGTACCTTTGTTTTGTTGGCGTCAATACCTCGCTGAGGTAGTAGATTGGGCGTTGGACCCCATGGGTCTTGCCTTCTTCAGGTCATTACCACTAGCACGGTGCTGACCACCTGGTGTGTGGCTGCTATGTACAGCAGCAGAGGCTCACACTCCTTTGGCGTGACCAAAACGGGCGAGGTGGAGAGTAGTCGTTTGATACTTTCGAACGCATCGTCGGCTTCGGGCGTCCACTCGAATTTATCTGCCTTGCATAGCAGCTGGTAGAATGGCAGGGCCTTCTCACCCATGCGGCTGATGAATCTGCTCAATGCCGCTATTCGTCCTGCGAGCTGCTGGACACCCTTGAGGTTTTTCGGCTTCTCCATCGCCATGATGGCCCGGATTTTCTTCGGGTTCACCTCGATCCCTCGCTGGGAGATGAAGTAACCAAGGAGCTGTCCCGATGGGACGCCGAAGGCGCACTTTTCGGGGTTGAGCTTGATCCTGTAGCGGTCGAGATTATCGAACGTCTCGCGGGGTTCGTCGATGAGCGTTTTCGCCTCCCTGGTTTTGATGACTATGTCGTCGACATAGACTTGGACGTTGCGACCGATCTGGTCCTTCGGGCATGCCTGCATGCATCGCTGGTACGTGGCACCTGCGTTCTTTAGCCTGAAGGGCATTGTGTTGTAGCAGAACACTCCGAACGGTGTGATAAACGTCGTTTTCTCTTGATCTTCGACCCTGAGTCGAAATCTGGTTGTAGCCTGAGTAGGCATCGAGGAAGGAGAGTTTCTCGCATCCTGTAGTCGAATCGATGATCTGGTCGATCCGAGGAAGAGGGAAGTGGTCCTTTGGGCAGTGCTTGTTCAGCGACGTGAAGTCCATGCACATCCGCAGGATATCCGTGTCCTTCTTGGGAACCATCACTGTATTTGCGAGCCATTCGCTTTCTTTGATCTCCCTGATGAAGTCTGTAGCGAATAGCCTATTTATTTCCTTCCCGATGGCTTCAGCCCGTGGCTCGGACAGTCTCCGGATGGACTGCTTGACGGGCTTGGTGTATGGAAATACGTTGAGTGCATGCTCGGCGAATTCCTTGGGAACTTCTGGCATGTCCGCAGGACACCAGGCGAAGATTTCCCAGCGCTCACGGAGGAATTCGACGAGCGCGCCTTCCTATGCGGGGCTGAGGTCGTTGGCGATCAACGCCGTCTTGGAGGCATCCGTCGGATGGACCTGCACCTTCTTTGTGTTGACAGTGGAGTCGAAGGACATGTTAGGTGCGTTTTGTCGTGCGACTGGGGGTGCCCCATTGTCCATCACCTCGCGGAGCCTTACGAACTCCTCCTGCATGCCGAATGATTGGGAGATTCTGTTGAAGTCCCTGTCACATTGGTCTGATCGGGTGAAGCTCCCGTGGACTGTGATGACGCCCTTTGGTCCTAGCATCTTGAGTAGCAGGTATGCGTAATGTGGGACAACCAAGAACCTCGTGAATGCTACACGTCCGAGGATGGCGTGGTATTGTGATGGCCAGTCCACCACTTCGAATTCGAGCCGCTCGAGTCGGAAGTTGTCCGGCTTGCCGAAGATGACGTTGAGCCATATTTTGCCCAGGGGGAATATGCCCTTTCCTGGGACGATGCCGTGGAACGTTGTGTTTGACTGTTCTAGGCTGCACTACGGGATCCGCATTGCTGCTAGAGTACTTGCGAACATCAGGTTGATGCCGCTGCCGCCGTCCATGAAGACGCGGCTCATCTCGAAACCTCCGATCTGCGCCTCCAGCACCAGGGCAGCATGACCTGGGCGAGGGATCTAGAAAGGGTGATCCGAACGACTGAACGTGATGGAGTACTCCGATCCGCTGAGGTACTCAGGGATGGCGGGTGGAGTTGCCACGGCCAGGTTGATCTGACGGGTGATTTTCTTCTGCACCCTATTCGTGGGGCACCCCTTCTGGATCATCAGTGCTCCTTTTGGTGGGGGATACCCGTTCCCAGCGTTATTCTGTGCTGGTGCGACTGGTTGGTTTGGGCCTCCTACAGGTGGCGGTGGAGGAGCTCCATGCGCTATCTCACCTGGCGCGGGTGCGTTCCCGAATCCAGGAAGTGGAGCTTGCTGCCTCATCTGGACCATGCTTTCGCTGAGTTTCTGGAACTCGCGGCAGTACTTGAGCATGTGGCTTGCCTTCTTCTTGCCATCCTGCTTGTCGATGTAGAAGTGCATGGTGCATGGACCCGAAAGTTTTTCGTATGCTGAGGGTCCGTTATCGCGGTCGCGGCGCTGCCATGACTATGCTGGGCGTCCTCCATCGCGGAAGTTTCCTCCGCGGTATCCTCCGCTGTTGCGAGTGGCGTCGTTGCGGCGATCGGCGTAGCTGGCCGCGACCATGTCCGGTCCATCGCGATCGTCGTAGACGCGCGATCTCCTCTTGCGACGGCGCTCTCGTCATCGGCCATAATCGTCCTCTTCCTCCGAGTGTGCCCGGTGGACGGAATCTTCGCCATTAGCCCACCTGTTGGTGATGTCCATGAGGTGATCGAGTGCCTTGGGCTTGACGCGCCCAAGTTCCTCCTTGAAGTCCTGGCGCTTGACGCCGTCTTTGAAGGCGTCGATGTCCCTCTCTTCGGAGATGTGCGCTGCGGAGTTCTTGGTGTTGGACCAGCGTAGTATGTATGAGCGAATGGATTCGCCCGTTCGTTGAGTGCAGGCCCGCAACTCCTCGATTGAGGCGGGTCTCTTGATGGTGCCTTTGAAGTTTCGGATGAAGCTATAAGCGAGCTCCTCTCAACTTCGGATGGACCCTGAAGATAGGCTGCTAAGCCAGATCCGGGCTGCACCTGTCAGCTGCAGCTGAAGGCATTGCATGGCGGTTTCCTTGTTTCCACCGTGCAATTTGACGGATGATAGGTGGTCGCTGAGCCATGCCTTTGGGTCTTGTGTGCCGTCGAACTTCGGAGTATCCGAAGGAAGCTTGAAATTTCGCGGCATCCGCGTCCGTCGGACAGATCTGCTGAAGCACCGGGCTCTGCAGAGTTCTCCTTCGTCTTCGTCCATCTCGGATTCAGACGAGCATGCACGCTTAGCTCGCGCTTTGTCGATTTTGCACTGTGTTAGCGCGTCTCTGGCGTCGTAATCGCGGCTGCGATGACGCGAGCTTTTGTGCCTTCGAGGAAGGTCATGGTCCTCTTCTTCGGATGAAGGAGTGGGGTTGCGGTTGAACCTGACCGTAGCTTTCTTTTTCGGCTCCATAGTAGTTTCTTGATGGAGCGCAGCTCCGACGAGTCCGAGTCCGGTGAGTGCGGACTTGTGCATGGCTCTCTTCGGGTCCCCCTCCGGAGGTGGGTGGGCCGCGAGGTACGCATTGACTGCTATGATCGCAGCTTGCGGTGTCTTTGGGATGATGTTGCCGCCGGCATCCATCTCCATGAAGGATGCGTTGAGTGTTCGGGTCACCTCACGACGCTCCTTGGGGTCCATGTTCTCCGTTCGGGAGTGGTGCTTGTTGCCGTGGTTGCCGTTCGAGCTGGAGCCGATGCCCATGGTGGAGAGCGCGGCTCGTCGCGCGCTGGACTCTGAGGCTGCTTGTTTGCATTTGTCGAGCACCTCCTGCATCTTGACCTGCTTCTTGTGCTCCTCGATCAGGAGCAGATGGTAGGCCATCAGCAGATCCCGTGAGGAGTCTGCAGGAAGGATTATGTCGCCTGCCACGGCGGCGCGTGCCTGGGCCCATCCTTCTTTGCTAAGGCGGATGACATGGCCGTTGTTGTCCCCTTCGGGTGGGGGGGACTGGCTTCTTCTGTTTCCGCCGTTTCGATCTGGCGGGTTCGGTGTCGGGTTGGGCGTTTGCTGATCCACGTCGCCCTGGATGACTACTGCGCATTGGTAGCGCTCGTAGATTGGTCTGCTGCTGCCGCAGCTTTCGGATCCGGAACCGTAGGTCCCTTCATCCGATGGCGGATCGCATATGTCGGAGTTGCAGCTGCTGCTGTCGTAGGAATCATCTGTTGATGATATTGTGCGTAGCACAGGGTGTGGGGCCCATGAAGCGGGCCTGATTGATGGTAGGGGCACCCGCTCAGGGAGGCGGAGGGTGCCAGTTTGCCCCACCTGGAAGCAGAAGCTCCCGAACAGGATTTCGAGTCCGTCGCCTACGGGTTCGAAGTCCTTCATGGTGGCCGGTGAGTGGGCGGTGAAGTCAAAAGCGCCGAAGAGGAGGTGACTCTCCATCGCCGCAGAGTTGTAGATCGATCGGGTTGGGACCGTCACGATCGCACAATCAGCATCCCCAGTTCCCACAGACGGCGCCAATTGACGAGGTTTAGACTCGTCAATGCCCATTGTTATGGACTTGGGTTTTGGAGAAGATGGGGATGCTGGAGATCGCGGAACGATTAGCAAACAAGCAATACGGGACACGAGGTTTACCCAGGTTCAGGCCCCCGGAGGGAAAACCCTACTCCTGCTTGTCTGCTCTTGATTACGGCGGAACCGGTGATTACAGAGGTGCGCAGATGCAATCTGGCGTGGAGGTGTGTATGCGAAAGTATGAGTCGACCGATCTAGATCGTGCCCTCCTGGCCTTTATATAGACGTAGGCAGGTCTCGGGCATAGACCTAGTCGGTTACAAGTTCTAGGGTTTTACCCCTTTGAATTTCCTATATACTCTAGTCTTTCTCTCCAAGGATCCGAAGGCGTCATGGGCCTGGGCCACCCGAAAGTCTTCATGGGCCGGCGTATATTTGCCATGGGCTTTCCTTGGGCTAGACCAGGTATGTTGAGATCATGTACCCGTGGGGTATAACCATGTCAACCCCAACACGACGTTTCGGACTACGCCGCGCGGCGACCTCACGGTCTCCCTCTACGCCAGCAAACTCTAGCAGCTCGCCGACGAGCTCGCGGCCATCGGTCGCCCCGTCGACGACCACGACCTCACCCTCCAATTCATCGAGGGTCTCGACGACACGTACAGGATGCAGGGTGAGATCATCAAAAACGTTGTCCCATTTCCCTCGTTCGCTGACGCCTTTTCCCGCATTCAATTGGCTGAACAGTCCGTGCTCGCCCGGCAACACGGTGCTGGTGCTCACGTCATGGCCGTTCATGGTGACGCAGCCAGGGGAGCGGCGACTATGGCCCCGGGGGCGCGGATCATGGTCACGGCGGTGGCGGCACTCAGCCGCCCATCCCGGGGGTCAGCCCCAATTATCGGGGCAAGCACCCGATTCCTAGCAACAACGGCTACAACGGCGGCCAGCACTCCGCCAGCGGCGGCCGCGGCCGTGGGCGTGGTCCCTCTGGTGGCCCCGGCCGTGGTGCTGGCGACACCTCCAGCGGGCGTGGCGTCTCGGGCGTTCAGCATACGTCGTGGGTGGGATACTTTGCCCCTGTCGGCGCGCCATTCCTGCCTGCACGCGCACTCTGGGTACTTCCCAACATCGCTGGTGTCCTCGGCGCTCGTCCGGGCACAGCTCATCATGCCTACCCCGTCCTGATCCAGGGTGCACCTCCCTAGGCTCCGTCGGTCTACTACCCGCCGTCCACACCAGCCTACACCACGCCAGCTTACTCTTCACCGACCTACAGCTTCGACCATACCCAGATGATCACTGCCGCCCCAAGCAATGCACCGTACCCGCCACCGGAGTGGATCATGGACTCTGGCGCGTCATCGCACGTCACCGGTAAGACGGGTAACTTGGCCTCTTTTCATTCCCCCTTAGGTCATAATTCTCAACATATAGTTGTCGCCGATGGATCGAAACTTCCTATTCTTGCCATAGGTTCCATTCAAATATCATCTCTTCCTTTACACTTGCAGAATGTTCTTGTTTCGCCTCACATAACCAAGAATCTCATTTCGGTGCGCAAATTTACTCGTGACAATTTCGTTTCCATCGAATTTGACCCCTTTGGTTTTTCCGTGAAGGACCTAACCACCAAGACTCTACTTCTTCGCTCCAATAGTGATGGTGATCTCTACCCCTTCTCCGGCACCAAGACACCTCCACCGACAGTGCTCTCCACCACCCTTGGCGACTTGTGGCACCAACGCCTCGGACACCCTAGCAAAAATTCTCTCTCTCATTTGCCCCTAGATTTCCTTTCACCATGTAATAATAATGACGACGATGTCCATTCCCCTCCCTCCTTTGCCATGCATGCCAATTAGGGCGCCAACCTCGCCTACCCTTTCCCACCTCTACCTCACATACCATTGTTGCCTTCGATCTCATCCATTGTGACTTGTGGACATCACCGATCTCTAGGATTTTAGGTTATGATTATTATTTGATTGTATTGGACGATTTCACACATTACTCTTGGACATTTCCTCTGAAAAATAAATCCGATACTTGTGCCACCATTCAACAATTTTTTCAATATGTGCTCACTCAATTTCATCTTACTATCAAATGCTTGCAATGTGACAATGGTGGTGAATTCCTCTCTAGTGCCTTGCATGAATTTTTCGCTTCTCATGGTGTCTCTTTTCGTCTTTATTGCCCACACACCTACCCTTAAAATGGCAAAGCTGAGCGCCTCATCCGTACTACCAACGACATCGTTCACACCCTTCTCATCCAAGCCAACATGCCACCATCCTTTTGGACTGAAGCCCTTCACACTGCCACTCACCTCCTCAATCTTTGTCCCTCGCGGTCCGTTCACCATCAAACACCTTATTATAGCTTGTATGGCGTGCACCCCTCCTATGACCATTTACGAGTATTTGGGTGTCTTTGCTACCACAATCTCTATGACACTACTGACCACAAACTCGCCCCGCGCTCGACCAGGTGTTTCTTCCTCGGCTATCCCCGTGAGCACAAGGGATATAGGTGCCTCGATTTGTCTTCTCGCCGCGTCATAATATCTCGGCATGTGGTTTTTGACGAGCGCATTTTTCCTTATTCTCCCGGTGATCGCAGCTCCCCGTCCGCAGAGAATCCCGCTCCGTCTGTCCCTGGTGACACACATTCCGCGGGATCCCGTGCCACTGCAGCGTCGTATCGGCTTGGCAGAATGCACACAAATGACCCAAGTTTGAAAGGAATTCACAAACTAAACTCTCGATGAAACTATTTTACTCCACTAACCCTTTGTGTAGCGCCTAACGGAAAAGCTTCACACTACATAGTATAGCGCCTATGTCAAAGGCGCTACACCCCTTGCCAGCATGGCACGCGGATCCCAGAGATCGCACCAGTAGCGCCTTGATGTAAGACGTTACTAACGAAGTGTAGCGCCTAACAAATAGGCGCTACACTATGTTTTATATGGTCCGTATCAATATTAGACAAAAGGTTGCCTTAGCTTGGATGGTTTAGCTCTTTGGTCTTAATCTAGTAGATCTTGGGTTCAAATCCTACATCCCGTCTATTTTTCTAAGCTCCATTTTTATGGCAAAGCTGTTAAACATTTTTGAACATCTAAGCTCCATTTTTATGGCAAAGCTGTTAAACATTTTTGAACATCCAAATGACATGTATAAAACTATGCATTATTATTTTGGAATTGACATTATAAATCTCTTCTAATATTTAGATTTTGCAATGAGTACCTGATTTCAGCCAAGGAATATACATAGACCTTCTGTTGTTTTAGCCGCCACACCGTTAAACAAAGTAGACATGCACGTGTCCCAACAATATTAACTCTAATATTTGGACAATATAACATTTTACGCCGACCAAACATGAACTGATTAAGGGAGAAGAGAGTGTTCGGTCATACTAATGTGCGGATTGTCAACTGTTACTACTCGCTTGCGTAAAAAATAAAAAGATACTGCTTACTACTCGCGGGGATTATCTACTGTTCACTATGGTTCAGCATGCTTTTGTATCGTTTGCTACATGAGACCACCGTACATCTACGGACTGCTCAACTACATCAGTTTTGTTTTGCATGTCCGCTATAATCCCAACTTCCAATGTTGTTTGTCACGGTTATTTAACATGCTTTTGCAATGTTTTGCTACGGAGTGCATAAGTTTTGCTTTTTCTGTCAGCTATAATCTGCTACACTCCGATGGAGATAAGACAAATTCATTGATGAACTAAGAGAAAAAAATCTATTTCTTGACAACCTATTCGCGGATTTTCAAGAATGTTTAGCAGCTTTGACATTAAAATGGAGCTAAGAAAAAAAGATGGAATGTAGGAGTTGAACCCACGATCTACTAGATCAAGACCAAAGAGCTAAACCATCCAAGCTAAGGCAACCTTTTGTCTAGTATAGATACGCCCCACATATAAACATACGTGTAGCGCCTATACGTTAGGAGCTACACTTCGTTATGTAACATCTTACGTCGAGACGCTACCTGGAGCGGTCCCTAGGACCCGTGTGCCACGCTGGCATGGGGTGTAGAGCCTTTGACATAGGCGCTACACTGTGTAGTGTGAAGTCTTTCCGTTAGGCGCTACACAAAAGGGTTAGTGGAGTAAAATAGTTTTGTCGAGAGTTCAGTTTGTGAATTCCTTTCAAACTTGGGTCATTTGTGTGCATTCTGCCTACCGGACTCCGTACCTTCCGCCCTATCGACGCACGCCACCAGGTCCCGTGCCGCGCCCCACCTCCCCTGGTGCACCTTCCCGGTCCACCCATGTCCCACTCCACCCTGGTCCCCATCGCGACCCTCCCTACCCATCGAGCCGACCACCACCTGGACACCCACCCTCGGCCCCACCCCTTCCCATCTCCCCCGCCTCGGGAGTCCCGCGACGAATCTCCCTTGCCGACCGCGCCTACCTGGTCCCCTGTCGTGTCCACCGAATCCACCTTGCCTCCCGTGTCGCCTACGCCAGTTCCTGCCTCGCCTCTGTCTGCCCACCCTCCTGCACCACACTAGCCCCTGCCCCCAGGCATGTTTCAGTAGCTCCCCCCAATAACCCACACCCCATGGTTACACGCGACAAGTCTGGTTATTCCATGCCTAAGCAATACTTCACTCTCACTTCTTCCACCACTTCTATTTCTCCCATTCCCTCCACATATAGATCATCTCTCAAAGATCCCCAATTGGTACAATGCTATGCTTGATGAATATAATGCCCTAATGCGAAATGACACTTGGTCTCTTGTTGCTCGTCCTGCATGTGTCAACGTGGTGACCGGGAAATGGATCTTTCACCACAAGTTCCATCCTGATGGGTCTCTCTCTGGCTACAAGGCGCGTTGGGTGGTCCGTGGATTCACTCAAAATATGGTGTGGATTATGATGAGACTTTTAGCCCCGTGGTCAAGCCAGCTACCATCCGTCTCGTCCTCAGCATTGCCACCACTCATTCGTGGCCTATTCATCAGATGGATGTGAAGAATGCTTTCCTTCATGGCGATCTTCAGGAAACGGTCTATTGTGAGCAACCCTCGGGCTTTCTTGACTCCACTTATCCCACCACGTGTGTCACTTGCGAAAATCACTCTATGGTCTAAAACAAGCCCCCCCGCACATGGTTTCATCGCTTTACCACCTTCCTTCTTTCCATTAGTTTTTTAGCTTCCAAGAGTGATTCTTCTTTATTCATTCTCAAAATGGCTCTTCTTTTGCATATTTGCTTCTCTATGTGGATGACATTATTCTCACAGCTAGCACCACCACCCTTCTTTGCTCCATTATACATTCTCATAGTCGTGAGTTTTCCATGAGTGATCTTGGTGATATACATTATTTTCTGGGCATTAATGTGCATCGCACTCCTGATGGGCTCTTTCTCTCTCAACAACAATATGCATTGGAAATCTTAGACCGTGCTCATATGCTCAATTGCAACCCCATACCTGCGCCCATTGACACACGTTCCAAAATTTCTGCCCATGATGGTGCTCAGGTCGTTGACCCGATCCTTTATAGGAGTCTTGTCTGCGCTCTTCAATACCTCACCCTCACTCGCCCAGATATTGCATATGCCATGTAACAAGTGTGCTTATTCATGCATGATCCACGAGACTCTCATTTTTAGCTTGTGAAGCACATTCTGATGTATATCAAGGGGACATCTCACTATGGTTTGCGGATTTATCGGTCTTC
This sequence comes from Avena sativa, assembly GCA_916181665.1. Taxonomy (NCBI): domain Eukaryota; kingdom Viridiplantae; phylum Streptophyta; class Magnoliopsida; order Poales; family Poaceae; genus Avena; species Avena sativa. The sequence goes on along the minus strand of OV702283.1, from coordinate 338,784,918 downwards.
ATCGCTTGATCTTATTGCATATTCTGATGCTGATTGGGCGGGGTGTCCTGACACTCGCAAATCCACCTCGGGATTTTGTGTTTTTGTTGGTGACAACCTGGTTTCCTGGTCTTCTCGGTGCCAACAAACTATCTCCAGGTCGAGTGCTGAAGTTGAATACCATGCGGTGGCAAACTGTATTGCCGAGTCTTGTTGGTTACGACAACTACTGCAAGAACTTCATCATTCTCCATCCCGAGTCACCGTGGTATATTGTGACAATGTGAGTGCCATGTACATGTCCTCTAATCCCGTGCAGCATCAGCGGACGAAGCATGTGGAGATTGATATTCATTTTGTGTGTGATCGTGTCGCCCTTGGAGAAGCTCGTGTGCTCCATGTTCCCACAAGCTCTCACTTTGATGATGTCTTCACAAAAGGGTTGCCAACATGAGTTTTTTCAAGACTTTCGTTTCAGCCTAAACATCGTCTCTAGCGTCGTTCCGACTGCGGGGGGTGGGGGTGTTGAACACATTGTTTTGTAACATAGGCTGTCACGTTGCTGTACCGTTGTACACGTTCCTAGTCCACCGATCGATCCTTCCTAGATCAGATATCACACTCGTTGTGCAACCACTTGCATTATCTATTTGTACTCCCCACGATCATTAATGAGATTTAGTTACTCTCTCTGAAATTCTGCTGCCCGTGGATGGTGCCGGTCGAGGAGCAGCCAGGCGGTGCTTAGATGGCGCCTGGAGGGCGGGCAACCGGCCAACGGATCCTCGCCGGCGTCGGCCCATCGGCCGATTCGGGTTCCATCTTGGTTCGTGTCTCTTTTTTATCGAATCAATTTCGGCGTGCTCAATCAGCTTTACAATTATATTCTAACACCACCATTGCAGAAATATATCGCCTGGAAATAAATGACATGTACTTACTCAATTATAAATTATAAGATATCTATCTATACTATTAAAAAGATTGGGACCATTCGTCACCCATGAAAATTTCCGTCTGCCATTAAAAGACTATTTTGCCCTTGACTGTTTGGAGATATTACAAGTTATGCCACCACATAGTGGAACTAGATGGTTACGCTCAGTGTCTTCTTTTTCCAATCAACCCGAACACAAGCCGTCCCCCCTTACAGAAACGTCGCCACCGCCACCCGCGATCTCTGATCATCGGCGAACCTCCACCTCCTTTGGGCGGTGGAACGGGACCGTGGAGGCGCAAAATATAATCACCACGAAGAGGGACTGGAGGTGGAGAAAGGTCCGGGCCCTTGCCCTTCTCAGCGAAGCTCCACCACCCATCGATATCCGAGATCCGACCACCGGCAACATCCACCTCCTCAGGATGGTGGAAGTGGAACTAGATGGTTACGCTCAATGTCTTCTTTTTCCAATCAACCCGAACACAAGCCGTCCCCCCCTTACAGAAACGACGCCACCGCCACCCGCGATCTCTGACCACCGCCGAACCTCCACCTCCACTGGGCGGTGGAACAGGACCGTGGAGGCGCAAAATCTCATCACCACGAAGAGGGACTGGAGGTGGAGAAAGGTCCGGGCCCTTGCCCTTCTCAGCGAAGCTCCACCACCCATCGATATCCGAGATCCGACCACCGGCAACATCCACCTCCTCAGGATGGTGGAATGGGTCCGGGGCGGCCGGCTATAGATAGCGGCGTAACCAGGCCGCCCCTCTGTTCCCGCTCATGCCGCCGGATGCCCGCCTCTCCGTACCCGCTCACGCCGCCGGGCTGGGACCCGCACACCTTCTGCTTCCTCGTTGCCGGACACGGCCACCACGCTCCCACCATAAACACGCATTGTCGCCCGTGGTCCAGCATGCTTCTGCTTCTCGACGCCTGCCTCCACAAGTGCCTGGACCAGTCGGTCCTTCGTCTTCCGCCCACTTCCCTGCTCCTGGCATTGCCTCGCCGGTGTCATCATGGATTACCGCTAGCCTCAACCTGGACTCCCGCGCGCCTCCTCTTGGTTTCACCCAGAATGCCCCTGCAGTCTCCCAGCCCGGACGTCGCATGTGCTGATGTTGTTCAACGGAATGCCGCAAGAAATGTTTAACACGGAGATAACCACAAGTTCTATGGCACGCACCAACACAGAAGATGATGCAGATGCCACTCCCCCGCCCTAAGATTTTCTGGGAAAGGGCCACCGGGTAAACAGCCGTTATCAGGTGGCGCACCCACACGACGCCCTGGATATCACATCATGGACTGAAGATGGACTTATCATGGCTGCTCGCCACAAGAAGTGCAAGCACATCCAGGTATTACTCAACTCCGTGCTTCGCAGCACATCATGTGACGAAAAAGAGGTGTCTGTTGCTATTAGTTTGTTCATTGTAGTGTATATGCCATTGTGGATCGAGATATCAAACAATAAATCTGTGAGAAAAAACTGCGGCTGTTAACATTTTTCACATATTTTAGTACAGTATATAGATACATAGATACATGTGAATCTAAAAAAAATCATGTCACATATTCTGGGACGGAGGAGTATGTACGCCTTGTGGACTGAGACTTAGCTGTGGCTAGGGATGTGCTGATACACCCAAGCCCGCCTAGGTTCAAGCCTCGGTACTTGCCCCAGTGCTTACGCATGATTACACTTATGAACCGAAACAACGGTTCCTTTCCCTCGACTTCATTTTTTGAAATTTAGTATGTCCATGCCCCCGCACTTCGCCGGCCACCCATGCCCTAGCAGCTCGCGTAGCTCCGACACGGTCTCCATGTGGATTCCCCCGCCTACGAAGCCCTCCTGTGCTTCAATCGCGCCGCCATGGATGAACCCTAGATAGCGCCATGGACGACGGCAGGCGGACGATGAAGGAATGGCAACGGGACCCACGGAGGATGGACTGGTTTTCGCTCCACCGGCAAGAAACGCGCAACTACCTCTTCCTCCTCTCCCCGGTGACCCCTTCCCCTTGCCGTCTTATAGCCCCCGCGGCCGGCGAAGGAAGATGGGGACACGCGGAGGACAGACTCGAGAGGAGCCTTCTTATGCCCTCATTTTCGAGAGGAGCCTGTGTGGAGATGCTCGGTCCTTGGCAGAGGACGCTGACGAGCTCGAGAGCGAGTGGTGGGATGCCTTGTGGAAGGGGATCAAAGGGCGGTGCCGGCTGCCGACGGACTCGCGGACGGGGCGCACACCATGGCGGCAGCAGCAGGTCAGTGTAACGCTCTGCCACGAGGACTTCCCTCGCGTTCTGCTCCAACACGAACTGTCGTTCCGACACGGATTGTGCTCGACCACGCGACCAGGTTGGCCTCATAAAAAGCACTATGGTCCATCGATAGTTCGATTCATGGTTCTTTAATTCTGAATTTGTTTGTTTCCTCCGTCCGAGCTGACACAACTGGCATCCACCTATTGTCAAACCCATCAGCAGTAGTAGTGCAGAGCATGGTGGCTTGATGTTTTTTCTCTCCGGATAAACAATTTACCTCTTGCTCGCGGCAGGTGTTCTTTTGTGGGTTTCAGAAGGTTTACCAATTCTTAGTGTACGGAACAGCTGCCACGGTGTGGTTTGCTTGATAATTTCCTTTTTTCCCTTGTGGTTTCAGAGGAAATTGTAGAGCATAAACACAATTAATTAAGTTTGTGTGTATAGAGAAAAATTGAGAGCATAATGACAAACTAATTCAGGTTTTCGTGTGTATAAGACTATAAAGAAATCATAAAGCATATTGTCAAGTGTGATATGTAGTCTTTACATTAGCTGGATGGTGTTGTGGTTAAAATGATAGAATATTTAACCACATTATGATTACAATGCGTAAATGTGACTATACTTGGATATTTGAAAGACCCGTGACAACATACGGGCATTCAGCTAGTATTAGTAAATCATGTATCTAGATGTTATTTATTGTTTTAGTGTATAGGTTTAGAGCAATATGAGTGAAACCTACGCAATAAAAAACGTCTAGCATTTTAGAAAAAGAACTAAAACATATTCCTTTGTCTCAAAATAGACGTCAAAATTTTGTCTAAATTTAGATGAATCTAGATACTAAATAATATCTAGATATATTTAAATTTTGAAAAATTGCGACATCTATTTTGAGACAGAGAGAGTATTATATTTTAAAACAGAGTGAATATCTATTTAGATTCATACGTATTTAGATGATATTTAGATGCATTTTAGTGTTTAGATGCATATGAATTTAGATGAATCACTTGGATTTGTCTAGATATGTATCTAATCACATTTTAATACATAGATACATGTGAATTTAGACAAATCTGAGTCACTGAACAAAGGGTGTATATATTGTATTCTCCTCGAATCAGACTTTTGCCCCGCTATATTAATATAGCAACCAACATAACCGGTACAAACACGATACCACTACTGGGACAGACAGCACAACAAAACCCAAAAGGAAAAAAAGAAAAAGGGAGAAAAAATGTCGACAACGCCGGATCGACAAAAGCGATGATGGCTCGCAACCGTGTGTCCTCCGGAGAATTTCCACCACACTCCTATGCCTTCGAATTGCCATGTACCCAGCAGCACCTTCAAGAAGGGGTGTGACGACGACGCTGGCCGGATAGCTCCTAGGATTTCTCCCGGTATACGGATGGGAGTGGGAGGGAGTACACCCGATGCCCTGCACAGGGAAGGTGGTGACCGCAGACGTCACCGTGTCGGCGCCGACAACGTTGACAGGGATTTCACCCGACCCCCAGAACCCACCACCCGGACAGTCCAAAGCGTTCCCCCAAGCTTGCCGCCCGCCAACATGCACCACCACCGTCGCCTTGTGGAAAACATTACGAGGTCGGATGGACTGAAAGGAGAGAACATTAGCAAGGAGCGGCAGTACAGCAACCCCGTGGGAGGGAACAACCTCCACCGCCAAAGACGGTAGCCGTCCAGACGCAACGACGAGAGCAGACCTGGCCACTGGGAGCCGGAGGGTGGCAAACGCAGAGCCATCTAGAGGGCATCCTCCACCGCTAAAGGCGGGTGCCGCCCGGACGCGGTAGCAAGGACACACCAGGCCGGAGGCCCGGCCAAACCCAAGAGGGGTCCGTAAAGTCCTCGCCACCACACCGCAACACATAGGCCTACCGCTGCTACCCTCATGTTCAGCGCCCTAGGCCCGGCCGGGCAAGCCCCTGAAGCTCCCGCCTTCTTGCTGCAGCAGACGTGGCGTCAGTGCCACCACCCTTATCACGAATCTCTACCCCAGTCCAACCAGAGACGACGCAATAGGACCCGACCCAGCCCGACCTAGATCAGATCGAGGTCCCCACTGCCGCCGCCTGCACCACCAACTGGCAGCACCCGCCGCCTCGCGGCCATCTGTATCGCGTCGGAGCGCCGCCGACCTATTTGAACCACTGCCGAGACGGCCCTCTCGAGCGGAGCAACTCGGCCAAGGGGTGAGCACTGCACCGCTACCTCCCGGAGGAGACCAGGCCAGCCACGGCTATGCCCAGATGCCGAAGCCCCGGCTAGCCCAGATCAAGTCTGGATGGGCCCAGATCTAGGCCGCAGTGGCTCCATCCACAACTGCCGTAGCCAGCCACGTCGCCCCACAGCACGTCGCCGCTGCCAAGCTGCCATGACCGCCGCCCGCCTCGAGCACCGCCAGCTGAACGCACCGCCGCCTGAAGATCTGGTCCCACGAGGACCCTCAAGCGCCGGGAAGATGCAGACCCGCCGCCGCTAGCACCGTACGCGGGGTTGTTTTTTTTCCCCGTACGGTTCTCCGTTTGACTATATGCTGTATTCAACAACTGTATATGCTGCGGCAGGTTCATATCAAGTCTCCAGTGATGGTTTTTCCACCAAAATTGACTGTTTTATAGCCGCACGCCCACACCGTATGCAGTTGAAAGTGCAAATAGCATGTTTGCTATACTAACCACAACAAGCACTCTCATGAGAAGCATCTCCACAGCCAAAATCAATCAAATCGGACCAACACTAGTGCCACTAGCTCACAGCGATCAAAGGCATATTCTACATGCTGAGGTTGTGGCACAGATTACAGGAAATGAAGTGGGTATCATCTTTTTTTTCCTCCTCTATAGTAGAGCATGCATCACTGCTGCTGACGACCACATGGTTGCTTCGATCTTGAGGAACATCCCCCGCTTACTAATCTTCCACCGATCCTTTCTAGACATGATGTAAAAAAATTGTATTTATCCTCTGGAAGGTTGCGAACTCCGATCAAGCAGAGTATTCAAGTTCTATCTTGATGGCGATCCATTGCTTGTGCCAGATTTTATATTCTCATGGGTTTCCCCTTGCAGCTGGCTTTCCTCCGTTCTCATCCCTGTACCATCTACTCAATCTCTGCTGAGTAGCCTCTACCTGAAACATTAGAATAGAAACCATAATTGAGTATATTTCCTTCTAGCACTCAATGAAGAAGACTGTAGGTAACAATGTTTGATCGAACAGTTAACCAGGCTGACCTGTTTATCCCAGTCAGTCCTTATTGTTATGAACAGAAGCACAATTGTTTGGACCAGTGTTCCGAGCAGCATGCCAACCCAGATACCCTATTAGCAGCAACCAAGGAGAGTTAGGACCATGACGTAGAGCCGAGAGGCATAAAGATAATGAGTTTTGTAGCTGATTCACTGATACAATAGTATCGTCCAAAATAATTGTCTTACCTTCACATGATATCCAAGAACATAACCTAGGATCGCTCCAAGAGGGATACCGATCAAGTAATATGTCGTGATGTTAACATAGGCAACTACACTTTGCCAACCCGCACCAACAGCAACACCTACCGAATGATAAAACGGAGTTATAGTTTCACTAAACCCAACAAATCTTTATATTAACAAGAAAAAAGGCAAATGTTTTGACTTTCTTCAGAAAAAAGTAAACCAGACAAAATCAAATAATTCTAATTCAGTCAAATGTTGTAGCAAACCTGATAGCACTGGTTGAACACTGTTCAACAAGATGGAGAAGGCAAGCAGGGGCGAGAGATCAGCAACTGCAGCAGCCACCTCTTCACTCGTGGTAAATATGTAGGAAAGCTTTCCTCGGAACAAAAGGAAGAACACGAACAACACAACTCCTATTGAGAAAGAAGTGGTGACGACGTTTGTGATGGCGAACTTTGCCCTTTTTGCACTTCCAGCTCCAAGCTCATTTGCCACACGCACTCTATAACACACCAAATCAGTATCGTCAAGTCTCTGAAACTAAATCTATCACATGATGCAGCGACAAGAGGCTCTGAGATCAAGAAGTTACCCTGTTGCGGCCAAAAAGCCAATAGAGATCATCATCTCCCAACCATTGATGTTAAGGCTGAAGAGTTCACAAATAGAAACCACAATACTTAATTAGTTCATATGCAACGACAAAGAAACAATATGTAATAATGCAATGACATATATGCACCAGTTATAAGGAATATTGTTGAGAACCAATGCTCATGTAATATACTTCAAGAAGAATGTCATAGCGAATTGAGAAGTAAAGTTAACAAATATTACCATATTGAAAGAGCGTCCAGTGCAACCTCTGGATTCGCCATGTACCCTGTTAGGAGCACCAATATGGTGCTGTACCACAATTCCAGACTGAAGAGGTGGGCAGTGAAAAACATGTATTGTTGTTAGGCGCACCCGAAATGTTGATATGGACAATAAGGTATAAAATGTAGGCACAATCGTGGCCCGTAAGTACATTGCTCTTTTGTTATGGAAATAACTTGTTTCTTTCTTTCTGAAACTGCTGTATATACTCAAAATTCAAGCTTGTTCTTACCAGAGCATGACACCAGAGGATAGAGAGAGCTTGAATATCGGGACAAGGTCGGTGAGAGCCTCGGAGGAGAACCCTGTCCATGTGAGAGGGCAGGCACCGGAGAACACAAAGATGAGCTGCCCAAGTGCAGGAATCCACATTGCGACGACCATGGAGCTCATGACCCCGGCAAGTCCAAATTGGAACTTGACAGTCAAGAGCCAGGACAGGAACAGATGGCTGCCGAGGTTGACGAATGCGAGATAGGTGATGATCACATTCTTGCTCTGCGCCTGCAGGTACATCTGGAGCGTGAAGTTAAGGACGCTCGCGAACATGACGGGGATGTACCAGACCGAGATGACCCCAGCAACGGCGGAGATCTTCGGGTCCTGGCCGATGAAGACGAGTATAGGTTCGGTGAACAGGAATATGGGGAGCATGAGCACGGCGCAGCCGGTGAGGATGATCCAGGAGCGCTGCAGGTAGATGCCCATCATGTGGTACTGCTTCGCCCCATATGATTGCCCGCACAGCGTCTCCAGCGCGCTCGCCATGCCCAGCTGCATTCAGTTTAAACACATCAATTAACTGTTAAAACCATCAGCATTTTCTCCTTTGCAGAATTAAATTTCTGTTAATGTTGCAGCGAAGAATTTGAAAGCTGTTGCGCAAAAACGGCCAGATTGAGATTTGCATGAAAAGTATATCGGACTGGCCCAGGAGACATCATAAACATGGTGTTGGTTAATTCAGACTGGGTTGGGGTTGGAAATGGAATTATCGTCGAACGTTGCTGTCTGTGCCCCCGAAATTCCAGTGGGGTTGTTCGGTTTTGACACTCTGACAGCGAGTACTTGACATCTTGCGAAAAAATTGATTACTACTATTCGTGTGTAGAGTCGACATCAAACTGAACTTTAGTTTTTGCGAGAATTAATAAGAATAAGGTTCCGAACATGGACCACAACACAGTTGGTGTATAAATCTTGTCCGCGTATTTTGCTATCATGTCTGTCACATATCATTATCAAAAGATATATATGCTACTTATAGATGGAGATACGGTCCTTAATCCTCCCTTGTTTATGGTTGGATGAAAACCGACAACGGGTGGAAGCAGGGGCAAGATCCTGGTTTTAATTTCAGAACTAGACGAGCATATACAATTGTAGTATAAATTAAACATTTTAATTATGGCCAACCCATAATTATCTGTCATGTAGCTAGCTAACTAGTAGTATACAAATTCAGCATTTTAATTATGGCCAACCGGCAATTGTTTGTCATCTAGCTAACAAACTACTACTTTGGTCTAGAAATAAATTACTCGAATTGTGTCTAGATACATAAGAATCTGGACAAATTGTACCGGTGTGGTCTTTGCAATGTTTGGCAAGATTGGTGAGATGACAACTGATTGACCTCATGCAAATCGTGCTACGGAACATGTAGGAGGAGGATGAAGGGTAGCCTAATATGAGAAGCAAGCAAATTAGGAAGGTTGTTAATTATTACCAGTATTCCGTTGCTGAAGCGCATGAGGACGGTGGAGACGAGCGCGTAGGCGGCGAGCTCGGTCGGGCCGATGTGTCCGACGAAGGCCTGGCTGATGACGGTGACCCCGAAGGTGGAGAAGCGCGTGCAGATGGACGGCCCCGCCACCTTCCACAGCTTCCGGTTCTCGTCCAGCAGCCGCCGCCCCAGCCCCTCCGCCGCCTCTTCTCCCCCCGATCCATCCTCGGTCACATTCTCGCCGTTTGCCGCCGCCGGCCTCGGCTCGAGCAGCGGGGCCTTGTTCTCCTCCTCCCTCTTCCCCATCATCACAACCGCTCCTCGGTCAGATTAAAAGGGTCACGTGGACTCGGTACTGGAGAAGCAAAAAAAGGTGTCTGGAAGCGGTCCACGTAGCCGAACACCGGTCGACCGGTTTTATAGAGAGCTGGCGGCTGGCTGGGGCTGGGTAGGTAGCGGGCGAGCCGCGAGCGAGGTTAGCTGCCGCCGGGGGCGCGTGCTCATTGGTGGTGGACGCGAGAGAAAACGAAAGAGTATAATTTGGTGGATGGGAGCACGGGTCGTGGCCCCCGTGGCAGCTCCTGCTCCTCTCCTACTACGTTGGCAGGCAGGGACAGGAATATCAGCATTGTATGGACCCGGCTCTTGGATCTCCCAAGTCCAACACATCGATGCACGGTCTTGGCGGGATTTATGGGTGAGACGACCATGAATGCCTTCCCTCGACCGATCGATCAATCTAATCATCTCTCGCTGAATAAAAGTTATTGCTCGCACATGGTGTCGGATAAAGTATCGTGGATTGCTGGATATCGCCCCGGGAAAGACAAGACTGGTTGTATTGTCTGGTAACATAGAATTCATATTGATTATATGGTCTGCCATTAATTGAGAAAATGCTTAGAGTAACTAGCTATGTTAGCCCTTCACAACGTATAGAAAAATCGTGCCCAAACCTGTTTTGAAGCATTGGGCATTGGGTATTGTGCCCTCCATTGCACAGCCGGTGTCCAGAAAAAATTTCAGGGAACCGAAACATCTACTTGCTCCGATGTCCACTACATGCATGCAATATAATACAATTTCTTCATCTGACAACATGAGCTGCTATGAAAGTAATCAGAGAAAAGAATGGATGCATGTTGGTTTACTGGTGTACTTTATGCTGGTGTACTTTATGCGTATATGGGTCCTTCTATTTTCTGGGCACTTTGTACACACTGTGAGATCGGTGCCAAAAAAATTTTTAGAGCATCCTTGATGACATGGCAAACTTTTTGGTGTTTTGGGCACCAGCTACACTATGGAAGGCCTTAGGGCATTCATTATGTTGTCCATAAGAGTATAAGACTATCCATAAGCTAAAAAGTATTTCATAAGACTATCCATATACATAGTGGAGGTTCACTTTAGATGATTTTTCTTAAGGATGATATACAAGCTTATGGGTTGTCCATAAACAATAACAAATTATTCTACTCTCTTCTCTCTCTTGCTTGTGTGTATTTTCAGGGCTCACAGTTTATGGTGAATTTGACCTTATACAATTTAGCTATTTTCATAAGATGCATGTACCCTATCTTATAGCAATATTTCATCTTATACATAGGTATTGCCCTTAGTATACCGTCACATAATCCAATATAATATGTGTCTATAGCTTAATAAACAAACGATTTCTATGACACTAACTCGATGATAGAATGCACTATGAAAGTAGTATCATAGACTCTGGTACTATATGCATATAACACTAGTTGATGTTAGTCCTCACTATGAGAGTATCTCCATCGGTCCTCTCCGGGCAAGTGCTTTGTGGGCGTCGGCTCAACATGCCGAATTTGTGTAGGCCTCCCACACCGGCGGATCCTCAGATGGTTGACTAAAAATCGAACAAGCAATTTGATAGATTTCAAAATTTCATTCAAACATATCAAACTTTACCTAGTCTAAACGGAAATTTTAAACAAAACCTAACTACTAGCACCGGTATGGTCGAAGTGGCTAAGGTCCCGGCCGTTGCCGCTGTCGTTGGCACTGTCCCTATCGTCATCATCCTCTTCCTTGCTGGCGTCGTTGTCCTCCTAAGAACCACATTGGTCACTCGCGGACCACCACTTCGTGAACTCCTCTGTGGTGGGCCCCATGTCGTCGATAGAATCCAAAAGCGGCCAGCTGAGCCATAGGGTATCCTCCGGGTCGTCAGCGACTTGGAAGGCCAGCTGCTGTCGGAGGTATTCCGTGCCGGGCTCTGGTTGCTCCTCTTCCTCCTTCATCGACAGTGTTTGGCGATGTCAGAGATGATGGTGCCCTCGTGGCGGTGCAGATGTTAGTCCCGCAGCTCCTCCCCCTCGAGGAGTGGAAGGATGTCGTAGCCGCCGGCGCTGATTCTCCACCGGCCAGGAAGGCACCAGTCTAGCGGGACGAGCAACCGGTTCTCGTACATAACCACCACCTCAACCACGTTGAGGTTGCGCAGGAGGATGCATGGGCCTCCTTTGTTGTTGCGGCTACCGCTGGCCTCCTTGTTGTGGCGTCCCATCGACGACCTCTAGGTTCGCGCGGGGACATAGAGGGTGGGCGACAGAGAGGGGGTAAATGTGGCTAGGGTTTGCGTGGGCGAAGCAGCAACCTCGTCATTACTCTGGCATCTCGGAAGACAAGCCAGCCACGCGTCGGGTAACCGCGACGAAGTTGACACGTGAACGGTCCTAAATTACGCTGACCGACCCTTGTGACGCTGGCGAGGTGGGCCGACTCGTCAAAACCGACGTGGTGTCGGTTGCCCTTGCCCCCGGTGATACGCCGACACATGTTGGGGACGCTAGTGTGGGCTTTTTTTCCGGCTTTCCGAGCGGCGGTTTAGGGGATGGTTAGGAGCACTGCTCTAATCTGTCATTGATCGACGTTGATGTTCGTACATATTAGGTCGTTGTTACTACTAGGTTGTTGTTACATATAAGATGTTTTAGTTTTTATAAAACTAATATATTTAGACATCTTTTAATACGTAGATTTATAGTAAACTTATACTTTTAAAGACGTCTATATACATTCAATTTAGAAAAAAACTAAAACATCTAAAGAAGAGGGAGTATATGTTATCGGCACCAAACCATGCACTGTATGAACAGCGGTGCGTGCATGTCTTTACTTTTTCTTCTTGCGGGAATTGTCTTACTAGTGTACTTTCGACCTGAACAAAACCTAGGATACTCAACGTGTTATACGCAATCGTTCGGTTCAGTTGAGGTATCCAATTTTCCGTTTGGAGCTTCAGTTGACTATTCCTACAAGTCTTTCCCCGTGTACTTGCGTCTCCTATTTTTCTCTTCTATATTTTCAGTTCCTACTTCTAACGCAGATGGCGACTGACGACGGGAGCTCCGTGTATCATCCTACATTTGAGGGAAACAACAAAAGGGGGAGGGCGTGACAGCAGCAGGTAGAGTTAATCAATTTTGGTCGGCTCCTAGCACGGAATGCATGGCCCGTACGTGCACACGTTCGTGCCTAGTGCCACAAGTATGTGTGAAGGAGATAGTAGATAACAAAATGAGACCATATCCATCATCGATGGAATCCGCTGATACGCGCGCGTTTTGGCTACGTAGAGCGCAGGGTATGTAGAAATGTCCGGTCTGTAGCGGTCTGGCTAAGCTACCTGCACGTCCTGAACTCAAACTTAGGGAGGGTGGGTGGGCCTCGGGTCGTCATCAGCGCCATCAATGGCGCTCGTCGCTGCGCGAGCTCTGGATGTCCGATCTACCGCTGGCCACCGTGCCTCCATCGGGTGCATGCCCGCGTCCACACATGAGCTGCTCCTGCGGCGTCGGCGTGTCCTCCAACACGGGATCGGTCGAGCAACGCAGGAGCAACCGTATGTGCACGGGGACGCCGCGGAGCCACACACGCGGGGTGGATCTCGAGCGCCGACCGCGGCCGTCGCACAACGTCCTGCGTAGCATGTAAAGCATCTCTACCACACACACACACACCATAAACCTGCTTGCACCGATAAATTCCAGCGATTTCTCAGTTTTGGATCGCTTTTTTTTCTCCTGAATAGATCACGTAAACACGGTCCGGTCCGAAAAACTTTTTCAGTCCACCTAAAAAACCCATCCCGCAATGCTATATATGTATCCTTCGGCGAGGGTTTCCTAGATCACGTCCCGAGCCAATTTCCTCCTTCTCTACTGCTTCATCGCCGCATCGTTGTCGTGCAATTCGCCTCTGCCACGATCACATGATGTCGTCTAGGCGCCGCTCAATCGGAGTCGGGGGAGGCCAAATCGGCCACCCTGGGTTCTCGCACGCCCGTGCGCCAGGCGTTCGACTCCGAGGAGGCGGAGCGCCAGGCGTTCGAGAAGATGGTGTGCCGAGCTCATCGACCGACCCAGAAGCACGAGGCGGAGGATCTTCGCTCGGTGCTGACATCGGTGAAGGGCGCCATGGAGCAGGAGCTGCTAGAGGCCGAGCAGGACTGGCGGGAGTGGCACCAGGCCTATGTCCTCGCGCAGAGGGAGGCCATGGAGCGACAACTGATGAAGGGCCCCGTGAAGCAAGAGATCATCGAG